>CM057337.1:649171387-650515387 GCA_030015575.1 Agapanthus africanus
TAACGTCTATATAATATATCATATATACTATATACTGTATCTATCACAGAACATCACATGATCACATCACAGATATTGCAGCAGAAGAATCATATGAAATATTGGATATACTAGGACGTCCGTGTTTTCAATACGAGCCAGTATAAAACACGGGTTCCACGGTCGCGATGAATAGCCAAACCCACACCCCTAGACCCCTACGAGAGCGGCAAGCAATCCTACCAATTCTAGAGTTAGGAGACCCGGACTCGACTCCTCGAGTTGGTCTCCCACTGGACCCCAGAACCCGGTTACTTGTGCTCCCCTCCTTGGGTCTATCCTAGTGCGGAAAAGTAAATAATATACAAACGGTGACATCTTCCGCAACCTGGAAGTGCCCCAATAAAAGAATATTACATACAAGTTTTTACATGAATGAAAATGAAAAACACTCATCTCACATAAAAACCCCCGGCTATTCAAACACGACGATCCAATATAACATATCCAGCAACACATAACATCACATGTCATCAACGTAAGTAAATATGCACATCCCAATTGTCGTTGACATATAGCAACGAAACCGGCGATATCACATATTACACTTACGGTCACAGAAAAGAAAGTGTAAAACTACAACAGTTGGAATCCGCAATCTGCATAGACATCGCATGCCTAATCAAATGAATTCCTTAGACATCACATGCCTAACAATTATAAACCCCGCATTTTAGTCTCAAAATCGAAAACACTTTTCAATATCAGGTCGGGCAATTCAACAGGATTCCCGACATCCTGATCGAATACTCGTCGCAAACTTTAGTAGGCGGCCGCACCCTCGATACCGTCGACGAAGTGCACCAAGGCGGAACACCGCTACCGCGAGCACCCTGACGGATGCTTTCGGCGACGGGGTTCTCCTACAGTCACTTGGTCGGAGCTATGGGGTGAGGCTGTCTGTTAAGTTTACCCGGCGAGTATCCGCATACACTACGTGATTGCGATGGACTTTTGATCACATCAAAATTCCGTAGCAACCGATCAAGTGAGACTAAACCGCTAGATTTATAACATTCATTCAGTTATCTCATAACTTTTTGTGAATTCCAATTGTTGTATCACATTCCAGATAAACAGAAAATATTAAACTTTCCGATCGAACAGTCGAACACCCAAGTTTTCCCAAAACAGATCAACACATGAAACAAGTCTAAAAACATTCAGTTCGTGCCTCAGTACCAACGGTCCAGCCGTAGAAGGGTCAAGACAACGCCTCACATGTGGCACGCCGTACTGCCCCAAACCCTAAGGTTCAAAGGGCAGTTCAAGACGGTCACATAATCGAGTTAAGGTTTGTTGTCTTCTAGAGGGACTATCGCGTTACTTGCACTACTTAGAACGTCTTTAAACCTCGGAAAAATCCAACACTTGGAAATTTCCCGACAGGGGAAAAGTTGGGTATTTATATCCGGTCGAACTTTTTAACATATTCTAAAGTTATCCGGAAAGCCACATAGACAAAGTTAAATAATCTGATCGATTCATCGAGTCCCAATACACCCCAGAAAATTCAACTCATGAATAAATTTTAAAAATTCCCAGAAAATCCAGAACATAAAAATATAAATTACTGTGCAAAAATAATAAAATAATGTGATAAAGTTGCCGCGGAACCGCCGCACAAGCCATGCTTGTGCCGCGGTTCCGCCGCACTATTGATGACTCAATGGATAATTTTTGCACCGTAATTCTTATATTTCCCTGCTGAATTTTTTAGCAATTTTTAATCTGGAAAAATCCCATTTTTTCAAAAAAGTCCAGAGAGCAAATACGGGTTAGGGTTTCGGGTCGATCGGGTTTCAAACTTCGTCTACGCATCGCCTAAGGTTCTAGCTAAGCTCTGATACCACTGTAGGGTTCCTAGGCACTCTCAAGAGGTCTCACAAGGCATCAACCATGCCAATTTCAAAAATTACAAGTGTCGAGAAACCCTAATACGGATCTTGGGCTAGAAATCTAGGCGACCAAAGCAACTAGTTTACAACTAAACTAAAAGAATGGAAATACAACCTTTGTAGATCCGTTTCTCCACCTCCATAGCTCCATGATGAAGTCCTCTCCGCTGTCCAAATCGAACCATGACTCTAGCATCGACTTCAACGGAGAAAAAGCGGGCTAGGTCATCGACGACGATGCCGAAGATGATCTACGTCGAGGCATCACTAGATCAAGCTCCACCTTCACCAAGCCATGAAAACTTGTGAAGGAAACACCCTATACTACTTGGCAAGAGGTAGAGGATGAAGAAATAGGAAGTGGGTTCACTTTAGAATTGGATTTCTCACTCATTTTCATCAATCACCATTGATGGAATCAAGGTTCTTCATCTTGAAGAAGAAGAAGAAGAAGATGATAATATTATGATAAGTATTTCTAAAATGAATAATAAAATCAATACTTATCATATGCTAACCTTAGTTAGGTGTAGAGAATAGACTAGGGTTAAGTGGAATGGTTAGGGTTAAGCATGAGACAAAATGGTCAGTAAGTCAAAGCTTCATGAAGCTTCATAATACAAACAAAGTTAGCAACCATTTTTTCTCTTTATGCTTTTCATTTTCCAAAAACAATAGATAAATAAATAAGTGAATAAAACAAAACCCTAACCATTATCATGTAACCATGGTTTGATCTTTACACAAAAACCCTAGCAAACATATATCATCAAACATGATACAATCAAGTGCACAAAAGTATATCACATATACAACTTGTGCAATGCAAGTGAGAAAATCCATTTAAAGTGAACCAATACTAGTTAATGCAAAGTAATATATCATATATATAATTATACATTAAATCATTAAATCAACACTTGATTCAATGATCCGGTCATGTCGCACACAACCGACTAGTATACAATGTATCGTTTTATCGAATCAATCCTTGATTCGATAACTAGGTTATATCGCATATAACCATTCGACACATTCATCGCGAGAATGAAATAGGGTATCACATACACGCATGATTCTCGGTCCCGCACATATCTCATATGCGCTCCTAATTCGTTTCGCTTGAGCCAGGAAACCTCTGTGTAGGACTCTAAAGACTCGTCAATACGCCGGCAGCAGGTGATGATCATATCAAACACCCACAAGCCGCAAGCGGTCTGCTAAACGTAACGGCCACCCGGGTATTGAGCGATCAGAAGATCGACGAGCAAGCCCGCTCATACTCCTGTGAATCCGACCAGTAACACTTACCGTACAGTCCGGTCTGATCGTCTGATATGTCGCATATCTCGCCTAGGGGTGGTAAACGTCAGACCCCAATAGCTCGATAAGTCGTGTCGATATGAGGTCTATAACAGTTCGAGAAACTACTGGTAACACTTACCAGTAAATCTCAGCAACCCTGGCAAGGGATTTCCGGTTATAGCCAATCGAACACAGCGCAACATCAACTCCCTATACCGGGAGAGACGAATCCCCTCCTATCGCTCATTGCCTCCATGTGACTCGGGACTGTACCCAAAAACCACCGTTTTGCACGCCCTCTTGGACGTGGTAAGGTGGAAATCAAAACACAGTGGGAACCACACAAGACTCTATGACGATCTCGGGTCAACAGACTACTCTGTACCAGTGTCACCAGAGAACTGCCATCTGACGTAAGGTATAATACCATCTGGGAGTTCTCGGCGAGTCCGTCCAGTGTACCCAGTCTCCACTGAGCACCCGTATATCATCTCTGATGTCAAACACCAATGGATATGGGATCATCCATCGCCCATCTGTATGGGTCGAGAAGGTATACGCTAGTCTACTCTGGTATATCGATGCCCCTTCTCGATACACCCACGACTAGGGACTTTGAAGGATGTACTTATAGACTGTCTGTCCCCACTAGTATGATCTGCATCATAGTCCAGGTAGTCAAGTACACATCCCAAGGGCTTTACCAACATGTAACAGGGAGACAATCAGTGTACACGTTAAGGTAAAGATCAACCAGATAGCATACTATGATGTCGAGCAAGAAAGTCCTCCCTATATATGTCCCAGCATCCACTACAATATACATCCTATGTACAGTAATGGCCTCTAGGGCATACATATAACTAACAATCTCCCACTTGCACTAGGGCCATCTGTAGCAGTGGTTGTAGTATCTCATACTCAACCATCCCATAAAAGTCTCTCTCTGGGAAAAGGCCTTTGTGAGTGGATCCGCCGTGCTGTCCTCTGAGTCTACTCTCCTAACCTCGATCTCCTTGGAGATCAACCATCTCCATGATGAGGTAATACTGCCTTAGAATATGTCTGGATCACTGATGGGACGGACGTTCCTTGGCATAAGCCACAACTCCATTGTCACACATTGGGAGGAACTAAGTTCATCTCATGAACTAATATACACCCAGACAGCCTCTTTGGTAGCATCTTAAGTAGCGACATATTCAGCCTTTAATCGTCTAGTATGCCACGGTATCTAGCTTGGAACTCTTCCAACATACCGTCCCTTTACTGAGGGTAAAGACAATGCCTGCGACTGACATTCAGTCGTCTTTATCACCCTGGAACCCTTCCAGTGATTCTCCCCAGGATCGATTGATACCATCTCACTACAACTAGTGAGAATCCTAACATCCAATTAGATCTATCTCATAGATCCAAAACCCAGGATTTAGGAGGTATCACTTTGATCCTATATGGAGAATCATTGTGATAAGCGGAGATTGACCGAGCGTAGCATAGGAAACTCCTTTCTTATCAAGAGTATGTTATCCACGTACTCTACGAGGATCAACACCATACTCCCTACTGCCTTTTTGTTTATACAAGGTTCATCTACCATTTTTATGATATCAAACTCTTTGACTAACACATCAAAACAGATGTTCCAACTCCGCGATGCCTGCTTTATCCTATAAAGCATCTTGTACACGTTTCCGCTGCTCCCACTGTCTACGAAGCCCTCTGGCTGTGTACTTATAGACGTCCTCTTCTAAAACATCATTTAGAAAAGCAGTCATGGCACCCAACCGCCAGATATCGTAGTCATGGTATGTAGCCGTGGCAAGTAGGATCTGGATGGACTCAAGCATAGCTACTTGAAAAGGTTTCATCATTATCCACGCCTGGTCGATGACGAAAAGCTTTAACAAGTCTAGCTTTGAAAGTCTCAACTTTTCCATCTACACCAAGTAATATTCTCAAGATATACTTGCTCCTGATGGGGATTTAACCCTTCAGATATTGCAACCAAAGTCCATACTTTGTTGGTGTATAAGGATTCCATCTCAGATCACTAAGCATCCAGCCATTCTTACAGAGTCCTACTCCTGATGGCCAGCTCGAAACTAGTTGGGTCATCATCTCATGATGCAATCCTCGCTCCCACTGTCATAGAGAAACAGAAGTATCTCTCAGGTGGGTGAGAAACCCTACTAGATCGGCGGAGAGGCTGAGGTTCGTTGGTAACTATTGAATCCTTTGGTTTTATCAAATCATCTGCTGTAGTTTGTATAGTTGGAACCTTTCCAGTTCTACATTACAGACCTTGCCTCGAGCTTGTCCGGATTTTGCTTTTCAGACATAGGCTGGACAACCCCAAATCTTAACTAACTTAAGAGATGGGCTCTTCCCTTATCATATCACATATGAAGTGGTAGGCAACTGATTTGATTCGAACCCTATTCAATAGGTATGCAGCTTCTCAAGTGCATAACTCCCAAAAGGAAATAGGTAACTCAGCAGTACTCATCATAGAGCATACCTTATCATATAGGGTGTGATTGCTCCACCCCGATATACCATCGTGCTATGGTGTATACGGAGGAGTAATGCTGAGAGAGAATCTCATTCTCCTTTAGAATAGTCCAGGAATTCCGTGCTCAAGTATTCTCCTCCTTGATCACATCAAAGGACATAATACTTTTACCCGTTTTGGTTCTCTACTTCTAACTTATATTCTGTGAATATCTCAAAAGGTTCGGACTTGTGTTTCAACAAGAACATATGTCTGAATCTAAAGAGATTATCAGAGAATGTAATGAAGTACAAAGAACCGGTCTTGGCATGTGTAGACAGGGGACCTTATATACATCAACATGTATCATCCCAAGAGTTTACTAACTCTTTCTCTGTTTCCAGTAAACGGAGCTATGGTCATCTTATCTCTGTGACATGACTGGCAAGTTTCATAAGATGTAAATTCAAACTAATTTAAATATTCATCTAAAATGTAACTTCAGCCAGTCGGATCGCATTGATATGACCTAGTCTACAATGCCTCAAGAAGAATTCGTTCATTTCTGAACTCTTCCTCTTATGTGTGTTCCGTATACAAAGAACTGTAGTTTGATTTAGAACATTAATGCTTTTAGATAACGTGCCTGAACCGATCAACTTTTGATATAGGAAATGTTCAAAACATTATCCATCAATACAAAATTATATCCTTTCTTTACTGATAAAGAGACTGATATGATTTTGTATATCAGGTTCGGTATCTAATAACATTCGTTCAGAATCAATGTATTGGTAATACAGGGTGACAGTGACCAACAGACTTGGCTGCAACACTTGCCCCGTTTTCTGCCTCATGAAACTTATCATCCGTTCTCAGGTTTTTCTACCTTTTTGTAGCCCTATGTAACATATTACATATCTGGGATCCTGATCCGGTATCATATACCCAGGATTCGGAGAGGATACAGAGAAACAGTTCTTTGTAACGAACACACCCGAAGATGATGCATCAGCATGCACTCTCTTCGTTTGGGCGGCCCGGGAATTCTGGTAATCCCCAATTTCCTGCTCTGTCTTATAACAATTATAAGTTGGAGCGGGACCAACGTTCCCCAGCTCAGTATAACAAGCGGGTTCGGTCAATATTCCGTATTATTATCTTGATTAAGGCGTGATATGGTCGCTACCTGGAGAGAGAAAGAAGAAAACACTCAGCATGCGCTCTTGCAAGAATAGATTGGTTATTATTTTATCTAATCAGGATGGCTCCCACTGCTTTTTATCAAATCTTCCTTCAAACCCTAAAAGGAAAGACTAGCCGGGATTAATTACACACTACAAGTTCGCCAATCTTTCAGCCAGGCCAGTGTCGGTATTTTGAGGGAGGTCCCCCGTGCTTTCGCACGAACCTAATTACAGTAAACCTCGTTTTCCCAGAGGCGTAACCCCGTTGACACCTTTCTAGACACCTACTTGATCGGCTAATTGTAATATGTAAAACTCTCCCAGGAGTAACTCTTACTCGCAGCGGGTATCGGGATCCAACTATCTCATAGAAGGTATGCAATCTCATTGCAAATTTCAACACTTGAAATTCCCGATAATATTTTGCCCCTAACAGCTATATGACCTTAATATAGTCAACAAATCATAAGTGCTAGTCAAGTTCTACCCGTCATTTCCCGATTGAATTAAACCCACCCGCACGACCCTTAACATAGTCAACAAAGTCGCACGACTACCCTAATCCAATCGCATCATATGCTTATGTAGATAAGCACTAATTAGCTACCGCACACTACGCCTTAACATAGTCAACAAACGTACCACGAATACTAACTAGTACTTATCTGAAATGACGGAGGGCTACGATAGGTTTTTCTGAAAACCTATTGCGTAATGAACTTGATATCGTTGTAGAATCAAATGTTTTTGAAATGGAGTGCTTTTGATTCTGAATTTTTATTAATTGAAAAGAGGCATCCTCATTACAGTATTTTGATTACAATTTTATAGGGAAACCGGGAAATTTAGGGTTACGGGATTCGCAAATGTGCGATTACAAAAATACCCCCTAAAAATCCCAACCGACGCACCGCCACGAAAATTCTGCACCGACACGCGCTCTGGACGGCCGTGGAACCGCCGCATTAGTGGGGGTGGGGCCGCGGTTCCGCGGCCTTTTGGTTGGATCGTCTGATCAATTTTTGTTTTCTGCTTCTATGCTGTTTGGGCTTTTTATTTTTGTATATCTTTTCTCCCTTTGGCTTCTGGGTCTTCTCCAGATCTTCGGTGAAAACTTGTAATGGTCTTCTACCTATTCACTTTGACATTTTGGACCATGCGTTGCCTTGTACAATTTTGAGCTGTTCTTCGTCTAGTCTTGACTAGGATCCTTCTACTTGTTGGTCAATAGTCCCACTTTTGTATCATCTTTTGTTGTTTTCATTGTTTTCGCTCCAAGAACCTATATCCTATAATATGTAGCAGACATGCGTCAAAAGCACCTGTTTATTTATAAAACGCATAAGAATGGGGAATATAAAATGTAATATTATGATATGAACAAGTATCGACACGTAAATCCTCATAAATTCAGGTGCCGCATCCTCAGATCGGCCTTCATATCAATCTCACTACTCGCCGGTATCCTCCGGATAACCTCTGGGTCCAACCTATCACCGATAAGTAGTACATCCCCTGCCAATATGTGAGCCGGCAAACCTGTGTAAGTGTAACATGCGCATCATCGGTAATAGTGCAGGTATACTGGAAGACGATATCATAAAGCGGTAATTACCGGAAATACAACACGTAAGTCACGAGGGATAAACCAACATAAACATAAACGATAAAAAGGTATGAAACCATGCATGAACCATACGGTTAGTTAAAAGGATACAAGTTTTGAAAGTGGGGTTATGGTGTTTTTGAGAAAAGGACACTATTTGAAAATCCGTAATATCCCTTGAGGTTTCCATTTAAAAGTGCATACGATTCGTCGGTTTTGGAAATAAGTATGGTTCAGGTGAAATCTTTACATCGACTATCCAGCCTCATAACATCAGATGTGGCAATATCCTCAAATGTCATCCTCAAATCACGAGCGTGAATCAATCATCCGGTATAACTTATCAAGTACGGTAATCCATCGTACGGTGGTATAAGGATCCTATCGTCCTATTCATCAATAAGGTTACGGATCTAAGGTCTCGTACATCATATCATCTTTGATTCTCATCCACACACACACACACACACACACACACACATACACACACACATATATATATATATATATATATTCAATCTCATGTCATCGCTATATTAATCTCATTATATAACTTGGCACATGTATTTGTGCATCTATACCGCCTCACATCCTTATATCCATCGTATCCGCTCATATCATCTTATATCATTTTAATTGTAGGGTTACTAGGCACTCTAATAAGGTTCTATAAGGCATCAACCATGCCTGATTCAAATTTTAGTCGTGCCGAATAACCCTAACTAAGATCGTATACTAGAGATTAGGCGAAACTAATAGCAAGCAAACAACTCTACTTCTAAGAGTTAGGGATTACAACCTTTGTAGATCCGGTCCTTCACTTCTAAACCTCCGTGTTGACGTCCCTTCACTGCGATCATCGAGATCCCGGACTCTTGTGACGGTTTCCTCGGAGAAATGAATGGGCTAGCTCGTTGACTTCGAGGCCGAAGATGATCTACGTCGAGGAGACTTAAACTCAAGCTCCATCTTCACTAGGTCATGAACTTTGTGAAGAGAACACCCTAAACTAAATGGCAAGTAGTAGAGGATGATGAAATGGGAAGTGGGTTCACTTTGGATTTGGATTTCTCACTCTATTTCTTCACTTGAAAATTTTCTAGCAAGCTTTTCTTCTTCTTGAAGAAGAAGAGGAAGAAAAAGAAAGGAATAAGAATAATGAATTATCTAAAAAGAATAATCAAGTGAAGTCTATCATAATGCAACCATGGGTGAGTTAACCTTTGTAGAGACTAAACCATAGTTTGAGTTAATAGTTTGGTTAATAAAAATCTTATGCAAAACAAAATGAGTGGACTTTGTCAAAGATGCTTAAAAGCTTCATGAAGCTTCAATCCAAGACAAAGAAAAACACCAATTTGTTTTACTAAAATAAATAAAATCCTAAACCATTATCTTAAATATGGTGTAAGTCATACACACACCCAAGTTTGCATGTATTATCAATCATGATACAAACTAGTGCACAAACATATATCACATATACAACTTGTGCACATAAAGTGAGAAAGTCAATCTTAAGTGAAAAAATACTAGTTAATGTAAAGTAATATATCAAATATATAATTATACATTAAATCATTAAATCAACACTTGATTTAATGATCCGGTCATATCGCATATAACCGACTAATATCTTGTGTATCAATATATCGAATCAACACTTGGTTCGGTAACCCGGCTATATCTCATATAACCGACCGATGATACAAATCACGAGAATAGAATACATTATCACATACTGGTATTATTCTCGGTTCCGCACATATCTCATATGCGCTCCTATTTCGTTTCACTTGAGCTAGGAAACCTCTATGTAGGACTCTAAAGACTCGTCAATACATCGGCAGTAGGTGGTGATCATATCAATCACCCACAAGTCGCAAGCGGTCTGCTAAACGTAACGGCCACCCGGGTATTGAGCAATCAGAAGATCAACGAGCAAGCCTGCTCATACTCCTGCGAATCCAATCAGTAAACTTACCGCACAGTCCGGTCTGTTCGTCTGATATGTCGCATATCTCGCCTAGGGATGGTAAACGTCAGACCCCAGTAGCTTGATAAGTCATGCCGATGTAAGGTCCATAACAAGCATGAAACTACTGATAACATTTACCAGTAAATCAGTGCAACCCTGGCCAGGAATTTCCAGTTATGGCCAGTCGAGCATAGCGCAACATAACCCCCAATACCGGGAGAGACGAATCCTCTCCTATCGGTCATTGCCTCCATATGAATCGGGACTGTACCCAAAAAACACCTGTTTGCACGACTCAATAGAGCCGTGGTAGGGTGGAAATCAAAGCACAGTGGGAGACACACAAGACTCTATAACAATCTAAGGTCAACAGACTAAGTTGTACTAGTGTCACTAGAGAATTGCCATCTGATATGAGATATAATACCATCTGGGAGTTCTCGGCGAGTCCGTTCAGTGTACCCAGTCTCCACTGAGCACCCACATACCATCTCTGATGTCAAACACCAATGGATATGGGATCATCCATCGCTCATCACATGGGTCGAGAAGATATACGCTAGTCTACTCTGGAATATCGATGCCCCGTCTCGATATTCCCACGACTAGGAACATTGAAGGATGTACTCATAGACTACCCAGGCCCTACTAGTATGATCTACACCATAGTCCTGCAAGTCGAGTACACATCCTAAGGGCTTTATCAACATGTAACAGAGAGACAGTGAGTATACATGTTAAGATAAAGAGCAACCAGATAGCGTACTATCATGTCGAGCAAGAAAGTCCTACCTATATATATCCCAACATCCACTACAATATACATCTCATGTACAGTAATGGCCTCTAGGGCATACATATAACTAACAATCTCCCACTTGCACTAGAGCCATCTGTAGCAGTGGTTGCAGTATCTCATACTCAACCATCCCATAAAAGTCTCTCTCTGGGAAAAGGCCTTTGTGAGTGGATCCACCGTGTTGTCCTCTGAGTCTACTCTCCTAACCTCGATCACCCTGGAGATCAACTATCTCCATGATCAGGTGATACTGCCTTGGAATATGTCTGGGTTACTGATGGGACCGTGGTTCCTGGGTCAAAACCACACTTCCATTGTCTCACAATGCTAGGAACCTAGTTCGTCTTATAAACTAATATACACCCAAACTTCCTCTTTGGTAGTATCTTTGATAGCGATGTTACCAGCCTTTATCTTCTAGTTTGCCACGGTATGTAGCTTGGAACTCTTCCAACATACCGTCCCTCCACTGAGGGTAAAGACAATGCCTGTGACTGACATTCAGTCAACCTTACCATCCTGGAAGCTGTCCAGTGATTCTCCCCAGGATCGATTGATACCATCTCACTACACCTAGTGAAAATCCTAACATCCATTTAGATTTATCTCATAGATCCAAAATCCAGGATTTATAAGGTATCACCTTTATCCTATTTGGAGAATGCTTGTGATAAAAGGAGATTGACCGTGCGTAGCATAGGAAACTCTTTTCCTATCAAGATTATGTCATCCACGCACAATACGAGGATCATCACCATACTCCCTACTACCTTTTTGTATATACAAGGTTCATCTACCATTTTGATGAAATCAAACTCTTTGATTACCACATCAAAACAGACGTTCCAACTTTGCGACGCCTGCTTTAACCTGTAAAGCAACTTGCACACGTTTCCGCTGCTCCCACAGTTTACGAAGCCCTCTGGCTATGTTCTTATAGATGTTCTCTTCTAAATCAATATTTAGAAAAGCAGTCATGACACCCAACCACCAGATATCGCAGTCATGGTATGCAGCAATAGCAAGTAGGATCCGGATGGACTTAAGCATATCCGCTGGAAAAGGTTTCATCATTATCCACGCCTGGTCGATGACGAAAACCTTTAACAAGTCTAGCTTTGAAAGTCTCAACCTTTCCATCTACACCAAGTAATCTTCTCAAGATATACTTGCTCATGATGGGGATTTAACCCTTCAGATATTGCAACCAAAGTCCATACTTTGTTGGTGTACATGGATTCCATCTCAGATCGCTAAGCATCCATCCATTCTTACAGAGTCCCTACTCTCGATGGCCTGCTCGAAACTAGTTGGGACATCATCTCATGATGCATTCCTCGCTCCCACTATCATCGAGAAACCGAAGTATCTCTCAGGCGGATGAGGAACCCTACCAGATCGGCGGAGAGGCTGAGGTTCGTCGGGGACTATTGAATCCTTTGGTTCTGTTAAATCATCAGATGTAGTTTGTATAGCTAGAAATCCTTCCAATTCTACAGAACTGACATTGCCTCGATCTTTTCCGGATTTTGCTTTTGACATAGGCCGGACAACCCCAAATCTCAACTTGTTTAAGAGATGGGCTCTTCCCATACCATATCTCATAAGGAGTGGTAGGCACTGATTTGATTCGAACCCAATTCAATAGGTATGCATCTTCTCAAGTGCATAACCCCCAAAAAGGAAACAGGTAACTCGGTAATACTCATCATAGAGCACACCATATCTAATATGGTACGTGCTGTGGTGTATACGGAGGAGTAATGCTGAGAGAGAATCTTATTCTCCTTTAGAATAGTCCAAGAATTCTATGCACAAGTATTCTCCTCCCTGATCTCATCATAGGACATAATACTTCTACCCGGTTTTGGTTCTCTACTTCTGACTTATATTCTTTGAATTTCTCAAAAGCTTCAGACATGTGTTTAAACAGGAACATGTGTCCGAATCTTGAGAGATCATCAGTGAATGTAAGGAAGTACAAAGAACCGGTCCTGGCATATGTAGATTGGGGACCTTCATACATCACTATGTATCAGTCCCAAGAGTTCATTAACTCTTTCTCTGTTTTCAGTAAACGGAGCTATGTTCATCTTATCTTTGTGACATGACTGGCAAGTTTCACAAGATGCAAATTCAAACTAATTTAAATATGTATCTAAATGCAACTTAGCTAATCGGGTAACATTGATATGACCTAGTCTACAATGCCTCAAGAAGGATTCGTTCATTTCTGAACTCTTCCTCTTGTGTGTGTTTTGATTTAGAATGTATATGCTTTTAGATAACGTGTCTGAACCAATCAACTCTTGTGTCACGACCAGAAAGTACGAAACGTGACCAGCACTTAGATTACGAAACGTCTAGAGGCGCAACGTAACCTAAGTAAGCCGAAGCCCAGAATTCTAAACTATGAAAAAGAAGAAGAACCAGTAAAAGAAAACATGAAGGAACAAGTTTAAAACATAAGAAAATTTTCTCAAAAATTTCGGCAGAGTCTCCTCTATAAAAACTGGCCCCCAAACGGGTACAACAAGTATAGTATACATAAACAATAAAAAGCATCCCCAACGGGAGCTAGCATCAACGCCAACAGGCGGAAACAACCACAACAAGCACAATAATATACAACGCCAAAGGACGAGGCTCAAAACTCAAAGAAAACAAAACCACCATATCAGAATAATACATGCGCGACTCTAAGGTCGAAATAAAAAAAAATACTGGTCCAATAAACTTATCAAGTAATACAAGTATGGTTGATGGAGCTTACTAGATACAAATGAAAGAATAAAAATACAATGGTGGTTCAGATACAAGTGAACCAACCTACCGTGCAAATCACCCTGAAGAAAAGATGTGCCAGCAAGCTGCCAGGGAAACCTGTACATCGAACCTGTAATAAAATTTGGCACAACGGGGGTGAGTTGCCAACTCGTGAGTAGAAGACATCTACGAAAAGAAATCGAATGCACGACGCTATCCTAGGTCATAATAATACACTACTAAGTCCCAATCATCTAGTAATAGCAGGGTAATACTACATGTAAGTGCAGATACTCCGTGGTCGTGTCAGTGCCTCATATAGTACTATGTCATATGAATGGATATGCATGCACCATGAATGTAAAATAACAAATCCTAAAATCCAGGTGTATCTGTATAAGAAATCTTTAGCTGTTATCATAGTAAAACGGGTATAGAAACCGGAAATATCAACAATGAAATCTATGAAAATCCGTGTCAAGTATCGACACAAACATGTAAATCTCAAGTCTCATAGTCTCAATATCTCGGGCTCCGTCAGTCCGGATCGGCCCATATCATCAAATCTCACGACAACGGTCGGTATCCTCCGGATATCCGCCGCGCTAGACATCACCGGTAGGTAGCCTTCCCCTGCCAGGCTCATCGTCTACAACTCAATCTTCTTGCCCCGGGATACCATACCGGGCCCACCATGTACCCGAGACGGTTCATCCACTCCTCGAATCGGGTCTCGAAATCCATCAGAAAACATGAAATCTCATGGTGGACGACATATACATCACGAGAAAACCGCATCTTATGTTTTTTAAAAGAGAGGAGGAGGAGAGAGAGAAGTTTTTATATATTCTTGCGGTTTTCCCCAAAATCCAGAAATCTCATAGAAATCCAAATCTCAAAATCATGAGTAAGTAAATGATAAGTGTCGGCATATGCCCCATAAAACTGCATGATAACATGAGAATATGAATGCATAAATGTCTAAGTAATAAATGCCATGTCTATACTAGCATCTGAGAGTAATCACAATATTATATATCGATCTAGTTGCTAGCTGATTCTATCAATAAAAGATAATAAGATCTAAAGTGTACGTGACATAGCAATTACCGATGATGATGTGTGTGAGCCGGCAAATAAGTGTGCGTGGAATATGCGCATCATCGGTAATGGTGCTGGTGTCCTAACAGGTAAAGTTTATACTGATTATAGCAACATATGTATGAACATGCAACATTATGATTAGAGTGTGAAAGTAAATATGGATGTGTGTTATCCACTCATTTGATATACAATTATCACTACTACCTCGAACCTAACCTAGTGTCCATCTAACCTCCTAAGGAACTAAACCTAAGAAACTAGTCATTAAGAAACAAGAGTCTACCTAGGTCTGAATCAATATCTCTAATAGTCGGCGATCCAGCCTCAATAGCGTCACGTACGTAGTACGGCTTCCTCGAATCAAGAGTGCGGATCAATCATCATATCTATGCCTCGTACGGTAAAATCCATCGTACGGCATCCCAATATCGGGGTACGGGTCAAGTATCTCCTAGGTGTCTCATCATTAGTATAATATCATCATCAACACATCTCATGATCAAGGTGTTAAACTGTGATCGCATACATCAATCATGTATCATTGCCATCATAATAAGCATCATTAGTTTATCCTCAGAAATATCATGTCATATGTATCATATTGTGATTAAGTCATACTGATATCATATCGTCCTCAAGTCACACCTCTATGATATCGACATCAGGTCACACCTATATGATGTCGTAATCAAGTCATACATATCTCATATCGTGATCAATCACAAGTTACAGCCCGGGTACTATTTTCGAGTCCCATGTACCTCAATATTATCACCACCCATTATAATTTAAGTATACATGTTCATTATCTCATTCTCTAATGATCCGCTAACACTTAATACGACTGTATAACCAAGAATCACGGCATCAAGCCCAGTTACACTGCTTTATCATACCTCAGATATCATATCACATCAATACATCCCATATACGTGTTGTGTGTATATATATATATATATACCTATACCTCGTCCTATATATATATACACATGCATGTATACACCATGTCGTGTTTCAGTGTGTGCGTGTGTGTGTTTCTACCTGAAACCTACGAACCTCTTCCAAGGTATTCATCTTCTGATATGTCTTCCTAAATCAGTCTAGTCCAGCCTAGGGTCATTACTAGGGCCCTACTCATTAAGAATCTAGGGTCACATCTGTTTTCCTAACGTCAATAAGTACTATTCCTATTCTACGTTGCGGGAGGCTAAACGCCATCCACCCGACTTCCCCCCGTAGATATGCATCTACTCACCTGGTCCATGTCTGCCAAAGACGGTGTCGCCATCCTCCTCTTCATCGCCCGCAGTCCACGTGAGAGGTACCTAAACGCAAACATATAAATAGTAGCGTAAACTGGATCACATACGAAAGTCAAACGATACAAGGAACAAGCATAGGTTAAAACCTATGTCCCGTCCACGCAAAAGAACCAAATATCGCTCGATATCGGCGTACAAACTCCGATGGATCGAGATAAACATCAACAAATAACTCGTAGTTTTAAAACACATTACTTATATTATAAAACATGATTAAATCCATCGAAACCCTAAAATCCATCAAACCGTCCAATTTCGTAAAACCCGAAAATGCCAATTTACCGTTTTTCATCAAAACTTGACATTTAAATGAAACCAATGGTCATAAAACTCATTAAATAGCATAACTAGACTATACAAACCATTACTATATTTTTATTACACAAATTTGTATTAATTTGAAATTTCTAGTTTGCAACCTTTAACAATTTTCAACATTTTTCAAACAAAACACCACAATTCCACCACAAAACGTGATTTTGCATGAATTAATGTATTAAACCACAATTCATGATGATAATGATTTAATGAAACCATAAATTATATTTTTAATCTCATTTATTTAGGAATTTCTAAAATCTAGTTTACAAAATAGCAATTTTTATCACAATTTATCAATTATCAATAGAAACTAGCAATCAATTTAAGTTTCCATTCCACCAACAAGTTAATACTCTTATTAATACCACAATCTAGTGTTACAAATATTAATTGAAATTTTATTTCACCAAAAATTATGTTTTATAGAAACCTAGTTAGCAAAATTCCTAATTTAAACAACTTTTAAATGAAAAATTTACAATTCAACAACCATGCAAGATTTTCCAATTATAAAAGTGTTAAACTAACTATTATAACCCTAATTGATTAATAAAAATCATAACTTGAATTTACAAACCCTAACTTGAATTTTAAAAATTGAACATAGAATTAATTCATTAAATCTAAACATGCTTAAAAGAAATATCTAATAACAAATAAACAAAAGAAGGAAATTTATACCTCCAAAATATGAAATCTAAACAAGAAAATGAGCCTCCAAAATGCATGCTTTCCATCTCCAAATTCCATATAAAAATGAGCAAGGAATAAAGGGTAGGAAATAAATAGGATTTTGTGGATTTTTAATTGAATTTTTAAAGGATTTTTGATGAATTTTGGAGCAAAATAAAATGAGGAAAATGGGGGCTACCATGGAGGGTGAGACCGGACATTTTTTTGGAGGTGAGGGAGAGAAAGAAGAGTGTGAGAAAATGTGTAGAAGTCTCCACCAAAATATCACTTCATTATGTCTTTTCTTGCATTTATTTATTTTTCTTTTATTTCTTTACTATAGCAACTCAAGAAAACTCTAGAAAATAGGAAAAATTTGCAAATAAATTTTGCATGATACACACTAAATTCTAACATGCCATGGTTCATTTTTACAAATTAAAACCATTCAAATTTGTAATTTACACTAATTTAGTGTAAAAATAAAGCTTATGTTAATATTTAAAATAATTAATTTAGGAAAAATATTTAATTAAACTAAAAATTTATAAGTGGCTAAATAAACACCATTTACTAGTAATTACATAATTAAAATAGGTATTTTTGAAATTATAATGAAAAACAATCACGGTTTAGTTTTATAAAAAAATACATTTTATTTTACTGAAAATCACAAAATTCACTTAAACAATTTTATTCATTTAATTATTTATTTAATTATTTTTAAAACGTTACAATCTTCCCCCCCTTTAAGAAATTCGGTCCCCGAATTTAAATTAAAACTCCCCTTCCAAATACTAAAACACTTAGCAAACACTCAAATCGTCGGGGCTCCGAAATCATCAATACATAACTAAAACCAACTCCGTCAAGCATAACGCAATCATCGGAGTTATGGCGAGAATAAAATATCAAAACCCAATATGAAGACCATCATAATATACATCAATCTATAACTTATATATAGTTCTCATCCTAATAAAATCGCCTAAACATCATAATAAAGAAGCATACAAAAACCCCTCTTGAAAATCGCCGTGCAATGCACGTGTCACGGCATAAGTAGCGAACGTTTATTTTTAAAAAAAATAGCTATATATATATATATATATATATATCTTTTATTTAACATACACGTCCCGCCTGGTTACTAAATCAAATAATAATGATTATGAAACATACTGCTCAAACTGAAATCAATCCCAATCACATCAATAAAATATCATGTGCGTCCGGTGCGCACTGAAATCGAAACCAAATACAGATACCATGAATACACACAAAAACAAAATAAGTGCAACAGGTGTGCACCAAAACATCTGTCAAGTGCAACGGGCGTGCACGACTCACTATCAGGTGCATCTAATCTGCACAAAACCCCGATTTAGTGCATCTGTTGTGCACAAAATCGCATCAAGTGCGCCAAGTGTGCCGAAGAATCTCAATCAGGTGTACATGGTGCACGAAAACATACGCCGAATATCAGAATCGAAATCACAGTACGAAAATGGATAAAACTAGGTCGAAGCATATATCAAAATCATGTGTAACCCATATGCACGAAATCAAATCAAAAATCTCAAAATATATAAAACCAAATCAAGTGTACTGGGTGTATACTAAGCAACATCAATACAACTGATATATGAAACACAGATAGAATGTAATGAAGGTACACATAAGAAATACCAATCGTAGAACAAAATCCTCAAAATACCAAAATCCAATAACAGAAATATGAAATTCAAATCACCAAGTCACATCGTAATCACTATCGTCAATGTGCGCCTCTTTCCTCTGATGTCTGCTGCTTCAAACTTGTCTCTTCATAAGTGTGCTGACTGCGCTACCAACGGCAATACTCACATCTAGAGTCTCCCACGTAGTCGATCCCTTCACCTGATATCCGGACTACATTAAACTTTTCGATCGATCCATCAAAATCCTATAATTCCCCAAGAGCTCAACACTCAAGTACAGCTTAAAAATATCCGGTACATACCCCAGCATCGATGATCCAGCCGTAGAAGGGCAAACCCAAGCCTCACTAATGGCACCGCGGAACTGCCGTAAACCCTAAGGTTCAAGGGCGTTCTCGTGGTCATTATGTCGAGTTAGGGTTTCATTCTTCTAGAGGGTCCATCGAAATACCTGCATGTTCTTCCGAATACTTTAAACATGGGAAAATGGTTTTCTGATAATCGTTCGAACCCTTTAACTTCATCCGGACGGCATGTGAATACCCTTCGTCCGCACGCTAAGCAATGCTTCAATCCTCAAGAATAACCAATACTCTAATGGTTATCGCATTCGAGCCGCAGCTCCCTCTGCCAGTGTGCCCGTGGTAACAGAAATCACCCTCCAACATTGACGAAGATAGATCAAAAGAACGAATGAAATACGGTGTAAACAATTGTACATCCTAAGGCTCCTTAAGCAGAGTAGCGTATCGTAAGGATGCCGCGGACCATACCCACGGTACATTACTCTACCTAAATCGCCTACTCCATCAACCAAGGGTCATCTAGACTTATACAAGGTTAAACCTAGCACTCTGATACCAACTTTGTACGACCCGAAAGTACGGAACGTGACCGGCACTTAGATTACGAAACGTCTAGAGGCGCAACGTAACCTAAGTAAGCCGAAGCCCAGAATTCTAAACCATGAAAAAGAAGAAGCAGCAGTAAAAGAAAACATGAAGGAACAAGTTTAAAACATCGGCAAATTTTCTCAAAAATTTCGGCAGAGTCTCCTCTATAAAAACTGGCCCCCAAACGGGTACAACAAGTATAATATACATAAACAATAAAAAGCATCCCCAACGGGAGCTAGCATCAACGCCAACAGGCGGAAACAACCACAACAAGCACAATAATATACAACGCCAAAGGGCGAGGCTCAAAACTCAAAGAAAACAAAACCACCATATCAGAATAATACATGCGCGACTCTAAGGTCGAAATAAAAAAAAATACTGGTCCAATAAACTTATCAAGTAATACAAGTATGGTTGATGGAGCTTACTAGATACAAATGAAAGAATAAAAATACAATGTTGGTTCAGATACAAGTGAACCAACCTACCGTGCAAATCACCCTGAAGAAAAGATGTGCCAGCAAGCTGCCAGGGAAACCTGTACATCGAACCTGTAATAAAATTTGGCACAACAGGGGTGAGTTGCCAACTCGTGAGTAGAAGACATCTACGAAAAGAAATCGAATGCACGACGCTATCCTAGATCATAATAATACACTACTAAGTCCCAATCATCTAGTAATAGCAGGGTAATACTACGTGTAAGTGCAGATACTCCGTGCTCGTGTCAGTGTCTCATATAGTACTATGTCATATGAATGGATATGCATGCACCATGAATGTAAAATAACAAATCCTGAAATCCAGGTGTATCTGTATAAGAAATCTTTAGCTGTTATCATAGTAAAACGGGTATAGAAACCGGAAATATCAACAATGAAATCCATGGAAATCCGTGTCAAGCATCGACACAAACATGTAAATCTCAAGTCTCATAGTCTCAATATCTCGGGCTCCGTCAGTCCGGATCGGCCCATATCATCAAATCTCACGACAACGGTCGGTATCCTCCGGATATCCGCCGCGCCAGACATCACCGGTAGGTAGCCTTCCCCTGCCAGGCTCATCGTCTACAACTCGATCTTCTTGCCCCGGGGTACCATACCGGGCCCACCATGTACCCGAGACGGTTCATCCACTCCTCGAATCGGGTCTCAAAATCCATCAGAAAATATGAAATCTCATGGTGGACGACACATACATCACGAGAAAACCGCATCTTATGCTTTTAAAAAGAGAGAAGGAAGAGAGAGAGAAGTTTTTATATATTCTTGCGGTTTTTCCCAAAATCCAGAAATCTCATAGAAATCCAAATCTCAAAATCATGAGTAAGTAAATGATAAGTGTCGGCATATGCCCCATAAAACTGCATGATAACATGAGAATATGAATGCATGAATGTCTAAGTAATAAATGCCATGTCTATACTAGCATCTGAGAGTAATCACAATATTATATATCGATCTAGTTGCTAGCTGATTCTATCAATAAAAGATAATAAGATCTAAAGTGTACGTGACATAGCAATTACTGTTGATGATGTGTGTGAGCCGGAAAATAAGTGTGCGTGGAATATGCGCATCATCGGTAATGGTGCTGGTGTCCTAACAGGTAAAGTTTATACTGATTATAGCAACATATGTATGAACATGCAACATTATGATTACAGTGTGAAAGTAAATACGGATGTGTGTTATCCACTCATTTGATATACAATTATCACTACCACTATATAACTCGAACCTAACCTAGTGTCCATCTAACCTCCTAAGAAACTAAACCTAAGAAACTAGTCATTAAGAAACAAAAGTCTACCTAGGTCTGAATCAATATCTCTAATAGTCGGCGATCCAGCCTCAATAGCGTCATGTACGTAGTACGGCTTCCTCGAATCAAGAGTGCGGATCAATCATCATATCTATGCCTCGTACGGTAAAATCCATCGTATGGCATCCCAATATCGGAGTACGGGTCAAGTATCTCCTAGGTGTCTCATCATTAGTATAATATCATCATCAACACATCTCATGATCAAGGTGCTAAACTGTGATCGCATACATCAATCATGTATCATTGCCATCATAAAAGCATCATTAGTTTATCCTCAGAAATATCATGTCATATGTATCATATTGTGATTAAGTTATACTGATATCATATCGTCCTCAAGTCACACCTCTATGATATCGACATCAGGTCACACCTATATGATGTCGTAATCAAGTCATACATATCCCATATCGTGATCAATCACAAGTTACAGTCCGGGTACTATTTTAGAGTCCCATGTACCTTAATATCATCACCACTCATTATAATTTAAGTATACATGTTCATTATCTCATTCTCTAATGATCCGCTAACACTTAATACGACTGTATAGCCAAGAATCACGGCATCAAACCCAGTTACACTGTTTCATCATACCTCAGATATCATATCACATCAATGCATCCCATATACGTGTTGTATATATATATATACCTATACCTCATCCTATATATATATACACATGCACGTATACACCATGTCGTGTTTCAGTGTGTGCGTGTGTGTTTCTACCTGAAACCTACGAACCTCTTCCAAGGTATTCATCTTCTGATATGTCTTCCTAAATCAGTATAGTCCAGCCTAGGGTCATTACTAAGGCCCTACTCATTAAGAATCTAGGGTGACATCTGGTTTCCTAATGTCAATAAGTACTATTCCTATTCTACGTTGCGGGGGTGTTAAACGCCATCCACCCGACTTCCCCCCGTAGATATGCATCTACTCACCTGGTCCATGTCTGCCGAAGACGGTGTCGCCATCCTCCTCTTCATCGCCCGCAGTCCACGTGAGAGGTACCGAAACGCAAACATATAAATAGTATCGTAAACTGGATCACATACGAAAGTCAAACGATACAAGGAACAAGCATATGTTAAAACCTATGTCCCGTCCACGCAAAAGAATCAAATATCGCTCGATATCGGCGTACAAACTCCGATGGATCGAGATAAACATCAACAAATAACTCGTAGTTTTAAAACACATTACTTATATTATAAAACATGATTAAATCCATCGAAACCCTAAAATCCATCAAACCGTCCAATTTCGTAAAACCCGAAAATGCCAATTTACCGTTTTTCATCAAAACTTGACATTTAAATGAAACCAATGGTCATAAAACTCATTAAATAGCATAACTAGACTATACAAACCATTACTATATTTTTATTACACAAATTTGTATTAATTTGAAATTTCTAGTTTGCAACCTTTAACAATTTTCAACATTTTTCAAGCAAAACACCACAATTCCACCACAAAACGTGATTTTGCATGAATTAATATATTAAATTACAATTCATGATGATAATGATTTAATGAAACCATAAATTATATTTTTAATCTCATTTATTTAGGAATTTCTAAAATCTAGTTTACAAAATAGCAATTTTTATCACAATTTATCAATTATCAATAGAAACTAGCAATCAATTTAAGTCTCCATTCCACCAACAAGTTAATATCCTTATTAAGACCACAATCTAGTGTTACAAATATTAATTGAAATTTTATTTCACCAAAAATTATGTTTTATAGAAACCTAGTTAGCAAAATTCCTAATTTAAACAACTTTTAAATGAAAAATTTACAATTCAACAACCATGCAAGATTTTCCAATTATAAAAGTGTTAAACTAACTATTATAACCCTAATTAATTAATAAAAATCATAACTTGAATTTACAAACCCTAACTTGAATTTTAAAAATTGAACATAGAATTAATTCATTAAATCTAAACATGCTTAAAAGAAACATCTAATAACAAATAAACAAAAGAAGGAAATTTATACCTCCAAAATATGAAATCCAAACAAGAAAATGAGCCTCCAAAATGCATGCTTTCCATCTCCAAATTCCATATAAAAATGAGCAAGGAATAAAGGGTAGGAAATAAATAGAATTTTGTGGATTTTTAATTGAATTTTTAAAGGATTTTTGATGAATTTTGGAGCAAAATAAAATGAGGAAAATGGGGGCTACCATGGGGGGTGAGGCCGGCCATTTTTTTGGAGGTGAGGGAGAGAAAGAAAAGGGTGAGAAAATGTGTAGAAGTCTCCACCAAAATATCACTTCATTATGTCTTTTCTTGCATTTATTTATTTTTCTTTTATTTCTTTACTATAGCAACTCAAGAAAACTCTAGAAAATAGGAAAAATTTGCAAATAAATTTTGCATGATACACACTAAATTCTAACATGCCATGGTTCATTTTTATAAATTAAAACCATTCAAATTTGTAATTTACACTAATTTAGTGTAAAAATAAAGCTTATATTAATATTTAAAATAATTAATTTAGGAAAAATATTTAATTAAACTAAAAATTTATAAGTGGATAAATAAACACCATTTACTAGTAATTACATAATTAAAATAGGTATTTTTGAAATTATAATGAAAAACAATCACGGTTTAGTTTTATGAAAAATACATTTTACTTTACCGAAAATCACAAAATTCACTTAAACAATTTTATTCATTTAATTATTTATTTAATTATTTTTAAAACGTTACATCTTGATATAGAAAATTTTCAAATCATTATCCAACAATACAAAATTATATCATTTCTTTAGTAACTAAAGAGACTGATATGATATTATATATCAGGTTCGGTATCTAATAACATTCGTTCAGAATCAATGCATTTGGAAATACAGGGTGATAACTGCCAACACCTTGGCTGCAACAATTGCACCATTTTCAACACTTGAAACTTATCACCCGTTCTCAGTTCTCTACCTTTCTGTAGCCCATTTAACAGATTATATATTTGGGATCCTGATTCGGCATCAAATACCCAGGACGTAGAGGATACTAAGAAACAGTTCTTTGTAATGAACACACCCGAAGGAGATGCATCTCATGCACTTTCTTCGTTTGGGCGGCATGGGAATCCTGGTATTCCCCTTTCCTGCTCGGTCTTATAACAATTATAAGTTGGAGCGGGACCAACGTTCCCCAGCTCAGTATAACAAGCGGGTTCGGTCAATACATCCATATTATTATCTTGATTAAGGCGTGACATGGTCGCTACCTGGAGAGAGAGAGAAGAAAACACTCTGCGTGCGCTCTTGCAAGATTAGATTGGTTATATATTTTATCTAATCAGGATGGCTCCCACTGTTTTTATCAAATCTTCCTTCAAACCTTAAAAGGAAAGACTAGCCGGAATTAATTACACTCTATAAGTTCGCCAATCTTTCAGCCAGGCCACTGCCGGTACTTTGAGGGAGGTTCCCCATGCTTTTGCACGGACCTAATTAATATAAACCTTATTTTTTCAGGGGCATAACCCCGTTGACACCTTTCTAGGCACCTACTTGATCGGCTAATTGTAAAGTGCAAAACTCTCCCAGGAGTAACAATTACTCGCAGTGGGTATCAGGATCCAACTATCATATAGAAGGTATGCAATCTCATTGCAAATTTCAACACTTGAAACTCCTGATAAAGGTTTTTACCCCTAGCACTTATGACCTTAATTATGGTCAACAAATCATAAGCACTAGTCAAGTTCTACCCGTCATTTCGTGATTAATTAGACCCACCCAAATGACCCTTAACTAAGGTCAACAAAGTCACGCGACTGTCCTAATTAATCACATCATATGCGGTGTAGGAAGACATCACTTAGCTACCGTACACTGTGCCTTAACTAAGGTCAACAAACACAGCACGAATACTAAGTACTCTACTTCCTAAAAAGACGAAGGGTTGCGGATGGTTTTTAAGAAAACCTTTAATGCTTTGAACTTGATCTCGTTGCGGAATCAAATGGTTTTAAATGGAGTGTTTTTTAGGCTTCTGCTAATTTCGCTAAAGAGGTCACTCCCGGTGAAGGGATCTCGGCTCTTTCCTCATCAAATGAGGTGCAGGATATTCACAATACCACTATGCAAAGCAAGAACTAGAAAAGCAATCAAAAGACAAACCGAAGGTTGTAGCATCTGCTAGTTATTGCTAAAGAGGTCACTCCCGGTGAAGGGATCTCGGCTCTTTCCTTATCGAATAAGGTGCTGGATGTTCTACAAGGAACACCGCTATGCAAAGAAACAACTAGTGCTACCTAATTTTTTTTGAAATTTGATTCCACAACATCATTTAAGTTTATTTTTCTTTCATTAATCTCATTAATGAATTTCCCATCATTTAAGTCCATCTAAACATCACAGATAAATACAACGTACGCTTATGCCATCCGCATTCGCCTCGATGTCCCGTCATGCACCGTCAGGTTAGGTAACTAACGGCATAGCGGGGCAGGGCTAGTGAGGGTGTAAAAGATAAGCAACGTCTATATAATATATCATATATACTATATACAATATCTATCTGAACATATCACATGATCACATCACAGATAACGCAGCAGAAAATATCATATGAAATATTGGATATATTAGGACGTCCGTGTTTTATTTTGAGCCTGTATAAAATACGGATTCCACGGTCGTGATGAGCAGCCAATCCCACACCCCTAGACCCCTACGAGAGCGGCAAGCAGCCCTACCAATTCTAGAGTTAGGAGACCCGGACTCGACTCCTCGATATGGTCTCCCACTGGACCCTAGAACCCGGTTACTTGTGCTCCCCGCCTTGGGTCTATCCTAATGCGGAAAAGTAAATAATATACAATGGTGACATCATTCTCAGCCCGGAAGTACCCCAATAAAAGAATATTACATACAAGTTTTTACATGAATGAAAATAAAAAACACTCATCTCACATAAAAACCCCCGGCTATTCAAACACGACGATCCAATGTAACATATCCAGCAACCCATAACATCACATATCATCAACGTAAGTAAATATGCGTATCCCAATTGTTGTTGATGTATAGCAACGAAACCGGTGATACACCACATATTACACTTACGGTCGCAGAAAAGAAAGTGTAAGACTACAACAGTTGGAATCCGCAACCTCGTTAGACACCGCATGCCTAACCAAATGAATTCCTTAGACATCTCATGCCTAAAAATTATAAACCCCAAAATTTAATCTCATTATCGAAAACTCTTTTCAATATCTAGTCGGGCAATTCAACAAGATTCCCGACATTCTGATCGAATGCTCGTCGCAAACTTTAGTAGACGGCCGCACCCCCGATACCGTCGACGAAGTGCACTAAGGCGGAACACCGCTGCCGTGAGCACCCGAACGGATGCTTTTGGCGACGGGGTTCTCCTACAGTCACTTGGTCGGGGCTATGGGGTGTAGCTGTCTATTAAGTTTACCGGCGAGTATCCGCGTACGCTACGTGATTGAGACGAACTTTTGATCACATCAAAATTCCGTGGCAACCGATTAATTGAGACTAAAGTGCCAGATTTATAACATTCAAATTAGTTATCTCATAACTACATGTGGATTCCAAATATTGTATCACATTCCAGATAAATAGACAATGTTAAACTTTCCGATCGAATAAACAAACACCCAAAATTTCCCAAATAGCTCAACACTTAAGCGGAGTTCAAAAATTATCCATCACATGCCACAGTACTAATGGTCCAGCCATAGAAGGGTCAAGCCAACGCCTCACATGTGGCAACGCCGTACTGCCCCAAACCCTAAGGTTCAGAGGCAGTTTAAGACGGTCACATAATTGAGTTAAGCTTTGTTGTCTTCTAGAGGGTCTATCGCGTTACTTGCACGACTTAGAATGTTCTTAAACTACGGAAAAATCCAACACTTGGAAATTTTCCGGCAGGGGAAAAAGTGAGTTATTGATATCCGTTCGAACTTTTTAACACGTTCTAAAATTATCCGGAATAACTTAAACGAAGTTAAATTATCCGATCAAATCAACGAGTCCCCAATACAACTCAGAAAACTCAACACTTGAGTATAAATTAAAAATTCCCATAAATCTCAGAAAATTCGTACAGAAGTTACTGTGTAAAAAGCCCACCATAAACGCACTGTAGCGCCGCGGAACCGCCGCGGAAGGCATGTTCCTGCCGCGGTTCCGCGGCGCTTTAAGCGTATTACTGGATCGTTTTTCACACAAGGCCTTAGAATTCCCTGCTGATTTTTTTGAGCATTTTTAATTCACAAAAAATCACAATTTTAAAAAATGTCCAGAGAAGGGTTTAATCGGGGTTATACAGGTTCGATCGGACTTTTAACTTCGTCTAGACTTCGCCTAAAGCTGTAGCTTGGCTCTGATACCACTGTAGGGTTGCTAGACACTCTAATAAGGTTCTACAAGGCATCAACCATGCCCGATTCAAATTTTAGCCGTGCCGAATAACCCTAACCAAGATCGTATACTAAAGATTAGGCGAAACTAATAGCAAGCAAACAACTCTACTTCTAAGAGTTAGGGATTACAACCTTTGTAGATCCGGTCCTTCACTTCTAAAGCTCCGTGTTGGCATCCCTTCGCTGAGATCATCGAGATCCCGGACTCTTGTGACGGTTTCCTCGGAGAAATGAACGGGCTAGCTCGTTGACTTCGAGGCCGAAGATGATCTACGTCGAGGAGACTCAAACTCAAGCTCCATCTTCACTAGGTCATGAACTTTGTGAAGAGAACACCCTAAACTAAATGGCAAGTAGTAGAGGATGATAAAATAGAAAGTGGGTTCACTTTGATTTGGATTTCTCACTCTATTTCTTCACTTGAAAATTTTCTAGCAAGCTTTTCTTCTTCTTGAAGAAGAAGAAGAAGAAAAAGAAAGGAATAAGAATAATGAATTATCTAAAAAGAATAATCAAGTGAAGTCTATCATAATGCAACCATGGGTGAGTTAACCTTTGTAGAGACTAAACCATAGTTTGAGTTAATGGTTTGGTTAATAAAAATCTTATGCAAAACAAAATGAGTGGACTTTGTCAAAGATGCTTAAAAGCTTCATGAAGCTTCAATCCAAGACAAAGAAAGCCACCATTTTATTTTACTAAAATAAATAAAAACCTAAACCATTATCTTAAATATGGTGTAAGTCATACACACACCCAAGTTTGCATGTATCATCAATCATGATACAAACTAGTGCACAAACATATATCACATATACAACTTGTGCACATAAAGTGAGAAAGTCAATCTTAAGTGAACAAATACTAGTTAATGAAAAGTAATATATCAAATATATAATTATACATTAAATCATTAAATCAACACTTGATTTAATGATCCGGTCATATCGCATATAACCGACTAATATCTTGTGTATCAATATATCGAATCAACACTTGATTCGGTAACCCGGCTATATCTCATATAACCGACCGATGATACAAATTGCGAGAATAGAATACAGTATCACATACTGGTATTATTCTCGGTCCCGCACATATCTCATATGCGCTCCTATTTCGTTTCGCTTGAGCTAGGAAAGCTCTGTGTAGGACTCTAAAGACTCGTCAATACGCCGGCAGTAGGTGGTGATCATATCAATCACCCACAAGCCGCAAGCGGTCTGCTAAACGTAACGGCCACCCGGGTATTGAGCGATTAGAAGATCAACGAGCAAGCATGCTCATACTCCTGCGAATCCAATCAGTAACACTTACCGCACAGTCCGGTCTGTTCGTCTGATATGTCGCATATCTCGCCTAGGGGTCGTAAACGTCAGACCCTAGCAGCTTGATAAGTCATGCCGATGTAAGGTCCATAACAAGTATGAATCTACTGATAACATTTACCAGTAAATCAGTGCAACCCTGGCCAGGGATTTCCAGTTATGGCCAGTCAAGCATAGCGCAACATCAACCCCCAATACTGGGTGAGACGAATCCCCTCTTATCACTCATTGCCTCCATGTGAATCGGGACTGTACCCAAAAACCACCTGTTTGCACGACTCAATAGAGCCGTGATAGGATGGAAATCAAAGCACAGTGGGAGACACACAAGACTCTATGACGATCTCGGGTCAATAGACTAAGCTGTACCAGTGTCACCAGAGAACTGCCATCTGACGTGAGGTATAATACCATCTGAGAGTTCTCGGCGAGTCCGTTCAGTGTACCCAGTCTCCACTGAGCACCCGCATACCATCTCTGATGTCAAACACCAATGGATATGGGATCATCCATCGCCCATCATATGGGTCGAGAAGATATACGCTAGTCTACTCTGGAATATCGATGCCCCGTCTCGATATTCCCACGACTAGGAACATTGAAGGATGTACTTATGGACTATCCAGGCCCCACTAGTATGATCTACATCATAGTCCTGCAAGTCGAGTACACATCCTAAGGGCTTTATCAACATGTAACAGAGAGACAGTGAGTATACATGTTAAGATAAAGAGCAACCAGATAGCGTACTATCATGTCGAGCAAGAAAGTCCTACCTATATATGTCCCAGCATCCACTACAATATACATCTCATGTACAGTAATGGCCTCTAGGGCATACATATAACTAACATTAATCTCCTTTCATTTCTTTTAATTATATTCGTAGGTTCATACTTAGGTTTCTCCAAACTATAACTTATATATATCGATTCTTTTATCATTAGTTGCGGGGGTGCTATATGCCATCCACCCGACTTCTCCCGTAGATATAAATCTACTCACCTGCTAATCTCCTTATTTAGTCGAAGTCGATGTGCTTCTTCGTCTCGGAAGTCCATAAGAAGGTACTTACAAATCAACACACATCATAACGTTATTAAAACCAAATACGGAAAACCGATACGGCACACGATATGCTCATAAGTTAAAACCTATAGTCTATGCATGCAAAAACAACTAAATAACACTCGTCGTTTACGTACGAACGTCCAACGACGAAATCCAAACTCAAATACCAAAACCCAAGTTTCAGAAATCGCAAAACCAAAATCAGCAATAAAGGAAAACCACTCCCAGATTCTACCTGTAAGTCCATGTCACGCACCCCACATGTTCGCGGGGAGGCGGAATATATGAAAAACAATTATCAAAGCTTCGTAACACGGACTTGAGCACACGGATCGTGTCTAAACCATTACTAGAAAACAGGTTTAACTACTCTGATTCGAAGTTATACATCACGTTACTTGTCCTTCAGGTCTTCATCGCTGTCCTCCACACCTCATCGGCTCTATGGAACATGGGTACCTCAACGGTCTCCTCGAGTCAAAGACGATCCACCCGAGAGTCTATAGTCCGAGCTCCTATCTCAAATCTGAGATAACTGCGGCTTCTAGTTTGCTAATCTAGAATTCCTAGAGGATGTAGAGTATTTAGATGGAGTACTTAGTCACTTCAAACTCTAGAATTCTCAACTCATGAGAGCTTTTAGGGTTTGAGGAAGAAGATGAAAGCTTGAGGAGAGAGTAGTGTTTTGTGATAATGAATGAACTATTCTCATTTGTGAATATATCATGAAGCATAATAATATCATCAAAATAAATATCTAGCTAATAGTCATCATGCTTCATTTAATTCACAAGGTGAATCATCTAATGAGTCACCTAATGAGTCATGGATCATTTAATGAAACTACACCTCATCTCCTCCACCTCATTTAGTTTAAATCTAAAAAGAAATAAACATAAATGAGTCACCTCCTTCTAGAAGCTTCCCGACAAATTATGAAACTGCCCCTCCCATCCGTATTTCCGAAAACACGGATAAACTGAGACTGAATAAACCCATCTATATAATACTAGGATCCGGCTTAAACCAAAGCCCACTAGTATTATATGCCCGATCATAGTACGTGCATAAGTGTACGTAAGTAATCGTGGCCCTGCTGTAAAACCGTACGGCCTCTACACCTTTTGCCCGGTGCAGGGAAACTCTCTGTGTGGGACTCTAAAGACTCGACACTACGCTGACAGTGGGTTTAACCACAGGACGCAAGCGGTACTAGCTGTACGTAACGGTCCACAGGTAGATGTCAATAAGAAGGACGATGAGGAAACCCATCCGAACTCCTACTGAGCCTGTATGTGACAATCTCCGTACAGTCTGGTCTGTTCGTCTAGGACTATCGCATATCGGGCCTAGGGGGCAGTAAACGTCAGACCCCCCATTACACCTTGAGAAACTACTGGAGCACCTACCAGTAAATCTCGCTTGCCCTGGTCAGGGACCTTGCGTAATGGCTCTCCATACACAGCGCGATATCAACCCCCAATACCGAGAGAGACGAATCCTGTCTAACCGCCACTGCCTCCAAGTGCTTCGGGACTGCACCCAACTACTACCTGTTTGCACGACTCCTTTAAGCCATGGTTGGGTAGTAATCTAAGTACAGTGGGAACACACTCGAGGCGAAGTAGCAATGTCAAGTCGACGGACTAAGCTGTACTCATGTCACCTGGGAACTGCAATCTGACGATGGGTATAGTACCAACCTGCAGTTCCCGGCAAGTCATGTCTGGTGTACTCGTAACCTAACGAGCACCTGCATACTATCTCCAGTACGACGTACTGATGGCTGTGGGACAGACCATCTCCCCATGCTGGGATGAGAAGCGTATACACCAGTCTACTCCGGAGTATCGATACCCTGTCTCGATAATTCTACGACCAGGGACCTGTATATGATGTTGCTTATAGAATACCCAGCCCCCACTAGTGTGACTGTCATCATAACGCTGGTAATCAAGCAAAGATCGTAAGGGCTCTACTAATATGTATAAGCGATATGTTAAAAGAAACATATGCATATATTAAAGTAGAAACAAACCAAGTATCATACTACCATTTTTAGCAAGACTGTCAATACAACTGTGAATATCCCAAGCTTCCATTAAGTAATATACAATCTAGTATGATACAATAATGGCCTCTAGGCCATAAACAATAACAATCTCCCACTTGCACTAGGGCCATGTACTGGCATATCGCAGACCTATCATCTCGAATAGCTTCTCGAACTGCGTCTGAGGAATGGCCTTTGTGAATAGATCAGCAGTGTTATTCTCCATATCTACTCTCTTCACCTCGATCTCCCGGCGATCTACGATCTCCCTGATCAGGTGATACCGTCTTAAGATGTGTCTGGACTTCTGATGGGACCTGTGTTCCTTCTCTAAAACTATAGCGCCGTTGTTGTCGCAATACAGAGGTATTGGATCAACACTGGTAGGAACCACCTAAAGTTCTGTGAGGAACTTCTTCATCTAGACAGCCTCTTTTGCGGCATCGCAAGCAGCTATGTACTCCGCTTCCATCGTCGAGTCAGCAACGGTGTCCTTCTTGGAACTCTTCCAACATACCGTCCCTCCATTGAGGGTAAAGACATAATCTGACATGGATTTGGAGTCATCCTTGTCACTCTGGAAGATGGAGTCAGCAAAGGTCTCGATCTGGAGGTCCTTTCCGCCATACACCAAGAACATCTCCTTAGTCCTCCTCAGGTACTTGAGAATATTCTTTACTGCTATCCAGTGCTTCTCCCCTAGGTTTGCCTGATACCGGCTTACAACGCTCAATGCGTATGCTATATCTGGTCTGGTACATAACATCGCATACATTATAGATCCTACCGCAGAAGCGTAGGGTATAATCGACATGCGAGCCCTTTCTAAATCATTCTTAGGAGACATCTCTTTGGAGAGGGTGATTCCGTGATAAGCCGATAGGTTACCGCGCGTAGAATCTTCTATACTAAATCTTTTCAATATGGTTTCTATGTACCTGGACTGCGAAAGTCCCAGCATCCTCTTTGATCTATCACGATAGATCTGGATCCCCAGAATGTAGGAAGCATCACCCAGGTCCTTCATGGAGAACTTTTGTGACAAGAATCCTTTGACTGACTGTAGCATAGGAATATCATTTCCCATTAAGAGAATGTCATCTACGTACAAGACGGGGAATACTACAGTTCTCTTTACAATCTTACTATATATGCATGGTTCATCTGGATTTTTGATAAAGTTGAATTCTTTAATAGTATCATCAAAACAGATGTTCCAACTCCACGATACCTGCTTTAGTCCATAAATGGACTTAAGCAACTTGCACACTTTACCGCTGCTCCCACTCTGAATGAATCCCTTTGGCTGATCCATATAGACGCACTCTTCCAAATTACCATTTAGAAAAGCCGTCTTTACGTCCATCTGCCAGATCTCATAATCGTGGAAGGCAGCAATGGCAAGAAGGATCCGAATGGATTTGAGTATAGCCACTGGAGAACAGGTTTCGTCATAGTCCAAACTAGGTCTTTGACGAAAACCCTTTGCAACAAGTCTAGCCTTATAGGTTTCAACCTGTCCATCTACACCAATCTTCCTTCTGAAGATCCATTTGCATCCTACGGGTTTTACCCTATCTGGAGCAACGTCCAAAGTCCATACTTTGTTAGTGTACATGGACTCCATTTCGGTCCGCATTGCATCCAGCCATCTTACTGAGTCGCCGCTCTGAATGGCTTGCTGGAAGCTAGTAGGGTCATCATTATCAATGATGCAATCCTCTCGATCCCCGTCTATGAGAAAACCGTAGTATCTCTCAGGCGGATGAGACTGCCTACTACTTCTGCGGATAGGCGCTGGGATGTCCCTTTCTTCTGAAACTTCTGGTTCTACCATACTTTCAGTAACAGCTTGTGGTTCTGGAATTTCTTCCAGTTCTATTGCGCTCCCACTCTTCTGATATTCTAAAAATTCAGCTTCCAAGAAATGGGCATGACGAGAAACAAAAACCTTTTGTTCCTCTGCGTAATAGAAACAGTTCTTTGGATATCCCACAAACTTACACTGTACTGAGCGTGCTTCGAGCTTGTCCGCATGCTGCTTTTTAACAAAAGATGGACATCCCCATGTCTTCAAGTACTGAAGATAGGGTTTCTTCCCACTCCACATCTGATATGGTGTGGTAGGCACACTCTTGGTTGGAACCTTGTTCAAAAGATATATAGCTGATTCTAATGTATAACCCCAGAAAGATCGCGGTAACTCAGCCTTACTCATCATGGAACGAACCATATCCAATAGGGTTCGATTCCGCCTTTCCGATACACCATTGTGTTGTGGTGTGTATGAAGGAGTAAGCTGAGAAAGAATTCCATTTTCTTTTAAGTAACCCAGGAACTCGGCACTTAAGTATTCACCACCTCGATCAGATCTCAGTATCTTGATACTTTTGCCTGTTTGGTTTTCCACTTCATTCTTGTATTCCCGGAATTTCTCAAAGGCCTCGGATTTATGCTTCATCAAGAAGATATGTCCATACCTAGAGAAATTATTATCCGTAAAAGTAATGAAGTAGGAATGACCACCTCTTGCATGTGTAAACATTAGACCGCACACGTCACTGTGTACGAGTCCCAAGAGCTCGCTCGCTCTTACTCCGTGTCCAGTAAACGGAGTCTTTGTCATCTTTCCCATGAGACAAGATTCACAAGTAGTATAAGATTGATATTCGAACGGATTCAAATATCTTTCTCTATGTAACTTAGTCAACCATGTTTCATTGATGTGACCTAATGTACAATACCATAAGAAAACCCGATTTACTTCCGGAGACTTTCTTTTAAGTGTGTTCTGGATATTGAAAACCCGAGCTTGATTTAATACGTATATATCGTTATCTAATATACCAGACCCAATCAGAACTAGATTTAGGTGGTTATTTACCACATCGCTTACGAATGTAAAATCATATCCCTCTTTAGAAAGTGAGAATACTGATATGATATTACAAGTCAAACTAGGTACATACAAACAGTTACGTAGAATCAATATCTGCCTACTTGTCAGTCCTAGGCGGTATTCCCCCACGGATTCAGCATCCATGCTCATTCCGTTCGCAACTCTGAGAGACATATCACCTACCCTGATAACCCTATGGTTTCTCAAAGCATGTAACGAATTACAGATATGAGATCCTGATCTGGTATCTAGTACCCAGGAAGTAGAGTTAATTGACAAACAGTTCTCAATTACAAACACACCCGAGACCGAAACCACAACATGCTTCGAATCCTGGCTACTGGCTTCCAAAGCCCTGCAATCTTTCTGCCAATACCCCTTCCCATAACAATAGGAACATCCCTCCTTCCCTACACCAAGTCCCGAAACTTTTGCTCTTCCCTTTCCTTCTACTTCACTGACACCGTATATCGACTTTGTAAAGGTTTTCTTCTTTTCACCCTTTGCTTTCGCCCTGGATGCAAAAGAAGAAGGTCCCCCATTAAGCAGAGCGGGTGTCTCCTTGGTTTCTTTCAAGGTGTAAGTAGAGGGTAGGGACTGTGGAAATAAGTCAGCATATGACCCGTTTCCCAACGTGGTCTCCAAGTTCGTGAGCTCATCAATATAGCTAGTCATCGTAAGGACGTCGTCCCTTACAGATGACCCGACAACCAACCTCGCTTGAAGCAATTCGTTCGAGGTCTCATATCTTACGATACGAGATTGCTCTCCATATAAATCTTTGTTATGGAGGAAGATGGAAACTAAGTCCATCTTCTTATGCTGCTTCTGGTATATACCATCAACTAAAGCCAACACGAGGCACTTGGTATTCGCACTGTCCTTTTCCCTTGTCTGACGGATATCTATATCCGTGACGGTAGAAACTGGATCTGGGACGGCGGGGCTTGAGCAGTAATAGGGTATCCAGCTTGTCATAGGCAATGGACATCTGGACAAACCTTTGCCAGTCATAAAAGTCAGATTCAGTCAACTTGTTATCTAGATGTAACCTAGTCATGGTCACAGGGTCGCTAAGTTGAGAGAGAAAAGAAAACACTTTAACATGATGCTCTTGCAAGATTAGATTGGTTTTTAGTTTATCTAAACAGGATGGCTCCCACTGTTTCTCGAATCCTTTCTCAAACCATAAAAGAAGAATTAGTCAGGACTGATCTCACCGTACAATACTTGCTTAACCGTTCAGCCAGGCTAGTTTCGGTACTTCAAAGGAGGTTTTACGACGCTTTCGCGAACTTCCTTAATTAAATAACCTCTTTTCTCTGGAGGCGTAGCCCCGCTGACACCGTTCTAGACACCTACTTGGTTTATATCATTGATCGTTAAGTGACGAATCTCCTGATGAGTAGCATATACTTACGGTACGATCGGGATCCAGATATCATTGTGTGATAATGCTGAAGGAATCCTACCAACATTATCAAACTCTAAATGGTATGCAGCACTAGTAAGTTTCAGTTTCTTTAGAAACTCCCGATGTGGATTTTTGCCCCATGCTCTTATGACCTTGACGAAGGCCAACAAATCATAAGTCACATGTTAAGTTCTTCCCATCATTATCCTTGTTAATTTGAACCCACCCGTACATCCCTTTGACGAAGGCCAACAAAGTAATACGACTGTCCCAAACCAACGCATCTATCTATGCTACATATAAATACCCCAGCAGCTACCAAACACTATGCCTTGACGAAGGCCAACAAACATAGCTTGAATACTACTGACCATCCATATGAAATGACGGAGGGCTATGACTGGTTTTGGCGAAACCGTGAGCGTAGTGAACTTGATATAATCGAAGAAACCTGATAGCTTTTTAAAAGGAGTGGTTAAAGCTCCGCAATTAAAAATTCTGTTCTTTTAAAATAGTCGAGTGGTTTCTTTTAAATTTGTTCCAACGATTCAATTTTGATTTATTTTCTTTGCATTAAAATAATGCGTCCCATCATTTATCCTATCATTACAGAAAACAAAGAAAATACAACGTCCGTTTATGCCATCCGCATTCGCCACTGGGTCCCGTCATTCACCCGTTAGATTACTTAACTAACGACAGAGCGGGGGCTGGGCTAGCGCTGATGCAAAACATAAGCAACGCCTACTAGATATCATATATAGATATTGTACATTCGTCAGACGCAATAATAGGTATTCCAGATCACAGATGAACATATTGGATATACTAGGAATCCGCGATTCGTTCGAGTCTGCAACAAAAGACGGATTACACGGTCGTGATGAATAGCCAAACCCCACTCTAAACCCCTACGGATGCGGCAAACTACCCGCCTAGTACCAGAAGTGAAACAGTCTCCCTCAACGACGTGAGTAGACCATTAAACTATTCAAAGTACCCGGTAGTTTGTGCACCCCATCTTGGGTCTATCCTAAGAGCATAAAACAGTAAATGAAATAATACAACGGTGGCTACAATCTCAACCCGGATGTGTCCCGCAAAAGAATATTACAACATATTACAATTTACATCGAATGAAAGATAAAAACCCTCATCTCACATCCCCGGCTATTCATCACGACGATCCAATAGAATTCATATACACAAATCAATATCCATCACAGAAATATGCAACCCCCAACTAACCGACATACTAGCAATTAGCGGAGGTTCACGAACACATTAAATATCACAGATAAAACTTGATTAGCAAATAACATAGAATTTCGATCAACAACCTTTTTCGGTGTCTACCCCAAATGCAAGTCAGCACTGAAAAGACCTGGGCAGAAACAAAATATACAGGAAAACAGAACACCCAAAAATAAGACAAACTGTGTAAATATGAGTCAACTCGGAGTCGACTCGGCCGCGGATCCGCGGCGAATTGCACCAACTCGCCGCGCTTCCACTGTCGTCTAACCGAGTTAGGGTCTCGTATTTCTCCAGTATTCTTATATTTCCCTGCTGTGAATTTTCATGGCTCTGAAATAATTTTTTCGATAGGTTTAAAATCGACAGAAACTTGAGGGGTCCGGGGTTAAGCTTTCGTGTTTTTCCGACGATCGAAGTTCTAATTAGTTGCTAACAAGCTAGTAAAGGTTTAGTAGGCTCTGATACCACTGTAAGTCCATGTCACGCACCCCACGTGTTCGCGGGGAAGCGGAATATATGAAAAACAATTATCAAAGCTTCGTAACACGGACTTGAGCACACAGATCGTGTCTAAACCATTACTAGCAAACTACGAGAGGTTTAACTACTCTGATTCGAAGTTATATCTCACGTTACTTGTCTTTCGGGTCTTCATCGCTGTCCTCCACACCTCGTCGGCTCTATGGAACATGAGTACCTCAACGGCCTCCTCGAGTCAAAGACGATCCACCCGAGAGTCTATAGTCCGAGCTCCTATCTTGAATCTGAGATAACTGCGGCTTCTAGTTTGCTAATCTAGAAGTCCTATAGGGTGTAGAGTATTTAGATGGAGTACTTAGTCACTTCAAACCCTAGGATTCTCAACTCATGAGACCTTTTAGGATTTGAGGAAGAAGATGAAGACTTGAGGAGAGAGAAGTGTTTTGTGATAATGAATGAACTATTCTCATTTGTGAATATATCATGAAGCATAATAATATCATCAAAATAAAAATCTAGCTAATATTCATCATGCTTCATTTAATTTAAAAGATGAATCATCTAATGAGTCACCTAATGAGTCATGGATCATTTAATGAAACTACACCTTATCTCCTCCACCTCATTTAGTTTAAATCTAAAAACAAATAAACACAAATGGGTCACCTCCTTCTAGAAGCTTCCCGACAAATTACGAGACCACTCCTCCCATCCGTATTTCCGAAAAACACGGATAAACTAAGACTGAATAAATCCATCTGTATAATACTAGGATCCGGCATAAACCAAAGCCACTAGTATTATCTGCCCGATCATAGTACATGCACAATGTACGTAAGTGATCGTGGCCCTGCCGTAAAACCATACAGCTTCTACACCTTTTGCCCGGTGCAGGAAAACTCTCTGTGTGGGACTCTAAAGACTCGACACTACGCTGGCAGTGGGTTTAACCACAGGACGCAAGCGGTATTAGCTGTACGTAACAGTCCCCAGGTAGATGTCGATAAGAAGGACGATGAGGAAACCCATCCGAACTCCTACTGAGCCTGTATGTGACAATCTCCGTACAGTCTGGTCTGTTCGTCTAGGACTATCGCATATCGAGCCTAGGGGCGGTAAACGTCAGACCCCTAATAGCAGTATAAGTAGTGTCGGAGTGAAGCCCATTACACCTTGAGAAACTACTGGAGCACCTACCAGTAAATCTCACTTGCCCTGGCCAGGGACCTTGCGTAATGGCTCTCCATACACAGCGTGATATCAAACCCCAATACCGGGAGAGACGAATCCTGTCTAACCGCCACTGCCTCCGAGTGCTTCGAGACTGCACCCAACTACTACCTGTTTGCATGACTCCATCGAGCCGTGGTAAGGTAGTAATCTAAGTACAGTGGGAACACACTCGAGACGAAATATTAAAGTCAAGTCGACGGACTAAGCTGTACGCATGTCACCTGGGAACTGCAATCTGACGATGGGTATAGTACCAACCTGCAATTCCCGACGAGTCCTGTCTGGTGTACTCGTAACCTAACGAGCACCTGCATACTATCTCCAGTACGACATACTGATGCCTGTGGGACAGACCATCTCCCCATGCTGGGATGAGAAGCGTATACACCAGTCTGCTCTGGCGTATCGATGCCCTGTCTCGATAATCCTACGACCAAGGACCTGTATAGGATGTTGCTTATAGACTACCCAGCCCCCACTAATGTGACTGCCATCACAACGCTGGTAATCAAGTAAAGATCCTAAGGGCTCTACTAATATGTATAAGCGATATGTTAAAAGAAACATATGCACATATTAAAATAGAAACAAATCAAGTAACATACTACCATTTTTAGCAAGATTGTCAATACAATTGTGAATATCCCAAGCTTCCATTAAGTAATATACACTCTAGTTTGACACAATAATAGCCTATAGGGCATAAACACTAACACTACCCTGGGTCAAATCAAGACATTTTGCATATAGGGTTGCTCTAGATATCACCTGAGGAAGACATGGTCCAAAACTCACTACATGCCACCACAATGGGGCCGCAATTTGCGGCCACAAACAATATATCTGTGGCCAGAAAACGGGTTTGGGGTCTCGGCTTTCAGGGGTTGCATCAAGGTTGTCTGCTCGTCTCTCTATGAAGGGAACTTATTTTATGGATCTCTCGGGTCATCCCGGATTCCAAAATACCATCACAATCTGTCGAAATTCCAATGTCGGGCAAATTCTAAGTTCGTGTATTGGGTTCAAGTCTCTGGTCTTGGCCAGTAAAATCATCACTAAGGACTTGCAAACACTCACTGCACCTCAATTACCACTTTACAAGTCAAGTCTCCCACTAAACATGAACCTAGAAAATTCCAAGATCACAACCCGACACTAAAACGAACTATATACTAAACGAGAAGATTAGGAAACATATTACAAGATGAGAAAGAAAAGTCATACCTCTTGGAAGCAACTCAAGAAAAACCCAAGATGGTTGGAAGTCTTCAAAATCAAAACTGAGCTTGCCATGGGGTGAAGGATGAGGTGGTGATCATTTTTAATGAAAGGAGTGTGGGGTTTTGAGATGGTTTTAGGGTGGTTGTGGAGGTGGAGGAAGGAGAAGATGAAGATGAAGGAAGAAATGATGCCATGGTCAAGATAAGCCCTCTCCCCTCCCTCTCTCACACTCATACTCTCTCTCATGCCATACTCACTTTGTCCCCCATGCCTTATGTCATTGATTTGATCTCAAAAACTATCTATTACCGCAATCAAGAACGGCGTCGCATGAAGCTAGCCGGTGAGTACGGGTCGGTCCACAGGGATGTTGTGAATTTCCTAATCGCGCTAACGAGTTAATTCCGATTGTGGTCGGACAGATTATTAAATCTAAAAACTAAATTAATCTATATCTAAATCTTACTAGGGTTAGGTCTAGGTTAAGTTTGGAAAGTCTATAAATCTCACCGCTTTCTATACCCATATGAAGATCTAATTAGGTGTTATGGTAATTATTAATAAAAGGGATTAGAACCATTTGGAAAGATGTTTCTTCCTCTAGGTTCTTGTCCTTCCTTTAGAAATCCTTACCCTAAACTCCATGGAAAACCATCACAACCGGGCCTTTATACTACGGTATCACCGCTACCTCGATGGATAGGGTGCCGTAGGGAGCGGTATGTGCATGTATGCATAGAGTCCTATAAAAATATATGACGGGCAAGAAAGGGGATGGGAGATCTTCATCTCTCAAACCTTCCCCAGATCTAATCCTAACAAGCGAGGAGACTACTCACTCATTAGGGAATTAAAATACATTTATCTAGGGCAGAGAATAAAAGATTAACTAGGACAAGAAATTAAATTTATCTAGGGCAAGGAATAGAAAATTTACCTAGGGCAGAAAAATAAAATAAGAATTTACAAAAAATAATGCTCTCCAAAAGAATGCTGAAATTTATTAATGAAGGGAGGCATAAGCTTTACAATGATTTAGAGTTCCTATTTATAGAGGATAGGAAACCCTAGGTTACAATTGATTAGCATGTCTACATTTACCAAAATATCCTTAGGAAGACCTAGTCAAAGAAGACTTCAAGCTTTGGTAAAATTTTATGTCTCTGTTTCTTTAAAGGGAAGTATTGGGCCTTGAAATTTTCTTTGTGGGATCTTCTGTCTTTGGGCTTCCTTATTATTTGGTTCTTTTATTAAAATAACTTCTATGTTTCTTCCAGATCTCCAGTGAATAATTGCGGTGGACTTTTAACTGTTCGCTTTGTAATCATGGGCCTTGCATTGCCTTGTACTTTGTGAATTTTATTTTTGATGTAGGTTTGATCAAGAGTCTTCTGTTTGTTGGTCAAAGTCCACTTTTTTGTGTCGTCTTTTGTCTTTTTCACTGTTTTCGCTCCAAGAACCTGTAACCTGTAATATGTAGCAGAAATGCGTCAAAAGCATCTGTTTATTTATAAAAAGAATAAGAATGGGGAATATAATAATACAATATTATGGTGTGAACAAATACCCCCAAACTTATCTTTTGCTCGTCCTCGAGCAAACTTATTTTTTATTTACTACAAAAACCTAACCGCACTTTCGCAGGGAAACGCGATTGCACTGAGCTCGTGCAACAAGCCGTTAAACCTCTAGGTGTCCCTAGTAGGAGGAGTGTTGTCTCCTAAGGGTTTTCAGTGGATTACACCCATAAAATCCTATCAATTTGGCTTTTTCGACTTTAATTCTCCAATTAGGGTTTCTAACAAGGAATTCTATTATCTTCGACTCATAAATCATCCATCCATATTCTCCACACTTCCTCATCATCTAACTTAAGATTATATATATCCTGTAGACTACTTAGCTTTCAGCATTTCTTAAGTTTTCCTTCTAGGGTTCCATCTCCACTTAGGAATTTCTATCAACTCTACTAAAGATACAAGTTCTATTCTTCATTCCTTTCTCTTATCTAAACTCTAATCACATACCCCCACGTGTGTGTAAATATCATCCCTACACTTGGAAATTCAAATCAAGCAATCATACTCTTGTCCGTTGTCCAAAGTACTTATTAGTAGGTGCATTTTTAATTGAATTTTGCTTACACATCCTTCATGCGACCGTTAATACTTCTTGAGGTACCAACGACCTATTACAAGATGTGTTTGCATATTAAAGCGTACTTCCTAGTCTTGCAAACCCCAAGGCTTTTAGCAGTGACTCCCAAACCAGTTGGTCTAAGGCACTAGGTGATGAAGCACCCTCGCTAAATATTTTTCTATTTTTGCAGCCTTAAGTAATCACAAAAACCAGTGTCCATTTTTTTTATTCTTTATTCACTTTTTTTTTCTTTATTTTCATTGTACTAAGGACTTTAGACAAGAGCATTTCAAGGTCTCTTCTACTATTCCAAGTTTCAAGGTGCGTGATTGTGCAAGTTATAGGGTATACATTTTCAGAATCTAGACTTAAGCTAGGAACTATTTTTCAAACTTATACTCTAATAAAAACTTCAATATTTTTCCTTCGTTTCGACTTATCCCAAGAAGTGCACCCAAAATTTGCCTATTTCTAAATAAACTATAAGGCATATACTTTCTACCGTTAAATTTTAAGGAATGTTATTTTTAGGGTTTTTAATTCACTAAGTCTAAGATCTAGTTGTTCCTAGCCAGTTAACTTATTTGTCAAACTCAAGTCAATTAGCCAAAATTGAATACATTAATTTTTATAATTTTTGAAAATTTTCAATTTTTTATGGGTTTTCAAATAAGTATGCAAATGCAAAAATATGTAAATGAATGCGAAGGAAGAAGACGTACCGAGCATACCCCCAAACTTGAACTTGACAGTGTCCTCACTGTCATGCTAAACCAAGAGGGTCAAAAAGGCCGGTACTCCCCTGTTTATTTATTTATAATTTTTTTTACATTTTTAATGTTTTGAATTTTTTTTTATTTTATAGAAAAAGAAAACAAAAAATATATACATATATACAACAAGGTTTCCCCCAAACTTAAGCTTGGCCTTACACAAGCCAAAGGTTAGCACCAACCATTCAAAAATCTTATCGTGGTAATGGTACAGTTGGTGCAAGAAAATGAGAAACACGCGAGACCGTATGGAAAGAAGAATGGTAGAATATGGTCTCGGTGGGGGAGAAGAATGGCGGAAAGGAGAAAGAAGGGTCGCGCGATCTTGAGGGTGTAAATCGAGTGAATAAATTAGCGCAATTTGGGATGACCGATGTGTTAAAAGCGATTGCGCTAACCTATCAACCCGTCGAGAAATGTGGTTAAATCCCTCAAGATTCGCAAGAAAACATGGGTACGCCGAACTTGGTATAGGAGATGAAAGCGTAACGGTCATTTGTACGGTCGGGACAATAGGAAGGACGAAAGGAAGTGAGTTAGGGATAGTATCATTCTCACCGTAATAAACTGTCTCGAACTGGAAAGATTCCATTAATGGTTCGAAACTACTGTAATCAACCGAGTCTGATGGTTCAACTAACTCATCTGAAAATGTAAAGGACTCAAACTCGGGCGGAGAGTCATCAATATCGTCCGAAAAAGTAAAACACTCGTAAGTGTTATCGTCTGTGAGAAGTGTGTCAGATTCAAAAGAAAATTTTTCAAGCTCACAGTCTTCAAGCGGGGTCGGAACGATGGAAAGGAGGGAGGGTGATATAAGAGTCAAAGGTTCAGGAAGATGAATTGGAAAATCAGACACATCAGATAAAAATGGTTCAACCTCAATATGGTCCTCAAAACTCTCCTCAATACTATCCTTATAATTCTCCTCAATATTTATCTCATCCATGCTAACATCAAGACGCATATGAAGTTCGGAAGAAACATCTAATGACTCGGGATGATGAGTTGAACATAAAATTTCAATCAAATCGACAGGTTCATCATCCGAAATATTCCCGGCATCTATATCCTCAATCAAGTGAAAATCAATTTCTTTAGACACCTCATCAAAAGCATGGATATTTATCGATTTAGGTTCTAAAGTGGAGGTGTAAAGATCGAAAGGATTAAGTGTGGTTTCACTCGAAAGGGGTTCTTCACAATTTGGCAAATCAAGCACTACATAATCACACAACTCATTTTTATTTTCAACAGGTGAACTATTTAGGGCAATCGATGGAAAACAGGAGTTGTGGGCATCAATTGGGTAAGGATAGGTTTGATTTGAAAATCCTCTCTCATTCTCACTCTGTCCAACCGCCTCCTTATACATTAAAAAATTTTGAGCTAGCGGGAAACTAGCTACCGGTTCAGTAGGTTGCATAAGGGCGGCCAAGGACGCTTCCACATTCCTAGTCATTTTATTTGTTGCTGCAATATAAGTCTCCAACGACTCTTCCAAACTAGACTTGGGTGGTAAGGGAGTTTCGGTAAAAGATTCGAAATCGTGTGGATATGCAAAACTCCCTAATGGCTGTGTAGAAGCAGTGTCTAGTGAAGATGGGAAGGTCGAGTAGGACTGGTAGGAAGTGGGTGATTGGACAGGGGTAGGGTCAACATATGGATAAAAAGATGAATAGTCGTGTGGATCCCTAGAACTAGATGAGTGGAGAGGGGTAAAAGATCGGCTACGAGATTGAGCAATATGCTCAGCAATGGACATCGGCTTAGGAGATACGGTAGGACTTGAAAAGGTGGTATCAACATATGGAGGTGGTAAATGTTGATTTGGTTGACACAAAATGGGTTGAAAAGTCAAACTGCTTCTCCTAGACGCCTCTATTTGATCTTTCAAGGATTTTTTAGGCAAGGAAGGATCGTCTTTAAATTGACCGAACAAATTGACGTACGACGCAAAATTAGGTTCGGGATACCAAAGTTCGGCAAGTGATTTATTATGTGGGGTACCCATGTTAGAAGAAGGGTGAAAGAAAGAAAGTTTGTGGTGCAAGGATTTATTTGCAGCAAAAGTTTGCAAGTTTCTAAAAAGATTTTTCCTTTTTCCTTTTTCTTTTTATTTGGAAATTGTTGCAAAAAGATTTTTAATTAAAGATATGCAAACGAAAAATATTACTTGCAATCAGTTATTAGTTTAAGCATATCACAAAGAATCTTTATTTGGAAAAAAATGTTGCAAAAAGATATTCGAGAAAAGATATGCAACAAAAAAGATTACTTGCAGTCTCTTTCTATTTTAAACGAAGCGCACAAATCCTGCACAAGATTGTTATTTGGAAGGGAATATATTTTTAAAGTGCAAGGAATCCTGCAGGAATTTTCAGAAAAGATATTTCAAAATGTACAGAGAAGAAACAGAGGGGTTTACAGAAAAATTTTCACCAGATGATGCCACGAGATAGCAGCGATTCTGCGGCAAATTCGCTCTAACACCGCGGTTCCGTGGTCCCCTGAACTCTTTGGATCCCCAGAAAAATCTTCGCTTTCTGAATTGACAAGGCGGCCGCGGTTCCGCGGCCTAAGGTAGGTTTTGGCCGCGGAAACGCGGCGTGGTGGGCGGTTCAAGAATCCAAAATTTTTCTACTGTTCTGTTGTTTAAAATCCCTTCTGTTCTGATACCCCGTTTTCTGTTTCGCTTTCTGAAAATTTTCAGATCCGAATTTGTATATCCTGCAAAAATTCAAACAACAAAGTATCCCTTCCAAAAATAACAGATTATATATAATTTATATTTTTTTGTGATTTTTCAGATTTTTATGATTTTTTTTAAATTTTGATTAACCCGAAATTGCAAAAAGGAAATAACACGCCATCCCCGGCAACGGCGCTATTTGATTTTGTCTCGAAAACTATCTATTACTGCAATCAAGAACGGCGTCGCATGAAGCTAGCCGGTGAGTACGGGTCGGTCCACAGGGATGTTGTGAATTTCCTAATCGCGCTAACGAGTTAATTCCGATTGTGGTCGGACAGATTATTAAATCTAAAAACTAAATTAATCTATATCTAAATCTTACTAGGGTTAGGTCTAGGTTAAGTTTGGAAAGTCTATAAATCTCACCGCTTTCTATACCCATATGAAGATCTAATTAGGTGTTATGGTAATTATTAATAAAAGGGATTAGAACCATTTGGAAAGATGTTTCTTCCTCTAGGTTCTTGTCCTTCCTTTAGAAATCCTTACCCTAAACTCCATGGAAAACCATCACAACCGGGCCTTTATACTACGGTATCACCGCTACCTCGATGGATAGGGTGCCGTAGGGAGCGGTATGTGCATGTATGCATTGAGTCCTATGAAAATATATGACGGGCAAGAAAGGGGATGGGAGATCTTCGTCTCTCAAACCTTCCCCAGATCTAACCCTAACAAGCGAGGAGACTACTCATTCATTAGGGAATTAAAATACATTTATCTAGGGCAGAGAATAAAAGATTAACTAGGACAAGAAATTAAATTTATTTAGGGCAAGGAATAGAAAATTTACCTAGGGCAGAAAAATAAAATAAGAATTTACAAAAAATAATGCTCTCCAAAAGAATGCTGAAATTTATTAATGAAGGGAGGCATAAGCTTTACAATGATTTAGAGTTCCTATTTATAGAGAATAGGAAACCCTAGGTTACAATTGATTCGCATGTCTACATTTACCAAAATATCCTTAGGAAGACCTAGTCAAAGAAGACTTCAAGCTTTGGTAAAATTTTATGTCTCTGTTTCTTTAAAGGGAAGTATTGGGCCTTGAAATTTTTTTTGTGGGCTCTTCTGTCTTTGGGCTTCCTTATTATTTGGTTCTTTTATTAAAATAGCTTCTATGTTTCTTCCAAATCTCCAGTGAATAATTGCGGTGGACTTTTAACCATTCGCTTTGTAATCATGGGCCTTGCATTGCCTTGTACTTTGTGAATTTTATCTTTGATGTAGGCTTGATCAAGAGTCTTCTGTTTGTTGGTCAAAGTCCACTTTTTTGTGTCGTCTTTTGTCTTTTTCACTGTTTTCGCTCCAAGAACCTGTAACCTGTAATATGTAGCAGAAATGCGTCAAAAGTACCTGTTTATTTATAAAAAGAATAAGAATGGGGAATATAATAATACAATATTATGCAGTGAACAGTCATCTCTTGTCCCCCCCCCCACCTCTCTTTCTCATCAATTATCTTTTCTTTTTCTTTTCCCCTCTTATTTAAAACCAAACATAAAGCACAAATACAAAGAAACAAATATGTTATAAAATGCAACATGTTATGGTGCACTAGCCATGATTATTTAAGAAGACGGATTTGGCCTAATCGTGATTAGTAGTGCACTAATCAAGTTTAATTTAAACTACATATAATTAATTATAAAATGCACAAATCCAATAAATACCTTTTTAATAATTAATACATATCAATCTCCAAATATTTTTCAAATATTGGTATACCATTTTATGAAAACCCCAGTTCGCAAATCAAATAGTTTTCGTGGAATATATTATTTTATTATTTAAATTCCAAAAATAATATTTTATTTTTTTGAAATATTACACTTAGGCTGTCCGAAACTCTCTACTTTATCTCATCCCTGTTCGGATGTATTACATCTGGCACATCGAATAATTTCTCGCTTTTCAGCGACAATGACGACTGTGATAAGAAAGGCCACAACACCGGAGATTGTTTTGTGAATCTACACAAGCCAAACAGGAAATTATTAGGAGTTAAGGTTAGCCAACTCAAAGTTATCCTGGCTTAACTCATACCCAAAAAAGGTCCTTGTCATTCGAGCAAAAGAAACTGCACAGATTTCATATTGCAACAGCCATGTTAATCGTTTGAGAAATCAGCTGCTTAATGGGTTCAAACAAAATTCCGCCCATATCTTTCACACTTCTATTTCCACCTGTCAAAACCTCATATGAAGATTCCGTTAAACAGGGGAGGGGGTGTTAGATAAGTTACTGAAATAATTGTTAAAATTAACACTTCTAACAAAATGAAATGTTTCCAAAATATTTTCCAATGAAGACAATCATATAAAATGATATAAACTATGAATTGAAAAGATTTAGAATGCGAGAATGTAGATGTGAGGCATGTAGTTGACTGTGCTGCTCTAAAAACGTATAACCACCCTCCGTACATGTTTTGCCAACATATACATTTCCAACACTCTCAGCCCGTCTAATTACCCCGTTGAGTACGAATTATAATGGAAGATTGGTTTTGATATCGTTGTCAATTAGTATCCGGTGAAGATAAAGTAAATCAAAAGATTTCCTTAAATCGGATTTTGTATGGAAGACTCGATGAAGGAATTGCTCTCTGTTTGCACAAAGTTGCAAACAGAGAACAATTCTAGGCTTTATTTCTGATTAGGATTGATTATCTTGTTATGATTTTCCTTATTTGTTGAAGTCTATTTATAGACTTCATAACTAACTGTTAACTTCCAACGGTTATTTTGAAAAGTCTCATCTCAATCCTTAATGGTTGAAAGCATCTCTTCAATTTGAAATTCAAACTACGAAATGACTGTCAGTAATTGCCATGTCAGACATCTAGTACCAGACAGCTGCAGTTCGAATTTCCTTAATCAGACATCTGTAGTTCAAATATTTACTTAAGCAGACATCTCCTTAGACGTCTCTGAAATAGAAACAAAGAATTGAAAACAGAAATTTTCTTTACCAGACGTCTCTAGTTCAAAGAACTCTTAAGTAGAGGCGATGGAGGTCACATTCTCCCCCAGATGTTGTCCTCCATCGATCTTGAAGCCAACGGTGTCGAACGGTTGAGATTTGAGATGAGAGCTGAACGTGTGGATTTCAATGGGTTGTTGTTGATGCCTGGCTACCTGCAAGGGAAGTCCCGGGGTGAGAAACCACCGTAGGACTCTCCGACGATCAAGTACCGAGATATAACGGCGGGGTAGCGGCATATTGGAATGAGTTCGAGATACCTAAATTTTCTAGAAGAAGGGTTTATATAGCGGTCGCATTTAGCGAGCTGGTGCGAGATTCTCGCCGTCCATTACACCCCCACGCCACGATCGCGTTGATGACGGGATACGCCCGTTAATGGCGAGATACGTTGGCATGGGATGCGGGACATGGAGCGGCGGAGATCTCGTCGTAGCAAGATACTCGGAGCCGTTACTGTTGGATATAGTGCCCACAAAGTCAATTATTGGATCACAGGCACGTGATTGCAATGATTGAGGGAGGACCTATACCGATAGGACAGTCTTACTCGAGATGATAGTATAGTATCTGGTTTGCCTTTATCATCGTGTACTACTTTAGGTGACATTACAGATCGCTATTATACGTTGATAGAGCCCTTAGGATCCTTGCTTGACTACCAGCAGTATGATGGCGATCATATACGTGAGAGTTGGGTAGTCTATAAGCATATCCTTAAAAATGGTCCCTAGTCATAGGAGTTTCGAGACAGGGCATCGATACTCCAGAGTAGACTGTGTAAGTCCATGTCACGCACCCCACGAGCTTGCGGGGAGGCGGAATATATGAAAAAAAATTATCAAAGCTTCGTAACACGGACTTGAGCACACGGATCGTGTCTAAACCATTACTAGCAAACTACGAAAGGTTTAACTACTCGGATTCGAAGTTATACCTCACGTTACTTGTCCTTCGGGTCTTCATCGCTGTCCTCCGCAGCTCGTAGGCTCTATGGAACGTTGGCACCTCAACGGCCTCCTCGAGTCAAAGATGATCCACCCGAGAGCTCCTACTCCAAGCATGACCTCTAACTTGAGGTAACTAGGTTACTAAAAGTGCTAATCAAAGCAGCTTAGAGGATATAGAGTGGGATTAGGGATCTATTAGTCCTGCTAACCCTTGATCTCAACACATGAGAGGTTAGGGTTAGGGTTTGAAGAGAGAGAGAGCTTGAGGAGAGAGAAGGTGAGAATAATAATGAAATGAATTGTTTCTCATTTTCAATATATGATGAAGTATAAAGAATATCAAATAAATCATTTAAATGATATTAACAACCATGCTTCATTTAATATGTGCAATGAATCATCAAGTGAGTTATTAAGCAATAAATGCTTTATTAACTCATTTGAATGATTCATCTCATGAGTCACAAATCCATTTAATGTAAATGCCATCTTAGCCTCCATGTTATCAACCTTCTTGAAACTTCTCGAATAAATTACGAGAATGCCCCTCCTATCCGTGAAAATGCGGAAATACTTTAGACTGTATAAATCCAATAATCCGATAATAGAATCTGGCTTAAACCAAAACCCGCTAGTAAAAACTGTCCGAACATCGTACGTGCGTAAAAACACGTATGCGTCCGAACCCTGTCGTAAAACCATACGACCTCTATATAGTTTTGCCTGAAGCAGGGAAGCCCTCTGTGTGGGACTCTAAAGACTCGACACTACGCTGGCAGTGGGTTTAACCACAGACCGCAAGCGGCACTAGCTGTACATAACGGTCCCCAGGTAGATATCGATAAGAAGGACGATGAGGAACCCTTCCGAACTTCTACTGAGCCTGATGTGACAATCTCCGTACAGTCCGGTCTGTTCGTCTAGGACTATTGCATATCGGGCCTAGGGGCGGTAAACGTCAGACCCCTAATAGCGGTATAAGTCGTGCCGGAGTGAAGACCATTACACCTTGAGAAACTCCTGGAAGCCACCAGTAAATCTTGATTGCCCTGGCCAAGGACTTTGCGTAATGGCTCTCCAAACACAGCGCGATATCAACCTCCAATACCGGGAGAGACGAATCCTGTCTAACGGCCACTGCCTTCGAGTGCTTCGGGACTGCACCCAACTACTACCTGTTTGCACGACTTCTTTGAGCCATGGTAGGGTAGCAATCTAAGAACAGTGGGAACACACTCGAGGCGAAGTAGCAATATCAAGTCGACAGACTAAACTGTACTCATTTCACCTGGGAACTGCTATCTAACGATGGGTATAAATCCAACCTGCAGTTCCCGGCGAGTCCTGTCCGGTGTATCCGTAACCCAACGAGCACCTGTATACTATCTCCAGTACGACGTACAGATGGCTGTGGGATAGACCATCTCCCCAGCTGGGATGTGAAGCATACACACTAGTCTACTCCGAAGTATCGATGCCCTGTCTCGATAATCCTACAACTAAGGACCTGAAAAAGGATGTGCTTGTAGACTACCCAGCCCCCACTAGTGTGATTGCCATCACAACACTGGCAGTCAAGCAAGATCCTAAGGGCTCTATCAATACGTACACACATATTAAGATAGATATAAACCAAGTAGAATACTACCATGTTTAGCAAGACTGTTAATATAACTTTGTATATCCCAAGCTTCCATTAAGTAATATACAAGCTAGTATGATACAATAATGGCCTCTAGGGCATTAACACTAACAATCTCCTACTTGCACTAGGGCCATGTACTGGCATATCGCAGACCTATCATCTCGAATAGCCTTTCGAACTGCATCTGAGGAATAGCCTTTGTGAATGGATCAGCAATGTTATTCTCCGTATCTACTCTCTTTACCTCGATCTCCCGGCGATCTACGATCTCCCTGATCAGGTAATACCGCCTTAAGATGTGTCTGGACTTCTGATGGGACCTGGGTTCCTTCGCTAAAGCTATAGCGCCGTTGTTGTCGCAATACAGAGGTATTGGATCAACACTGGTAGGAACCACCTGAAGTTTGTAAGTGCACGGTGTCACGCCCCGCTTCCCGGTGTACGGCGAAGGGGACGCGGCGAGGCCCGCTACGTATGTACTCAGAAGTACATACGCTAAGCGTAGATAAGCAATATAGAAATAATTACACAAGAGACAAGAGTATAAAAGAACATCAACTTTTATTTATTAACATTCTTTGTACAATGCATGAAAAAGGAAATACATCTGAAATAAAAATGCATAAACATTGGCATAACAGGAAATGGAAAGTACTGAAAAGAAAAGTGTACAATGAAATTATACTGCTGGGTCTTCGGCAAAATGCTCCAAATCTTCTTGTGAAGGCTCAACATCCGTCGGGTCCAAGTCACCTGACGACATTCAAAGAAAAGAGAAACAGAATGTCGTCAGCGAACAGATCGCTCGGTAAGTCCCAAGGGTAAGAGGGAAGTAGAGAAGACAGAATAAGAAGAAACATTTTTAAAGTGTAAACTATTGTTGTAATATTATGTTAACGCTGTTGTTTGTAGCTTGGTACAGAAGGATGCCAGTGTATACGAGGGGAGTCTCACTTGCCAGAGACTAGGGCACGTGTAGTACAAGGAACCGTTATGCCACAGTACAACAGCAATGGGATTCAGGTTAGGTGTATTAATCTGACCATCTCGTGCCACTTTTAACACCTTCCGTACCAATCTACCCCTTAAACCCGCGATGTCTTAACATTATTGTTATCTTGTAAAATTGTATTGATTGTAAGATTGATTAACTGACTGACCGAAACCATGATATCAGGAAACGGTTATAACCGTAGAGTCATGTAAATGGAATACTGGGAATCATGTAAAAGGAATATCCATGGTTCGGTTCAGTCAAGTTATATAGATTGTTAACTGGATTCAGGGATTCAGGTATTCATCTTGAGTTGGAATATTAAAGAATATAGATTGACTTGAATCATATTCAAGTCAGAGATAGTCAGACTCTAACCCGAGTCAGACTAAAAGAAAGATAATTTGAAGTTCAATAATTGTTAGGGGCCTTATTGTAATTTATAAAAACTTGAGGGGGTTTTATGTAAAAAGTACTATTGTATATTTTTCAAAATACACCTCAAGTATTTATTATTCGTCTTTATAGTTATAATGAGTGTGAATTTTTATTTGTGTTATTCTAGTGAATATATCCTAATAAAAGTATTAATTGATTTATTTGAAACTCAAGGTATTTTAATGTAACTTTTAATCTTGTAATTTTAGAAAAAGATGGAAACTTGTTATTATAATAAAATAGGTGTTTAAATGATAATTAAATATATATTAATACAAGAATAATTTTAAATAATATTTTATTTTCCAAAATCTCATTTTTTCTTAAATGCCGTATTTTAAACCCTTCGAGACCGAATGCTCCTTGCGGAAGTCTGAATCTCGCACTACTAGCCCGCGGGTGCACGATGAACCGTACTATCCCTAACGGGTTCCCCAAAGGTGGGTTGTAGCGGCGCTTTGCTTAGGTTTAATAAATACTATTCATTTAGAAAAACGGTTTTATAAATATAAGGTATTTATTTGTAAAAGGGTATAGATTTCCGTATTTTAGTTTTCTAGGGTTTCCTAAGCCAACTAGCCTATTTCTAAGGCCTAAACGACAAGTCATTAGAAGCCTCAAATCGCCTCTTCACCGTCAATTGCGGCCAGGTAAGTGCCAGGTAAGTGGGAAGGAACCACAGTCGTGGGCCTAATTAAAAACCACTAGCCTTAGACACACTTGTCTAGACACCATAAAGTCAGTTTAGATAAACGATCGATGTCCATGACATATCGTACTTTTAATTTAAAAGATTTTATTTAGAATTGTGTACAACTTAAAGCTTTTAGAAAAGGTTTATAAAGAATATGATATTTTAGTGAAAAGTCCTGTATTTTCGTATTCTATATTTTGATGTTTATCAATTAGGGTTATATTTGTGTATGTGTAGAAGTAGGTCATTACCTCGTAACTTATTTTAAGTTTTAATGAAGTTTTAGAGGTGAAATATGATGTATTAAACTTGAAGGTATTAAAGCGCAAGAATACGGTATTTGAAAACGTTATCATTTCATGTGTGAAAATTCATTCAAATTGACTTCTACAAGTTTATTTATCAAGATAAACATATTTAGGAGTGAGAGATTTAATTAGAACAAGAAAAATAAACTCTATGGTATTTTTATGAAAAGAATACGGTTTTACAAGAAAGCTATCATTTCATGTGAGGAACTTTATTTAAATTGGTTTCTATGTGATTAATAGTCATCATGTATATGGGTAGGTATTATGAATTAGGTGACAAGTGGAATTTTGTAGAAAAACCGAATCGGAAATCGGTTTGTTCCGATTTCCATCAGGTTCCATAAATCCGTATTTTTAAGAAATAGAAAGGTGAGAAGGATGGGGCTTACGGGTTTAAACTCTTCTAAAGAGTAAAGAGAACTAGGGAGGAAGACCGAGGGATGGTTTCGTCGCCGGTTGCTTCAAAACACGTCGCCGGAATTCCGTCAGGGCTTCGCCGGGAACTCGATTTCAAAGCACACTTTTTGTGGAAATTTCAAGAGAGTTTTTTCTAGGGTTTTGGAATGAGAAGGTAGGGGGTAGGGGTCTATTTATAGGGTAGCTAGGGTAGGGTAGGTGAAGAGTATTTTTTTTTATTAAAAAGAAATTATAAAAATTAAAGAAAAACATTAAAATTTTGCATTAAAAGGGTTGTATTTAACATTCAGAACTGCTACAGTAAAAATGGAGTAAACCATGAGTTTCAGAAGGCCAAACGACGCAACTTTGGTGTTGGGACCCCGGCCGTCGGCGCAACTACGACCGGCGGCGCCGGCCGCCCACCGGCCGAGTTGGCCGATTTCGGCCGGCGTTCGGTGTGGGGTCTCCTGACTAGGCTTTTGGAATGGTTCATTTTTGGGGTTCAGTTCACTATTTGGGAGTTATGGCCTGTGGACTTTTGGACTTCTAGGAATTTTTAAAGAAAAATGTGCTAAAAATAATGTGGGATGTGGGATTCAAACTCTGGTGGCTTGGTTCAGCAGTGCAAAGTATTACCAATGAGCTACAAGCTCCTTCTTGTAATTATTGTAAAGAGATAGATACTTAAAGTGTTATCAGCAACATTAATACTCCAAGTATACTTCAAATTTAATTCAAATTTAGTATACAAAAATTGGAGTTGTTACAATCTACCCTCCTTACAAAAATTTCGTCCTCGAAATTTACAACTTTTATTTGTGGACTAGTTTACAAAAAAGTGCGGATATCTTGTACGCATTTCATCTTACCTTTCCCACGTGGATTCTCCTGGAGTGTCTTTTCTCCACATTACCCGGACCAGATTAACTTCCTTGTTCCGAAGTATCTTTACTTTCCTGTCCAAGATTTCCACAGGTTGTTGCTCACAAGACAAGTCGGGCTGTATAGTGAGCTCGGAATGATCAAGTACATGGCTGGGGTCACTTACATACCTTCTGAGTTGAGATATGTGGAACACATTATGCACTCCTTCCAATGAGGATGGAAGCGCTAATCGGTATGCCACTTCACCGACTCGTTCGAGTATGTCGAACGGTCCAATGTATCTCGGACTCAATTTACCCCGTCTTCCAAATCGAATCACTCCGCGGTTCGGAGATATCTTCAAGAATACATGGTCTCCTGGCTGAAACTCCAAGTGCCGTCTCTTCGTATCAGCCCAGTGTTTCTGTCTATCTTGGGCTATGCGCATTCTTTCCCTGATAGTACGAACCACATCAACGGTCGCTACTATCATCTCTGGTCCCAGAAGTTCCCTATCTCCGATGTCATCCCAACTTAATGGCGATCGACACTTCCTTCCATACAATGCTGCAAAAGGTGTCATTCCTATGCTTGCTTGGTAGCTGTTGTTGTATGCAAACTCCACCAGATGTAGGTGATCTTCCCACGATCCTTTGAAGTCGAGCATACATGCTCTGAGCATATCCTCCAAGATCTGAATAGTTCGTTCTGACTGACCATCTGTTTGTGGATGATAAGCCGTGCTGAAATTCAGACTTGTTCCCAAGCTAGCTTGCAGACTCTGCCAAAATTGCGATCGGAACCCGGTGTCACGATCGGAAACAATGCAGACCGGTACTCCATGAAGTCTCACAATTTCCTGTATGAGTTCATGGGCATCAGAGATAGTACATTATGAAGAGTTTAAATCTTAAATTAGATTATTACCTCCATGTACTTCTTCGCTAGTGTCTCAGTTGATTAGCCAACTCGAAATGGGATGAAGTGAGCCGACTTTGTGAGTCGATCCACAATGACCCAAATCGCATCGTTACCCTTTATGCTGCGAGGAAGAGCAGTTACAGAGTCCATCGTGATATGCTGCCACTTCCATTCTGGGATTGGTAACGGTTGAAGTAGTCCAGCTGTCCTGTGATGTTCAGCCTTTACTTGCTGACACACCAAGCATTTTGCGACACTTTTGGCTACTTCACGCTTCATTCCATGCCACCAATAATTCTGACGTAGATCTTTGTACATTTTGGTACCTCCAGGATGTACTGAATAGGGAGAGCTGTGAGCTTCTTTCATTAACTCTTCCCGAACAGGACCTTTTGGTACACACAATCTGCTGCCGTAACTCAAAGATCCGTCTTCATGGATGATGAAATCTGTTCTGGGTCCATTCTCCACTTGTTCTCTGATCTTTTGCAACTTAACATCACTTGCTTGAGCTGCTTTGATCTGATTGACAATGGTTGATTGAACTTGTAGATTCATCAAACTTGAAACATCACCTGGCATGACTAGTTCAATCTCCATTTGATGTAGGTCTTGCTGCAGCTTCCACTGGGCGGTGAGATTCATTGCTAATGGTTGGCGACTAAGAGCATCAGGTACTACGTTCACCTTTCCTGGATGATATTGCAAGTTGATGTCAAAGTCTGCCATGAGTTCTAACCATCTTCTCTGCCGCATATTCAACTCCTTCTGAGTAAACACATACTTCAGACTTTTATGATCTGTGTAGATGTTCACTCGTTCACCAAGTAAGTAGTAGCGCCAAATCTTGAGAGCAAAAATAACGGCTGCCAACTCCAGATCATGCTTCGGATAATTGCGCTCATGAGTCTTCAATTGTCTTGAAGCATAAGCCACAACCTTACCGTGCTGATGTAGAACACATCCTAATCCCTTACCGGATGCATCACAATGCACTTCGAATCCTCTAGATTGATCCGGTATGACGAGAATAGGTGCAGATGTCAGTCTTGACTTGAGTTCTACGAAAGCTTGCTCGCATGCCTCTGACCACACAAATTCTTCATCTTTTCATGTGAGCTTGGTCAGGGGTGTTGCTATCTTCGAAAAGCCTTCAATAAACCTTCTGTAATATCCAGCTAAACCCAAGAAACTCCGAATATCCTTCACTGATTTTGGTGTAGGCCATTCGCTGACTGCTGAAACTTTTGCTGGGTCCACAGAAATCCCTTCTCCTGATATGATATGTCCAAGAAAACCAACTTGTTTTAGCCAAAACTCGCACTTGCTGTACTTGGCATAAAGCTTATGTTGTCGAAGAGTTTACAGGACAATTCGTTGGTGTTCCGCATGTTCTTTCCGATTCTTAGAATATATCAGGATGTCGTCGATGAAGATGACAACGAACCTGTCTAAATATTCCCGGAAAACTTGGTTCATAAGATTCATGAAGATTGCTGGTGCATTGGTCACTCCAAATGGCATTACTAGGAATTCGTAATGTCCATAATAAGTTCTGAAAGCTGTCTTGTGAATATCAGCTTCCTTGACCTTCACTTGATGATAACCTGAACGAAGATCTAATTTAGAGAAAACACAAGATCCACTTAGCTGATCAAATAAATCGTCGATGCGCGGGAGTGGATACTTGTTCTTTCTAGTAACTTCGTTCAAGACCCTATAATCGATGCACATTCTGTATGAATCTTCCTTCTTCTTCACCAATAGTACATGTGCTCCCCAACTTGAAGTGCTGGGATGAATCCATCCTTTCGCCAGTAATTCGTCCAACTGTGTTCGTACTTCCTCCAATCCTTCCGGACTTAGTCTATACGGTGCTTTGATCACTGGTTGTGCTCCTGGTACTAAGTCAATACTGAATTCAAGAGCTCGATCGGGAGGCAAACCTGATATATCATCAGGAAATACATCATCGAACTCTCGAACTACCTCCGGTCTTGATTCTTCCTCTGCCTGAGCTGCTGCAACTACTGCTTCCCTTGGCTTTGCTTTGTAAGTACTTGGCTCCAATGTACGGTCTCCACTTTTAAAATAGAAGACCGGATGGTCTGGAATCTCAAATACTACCCTCCTTTGGCGACAATAGATGGTAGCATAAAAGGTTCCAAGCCAGTCCATTCCTAGAACCACATCGAAGTTCGGTATATCCAGTACCTTGAAGTCAGCATAAAACTCTCAACTGCAGACGACGACTGGACACATGCTGTATCCCATAGTTGCCTTTAGAACACCATTTCCGGAACTGACGTTCCAGCTGGATACAAGCGGTGAGACTGGTATCGCATGGGTTCGGACAAACCGTTGCGACATAAAGCAGTGGGATGCTCCAGTATCAAACAGTGCAAGTGCAGGTAGTGAAGCTACTAGGATTGTACCTAAGGTATATGGGATAGGTTTCAGGTATAGGGAAAGTGTGTAGATAACCAAAACTAAAAGATGAGTTTGAGAAGGAAAGTTTACCAGTAATGACTTGGCCAGTGGCCTCAGCTTCTTCCACAGACATCATGAAAGCCTGGCGCTTTGGCACATTCCTCCTGGCCTGAGGAGCATTCCTCTGAACGTTCCTTTGAGTTTGATGGAACTGTCGAGGAGGTGGTGTAGCTTGTGGTCCCCTGGGTGGTGCAGGCAGTGCAAGTCTGGGAGCAGGTGCCTGAAGAGCTGGTCGCTGCTGATAGGTATTTGCCGGCCTGGGTGCAGCAACTGGGTTCTATCTTTGGGGACAAGACCCAATACCGTGAGTGGCTGAACCGCAGATCAAGCAAAGGCGGTTGGCTCGACGGCAGTCCTTCATCATATGTCCAGTTCTCTTGCAGTAGGTGCAAAAGGCTGGGCTAGGACGATGGGTTGGTACTCCGGGTCGCCTTGGCACGAAAGATGGTCTGGACGTGGCTCCACCTGCCATTTGGTTGGCAGGGCGTTTGACTCCAGTAGACTGAGGTCTGCCCCTCTCTTTTATCACTGCCTCATAACTGCGGGCAGCTTCTAGTGCATTCTCATGAGTCAAAAACTTTCCTGTGGCTAGAGCAGCCTTAATCTCTGTGTCCAAACCTTGCTGAAAGCGACGGGCTCTGATATCGTCCGTCGGTATCAAGTGTGCCGCGAATCTGTTTAAAGATTGTGTTAGCTGTGTAGTATATGATATCTAAAAATTGAACTATTGTGACATATCTTACCGGCTCAACATAGTGAATTCAGCGTCGTATTCATCTACCGATTTGTCCCACATTGATCCTTGCTGTAGATGAATAAACTGCTGCTCCATGGCGAACCTGGCAGTCACAGGGAAATATTTCGCGTCGAACTTCTCACGAAATGTCTTCCATTCAATCGGCTGTACCAGACGGGTTTTGTTGCGCCACGGCAGCGCCCCGGCCGTCTATTCCGAGGCCAAATTGCGGAATCAAAATTTTTTCCTTACTTGGAAACCGGCGCTACCGCGGACAAAGAAAACCCGGATCGTTAACCATTAACCTATGCTAGCTAACAAGAGATGGGAAGAGAAGTATACCGAATGATCCGAGTCCTCCGGTCTTCTCCTCGCCGTCCCGATCTCCCGCGGAAAGTCTTGTCTACATATCGTCGCCTCCTCGCCGGAAGGGCACCACATCGCCTGCGTCTTTTACGGGCTCCCGCCTCGATACCGAGGCAACTCGGGCATGAAGCCGGCAACTCGACATGCTCAAGATATGCTGTAGAATGTGTAGTAGATCATGCTAGTCTCATTTGGGGTTTGTAGTTGCCATTGAGGATGATGGAGGAAACAAGGATTAGAAAAATGGTGCTTGCATTTTTCTATCATGAAAATGAGATCAAGAAAGAAACTCTCAAGAATGAAGCTCTCTTCTTCTTCTTCTCTCAACCATGGAAAAACTTATCATGATCAATAAATGGTGGAGGAAAGAATGTATATCAAACAAGAGGGAGGTGAGTGTAGGAGAGCATGAAGGGTGACCATATCCTAAACCTCATCATCACAACCTCACATCAAATTTCATCTCATATCCAATCTTAATAAAGCATGAAAAGATGAAGGAAAAGAATAGCATCAAAAGATGCTATCATGATAAATACATTTGCAAGAAAATCCTCCACAAAGTGTAATTTGCAAAACCGCAAATTACCCCCTCCATCGGAAAATCCGGCCGGGAAAGAACAAAGGAAAACCGGCCGGAACGGAATGCAAACTGGCAACTCCAGAAAACTGATCCCGTAATAAATTACAGGAAAACCCCGATACTGTGCATACACACCCGCATCTGTATTCTGACCGGATACAAATGCAATGAGACAAAATCTACACTGTACTAAACTAGTACCGGCTTAAACCAAAGCCGGCTAGTAAAATCCGTTCGATCCTGATCCGTGCAATACCGCACGTATCTGATCAAACCCTGCCATATAACTATACGGCCACTAGTACAAAACTGTCCGATCCTGATCCGTGCAATACCGCACGTATCTGATCGGACCCTGCCATATCTCCATACGGCCTCTACAGCGTTTCGCCCGAAAGCTTGAGTAACTGTAAGTGTGGTGGACTCTAAAGACTCGTCAATACTATGGCTGTGGATTTAACCACTAGCACGTCAGAGGTATTAGCCAATACGTGACGGGCCACCAGCTATTGACCAAAAGGGACGTCGATGAGCGAACTCATCCTGACACCCTACTGAGCCTGTCAGTGACAATATCCGTACAGTCCGGTCCGTTCGTCTATGAGCATCGCATGTCGGGCCTAGGGGGTTGGTAAAAGTCAGACCCCCAAAAGCGGTACAAGTCGTGTCGGAGTGTAGCCCAGAACGCCCTGAGATACTACTGGAATACCTACCAGTAAATCTCCTGCCTCGGCCGAGGGCTTTGCGTAATGGCTCTCCTAGACACAGCGCGACCTCACCCCCAATACCGGGAGAGACGAACCCCTGCAGATCCGCTCACTGCCTCCATGTGGCTCGGGACTGTACCCAACTAAAACCTGTTTGCACGACTCCTTTGAGCCGTGGTAGGGTAGTAATCAAAGCACAGTGGGAACTCACACGAGACAAATGACGATCTCAGGTCGATGAACTAACCTGTACACATGTCACCTGGGAACTGCTATCTGACATCTGGTATAAGACCAACTAGCAGGTTCCCGGCGAGTCCTGTCCGGTGTACTCATAACCCAATGAGCACCTGTATACATCTTAGGTGAACCAACTGACACCAGTGGCTTGTGAGACCGGCGACCGTCCCTCGTCGGGGTCTCGACTGTATACACTAGTCTACTAATGGAGTATCGATGCCCTGTCTCGAAACTCCTACGACTAGGGACCTTTTAAGGATGTGCTTATAGACTACCAGCTCCCACGTATATGATCGCCATCATACTGCTGTAGTCAAGCAAGAATCCTAGTGCTCTATCAACGTGTAATAGCGACATGTCAGGTCACCTAAAGCAGTACACGATGATAAAGATAAACCAGATAGCATACTATCATCTCGAGTAAGACTGTTCTACCGGGATAGGTCCTCCCTCAATCATTGCAATCACGTGCCTGCGATCCAATAATTGACTCTGAGGGCACTATCTCTAACAATCTCCCACTTGCACTCAAGGCTAATTATTGCGATGTCGCGTACTCACAGCCCGTGTGATACCGAACACCCAACTCCTCTACTAGTCAGTCTCACAAAGCTCGTTTGCGAAACTATTGCGTTCGAGGAATAGCCTCAGTGAGTGGATCCGCTGTGATGTTTCTTTCTATGTCTCTCTATATCTCAAGTTCGCGAAGAAAACCATCTCCCGAAATGAGCAATACCTGTCTTAGAGTATGTCTGGATATCTGATGGGACCTAGCTCATAAATGAACTCCAAATCCAAACTTCTTAGACTGTATCGTCAACTGAACTTAATCAGTATCCTGCGCCATTCCTCCCTCAGTATTGCCTTGGATCACCTGTCCAAAATACTGCCCCTCGTCAGAGGAAGAACTATAACTCTGACAACCTCCTTGTCGTCCATGTCACCTTGGAAGCCTGGAGTGATAACCGTCTCCTAAAGGAGGCAGCCGTTATCATATCCCTAGAACATTCACTTATGTTCTAAAACTGCTTCCGACTGTTCCTCCAGGATTGGATCAATATCGACTTATTGCATCTAGTGCAAGAACAACATCTGGTGTGGTACTTGACATCTTATGATTGACTCAATTGCCTAAGCAAGTGACCTGTCAATCATGCGTATCCCTCTCCCCTTTAGTCTGTTGGACACCTTTAGAGAGGGTGACTCCATCACCTGCAGGTACACAACCGTGCCAGGAGTCGTCCATTCTAAATACTCTTAGAATGCTGTCAAAGTACCCTGATTGGGAAACCACCCAAATCTAGATCTAAAACCATAGGTCTAGTAACCAGTATGTCTGATATAATGTCCAAGTCCCATGTGGAGAAAACACCGTGTGACGACCAAAGTATAACCGATCGTAGTATAGGAATATCACTTCCTACTACCTTCTCAACAGATCCATCCCCTATTCTGATGACGTCAAACCCATGACTGTCACATCAGAAACAGATGATCTAACTCCGCTATATCTGCTTTAGTCTATAAATAGACCTAAGCCTGATGTCCACCAATGCTTCCGCTGCTCCCACTGACTACGACAACCCTCTGGCAGAGTCATATAGACGTGCACTTCTAAAGCTTGTTTAGAACGACGCTATACTCATCCTCCTGTCGGGTCTCGCAGCCTGGAACAACAACAATGGCAAGTGTGGGTAAACAAGAACTTCCTTGTCACCGTCCTTGAGGTTACCGGAGTACCTCTCGGGTACCCGAAGTTACCCACCTTATCTGCGGAGTGGCCAATGGAATGTCAAAACAGATTGAATCTTTAGGTTCCTTATTAAATATTCAGTAATCGTTTGCGGTTCTGGAATCACTTCCAGTTCTACCATACTCCCACTGCTGTTTTTGAAAAAATCCATTTTTAATAAAACTGTGGCGAGTCTAGAACAATATTTCTATTGATCTGCCAGATGGTAGAAAGTCAACCCTCGTCATAGCCTGGGTCAACCCACAAACAGCCATTACAGGAACGTGCCTTGAGTTGTCCAGTGTCTGGTTTTAATCATAAGCCGGACAACTCCCCGTACCTTAACATCGTTAAGATATGAACTGTTCTATATCCAATATAGAACCAGAGGCACTAATTTAAATGAACCAGATTCAAATCATGCAGCTATCTCCAGTGCATGTCAACTAAATGGAAGGAGGCCGATCAGCGTTACTCAACTTAGGAATGCTTCCAATTATGAGTAACCTGAAAGAGAAGCAATTTCTCTTTATCATTACTATCAACTGAACACCATACACAAGTATCTACATTTTTGATCACCTTGAAGAATCCCGATACTTGCTACACCTGGTTCTCTACTCTATTCAAATACCTATAACTCCTCAAAACTTAGACCCTGTGTTTCTACGAAACACATGTCTAAGAACTAGAGAAGTTAAAAGTAAACAGAATATAGTATGAGGACCAACCCCTCTGTCCTAATGGACACTGGACAACATACAATACTCTGTATAAGTCCGCTGAGTCTAACAACTCTTTCACTGTGTGTCGTAGGTTGAAAACTGTACTTATGGTTAAGAAGAATTACACCGCTGTTTAATGCTCCTTACCTAACCATCCACTGATATAGGTAAATGTCATCGACATAATATCAAAAAGGTATATCTCACTCTATGAAAATAGACGTACAGATATATCAATTTGAAATTGGTGCACAACAGCGGATATTCATAACCAAATATTTGCCGACCGGCAAACAGCCCAGGTGATCTCCTCAAATATCACCGATTACAACGAATCCCGATATAATGAGGATGATCACCCAATTCCCAATAACTTACTCCCACTCATCATCTGTAAAACCATACAGATGTGAGAATCATACCTGGTAAATACATACCCTGGAGTGAGTGTCTAATCGGAAAATCAGTTTTCTTTTAACATTACACAGTGAAACTGAAACATTAAAATGTTTCTGTGGGGAATCCTGGTATTCCTAGTAATGCCTCTACCATTATCCAGATTCACAACTATAACCGTATAATTCTTTGCTACCTGTCCAAATCCCTTTATTTGTCTTTAGTCAATACCGTCTGCACACCCCCTTAGGCCAAATGGTTTTCTTCCTTCCCTACCGTTCGGCACCAGCCTATGGTTTGGAAGAAGACTATCCAAAAAGCATAAAGGGTGTACTATCCTAATCCTAGGAGTACTCGCAACGCGAGAGAAGGTGAAGATAAAAGACACCTGAATGTACTTTATTCCTATTTCTCCTGAACCAGAATCCATCCCCGAACTGGAACTAGTTCCTTTCGAGTTCGTATATAACCATACGATGGAGTATCCAATAAACTGTGATTCTTCGTAGTGATACGGAGTGTCCTGGAGAAATACAAAGGTGATTTAGGATTGGCGAAGAAATACTTGGTTTGGTCGTGAATATTAGTCGCAATTTACTTTGCCCTCCTACTAATCCCTTGCTTTGTCTTAACTTAATACCTTCTGTACACCGTTTAGGCTAACTGGTTTTCTTCATTCCCTACCGGTCGGCACCAGCCTATGGTTTGGAAGAAGACTATCCAATTTGCGTAATAGGTGTACTACTCCTAAACCAAGGAGTACTCGCAACCTGAGAGAAGGCGAAAAGAAAAGACAACTGAATAGTCCTATTCGTTTTCTCCAAAACCGGAAACCATCCTCGACGTTCTTCGAGTTCGTATATAACCATACGATGGTTTTGTCCAATGGAAGTGGACGTTCGTAGTAATACGGGGTGTCCTGGAGAAAAGGGTAAAAGTAGGAGTGGCAATGAAGTCTGCAACTCTGACAATCCAAAAGCCTGTGTTAAGAAGGTTCGGTCAACTTGGTCACTGAGTCATAGTCCAGGGTCGGGTCAATGGTCGCTGCCAAAGAGAGAGAGAAAAGAAACACTCAGCGTGCACTCTAACCTAGATCAGAATGGTTATCACTTTATCTAATCTGGAAGCCTCCCACTGTACCTCAAATTCTCCTCCAAACTTGAAAGAAGAATTAGTCGGGATCACCCGAGGAGTAAACCAACTCATCAGTGGGAATCAGGATCCAACTCTCATCGCATGATAACGTGACGGAATCCACTCACGTCACCACACTCCAGAAGGTATGCGCATGCCTGGCAAGTTTCAGTTCTTTTGAAACTCCCGATGTGATTTTTACCCCTAGGACCCAAGTGACCTTGACTGAGCCAACATATCAAAGGATCCTAGTCAAGTTCAACTCGTCATTATCTTGATTGCATTAGACCCACCCGCACGAGTCCTTGACTGAGCCAAAATGACCGTACGACTGTCCTAACCAATCACATATCCATGCAACAGAAAAGCACTACATAGCTACCGAACACTACGCCTCGGCTAAGCACGACATACGCAGCACGAATACTAAGTAATACTAATCTGAAATGACGGAGGGCTACGACTGGTTTTTAGCGAAAAACCTTTAACGTAATGAACTTGATATCGTTGAAGGAACTGCATAACCTTTTGTAAAAATATAGTGACGAAAACCTTTGCTAAAGAGGTCACTCCCGGTGAAGGGATCTCGGCTCTTTCCCCGTAGAATGAGGTGCAGGATATTCCAAATGAATACCACGATGCAAAGCAAAAGTAATCGGCTATAGTGAAGTTATTACCCTGACGCAAACTTTTGTCCAAGGGGTCACTCCCGGTGAAGGGATCTCGGCCCTTGCCTCGTCGACTGAGGAGCAGGATATTCCAAATGAATACCACGATGCAAAACAAAAGTGAACGTCCTTGCAATAACAGCTTTTTGAAAAATGTTCCAACAACATCAGAATAGGTTTGTTTAGCTTGCATTGATCCGAATCAATGCAGTCCCATCAATTGATCACACCACAAAGAACGAAAATATACTGACGTATGTATATGCCATCTGCATTCGCCACTGGGTCCCGTCATCACCCGTTAGGTTAGCTAACTAACGGCAGAGCGGGGACTGGACTAGCGCGGATGAAAAACATATACAACATCTACTAATATATATACCAATATATAGTATTTCGCTCAAGGCGTGATAAAATGCAACATCACAGAAATGTACAGCATCACAGAACAATACAGATATCTGGAAGCCCCGGGTTTCACAGAGCCGCTGCTGAAACCCGACGTTCCCCTGGTCATGTGGATAGCCTGTGCAATGAAATCCTAGACCCCTACGGGCGCGGCAAGTTACCCGCCAAAACCTGAAGCGAGGCAGCCCCCTTCAGCACCGTGAATGGACCACCCAGCACTTCACGGAATCCGGTAACTTGGGCACCCCTCCTGGGTCAACCTGTACCCCCTACGAGTGCGGCGAATAGCCCGCCAATTCCAGATTGAAGCCCCCTCCGTCTCAATGCCCTGAGATGCGGGCCCGTTTCCCTCTAGAACCCGGCTATCCGTGCACCCCTCCGCGGGGTAACCCTAGTACAGAAAGTAAAATATACATACAACGGGTACATCGACCGCAACCAGGTCGTGCCCCAAAAGAATAATACAAACAGGCAGTGACGGCAGTCCACATGTCGGACGCTCGCCCCGCAATATCAAATGTACATAATACAACAAAACTGTACTAGCATTGCATCCAGGCTATCCCCCACGACCGATCCGCAACAACACAGCATAAACATAGAACATCAACGTGAAAGTCACGTTCGCAAATCCGTCTAACCGGGCTATAGCAGTTAGACGGGATTTACCGATCAAGTGACATTCACGGTCGCAGATATAATGTAAATACTGTGAAATAATGTGTTTAAAAATATCCGATCGATCAAACTATTAACAAGTGGGCCCCCAAGAAATACTGTAGCACTCACAGAGAAACTGGGCCCAAATTTAATATCCCAAAACCCCTAAAATAAGCCCATAAGGCCACTGTATAAATTGGACAAGGTGAGCACAGTAGAGTGCGGCGGAACCGCGGCCCAAGGGGGGGTTTGGCCGCGGTTCCGCGCTCCACTGATTGACTGACACTGTCGAATTTTTACAGATGTCTTATAATTACTTGTACATCAGTTTTCTACAACCTAAAAAATTTTTTGACACCAAAAAATTCCAACAGAAAACTGATGTGAACAAAAATGAGGTTTTTAGAATTTTGGTCGATCGGATAAGCAAAACGCATTAGAACAAGCTAGGTAAGGTTGATGGCGTGGCTCTGATACCATTGGCTTGTGAGACCGACTAGTAGAGGAGTTGGGTGTTCGGTATCACACGGGCTGTGAGTACGCGACATCGCAATAATTAGCCTGATCCGTGCAATACCGCACGTATCTGATCGAACCCTGCCATATAACTATACGGCCACTAGTACAAAACTGTCCGATCCTGATCCGTGCAATACCGCACGTATCTGATCGGACCCTGCCATATCTCCATACGGCCTCTACAGCGTTTCGCCCGAAAGCTTGAGTAACTGTAAGTGTGGTGGACTCTAAAGACTCGTCAATACTATGGCTGTGGATTTAACCACTAGCACGTCAGAGGTATTAGCCAATACGTGACGGGCCACCAGCTATTGACCAAAAGGGACGTCGATGAGCGAACTCATCCTGACACCCTACTGAGCCTGTCAGTGACAATATCTGTACAGTCTGGTCCGTTCGTCTATGAGCATCGCATGTCGGGCCTAGGGGGTTGGTAAAATCAGACCCCCAAAAGCGGTACAAGTCGTGTCGGAGTGTAGCCCAGAACGCCCTGAGATACTACTGGAATACCTACTAGTAAATCTCCTGCCTCGGCCGAGGGCTTTGCGTAATGGCTCTCCTAGACACAGCGCGACCTCACCCCCAATACCGGGTGAGACGAACCCCTGCAGATCCGCTCACTGCCTCCATGTGGCTCGGGACTGTACCCAACTAAAACCTGTTTGCACGACTCCTTTGAGCCGTGGTAGGGTAGTAATCAAAGCACAGTGGGAACTCACACGAGACAAATGACGATCTCAGGTCGATGAACTAACCTGTACACATGTCACCTGGGAACTGCTATCTGACATCTGGTATAAGACCAACTAGCAGGTTCCCGGCGAGTCCTGTCCGGTGTACCCATAACCCAATGAGCACCTGTATACATCTTAGGTGAACCAACTGACACCAGTGGCTTGTGAGACCGGCCACCGCCCCTCGTCGGGGTCTCGACTGTATACACTAGTCTACTAATGGAGTATCGATGCCCTGTCTCGAAACTCCTACGACTAGGGACCTTTTAAGGATGTGCTTATAGACTACCAGCTCCCACGTATATGATCGCCATCATACTGCTGGTAGTCAAGCAAGAATCCTAGGGGCTCTATCAACGTGTAATAGTGACATGTCAGGTCACCTAAAGCAGTACACGATGATAAAGATAAACCAGATAGCATACTATCATCTCGAGTAAGACTGTTCTACCGGGATAGGTCCTCCCTCAATCATTGCAATCGCGTGCCTGTGATCCAATAATTGACTCTGAGGGCACTATCTCCAACATGTTTCTTCCGCCTTCCACCAATTACGAGCATTATCCGTGAGCTGTAGCTTCGCTACACGGACCCAAGCGTGGTCTGGCACTTGAGCTGCTGCCAGATCGTCTTCGATGCTTTGTGCCCATTCTTCCGCTTCAAGAGGGCTTCTTTTACCAGAGAACTGCTTTGGGTGCAAAACTCTGAATTGCTTTACTCCTGGTGCATCGGCCTCAGGACGATTCAAAAGTTGTTGCTGTCCCTCGAGAAGGCTGCGGATCGCCTCAAATAGAATCGTTTGCTCAGTGGGTGGTGCAGGAACAACTGGTGTGAGAGGTAGTGCTGGATGGGTGTTGTTGACGTTGGTGCTGGTGTTGTTCGGGGAATCCATGACCTTGAAGAAAAATTTGGGTTAGGACAGATTCAAATACATGAAATAATAAGATTCAAGGAATAGAGATTTGCAAAATTCAAGGGACATGAATTGTAAAGAATGTTTTAGTTGATGGTTCTTGTGTTATATTGCTTAGGTTGTTCATACAGACCAGAACTGCATGACAGGGATTCATACAGCTCTGACCTGCATGGGCCACCAACAAAACCTGTCACGCCCCGCTTCCCGGTGTACGGCGAAGGGGACGCAGCGAGGCCCGCTACGTATATACTCAGAAGTACATATGCTAAGCGTAGCTAAGCAATATAGAAATAATTACACAAGAGACAAGAGTATAAAAGAACAGCAACTTTTAATTATTAACATTCTTTGTACAATGCATGAAAAAGGAAATACATCTGAAATAAAAATGCCTAAACATTGGCATAACAGGAAATGGAAAGTACTGAAAAGAAAAGTGTACAATGAAATTATACTGCTGGGTCTTCGGCAAAATGCTCCAAATCTTCTTGTGATGGCTCAACTTCCGCCGGGTCCAAGTCACCTGACGACATTCAAAGAAAAGAGAAACAAAATGTCGTCAGCGAACAGATCGCTCGGTAAGTCCCAAGGGTAAGAGGGAAGTAGAGAAGACATAATAAGAAGAAACATTTTTAAAGTGTAAACTATTGTTGTAATATTATGTTAACGCTGTTGTTTGTAGCTTGGTACAGAAGGATACCAGTGTATACGAGGGGAGTCTCACTTGCCAGAGACTAGGGCACGTGTAGTACAAGGAACCGTTATGCCACGGTACAACAGCAATGGGATTCAGGTTAGGTGTATTAATCTGACCACCTCGTGCCACTTTTAACACCTTCCGTACCAATCTACCTCTTAAACCCCGCGATGTCTTAACATTATTGTTATCTTGTAAAATTGTATTGATTGTAAAATTGATTAACTGACTAACCGAAACCATGATATCAGGAAACGGTTATAACCGTAGAGTCATGTAAATGGAATACTGGGAATCATGTAAAAGGAATATCTATGGTTCGGTTCAGTCAAGTTATATAGATTGTTAACTAGATTCAGGGATTCAGGTATTCATCTTGAGTTGGAATATTAAAGAATATAGATTGACTTGAATCATATTCAAGTCAGAGATAGTCGGACTCTAATCCGAGTCAGACTAAAAGAAAGATAATTTGAAGTTCAATAATTGTTAGGGGCCTTATTGTAATTTATAAAAACTTGAGGGGGTTTTATGTAAAAAGTACTATTGTATATTTTTCAAAATACACCTCAAGTATTTATTATTCATCTTTATAGTTATAATGAGTGTGAATTTTTATTTGTGTTATTCTAGTGAATATATCCTAATAAAAGTATTAATTGATTTATTTGAAACTTAAGGTATTTTAATGTAACTTTTAATCTTGTAATTTTAGAAAAAGATGGAAACTTGTTATTATAATAAAATAGGTGTTTAAATGATAATTAAATATATATTAATACAAGAATAATTTTAAATAATATTTTATTTTCCAAAATCTCATTTTTTCTTAAATGCCGTATTTTAAACCCTTCGAGACCGAATGCTCCTTGCGGAGATCTGAATCTCGCACTACTAGCCCGCGGGTGCACGATGAACCATACTATCCCTAACGGGTTCCCCAAAGGTGGGTTGTAGCGGCGCTTTGCTTAGGTTTAATAAATACTATTCATTTAGAAAAACGGTTTTATAAATATAAGGTATTTATTTGTAAAAGGGTATAGATTTCTGTATTTTAGTTTTCTAGGGTTTCCTAAGCCAACTAGCCTATTTCTAAGGCCTAAACGACAAGTCATTAGAAGCCTCAAATCGTCTTTTCACCGTCAATTGCGGCCAGGTAAGTGCCAGGTAAGTGGGAAGGAACCACAGTCGTGGGCCTAATTAAAAACCACTAGCCTTAGACACACTTGCCTAGACACCACAAAGTCAGTTTAGATAAACGATCGATTTACATGACATATCGTACTTTTATTTTAAAAGATTTTATTTAGAATTGTGTACAACTTAAAGCTTTTAGAAAAAGTTTATAAAGAATATGGTATTTTAGTGAAAAGTCCTGTATTTTCGTATTCTATATTTTGATGTTTATCAATTAGGGTTATATTTGTGTATGTGTAGAAGTAGGTCATTACCTCGAGACTTATTTTAAGTTTTAATGAAGTTTTAGAGGTGAAATATGATGTATTAAACTTGAAGGTATTAAAGCACAAGAATACGGTATTTGAAAACTTTATCATTTCATGTGTGAAAATTCATTCAAATTGATTTCTACAAGTTTATTTATCAAGATAAACATATTTAGAATTGAGGGATTTAATTAGAACAAGAAAAATAAACTCTATGGTATTTTTATGAAAAGAATACGGTTTTACAAGAAAGCTATCATTTCATGCGAGGAACTTTATTTAAATTGGTTTCTATGTGATTAATAGTCATCATGTATATGGATAGGTATTATGGATTAGGTGACAAGTGGAATTTTGTAGAAAAACCGAATCGGAAATCGGTTTGTTCCGATTTCCGTCGGGTTTCATAAATTCGTATTTTTAAGAAATAGAAAGGTGAGAAGGATGGGACTTACGGGTTTAAACTCTTCTAAAGAGTAAAGAGAACTAGGGAGGAAGACCGAGGGGTGGTTTCGTCGCCGGTTGCTTCAAAACACGTCGCCGGAATTCCGTCAGGGCTTCGCCGGGAACTCGATTTCAAAGCACACTTCTTGTGGAAATTTCAAGAGAGTTTTTTCTAGGGTTTTGGAATAAGAAGGTAGGGGGTAGGGGTCTATTTATAGGGTAGCTAGGGTAGGGTAGGTGAAGAGTCTTTTTTTTTATTAAAAAAAATTATAAAAATTAAAGAAAAACATTAAAATTTTGCATTAAAAGGGTTGTATTTAACATTCAGAACTGCTACAGTAAAAATGGAGTAAACCATGAGTTTCAGAAGGCCAAACGATGCAACTTTGGTGTTGGGACCCCGGCCATCGGCGCAACTCCGGCCGGCGGCGCCGGCCGCCCGCCGGCCGATTCCGACCGATTTCGGCCGGCGTTGGGTGTGGGGTCTCCTGACTAGGCTTTTGGCATGGTTCATTTTTGGGGTTTAGTTCACTATTTGGGAGTTATGGCCTGTGGACTTTTGGACTTCCAAGAATTTTTAAAGAAAAATGTGCTAAAAATAATGTGGGATGTGGAATTCGAACTCTGGTGGCTTGGTTCAGCAGTGCAAGGTATTACCAATGGGCTACAAGCTCCTTCTTGTAATTATTGTAAAGAGATAGATACTTAAAGTGTTATCAGCAACATTAATACTCCAAGTATACTTCAAATTTAATTCAAATTTAGGTATACAAAAATTGGAGTTGTTACACACGGCAGCGCCCCGGCCGTCTGAACGAGGCCAAAATGCGGAATATAAGAACTTTTCTAAAAACTAGAACCGACGCTACCGTGGACTTTTAGACCCGGATCGGGCCATTAACCTACTCCTAGCAAACTAGAGAAGGGGTAGAGAGATATACCGAGCGATCCGTGTCCTTCGGTCATCTCGTCGTCGTCCCGATCTCCCCGCGGAATCTCCGGTCTTCATCTCCTCATCGGAAAGGGCACCACATCGCCGGGTTCTTGTACGGGCTCCCACCTCTGGACCGAGACAACTCGGGCACGAAGTTGGCGAGTCGAAGTGTCCAAGAATGCTATAGGATAGTGTAGAACTATATGTCTCACGGGGTTTATATGAATTTGCCATATGAATGTCAAAAGTGGAGGAATGAACTTGGGAGAAAAGGTAAGTGTTTTTGTAAGCAAATGAGATGAAATCCCACACTCCAAATTTTTTGGACAGCCCCCACCCAACTAGTGGCCGGCCCTTGATCAAAGAAGAGGAGGGAGTGAGCACACACAAGGTGGTGTGAGCCAAAGGAGAAAATAATGCAAAAAGAAATGAGTGATCATCATGAAGAATAATCATCACACCACCATCCTTTCACAAAAAGTAAGTCATGATGAGAAAAAGAAGTCAAAGTCAATCTAGAGCCATCATGAATCAACCATTAACAAGAAACACCCTCCATATTGCTAATTTGCACATTTGCAAATTAGCCCTCCTCCACCAATTTTCAGCCAAGGAAAGAAACAAAGGAAAATGGCCGAAACGGAATGCAAACTGGCAACTTCAAAAAATCGATCCCGTAATAAATTACAGGAAAACCCCGCGACTGTATATCCATACCCGCATTTGTATTCCGACCGAATACAAATGCAATGAGACAAAATCTACACTGTACAATACTAGGATCCGGCTTAAACCAAAGCCCGCTAGTATTATCCATCCGATCATGATCCGTGCAATACCGCACGTATATGATCGAACCCTGCCGTATCTCCATACGGCCTCTACAGCGTTTCACCCGAAACTTGAGAAACGGTCTGTGGGGGACTCTAAAGACTCGTCAATACTTTGGTTATGGATTTAACCACTAGCACGTCAAAGGTATTAGCCATACGTAACGGGCTACCAGGTATTGACCAAAAGGGACGTCGATGAGCGAACTCATCCTGACACCCTACTGAGCCTGTCAGTGACAATATCCGTACAGTCCTGTCCGTTCGTTTATGAGCATCGCATGGCGGGCCTAGGGGGTTGGTAAAATTCAGATCCCTAAAAGCGGTACAAGTCGTGTCGGAGTGTAGCCCAGAACACCCTGAGATATTTCTGGAATACCTACCAGTAAATCTCCTGCCTTGGCCAAGTACTTCGTGTAATGGCTCTCCTAGACACAGCGCGACCTCACCCCCAATACCGGAAGAGACGAACCCATGCAGATCCGCTCACTGTCTCCATGTGGCTCGGGACTGCACCCAACTAAAACCTGTTTGCACGACTCCTTTGAGCCGTGGTAGGGTAGTAATCAAAATACAGTGGGAACTCACACGAGACAAATGACGATCTCAGGTCGATGAACTAACCTGTATACATGTCACCAGGGAACTGCTATCTGACGTCTGGTATAAGACCAACTAGCATGTTCCCGGCGAGTCATGTCCGGTGTACTCATAACCCAATGAGCACCTGTATACATCTTAGGTGAATCAACTGACACCAGTGGCTTGTGAGACCGGCCACCGCCCCTCGTCGGGGTCTCGACTGTATACACCAGTCTACTCTGGAGTATCGATGCCCTGTCTCGAAACTCCCACGACTAGGGACCTTTTAAGGATGTGCTTATAGACTACCAACTCCCACGTATATGATCGCCATCATACTGCTGGCTGTCAAGCAAGAATCTTAAGGGCTCTATCAACGCGCAATAGTGACCTGTAAGGTCACCTAAAGCAGTATACAATGATAAAGATAAACCAGATAGCATACTATCATCTTGAGTAAGACTGTTCTAACGGTATAGGTCCTCCCTCAATCATTGCAATCACGTGCCTGTGATCCAATAATTGACTCTGAGGGCACTATCTCCAACAATCTCCCACTTGCACTCAAGACTAATTATTGCGATGTCGCATACTCACAGCCCGTGTGATACCGAACACCCAACTCCTCTACTAATCAGTCTCACAAAACCCGTTTGCGAAACTAATGCGTTCGAGGAATAGCCTCAGTGAGTGGATCCGCCCTAATGTTTCTTTCTATGTCTCTCTTTATCTCAAGTTCGCGGAGAAAGCCATCTCCCGAAATGAGCAATACCTGTCTTAGAGTATGTCTGGATATCTGATGGGACCTAGTTCATAAATGAACTCCAAATCCAAACTTCTCAGACTGTATTGTCAACTGAACTTAATCAGTATCCTGCGCTATGCCTCCCTCAGTATCCGCTTGGACCACCTGTCCAAAATACTGCCCCTCGTCAGAGGGAAAACTATAACTCTGACAGTCACTCTGTCATCCAGGTCACCTTGGAAGCCTGGAATGATAACTGTCTCCCGAATGAGACTGTCGTTATCATATCCCTAGAACATCCACTTATGTTCTAACACTGCTTCCGATCGTTTCTCCAGGATTGGATCAATATCAACTTATTGCATCTAGTGCAAAAACATCTGGTGTGGTACTTGACATCTCATGATTGACTCAATTGCCTAAGCAAGTGATCTGCCAATCATGCACTCCCTCTCCCCTTTAGTCTATAAGACACCTTTAGAGAGGGTGACTCCATCACCTGCAGGTACACTACCGTGCCTGGAGTCGTCCATTCTAAAACACCTTTAGAATGCTGTCTAAGTACCCTGATTGGGACACTACCTAAATCTAGATCTAAAACCATAGATCTAGTAACCAGAATGTCTGATATAATATCCATTTCATTTATGGAGAAACCACTGTGTGACGACCAAAGTATAACCGATCGTAGTAAAAGAATTTCACTTCCTAATCTGTGTATGTCATCCAAATACCAGGACATCACACGCTACTACCTTCTTAACATATCCATCCCCTATTCTGATGAAGTCAAACCTATGACTGTCACGTCAGAAATAGATGATCTATCTCCGCTACATCTGCTTTAATCTATAAATAGACATAAGCCAATTGTCCACTATGCTTCCACTGCTCCCACTGACTACGACAACCCTCTGGCAGAGTCATATAGACGTACACTTCTAAAGCTAGTTTAGAACGACGCTATACTCATCCTCCTGCCGGGTCTCACGGTCTGGAACAACAGCAATGCCAAGTCTGGGTAAACAAGAACCTCTCTGTTACCGTCTTTGAGCATACCGAAGTACCTCTCGAGTGTCTGAGGTTACCTACCATATCCGCAGAGTGGCCAATGGAATGTCAAGTCAGATTGAATCTTTAGGTTCTTATCAAATTTTCAATAATCGTTTGTGGTTCTGGAATCACTTCCAGTTCTACCATACTCCCACTACTGTTTTCTGAAAAAATCTATTTTTATTAAAACTGTGGCGAGTCTAGAACAATATCACTATTGATCTTCCAGATGGCAGAAAGTCAACCCTCGTTATAGCCCAGGTCAACCCACAAACAGCCATTACAGAAACGTGTCTTGAGTTGTCCAGTGTCTGGTTTTAAGTATAAGATGGACAACTCCCCGTACCTTAACAATGTCAAGATATGAACTGTTCTATATCCAATACAGAAACAGAGGCACTGATTTAATTGAACCAGATTCAAATCATCCAGATGTCTCCAGTGCATGTCAACTAAATGGAGAGAGGCCGATCGGCATTACTCAACTTAGAAGTACTTTCAATTATGAGTAACCTGAAAGAGAAGCAAGTTCTCTTAATCATTACTATTAATGAATACCATACACAAGTATCTACATCTTCGATCATCTTGAAGAATCCCGATACTTGCAACACCTGGTTCTCTACTTTATTCATATACCTATAACTTCTCAAAATTCGGACCTTGCGTTTCTACGAAACACTTGTCTTAAAACTAGAGAAGTCATAAGTAAACCGAATATAGTACGAGGACCAACCCCTCTGTCCTAATAGACACTGGACAACATACAATACTCTGTATAAGTCCCCTGAGTCCAATAACTCATTCGCTGTGTGTCGTAAGTTGAAAACTGTACTTATGGTTAAGAAGAATTACACCGCTGTTTAATGCTCCTTACCTAATCATCCACTGATATAGGTAAATGTCATGGACATAATTTCAAAAAGGTATATCTCACTCTATAAAAATAGACGTACAGATATATCAATTTGAAATTGGTGCATAACAGCGGATATTCAAAACCAAATATTTGTCGTCCGGCAAACAACCTAGGTGACTTCCTCAAATATCACCGATTACAACGAATCCCGATATAATGAGGATGATCACCCAATTCCCAATAACTTACTCCCACTCATCATCTGTAAAACCATACAGATGTGAGAATCAAACCTGGTAAATACATACCCTGGAACAAGTGTCTAATTGGGAAATCAGTTTTCCATTAACAGTACACAGTGAAAATGAAACATTGAAATGTTTCGTAAAGGTATCCTGGTATTCCTAGTAATGCCTCTTCCATTATTAGATTCACAACTGTAACCGTATATTTCTTTGCCATCTCTCCAAATCCCTTCATATGTCTTTAGTCATTACCTTCTGTACACCCCTTTAGGCCAAATGGTTTTCTTCCTTCCCTACCGTTCGGCACCAGCCTATGGTTTGGAAGAAGACTATCCAATAAGCATAATGGGTGTACTGTCCTAATCATAGGAGCACTCGCAATGCGAGAGAAGGTGAAGATAAAAGACAACCGAATAAACCTTATTCCTATTTCTCCTGAACCAGAATCCATCCCCGAACTGGAACAAGTTCCTTTCGAGTTCGTATATAACCATACGATGGAGTATCCAATAAACTGTGGATCTTCGTAGTGATATGGAGTGTTCTGGAGAAATAGAAAGGTGAAGTGGGAGTGGTAATGAAATACTTGGTTTGGTCATGAATAGCAGTCGCAATTTACTTTGCCCTCCTTATAATCCCTTTATTTATCTTAACTTATTACCTTCTGTACACCATATTTAGGCTAATCGGCTTTCTTCATTCCCTACCGTTCGGCACCAGCCTAAGGTTTGAAAGAAGACTATCCAATAGGCGTAACGGGTGTACTATCCCCTAATATAAGGAGCACTCGAAACCTGAGAGAAGGTAAAAGGAAAAGACAACTGAATAATCATATTCGTTTTCTCCAGAACCGGAAACCATTCTCGAATAAATTCTTTCGAGTTCGTATATAACCATACGATGGTTTTATCCAATGGAAGTGGATGTTCGTAGTAATATGGGGTGTCCTGGAAAAAAGGATAAAAGTAGGAGTGGCAATGAGGTCTGCAACTCTGACAATCCAAAAGCCAGTCTTATAAGAAGGTTTGGTTAATCTTGATTACTGAGTCATAGTCTAGGGTCGGGTCATGGTTGCTGCCAAAGAGAGAGAGAAAAGAAACACTCAGCGTGCACTCTAACCTAGATCAGAATGGTTACCAATTTATCTAATCAGGAAACCTCCCACTATAACGTCAAATTCTTCTCCAAACCTGAAAGAAGAATTAGTCGGGATCACCCGAGGAGTAAACCAACTCATCAGTGGGAATTGGGATCCAACTATCATCGCATGATAACGTGATGGAATCCACTCACGTTATCACACTCCAGAAAGTATGCGCATATCTGGCAAGTTTCAGTTTCTTTAGAAACTCCCGATGTGATTTTTGCCCCATGCTCTTATGACCTTGACGAAGGCCAACATATCATAAGTCACATGTCAAGTTCTACCCATCATTATCCAGGTTAATTTGAACCCACCCGTACATACCCTTGACTTTGTCCAACAAGGCAATACGACTGTCCCAAACAAACGCATCTATCTATACTGCAGAAAAGCAACAAATAGCTACCATACACTATGCCTTGACGAAGGCCAACATACATAGCATGAATACTATGTGCTACCTTTATGAAATGATGGAGGGCTACGAATGGTTTTTGGCGAAAAACTTTTAACGTAATGAACTTGATATCGTTGAAGAAACCGGATAGCTTTATAAAAATATAATGACGAAAACCTTTACTAAAGAGGTCACTCCCGGTGAAGGGATCTCGGCTCTTTCCCCGTAGAATGAGGTGCAGGATATTCCAACTGAATACCATGATGCAAAGCAAAAGTAATCGACTATAGTGAAGTTATTGCCCTGACGCAAACTTCTGTCTAAGGGGTCACTCCCAGTGAAGGGATCTCGGCCCTTGCCTCGTCGACTGAGGTGCTGGATATTCATAACCGAATACCACTGTGCAAAACAAAAGAGAACGTCCTTGCAATAACAGCTTTTTGAAAAATGTTCCAACAACATCAGAATAGGTTTGTTTAACTTGCATTGATCCGAATCAATGCAGTCCCATCAATTGATCACACCAATAAAGAACGAAAATACGATATACGTATATGCCACCCGCATTCGCCACTGGATCCCGTCATTACCCGTTAGGTTAGTTAATTGACGACAGAGCGGGGACTGGACTAGCGCAGGTGCAAAACATATACAACATCTACTAGTATATATATCAATATATAATATTCGCTTAAGGTGTGATAAAATGCAACATCACAGAAATGTAATTAGCATCACAGAACAATACAGATATCTGGGATCCCCGGGTTTCATAGAGCCGCTACTGAAACCCGACGTTCCCCTGGTCGTGTGGATAGCCTGTGCAATGAAATCTTAGACCCCTACGGGCGCTGCAAGTTACCCGCCAAAACCTGAAGCGAGGCAGCCCCCTTCAATAACGTGAATGGACCACCCAGCACTTCACGGAATCTGGTAACTTGAGCACCCCTCCTTGGGTCAACCTGTACCCCCTATGAGTGCGGCGAATAGCCCGCCAATTCTAGAGTGAAGCCCCCTCCATCTCAAAGCCACGAGATGCGGGCCCGTTGCCCTCTAGAAGCCTGCTATCCGTGCACCCCTCCGCGGGGTAATCCTAGTACAGAAAGTAAAAATATATACAACGGGTACATCGACCTCAGCCCGGTCGTGCCCCAAAAGAATAATATACAAACAGGCAGTGACGGCAGTCCACGTGTCGGACGCTCACCCCGCAATATCAAATGTACATATACAACCAAACTGTACTAACATTGCATCCAGGCTATCCACCACGACAAATCCGCAACATCACAGCACAATACAGAACATCAACGTGAATGTCACGTTCGCAAATCCGTCTAACAGGGCTATAGCAGTTAGATAGGATTTACCGATCAAGTGACATTCATGGTCGCAGATATAATATAAATACTGAGAACTAACATGTTTAAAATTTTCGATCGACTAAATTTACCGAAGTGGGCCCCAAGCACAACTGTAGCACTCAAAGAAAATCTGGGCCCAAACAGAACATACCAAAACCCCCATTTCCAAGTCCAAGACACTCAGTAAAAATTTTGTGCTACAAGGAGTCACTATGGCCGCGGAACCGCGGCCAATGCATGGGTTTGGCCGCGGTTCCGCGGTGGAACAGTAAAGTCAAGCCACCAAATTTTTGCAGAACTCTTAGAATTGCCTGCACGTATTTCTGCAATGCTCCAAATAATTTTTCGAGCCAAAAAAAATTCGACAGAAAACTGATGCACTTGAAATCGCGGTTTTGGAATATTTGTTCGATCGAAGATTTAAACACGCTAGAGCAAGCTAGACTAGGTTAATGGCGTGGCTCTGATACCAGTGTAAGTGCACGGCAGCGCCCTGGCCGTCTGAACGAGGCCAAAATGCGGAATACAAGAACTTTTCTAAAAACTAGAACCGGCGCTACCGCGGACTTTTAGACCCAGATCGGGCATTAACCTACTCCTAGAAAACTAGAGAAGGGGTAGAGAGATATACCGATCGATCCGTGTCCTTCGGTCATCTCGTCATCGTCCCGATCTCCCCGCGGAATCTCCGGTCTTCATCTCCTTGTCGGAAAAGGACCACATCGCCGGGTTCTTTTACGGGCTCCCACCTCTGGACCGAGGCAACTCAGGCACGAAGTTGGCGAGTCAACGTATCCAAGAATGCTGTAGGATAGTGTAGAACTATATGTCTCATAGGGTTTATATGAAGTTGCCATATGAATGTCAAAAGTGGAGGAATGAACTTGGGAGAAAAGGTAAGTGTTTTTGTAAGCAAATGAGATGAAATCCCACACTCCAAATTTTTTGGATAGCCCCCACCCAACTAGTGGCCGGCCCTTGATCAAAGAAGAGGAGGGAGTGAGCACACACAAGGTGGTGTGAGCCAAAGGAGAAAATAATGCAAAAAGAAATGAGTGATCATTATGAGGAATAATCATCACACCACCATCCTTTCACAAAAAGAAAGTCATGATGAGAAAAAGAAGTCAAAGTCAATTTAGAGCCATCATGAATCAACCATTAACAAGAAACACCCTCCATATTGCTAATTTGCACATTTGCAAATTAGCCCTCCTCTACCAATTTTCAGCCAAGAAAAGAAACAAAGGAAAATGGCCGAAACGGAATGCAAACTGGCAACTTCAAAAAATCGATCCCGTAATAAATTACAGGAAAACCCCGCGACTGTATATACATACCCGCATTTGTATTCCGATCGAATACAAATGCAATGAGACAAAATCTACACTGTACAATACTAGGATCCAGCTTAAACCAAAGCCCGCTAGTATTATCCGTCCGATCATGATCCGTGCAATACCGCACGTATATGATCGAACCCTGCCGTATCTCTATACGGCCTCTACAGTGTTTCGCACGAAACTTGAGAAACGGTCTGTGGGGGACTCTAATGACTCGTCAATATTTTGGTTGTGGATTTAACCACTAGCACGTCAGAGGTATTAGCCATACGTAACGGGCTACCAGGTATTGACCAAAAGGGACGTCGATGAGCGAACTCATCCTGACACCCTGATGAGCCTGTCAATGACAATATCCGTACAGTTCGGTCCGTTCGCCTATGAGCATCGCATGGCGAGCCTAGGGGGTTGGTAAAAGTTAGACCCCCAAAAGCGGTACAAGTCATGTCGGAGTGTAGCCCAGAACACCCTGAGATATTACTGGAATACCTACTAGTAAATCTCCTGCCTTGGCCAAGGACTTCGTGTAATGGCTCTCCTAGACACAGCGCGACCTCACCCTCGATACCGGGAGAGACGAACCCCTGCAGATTCGCTCACTGCCTCCATGTGGCTCGGGACTGTACCCAAATAAAACCTGTTTGCACGACTCCTTTGAGCCGTGGTAGGGTAGTAATCAAAATACAGTGGGAACTCACATGAGACAAATGACGATCTCAGGTCGATGAACTAACCTATACACATGTCACTAGGGAACTGCTATCTGAAGTCTGGTATAAGACCAACTAGTATGTTCCTGGCGAGTCCTGTCCGGTGTACTCATAACCCAATGAGCACCTGTATACATCTTAGGTGAACCAACTGACACCAGTGGATTGTGAGACCGACCATCGCCCCTCGTCGGGGTCTCGACTGTATACACTAGTCTACTCTGGAGTATCGATGCCCTGTCTCGAAACTCCCACGACTAGGGACCTTTTAAGGATGTGCTTATAGACTACCAGCTCCCACGTATGTGATTGCCATCATACTGCTGGCTGTCAAGAAAGAATCCTAAGGGCTCTATCAACGCGCAATAGTGACCTGTAAGGTCGCCTAAAGCAGTACACGATGATAAAGGTAAACCAGATAGCATACTATCATCTTGAGTAAGACTGTTCTAACGGTATAGGTCCTCCCTCAATCATTGCAATCACGTGCCTGTGATCCAATAATTGACTCTGAGGGCACTATCTCCAACAAAGTTCTGTGAGGAACTTCTTCATCCAGACAGCTTCTTTTGCGGCATCACAAGCAGCTATGTACTCCGATTCCATCGTTGAGTCAGCAACGATGTCCTGCTTGGAACTCTTCCAACAGACCGCCCCTCCATTTAGGGTAAAGACATAACCCGACATGGACTTAGAGTCATCCTTATCACTCTGGAAGCTAGAGTCGGCAAAGGTCTCGATCTGGAGGTCTTTTCCGCCATACACCAAGAACATCTCCTTAGTCCTCCTCAGGTACTTGAGAATATTCTTTACTGCTATCAAGTGCTTCTCCCCTGGGTTTGCCTGATACCGGCTTACAACGCTCAATGCGTATGCTACATCTGGTCTGGTACATAATATCGCATACATTATAAAGCCTACCGCAGAAGCGTAGGGTATAATCGACATGCGATCCCTTTCCAAATCAGTCTTGGGAGACATCTCTTTGGAGAGGGTGATTCCGTGACAAGCCGGTAGGTTATCGCGCTTAGAATCTTCCATACTGAATCTTTTCAATATGGTGTCTATGTACCTGAACTGCGAAAGTCCCAACATCCTCTTTGATCTATCACGATAGGTCTGGATCCCCAGAATGTAGGTGGCATCACCCAGGTCCTTCATGGAGAATTTCTGTGAAAAGAATCTTTTGACTGACTGTAGCATAGGAATATCATTTCCTATTAGGAGAATGTCATCCACATACACGACGAGGAATACCACAGCTCTCCCTACAATCTTACTGTATATGCATGGTTCATCTGGATTTTTGATATAAAGTCGAATTCTTTGACAGCATCATCAAAACAGATGTTCCAACTCCGTGATGCCTGCTTTAGTCCATAAATGGACTTAAGCAACTTGCACACTTTACCACTGCTTCCACTCTGAATGAATCCCTCTGGCTGATCCATATAGACGCACTCTTCCAAATTACCATTTAGAAAGGCCGTCTTTACGTCCATCTGCCAGATCTCATAATCATGGAAGGCAGCAATGGTAAGAAGGACCCGAATGGATTTGAGCATAGCCACTGGAGAAAAGGTTTCGTCATAGTCCAAACCAGGTCTTTGACGGAAACCCTTTGCAACAAGTCTAGCCTTATAGGTTTCAACCTGTCCATCTACACCAATCTTCTTTCTGAAGATCCATTTGCATCCTACGGGTTTTAACCCATCTAGAGCAATGTCCAAAGTCCATACTTTGTTAGTGTACATGGACTCTATTTCGGTCCGCATTGCATCCAGCCATTTTACCGAGTCGCCGCTCTGAATGGCTTGCTGGAAGCTAGTAGGGTCATCATTATCAATGATGCAGTCTTCTCGATCCCCGTCTATAAGAAAACCGTAGTATTTCTCGGGCGGATGAGACTGCCTACTACTTCTGTGGATAAGCGCTGGTATGTCCCTTTCTTCTGAAACTTCTGGTTCTACCATACTTTCAGTAACAGCTTGTGGTTCTGGAATTTCTTCCAGTTCTATTGCGCTCCCACTCTTCTGATTTTCTAAAAATTCAGCTTCCAAGAATGGGCATGACGAGAAACAAAAACCTTTTGTTCCTCTGCGTAATAGAAATAATATCCCTTGGAGTTCTTTGGATATCCCATAAACTTACACTGTACTGAGCGTGCCTCGAGCTTATCCGGATGCTGCTTTTTTACAAAAGCTGGACATCCCCATGTCTTCAGGTATTGAAGATAGGGTTTCTTCCCACTCCACATCTGATATGGTGTGGTAGGCACAGTCTTGGTTGGAACCTTGTTCAAAAAATATGCAGCTGATTCTAGTGCATAACCCCAGAAAGATCGCGGTAACTCAGCCTTACTCATCATGGAACGAACCATATCTAATAGGGTTCGATTCCTCCTTTCCGATACACCGTTGTGTTGTGGTGTGTATGGAGGAGTAAGCTGAGAGAGAATTCCATTCTCTTTTAAGTAACCCAGGAACTCGGCACTTAAGTATTCACCACCTCGATCAAATCTCAGTGTCTTGATACTTTTGCCTGTTTGGTTTTCCACTTCATTCTTGTATTCTTGGAATTTCTCAAAGGCCTCGGATTTATACTTCATCAAGAAAATATGTCCATACCAAGAGAAATCATACGTAAAAGTAATGAAGTAGGAATAACCACCTCGCGCATGTGTAGATATTGGACCGCACACGTCAGTGTACGAGTCCCAAGAGCTCGCTCGCTCTTACTCCGTATCCAGTAAACGGAGTCTTTGTCATCTTTCCCATGAGACAAGATTCACAGGTAGCATAAGATTGATATTCGAACGGATTCAAATATCCTTCTCTATGTAACTTAGTTAATCATGTTTCATTGATGTGACCTAGTCTACAATGCCATAAGAAAGCCTGATTTATTTCTGGAGACTTTCTTTTAAGTGTGTTCTAGACATTGAAAACCTGAGCTTGACTCAATACGTATATCGTCATCTAATGTACCGGACCCAATCAGAACTTGATTTAGATGGATGTGAACTATATCGCTTACGAATGTAAAATCATATCCCTCTCTCGAAAGTGAGGACACTGATATGATATTACAAGTCAAACTAGGTGCATACAAACAATTACGTAGAATCAATATCTGCACACTTGTCAAACCTAGACGATATTCTCCCACGGATTCAGCGTTCACACTCATTCCGTTTGTAACTTTGAGAGACAAATCACCTACCCTGATAACTATACGGTTTCTCAAAGCATGTAATGAATTACAGATATGAGATCCCACTCCGGTATCTAGTACTCAGGAAGTAGAGTTAATTGACAAACAGTTCTCAATTACAAACACACTTGAGGCCGAAGCCACAACATGCTTCGTATCCTGGCTGCTGGCTTCCAAAGCCCTGCAATCCTTCTGCCAATGCCCGTTCTCATAACAATAGGAACATCCCTCCTTACCTACACCAAGTCCCGAAACTTTTACTCTTCCCTTTTCTTCTACTTTACTGACACCGTATATCGGCTTTGTGGAGGTTTTCTTCTTTTCACCCTTTGCTTTTGCCCTGGATGCAGAAGAAGAAGGTCTCCCATTAAGCAGAGCTTGTGTCTCCCTGGTTTCTTTCAGGGTGTAAGTAGAGGGTAGGGACCGTGGAAATAAGTCAGCGCATGACCTGTTTCCCAACGTGGTCTCCAGGTCCTTGAGCTCATCAATATAGCTAGTCATTGTAAGGACGTCGTCCCCTACAGATGACCCGACAGCCAACCTCGCTTGAATTAATTCGTTCGAGGTCTCATATCTTGCGATATGAGATTGTTCTCCATATAAATCTTTGTTATGGAGAAAGATGGAAACTAAGTCCATCTTCTCGTGCTGCTTCTGGTATACACCATCAACTGAAGCCAACACGAGGCACTTGGCATTCGCATTATCCTTTTCCCTTGTCTGACGGATATTCATATCCGTGATGGTGGAAACTGGACCTGGGACAGCAGGATCTTGAGTAGTAATAGAGTGGTCCAGCTTGTCATAGGCAATGGACATCTGGACAGACCTTTGCCAGTCATATAAGTCAGATTCAATCAACTTGTTATCTAGATGTAACCTAGTCATGGTCACAAGGTCGCTGCAATGAGAGAGAGAGAAGAAAACACTTTAGCATGATGCTCTTGCAAGTTTAGATTGGTTTTTAGTTTATCTAAACTAGATGGTTCCCACTATTTCTCGAATCCTTCCTCAAACTATAAAAGAAGAATAGCCAGGACTATTCTCACCGTACAATACTTGCTTAACCGTTCAGCCAGGCCGGTGTCGGTACTTCGAGGGAGATTTTCCAACGCTTTCGCGAAGTTCCTTAATTAAATAACCTCTTTTCTCTGGGGGGCGTAGCCCCGCTGACACCTTTCTCGACACCTACTTGGTTTATAGCATTGATCGTTAAGTAACGAATCTCCTGATAAGTAGCATATACTCACAGTAGGATCGGGATCCAAATATCATCGTGTGATAATGTTGAAGGAATCCTACCAACATTCATCAAACTCCAAATGGTATGCAACACTAGAAAGTTTCAGTTTCTTTAGAAACTCCCGATGTGGATTTTTGCCCCATGTTCTTATGACCTTGACGAAGGCCAACAAATCATAAGTCACATGTCAAGTTCTGCCTATCATTATCTTGTTAATTTGAACCCATCAGTATATACCCTTGACGAAGGCCAACAAGATAATACGACTGTCCCAAACCAACTCATCTATCTATGCAACAAATGAATACCCTAGTAGCTACCAAACACTATGCCTTGACGAAGGCCAACAAACATAGCTTGAATACTACTGACCATCCATAAGAAATGACGGAGGGCTACGACTGGTTTTGGCGAAACCGTGAACGTAGTAAACTTGATATAATTGAAGGAACCTGATAGCTTTTTAAAAGGAGTGGTTAAAGCTCCGCAATTAAAAAATTCATCTCTTTTAAAATAACCGAGTGGTTTCTTTTAAATTTGTTCCAACGATTCAACTTTGGTTTATTTTCTTTGCATTAAAATAATGTGTCCCGTCATTTATCCTATCATTGCAGAAAACAACGAAAATACCACGTCCTCTTATACCATCCGCATTCGCCACTAGGCCCCGTCATTCACCCGTTAGGTTACTTAACTAACGACAGAGCGGGGGCTGGGCTAGCGCGGGTGCAAAACATAAGTGACGTCTAATAGATATCATATATAGATATTGTACATTCGTCAGACGCAATAATAGGCATTCCAGATCACAGATGAACATTATTGGATATACAAGCAATCCGCGTTTCTTTTGAGCCTGCAATGAAAGACGGATTACACAGTTGTGATGAATAGCCATTACCCCGCCCTAGACCCCTACGGGTACGGCAAACTACCCGCCAAGTACCCGAAGTGAAGTGGTCTCCCTCAACAACGTGAGTAAACCACTAAACACTTCAACGTACCCGGTAGTTTGTGTACCCCACCTTGGGTCTATCCTAGGAGCAAAAACAGTAAATGAAATAATACAATGGTGGCTACAACCGCAACCTGGATGTGCCCCGCAAAAGAATATTATATCATATTACGATTTACATCGAATGAATGAATATAAAACCCATCTCAAACCCCGGCTAATCATCACAACAATCCAATCAAGTTCATATACACAAATAGTAAAAACCATTACAGAAATGTGCAACCCCCTGCCAACCGACATACTAGCAGTTAGGGAAGGCTTACGAACACATTAAACATTACAGATAAAAACCTGATTAGCAAATAACTTAGAATATCGATCGACAATCTTTTTCCGTGTCTACCCAAAATGCAAGCCAGCACAGAAGTAACCTGGGCAGAAACAAAATATACAGGAAAACAAAACACCAAAAACTAAGAATTACTGTGCAAATCCGAGTCAACTCGGAGTTGACTCGGCGGCGGATCCGAGGCCGAATGCACTCATCTGCCGCGGTTCCGCGGCCGTATCACCGAGTTACCTCCTCGTATTTTCCCAGTATTCTTAGAATCCCCTGCTGTGAATTTTCATACCTATCAAATAATTTTTTAGACACGTTTAAAATTGACAGAAACTGAGGGGGTCCGGGGTTAAGTTTTCGTGTTTTTCCGACAATCGAAGATCTAATTAGTTGCTAACAAGCTAGTAAAGATTTAGTTGGATCTGATACCGCTGTAAGTCCATGTCACGCACCCCACGAGCTTGCAGGGAGGCGGAATATATGAAAAACAATTATCAAAACTTCATAATACGGACTTGAGCACACAGATCGTGTCTAAACCATTACTAGCAAACTACGAAAGGTTTAACTATTCAGATTTGAAATTATACCTCACGTTACTTGTCCTTCGGGTCATCATCGCTATCCTCCATACCTCATAGACTCTATGGAACGTCGGCACCTCAACTGTAGGGTTGCTAGGCACGCGCACAAGGGTCTACGAGGTATCAACCATGCCCGATTAAAATTTTAGCCGTGCCGAACAACTCTAATACGGATCTTTAAACTAGGGTTTAGGCGAAAACTTGCATGTTAACAACTTTAACACTAAGTGAAAGGGATTACAACCTTTGTAGATCCGGTCCTTCACATCAATAGCTCTATGTAGATGTCCCCTTCGCTGCGATCGTGAACTTCGGACTCTAGAAAAGATCCACAAGAAGAACGAACGTGCTTGCTTCGTTGACTTCGAGACCGAAGATGATCTACGTCGGGGAGACACTAACTCAAGCTATTCCTTCACTAGGTCATGAACTTTGTGAAGAGAACACACTCTACTACATGGCAAGTGGTAGAGGATGGAGAAGTAGGAAGTGGGCTCATTTTAGAATTGATTTTCTCATATTTTTCCTCATGGCACCATTGGAGCTAGCAAGCTTTTGATGGAGCTTGATGAAGAAGAAGAAGAAGAAATGAATAATCCATCATATGAATTATTATTCTCAATTACTTAACCATGGGTGAGTTAAGCTATCATGCTTAACTCATGTAGAGAATTACCAAAGCATTAGGTTAAGAGTTAGGTTAAAGAATATCAAGAGAAATGACAAAAGAGTGGACTTTGTCAAAGTTTCTCTAAGCTTCTACAAGCTTGATTACTTTGACTAAGTTAAACCCTTTTGTCAAATCTTAAGATAAAACAATAACACTAATCTTTACCCTAATCTTGGTATGAGTCTCATACACCCATCTTTGATGTATCATCAAGCATGATACAAACATATGTATACAAATATATATCACATATACACTTATGCACAAAGTAGTGAGAAAATAAATCTTAAGTGAGCTAATACTAGTTAATGTAATGTAATATATTAAATATATAATTATACATTAAATTATTAAATCAACTCTTGATTTAATAATCCGGCTATAACCGACTAATATCAAAAGTAACAACTTATCGAATCAACACTTGATCCGATAACCCGGCTATATCGCATACAACCGATCAAAGTCACAAATCGCGAGAATAGAATACGGTAGCTTATATCGTATCAATCTCGGTCCCGCACATATCATATATGCGCTCCTACTCCGTTTCGCTTGAGCCAGGAAACCCCTGTGTAGGACTCTAAAGACTCGTCAATACGCCGGCAGTAGGTGATGATCATATCAAACACCTACAAGCCGCAAGCGGTCTGCTAAACGTAACAACCACCTTGGTTGAGCGATCAGAAGATCAACAAGCAAGCCTGCTAGTACTCCTGCGAATCCAATCAGTAACACTCCCGTACAGTCCGGTCTCGTCGTCTAATATGTCGCATATCTCGCCTAGGGGTGGTAAACGTCAGACCCCAGTAGCTCGATAAGTCGTGTCGATATGAGGTCTATAAAAGTTCGAGAAACTACTGGTAAAACTTACCAGTAAATCTCAGCAACTCTGACCAGGGATTTTCAGTTATAGCCAATCGAACACAGCACAATATCAACTCCCTATACCGGGAGAGACGAATCCCCTCCTATCGCTCATTGCCTCCATGTGATTCAGGAATGTACCCAAAAACCCCCATTTTGCACGCCCTCTTGGACGTGGTAAGGTGGAAATCAAAACACAGTGGGAATCACACAAGACTCTATGACGATCTCGGGTCAACAGACTACTCTGTACCAGTGTCACCGGAGAACTGCCATCTGACGTAAGGTATAATACCATCTGGGAGTTCTCGGCGAGTCCGTCCAGTGTACCCAGTCTCCACTGAGCACCCGTACACCATCCTTGATGTCAAACACCGATGGATATGGGATCATCCATCGCCCATCATATGGGTCAAGATGCGTATACGCTAGTCTACTCTGGTGCATCGATGTCCTGTCTCGATACACCCTCGACTAGGAACAGTTATAGGATGTACTCGTCGACTACCGTGGCCCCACTAGTATGATCTCATCATAGTCCCAGTAGTCGAGTACATATCATAAGGGCTTTATCAACATGTAATAGAGACAATCAGAGTACATGTTAAGATAAAGTACAACCAGATAGCATACTATCATGTCAAGAAAGAAAGTCCTCCCTATATATGTCCCAGCATCCACTACAATATACATCATATGTACAATAATGGCCTCTAGGGCATACATATAACTAACAATCTCCCACTTGCACTAGGGCCATCTGTTGTGGTATCACATACCCAACAATTAGCTGTGGTTGAAGTATCTCATACTCAACCATCCCATAAAAGTCTCTACTGGGGAAAAGGCCTTTGTGAGTGGATCCGCGCTGTTGTCCTCTGCGTCTGCTCTCCTAACCTCGATCTCCCTGAAGATCATCCATCTCCATGATCAGGTAATACTGTCTAAGAATTATATCTGGATATCTGATGGGACGGTAGTTCCTTGGTTAAAGCCATAACTCCATTGTCACACAATGGTAGGAACGAAGTTCATCTCATGAACATATATCTATCCAGACTGCCTCTTTGGTAGCATCTTTGGTAACGATATATCTTGCCTTTAATCGTCTAGTATGTCGCGGTATCTAGCTTGGAAGTCTTCCATCATACCGTCCCTCCACTGAGGGTAAAGACAATGCCTGCGACTGACAATCAGTCGTCTTTATCACCCTGGAACTATTCCAGTGATTCTCTCCAGGATCGATTGATACCATCTCACTATAACTAGTGATTATCCTAAGATCCAATTAGATCTATCTCATAGATCCAAAACCCAGGATTTAGTAGTTATCAATTTGATCCTTTATGGAGAATTATTGTGATAAGTGGATATTGATCAAGCGTAGCATAGGAAACTCCTTCCCTATCAAGAGTATGTCATCCACGTACTCTACGAGGATCACCACTATACTCCCTACTACCTTTTTGTATATACAAGGTTCATCTACCATTTTGATGATGTCAAACTCTTTGACTAACACATCAAAACAGACGTTCCAACTCCGCGATACCTGCTTTATCACATAAAACATCTTGCACACGTTTCCGCTGCTCCCACTGTCTACGAAGCCCTCTGACTGTGTACTTATAGACTCTCTTTTCTAAATTATCATTTAGAAAAGCAGTCATGACACCCAACCAACAGATATCGTAGTCATGGTATGTAGTCGTGGCAAGTAGGATCTGGATGGACTTAAGCATAACCACTTAGAAAAGGTTTCATCATAATCCATACTTGGTCAATGATGCAAACCTTTAACAAGGCTAGCTTTGAAAGTCTCAACTTTTCTATGTACACCAAGTAATCTTCTCAAGATATACTTGCTCCTGATGAGGATTTAACCCTTTAGATAAAGCAACCAAAGTCCATACTTTATTGGTGTATAAGGATTCCATCTCAGATCACTAAGCGTCCAACCATTCTTACAGAGTCCCACTCCTGATGGCCAGCTCGAAACTCGTTGGGTCATCATCTCATGATGCAATCCTCGCTCCCACTGTCATAGAGAAACCAAAGTATCTCTCAGGTGGGTGAGGAACCCTATTAGATCGGCGGAGAGGCTGAGGTTCGTTGGAAACTATTGAATCCTTTGGTTCTACCAAATCATCAGCTGCAGTTTGTATAGCTGGAACCTTTCCAGTTCTACATACCAGACCTTGCCTCGAACTTGTCCGGATTTTGCTTTTAGACATAGTCCGGACAACCCCAAATCTTAACAAACTTAAGATATGGGCTCTTCCCTTTCCATATCACATATGAAGTGATAGGCAACTGATTTGATTTGAACCCTATTCAATAGGTATGCAGCTTCTCAAGCGCATAACACCCAAAAGGAAATACGAAACTCAGTAGTACTCATCATAGAGCACACCATATCACATAGGGTGCTATTGCTACACCCCGATACACCGACGTGCTGTGGTGTATACGGAGGAGTAATGCTGAGAGAGAATCTCATTCTCCTTTAGAATAGTCCAGGAATTCTGTGCTCAAGTATTCTCCTCCTTGATCACATCAAAGGACATAATACTTTTACCCGTATTTTGGTTCTCTACTTCTAACTTATATTCTGAGAATATCTCAAAAGGTTCGGACTTGTGTTTCAACAGGAACATATGTCTGAATCTTGAGAGATCATCAGAGAATGTAATGAAGTACAAAGAACCGGTCTTGGCATGAGTAGACAGGGGACCTTCATACATCAGCATGTATCAATCCCAAAAGTTTACTAACTCTTTCTCTGTTTCCAATAAACAGAGCTGTGGTCATCTTATCTTTGCGACATGACTGGCAAGTTTAATGAGATGTAAATTCAAACAAATTTAAATATGCATCTAAATGTAACTTCAGCTAGTCGGGTCGCATTGATATGACCTAGTCTACAATGCCTCAAGAAGGATTCATTCATTTTTGAACTTTTTCTCTTGTGTGTGTTCTTTATACTAAGAACTGTAGTTTGATTTAGAATGTCAATGCTTTTAGATAACGTACCTGAACCGATCAACTTTTGATATAGAAAATGTTCAAAACATTATCCAACAATACAAAATTATATCCTTTCTTTACTAATAAAGAGACTGATATGATGTTGTATATCAGGTTCGGTATCTAATAACATTTGTTCAGAATCAATGTATTCTGGTAATACTGGGTAACAGTGACCAACAGACTTGGTTGCAATACTTGCACCGTTTCTATCTCATGAAACTTATCACCCGTTCTCGGTTCTCTACCTATCTGCATCCCATGTAACAAATTACATATGTGGGACCTGATCCGGTATCATATACCCAGGACGTAAAGGATACTGAGAAACAGTTCTATGTAATGAACACACCCGAAGAAAATGCATCAGCATGCACTTTCTTCGTTTGGGTGGCACGGGAATTCTGGTAATCCTCAATTTCCTGCTCTGTCTTATAACAATTATAAGTTGGAGCGGGACCAACGTTCCCCAGCTCAGTATAACAAGCGGGTTCGGTCAAATATCCGTATTATTATCTTGATTAAGGCGTGATATGGTCGCTACCTGGAGAGAGAGAGAAGAAAACACTCAGCGTATGCTCTTGCAAGATCAAATTGGTTATTATTTTATCTAATCAGGATGGCTCCCACTGTTTTTATCCAATCTTCCTTCAAACCTTAAAAGGAAAGACTAGCCAGGATTAATTACACGCTACAAGTTCGCCAATCTTTCAGCCAGGCCAGTGTCGGTACTTTGAGGGAGGTGCCCCGTGCTTTCGCACGGACCTAATTAAAGTAAACCTCGTTTTCCCAGAGGCGTAACCTCGTTAACACCTTTCTAGACACCTACTTGATCGGCTAATTGTAATGTGTAAAACTCTCCCAGGAGTAACAATTACTCGCAGTGGGTATCGAGATCTAACTATCTCATAGAAGGTATGCAATCTCATTGCAAATTTTAACACTTGAAAATTCCCGATAATATTTTACCCCTAGCGTCCTATGACCTTGACGCAGGTTAACAAACCATAGTCCGCTAGTCAAGTTCAACCCGTCATTTCTTGATTGAATTAAACCCACCCGCACGACCCTTGACGCAGGCCAACAAAGTCGCATGACTACCCTAATCCAATCTGCATCATATGCATAAACAGATAAATACTAATTAGCTACCGCACACTATGCCTTGACGCAGGCCAACAAACGTAGCACGAATACTAAGTAGGACTTATCTGAAATGACGGAGGGCTATGACAGGTTTTTCTGAAAACCTATTGCGTAATGAACTTGATATCATTGTAGAATCAAATAATTTTAAAATGGAGTGTTTTTGAGGCTTTTTCTAGTTTTGCTAAAGGGGTCACTCCCGGTGAAGGGATCGTCGGTCCTTTCCTCATCGAATAAGGTGCAGGGTATATCATATATACCACTATGCAAACCAAGAACTATAGAAGCAATCAAAAGACAAACCGAGTTTGTAGCATCTGCTAGTTTCACTAAAGAGGTCACTCCCGGTGAAGGGATCTCGGCTCTTTCCTTATCGAATAAGGTGCTGGATGTTCTACAAGGAACACCGCTATGTAAAGCAAGAACTAGAGCTACCACTTTTTGAGACAAGTTTCTACAACATCTTTAGGTTTCTTTTAGTTTCATTAATCTCATTAATGAAGTCCCATTTTATTATGCTTCACAAGCATCAGATATGAAACGAAATCAACAATATATATAATATATATCTCATATATATAATACAAACATTCGTCTCAAGCAGTAATATGATCTCATCACAGAACATTACAGCAGAAGAACATATATGAAATATTGGATATACTAGGATGTCCGTGTTTTAATACGAACCTGTATAAAACACGGATTTCACGGTCGCGATGAATAGCCAAACCCACATCCCTAGACCTCTACGAGAGCGGCAAGCAACACTGCCAATTCTAGGGTTAGAAGACCCGGTCTCGACTCCTCGAGATGGTCTCCCACTGGACCCTAGAACCCGGTTACTTGTGCTCCCCGCCTTGGGTCTACCTAATGCGGAAAAGTAAATAATATACAATGGTGACATCATCCTCAGCCCGGAAGTGCCCCAGTAAAAGATTATTACATACAAATGAATTTTACATGAATGAAAAAGAAAAACTCTCTTCTCACATAAAACCCCCGGCTATTCAAACGCAACGATCCAATACAACATATCACAGCAACACATAATATCTCATATCATCAACGTAAGCAAGTATGCGTATCCCGATTGTCGTTGATGTATAGCAACGAAGCCGGCGATACACCACATACTACGCTTACGGTCACATAAAAGAAAGTGTAAAACTACAACAGTTGGAATCCGCAACCACCTTAGACATCGCATGCTTAACCAAATGAATTCCTTAGACATCGCATGCCTAACAATTATAAACCCCGCATTTTAGTCTCTTTATCGAAAACTCTTTTCAATATCAAGTCAGGCAATTCAATAAGATTCCCGACAACCTGATCGAATGCTCGTCGCAAACTTTAGTAGACGGGCACACCCCCGAATGTCGTCGACGAAGTGCACTAAGGCAGAACACCGCTGCCGCGAGCACCCGAACGGATGCTTTTGGCCACGGGGTTCTCCTACAGTCACTTGGTCGGGGATATGGGGTGTAGCTGTCTATTAAGTTTACCCGGCGAGTATCCGCGTACGCTACGTGATTGCGACGGACTTTTGATCACATCAAAATTCCGTGGCAACCGATCATCTGAGACTAAAGTGCTGTGTTTATAACGTTCAAATTAGTTATCTCATAACTACATGTGGATTCCAATTATTGTATCACATTCCAGATAAATAGACAATGTTAAACTTTCCGATCGAATCATCAAACACCCAAGTTTTCCCAATAGCTCAACACTTGAAATAAGTTTAAAAACATCTATTTCATGCCACAGTACCAACGGTCCAGCCGTAGAAAGATCAAGCCAACGCCTCACATGTGGCACGCCGTACTACCCCAAACCCTAAGGTTCAAAAGGCAGTTCAAGACGGTCACATAATCGAGTTAAGGTTTGTTGTCTTCTAGAGGGTCCATCGCGTTACTTGCACGACTCAGAACATTCTTAAACTACGGAAAAATCCAACACTTGGAAATTTTCCGGGTCGGAAAAAAGTGAGTTAATTGATATCCGTCCGAACTTTTTAATACTTTCTAAATATCCGGAAAACATAAACAAAGTTAAATAATCCGATCGAATTATCGAGTCCCCAATACAACCCAAAAAACTCAACTCTTGAGCATAAACTAAAATTACCCAGAAAACACAGGAATCATCTAGGGACATTACTGTGCAAACAGTGGACAAGGAAGCTACAGTGTGGCCGCGGAACCGCCGCACCACCTAGGGTACGGCCGCGATTCCGCGGCGGTTTGATGGAGTTGGCCCCACGTGTTGCACAGTAATTCCTAGAAAACCCTGCTGAATTTTTTGAGTATTTTTAATTTGGAAAATCCACAATTTCAAAAAATGTACAAAGAAGGGTATCGATTAGGGTTTCGGGGTTCGATCGGGTTTCTAACTCCGTCTACACTTCGCCTAAAGCTCTAGCTAGGCTCTGATACCACTGTAGGGTTGCTAAGCACGCGCACAAGGGTCTACGAGGTATCAACCATGCCCGATTAAAATTTTAGCCGTGCCGAACAACTCTAATACGGATCTTTAAACTAGGGTTTAGGCAAAAACTTGCATGTTAACAACTTTAACACTAAGTGAAAGGGAATACAACCTTTGTAGATCCGGTGCTTCACTTCAATAGCTCGATGTAGATGTCCCCTTCGCCGCGATCATGAACTTCGGACTCTAGAGAAGATCCACAAGAAGAACGAACATGCTTGCTTCATTGACTTCGAGGCCGAAGATGATCTACGTCGGGGAGACACTAACTCAAGCTATTCCTTCACTAGGTCATGAACTTTGTGAAGAGAACACACTCTACTACATGGCAAGTGGTAGAGGATGGAGAAGTAGGAAGTGGGCTCACTTTAGAATTGATTTTCTCACATTTTTCCTCATGGCACCATTGGAGCTAGCAAGCTTTTGATGGAGCATGATGAAGAAGAAGAAGAAGGAATGAATAATCCATCATATGAATTATTATTCTCAATTACTTAACCATGGGTGAGTTAAGCTATTATGCTTAACTCATGTAGAGAATTAACCAAAGCATTAGGTTAAGGGTTAGGTTAAAGAATATCAAGAGAAATGACAAAAGAGTGGACTTTGTCAAAGTTTCTCCAAGCTTCTACAAGCTTGATTACTTTGACTAAGTTAAACCCTTTTGTTAAATCTTAAGATAAAACAATAACACTAATCTTTACCCTAATCTTGGTATGAGTCTCATACACCCATCTTTGATGTATTATCAAGCATGATACAAACATATGTATACAAATATATATCACATATACACTTATGCACAAAATAGTGAGAAAATAAATCTTAAGTGAGCTAATACTAGTTAATGTAATGTAATATATTAAATATATAATTATACATTAAATTATTAAATCAACTCTTGATTTAATAATCCGGCTATAACCGACTAATATCAAAAGCAACAACTTATCGAATCAACACTTGATCCGATAACCCGGCTATATCGCATACAACCGATCAAAGTCACAAATCGCGAGAATAGAATACGGTATCTCATATCGTATCAATCTCGGTCCCGCACATATCACATATGCGCTCCTATTCCGTTTCGCTTGAGCCAGAAAACCCCTGTGTAGGACTCTAAAGACTCGTCAATATGCCGGCAGTAGGTGATGATCATATCAAACACCCACAAGCCGCAAGCGGTTTGCTAAACGTAACGACCACCCAGGTATTGAGCGATCAGAAGATCAACAACCAAGCTTGCTATTACTCCTGCGAATCCAATCAGTAACACTCCCGTACAGTCCGGTCTCGTCATCTAATATGTCGCATATCTCGCCTAGGGATGGTAAACGTCAGACCCCAGTAGCTCGATAAGTCGTGTCGATATGAGGTCTATAATAGTTCGAGAAACTACTGGTAACACTTACCAGCAAATCTCAGCAACCCTAACCAGGGATTTCCAGTTATAGCCAATCGAACACAGCACAACATCAACTCCTTATACCGGGAGAGGCGAATCCCCTCCTATCGCTCATTGCCTCCATGTGATTCGGGAATGTACCCAAAAGCCACCATTTTGAACGCCCTCTTGGATGTGATAAGGTGGAAATCAAAGTACAGTGGGAATCACACAAGACTCTATGACGATCTCGGGTCAACAGACTACTCTGTACTGGTGTCACCGGAGAACTGCCATCTGACGTAAGGTATAATACCATCTGGGAGTTCTCGGCGAGTCCGTCCAGTGTACCCAGTCTCCACTGAGTACCCGTACACCATCCTTGATGTCAAACACCGATGGATATGGGATCATCTATCGCCCATCATATGGGTCAAGATGCGTATACGCTAGTCTACTCTGGTGCGTCGATGCCCTGTCTCGATCACCCTCGACTAGGAACAGTTATAGGATGTACTTGTCGACTACCGTGGCCCCACTAGTATGATCTCATCATAGTCCCAGTAGTCGAGTACATATCCTAAGGGTTTTATCAACATGTAATAGAGACAATCAGAGTACATGTTAAGATAAAGCACAACCAGATAGCATACTATCATGTCGAGTAAGAAAGTCCTCCCTATATATGTCCCAGCATCCACTACAATATACATCGTATGTACAGTAATGGCCTCAAGGGCATATATATAACTAACATCAACGGCCTCCTCGAGTCAAAGATGATCCAGCCGAGAGCTCCTACTCCAAGCTTGACCTCTAACTTGAGGTAATTAGGTAACTAAAAGTGCTAATCAAAGCAACCTAGGGGATATAGAGTGGGATTAGGGATCTATTAGTCTTGCTAACCCTTGATCTCAACACATGAGAGGTTAGGGTTAGGGTTTGAAGAGAGAGAGAGCTTGAGGAGAGAGAAGGTGAGAATAATAATGAAATGAATTGTTTCTCATTTTCAATATATGATGAAGCATAAAGAATATCAAATAAATCATTTAAATGATATTAACAACCATGCTTCATTTAATATATGCAATGAATCATCAAGTGAGTCATTAAGCAATAAATGCTTCATTAACTCATTTGAATGATTCATGTCACGCCCCGCTTCCCAGAGTACGCCAGATTGGGCACGTGACATAGCCAACCATGCTATCTGTGGATAGGAAGTATCCATCCACAGTCACATTACGGCCGTAGAGATATCAAGAACAAGATAAAAACTATCTAACACATGTCCAAATCCAGAATAACAAGAGTCAATAATAAATAAGTGTGGAAGCAAATGATCCAATACAATAATAGAAAAGTATGTCCCATAATGCGGGCTCACATCTGAAAAAGAAATGCAGGAAATAAACTAATCACTACAGAACTCACAAATCAGCCTGCTGGCTGAAGTACTCCTGCTCGGTCGGCGATAGTGGTAAGGAATCTGGGCCATGCAAAACCCAGACGTCAGCGCATCATGTCAACCAATAATATAATATGAATCATGGTAATAGGCAATGCATAAATAATCATGAATAAAGCAATAATATGAAACAAGCAATGCAGGGTAGGGTGCAGTGAGTAACTAAACTGTTCTATCGGGTTTCTATTCTAAAGTCTTTGAAATCAATTCGAGTAATCCTCCATGTAACTCAAAGGATATGTCCCGTTACCCCGGAACCACGGATCAGGAAAATGGGAACCAATAATGGTTCTGTCCCGTTGCCCCCCGGGACCACGGATCAGGAATGTAAGAGTCACGAATGGCTCTGTCCCGTTACCCCCCGGGACCACGGATCAAGTAATACCCTTTTAAGTTACACTTTAGATTACCCGTTTGATTTCCCCATACCCCCAGGTTATATGTGTGAAGTCAGGTATTCAGGAATCAAGGACTAATGCCAACACAGGATCAGGTAACAGATCAGGTTTGTCTGGATAGACAACAGGAATGGTCCATGAGGACCCCAAGTCAGATTTGTTGGCATTAGGCATGAGATCAGGTAACAGGTCAGGTCATGGTACATCAGGTTAAGTCGATAGTAAAGGGTACCATGTCCGGTGCATCAGTATATATATATGTCATGTGTAGCAAGGTCAAGTCAATGTGTAACACAACCGAGGGTGTGCTCACAACAGGTATAAAATCGAACAAGAAATAACAGCAGGAAATAAGCAATGAATTAAACAACAATAAGCAATTTATTTAATCACATTAGTGCATTGGTATAGTACAGACGTTTCATCATACTAGCAAGTTTCGAGCACCCTTGCGGTGCAATCCCGTTATCTCAATATCAGATTATAATAGAACTACCAATGTATAGGCTATCACCCTTTAAACAGTAAAATGTGGTTAACAGGTAACTTCATTATTAGGGTTAAAGTAGCAAGCTGTAATTTTAGGTTAATCGTAAAATGATATATGTCATAATTGCAGCCACAATGAGAAACTAGCTATGTCGAGTTAAGTTTGCAAGTTTAATGAGTCAAACACGTTTAATTATAAAGTATAGCATGTAGCAAGTAATACTTGCCTCGACGGTTCGCGAACCGGGAAAAACGGACGTAACGTCGGCGGAAAACACGCGACGGATGCACGGGTCACGGATCGAATCCAAACAACGAACAGCAGGACCACGCGGACCAGAGTACCTTGCTGGAATGTCGGGTTAAGCTGTCGGCATCGCCGGATTCCGGCGAGAAAGAGAACGGTGAATAGGGTTTCAATGGTATAGATCTAGAAAGCGAAGGGAATGCGTAGAGAAAGGAGAGGATGGGGGATTACTCACTGTGGGTGAAGGGGGTCACGACGGTCGACGGCGTCGATTGGCTCCGGCGGTGAACAGTGAACGCGGTGGAGATCTGCCAATCACGAATTATGTTAACAGCGGAAAGGAAAAGAAAGGGAGAGAGGAAGAAGGTGATCTCACCGAGGGGGTGCTCGCGAGGCCGTAGACAAGAGGACGGGGTCAACGGTGATGGGGCGCCGGCGAGGAAGCGGCGGCGGCAGACTCGGCTGCAGGTTGCTGTTGGGTTCTGTAGCGGCGCCGGGCACTCGGGAGGAGGAGGAAGGTGTCGAGCTCGGGAAGAGGGGCGAAGGGGAGATGCTGGCGTCGTCGGCGATGAGATGCGGCGGCGACGGCGAGCACGGCGGGTGCAGGTGGCTACGGTGCTGGGCTGCACGGGGACGTAGGAGAGGAGGAAGGAGATTTGCGATGGCGACGAGGACGATGGTGGTGGTGGCATCGGCGTTGGGCTGCAGCGGCGACGAGCACGGTGGCTGGGCTAGGGTTCCGGTGGGTTAAGGTTACATGATCGTTCTCGTAAAGAATGGGACGAGGAAGTAAATATAGGGATAGAGAGAGAGAGAGATTAGAGGAAGAGAGAGAGAGAGATTAGAGGAAGAGAGAGATAGAGACAGGGACGGAGAGAGGAGAGATAGAGAGGCAGAGAGAGGGTTAAAAGGCAGGGGCCCACGAGGTTTAAGCCTCGTGATTGGCCAGGGAAAAATTAAGAAAAGATTTAAAGGAAAATTTTAAAGATTCAGTATGATTTTATATGTAATGGAGTATATATATAGTTTTAGAATATATTATTAAATTGGGATTTTGGCGCTAAATGAAACATTTCCAAATCGCGTCCGGGTTGCGCCCAAAAATTTGAAATTTAAATAAAAGGATTTTAAGCGGGTTCCAAATTTTAAAATGAGATGTCTTATGATTAAAAAGTATGCCCCCAAGTTGGACACTTGCACGCGCGCGTAGTCGTCCAAACTCGCCTGTTTCACCGAACGGGATGAAAACTCGACGCGCGGATGCTACCACGCGGCTAGGGTTGACGAGTAGGCCAATATGGATATTCTTAATTTCATTTTAGGTGCTAAAATTTGTTATATGCAAAAATGACTTAGCCGGTTAAAATTTTACAGTGAGACCCAAACAGGCAAGATAAATGAAATGAGCAATGTCGAACACTCAACCAGTAACAGAAATAGTATTATTGGGCTCGGGTGTTACATCATACCCAACTACAAAAAGAATTTCGTCCTCGAAATTCCAAGAATACAAGATAGATAACTACAGGAAAAGGTGAGGAAACTTCTGCCGGATCTCGTCTTCTCGCTCCCAAGTGGATTCTCCATGCGATCGATTACCCCAAGAGACTAGCACAAGAGGGATAACCTTGTTCTTAAGAACCTTTTCCCTTCGATCCTTGATTTCAACCGGTCACTCCTCAAAAGTTAGGTCCTCTCGTACAGTTAACTCCGAATGATCCAAGACATGGGTTTCATCTCGAACATACCTCCGTAGTTGAGATACATGAAACACATCGTGCACACCTGCCAAGGACTGTGGTAACGCCAAACGGTACGCTACCTCTCTAACACGCTCCAATATCTCGAAGGGTCCAACGAATCGAGGACTAAGCTTTCCCCGACTCCCAAACCGAATCACTCCTCTAGTCGGTGATATCTTCAAGAATACCAAATCACCCACGGCGAACTCTAGAGGTCTTCTTGACGTGTCAGCCCAACTTTTCTGTCTGTCTTGAGCTGCCTTCATATGCTTCCTGATGGCGTTAACCTTCTCAACGGTCTGTACTACCAAGTCTGGTCCCAATAATTTTCGTTCACCAACGTCATCCCAACAAACAGGTGAACGGCACTTACGACCATATAAAGCTTCAAACGGAGCCATCTGAATAGTCGCTTGGAAACTATTGTTGTAAGAAAACTCCACCAAGTGTAGGTGATCCTCCCAAGAACCTTTGAAGTCCAACATGCATGCTCTCAACATATCCTCAAGAGTTTGGATCGTTCTCTCCGACTGACCATCAGTTTAAGGATGATAAGCTGTGCTGAACTTCAATCGAGTCCCCAAGCTTTCCTGTAAACTCCTCCAGAAATGTGACAAGAACCGAGTGTCCCGATCGGACACGATGCTCACCGGTACTCCATGCAATCTTACAATCTCCTGCATGTACCGCTCTGCCAAAGTCTCCGTTGATTGACCAACCCGAAAAGGAATAAAATGAGCTGCCTTGGTCAACCGATCGACAATCACCCATACTGCATTGTTGCCCTTTGGACTCCGCGGTAAAGCCGTCACGAAATCCATGGTTATATGTTCCCACTTCCACTGAGGAATCGGAAGTGGTTGCAACAAACCAGCAACCCTTTGGTGTTCAGCCTTGACTTGCTGACATACCAAGCATTTAGCCACGAAGCGAGCGATCTCCCGTTTCATACCTTCCCACCAGAATTGCTGTCGAATATCTCGGTACATCTTTGTACCTCCTGGATGTACAGAGTAAGCTGAACTGTGTGCCTCCTTCATAAGCTCTTCACGCACATCTCCCTTTGGCACACACACACGGCTACCGTACCTCAACGAACCATCTTCGTGGACCAGTAAATCTGTTCGTAGTCCGGCTTCAACCTGCTCTCGAAACTTTTGTAGTCTAGGATCCTGCGATTGTGCCGCTTTAATCTTCTCAACTAAGGACGACTGTACTTGCAACTGCATCAACTGTCCCGTAGAGTGTGGTAGCACAACCTCCAAGTCAAATCTTCGAAAATCCGCGATGATCTCCCTCTGTGTAGTCAATACCTGAATCGCTGGTAACCGACTAAGCGCATCCGGCACAACGTTAACTTTTCCCGGATGGTACTTAAGATCAAGGTCGTAGTCGGCCATCAGCTCCAACCATCTGCGTTGCCTCATGTTCAACTCCTTCTGAGTAAACACATACTTCAAACTCTTGTGATCTGTAAAAACTTCGACTCTCTCGCCCAAAAGGTAGTGTCTCCAGATCTTCAAGGCGAAGATTACAGCCACAAGCTCCAAGTCATGGGTCGGATAATTCTTCTCATGGGTCTTCAGTTGTCTTGATGCGTAAGCTACGACCTTCCCATTCTGCATCAAAACACATCCCAATCCTTTTCCAGATGCGTCGCTGTGAATCACCAGTCCTCCGGAATTGTCTGGTACGGTCAGGATAGGGGCGATTATCAACTTCTGCTTCAACGTCTCGAAACCCAATGCACACTTATCCGTCCAAATAAAAGGTACTTCCTTGCGCGTAAGCTTGGTCAACGGTTCTACTAAACGAGCGAAGTTCTCCACAAATCTCCTGTAGTATCCGGCCAAACCAAGGAAACTTCTTATGTCAGCCACATTTCTTGGAATAGGCCAATCTCGAACTGCTGCAATCTTTTCGGGATCGACGGCGATTCCATCACCCGACACAACATGCCCCAGAAATTTCACTTCTTCCAGCCAAAATTCGCACTTACTCATTTTCGCATACAATTTCTCCTGTCTCAGCGTCTGCAGTGCGATCTTCAAATGCTCAGCATGCTCTTCCGAACTCTTCAAGTAAACCAGAATGTCGTCAATGAAAACCACAATAAACTGGTCCAAGAATGGTGAAAAGATTCTGTTCATCAAATCCATGAATATTGCCGGCGCATTCGTTACTCCGAAAGGCATCACTAGATACTCGAAATGTCCATACCGAGTTCGAAACGCCGTCTTGCAAATGTCTTCTGCTTTCACTCGGACCTGATGATATCCGGATCGCAAATCCAGTTTCGAGAATACCCTCGCGCCACTAAGCTGCTCAAAAAGTTCTCCAATGCGAGGGATCGGGTACTTGTTCTTAATAGTCACCCGGTTTAATTCCCGATAATCAATGCACATCCTTCTCGTGCCATCCTTCTTCTTTACTAAAAGAACTGGAGCTCCCCAAGGCGAGTTACTGCTTTGAATCCAACCCTTCTCAAGCAATTCACCAACTTGCTTCTTAACTTCTTCAAATTCCACTGGTGCCATTGGATAATAAGCTTTAGATACTGGCGCTGCACCAGGAATAAGGTCAATCGCGAACTCCACGTCTCGCTTCGGCGGTAAGCCCGATATATCTTCAAATACGTCCATGAAGTCGCGAACAACTGCCGGCTCTTCAGTACTACCAACTTCCATAGCTGCAAGAACACTGTGTGTCGGCCTAGCCCTGAACTCGACTGGCCCGACAGAACTGCTTCCCCCAGTGAAGGTAAACTCAGGGTGTCCGGGAATCTGGAAAATTACCTTCCTTGCCCTACAGTCAATGTGGGCGTGGAAAGTGCCAAGAAAATCCATTCCCAAGACAACTTCATAGCTGCCCGTATCAATTACCAAGAAATCTGCAAAGAGTTCCCGTCCGCACACAACAACTGTACAATCTCTACATTCCCTACTAGCTATGATTTTCCCATTCCCAGTGTGTATGTCCCAAAAACTAGACAGGGTCGTGCAGGTAATCGAGTGCATAGTTATAAATTTGGATGACATAAAACAGTGGGATGCTCCGGAATCAAATAATGCCAATGCGGGAAAACCATGAACGAGTAAAGTACCTGAAACCACTTCTCCTGATGCCTTAGCTTCCTCAGCTGTCAAGGTGAAAGCTCGAGCCTGATTTGGTCCCTGAGTCAGCTGTTTCTGCCCTTGGAACGGTCTCTGCGGAGGCTTTTGTATATCATCTCTCGTGCGAAGCTTCGACGGACAGACACCAACTGCGTGATCGGCTGCTCCACAAACCAGACAAAGTCCCAGCTTCCTTCGGCAATCCTTCTGCACATGCCCGGGCAAACGGCAGTAGTCACAAATCATGCCTTTTCTTCGATCAACGACCACAGGCTTCTTCATTGGTGCTACCCCACGTCGATCCACTGGAATACCTCTGCGCCCATGATCTCGGTTAGGTACAAATGCGGGCTTCCTGGCCGCAACTGCTGTCTACTGTAGGTTCCCTTTCATTCCCGATAAACTTTACTGCTCCCGGGCTGCCGTAAGAACCTGTGAGAAAGTGGTCAAACCCAGGGAGACAATCTGCCTCTGGATGTCCACATCTAAACTGCGCAAGAACCTTCGCGCCCTGTCTGCCTCGTTGGCGACTAAGGGTCCAGCGAAACGGCTGAGTCTCGTCCACTCCGCTGCATGTATGTCCACGGGTGCTCCATTTTGCCTCAGCCCAATAAATTTCTCTTCCATTTCCTCCCGTGCAGTCCGCAGGAAGAATTTCTCCAGGAAACTCTTAGAGAAATCCGCCCAACTGATTGGCTTGGGCAAGCGGGTCTCCTCCACAAGCCACCACTCTCGGGCGTAATCCACTAGCTGAATGCGCACCACATCAACTCTTTTGTCCTCTGGGATCTGTGCCGCAATCAGCAAATTCTCCGTGTCCACTAGCCACTGCTCGGCTGGCAACGGCTCCTCCAGACCAGTGAAAGTAGTAGGACCCAAACGTCTGAAATCTGCCACGGTCCCTACCCGGTCAACTGGTTTCGCTCCAGCGTTGTTTACAGACTGCCGAATTGCCTGCAAACCCTCCTGAAATGAATCTTCTTGCTGCTGGATCAGCTCAGTATGTCTCTTCTGATTTTCCAACATTCCACGTATCACTCCCAACATGGCGGCTTCATCCACGCGCCTCTGATACGTTTTGAAATTCTTATCTGCCATATTCCTGAAATCAAAACACCTAACATTAGCATGATGATAGATTCAATATAAAAATCAAGGCTAGAACTCCAAGATACTTAAATAGAGTACCGCATTGTAACTATGCCGCGGTATCATAGCCACAATTACTTAACTCCACCCAAGTCGCCTAAGTCCTAGAGATAACAAGAAATCAGGTTTTCGAGTCGACATGCAAAGTAAGTTTACACGTCGATATAATCCGGAAGAATGTGATTCAAGAATGGTAAAACGGTCAAGGTGGTAGGACATGTTTTCCTAAGCACGGGTATTCTGATTCGTGTAGCGGGTATAATACCCAACTACAAAAGAATCAACCCAATTAACCTATGGCTCTGATACCAAAAGAACCATGTCACGCCCCGCTTTCCAGAGTACGCCAGATTGGGCACGTGACATAGCCAACCATGCTACCTGTGGGTAGGAAGTATCCATCCACAGTCACATTACGGCCATAGAGATATCAAGAACAAGATAAAAACTATCTAACACATGTCCAAATCCAGAATAACAAGAGTCAATAATAAATAAGTGCGGAAGCAAATGATCCAATACAATAATAGAAAAGTATGTCCCATAATGCGGGCTCACATCTGAAAAAGAAATGTAGGAAATAAACCAATCACTACAGAACTCACAAATCAGCCTGCTGGCTGAAGTACTCCTGCTCGGTCGGCGACAGTGGTAAGGAATCTGGGCCATGCAAAACCCAGACGTCAGCGCGTCATGTCAACCAATAATATAATATGAATCATGGTAATAGGCAATGCATAAATAATCATGAATAAAGCAATAATATGAAACAAGCAGTGCGGGGTAGTGTGCAGTGAGTAACTAAACTGTTCTATCGGGTTTCTATTCTAAAGTCTTTGAAATCAATTCGAGTAATCCTCCATGTAACTCAAAGGATATGTCCCGTTACCCTCCCGGGACCACGGATCAGGAAAATGGGAACCAATAATGGTTCTGTCCCGTTGCCCCCCGGGACCACGGATCAGGAATGTAAGAGTCACGAATGGCTCTGTCCCGTTACCCCCTGGGACCACGGATCAAATAATACCCTTTTAAGTTACACTTTAGATTACCCGTTTGATTTCCCCATACCCCCAAGTTATATGTGTGAAGTCAGGTATTCAGGAATCAAGGACTAATGCCAACACAGGATCAGGTAACAGGTCAGGTTTGTCTGGATAGACAACAGGAATGGTCCATGAGGACCCCAAGTCAGGTTTGTTGGCATTAGGCATGAGATCAGGTAACAGGTCAGGTCATGGTACATCAGGTTAAGTCGATAGTAAAGGGTACCATGTCCGGTGCATCAGTATATATATATGTCATGTGTAGCAAGGTCAAGTCAATGTGTAACACAACCGAGGGTGTGCTCACAACAAGTATAAAATCGAACAAGGAATAACAGTAGGAAATAAGCAATGAATTATACAACAATAAGCAATTTATTTAATCACATTAGTGCATTGGTATAGTACAGACGTTTCATCATATTAGCAAGTTTCGAGCACCCTTGCGGTGCAATCCCGTTATCTCAATATCAGATTATAATAGAACTACCAGTGTATAGGCTATCACCCTTTAAACAGTAAAATGTGGTTAACAGGTAACTTCGTTATTAGGGTTAAAGTAGCAAGCTGTAATTTTAGGTTAATCGTAAAATGATATATGTCATAATTGCAGCCACAATGAGAAACTAGCTATGTCGAGTTAAGTTTGCAAGTTTAATGAGTCAAACACGTTTAATTATAAAGTATAGCATGTAGCAAGTAATACTTGCCTCGACGGTTCGCGAACCGAGAAAAACGGACGTAACGTCGGCGGAAAACACGCGACGGATGCACGGGTCATGGATCGAATCCAAACAACGAACAGCGGGACCACGCGGACCGAAGTACCTTGCTGGAATGTCGGGTCAAGCTGTCGGCATCGCCGGATTCCGGCGAGAAAGAGAACGGTGAATAGGGTTTCAATGGTATAGATCTAGAAAGCGAAGGGAATGCGTAGAGAAAGGAGAGGATGGGGGATTACTCACTGTGGGTGAAGGGGGTCACGACGGTCGACGGCGTCGATTGGCTCCGGCGGTGAACAGTGAACGCGGTGGAGATCTGCCAATCACGAATTATGTTAACAGCGGAAAGGAAAAGAAAGGGAGAGAGGAAGAAGGTGATCTCACCGAGGGGGTGCTCGCGAGGCCGTGGACAAGAGGACGGGGTCAACGGCGATGGGGCGCCGGCGATGAAGCGGCGGCGGCAGACTCGGCTGCAGGTTGCTGTTGGGTTCTGTAACGGCGCCGGGCACTCGGGAGGAGGAGGAAGGTGTCGAGGTCGGGAAGAGGGGCGAAGAGGAGATGCTGGCGTCGTCGGCGACGAGATGCGGCGGCGACGGCGAGCACGGCGGGTGCAGGTGGCTACGGTGCTGGGCTGCACGGGGACGTGGGAGAGGAGGAAGGAGATCTGCGGTGGCGACGAGGACGATGGTGGTGGTGGCGTCGGCGTTGGGCTGCAGCGGCGACGAGCACGGTGGCTGGGCTAGGGTTCCGGTGGGTTAGGGTTACGTGATCGTTCTCGTAAAGAATGGGACGAGGAAGTAAATATATGGATAGAGAGAGAGAGATTAGAGGAAGAGAGAGAGAGAGAGATTAGAGGAAGAGAGAGATAGAGACAAGGACGGAGAGAGGAGAGATAGAGAGGCAGAGAGAGGGTTAAAAGGCAGGGGCCCACGAGGTTTAAGCCTCGTGATTGGCCAGGGAAATATTAAGAAAAGATTTAAAGGAAAATTTTAAAGATTCAGTATGATTTTATATGTAACGGAGTATATATATAGTTTTAGAATATATTATTAAATTGGGATTTTGGCGCTAAATGAAACATTTCCAAATCGCGCCCGGGTTGCGCCCAAAAATTTGAAATTTAAATAAAAGGATTTTAAGCGGGTTCCAAATTTTAAAATGAGATGTCTTATGATTAAAAAGCATGCCCCCAAATCGGACACTTGCACGCGCGCGTAGTCGTCCAAACTCGCCCGTTTCACCAAACGGGATGAAAACTCGAAGCGCGGACGCTACCACGCGGCTAGGGTTGACGAGTAGGCTAATATGGATATTTTTAATTTCATTTTAGATGCTAAATTTTGTTATATGCAAAAATGACTTAGCCGGTTAAAATTTTACAGTGAGACCCAAACAGGCAAGATAAATGAAATGAGCAATGTCGAACACTCAACCATTAACAGAAATAGTATTATTGGGCTCGGGTGTTACAATTCATCTCATGAGTCACAAATCCATTTAATGTAAATGCCATCTTAGCCTCCATGTCATCAACCTTTTAGAAGCTTCTCGATAAATTACGAGAACGCCCCTCCTATCCGTGAAAACACGGAAATACTTTAGACTGTATAAATCCAATAATCCGATACTAGAATCTGGTTTAAACTAAAGCCCGCTAGTAAAAACTGTCCGAACATCGTACGTGCGTAAAAACATACGACCTTTATATCGTTTTGCCTGAAGCAGGGAAACCCTCTGTGTGGGACTCTAAAAACTCAACACTACGCTGGCAGTGGGTTTAACTACAGACCGCAAGCGGCACTAGCTGTACGTAATGGTCCCCAGGTAGATGTCGATAAGAAGGACGATGAGGAACCCATCCGAACTCCTACTGATCCTGATGTTACAATCTCCGTACAGTCCGGTCTGTTCGTCTAGGACTATCGCATATCAGGCCTAGGGGGCGGTAAATGTCAGACCCCTAATAGCGGTATAAGTCATGTCGGAGTGAAGCCCATTACACCTTGAGAAACTACTGGAAGCCACCAGTAAATCTCGCTTGCCCTGGCCAGGGACTTTGTGTAATGGCTCTCCATACACAGCGCGATATCAACCACCAATACTGGGAGAAATGAATCCTGTCTAACCGCCACTGCCTCCAAGTGCTTCGGGACTGCACCCAACTACTACCTGTTTGTACGACTCCTTTGAGCCGTGGTAGGGTAGTAATCTAAGAACAGTGGGAACACACTCGAGGCTAAGTAGCAGTATCAAGTCGACGGACTAAGCTGTACTCATGTCACCTGGGAACTGCTATCTGACGATGGGTATAAATCCAACCTGCAGTTCCCAGCGAGTCTTGTCCGGTGTACCCGTAACCCAACGAGCACCTGTATACTATCTCCAGTACGACGTAGCGATGGCTGTGGGACAAACCATCTCCCCAACTGGGATGAGAAGCGTACACACTAGTCTACTCCGGAGTATCGATGCCCTGTCTCGATAATCCTATGACTAGGGACCTGAAAAAAGATGTGCTTGTAGACTACCCAGCCCCCACTAGTGTGACTGCCATCACAAAGCTGGTAGTCAAGCAAGATCCTAAGGGCTCTATCAATACGTACACACATATTAAGATAGATATAAACCAAGTAGCATACTACCATGTTTACGAAGACTGTTAATATAACTGTGAATATCCCAAGCTTCCATTAAGTAATATACAAGCTAGTATGATACAATAATGGCCTCTAGGGCATAAACACTAACAGACTGGTATATACAGTCGAGACCCCAACGAGGGGCGATGGCCGGTCTCACAAGCCATTGGTGTCGGTTGGTTCACCTAAGATGTATACAGGTACTCATTGGGTTATGAGTGCACCGGACAGGACTCGTCGGGAACCTGCTAGTTGGTATTGTACCTAGCATCAGATAGCAGTTCCCTGGTTATATGTGTACAGGTTAGCTCATCGACCTGAGATCGTCATTTGTCTCGTGTGAGTTCCCACTGTGCTTTGATTACTACCCTACCACGGCTCAAAGGCGTCGTGCAAACAGCTTTTAGTTGGGTACAGTCCCGAGCCACATGGAGCAGTGAGTGGATCGGCAGGGGTATCGTCTCTCCCGGTATTGGGAGTGAGATCGCGCTGTGTCTAGGAGAGCCATTACACAAAGTCCTTGGCCAAGGCAGAAAATTTACTGGTAGGTATTCCAGTAGTATCTCAGGTGTTCTGGGCTACACTCCGACACGACTTATACCGCTATTTGGGGTCTGACGTTACCAGCCCCCTAGGCCCGATATGCGATACTCATAGACGAACGGACCGGACTGTACGGATATTGTCACTGATAGGCTCAGTAGGGTTTCTGGATGAGTTCGCTCATCAGCCTCCCTTTTGCTCAATACCCAGACAGCCGTTACGTACAGCTAGTACCACTGACGGCTTGTGGTTAAACCCACTGCCAGCGTATTGACGAGTCTTTAGAGTCCCGCACAGATTGTTTTCCAAGTTCGGACGAAACGTTGTAGAGGTCGTATGGTTTTATGGCAGGGTTCGAACATACACGTGCACTTGTGCACGTGTCATGATTCGGACAGATAATACTAGTGGGCTTTGGTTTAAGCCGGATCGTAGTATTATATTGTGTTGGAATACTTTCATCTTGTAGTATTCGTATTCAGTCGGAATACGGATGCAGGTATGTATATACAGGTGAGGGGTATTCTGGTGATCCGTCACGAGATTACTTTAGAAGATGCATTTCTTTTTGGTTAAACATTTTGGTTTAAATGTTTATTGGATTTGGAAAGTGTGACTCATGTAATGAGTCATTATTCTAGCATGTTCACTAATGACTCATGGAAATGAGTTATGAGGTGAGTCATGGTGGCTTAATGACTTTTGTTTTGGGTAGGATATTTTAGGGTTTTGTGGGAGATATTTTGATAAGATATTTTCTTTGTTTTTCCATCACAAAACCTCAATATATCAACCCAACAAAAGAGAAGGTAGCCAAGGGTGAAGTTTTGGGCTTGGTTTTTTTGCTCTCTTGAGTTTTCTTGAGATCACACTCTTCATCTCATTGCATTTTCTTCAAGCTCCATCATATCCCTCTCATGTGATAAGAACTCTAGGGTGTATTGAGACAAAGTATTCACACTTCTCTCTACTTCAATCTTGGACATATCGGCTAGCAAACTTCATGTCCGAGTTGCTTCGGTTTGAAGCGGGAGCCCGTATAAAAATTCCTTGACTTAGTGCCACTTCGACGAGGAGACCGGAGATCGAGCGAGATCGGAGATGCCGCAACAAGCTAAGGATGGTGGATAGAGACCGAAGGATACGGATCGATCGGTATAGCCATTCTAATATCTTTGTAGTGTACTAGTTTACAGTTTATCGAACGATCCGGATTTTAGGGTTACGATAGCGCCAGTTTTGTAAAAGTTTTTGTTCCGTATTTGGCGTCGGATTGACGGCCGGGGCGCTACCGTAGACTTACAGTTACGGGAGGCGTTTAGGCTTTGTGCTCCCGGCCAAACAGGGGCGCTGAGGAGTCTCATACATAGGCTAGCTCGGAGACAAGCAGGTGAGCCGAGGAGTCTCGGCTATAGGATAGCTCGGAGACGAGCAATTAGCGGCGGTCAGCCGAAGGGGGAAGGTACTCCGGTGAGGTATTCTTAGAAGGTCTGGTGCAAACCTCTGAGGTGAGGTCCCGAGGAATGTCCCCAATGTGTCATATTTATTCCAGCTCCGTAGTCCTCAGGAATCTAGCGGGCTTACGTGGATGACACGTCACCGGACACGTGTCGTTATCTGGGGAATTCCTTCTTACGAGCATCATTAAGAGGTCTGTGAAATTTCCTTTGCAACTTAGCCCTTGACATCTTCACAACTGTAATTTTGAATCTTTAATAACAATCCGATTTAATAAATCCATCAAAACAAAATAATTAATAATAAAATATATAGATTAAATCGGAATAATACAGGACGGCTTAAGAAGGTGATTTATCTTTTAAGATAAATAATCAATTTACAGAAGATGTTTTTCCTCCTACCCATCTAAAAGTTATCCGTCTTTGTTTTCATATTCTATAATAATAATAATAATAATAATAATAATAATAATAATAATTTGGTGTGAGACCCTTACTTATAGGGCCATGCTCCAGATCGGTTTGGAGCCAAAACCCGCCCGTGTCTGCCAATATTTTGCAAGAAGAAAATAAAACTCAGAACCCGCCCGTCTCTATATTGGACGGGTCTTGAATGTATTATTTTAGAAATAGGGTGGGGTCTAGAACAATAAAAACCCACCCAAACATGTACCTGAACTAGTCTGCTGATCACATACTTTCCAAAACACATTAAGCATCACCTCCTCACTCAATGTTGTGGATCTTATATACTCTTGCATTCATCTTTGAATTTCAATTGACAACAACTTATACCACTGCCCACCCTGACCCATACAAACTCACCCTGTCTATTAAAACCTGACCCCACACCCGAAATCTGTCCAAACCCAGCGGGCATGGTGCAGGTTTTAAAAATCATCCGACCATATGGGTTTTAAAGCTGGAACACTTGCTCATAAGTCCGGATTCGGATGCAAAGACATATAAAAACCCGTCAGACCTGACCCATGAAGCCCCTGCTTACTTAACACACAAGTAAAAAGGAGTAAATAGTTAATTAGGAGCGCGTCCGTACCATTGGGTTGGCCGACAGTATTGACAAATCAGGAAAGGAAAACTTATTCTCTTTTTGTTGGATCTTTTGTCCATACCCCTAGCTAAATTATTTCATAGAGCTCCTGAATTCCTACAATTTGCATTTCCAATCTTGACACAATGGGAAATATGAAATGCATTATTATTATTATTATTAAGCTTTACAAAGACAAAACATCATGACCATTCTATACATATAGTTTTGGTGGCAAGTGCGATGCACGGTGAAAATTTATAACATGAGATATGCATGATAAATGAAAGATATATGTTAGCTTTGTTATTTTAAATAAATATATCTATGCTTTATTGCTTTATTTTGTTATTATTTTTGTGTTGCAGAAAATTTGAATGATTGGTTGTGATTATTTTTTAAAAGAGATTCTCAAACTTAATTATGAGAATATCTTTTGTCATGTATGGGCTTGAGAATCAAATTAACAAATCCAAAATGCAATTGCAATTTGAAGACTCTTCCTTTTTAGGATTAATAATGGTAGATAGACCTTCATGGCTTGGCCTGCCTGCTTCCCGGCCTGCCTCGCCCCCGTTGCTCAAAGCCAGTTTGAATCATTTCTGAGGAATCACGAGCCTCTAATTACTGAAACAACTAAACAAAGAAAAGTCAAGAAATAGAGTAAAGAATTTCAGTTAGGAAAGTCAAGAAATGATGTATTATATAGAAAGGATTACTCGTTATGGTTCCCCTCCTGGAGATGAGGGTCCATCAAGTCACTTAGAAAGAAGTGCTCGTATAGCGGGTGCATATTTTTAAGATCGGAAGACTCTTTCCTCACGTAGGATAATACTCCACGGAGATCGTCGGTGATACAGCTGGTAGAAGACTTTGGTTGAAATAGAATATATATAAAGACCATCTCCATTGAAGAGATTCACACCACTTCGCCTCTTCAAGCTGGGGAAAGTTTAGAATCCTCTAGAGGAGAGGATTATGTCCGAACTGATTTCCAAGACCACGAGCGTAACTCGGTTGGTCATAACACTTTTCCTCGTAGGAAGTGTGCGGGGATCGATCCTCGGCAAGGCAAGTGCTCACAATTAAAAGTGTTCGGCGTAAATCTGTGGGACCCCTGGGGGTGCGTGATGTGTGCATGGGTTAACGTTACAGGCCAATGTTTCATTTTATAAAAAAGGCTGTAGATAGAAGAAGAGCGGGAAAAAATATCGTAATTTTCATCTATTCATCCTTTTATTTTTCTTACTAAATATATATATCACCAAATTTACAAAGATTAGATGAAAGCTTTATACATGGAAGGCTTAACCTCGGCCCAGGTTCAAGCTTGCCACATTTAAGGCTTTTATGGACTTTTATGGACTAGTATAATTTTTATTTTATTTGATATTAACTAATAATCAGAAAATGATTAAATTTTGGTCATAATTAAACCGTTTATGCTGACTCAATACTCAAACCATAATAAATGTTGCCTCAAATGTTATTATATCATAAAACTGGCAAGCGCTCCCCTGCCATGCTTAGAATACAAAATTATCCAAGAATTCAGGAAATATGTTGTTACAGAAATGACCATAATAAATCCCCTCAAAACAATTTCGGTTTTTTTATTTTATTTGAAAACAATTTAACAAAAGTCTTTTAGACTATATATGTTTATCCATTTTTTGCATTTATTCAATTTTTGCATTTATCAAATGGATGTTAATCGCATTTGAAAATTCCTAGACCGGTCAATGTGTCTTAGATGGAGATTTTAATTCTTTTTACATCTAAAAAATCTAGACATATTTTTTAAAAATCTATTTGTAGGCATCATTATTTTTTAGAGAAAAATTTTAAATCAAATGATATGCAAAAGTTCATATACAATGTTATGATTTCTTAGATTTCCATCAAACATGAGAAAAACTTGCAGATATAAAATAGGTTTTTGAACAATTATAACCACGCCAAATTTATTAAAAAATTATAAGATACATAAGTTTCTATGTGGTGTTATGACTTATGAGATTTCATTAAATATAGTTTCAGCATATTCATTAATAATAATCTATAATATGGTAAACTCATAATAAAAACAATGAGATTTCATCAATCCAATTTGCATGTTATCAATAATGGAAAACAAATAAAAATTATGACAAATCCAAAATAAAAGTTAAGGAACCAAATACAAATTTAAAACCCAAAAAGGACCCAAAGAAAATTACTGCAAAACTAATAATGAAAGTTAAGAAACTATATACCAAATTTAAGCCCAAGGAGGGGCTAAAGTCAATTGTGAGAATGATTAGGAGATGAGGATAAAAATAGCTTTGAAATAATAATCATGAGAGGCAAATTTGGAAATTCCAAAAAGCCTGAATTAGTGCGTGCGGTGTGTGTCTATATATATATATATATATATATATATATATATATATATATATCAACAATTGAAAATTTTAGATAATTAACAGCTTCGAATTTAGTCCGGGAGGTTCTATATTTAGTTATAATTCATGCTGCATAATTTATCAAATATAATATTGAACGTCTGTATGCTTTTTTCATACGCAATTGTGGTTTTTTATTGCTACTTTTCTGGATTTCAAATAGGTTGTCGATCGGGGTCGGTGAGATTTTGCTTGAGCTTGTTCGAAAATAAACGAGTCAAGCCAGAACAAAATTTTAAACTCCTTTAAATAATTGAACGAACACAAAAAAGCCTAAATTTCTGCTCGTTTGGCTTGTCGAACAACCCTTAATTTATGTGGTTGCATTTATAATAACGATTGAATTCCATAAATCTGTGCTTTAAATAAAATTTATTGTCTCTAAAACTAAACGCTTGATCATGGAATGTGAGATGGCGAAAATCATAGGTTACACTAAACCCGTGTTTCCAACCTCGGTTTAATATCTTATTATACTAGCGTTAATTTAATAAATCAGAAACACTTAAAAAAAATCCTATATTGAAGTAAAAACAATTTGTTAAAATCAAATCAAATCAAAAATTTTCATGGCATTTTAAGGGCTTAAATTTTGTACCTGCTTTTGCATTCAGTTAACTTTTATTTTCGGAGCTAAAAAAATAAAGTTAAGTCAGCGACAGTTACAAAAAAGATACAAGACAACTTCCATCCCTAGGGAAATTAAACCAAAAAGAAAAAAGAACCTTAAAAAGAATGGCATTTGTGTAAATCTCCTAAAAATCATGGGCTAAATCACCAACCTCTTTCACTTACTATCTCTTCTCGGATTCGGGTTGCAGCAGTTATATACGCTTTTGGTCGTGGGTTGACCCACATCTCCTTTTTCTTTTAACCTTTTTTTATTTAAATACAAAAATAGAATTTATTTTACAGGGAGAGACAGAAAAAAATCAGCAATAAATACCAAAAAAGCAAAGGAAAAAAAAGTTTGGATTGATTTGCTTCAATTGGATTTGGTCTTTGCTTTAAGGAATCTTTTTATTTTTTTTCTGGGCTTCACTTTCCATCAACAAAATCCAATGTCTTCATTGGAGGCATTCATAGCCTCTGAATTCTATCAAAAAAAGGTTAATTCTCTCTCTGCCCTTTGCTTAATTAATATTTTTTTTTCATTTAAATTGAATTTAATTTATGCTGTGATTATGGTAATATTAGATCTCTTGACAATTTTGGGTAGATAGGCTTTCATGGGTTCTCTTCAAATCACAAGTTTGTGATGAAGAATCTGTTTGTTATCTTTTTGAGAATGCTTTAGCTAAACTATATATATTTTGTTTCATGCCAATTGAACCACAATTTTTGTTGATCTGATTGTTATAAATATTTGATATTGAACTATGTGGGTTGTTTATTGAGTAGGGATTTGGATCTGGATCTGTTCTTACCTTGACATTGATTTAGGGCTAGAAGGAAAGGGGATCAATTTTCGTGTAAGTGATGAATTTTGATTGAATGCTAATAGGTGTTTATCTTACTCTCTTGTTTGTGATTCTTTTCTGATATGCGTGGTTGTGAAATTTGTTTTTGATTGATTATGAGAATTTCGATTGGATTAGGGTTTCTTCCTGTAAGTTCTCATGGATGCTGCAGTAAAGTTATGATATCTTGTCTCACAATAATTCGTTCGATAAGATAATATATTGTAGATTTTGTATGTTTTACCGGACAATTGAAAATATTATCTGATTTTTGTAAGTGTAGATGAGTTGTATTAGGAACTTACGGATTTATCTTGATTTTGTATAATATAGCAATACTTTATAGACGAATTATAATAACGACATTGATGCTGAGCTAGTGAGGCTGCAGGTAATCTAGGAGGTTTAGAAATTATGTTCACTTTGAAGAGAAATATTTCATATCGTATTCGTTTCTCGATAGATAAGATGTAATATAAATCCCAAGGTTGTTTTAAGGGAAAAAGTGTAAAAGGTTGTTAGAGAATATGTTATAGGTTTTTCTCAAGTATTTGATTGTTTTTTGTATTCCCCCCCCCCCCCCTCTGAATATCATGCTCATTATTCTTGTCGTAGTCATCTAACAAGTCACGATTTAGATATGTATGCCAATATCATGCTCATTATTCTTGTCGTAGTCATCTAACAAGTCACGATTTAGATATGTATGCCAAAAGTGTATTGATGTGGTTATTTAACCGAGGGGGGAATAAGTAATAAATCCCATATTTATCTATTCTTTTAAGTGTATCGATCTTGTTATTTCGTTTCATGTATCGAATTTGATCGTGCCTTTTTTCTCCTCAGTTAACAATACATGAGAACACTAGCAAATTGCTCTGATATATCTTCAAGCCAAAAGCACATTGACTTTAGGAAGGATCCAGAAGATGTAGCGGCAAGTTCTGGTCATTTCATGGAACCAACTGTGACACCACCGACACAAATGAATGCGGAGTCCAATGAAGCGAAGGCTAAACGACCCTCGTTTATGAAAAGGAAGGCGACGGAAAACTGTGTATATGATGATAGCTCAGATGAGGAACTGGGTTCCGATAGACTTGTTGAGGTACAACCTTTGTCCTTGGGCTTTCTGCATTTGATTTTCTGTGCAATAACATGTTCAAACTTTTACAATTAATTCCTCATCATCCTGGAATTTTCCATACATTGTTGTGTGTAGCTTGTACAATTGAGAATAGAAATGTAGACTTTCTTTTTGGCTATCCGTCAAATTATTGGACAATAAAGAAACATGTCATGAAATAATGAGGATAGTTAAAATGAGAATGTTGAGATAATCAGTGGGGGAATACTCATAAGATAAGAAATGAGTGCATTTAAGTTAGAGCAACGAGGAGTGATCAAGTATGGTTGATTGAGCAATGTGGAGTAGAGACGTGCAGTTGTAAAAGATTTGTTGTTTGCTAATTTAATCAAGAAGATGACCATAGCTGAGATTAAGGGATCAAAATTACAGCAGACCTAAAAGGTTTGGGGTAATTAGTTTTGTGATTTTAGTTATGGACAACTGGCGAATGTTCTTATTTAATGGCTATAATTGTCATATAATTACTAGTAGACAACAAACCAGTTGGTCAAAATGGCTTTGTACTACAGGTGTTGAACCGTCTCCTGTACACGATGAATACATCTGCTTATATTTAAGATAATAATGGTTTGATGCTATTCATTATTGATTCATGTGTATGCATGTTAGACATCGCTGAAAAAGATTTGATAAGAATGATATTTTTGTAAACTTAAAATAGTTGAGGTTGTTGAAGATCTAGAGTACAGATTATTCAAGATTTGAGAACATTATAACTATGCTGCATGAATTCATAGTCGATGAGACGTATTGCTATTATATATGCATCTATATAGGATTCAGTTGGAGTCGTTGAGGATACTTGTGGAACTCATTTTGGACATCTTAAAACTTATATTATGTTTTAGATACGCCGAACATGTATGAATGACTAAATCATCAACTATCTATGCATCAAAACTAACAATTGTTTTTGTATTTTAAGCGCAGATTTGCTAATATGATAATTTTTCTGTTATGTATGTATATTTGTATAACAAAAACCTAGCGTAGCCCAACGAGTGGTATCAACTTGTGGAAAATTGTGAATCCATGAATCCGACTCATATCGCGTCCTGTATCCATGCCCAAACCCGTGAAAGTTAGCAATAGAAGCGTTAGAAATAAATAAAAAAACTCACAAGGCAATTTCTCGAATATATGAGGATTTTTCTTGCCACATTTCATCCTTAAAATCAAATTGGAATTTCAATCCAGACCCTCTCACTGTTTGAATTAAAATAGTATAGCTATATTTAATTTATTATATAATTATTTTTGTCTTTTCAAGCCATTTGAAATTAACATGCATATCTTGAATTTTCAAAATAGGTCACAGCTAGATGGTGCCCCGAAGAAGCATGTCGACCTATTCTAGGTGAAGCTCCCGTGTTTTATCCAAGCGAGGAGGTATTTTGCACTATAGATTATATTTCTGCAATTTAATTCTGTTGACAAATGTTTTCATCTTATGCTTTATTTTCTTTCCTTTTAGGAATTCAAAGGTACACTAGGTTGACAAATGCTTTCATCTTATGCTTTATTTTTTTTTCCTTCTAGGAATTCAAAGATACACTGGATTACATAGCTAGCATATGCCTAGAAGCAGAAAAATACGGTATATGTCGAATTGTTCCCCCAAAATCTTGGAAGCCTCCATGCCCACTAAAAGAAAAGAGCTTCTGGAGAAATTCTACATTCTCAACACGTGTTCAACAAGTAGACAAGCTTCAGAATAGAGAACCAATGAAGAAAAAGTCTAGAAATCGCTGTCGAAGAAAACGAAAACGAAGAAAGCGCTTAAGATTTGGAATGACCCGTAGACAAAGTGGCTCAAATGCTTCGGAAGTCAATGACTGTGCTGTCTCAGATACAGACGAAAAGTTTGGTTTTCAGTCTGGTTCAGATTTCACACTCGAAGCTTTCGGTAAATATGCCGATGACTTTAAGTGGCAGTATTTTGGCATAAAAAACGCCAATGAAAGCCCATCATCTTGTGAAGATGAAAATGGTAATAGTCGGCATCCCTCAGTGGAGGAAATTGAAGGAGAATATTGGCGGATAGTTGAGAAGCCAACCGAAGAAATCGAGGTAGTTGCTAATGAATCTTTATGCAATTTTATGCCTTGATACAATACAACTTGCACATGGGACGCATGTCTATATTTTGAACAAAATTTGAGAAGATCCTTAAACATTAAGAAACATACAGAGATTTATTACATAGAATCAAAATGAAATTCAATTTGAGACCTATTCCCTTTTGAATTAAAATTGTAGAGATGTATTAATTCTTCAAGTTATGTTCATAAAGGTACTTTATGGTGCTGATCTTGAAACTGGAGTGTTTGGTAGCGGGTTTCCTAAATCATCATCCCCATCCTTAAGTGAGGCAGGACCGTATGTGGATTCAGGCTGGAATTTAAATAATTTTCCGCGGCTTCCTGGTTCGGTTCTTTCTTTCGAAAGCGAAGATATCTCTGGGGTTTTGGTGCCTTGGCTGTATATAGGGATGTGCTTTTCTTCATTTTGTTGGGTGAGTTCATCATTCCGAAATTTCCCTCATTTCTTCATTTATATATTTACCAAGGACTACTATGCCTCATGTCATTTCTACCTATTATAGACAACAACGAATTTTTATGTAACAAAGTTCCCGTTTTCAAATATTATGAACCTTTGTAGTACGCTAAACGGCAGGAAACAGCTTCCTCTTCTACAAGTTTAGCAGGAAATCGCCCTTAGTTCTAAGAACCTGCACTTTACACCTCTGAGCTTAATGGCATTATTGCTGGTTCCTGGTGCCCGCACAGCGGAAGCGAAGACTGAAGTCGGAATGCATAACGAAAATTTTCATGCGAGCACAAAGAACCGCAAACCTAGAAATCGATCCAAACACTAAACTAGCAAACTAAACAAGATAGCTAGCTACTTTGTTGCGAACATACAACCTTTGTAGCGTGTCCACCCAATCGTGGAAAACCCCTCCAAGCTCCGTAGACCGTAGGGAACGAGCTTGAAGGCCTATCGCCCACCTGAGAAAAGTGGTGCAAGCTCTAACTTCACCTAGTGAACTAGTGAAGTAACTAAAGATCATAAGATGCTAGTTTGTGATGCTTATGTAGAGAGTGTTCTAGTAATTTTTCTATTTCAATCCCATCTTAATTCTCAACGCACATGAGAGGATGTACATGAAGAGGAGCAAGTGAGGAGAGAGAGTGAGCAAAATAGAATGAGAGAATGAGTAAATTCCCTTTGGTTTTGTGTAAAGCATTTTTCCAATAAAGAATAGCAACCATGCGTCAATAGTAAACCCAAAATAAATAAATAAATGAATTAGCCATTCCTCTCACCATTCCTAATGCCAACTCACCCCTCCATCTCATTTCCATTTAACATAATAGAAAATACAATATGAGGTGTCCTATTTCTAGAAGTATTTTTGTATGAATACAATAATACAACTTTGTATATACATACCCGTATTCGGATCAAAATATGAATACCAAAGAGATAGAAAAATACAATGAATATAATACTAGAATATATATATATATATATATATATATATATATATATGCAAATTATTAAATCATTACTTGATTTAATAATCTGGTTTAATCCTAAGCTGGTTAGTATTACCATTCCTCCAATTAAAGTCCATGTAGCTAGTACGCGTATTTAATCGGAACTCTGCACGTATCAATATACGACCTCTATATCGTTTCGCCTGAACCGGAGAAACCTTCCGTGTGGAACTCTAAAAACTCGACAATACGCTGGCGCAGTGAGTTACTGGATAAATCTATAACCACAAACACATCAGCGGCACTAGCTGTATGTAACGGCTATCCAGGTATATGTCGAAAGGGAGGTTGACAATCAAGTCCGTCTATACCCTACCGAGTCTGTAAGTGACAATCTGTACAATCTGGTTTTTTCGTCTAAGAGTGTCGCATACTGGGTCTAGGGGGTGGATAACGTCAGACCTCTAATAACCCGATAAGTCGTGCCGGTGTCAAGCTCATCACCCACCGAGAAACTACTGATCTCTTATCCGTAAATCTCATCCACCTTAGTCAGGGATTCATGGTGATAGCCAACCGAACACAGCGCGACATCAACTCCCTATACCGGGAGACGAATTCCTTCCGATCACGCACTACCTTCATGCGTGGCTCGGGGTTGTATCCAACCAAAACCTGTTTGCACGACTTCTTTGAGCCGTGTTAGGATAGTAATCAAAGTACAGTGGGAACTCACACGAGACAAATGACGATCTCAGGTCTAAAAACTACCATGTGTTAGTTATATGTATGCCCTAGAGGCCATTACTGTACATTGGATGTATATTGTAGTGGATGCTGGGACATATATAGGAAGGACTTTCTTGCTCGACATGATAGTACGCTATCTGGTTGCACTTTATCTTAACATGTATACTTTCTGCCTCTCTGATTACATGTTGATAAAGCCCTTAGGATGTGTACTCGACTTCCAGGACTATGATGCAGATCATACTAGTGGGGCCTGGGTAGTCAATGAGTACATCCTTCATAGTTCCTAGTCGTGGGAATATCGAGACGGGGCATCGATATTCCAGAGTAGACTAGCGCATATCTTCTCGACCCATGCGATGGGCGATGGATGATCCCATATCCATTGGTGTTTGACATCGAAGATGGTATGCGGGTGCTCAGTGGAGACTCGGTACACTGAACGGACTCGCCGAGAACTCCCAGATGGTATTATACCTCACGTCAGATGGCAGTTCTCTGGTGACACTGGTACAGCTTAGTCTGTTGACCCGAGATCGTCATAGAGTCTTGTGTGTCTCCCACTGTGCTTTGATTTCCACCCTACCACGGCTCTACTGAGTCGTGCAAACAGGTGGTTTTTGGGTACAGTCCGGATTCACATGGAGGCAATGAGCGATAGGAGGGGATTCGTCTCTCCCGGTATTGGGGGTTGATGTTGTGCTATGTTCGACTGGCCATAACAGGAAATCCCTGGCCAGGGTTGCAGTGATATACTGGTAAGAGTTATCAGTAGTTTCACGAATGTTATGGACCCTACGTCGGCATGACTTATCGAGCTATTGGGGTCTGACGTTTACCACCCCTAGGCGAGATATGCGACATATCAGACGAACAGACCGGACCGTACGGTAAGTGTTACTGGTTGGATTCGCAGGAGTGTGAGCGGGCTTGCTCGTCGATCTTCTGATCGCTCAATACCCGGGTGGCCGTTACGTTTAGCAGACCGCTTGCGGCTTGTGGGTGTTTGATATGATCATCATCCGCTGCCGGCGTATTGACGAGTCTTTAGAGTCCTACACAGAGGTTTCCTGGCTCAAGCGAAACGAAATAGGAGCGCATATGAGATATGTGTTGGACCGAGAATAATACCAGTATGTGATACTGTATTCGATTCTCGCGATGCGACATTGATCGGTTATATGCGATATAGCCGAGTTATCGGATCAAGTGTTGATTCGATAAGTTGTTACTGATGATACCAGTCGGTTATATGCGACATGACCGGGTCATTGAATCAAGTGTTGATTTAATGATTTAATGTATAATTATATATTTGATATATTACTTTGCATTAACTAGTATTGGTTCACTTTAAATGGATTTACTCACTTAGTTTGTGCACATTGCATATGTGATATATTTTGTGCACATGATTGTATCATGTTTGATGATACATGCAAGCTAGTGTTAGTGTAAAGAATATGACCATGGTTAAGATTATGATTAGGGTTTTCTTTTTCTTATTTATTTTGGAAAAAGAAAAAGATAAAGAAAATGAAATGGTGGCTTATTTTGTTTGTAGTTAAAGATTCTAGAAACTTTGACTAAGTAACCATTTTGTTTTCTTTCTTAATCCTAACTCTTCAAATTAACCTTAGTCAATTCTCTACACCTAACTAAGGTTAATGATATGATAAGTATTATATTTTCTTTTCTATTTAATTATGATATCATATCATCTTCTTCATCTTCTTCTTCTTCCTCCATGAGAAGAAAGCTTGCTATATCAATGGTGATTGATGAAAAAGTGTGTGAAATCCAAATCTAAAGTCTAACCACTTCCTATTTCTTCATCCTCTACCTCTTGCCAAGTAGTAGAGTGTGTTTCCTTCACAAGTTTTCAAGGCTTGGTGAAGGTGGAGCTTGATCTAGCGATGCCTCGACGTAGATCATCTTCGGCATGGACATCGACGACCTAGCTTGCCCATTCTCCGACGAAGCCGACGCTTGAGCCCGGATTTGATTTGGACAGCGGAGAGGACCTCGTTGCGGAGCTATGGAGGTGGAGCACCGGATCTACAAAGGTTGTATTTCCGTATCTTGTAGTTAAGTGTTAACTAGCTAGCTTTTTCGCCTAGTTTTCTAGCAAACGATCCGTAGTCGGGTCTCTCGGCACCTAGAATTCTTTGATAATGGCATGTTCGATACCTTGTGAGACCTCATTAGGGTGCCTAGGAACCCTACAGTGGTATCAGAGCCTAGCTAGAGCCTTAGGCGAAGTCCAGACGGAATTTGAAACCCGAACGAACCCGAAACCCACACCCGAGAATGCTCTCTGTCCAGATTTTAAAACAGTACATTTTTCCATATTAAAAATATTCAGTAAAATCAGCAGGAAATTCTAAGGAATACTGCAAATTTCGTGTGCCTGATTCCTTCAATGCGCCGCGTTTCCGCGGCACGAGCATGGCTCGTGCAGCGGAACCGCGGCCATTTTGTCGTTTGTGGCATTGAAATTTGTACAGTAATTCATAATATGCTGTGCTGGTTTTCCTGTGTATTTTTGATATTTTTTCAAGAGTTGAATTTTCTGGGTTGTTTTGGGGATTCGAATGTTCGATCGGATTATCGAATTTTGTCTGTGTGGCTTTCCGGATAAATTTTAGAATATGTTAAAAGGTTCGACCGGATATAAATACCCACTTTTTCCCCTGCCGGGAAATTTCCAATTGTTGGATTTTTCCGTAGTTTAACGACGTTCTAAGTAGTGCAAGTAACGCGATGGACCCTCTAGAAGACAACAAACCTTAACTCGATTATGTGACCGTCTTGAACTGCCCTTTGAACCTTCGGGTTTGGGGCAGTACGGCGTGCCACATGTGAGGCGTTGGCTTGACCCTTCTACGGCTGGACCGTTGGTACTGAGGCACGAACTGAATGTTAGACTTATTTCATGTGTTGAGCTGTATCGGGAAAACTTGGGTGTTCGATTGTTCGATCGAAAAGTTTAGCATTTTCTATTTATCCGGAATGTGATACAATAATTGGAATTCACAAGTAGTTATGAGATAACTGAATGAATGTTATAAATCTAGCGGTTTAGTCTCACTTGATCGGTTGCCACGGAATTTTGATGTGATCAAAAGTCCGTCGCAATCACGTAGCGTACGCGGATACTCGCCGGGTAAACTTAATAGACAGTCTCACTCCATAGCCCCGACCAAGTGACTGTAGGAGAACCTCGTCGCCGAAAGCATCCGTTCGGGTGCTCGCGGCAGCTGTGTTCCGCCTTGGTGCACTTCGTCGACGGTATCGGGGGTGCGGCCGTCTACTAAAGTTTGCGACGAGCATTCGATCAGCTTGTCGGGAATCTTGTTGAATTGCCCGACTTGATATTGAAAAGTGTTTTCGATTATGAGACTAAAATGCGGGGTTTATAATTGTTAGGCATGCGATGTCTAAGTAATTCATTTGGTCAGGCATGCGATGGCTGAGGTGGTTGCGGATTCCAACTGTTGTAGTTTTACACTTTCTTTTCTGTGACCGTAAGTGTAATATGTGATATCGCCGGTTTCGTTGCTATATGTCAACGACAATTGGGATGCGCATATTTACTTACGTTGATGACATGTGTTGTTATGTGTTGCTGGATATGTTATATTGGATCGTCGTGTTTGAATAGCCGGGGGTTTTTATGTGAGATGAGTGTTTTTCATTTTCATTCATGTAAAAACTTGTATGTAATATTCTTTTATTGTGGCACTTCCAGGTTGCGGATGTTGTCACCCGTTGTATATTATTTACTTTTCTGCACTAGGATAGACCCAAGGAGGGGAGCACAAGTAACCGGGTTCTGGGGTCCAGTGGGAGACTAACTCGAGGAGTCGAGTCCGGGTTTCCTAACCCTAGAATTGGCAGGGTTGCTTGCCGCTCTCGTAGGGGTCTAGGGGTGTGGGATTGGCTATTCATCACGACCGTGGAATCCGTATTTTATACTGGCTCGTATTGAAAACACGGACGTCCTAGTATATCCAATATTTCATATGTTTCTTCTGCTGTGTTTTATCTGTGATCATGCGATGTTCTGTGTTCTGTGACAGGTATTATATATAGTATATATGATATATTATATAGACGTTGCTTATGTTTTACACCCGCGCTAGCCCTGCCTCGCTCTGGCGTTAGTTACCTAACCTAACGGTGCAGACGGGACATCGAGGCGAATGCGGATGGCATAAGCGTACGTTATATTTATCTGTGATGGTTAGGTGGACTTAAATGATGGGATATTCATTAATGAGATTAATGAAAGAAAATAAACCTAATTGATGTTGTGGAATCGAATTTCAAAATAAAACAGGTAGCTACAGTTCTTGCTTTGCATCGCGGTGTTCATTATAGAACATCCAGCACCTTATTCGATGAGGAAAGGACCGAGATCCCTTCACCGGGGGTGACTCCTTTAGCAATAACTGGCAGATGCTACAACCCTCGGTTTGTCTTTGATCGCTTCTATAGTTTCCGCTTTGCACAGTGATATATATGATATATCCCGCACCTCATTCGACGAAGAAAGGGCCGACGATCCCTTCACCGGGAGTGACCCCTTTAGCAAAACTAGAAAAGCCTCAAAAACATTCCATTTAAAAACCATTTGATTCCGCAACGAGATCAAGTTCAAAGCGTTAAAGGTTTTCACAAAAACCAGCCGCAACCCTCCGTCATTTTAGGAAGTAGAGTACTTAGTATTCGTGCTGTGTTTGTTGACCATAGTCAAGGCACAGTGTACGGTAGCTAAGTGATGTCTTCCTACACCGCATATGATGCGATTAGTTAGGACAGTCGCGTGACTTTGTTGACCTTAGTTAAGGGTCATGTGGGTGGGTCTAATTAATCACGAAATGACGGGTAGAACTTGACTAGTACTTATGATTTGTTGACCATAGTTAAGGTCATAGGTGCTAGGGGTAAAAACCTTTATCAAGAGTTTCAAGAGTTGAAACTTGCAATGAGATTGCATACCTTCTATGTGATAGTTGGATCCCGATACCCACTGCGAGTAATTGTTACTCCTGGGAGAGTTTTGCACTTTACAATTAGCCGATCAAGTAGGTGTCTAGAAAGGTGTCAACGGGGTTACGCCTCTGGAAAAACGAGGTTTACTGTAATTAGGTCCGTGCGAAAGCACGGGGAACCTCCCTCAAAGTATCGACACTGGCTTGGCTGAAAGGTTGGCAAACTTGTAGAGTGTAATTAATCCCGGCTAGTCTTTCCTTTTAAGGTTTGAAGGAAGATTTGATAAAAACAGTGGGAGCCATCCTGATTAGATAAAATATATAACCAATCTGATCTTGCAAGAGCGCACGCAGAGTGTTTTCTTCTCTCTCCTGGTAGCGACCATATCACGCCTTAATCAAGATAATAAAACGGATTATTGACCGAACCCGCTTGTTATACTGAGCTGGGGAACGTTGGTCCCGCTCCAACTTATAATTGTTATAAGACAGAGCAGGAAATAGGGGAATACCAGATTTCCTATGCCACCCAAACGAAGAAAGTGCATATGATGCATCTCCTTCGGGTGTGTTCATTACAAAGAACTGTTTCTCAGTATCCTCCGCATCCTAGGTATATGATACCGGATCAGGATTCCAGATATGTAAGTTGTTACATAGGGCTACAAAAGAGTAGAAAAACTGAGAACGGGTGATAAGTTTCATGAGGCAGAAAACGGGGCAAGAGTTGCAGCCAGGTCTGTTGGTCACTGTCACCCTGTATTACAAATATATTGATTCTGAACGAATGTTATTAGATACCGAACCTGATATACAAAATCATATCTATCTCTTTAGTAAAGAAATGATAAAATTTTGTATTGTTGGATAATGTTTTGAACATTTCCTATATCAAAAGTTGATCGGTTCAGGCACGTTATCTAAAAGCGTTGATGTTCTAAATCAAACTACAGTTCTTAGTATACAGAACACACACAAGAGGAAGAGTTCAGAAATGAACGGATTCTTCTTGAGGTATTGTAGACTAGGTCAGATCAATGTGACCCGACTAGCTGAAGTTACATTTTAGATGCATATTTAAATCAGTTTGAATTTACATCTTATGAAACTTGCCAGTCATGTCACAAAGATTAGATGACGATAGCTCCGTTTACTAGAAACAGAGAAAGAGTTAGTAAACTCTTGGGACTTATACATGATGATGTATGTAAAGTCTCCTGTCTACACATGCCAGGACTGATTCTTTATACTTCATTATATTCTCTGATAATCTCTCAAGATTCAGTCATATGTTCCTGTTGAAATATAAGTCCGAACCTTTTGAGGTATTCACAGAATATAAGTTAGAAGTAGAGAACCAAAATACGGGTATAAGTATTATGTCCTATGATAAGATCAGGGAGGAGAATACTTGTGCATAGAATTCCTGGACTATTCTAAAGGAGAATGAGACTCTCTCTCAGTGTTACTCCTCTGAATACACCACAGCACAAAGGTGTATCGGGGCGGAGCAATCACACAATATTAGATATCGTGTGCTCTATGATGAGTATTACTGAGTTACCTATTTCCTTTTGGGTATTATGCGCTTGAGAAGCTGCATACCTATTGAATAGGGTTCGAATCAAATCATTGCCTACCACTTCATATGTGATATGCAAAGGGAAGAGCCCACATCTTAAGTTAGTTAAGATTTGGGGTTGTCCGGCCTATGTCAAAAGCAAAATCTGGACAAGATCGAGGCAGGATCAGTTCTGTAGAACTGGAAAGGTTCCAGCTATACAAAACTGCAGTTGATGACTTGACAAAACCATAAGATTCTATAGTTCCCGACGAACCTCAGCCTCTCCGCCGATCTAGTAGGGTTCCTTATCCGCCTGAGAGATACCTCTGTTTCTCGATGACAGTGGGAGCAAGGATTGCATCATGAGATGATGACCCAACTAGTTTCGAGCAGGCCATCGAGGGTAGGGACTCTGTAAGAATGGCTGGATGCTTAGTGATCTGAGATGGAATCCTTATACACCAACAAAGTATGGACTTTGGTTGCTATATCTGAAGGGTTAAATCCCCATCAGGAGCAAGTATATCTTGAGAAGATTACTTTGTGTACATGGAAAAGTTGAGACTTTCAAAGCTAGACTTGTTAAAGGTTTTCGTCATCGACCAGGCGTGGATAATGATGAAACCTTTTTCCAGTAGCTATGCTTAAGTCTATCCAGATCCTACTTGCCACGGCTACATACCATGACTGCGATATTTGGTGGTTGGGTGCCCTGACTGCTTTTCTAAATACTGATTTAGAAGAGAACGTCTATAAGAACACAGCCAGAGGTCTTCGTAAACAGTGGGAGCAGCGGAAACGTGTGCAAGTTGCTTTACATAATGAAGCAGACATCGCGGAGTTGGAACGTCTGTTTTGATGTGATAGTCAAAGTGTTTGACTTCATCAAAATGGTAGACGAACCTTGTATATACAAAAGGGTAGTAGAGAGTAAGGTGGTCATCTTCGTATTGTACGTAGACAACATACTCTTGATAGGAAAAGAGTTTCCTATACTACGATCGGTCAATCTCCTATTATCACTAGGATTCCCCAAATAGGATCAAAGTGATACCTTCTAAATCCTGAGTTTTCATCTATGAGATAGATAAAATTGGATGTTAGGATTCTCATGAGATGTAGTGAGATGGTATCAATCGATCCTGGGAAGAATCACTGGAAGTGTTCCAGGGTGATAAAGACGACTGAATGTCAGTCACAGGCACTGTCTTTACCCTCAGTAAAGGGACAGTATGTTGGAAGAGTTCCAAGCTCGATACCGTGGCAAACTAGACGATAAAGGCTGGTAACATCGCTATTAAAGATACTACCAAAGAGGAAGTTTGGGTGTATATTGGTTCATAAGATGAACTAGGTTCCTGCCATTGTATGACAATGGAAACGTGGCTTCGACCCTGGAACCCTGGTCCCATCAGTGACCCAGACATATTCTGAGGCAGCATCACCTGATCATGGAGATAGTTAATCTCCAGGGTGATCGAGGTTAGGAGAGTAGACTCAGAGGACAACACGGAGGATCCACTCACGAAGGCCTTTTCCCAAATAGAGACTTTTATGGGATGGTTGAGTATGTGATACTGCAACCACTGCTACAGATGGCCCTAGTGCAAGTGGGAGATTGTTAGTTATATGTATGTCCTAGAGGCCATTACTGTACATTGGATGTATATTGTAGTGGATGCTGGGACATATATAGGAAGGACTTTCTTGCTCGACATGATAGTACGCTATCTGGTTGCACTTTATCTTAACATGTATACTTTCTGTCTCTCTGATTACATGTTGATAAAGCCCTTAGGATGTGTACTCGACTTCCAGGACTATGATGCAGATCATACTAGTGGGGCCTGGGTAGTCAATGAGTACATCCTTCATAGTTCCTAGTCGTGGGAATATCGAGACGGGGCATCGATATTCCAGCATAGACTAGCGCATATCTTCTCGACCCATGCGATGGGCGATGGATGATCCCATATCCATTGGTGTTTGACATCGAAGATGGTATGCGGGTGCTCAGTGGAGACTGGGTACACTGAACGGACACGCCGAGAACTCTCAGATGGTATTATACCTCACGTCAGATGGCAGTTCTCTGGTGACACTGGTACAACTTAGTCTGTTGACCCGAGATCGTCATAGAGTCTTGTGTGTCTCCCACTGTGCTTTGATTTCCACCCTACCACGGCTCTACTGAGTCGTGCAAACAGGTGGTTTTTGGGTACAGTCCCGATTCACATGGAGGCAATGAGCGATAGGAGGGGATTCGTCTCTCCCGGTATTGGGGGTTGATGTTGTGCTATGCTCGACTGGCCATAACAGGAAATCCCTGGCCAGGGTTGCAGTGATATACTGGTAAGAGTTATCAGTAGTTTCACGAATGTTATGGACCCTACGTCGGCATGACTTATCGAGCTATTGGGGTCTGACGTTTACCACCCCTAGGCGAGATATGCGACATATCAGACGAACAGACGGACCGTACGGTAAGTGTTACTGGTTGGATTCGCAGGAGTGTGAGCGGGCTTGCTCGTCGATCTTCTGATCGCTCAATACCCGGGTGGCCGTTACGTTTAGCAGACCGCTTGCGGCTTGTGGGTGTTTGATATGATCATCATCCGCTGCCGGCGTATTGATGAGTCTTTAGAGTCCTACACAGAGGTTTCCTGGCTCAAGCGAAACGAAATAGGAGCGCATATGAGATATGTGCGGGACCGAGAATAATACCAGTATGTGATACTGTATTCGATTCTCGCGATGTGACATTGATCGGTTATATGCGATATAGCCGAGTTATCGGATCAAGTGTTGATTCGATAAGTTGTTACTGATGATACCAGTCGGTTATATGCGACATGACCGGGTCATTGAATCAAGTGTTGATTTAATGATTTAATGTATAATTATATATTTGATATATTACTTTGCATTAACTAGTATTGGTTCACTTTAAATGGATTTACTCACTTAGTTTGTGCACATTGCATATGTGATATATTTTGTGCACATGATTGTATCATGTTTGATGATACATGCAAGCTAGGGTTAGTGTAAAGAATATGACCATGGTTAAGATTATGATTAGGATTTTCTTTTTCTTATTTATTTTGGAAAAAGAAAAAGATAAAGAAAATGAAATGGTTGCTTATTTTGTTTGTAGTTAAAGATTCTAGAAACTTTGACTAAGTAACCATTTTGTCTTCTTTCTTAATCCTAACTCTTCAAATTAACCTTAGTCAATTCTCTACACCTAACTAAGGTTAATGATATGATAAGTATTATATTTTCTTTTCTATTTAATTATGATATCATATCATCTTCTTCATCTTCTTCTTCTTCCTCCATGAGAAGAAAGCTTGCTACATCAATGGTGATTGATGAAAAAGTGTGTGAAATCCAAATCTAAAGTCTACCCACTTCCTATTTTTTCATCCTCTACCTCTTGCCAAGTAGTAGAGTGTGTTTCCTTCACAAGTTTTCAAGGCTTGGTGAAGGTGGAGCTTGATCTAGCGATGCCTCGACGTAGATCATCTTCGGCATGGACATCGACGACCTAGCTTGCCCATTCTCCGACGAAGCCGACGCTTGAGCCCGGATTTGATTTGGACAGCGGAGAGGACCTCGTTGCGGAGCTATGGAGGTGGAGCACCGGATCTACAAAGGTTGTATTTCCGTATCTTGTAGTTAAGTGTTAACTAGCTAGCTTTTTCGTCTAGTTTTCTAGCAAACGATCCGTAGTCGGGTCTCTCGGCACCTAGAATTCTTTGATAATGGCATGTTCGATGCCTTGTGAGACCTCATTAGGGTGCCTAGGAACCCTACACCATGTTCTCATGTTACTAGAGAACTGCTATTTGACGATAAGTATAATACTATCTAGAAGTTTTTGGCGAGTCCGTTCGGTATACTCACCTTCAGTGAGCACCTGCATACAATCTTAGGTGCCAAAACACCAATAGCGTGAGACTGGCTACTGCTCTTCGCCGGGTATAGAAAGTATACACTCGTCTACTCTGAAATATCAATACCCAGTTTCGATACTCCCACGACTAGGAACATTTAAAGATGTGATTATGGATTACCCAGCTCCCACTTATATGATTGCCATCATAATGCCGATAATCAAGCAAGCAAGAATCCTACGGGTTTTATCATTATGTATTGGCGATATGTAATAACAAGTAAAACGCATACACATAAATGATAAAGATAAACCTGATAGCATATTATTATCTCGAGTAAGACTGTTGCCTGCCTGCAATTACAATTATTGCCTTGAGGGCCCTATATCTAACAATCTCCCACCCGCACTTAAAGCCAATTATTGCAGTATCGCATATTCACAGCTCTATGTGCTATCGAATCCCCAACTTCTCTACTAATCAGTTTTACAAACCGTGTTTGAGAAACAACGGTGTTCGAAAAATAGCCTCAGTGAGTAGATCCGCTACAGTATTTCTTACTTTATCTCTTTATATCTCAACTTCGTGGAGATTAATTATCTTCCGAACTGAGCGATATCTGTCTTAGAATTTGTTTAGATAGATGATGGGACCAAGTTCATAAATGAGCACCCAACAAACTTCCTGGGTTGTATTCTCCACTGAATTTAATCAGCAATCTACGCCATGTCTACCTCAGTATCCCGTTTGGAACCCTGTCCAACATACCTCTCAGAAGAGGGTAAACTTATAATTCTGACAGCCATTCTTTCATTTAAGTCATATTGGAAGCTGGAACAGGTAACCGCCTCTTGTAGGAGGCTGCCATTACCATACTCTAAGAACATCCTGATATGTTCTTCACTGTTTCCCTTTGTTTCTTCAGGATTGGATTATTATTATCCTCTTACTATACAAGTGCAAAAGCAATATCTGGTCTGATACATGACATCACATGATTGACCTAATTGCCAAAGCAATTGAAATGGCATTCATGCGAGTTCTTATCCTCCTCAGTGTAGAAGACATCTCCTTAGAGAGAGTGGCTCCATCACATACGGGTATACCGCCATGCTAGGAGTCGTCCATTCTAAACCACTTTAGAATATTCTCTAAGTACCCGAATTGGGATACTTCCCAAATCTAGATTTATCAATATAGATCTATGTAGGGTGTTTTTCGTCACCCCATTGAGATGGGAATACGCGCACGCTTGTCAGGCGTACTACAGATTCCCCCTGCCTAGGGTAGGCGGGGGTTTAATGATTGTGGGGATCCGAATCTCCGGCAGCCGCGAACTAAGCTGCCGTTAATTACCCCTCGCCTTTAGGGCGAGAGAACCTCCGATTAATGGGTTAAACTGGTCATGCGAACTCAATGTGCGGTGTGCGTGTGTTTTGTTTGAAAATGGGGTTTGGATATATCGGGAGCCACGCAGAGTTTTTACGGGGGTCCCGCTACCCGGATAGCGGGCTGGGGGTCAAGGGGGCTAGCAGCCCCCTTGCGGGGTTCGGGGCAGCGCCCCAGCCCGAAAATTTTTTTGGAGGGGGAGAATGTTGCGGAGTATGTGTATGTGTATATTTGTATACAAATGTATATATATACATATATATATAAATAAAGGGGAAAAGGCATCCAAAGGATGCGTGGGGCAGCACCTTGGGCGCTGTGCGCTTAGGTGCTGTGCGCTCAGGCGCAAGCGCGCCATGTGTCGGCACGTGGGCGCTTTGCGCATGAGCGCTGCGCGCAGGAGCGCATGCGCGCGCGCCACGTGTCGGCACGTGGGCGCTTTGCGCATGAGCGCTGCGCGCAAGCACGCGCGCCACGTGTCGGCACGTGGACGCTTTGAGCAAGAGCGCTGCGCGCAGGTGCGTAAGCGCGCGCGCCACGTGTCGGCACGCGGGCGCTTTGCGCACTTGCGCAAGCGCGCAGGTGCGCGCGCGCGCGCCACGTGTCGGCACGCGGGCGCTTTGCGCACTTGCGCAAGCGCTGGAGAGGACAAGAGGCTTTTAGCCTGAAAAAAGATTTCTCAAAGAGAAATCAGAGAGGAGTCGGGCTCCTGAATGTGTTCTGGGTTTAATGGAAGTGGTTCTTCTTCTTCCTCCTGTTGCTTGCTGGATCTTGAAGATCAAGAGATGTGAAATCTCAAAATCTCTCCTTTTTAAGATCTGATGACAGATCCAAGTTCCCCTTTGTGGGTTTTGTGGTGAAAAACTATTTATTTTGGGAGAAAGAAGAGTTAAACTCTTGATTTAATTCAAAAGAAAGAGGAAGGTTTTTGGAACCTTGGAGAAGGAGCAGGAGGCACAAAGAACCCTAGTTTTTGGGGGAATGAAAAGTCTATGCTTTATTCATCATCATGTTGCCTTTTATAGGCTTACACATTTACATATAGCCCCTTGGGCTTTTCAAAATGGCTTTTTGCCTATCCCATGGCTCATGTGTCATTTGTTTTTGCACATAAGCCATGAGCTTACAAAATTTTGGCTTTATGCCCATTTTGCAAACATGCATGCACAAAAATTACATAAAAATTATTTGTTACATGATTTTTGTTGTTGGCATGGAGGAGGCTGGCCGCGAGCTCGACTTGGGCATGGGCCCACTTGACCTGGGCTTGGGCCCACCTAGCTTGGGGGTTGACCTTTACTTTGACTTGGTCAACCGGGGTGCAAATTTTGACTTCAACAAATTGCCCCCCATCAATAAATGCACACAGCATATATGGGTCGTGTGCATTAAATTGATGGATCTTCTTTCACGTGGAGGCGACTTGCTTTGGTTCGCACTTTTTGGGATGCACTGTCCTTTTTACGTCATGGACGGTCGATGCTTGACGCTTCTCCGAGACATAGTGTCCGTGGTAGACGTTTCCCTTGCCCGGAGCGATCTGGTTCCTGCTTTGTAGCAAGCCTGCACTGCCCTTTTTACGACATGGACGGTCGATGCTTGACGCTTCTCCGAGACAGAGTGTCCGTGGTAGACGTTTCCCTTGCCCGGAGCGATCTGGTTCCTGCTTTGTAGGAAGCCTGCACTGCCCTTTTTGCGACATGGACGGTCGACGCTTGACGCTTCTCCGAGACAGAGTGTCCGTGGTAGACGTTTCCCTTGCCCGGAGCGATCTGGTTCCTGCTTTGTAGGAAGCCTGCACTGCCCTTTTTGCGACATGGACGGTCGACGCTTGACGCTTCTCCGAGACAGAGTGTCCGTGGTAGACGTTTCCCTTGCCCGGAGCGATCTGGTTCCTGCTTTGTAGGAAGCCTGCACTGCCCTTTTTGCGACATGGACGGTCGACGCTCTGTTACGAAGCGATTTGGGTTCCCAATTTGCGGGAGCCTGCACTGCCCTTTTTGCGACATGGACGGTCGACGCTCTGTTACGAAGCGATTTGGCAGACGTGTCCCCAGCATGGAGTGTCGCTGGTCGACGTTTCCCCGAGGCGGAGTGTCTGTTGTCGATGTGCCCCCGGCACGGAGTGTCTGCTTGACATTTCTCCGAGGCGGAGTATCGGCTGGTTGACGTGTCCCCGGCACGGAGTGTCGCTGATGGACTTTTCCCCGGCGCGAAGTGTCGTGGGTTGACTTTTCCCCGGCACGGAGTGTCGCTGATCGACTTTTCCCCGGCGCGGAGTGTCGCTGGTTGACTTTTCCCGGCACGGAGTGTCGCGTTGGACTTTTCCCCGGCGCGGAGTGTCGGGTTGACTTTTCCCCCGGCACGGAGTGTCGCTGACGGACTTTTCCCCGGCGCGGAGTGTCGTGGGTTGACTTTTCCCCGGCACGGAGTGTCGCTGATCGACTTTTCCCCGGCGCGGAGTGTCGCTGGTTGACTTTTCCCGGCACGGAGTGTCGCGTTGGACTTTTACCCGGCACGGAGTGTCGGGTTGACTTTTCCCCGGCACGGAGTGTCGCTGACGGACTTTTCCCCGGCACGGAGTGTCGCTGACGGACTTTTCCCCGGCGCGGAGTGTCGTGGGTTGACTTTTTCCCGGCACGGAGTGTCGCTGATGGACTTTTCCCCGGCGCGGAGTGTCGCTGATCGACTTTTCCACGGCGCGGAGTGTTGGGTTGACTTTTCCCCGGCACGGAGTGTCGCTGACGGACTTTTCCCCGGCGCGGAGTGTCGGGTTGACTTTTCCCCGGCACGGAGTGTCGCTGATCGGCTTTTCCCCGGCACGGAGTGTCGCTGATCGGCTTTTCCCCGGCGCGGAGTGTCGGGTTGACTTTTCCCCGGCACGGAGTGTCGCTGACGGACTTTTCCCCGGCGCGGAGTGTCGGGTCGACTTTTCCCCAGCACGGAGTGTCGCTGATGGACTTTTCCCCGGCGCGGAGTGTCGTGGGTTGACTTTTCCCCGGCACGGAGTGTCGCTGATCGACTTTTCCCCGGCGCGGAGTGTCGGGTTGACTTTTCCCCGGCACGGAGTGTCGCTGACGGACTTTTCCCCGGCGCGGAGTGTCGGGTTGACTTTTCCCCGGCACGGAGTGTCGCTGATCGGCTTTTCCCCGGCGCGGAGTGTCGGGTTGACTTTTCCCCGGCACGGAGTGTCGCTGATCGGCTTTTCCCCGGCGCGGAGTGTCGGGTCGACTTTTCCCCGGCACGGAGTGTCGCTGACGGACTTTTTCCCTGCGCGGAGTGTCGGGTCGACTTTTCCCCAGCACGGAGTGTCGCTGATGGACTTTTCCCCGGCGCGGAGTGTCGGGTTGACTTTTTCCCGGTACGGAGTGTCGCTGACGGACTTTTCCCCGGCGCGGAGTGTCGTGGGTTGACTTTTTCCCGGCACGGAGTGTCGCTGATGGACTTTTCCCCGGCGCGGAGTGTCCGGTTGACTTTTCCCCGGCACGGAGTGTCGCTGATCGACTTTTCCCCGGCGCGGAGTGTTGGGTTGACTTTTCCCCGGCACGGAGCGTCGCTGATCGGCTTTTCCCCGGCGCGGAGTGTCGGGTTGACTTTTCCCCGGCACGGAGTGTCGCTGACGGACTTTTCCCCGGCGCGGAGTGTCGGGTCGACTTTTCCCCAGCACGGAGTGTCGCTGATGGACTTTTCCCCGGCGCGGAGTGTCGCTGATCGACTTTTCCCCGGCACGGAGTGTCGCTGATCGACTTTTCCCGGGCGCGGAGTGTCGGGTTGACTTTTCCCCGGCACGGAGTGTCGCTGATGGACTTTTTCCCGGCGCGGAGTGTCGGGTTGACTTGATTCCGAGACGAAGCATAATTTCGACAGGGAAGGCAGGTACACCGAGGCGAAGTATCATTTCGACACGGGGTGCACATTCTGAGACGAAGCTTGATTCCGAAACAGAGCTGGTTGGTTGATTTGATTCCGAGACGGAGCATAATTCCGGCAGGGAAGGTAGATATCCCGAGGCGAAGCGTGATTTCGACACGGGGTAAATTCTGAGACAGAGCATGATTCCGCCGTAGAGGTTGTTGGTTTGATTTAATTTGGGTTGACATCAGCATCGCTACACTGGAATATGGTACCAGGAGCGAATCATCATGTGCCCCGGGAGGATTTGGGAATTGGTGGCTTAGGAGACAGGTTTATATCCCTGTCACCTAAGGCTTTTCCATTTTATGGGCCGCAAGGGTCCCACAAAGCATTTTCTCCCTACGGATCGTAAGGATCTCGCAGGTGTATTTTCTCCTTAGGAGTCGTGGGGACTCCTAAGTGTGTTGCTCCTTCGTGAGTCGTAGGGATCTCACGTGGGAATTTTCTCCTCACAAAGTCGAGAGGACTTTGCGAGTGCATTTCATTTCTTTTATTATTTTTTTACGAGTTTGCGCCCTTTCGGGTTTTCACAAACTCGCCGGCAGTCCTGCTGTTTTTACTCACGGAGCCCTTTTCGGGTTTTCATCCGTGCCCGTTTTGCTTGTGGACATACCTTTTTTTTTTGGGGAGAGATCGGGATTGTTTTGCGCCCGTGGATTGTATACGGTTTTGCAGGATGTATGATCCAGACCGTAGGGCCAAAGACATTTCGAGGCTTTGTTGGCGTCTGCATCGCTGCACTGGAATATGGTACCAGGAGCGACTCATCATTCGCCGTTGGGGATTGGGATTTGGAATTTGGTTGGCGTCTGCATCGCTGCACTGGAATATAGCACCAGGAGCGACTCATCATTCGCCACTTGGGGATTGGGGAGCGATGGCTTAGGAGACAGGTTTGGATCCCTATCACCTAAGACTTTTCAATTTTATGGGCCGTGAGGGTCCCATAAAAGCACTTTCTCCCTGCGAGTCGTAAGGATCTCGCAGGTGTATGTTCTCCTTAGGAGTCGTGAGGGCTCCTAAGTGTGCTTTTCCTTTGTGAGTCGTAAGGATCCCACAAAGGTTTGTTCTCCTCGTGTATCGTGAGGACACATGAGTGGATTTCCCTCGTTCCCAGTTTAATGACTTAGAGGTCGACTGTTTACAGTTTAACGACTTAGAGGTCATCTGTTTCCAGTTTAAAGACGTGGAGGTCATCTGTTTCCAGTTTAACGACTTGGAGGTCGACTGTTTCCAGTTTAACGACTTGGAGGTCGTCTGTTTCCAGTTTAAAGACGTGGAGGTCATCTGTTTCCAGTTTAAAGACGTGGAGGTCATCTGTTTCCAGTTTAACGACGTGGAGGTCATCTGTTTCCAGTTTAACGACTTGGAGGTCGACTGTTTCCAGTTTAACGACTTGGAGGTCGACTGTTTCCAGTTTAACGACTTGGAGGTCGTCTGTTTCCAGTTTAAAGACTTAGAGGTCATCTGTTTCCAGTTTAAATACTTAGAGGTCATCTGTTTCCAGTTTAACGACGTGGAGGTCATATGTTTCCAGTTTAACGACGTGGAGGTCGTCTGTTTCCAGTTTATCGACGTGGAGGTCATCTGTTTCCAGTTTAAAGACGTAGAGGTCATCTATTTCCAGTTTAAAGACTTAGAGGTCTAATGTTTCCAGTTTAACGACTTGGTGGTCATCTGTTTCTAGTTTAAAGACTTAGAGGTCTACTGTTTCCAGTTTAAAGACGTAGAGGTCATCTGTTTCCAGTTTAAAGACTTAGAGGTCATCTGTTTCCAGTTTAAAGACGTAGAGGTCAGCTGTTTCCAGTTTAACGACTTGGAGGTCGATCGATGGCGAGCTCGGAATTTTGGGGTAGGGGCCGGCATAAGCGTTGCTAACACTGAAGCACATGCGCAAGGACACATAAGTGGGTCTTCCCAATGGAGCATAATTCCGAGGGCGGAGACCAACCGCTGGACTGGTGATTGCAGTGGGATATGGGTATGATGAGAATTATTTGAGCCCGTGGATTGTATACGGTAGTCAAGTTGGGGACTAAACGTAGGGCTGGAAGAATTTTGGGAAATTGGATTTTGGTCGGCGTCTGCATCGCTGCACTGGAATATGGTACCAGGAGCGACTCGTCATTCGCCGTTTTTTTTTGTTTTACCGCGATTGCTCTATCATTTCAGCTTTTCTTATCGCGAAGGTCGCGATTGCCCCATTATTTCGGCTTCTATTCGCGGTTGCCCCATCATTTCGGCCTTATTTTCATCTTTATTTTACTCGCTGATTTTTATTGCGAGTTGCCCCATCATTTCGGCTTTTCTCTATTTTTCTTTTATTTACACATTTTTTTTTGTTTATTTACATATATATATATATATGTATATTTTTACATTCCCAGTTTAACGACTTAGAGGTCGATTGTTCCCAGTTTAATGACGTGGCGGTCGATTGTTCCCAGTTTAATGACGTGGCGGTCGACTGTTCCCAGTTTAACGACGTGGTGGTCCTCTTTGCTTATCCCAGCTCCTTGAACTTTGATCTTGGCGGAGCTGTGTTGATGACCTAGCTCTGTGGCTTGCCGATACATCCGAGGATTGTGAGGTTTTTCCAAGCTTATATTGGTCCTCCGCCCAATCTTTGAAAATATAGCAGTCTTCGATGGTATGACCCACCGCTCTATGATATGCGCAGTATACGGGATTGCCGGTCATGTTCATTTCTAGTGGCCTCTTTGGAACAGGCAGTTGCAGACCGCTGTTCAGGGCGTCCATGAATATTTTGCGGACTTCATCCCTCCTGAAGGAGTATACCTTCTTCTTTCCCTCCATTGGAGTAGGTGCCTTTACTGATGCTGGTCCTCGAGGCACATGTCTGGGAGGATTAGGTTCCCGAAAGGTTTCGGTCTCTATTCGCATGAAATCGGCGGTCGTAGCTTGACTGTTTGCTAGCACGCCTTTAGACAGTTCTATCTCTCCCATCTTATATTGCCTTTCGACCCAATCTTTGAAGACGAAGCAGTCCTCAATGGCATGACCTATCACCCTGTGATAGGGGCAATATTTTGGGTCGTCGGTCATATTCTCTTCTTGCGGTCTCTTTGATTCTGGCAGTTGTAGACCGTTTCTTAGGGCGCCCCTGAATATCTTGTGGACCTTTTCCCTCTTGAAGGAATAGACCTTCTCCAGCTTCTCTTTCAGAGGCGATTCCCCCCCGGCGTATGTCTCGGAAGGACTGGAGGCTGATTGCGGCCGTTTTCGCGAAGGCGCTCCGCTTTTAGGTTGGAAGGGATATCAGTTGGCTGCCCCCGGGTATCAATCCCTGGCTCATGAACCAAAACTTGATTCTGCTGTAATTGCAATCGAGCGACTTGGGTCGCGAGATCTGCCACGACGTTTGCCAGCTCGTCGACTTTGGAATAGACCTCGGCCATCTTCTCATCTCTGTCCTGAAATTGCCTTTGAAGCCATTGGAATAATGCTTGTTCTGTAGTTCCGGCTATGACAACCGGGTAATTTTTATTGCCTGAGCTCAATTCCGTAGGAACCACGGGCTCCTCTGGCTTATCGGCGTGAGCGGGCTCTTCATCATTTAGATCGAGTCGATGCTGGGTAGCGTCAACCATATCATCACCATGGCTGTGAAGAAGAGGAGGGTTCGTTTCTTCTTGTCCGGCCATGTAGACAGTGTGGACCACGTACCCAGCCATCTCTTTATCTTTGGCGGCTGATTTCGCGGAGCGGTCCGGGCTTCGGAAATTCATAAATTCTAACATGGCCGGAGCCATGGCCCTTTTGTTGGCTCTGTGTCCGAGCCGCTTCTTCCTCAGTTTCTCTGCTTTGAGTGCTTGGCAGGCTTCTGCTCTCCGGGAAGCCGTCATAGGCTGAGTGATGGGGAGCTTAGAGAAGATACCCGATCGAGCAGTTGTCAAGGGCACCGTCGGAGCTTGCTCAAGAGGCCTTGTTGCTTTGTCGGTGTTGATGGCCTTGCCCCCAGTTGGGGCCAAGAAAAGTCGTTCAGATACCGACTTGCGTTTGGGTTGGGGCGCCCTCGAGATCACCATATTTGGTCTCTTGCCTTTCGAGACCGGTTTGTCTGCCACCGGGGCTTGAGGAGCTGGGATGGCGCCAACTGGCATGAACACAATAGAGCCGAATGGTAGCAGCGGCTCCTCCCATTGTCGCCCGAGACTGGCCGGAAGGACCGTCCTAGAGTCTATCCTCATCGTGTAGGAGACGGGAGCTGAGTTCATCATCGAAGACATCGTCAGAAGGTGATTGTTTGAAAATCTGCATGACAGAGCATTATTTCAGTATAAATATAGGTATATATATTGACTGAGTTCGCATGAACGTTTAACCCGAAATATGGGAGGAGAGATTGGTCCCACCGGGCGTGCCAGAACCTGTAGCGTGTTTTTCGTCACCCCATTGAGATGGGAATACGCGCACGCTTGTCAGGCGTACTACAGATCCCCCTGCTTAGGGTAGGCGGGGGTTTAATGATTGTGGGGATCCGAATCTCCGGCAGCCGCGGACTAAGCTGCCGTTAATTACCCCTCGCCTTTGGGGCGAGGGAACCTCCGATTAATGGGTTAAACTGGTCATGCGAACTCAATGTGCGGTGTGCGTGTGTTTTGTTTGAAAAGGGGGTTTGGATATATCGGGAGCCACGCAGAGTTTTTACGGGGGTCCCGCTACCCGGATAGCGGGCTGGGGGTCAAGGGGGCTAGCAGCCCCCTTGCGGGGTTCGGGGCAGCGCCCCGGCCCGGAAATTTTTTTGGAGGGGGAGAATGTTGCGGAGTATGTGTATGTGTATATTTGTATACAAATGTATATATATACATATATATAAATAAAGGGGAAAAAGCATCCAAAGGATGCGTGGGGCAGCACCTTGGGCGCTGTGCGCTTAGGTGCTGTGCGCTCAGGAGTAAGCGCGCCACGTGTCGGCACATGGGCGCTTTGCGCATGAGCGCTGCGCGCAGGAGCGCAAGCGCGCGCGCCACGTGTCGGCACGTGGGCGCTTTGCGCATGAGCGCTGCGCGCAAGCGCGCGCGCCACGTGTCGGCACGTGGACGCTTTGCGCAAGAGCGCTGCGCGCAGGTGCGCAAGCGCGCGCGTCACGTGTCGGCACGCGGGCGCTTTGCGCACTTGCGCAAGCGCGCGCGCGCCACGTGTCGGCACCCGGGCGCTTTGCGCACTTGCGCAAGCGCGCGCGCGCGCCACGTGTCGGCACGCGGGCGCTTTGCGCACTTGCGCTGCGCGCTGGAGAGGACAAGAGGCTTTTAGCCTGAAAAAAGATTTCTCAAAGAGAAATCAGAGAGCAGTCGGGCTCCTGAATGTGTTCTGGGTTTAATGGAAGTGGTTCTTCTTCTTCCTCCTGTTGTTTGCTGGATCTTGAAAATCAAGAGATGTGAAATCTCAAAATCTCTCCTTTTTAAGATCTGATGACAGATCCAAGTTTCCCTTTGTGGGTTTTGTGGTGAAAAACTATTTATTTTGGGAGAAAGAAGAGTTAAACTCTTGATTTAATTCAAAAGAAAGAGGAAGGTTTTTGGAACCTTGGAGAAGGAGCAGGAGGCACAAAGAACCCTAGTTTTTGGGAGAATGAAAAGTCTATGCTTTATTCATCATCATGTTGCCTTTTATAGGCTTACACATTTACATATAGCCCCTTGGGCTTTTCAAAATGGCTTTTTGCCTATCCCATGGCTCATGTGTCATTTGTTTTTGCACATAAGCCATGAGCTTACAAAATTTTGGCTTTATGCCCATTTTGCAAACATTCATGCACAAAAATTACATAAAAATTATTTGTTACATGATTTTTGTTGTTGGCATGGAGAAGGCTGGCCGCGAGCTCGACTTGGGCATGGGCCCACTTGACCTGGGCTTGGGCCCACCTAGCTTGGGGGTTGACCTTGACTTTGACTTGGTCAACCGGGGTGCAAATTTTGACTTCAACAATCTAGTTACCAGAATTCTAGATACATTATCCATATCATATGTGGAGAAACTTCTGTGACAACCAAAGTTTGACCTATTGTAATATATGAACATCACTTCTTATCAGGAGTATATCATCCAAATATCAGGACAATACTCCCTACATCCTTCTTATCTGGTTCATCTGTTATTTTGATGAAGTCAAACACCTTAATTGTCACATCAAAACAGATGATCCATCTCCGCTATGTTTGCTTTAGTCTATAAATAGACATAAGCAACTTGCATACCTTCCGCCGCTCCCACTGATTAAAATAATCCTTTGGCAGAGTCATAAACACGCGCCTTCTAAATTCCTATTTAGAAAGACGTTATAGTTATCCACCTGCCAAATATCATTATCATGAATAGCAACAGTGGCAAGTGATATCCGTATGGATTTCAGCGTAGACACCGAAATAAGAGCTTTATTACAATCCATACCGGGTATTTGATGAAAAAACTCTTTTACTACAAGTCTAGCCTTATTAGGTTACTGTTAGGATTCCTAGCGTCCTAGCCACCAACCGCGGCCGTTGCGGAACGAAAAACTTTAACTTTTAAAAAAACTTGACGTTAGAAACCACTACCTAGAATCTAACCAAAATTAAACTAGTAATCTAAAAGTGATCTAGCTACTGTGATAGAGGGTTATACCAGAAGATCCGTGTCCTTCGGATCTTCACTCCTCTTCTTAAGCTTCTAGGGATCCTTAATCAATCTTGCTTGAGAGCCTTCTTGACACTAGATGATCCACTCGAGAGTGTGTAGTCCAAGCTTAACTTTACTAATAAAGCAACTCAACAACCTAGTTTGCTAATCTAGATTGCTAAGATGATACAGTGAGTTTTCTAGTGTATTTCTATCTCTTTTTTTTTATTCTCAACTCATGATATAGTAGGGAGAAAGATAAAGAAGGAGGAGGAACTTGAGAAAGGCCAGTGAGAAGAGAGAAGCTTATGGTGAGAATGAAAATCATCATCATAAAACAATAATGCAAGCATGGTTTTGTATAAAACATTTTTTTGCAATAAAATAGCACAACCATACTTGAATAGTTTGCACAATTTATTTGTCAATACTATTCAAGTATGGTTCACACAATTCTCTCCTTTACACCTCATTTTCTCTTTTACACTTTATTTCCATTTTACAAATAAAATGGAAAATACATGATGAGGTGTCCTTCTAGAATGTATTTCTATATAAATACGGAATACACTCTACCGTATATACATACCCGTATTCGTATCAAAGTACGAATACCCAAAGAGATAGAATAATACACAGAACGTAATACTATAATATACATATCGAAATATGCATATGTGAATTATTAAATCAATACCTGATTTAATAATCCGGCTTAATTCTAAGCCGGCTAGTATAATCAATCGTCCGATCGAAAGCCCAGATAATACTAGAATATATATATCGAAATATGTATATGTAAATTATTAAATCAACATCTGCTTTAATAATCCGGCTTAATTCTAGCCCGCTAGTATTATCATTCGATCGGAATACTGCACGTATCAAAATACGACCACTATATTATTTCGTCTGAACCAGGGAAACTCTCTGTGTGGGATTCTAAAGACTCGACGGTACACCGACTGTGGGTTTAACCACAAGCACGTCAGCGGCACTAGCTGTACGTAATGGCTACCTAGGTACCCGTTGAAAGGAAGGCCGACGAGCAAGCTCATCCGAATCCCCTACCGAGCCTATCCGTGATAATCTCCGCACAGTCCGGTCTTTTCGTCTAAGAGTATCGCATACCAGGTCTAGGGGGTGATAAATGTCATATCCCTAATAACCTAACAAGGCATGTCGATTTGGCTCAGGACTGATCCGAGAAACTACTGATAAAATCATTAGTAAATCTCAACTGTTTTGGCCAAGGGTTTATGTTTCTGGCCAACCGGACACAGTGCGATATCGACTCCCAATACCGGGAGAGACAAATCCTTGACAATCACTCATTGCTTTCATGTGGATCGGGACTGTACTCAACCAAAACCTGTTTGCATGACTCAGTAAAGCCGTGGTAGGGTAGTGATTAAAGCACAGTAGAAACTCACACGAGACAAATGATGATCTCAGATCTAAAGACTAACCTGTACTCATATCACCTTAGAACCGCTATCTGATGATAGGTATAATACCATCTAGAGATTCTCAGCGAGTCCGTCCAGAGTACTCATCCCCAGTGAGCACTTGTATACAATCTTAGGCGATCACACCAATAGCTGTAGGACCAACCACCGCCCTTCATCGCGATATAGAAATATATACACAAGTCTACTCTGGAATATCGATGTCCGGTCTCGATACTCCTGCGAATTGGAACCTTTAAGGATGCGCTTATGGACTGACCAGCTCCTACAAGTATGATCGCCATCATAACGCTGGTAGTCAAGCAAAATCCTACTGGCTTTATTAACATATATCCGCCATATATGATATCGAATATAACATATGCACATGTTAAGATAAAGACAAACCAAAATAGTATACTACTGTAACGAGTGTTTATCAACATGTATAAGCAATGCAAAGCAGTAAGAAAAACAAATACACATGTTCATATAAAGACAACTCAAATAGTATATTATACAACTGAGTAAGATTGTCTTGTACATACATATTCTTAGCATCCTATACAATACAGGCCTTTAGGATATACATATTCAACAATCTTCCACTTGCACTAAGACCTGTAATTGGCGTACCGAATACCCAACGTCTGTTCTAAGGCCAGTTGTTGGCGTATCGCATACCCAATATCTCAAAAAGTCGCTCGAACTGCACTTGAGAGAGCCTTGGTACATGGATCTACCATGTTGTCTTTTATATCTACTCTCCGGACCTCGATCTCCCGGCGATCAGGTGATACCGCCTCAAGATGTGTCTGGATTTTTGATGGGACTGTGGATCCTTCACTAAAACCATAGTCCCATTGTTATCGCAATACAAAGGTATCAGATCAACAATGGACGGAACCACCTCAAGTTCAGTAATGAACTTCTTCATCCAGACCGCTTCTTTTGCGGCATCGTTTGCATCAATGTATTCAGCCTCCATCGTCGAGTCTGCGATGGTATCCTGTTTGGAGCTCTTCCAACAGACCGCCCTTCCGTTGAGGGTAAACACAAAACCTGAGGCAGACTTGTTGTCATCCTTGTCATTCTGAAAGCTTGAGTCGGTAAAGGACTTGACTCGGAGATCTCTATTACCGTAAACCAAGACCATCTTCTTAGTCCTTCTCAGGTACTTGAGAATGTTCTTCACAGCTGTCCAATAATTCTCACTTTGGATCGATTGATACCAGCTCATCACGCTAAGCGTGTAAGCTACATCTGGTCTGGTACACATCATCACATACATTATAGATCTTATTGCCGAAGTGTAGGGTATAGTGCTCATACGAACCCTCTTCTCATCAGTCTTGCGAGCCATCTCTTTGGAAAGGGTAATTCTGTGCAAAGCAGGTATATTACCGCGTTTGGAATTTTCCATAATAAATCTCTTTAGTATGGTCTCTATGTACATGGACTGTGAAAGTCCCAACAATTTCTTGCATCTATCTCTGTAGATCTTAATCCCCAGAATGTACGAGACATCACCCAGGTCTTTCATGGAGAACTTTTGTGACAAGAACAACTTGACCGATTGTAGTATAGGAATGCCATTTCCTATCAAGAGAATGTCTTCCACGTACAAGACTAGGAATACAACAGTTCTCCCTACAATTTTCTTGTAGATACATGGTTCATCCTCATTTTTAATAAAGTCAAATTCCTTAACAGTCTCATCAAAACGGATTTTCCAGCTCCGCGATATTTGCTTTAATTCATAAATGGATTTAAGCAAATTGCACACCTTCCCGCTGCTCTCACTGTCTACGAATCCCTCTGGCTGATCCATATAAACGCACTCTTCTAAATTTCCATTTAGAAGATCCGTTTTAACGTCCATCTTCCAGATATCATAGTCATGGTAGGCAGCAATGGCAATTAGGATCCGAATGGATTTCAACATAGTAACCAGAGAAAAGGTTTCGTCATAGACCACTCCTGGGCTTTGACGAAAACCTTTTGCAACAAATCTAGCCTTATATGTTTCCATCTGTCCATCTGCACCAATGTTCTTTTTGAAAATCCACTTGCATCCAACGGGTTTTACCCCAGGAGGAACAACATCCAAAGTCTAAACTTTGTTGGTGTACATGGACTCCATTTCGGATCGCATAGAATCCAACCATTTTATAGAGTCTCTACTGCTAATGGCCTTCTTGTAACTAGTAGAATCATCTTTTTCCAAGATGCAATCCTCTTGATCCCCGTTTATCAGAAAACCATAGTTTCTCTCGGGCAGACGAGAAATCCTACTAGATCTGCGGAGTGGCTGAGGTTCGTCGGGTTCTATTGAATTCTGAGGTTCCACCAAATCTTCAGTTTCAATTTGTTGTTCCAGAATTTCTTCCAGTTCTACCTGCTCCCACTATTTTTTTGCAAGAAATTCTATTTTTAAGAAAACGGCGTGCTAACAACAAACACCTTCTATTCCTTGGTGTGGTAGAACAGATATCCATAACCATTCTTTGGATATCCCACAAAATTACATAAAACCGATCATGTCTCTAGTTTGTCCGGATTATACTTTTTAACATAAGCCGGACAACCCCATATCTTAAATCTTTTTAGATACGCCCTTTTACCATTCCATATTTCGAATGGTGTCTTAGGTATGGATTTAGATGGAACATCATTCAATAGATATGCTACTGTCTGAAGCGCATGTCCTCAGAATGAAAGAGGCAGATCGACACTACTCATCATGGAGCGAACCATATCCAATTGGGTACGGTTTCTCCGCTCCGATACACCATTGTACTATGATGTATACGGAGGAGTAACCTGAGAGAGAATACCATTCTCTTTCAGGTATTCTACAAATTCCATGCTTAACTACTCCCCTTCTCTATCAGATCAGAGGATCTTGATATTTTTGCCAGTCTGGTTCTCTAATTCGTTCTTATATTCTTTGAACTTTTCAAAAACTTCAGATTTGTGTTTCATGAGAAATACATATCCGAACCTAGAGAGATCATCAGTGAATATAATGAAGTACGAGAACCCACCCCTCACATGTATAGATATCGGACCACATACATCACTGTGTATGAGTCCCAAGAGCTCTGTAGCTCTTTCTCCATGTCCGGTGAACGGAGATTTGGTCATTTTTCTTTTGAGACAAGACTGACAAGTTTCATAGGATGAAAATTTGAATGGATACAGATATCCATCCTTATGCAACTTAGTCTTTTCTCACCGATATGACTAAGTCTACAATGCCACAAGTAGGTTTGGTTTGTATCTGAACTCTTCTTCTTACGTGTGTTTTGTATATTGAAAACTGTGTTTTGATTAAGATCATAGATACCATTACAAAGTGTACTTTCTTCAACCAATACCTGATTAAGGTAAATGTTCATGATATTTCTATCTAGAACAAAGTTATATTTATCTTTATCAAGTAAAAAGACCGATATGATGTTGCAGAGTATGGATGGTACATAGTAACAATTGTTCAAAATCCTAGTATTGCCGCTCGGCAATACTAGGTGATATTCACAGATGGCAGCAGCGTCAACTTGTGCTCCGTTCCATACTCTGAGGGACATCATCCGGTCCAACCATTCTACTTTTTCTCATTCCTTATAATAAATTATATATATGAGATCATGATCCGATATCTAGTATCCAGAAGGTAGGGTTGATCGAAAAATAGTTTTTAATAACAAATACACCCGAAGAAGATGCATTAGAATGCTTCTCCTTCAATAGGGTCATATGGAATTCCTTACGGTCCCCTTTCTCTTGTCCATACCCGTGACGGTCGTCACAAGTTTGAGCCGAACCAACGTTTCCTAGCCTAGTGTAATAAGCTGGTTCGGTCAAGTCAAACATTTTATTATCTTAATTAGGACGTGAAATGGTTGCTACCTGGGGACAGAGAAAAGAAACACTCAACGTGCGCTTTTGCAAGATCAGATTGGTTATTAGTTTATCTAATCAGGATGACTCCCACTGTTTTCTCGAATTTTTCTTCAAACCTTTAAAAGGAAAACTAGTCGGGATCATTCACACCTTACAAGTTGCTAACCGTTCAGACCGGTGAGTGTTGGTGCTCCGAGGGAGGTTCCCCGTACTCTCCCACGGACTTAATTAAAATAAAGCCCGTTTCCGTAGAGGTGTAACCCCGTTAACACTTTTCTAGCCACCTAATAGGTTAACTAATTGTGAAATAAAAAATATCTCCCAAGAGTAATCCTACTCATCAGTGGGATCGAGATTCAACTATTATCGCGTGATAACCTAGATGGAACCCACTCTAGTTACCACACTCCAAAATGTATGCAACACTAGCAAGTTTGATGTATATTTGAAACCCCCGATGTGGTTTTTACTCATGACGGTTTATGACCTTAACTAGGTCAACAAACCATAAACCGCTAGTCAAGTTCAACTCATCATTTTCTTGATTGTATTAAACCCACACGTACGTGCTCTTGACTAGGTCAACAAGGACGCATGACTTTCCTAACCAATCGCATTACAATGCACAGAAAAACACCACTAGCTACCGTACAGTACGCCTTGACTAGATCAACAAACGCAGAACTAATACTAAATACTACTAATTCGAAATGACAGAGGGCTACGGCTGGTTTTTGGCGAAAAACCTTTAACGTAATGAATTTGATATCGTCGAAGGAACCGAACAGTTTTGAAAAGGAGTGGTTTAGGCTCCGCTTTTAAAAACTAGTGGTTTTGAAGAAAACCGAGTAATCTATAGTAACGTAAACTTTCGCTCAAGAAGTCACTCCACGTGAAGGGATCTAGGCTCTTGCCTCCTCGAATGAGGTGCTGGATATTCCTAACCAAATACCACTATGCAAAGTAAAAGAATATGATTATAGTTTTTCGAAAAATTGTTCTAACATCCTTTAGGTTTCTTTTTTCTTGCATTAATCAAAATTAATACGGTCCCATCAATTAAGTCCTATCACACCAGAAAAGAACGAAAATAAAATGTACGTATATACCATCTGTATTCACCATGGCGCCCCATCATGCACCGTTAGGTTACTTAACTAACGGCAGGGCGGAGACTGGACCAACGAGGATGCAAAATATATACATCTATTAGTGTATATATATAACCATTCGTCACAGGCATGATACAAAGCAACATCACGGATCAACGATAAGCAACATAGAATAGCGGATAATGTAGAAGCCCCGGGTTTCATTTGAGCCGCAAATGAAACTCGACGTTCCTCGGTCGTGTGGATAGCCTATGCAATGAAGAACTTAGACCCCTATGACTGCGGTAAGTTACCTACCAATCCCGGAAGCCAAGCAATCCCAATCAACGAAGTGAATGGGCCACCCAACGCTTCACGGAATCCGGTAACTTGAGCATCCCTCCGTGGGTCATCCTATACCCCTACGAGTGCGGCCCCCTCGGTCCCAACGCTATGAGATGCGGGCCTGTTACCCTTTAGAACCCGGCTATTCGAGCACTCCTCCGCGGGGTAATCCAAGTACGGAAAAGAAATATATATATACAAATGGTGACATCGACCTCAACCCGGCCACGCTCCAAGAAAAGAATATACAAACTGACAGAGACGGCAGTCCATATGTCGGACGCTTGCCTCGCAATAATGAATATACAAATGAATCTAAGTTGTATAACTACCATTGCACTAGGGGCTATTCGACACAACAATCCGAATAAACCATCACAGATATAACTATCACAGCAGTATAAGCAAGTATGTACAACCCCGTCTAAATGACATATAGCAATTAGACGACGTTTGAAAACACATACACAATATCACAGAGATCAATGATGCAAAAGTTTCAAGTTTTAAATTTTCAAAGTTGCCTCATGCAAAGATAGCACTAAGTGAAATCTGGGGAAAATCAAACAATACCACAAATCCCAATACTCAAAACCCAAGGCACAGAATGAAAATGAGGACCAGAAGAGGCAAGAAAACCGCTGGTAAGCGGGCATATGGGAAATTTGGCCGGTTTTTGTACGGCCAAATTTCCCCGTTTTCATTGTGTGTCATTATCTTATCAAAGAGTAAGGCTCTGCACTTGTTTAAATTTTTTTCAGAGACCAAATGTTTTTTGACAGAGAATGGGGTTTTGAAAATCGGAATTTTCCGGTTTTGAAACTAAAGCATCGTCTACTACTAGTTTCTAATATTTGGATGGCTCTAATACTATGTTGGGATTCCTAGCGCCTTGGTCGCCAACCGCGGCCATTGCAGAACGAAAAACTTTAACTTTTAAAAAAACTTGGCGCTAGAAACCACTACCTAGAATCTAACCAAACATTAAACTGTAATCTAAAAGTGATCTAGCTACTGTGATAGAGGGTTATACCAGAAGATCCGTGTCCTTCGGGCCTTCACTTCTCTTCTTAAGCTCTTAGAGACCCTTGATCAATCTTGCTTGAGGGCCTTCTTTATCCTAAATGATCCATCCAAGAGTTTGTAGTCCAAGCTTAGCTTCACTAATGAAGCAATTTAACAACCTAGTTTGTTAATATAGGTTGCTAAGATAATATAGTGAGTTGGTGTATTTTTATCTCTCTTCCTCCCTTGATTCTTAACTCATGAGATGGTAGAGAGGAAGATGAAGGAGGAGGAACTTAAGAAAGGCTAATGAGGAGAGAAGCTCACGGTGAGAATGAAAATCATCATCACAAAACAATAATTTAAGCATGGTTTTGTATAAACCATTTTTTACAATAAAATATCACAACCATACTTGAATAATTTGCACAAATGAATTCATTTGTCAATACTATTCAAGTATGGTTCATACCATTCTCTCCTTTACATCTCATGTTCTCTTTTACACCTCATTTCCATTTTAATGCATGATGATGTGTTCTCCTTCTAGAATGTATTTCCGCATAAATACGGAATACACTTTATCGTATATGCATACCCGTATTCGTATCAAAATACGAATACCCAAAAAGATAGAATAATACACAGAACGTAATACTATAATATACATATCGAAATATGCATGTGTAAATTATTAAATCAATACCTGATTTAATAATCCGGCTTAATTCTAAGCCGACTAGTATAATCAACCGTCCGATCGAAAGCCCGGATAACACTAGAATATATATATATAGAAATATGTATATGTAAATTATTAAATTAACACCTGATTTAATAATTCGGCTTAATGCTAAGCTGGCTAGTATTATCATTCGATCGGAACCCTGCACGTATCAAAATACGGCCACTACATCATTTCGCCTGAACCAGTGAAGCCCTCTGTGTGAGACTCTAAAGACTCGACAGTACGCTGACAGTGGATTTAACGACAAGCATGTCAGTGACACTAGATATACGTAACGGCTATCCAGGTACCTATCGAAAAGAAGGCTGACGAGCAAACTCATCTAAACCCCTACTGAGTTTCTCCGTGACAATCTCTGTATGGCCCGGTCTCTTTGTCTAAGAGTATCGCATGCCGTGTCTAGAGGATGGTAACCGTCAGACCCCTAATAACATAATAAGTCGTGTTGATTTGGCTCAGGATCGATCCGAGAAACTACTGATCTAATTATCGGTGAATCTTAACTGTCTTGGTCAAGGGCTTATGGTTCTTGCCAACCGGACACAGTGTGATATCGACTCCCAATACCTGGAGAGACGAATCCCTGACAATCACTCGCTGCCTCCATGTGGCTCGGGACTGTAACCAACCAAAACCTGTTTGCACGACTCAGTAGAGCCATGGTAGGGTAGTGATCAAAACACAGTGGGAACTCACACGAGACAAATGATGATCTTAGGTCTAAAGACTAACTTATACTCATGTCATCTGAGAACCGCTATCTGACTATAGGTATAATACCATCTAGAGATTCTCGGTGAGTCCGTCCAGTATACTCACTCCCAGTGAGCATCTGTATACAATCTTAGGTGATCACACCAATGGCTGTGGGACCAATCCCCGCCCTTCGTCGGGTCTAGAAATGTATACACAAATCTACTCTGGAATATTGATACCCGGTCTCGATACTTCTGCGACTTGGGACTTTTAAGGAAGTGCTTATGGATTGCCCATCTCCTACAAGTATGATCGCCATCAGAACGCTGATAGTCAAGCAAAATCCTACAAGCTTTATCAACATGTATCCGCCATATCGAGTATAACATACGCACATTTTAAAGATAAAAATAAACCAAAATAATATAGTACTTTAACGAGTCTTTATCAACATGTATAAGCAATACAAAGCAGTAAGAAAAACAAACGCATGTTCAGATAAAGACAACTCAAATAGTATATTATACAACTGAGTAAGATTGTCATGTACATACATATCCCCAGCATCCTATACAATACATGACTCTAAGACATATATATCCAACATTTACTACCTTTCCACCCGTACTGATCTCGAAAGATCTACTTACTTCTAATGGCTTTTACCATTTCAGAAGCATCCAGCAAAGTCCAAAGTCCATAATTTGCTAGAGTGCGTGGAGTCCAATTTGGATATAATGCATCCAGCCATCATCCGGAAGTCACCATTTTCTATGACCTGTCGATAACTAGTAGTGTCATCATTACCATGATGCTGACTTTCCTGTCACCGTTTACGAGAAAACCGAAGTATCTCTCGGGTGGCTGATGTCACCTACTAAATCCGTGGAGTGGTTATAGTTTGTTGGTTCTAATTGAATCTTCAGGTTCTACTAAATTTTCAGTAACCGTTTGTGGTTCCGGAATCACTTCCAGCTCTATCATACCCCCACTAATTTCTTTTCCAAAGAAATCCTTTTTATAAAAAGATGGCGAGTCAAAAACAATGCAACTATTGATCTTGAAAATGGTAGAAGTTAAACCCTTGCGAACGCTTGGGATAACACAAACTGCCATTACTGAAACATGCCTTGAGTGTCTCCGGATTCTGCTTTTAAACAGAAACCGGATAACTCTATATCTTAACAAACTCAAGATATGCTATCATTCTATGTCCATATAGAATCAAATGCGCTAATTTTGATGGAACCAGATTCAAATGTTATGCAGCTGTTTTCAGTGCATATCTCACCTAAATGGAAGATGGCCATACATCATTACTCATCATGGAGCGCACCCGCGGATGAGTAATCTATGAGAGAGAATCGAATTCTCAATATTACTACAACGGAATACCTAGCATAAGTATCTACTTCTTCGACCACTTCGAAGAATCTTGCCACTTTCAATGTTTTGTGCTTTAATTTATTTTAATACCATATGAACTTTTCAAAATTTTTGGACCTTGCATTTCAACGAATATGTGTCTAAAACCAGAGAACTCATAAGTAAAACGGAATGAAATAAGAGTACTGACCCCTTGTCCTATAGGACGCCGGACAACATACATTATCATGTATAAGTCCCAAGAGCTCAATAACTCAAATTTCGTGTGTTGTAAATTGAAAACTGTATTTTGGTTAAAAACGTCTATACCGTTATTCAATACATTTAACTTTATTCTTAACCGATAAAGGTAAATGTCCAAAACATATTTTCAAAATTTATATCTCACTTTATTAAATAACGATACAGATATATCATTTTAAAAATTAGCGCATGACAATGGTTTTTCAAAATCAAAAGTTTGTCGTTAGGCAAAACCAGATGATTTTCCAATAGCACCAATTACTATGAATTCCGATATTTAGGATCAAATCATCAATTTCTCAATATTCTACTTCTTTTCAGTATCTGTAACGCTCTACAGACGTGAAATTCTAATCCGTTATCCATATACTTAGGAGTCAGAATTAATTGAGAAACAATTTTCAATTGCAACTACACAGGAAAACCGAAACATTAAAAATGTTTTAAGGCGGTGGTCGGGTATACTTAGTAATACCTCTTCCATTGCCCAGATTCATGATACTAGTTGCAGTTTCCTTTACCCTCACTTCAATTCCTTTATATGCCTTTACATCTTACCTTCTGTACACCATACTTAGACAAGTTGGTTTTCTTCCTTCTCTACCTTTCAGCACCAGTCTAAGATTTAGAAGAAGATTATCCAACAAGCGTAACTGGTGTATACTTCTAATACAAGGAGCTCTCAACTTGAGAAAATGTGAAGGAGGAGATACAACATAATTTATACAATCTAAATTCTCCAGAGCCTGTGACCATTCTCGGTCTGAAATAAATTTCTTCGAGTTCGTATATAACTATATGAGATGACCTTTCCAAACAATATGGATTTTCGTAGTGATACGAAGTGTTCTGGAGAATGTAAAGTGTAAAGTAGGAGTGTCAGGGATATATGCGATTTTGTTATGAATCATGACAATCTAAAGCCAGATGGTAAAATTGTTCGGTTAACTTGGTTTGCGAGTTCTAGTTTAAGGTCAGTCGCGGTCGCAGCCAGAGAGAGAAAAGAAACACTCGGCGTGCATTCTATCAATATTAATTTGGTTAATTAATTTATCTAATTAGGATGACTCTTACCGTTTTCTCGAATTCTCCTTCACATTCTAAAAGGAGAACTAGTTGGGATCATATATACCTTACAATTTTGCCAACCGTTCAGTCAGGCCAGTGTTGGTATTCTGATAGAGGTCCCCATGCTTTTGCACGGACCTAATTTAATAACCTCGTTTCTGTCGAGGCATAACCCTATTAACACCTTTCTCCACACCTAATGGGTTAGCTAGTTGTGAAAAAATCTTCCGGGAGTAATACCTACTCATATGTAGGAATCAAGACCCAACTATCATTGTGTGATGACCTTGATGGAAGCCAATCAAAGTCACTACACCACAGAATGTATGCGCATACTTGGTAAGTTTCCCTTAGATTTGAAACTCCCGATTTGGTTTTTATCCCTAATGGCTTATGACCTTGACGAGATCAACAAACCATAAGTCGCTAGTCAAGTTCAACTCGTCATTATCTTAATTACCCTAAATCTACCCGCACGTGCCTCTGACGAGGTCAACAAGGCCTACGACTGTCCTAGTTAATCACATCGTATACTACAAACAAGCAATACTTAGCTACCGTACATTACGTCTCGACAAAGTCAACAAACACAACACGAATACTAAGCACTACTCGTAGGAAATGACGGAGGGCTACGGCTGGTTTTTGGTGAAAAACCTTTAACGTAATGAACTTGATATTGTTAAAGGAACTTGAGTGGCTTTGAAAAGGATTAGTTTATGCTCCATTTTTAAAACAAGTGGTATTGAAGAAAACCGAGTGATTTATAGTAACATAAACTTTTGCTTAAGAGCCAACTCCCCGTAAAGGGATCAAGGCTCTTTCCTCATCGAATGAGGTGCAGGATATTCCTAACCGAATACCTCTACGCAAAGCAAAAGAATATGACTATAAAGTCTTTTTGAAAATTTGGTTCTCACAACATCATTTAGGTTTATTTTCCTTACATTAAATATATAATGTAGTTCCATCATTTCAAGTTTCTAGCCACAACAGAAACAACCAAAATAGCATGCTTTTGTATGCCATCCGCATTCGCTACGGGGTCTCGGGGTTTCACCGTAAGGTTACTTAACTTACGGCAGGGCGGAGGTATGATTAGTGCGGATGCAAAACATATAGAAGCATAATATATATATATATATGTGTGTGTGTGTGTGTATCATCACAGGTATGTAGCAAACAATATAGAATAGCAGATAAACTAGGTGCCCCGTGTTTCATTTGAGCCGCAAATGAAAAACGTTTCCCGGTTGTGTGGATAGCCCGTACAATATCGAACCAAGACCCCTATGAGCACGGCAAGCCATCCGCCAATCCTAGAAGTGGGGCAATCCGACCTCAATGTCATAAGTGAGCCATCCGACACTTTCTAGAATCCGGTAATTTGAACGCTCCTTCTTGGGTTTATCCTATAACCCCTACAAGTGTGGCGAGCAACCCGTCAATTCTAGTGCAAAACGGCCCGGTCTCAATTCCATAAGATGGCCACCTACCGCACTCTAGAATCCGGTTGCCCGATGACTTCTCTGCCGGTCCATCCCAGTACAAGTAATGAAATATATACAAAGGCAACAGCGCCCGCATCCTGGATATGTCCCAACAAAAGAATATATATCAAACGGCAATGACGGCCACAAGTCGGCCGCTTGTTCCGAATAAATGAATACAACCAATTCAATACATATATCATCACACAAAGGGTTATCCATTATGACAATCCAGCTAAACCATCACAATGATATATAAACCAACATCACAAGCAACATATGTGCAACCATGTCTAATTGAACATATAGCAATTAGACAATGTTTCCAATATATATACACAAATACAGATATCAAACGATGCTATAGTTTCGACCAAAACTTTTCCTGAGTTGCCCGAAAACACAGACTACGCAAATAGAAATCTGGGGCAAATTGGTAGGTACCAAAAATCGAGTTTCCTAAATATCAAACCACTTCACAAATTACGAGGCAGGAGGCCACTGCCTGGCCGACCAAGGCGGCCAGGTCACGGCCTTTCGGCTTCGTATTTTGTGCCAAGTATTCTCTCTTAAAAAATTGCTCAAAACCGAGCATCAAAAAATTTCCCGAGTTCAGTTTTCAAAATGGACAAAGACTTGAATTTGGAAACTAAATTCGGTTAAAATTTTGGTTTCAAAACTATTGCATCGTCTAATCTAGTTCTAGTATTTGGTTTGGCTTTGATACTACTGCTGGGTCAGTCAGCGCAGCGGAAACTGGCCGTGGTGCCCATAGATCCCTCAGCAGCTACTTTTTATGTAATCCATTCACGACAGACTATAACCCTCCGGACCATACAACCGCACGGGGCACCCTGGGGCAAGAGCCTGCGCTTCGCTACTATTGTCACACAGTGAGAACCTCCATGGGTCGGCATCCCTACCTAGTAGCTTTGATACCATTGCTGGGTTTCTGGAGCCCGCACAGCGGAAGCGAAGACCGAAGTCGGAATGCATAACGAAAATTTTCATAGGAGCCCAAGAAACCGCAACCTTAGAAATCGATCCAAATACTAAACTAGCAAACTAAACAAGATAGCTAGCTACTATGTTGTAAATATACAACCTTTGGAGCGCTTCCACCCAATCATGAAAGACCCCTTCAAGCTCTGTAGGCCGTCGGGAACGAGTTTGAAAGTCCATCGTCCTTGCCAAAGATGATCCATCCAAAGGAAGTGGTTTAAGCTCTAGCTTCATCTAGTGAACCAGTGAAGCAACTAAAGATCACAAGATGCTAGTTTGTGATACTCAGAGATATAGAGGGTTCTAGTAATTTCTCTATCTCAATTCCACCTTAATTCTCAACAATGAGAGGAGGGAGATGAAGAGGAGCAAGTGAGGGGGGGGGGAGAGCAAAATAGAATGAGAGATAGAATGAGAGAATGAGCTAATTTCCTTTGGTTTTGTGTGACACATTTTTCCAATAAAGAATAGTAACTATGCCTCAATAGTAAACCCAAAGTAAACAAACAAATGAATTAGCCATCCCTCTCACCATTCCTAATGCCACCTCACCCCTCCACCTCGTTTCCATTTAACATAAATAAAAAATACAATTTGATGTGTCCTTTTTGTAGAAGTATTTTTGTATGAATACAATAATACAACTTCATATATACATACCCGTATTCGTATCAAAATACGAATACCAAAGAGATAGAAAAATACAATGAATATAATACTAGAATATATATATATATGTAAATTACTAAATCCATAGCTGATTTAATAATTTGGCTTAATCCTAAACCGGCTAGTATTACCATCCATTCGATTAAAGTCCGTATAGCTAGTACACGTATTTAATCGGAACTCTGCACATATCAATATACGAGCTCTACATCGTCTCGTCTCAACCGAGAAAACCCTTTGTATGGGATTCTAAAGACTCGACAATACGTTGACAGTGAGCTACTGGATAAATCCATAACCATAAGCACGTCAGCGGCACTAGCTGTATGTAACGGCTACCTAGGTATATGTCGAAAGGGAGGTCGACAATCAGTGCGTCCGTACCTACTGAGCCTGTAAGTGACAATTTTTGTACAATCCGGTCTTTTAGTTTAAGAGTGTCGCAAACCAGATCTAGGAGGCGGATAACGTCAGACCCCTAATAACTCGATAAGTCGTACCGGTATCAAGCTCATCACCCACCGAGAAACTACCGATCCACCATGGCCAGAGATTTATGGTGATAACCAACCGAACACAGTATGATATCAACTCCCTATATCGGGAGAGACGAATTCCTTCTGATCGTTCACTTCCTCCTTGTGGCTCAGGACTGTACCCAACTAAAAGCTATTTGCATGACTCCTTTGAGCCATGGTTGGGTAGTAATCTAAGTACAGTAGGAATCCACACGAGATAAATGGCGATCTCAGGTCTAAAAACTACCCTGTACTCGTGTCATCGGTGAACTACTATTTGACGATAGGTATAATACCATCTAAAAGTTCTCGGCGAGTCCGTTCGGTGTACTCACCTCCAGTGAGCACATGCATACAATTTTAGGTGCCAAAACACCAATGACTTGTGAGACCGGCCATTACCCTTTGTCGGGTTTAGAAAGTATACACTAGTCCACTCTGGAATATCGATACCCAGTCTCGATACTCTTACGATTAAGAACATTTAAGGATGTGCTTATGGACTATCCAGCTCCCAGTTATATGATCGCCATCATAATATTGATAGTCAAGTAAGAATCCTACGGGCTTTATCATTATGTATTGGCGACACATAATAGCAAGTAAAACATATACACATAAATAATAAAGGCAAACCATATAGCATACTATCATCTCGAGCAAACATATTCTACCTATATAGGTCCTCCCTCAATTACCATAATTATCTGGCTGCAATTACAATAATTGCCTTGAGGGCGCTATATCCAACAATTATAATTTTTCGTTAGTTATTCCGAGAATAGTTATGAACTTCTATCAGGTTTCTGCTGACATTCCAATAATCGTGCTTGGTATTTTTAGTGATGTGTATTTCGGGACAAAAAATTTATATAAATGAAAATGCTGACGATTGTTAAAAGGGGATGCCAAAGTGCAAATTGTTTGGACACGGGAAATTATCCAGCTATCTACCGAAAGTAAGGAAGAGAATTTTTTTTGGGGGGGGGGGGGGTGTTGCGCAATATAGCCTTTATAGTAATACCTACAGGGGTTGCGCAATATAGCCTTTATAGTGATTCCTACCTTCACCAGTCTTATTGTCGGTTGGTATATGCAAATTGATAAATTTGCTTTCAATCACGTTGCAGTATGATTCATATTCTCCTTATCGCTTACTATTTTGAAATCAACTGATTGTTTTTATTTTTAATTTGTTGAATAGCATGTGGAAGACCACCATCTTTATTCACTGAACTACATGCATTGGGGCGAGCCAAAGATTTGGTATGGAGTTCCTGGCAGTGATGCCGTTAAATTGGAAGATGCCATGAAAAAACATTTGCCCGATCTATTCAAAGAACAGCCTGGCTTACTTCATGAATTGGTAAATAAATTTTTTAAAACAAACTTTTATCGCATATTTTATTTCTTAAACTTGAAAACGGCTATACCTTCTTGTTTGCCTGCATCCTATTCTGGAGAATTAAAAAAAAAAAAATTCAGCAGGAACACCACCAACGCTTCATTGAAGAGCAAATAATGAAACTTCATGCAAATCACATAACAAAGATGTTGCAAATAACAAGTACATCACAATTAGTAATATATCCTCATAATTGAAGTCTCAAATACATAAATTAACCAGAAGAAGCCAGCAAAAGGTAATTCGTAGGGATGCAAGCAGGACTTGCAAGACCGGATTTGAATGAAGTAGAAGATGATGCCAATGCCTGTAAGGAAGTCACCCCCCATCCCCCCACCCCCCACCCCTACCCCCCCCCCCCCCCCAAAAAAAAAGAAAAAGAAAAAGAAAAAAAGTCGCCTGTTCTAGCTTTGGCCCTGGATATAGAAGCACTTGTCCGAAACACAAAAGCCATGAATGCAATGTATTTTTTCCCCTTTAGAACCAAAGCATCTACCCCTAAACCACGGCCACAATCGTCTCCAAAGCGAGTGTGTCTTAGGAAAGAAAGTGGCGTAGCCTTTTAAGTTTTCACCATGGGTCTAGCTCTCCTAAATTGTGAGTAATTCCAATAAACTCACACACCCATTTCCACACAAGTGAGGTTCGATAGAAGCGAGGAATAAATGTTTTCTGCAGTCAGAAGGTGTCTGCATATAAAGCAAGTATCATCGATATTAATTTTTCTACCATGGTTTTATATTTCGGTTGATCCCAATTTGAGTGAGGAAACCTCCTTGCGGTTAAGGTAACGACTTCGGGCATGGCCAGCTCCCATAGCGTGACGGGCGGTGTAACCGAGGAGTTGTCCCTTTGCAGCTTGACCGAAGCAAGGTCCGTTCAGCTCGTTCAGGGTCACATTTATTCCGGAATAATCTTTTGAGGAGGGACAATTTTACATATTTCTGCCAAATCCTTCCATTAAAGGTGGTGGGTACGGAAACTTATCTAGAGAAGGTTCCGTGCCGATTTACCGATGGCGGAGAATCGTGGCCCTTCTTGGTCTTCGAGTGCAAGGTTTCTTGGGGTGGCCAATTGTTGATATCGAGATTTTGAACTTCAATTTGTATTTACGAATTGATCAGTGGGGGTCTCTTCATTTAATACGAAGTTTATTAATTGGTTAGTGAGTTTATTATTGTATTTGTCAGTGTTTTAAAAAGCGGCCGCTTAAGCGGCCGAGCGGGTTTCGCCGCTCCGCTTTATCCGGCTTGAGCGGATGAAATTGTATAACCTATTTTATTGATGTATACATCTCATAAGTGTTATAAAGGGTATATAAGTATTGTTATTGGAGTAAGAATACACAAATATCAATTTATACGGCATTCCATCTTTTCTTTTTCTCTTTTTCCATTTTTCTATGCTTCGTGCTCGATTCGATAAATCCCACGGTTGTCGAGCCGGCTTTAAGACAAGGGTTGCAAAACTCCAAAATTTTAGATTTATCAACCTCAAGAAGTCGATATCTAAATCGATTTCGAGCAAATCTTGAGTTTTCTATTTCTAGTAGTTTTTGAATTTCGATCTTGAAATTCCAATTCGATTTCAACTCCATCTGGTTTCGAGCTACAATCTTTTAGATACCTTTTCTAAAATAATTTGCTAAGTATTTTTACTGATTTGAGCTATGATGCTTGATACTGGGTATCGAAAAGTTTATAAGCACTATATAAGCTAATAAATTTTAAGAAAATTTCAATTTTGTATTGAGTTATTTTAGCATATTTTAGCAAATAATATATTGTCTAAGCAAATTTGTTAAATTTTGTGTTAAATTTAAGCATTTGCTAGTACAAAAGCAATATAAAAATAGTTAGAACGTAATGAGAATCATTATTTATTGACAAGAAAAGAAATATTGATAAACACCATTGTTCTGATTTTTGAACGGTCTGAACGGCCGCTTAAGCGTTTTGGCTTCTTGACCGTTTCGCTTTTCTTTTCCGTTTTAAAACACTGGTATTTGTTAATTGAGTTGGTTTATTTGACACCATTCTTTACCAGAAAGGCGAGTACAACTCTAGCATAGAGGTAAAGCCTCTTGCCATTGGCAGGAGGCTCGGAATTCAAATCCCGCTTGCATTAAGTTAGGTTCTATTATTAAAGAAGTTAATTACTAAAAGAATGTCACATTTTACAATCTATTGATAAAATCATTCTAGACCTCATTGATAGCTGAAAAAATATAAAAAGAACTTACAGCTATTTTTTCCAAGTAATATAGAAATCATTATAGACATCATTAGTTAATAATTACTAAGAAAATATGTCACTTTACATATTGTTAGTCTTAATATTTATATAATTTTTTAATAATATCTAAAATCTTTGTGACTTAGTCAAACAATAAAAAAATTCAAGTGTATGGAAAACATAGTATACATTGCTACTGCAAGAATTTCCTACGGTGGCAAGACATATGACAACAATTAATTATTTGTTGATTCATGTGTATGTATCTTTTCCCAATCCAAGAATATCATTAAAGCTAGAAAAAAGTTAAAATAGTAATCCGCCATGTGTCCGGCCACTATAGGAAATTCCAATAGTGGCATTCACCCCTACTTTCATTTGCTTCATTCGATGTCATAAATCGTAGGCCCCCTATCTACAGATCAGTTATGGCAAGAAAAAGCCCATACGACGGAGGCGTCAGTTGCCTTTATTCGAGGACTTCAACGGATCTTGCAATCTCATAAACGACAATTCTTCACGTTTTCCTCGAACAGTGGGAATTCTATGCTACTTGATTGACTTTGACAGATATGTTTAGGGATTTAGATCGAGTGAAATACGGTCCACCTCTCGGTAATCAGATTGCTAACATTGGATTTATATTAAAGTCTTCTAACCTTCGTCATCATTTGTTATGAACGGCAGGTTAGTATACAAATCGGTTTGCATTGTGAACCTCATCCTTCATGTACTAGATTTTCTAACCATTATATATGTCTCTAGATATAGAATAAATTTTATGATGCACTGTGATCAATAGCTTAAGGATACAGAAAACAAGTATTTCACTATGCTAATTATCAATGCAACTGAGCATCATAGGCAGACAAATATTTACGTAGCGTATTTTATTAGATTTCCAATAAAACCATTTCCTGACTAAATTTTACATTATTAATGTAAATCAGGTTACACAATTGTCTCCTTCAGTCCTAAAATCCGAGGGAGTTCCTGTTTATCGCGCTGTTCAAAATTCCGGAGAATTTGTCCTTACATTCCCAAGAGCGTATCATTCTGGTTTCAACTGCGGCTTCAATTGTGCGGAGGCTGTTAATGTTGCTCCTCTGGATTGGTTGCCTCATGGTCAGTGTGCAGTTGAGCTTTACAGTGAACAGCGGCGCAAAACATCTGTGTCACATGATAAGTTACTGTTTGGTACTGCACGAGAAGCTGTTAGAGCACTTTGGGAGCTCAGGATGCTTGGGAAGAACGATCCAGATAATTTAAGATGGAAAAGTGTTTGTGGAGATGGAGTACTTACTAATGCGATTAAGGTAATTATATTTCACTAAAATAAAGTACTCTATTATTGTTTTTCGCTAAACTACCTTAATTTTTTTTAATACATAAGCTTTAAGAAAGTGGTACATTCAAGGGTATTTTAGTGATAAAACCACCCTTCAAACCAAAAGCTTATGGAAGTTTATGTAACAAAAATCTTCAAGGCAACTTTGTGTAAAACAATTATAGTTAGGGGAATTTTAGTGAATTGACCCTTTTTATATTGCATATGCATTCCTCTATCTTTACAATAATGACAAGCCTTTATCCCAATTTTTTTTTGGATCAACTTCATGAATATGTTTCTTCCAATATGCTCGGTTAATGATCGTCTCCTTGGTTAAATTTGCAATTAACCCATCATTTTTAATTGTCTTTATCTGTATGCCTTTAGGTCCTACTCATTGCTCTCTTTGCGTCATTATCTACAATTTTGTCATTTCTCCTAATTGGAGCATTTGTTGGTACTTGGTAGGCCTGTCAAAAATACCCGAACTAGGCCTTGAACCCGACCCAAACCTGATTATTTTTTAACGGGTCGACTTGACCCGATCCGTTTAGTAAATGGGTCGGGTACTGGTCAGAGCGGCTAACCCGCTTGACCCGAGTTGCCCCGTTTAGGTCCATATTAGTTTTTATAATTTGTTGGTCCGCTTTGGGCTTTGGAGTTGAGAAGGCTAATTTTTATGGGCTTTAAACCTGAAGAAGCCCAACCCATCAATTCATAACTTTTAAATTACAAACCCTAGTTTTAACTTTTTCTTTTTTGGTGCAGACTCCAAAAGCAATGACCTTTAATCATTTTTTTTATGAGAAAGTCTATTGTTTACAATTATTTAACTAATAGTTTAACTAGAAACATTATTCATAATGAAATGTCCGATTATTAAGACAAGGTTTGCTAAGAATTAAGAAAAGATATGCAATGATATTTCAAGCACTAAACAAACAATACGATATATTATTTTTTATACATAAAAGATCATAAGATTGTTACAACAATGACAATGTTAATAACTTAATATGTTAAACATTCATATATCAAATCACTCAAAATTTTCTTATAAGTCACTTAAGTCTCTTGCTGTCTCATATGCTAAAAATAGCACATCATGGTATATGTTACATTGTTACTCTTGAATCTTGAATCTTGATCCTTGAACCTCGATGTCTTGATATCGTTGCCATCTATGTATATGCTCTGTAAAAAATTTGGAACAAACTAACATAGTCAAAATATTAAATAATGAATATATGATTAAAAGATCACAATATTGGAATTACATATTTACTTTCTAACTTTTTATATATGAAATAAATTCAAAAATACTTTTCGCCTACAATATTAAAAGGGTTTTTAAAAAGGAGTATAAAAAGGCAATGGATCAATTCATGGGTGGGAATCTGCAAAAAACAAAATCATGAGTGGATCGGTTCGGGTTGACCTAACCCGACCCGACCAATAAACGGGTCAGCCAGGTCGGTCCGTTTACTGGCTGACCCGTTTATTGTTGGGTGGGATACGGGTCTACATTTGCTGACCTGTTTATTAAACTGGTCGGGTCAACCCGAACCCGTATCATGGCGGGTCAATCTTGACCCGACCCGTTTTCGACCCGACCCACACATTTTGCAGGCCTATTTGTTGGTCTCATTGCACAAGTCCAAACCATTACAATTGATTCTCTCAGCGCCGTGTCCAACTTGTTACAAATACACTCATTTCTTATTTTATCTAGGGTATTATCAATTTATCACACATCCATCGCAACATTCTCATCCTAGCTACATCATATTTTGGACATATTTCTTAATTGCCCAACAAGTACTTCTAAAATATGTTTGGTCAATTGTAGAATATCTCCCTCACCCGTTGCGCGTAGAAGGATAACACACTGTTTTCAAAAGTTTCTCTTTGCCTCGTACTTTTGACCACCGTCTTCTTTTATCTGTATTTTTTTGGATCCCAACGTACCCCAATTTTCCGTTGTTTCATTCAGTCAGTCCCCATTTAAATCCACTTGTCCCCAATTTTATCCATATCAAAATCTTTCACATTAATTGGGGATACTTGTGGAACTCCTTTTAGAACATCTAAAATTTATAATCTATTCTAGATATATTGAACATGTATATTTAGCTATGACGACAACAATTTTTGCATGTGAATAACAAATTACTTCTTTTGTAATTTAAATCTGCCAAGTGATATCTTTTTCATACAATACATATTCATTAGAAAACAAAATATTAGCATATCTCAATGCACCTTATCACATATTTTTGGATCATTGTAAATCCATGGATCGACTCATATCATGTGCCTCATACCTGTATCCGAATCTGTGCTACATTGTTTAAGAGTTCAGCGTAGCCCTGATTGTTCAGGTTTATGTTCATGTTAACTACCTAATGATTGTCTGAACATGATCTTTCAGGAAAGAGTTTGGATGGAACAGGAAAGAAGACGGTCTATTTCTCTTCCTTCTAATGAAAGAAAGATGAATAAATTGGATTCAGCAAGTGAGAGAGAATGTTATTCATGTTTCTACGACCTCGACCTATCTGCTGCAAGCTGCGAGTGCTCTCCGAATCGTTTTTCTTGCTTAACTCATGCAAAGGATCTCTGTTCTTGTGAACCGGCACACAAATTCTACCTCTTTCGCTATACCATGGATGAGCTCAACACCCTTGTGAAAGCTCTAGAAGGAGACTCAGCTTCAATAAACAAGTGGGGTTGTGAGGTCTTGGGTTTAGTTTTCCCTTCAAATTCCAAAGATTGCTTGGAAGAACAACCGCTTGATATTAATATGGCAGACTCTGTTGAGTTTCGTCCGGCTAATAAAAAATGGGTGCATGAAGACTTAGACTTTGAAGAAAGAAAGATCGATAGAAAACAGTTAGTTTCATTAGTTGGTGACACTAACGGTGTAAATAGATCAAACATTGAGCTCGGGTCTTTTGTTTCCTCATCGGAGGTATCTACCTCTAATGGTTTTGTGACCAGAATTTTGAATGAAGCGTCATGTCGTGATGATGGTTGCAAGTCGAGTACAAAGCTGTTTGGTTTTGACCTTAATCAGACTCCTCCATGTCTTTCTGCGCCTTCACGTGTTCAAGAAAATTTCAAGGTCGCTTCTGGAATTTTCAAAAAGAGATTACAGCACTTTGTTGAGCCTCTTCAGTTTGGAACTTTAATGTTTGGAAAGCAGTGGTGCAATGATAAAGCTATTTTCCCTGAAGGTACCTTAGGATACAACTAATTTCATGCTCTATGTTTCTTGTGGCGCAAAAAACAATTTTGGTTGTTACTGGATTTGTAGGTTTCAGAAGCCGGGTCCAGTTTTTCAGTGTGCTGGATCCAACAAAGACGTGCAATTATGTTTCAGAAATATTGGATGTCGGACTTTTTGGGCCAATATATAAGGTGGACGTTGTTCTTGTATATTAGTAAATGCTAAGCTAGTTGCACTTTGAAGATGTTTATTCTTTTTGGCTATAAACTACACTAAACAATCCTTAACTATGTGCATTTTATAGCTAACTACCTTAATTAATTTTTAGGGTAAATTTTACTATACTTCATCCACCTTTTGAGGTTTTTAAGATAACCCTATTGAACTTTAAAAATACTATGAAACCCCAGTGAAGGGTATTTTCGTAAAAAAATTGAAAAGTATTTTGTCAAAAAATATCATATTCCGTTCATTTTGATTCTATTCAATCTATCTGTAAAACATTTTGGTGTTTTTCAGTCCAATTGTAGCTTGCACGAGTTAATCAAATTAACGATTTCATACAATATTGATAGTTCGGTGGGGTTTTATAGCATTTTTAAAGTTCAATTAGGCTATCTTAAAAACCCCAAAAGATCGATGGTGTGGTTGGAATTACTTTCAGTTCTACCTCATGACCACTAATTTCTTTTATGAGAAATTCCTTTTCTAAAAAGGTGGTATGTTGAGCAACAAGTAACTTTTGTTCCTCACTATGGTAGAATAGATATCCATGTGAATTCTTTGGATATCCCACAAACTTGCAAAGAACTGATCTTATCTCGAGCTTGTCCGGATTTTTCCTTTTGACATAGGCCGGACAACCCCATATCTTAACTTGTTTAAGACGTGGTCTCTTTCCACTCAATATTTCATATGGTATTTTAGGCATACATTTAGATGAAACTTGATTCAATAGGTATGCGGCTGTTTCAAGCGCATAACCCCAAAAATAAATAGGTAACTCAACAATACTCATTATAAAGCGTACCATATATAATAGGGTGCGATTCCTCCGTTCCGATACACCGTTGTGCTGTGGTGTATACGGAGGAGTAAGCTGAGAGAGAATCTCATTCTCTTTTAAATAATTCAGGAACTCCATGCCTAAGTATTCTCCTCCCCGATCAGATCGAGAGATTTTGATACTTTTACACATCTGGTTCTCAACTTCGCACTTATATTCTTTGAATTTTTCAAAAGCTTCAGACTTGTGTTAGACATTTTTTCATTCAATTACAGTAAGCTCCCTTAAAGTTATACACCTGAGGGTATTTTGGTGGAAAAAACTCCCTTAAAACTAAGGTTTAATGGAGTTTACTGACATTTAAGAAAAAACTTCAAGGTGTTATCATAATTTAGCCTGTTTATTTTCCAAGTTCATTTACATGACACCTGATATGCCGTTTTTGGTATTGTATGTGTGCATGGACACGAGCTACAACATGTTTCAAAATGTGCTCGTTATTTGTAGAGTAATCGTTATGCAGTAAATAACATTCTTTTATTCTTCCAATAATAATTTTATTTTGTAAATTTTAGGTTACTTTAGAAGATAACGAGGAAGAGAGCTTCATGCATTCTTCTGCTACGCAATGTTGGGATTTGGTGAGAGAGAGAGTGAACCGAGAGATCACAAGACTAGGCAGCCTAGGGAAGCAATGCCTTACTCCATTGCAACCTCAAGGGAGCATTGATGGCCTCGAAATGTTTGGGCTTCTATCTCCACCAATTGTTCAGGTGAGTCTAACTCTTCAAACAGATTCAAGTACACACAGTTATGAATATGTGAGTAAACAAGGACCTAAAACTTCTTGTTTGTTTCCGAGAAATGTGCATGCTCCTTTCTAGTGATATAGACAAGCATTTTTGCAGATGCGATGCTTCTATACATATATTACATATCTTGAAGGGAAAATCGAGAAGTTTTAAAAAGCTTTTTAGTTGAAATCATAGAGATTTTTACAATTTTTTTTGGGGATTTTTAAAGTTTTGTTGGTAGAAACTTTCAAAGAATTTTTAATTAGATATTTTAGAAGATTTTAGAAGATTTGAACAGTTTGAAATGACAGCTTTCAACTGCAATTTGTTCTTAAAATTATGAAGATCTTTCTTGCTACGTATCATATTTGAGATTCACCCTCTCCCTTTTTTCAGTTAATACGTAGAGATTTGTAACCAAAAAATAGTCCTTAATCAAAGCTAATAAAGCAGGGAAAAGACTTCCTCCGGTCAAGAAAGAAAAAACCATGTGTGCATGTCTGTTCACTCTTGTGTACAGAGCATCATATTTGCAAATTTCAAATGCTCAGTCTACTTACTAACTCGAGTATAAACAGGTGATCGAGGACCTCGATCCTCACCATCGATGTGCAGAGTACTGGGCATCCAAGTCTCAAAGGACAGAAACAAAGAACACATCTAACAAGTTATTTGGTGTTGATATCTTTGAGCTGACAAGAATGAATCAGATGTAAGCAATGTTCTCGGGGGTCTGTTCAAAAAAGCAACCATCGACGGACTGAAGATGATGCTAAGGGTATTTAATAGCGAGGCGGGGAGCGATAATTGGAGGTCCGCATCCAAAACTCTGATGAAAGAAATTCAGAAAGATGTACATTAATAAACGTAGAAAAGAAATAAATTACGGAATAATGACGCCCGATGCTAAAAAATGCCATTGGAGCCACCATTCTTTTCATCTATATGTGACAATACCAACATCTCCATTTTTATGGGATCGGTTCATTCTTTGTTAAATCCATAGGTTCAAATTGCCTTGGTGTAGAAGGATTTTTTATTTGTAGTGATCATTTTGAAGATGCAATAGATTTTTTTCCTTGTCTAATTTATAGTATATATAGAAGGCATCTTTGGGGTTTAGACACTGAATATTTTTGATGTCTACTTTTCTTGGTCATGAGCAGAATTAAGAGCTATTTTTCTATGACTTGTATCCTAAGTGAAGTTATCATTAAACTTTAGAATTTTGAAGATCTCAAAGAAATATCTTCGAATTTATTCAGAGGAGATATAATCAATGCATTATAATTATAGCAAGCAGGCAAGGATGCATGTGATTCTAAATGAAAAAGGTCACCTTCGGGACTTTGGTTTTGCTTCTGTGGAATCAGAATCATGCTGAAATGGAGAAAGCCCCGCATATTTTCGGCTGATGTCTTTGCTTGTTATTATAACTTCACATGGATGTTTTAATGGAGTATGATGTACACCATCTTCCTATTGTAACAAATGTGAGGACCACATGATCCAATGTCTAATTGTATTCTAATATTTTTTCTTGTATATATTTAAAGTGAGAATAATGGAGGTAAAAGACCTTAGGCGTCAAAAAAGTACACCCTCTACAATATATTAGACGATTGACATCGTTCATCTTGATCTTCATCGTTCAATATGCTGATATACCAAATTTCATGTGATTCTAATACATTTTCACCGTTGATTTAGTGGATGTAAAATTAACAGTTTACCGACAATAGAACTTTTTACACTGTTAAATCAACGGTGAAAAGTAGTTAGATTCACATGAAATTTGGTATATTGACATATTAGACGATGAAGATCAAGATAGAAGGTGTCGATAGTCAAATAAAATGGTGGAAGGTGTACATTTAACGCCACCTGATGAGGGGCCTCTTTCCGCCATTATTCTCGTATATAAGTGTCTTAGTGTAATGTTTTCTATATTTATGTCTGTATGTGTGCATAAAGTTGGTCATATTTTAAGCCCCTGTTTCAAGGTTTTATGATACTTGAAAGAACCCATGCGTAAGTGCATGGGCACCGAAATTTCCATCCATGTACTGAAAACAAAATGAACAGTGCATTAAACGACGATTTTTCAATAGAGCTGCAGGAAGACGATTGCCACAAGTTAAAATTTTACATGAGAAAGTTAAAGTGTATTATTGGATTTTGTTTACGAAATTTTGCAACCGTGACTGTATTTTGCAATCATGACTAAATTTTGAAAATGAGGGTATTCCATATAATTATCCGCCAGATGGGAAAAAGAGCATGAAAAACGAAGTTTCCATCTATACATTTGAAAGCAAAATAACAATGCATTAAGCGACGATTTCCCAATATAGCTGCAGTGAGATAGTTGCCGCGATTTAAAAATTTTCCATGAAGAAGTTAAAATGTAATTTTCCATGACGAAATTAAAGTGTATTATTGGAGTTTGATTAAGAAAGTTTGCAACCATGACAAAATTTTGAAAATAAGGGACTTCCAATAAGTATCCGCTAGATGCCTAAAAAAACACGAAATTTCCATATGTACATTAAAAAAAAAACGAACAGTGCATTAACCTACGATTTCGCAATATAGCTACAGCAAGATGGCTGTCACAGGCTAAAAAATTTGCATGACGAAATTAAACGAAAATTTTCAACCGTAACAAAATTGTGGAAATGAGGGTCCTCCACGTAATTTTCCATTAGATGCCTAAAAATGGGGGTTTCCTACGATTTTTTAGCATAAAGACAAAATTGAGTTTGAAAATTCAAAGTGTATATATATGCTAGAGGACCAAAACAAGCTTGAAATTCTGCGATAGGCCAAAGAAAAGTTTGAAGTTTGCCATGTAGCATTTTATATAGACATGAAAGAATCTCTGCGCAAATGCTGGGGCAACAAAGTTTCCATTTGTATACTGAAAACAAAATGAACAGTGCATTAAACGATAATTTTCCAATATAGCATCAGTAAAACGGTTGTCGCAAGTTAAAAATTTTCCACGAGAAAGTTAGAGTAATATTTGATTTTATTTACGAAATTCTGTAACCGTGACAACATTCTGAAAATGATGGGCGTCCATATAATTTTCCGCTAGATGTTAAAAAAGTGCACGAAATCTGTATGTTTGAAAGCAAAATGAACAGTCATTAAGCAACGATTTCACAATATAGTTACAGTAAGATTAAGATAGTTGTCGCAAATTAAATATTGTCCATGACGAAGAAGTGTAATTTTCCATGACGAAATTAAAATATATTATTCGAGTTTATTTACGAAATTTTGCAATCATGACTAAATTTTGAAAATGAGAGTCTTCCATATAATTATCCGTCAAATGCCAAAAAGAGCATGAAAAACCGAAATTTACATCTGTACATTTGAAAGTAAAATGAACACTGTATTAAGCGATGATTTCCCAATACAGCTACAGTAAGATGACTGCCGCAAAATAAAAATTTTCCATGATGAGGTTACAATGTAATTTTCTATGACGAAGTAAAAGTGTATTATTGGAGTTTGTTCAGGAAAGCTTACAAGCATGACAAAATTTTGAAAATAAGGGTCTTCCAATAATTATTTGCTAGATGAATAAAAATATATGAAAAACCGAAATTTCCATCTGTACATTTGAAAGCAAAATGAACAGTGCATTAAGCGACGATTTCTCAATATAGCCGCAGTAAGATGATTGATGCAGGCTGAAAATTTTGCATGACGAAGTTAAAATATGTTATTGGAGTTTATTTACGAAATTTTACAACCGTAATAAAATTGTGGGAATTAGGGTCTTCCACATATTCTCCGTTAGATGCCTAAAAAGTGAGGGGCTTTCATACATTTTTCCGTATAAAAACAAAACCGTGTTTGAAAATTCCAAGATATATATATATATATATATATATATATATATATATATATATATATATATATATATAAAAGACAAAAGAAAGCTTGAAATTTTAGCTAGAGAACAGAAAAAACTTAGAAACTTGCTACATAGTTTTTTATACACACTGGACTAGAGTAGAAAGAACCCCGGCACACCGAAGTTCCATCCATATACTGAAAACAAAATAAACAGTTTATTAAGCGACGATTTTCCAATATAGCTGCAGTAAGACGGTTGTCGCAAGTTAAAATTTTTTCGTGCGCAAGTTAAAAGTGTATTGTGGAATTTTGTTTGCAAAATTTTGAAACCGAGATGGTATTTTGAAAATGATGGTTTTCGATATAATTTTCCGCCAGATGCCAAAAAATAACGCGGAAGCTGTATATTTGAAAACGAAATGAACAGTACATTAAACAACGATTTCCCAATATAGTAACAGTAAAATAGTTGTCGCAGATTAAAATTTTCCATGTTAAAGAAAAAGTGTAATTTTCATGACGAAGTTAAAATGTATTATTGAAATTTATTTACGAAATTTTGCAACCATGATTAAATTTTGAAAATCAAGGTATTCCATATAAGTATCCGCCAGATGTTAAAAAGAGCAACAAAAACCGAAATTTCCATATGTACATTTGAAAGGAAAATGAACGCTGCATTAAGCGACAATTTCCCAATATAGCAGTAGTAATATGGTTGTCGAAATTAAATTTTTTCCCATGATATAGTTAAAATGTAATTTTTCATGACTAAATTAAAGTTTATTATTGGAGTTTGTTTACGAAAATTTGCAATCATGATAATATTTTGAAAATGAGCGTCTTCCAATAATTATCTACTAGATGCCTTAAAAAGCATGAAAACCCAAAGTTTCCATAAGTACATTTGAAGGCAAAACGAACGGTGCGTTAATCGACGATTTTCCAATATAGCAGCAGTAAGATGGTTGTTGTAAGCTAAAAATTTTACATGACGAAATTAAAATGTGTTATTGGAGTTTATTTACGAAATTTTATAATCGTAAGGTCCGTAACAAAATTTTAGAAACGAGGGTCCTCCATATAATTTTTCGTTAGATGCCAAAAATATGAGGGGCTTTTCTATAATTTTTTCACAAAAAAACAAAATTGAGCTTGAAAACTACAAGCTATATATATACAGGGCTAGAGGACAAAAAAAGCTTGAAATACTAGCTATAGGACAAAAAATAGATTGAAGCTTGCCAGGTAGCTTTTTATATAGATATAAAGAAGATAGATAGATATAGAGATAGATATAGATATAGATCAAGAGGTCCTCAAAACATTGTTATTTTGAAAAACACCCCCTAAAACTTCATATTTTTAAATACACCACCTAAAACACTTAGTTAAACTAAGGCTTATTTATTGAAAATTCCCAACAGGTTTGGATAATTTTAACAAATTTCTCATTACTTTTAAAAGTATTAAAAAACTACGGATCTTAACGGTGCCATGCGGGCGTAAAAATTTAAAATAAATCCCCAAATTACCTCTAACCCAAATTTCAAAAAAAAAATGAAATAAATAAATTAAAAAAATGGTCCTTTACTTCTAGCCCTTTCCCTGTCCTTCCCCTCTCTCCAGCCCCCGACCTCCCCTGATCCATCTCCGGTCCCTCTACGTACAACCCCAAAAATACTAATTTATTTAATTAATAATTAATAATTATATTAATATAGTTAATAATTATTATTTGTTTTATGAGAAGGGCACAATGGTCCTTTACTGCGAAATTTAATACCGTTAACATGAACCGTTAACTCATGGAAATTTCTTGATAGTTTTAAAGTTAATTGGAGTTTTGTTAAAATGACCCAAATTTGTTGGGAGTTTTTAATAAATAAGCCTTAAACTAAATTAACCCCTATGCTTAATTAACATCCTTAACACCGTTAGAAATCTCCGTTAAGAAGATAAAATGACAATTTTTCCCTCCTAATGGTTTAATATTGGCATTAGAAAGAGAAAAGGAAAAGAGATTATTAAGCAATGTTGAAAGATTGAAAGAGAAAATATGGGTTTTGAATACAATTCATAATATTAGCAATAATTTAACTATTAATCCTAATTAACTTAACTAAAAGGGTGTTTTTAGTAACGGATAAGTTTAGTGGGTGTATTTAAAAAAATAAAGTTTTAGGGGGTGTTTTTTAAAAGGGAAATTTCACCAAAACCACCGTGTACTTTACCATATGTTCCAAAAACTATCATGAAAAAAATTCTCATCATAGAAACCCACTAACGTTACCCTCAGTTAAACCCGACCTCTCCCCTCGCAACCCCCCTGTCCGTTAAATCTTAAACCTAAGTGGCCACGTGACCGTGACTTTTTTTCTTTTTCATTCCATTTTTACCCATTTTCTTTCTTTTTAACTTCAAGTTCTCTCTCTTTCTCTATCCCTCTTCATTTTCTTTCTCTTACTTTCTCCTTGACCCACGGTGTCACTGGCGGAATAGCAGAAGACGAGGCGGCCGTAGTGAAGGGCTAGAGTATTGGAGGGCTAGAGTTCCGACGAAGTGGTGGTAGTGGGTGATGGCCTAAGAGATGGATCGAGGGATGATATGGAAAGGGTTTGGTTGGTGGGGAAATAGAGACGGAGGTTGCGGTCGTTGTCGAGATGGGATAGATGAATGATTTTTTAGAATGCTTGTGCTAGGGTCGCTACACTAGCGGACTAGGGAAATTCATAACAAGAAATTTTGAAGCAAGTTCAACCAACCATGCCCAAAAAATCATCCATAGCATAAAAATAGCAAGAACTACAAAGCATAAATAAGCAAGTTTGGGTTTTGAAGGAACTACAACCTTTGTAGCGTGTCTAAAAATATGTAGAAAACCCTTTGCTAAGCTCCTAGTTGCCGGGAACAAGCTTGATCGTCGATTTTCCTCACCAAAAATGATCCACTTAAAGGAAACCCAACCCAAGCTATAGCTTCACCAAATGAATCAATCTAGTGAAGCAACTTGCTCTCACTTTTGCTAAAAAAGAAGAGGAAGATGATGTAGAATATGATCACTCTCTTGTTCTCTCTCTCTCTCTTTTACTCTCCAAAAAATTCAAGAGAGAAAAAAAGGATGAAAGGAAAATATGGAATAAAAGAGAAGCAATCATTCTAGCCTTGTTATCAAGTCTAAAATGTGCAAGAAAATTCTAAAAATCTCCACACTTCTCTTTTATTCATTCTTCATTTCTTTTATCAATAAAAATAAATGAATCATTTCTTTTATATTGATAATAAGAAATGAAGTGTCCCTTCTAGATGAATGCATATCATATACACAAACATACAACTAGTATATGTATCATATACTTATACAAGTATTTGTATCATATACAAATAGCAAATGAGAGATAAATAGAAAGTGAACATAATATTAGAATATATATATATATATATATATATATATATATATATATATATATATATATATAATTTAATAATCCGGCTTTCTAATGAACCGGCTAGTATTATGTAAACGTCCGATTAATATATGTGTATCAAATACACGTATTAATCGAACTCCCGCACATATCACCATACGCACACTACATCGTTTCTCCTGAACCGGGAAACTCTCTATGTGGGACTTTAAAGACTCGACAATACACTGACAGTAGGTTAGGATCATATTTGATTGATCTGAAACACTTTCAGATCAATCCCCTTATGGGTTAACCCACAAGCACGTCAGCAGTACTACTTGCACGTAACGGCTATCCAGGTATTGATCGAAAAAAAGTCGACAAACAAGCTCATTCGTATCCTACAGAGACTGTCAGTGATATCAGCATACAATCTGGTCTCTTCGTCTGAGAGTGTCGTATACCAGGTTTGGGGGGTGGATCCTGTCAGACCCCCAATAACCCAACAAGTCATGCCGATGTCAAACCCATAACCATCAGGGATACAATTGATAACACTTATCAGTTTTTCTCAACCGCCTTGGCCATGGACTTGTGGTTATAGTCAATCAGGCACAACGTGATATCAACTCCATATACCAGGAGATACGAATCCCCTGGACCGCTTACTGCCTCCATGTACTTCGGGACTGTATCCAACTAAAACCTGTATGCACGGCTCTTTAAAACCGTGGTTGAGTGGTAATCAAAAAACAGTAGGAACACACATAAGACATTATGATAATCTTAGGTCAGAAGACTACCTTGTAATCATGTCACCAGAGAAATGCTATCTGACAATAGGTATAATATCATTTAGGAGTTCTCGGTGAGTCCTTTCAGTGTACTCATTCACCAATGAACACATGTATACAATCTTTGATATCAAACACCAATGGCTGTGAGACCAACCATCGACCTCCAACCGGATCAAGAAACGTATAAACCAGTTTACTCTAGAGTACCGATGCCCAGTCTCGATACTCCCACTACTAGAAACATTTAAGGATGTGCTTATGGACTACCTATGTCCCACTAGTTAATCCCTATCATAATCCTGATAGTCAAGCAAAGATCTTATGGGATTTATCAACATGTATTAGTGATAGTAAAACAAGTAAAATATATACACATGAAAGATAAAACAAACTGGATAGTATACTATCATATCAAGTAAGAATGTTTTGTACATATATATGTTCAAGCACAATTATAATAATTGCTTCTAGAGCATACATATCTAACAATCTCCTACTTGCACTAAGATCAATTATTGTAATATCGCATACCCAACATCTTGAATAGACGCTCAAACTGCGCCTGAAGGATGACCTTGGTGAATGGATTCGCTGTGTTGTCCATTGTATCTACACTCAGAAGCTCGATCTCACGGCGATCAACTCTCTCTCGAATCAGGTGATACTGTCTCAAGATGTGTCTAGATTGCTGATGGGACCGTGGTTCCTTCGCTAATATCATAGCTCCATTGTTATTATAATACATAGGTATTAGATCAACAATGGTTAGAACCACTCCAAGCTCTAAGATGAACTTCCGCATCCAGACTTCTTTTTTGGCAGTATCGTTTGCAGCAATGTACTCAGCCTTCATCGTCGATTTTGCGAAAGTATATTGTTTGGAACTCTTCCAACAGACCGTCCTTCCGAAGTGGGTAAACACAAAACTCGAGACAGACTTTCTGTCATCGATATCATTTTGGAAGCTGGAATCGGTAAACGCCTCCATTTTGAGGTCACTATTATCATACACGAAGAATATTTATTTAGTCCTTCGCAAGTACTTAAGAATGCTCTTCACGGCTGCCCAGTGCTTCTCCCCTGGGTTTGATTGATGCCTACTGTAACATTTCATAAAAATTTAAAATGTTATTTTGTATTTATTTAATAATAAAATGAATTTATATATATAAGACAACATTTATCTTTTTTTTTAAAATCTATTTTTAAATATGTCATGGAAAAATATGTTGTTCACATTTGAGTTTTGATTTAATTCTCTTTATTTTGAAAAAATGAAAAGAGGGGAAAATGTTAGGTTATAGTGTACTCACTCTCACCACAACACAACACGCTTATCCTAACAAATATCTAACAAATATCTATCATATATCAATTGCGTTATGGCTAGCACCTCTCATTCTCTACATCTTTCTTTACAAACACAAAAGAATTATCCTAACTCTCCTTCACCCTCACACAAAAACCTAACCACCCTCTATAAAAAAATCACCATGGTTGTTGATAAGTTCTTCATGTAAAAGGATCAAGACGCCAAGTTTAATACATATTTCTTCAAAGATCTTCATTTAGATATCACTAGAGCTTGGATCCCTCTCAATATTCTTCAAAAGGTAAAAATCCATTTTTTCTTCAAGTTGTGTTCCTATCTTCTCTAGTTTATGTGGTTTTGTGTATAATTTCTACTGGTTTGGGAAAAATAGAAGTGTTTTAGTGCTTGTATACTAAGTTTTCAATGTTTTTGAACTAGGATTTTAGTGTTTTTAGTACTCAAATGATATCTGCTGTTATTTAAAAGCTCTGAAAATTTACCAGAGTGTTTTTTTGAGATGGTGAGACCAACTTGAGACTACAACCAAAGCCCGAACCCAACCGAAGATGTCTTAGCCACAGATTTATTGCATATGGCCACAAATTACGGTTTTGAAGTTGAATTATGGTGTAGGGTTTTTACAGTAGCTCATAGACATCTCAATTAGACTCTTTTTATACTTTGTTTTTGATAAAGCCCTTAGGATGAGTATTTGACTACCAGGATTATGATGCAGATCATACTAGTGGGGCCAAGGGTAGTCCAGAAGTACACCCTATAATTGTTCTTAGTCGTGGGAGTATCGAGACAGGGCATCGATACTCCAGAGTAGATTAGCGTATACGCTTCTCGACCCATATGATGGGCGATGGATGATCCCATATCCATTGGTGTTTGACATCAGAGATGGTATACGGGTGCTCAGTGGTGACTGGGTACACTGAACGGACTCGCCGAGAACTCCTAGGTGGTATTATACCTTACGTCAGATGGCAGTTCTCTGGTGACACTGGTACAGGTTAGTCTGTAGATCCGAGATCGTCATAGTGTCTTGTGTGATTCCCACTATACTTTGATTTCCACCTTACCACGTTTAAGAGAACGTGCAAAACGGTGGTTTTTGGGTACAGTCCCGAGTCATATGGAGGCAAGGAGAGATAGGAGGGGTTTTGTCTCTCCCGGTATTGGGAGTTGATGTTGTGCTATACTCGATAGGCCATAACAGGAAATCCCTGGCCAGGGTTGCTGAGATCAACTGGTAAGTGTTATCAGTAGTTTCTCGAACCGTTATGGATCTTGCATCAGCATGACTTATCAGGCTATTAGGGTCTGACGTTTTACCCCCCCCCCAGGCTGAGATATGCGACATATCTGACGAAGAGACCGGACTGTACGATAGTGTTACTGATTGGATTCACAGGAGTATGAGCAGGCTTGCTTGTTGATCTTCTAATCGCTCAATACCCGGGTGGCTGTTATTTTTAGCAGACCGCTTGCGGCTTGTGGGTGTTTGATATGATCATCATCTACTGCTGGCGTATTGACGAGTCTTTAGAGTCCTACATAGAGGTTTTCTTGTTCATGCGAAATGAAGTAGGAGCACATATGTAATATGTGCGGGACCGAGATTAATGCATGTATGTGACACCGCATTCCATTCTCGCGATATGTGATATTGGTCGGTTATATACGATATAGCCGGGTTATCGGATCAAGTGTTGATTCGATAAGTTGATTCGTTTGATATTAGTCGGTTGTATGTGATATAGCCGGATTATTAAATCAAGTGTTGGTTTAATAATTTAATGTATAATTATATATTTGATATAGAGAATTACATTAACTAATATTAGCTCACTTAAAGATTTATTTTCTCACTTTTGATGTGCATATAGTATATATGTGATATATATTAAATGTGCATGATTTTGTGTCATACTAGATGATACATGCAACATGGATGTGTGAGACTTACACTATACTTATGATAATCTTAGGGTTTTAATTATCAAAGTAAATCATCAAATTAGGTGGAAATTGGACAAATGGTTAAAGCTTGTGGAACCATTGATCAAGTCCACTAATTTGTTTTTACTTAGATATTTATTAACCTAACCTATTATCTTTAGCCTTATTTAAGTCTCTACAAGGGTTTGTATATGATAAAAACTCACCCATGGTTGCCTCATTCATTCATGAGAGTTCATTCTTCTTCTTGTTCTTCTTCACAAAAGAAAATGCTCACTAGGTTTTTTCTAAGTGAAGAATTATTGTGAGAAAAATAAATCTAAAGTGAGCCAACTTTCTACTTCATCATCTTCTACTACTTGCCATTTAGTTTAGGGTGTTTGCTTCACTAATCTACCATTAGTGAAGAGGAAGCATGAGCTTGAGTCTCCTCGACGTAGATCATCTTCGGCCTTGACGAAATCAAGCAAGATTGTTCTGTACATCTCGTGGAGCCTTTCTAGAGTCCGAGGAGTTCACTACTTGGAGCGAAGGGACCACTACACGGAGCATTTGAAGTGAAGAACCGGTCTACAAAGGTTGTATTCCTTCTTCTCTTTAGTTTGTAAAGTGTTTACAATCTAGATAACCCTAAGTCTCTAGTTCAATCCTCATTTAGGTTTTTTAGCTCTCTAGAAAATTTTGTTATAGCATATTCGATGCCTTGGTAAACACCGTGAGGGTGCTAAAGAACCCTACAGTTTTGTCCCATATTGCCTATAGCAAAATCTGGAGTACGTATCTTATAAAAGTTCGATGTTTTACATTTTAAAATCTTAATTTTTGGTTTTCGTTATTACCGGGGGTAGTCTGATATAAATATCACGCATTAGAATACGTCGTCATATGCCCTAGTCTATGTGCATTAGAATCTTAGTAATGTTTGCATTTTGAATCTTACATGTGTGCTTGATTTAATGTATAGGATCGGTCGCAGAGACGTCCGTTGCGGCGAAGAAGGGCAAAGTATTCGCGAGTTTCGTCTAGCACGTGTCGATTTTAGGTGAGTAGGAGGACATCTACAAGTGGGAGCTTGGGCTGATGGCGTATAGCACCCTGTTCCCTCATAAAAAAAGTAAGTGAAGAAAAGAAAAGATGAAACGAAACCCTCCCACGTGTTTAACACGTGAGAATTCACATGCAAAGCATGTGACCGCCGGCTTTAGGAAAGATTAAATCCTATAACATAGTCTCCACATGTTGAACACATGAGCGCTCGCATGCAAAGCATGTGAGTGCTGAGTTCATATAAAATTAAAACCCATACAGGCCCCACATGTTAAATACGTGAGCACTCATGTGCAAAACATGTAAGCGCCATATATATATGACAGCCCTCATGTGAAAGCCACGTGAGTGTATCAGTTTGAAATGCTACCTTCAGATAGAATTAAATTATATTTGGGAAATATTTCCCCATGATCTTTTTAATACTAGAAAGATTTTCTCTGTTAAACAGAGAACCTTTTGATTCAAAATCCAACGGTGATTATAATATTACTGACCAAATCAGAAAATAGAATCGAACTCCTTGTTAGGAAAATATTTTCTGTTGAACAGAACATATTTTCCGTTGAACAGAATTCCCCGGATCTTAGATCCAACGGTGGATATAATTCGCCGAGCGATCTTTGAGATCAATTAGATCAGTCGAGATCTCTCAATGGGAGATTCTCTCAAACTAATTGATATTTTTTCCTCTCCTATATAAAGGACACGAGATTTCAAGTCTTAGAGATAGATACACACAGGGAGATAGATAGATAGAGAGACATAGAGGCGATAAAAGAGACCCCCCATAAACTTCTACAAATAGAGAATTTAATTTTCTTCGAAGAAAGATCATCTTCCTCCTCCTAAAAAACCCTAGGTAAAAACAAGAAAGAAATATGTCTCTTTTTTACCTATCATGGATATAAAAATAGGGTTTAACCTTCTTATAAGAACTTAGTTCTTTCCCGGGATCTAAGATCTATAAGAAAAATTTCCCACAAGGTGAGAATTTAATTCTTATCGGGAAGGTCTTGTTCTTCATATCGAAAATCCAGGGAAGAACTACGACGCTTTACCCCTGCATATAAAAGGGAGAACATGGAAGAACAGAACGTGGAATTGATATTTCAAGAACTTAGTTCCTCTAAAATTTAATAGGGTTTTATCCCAATAAGAACTTAGTACTCGCAAAAAAGGAGGAACTTGGTTTTTTGCAAGATCTGCAAGATTTTTAGAGTTTAATTCTAATTTTTAGATTTAATCTATGCATGAACATGGAAAGGATCGTGTGAAAAACACGTGAGAATCTTAAAAAATGAATAACGAAGACTTACGTGAGAACCACTTGAGTGCTGAAAAGAGCCCAGAAGATAGATCTCACGTGGAAGACATGTGAGCGCTGAGATTTTAGTGCTTAGCACTACTCACGTGGATGACACGCGACCAATCATGAAGATAATACTTCATGTTCCATTCACGTGAGCGTCATACGAACCAATGATTAGCACTACTCACGTGGAAGACACGTAAACACCAATAAACCAAGTTTCTCACATAAAGAGCATGTGAACACTGAAGTGGGATTTATGATGAAGTTTAAGCTTCTGGGCCCAATGCTTAGCACTGTTGGGTTATCTAAAGCCCAAAATAAAATGTTTGGCTTACTGCTTAACACTGTTGGGAAACAGAGTTCGACATCTAGTCTAAGATTAGACCAACTCCCTGAAGTTTCAAACTTCTTTGATTTTCAAAGGAAAATCAACCATAATAATACATATTTTAAGTCGGCCTTAATCTAAAACAAGATTAAGAGTCCTTAAATATGTTTTTAGATGATCTTAATCTAAAACTAGGTTAACGATCTTTAAACCCCTGAACTTATGGACATCATTTATATGAGATCTACGTCTTAAGTTCACTCAAAAATATGATTTACGAGTTTGGACTAATCCGCGCCCTACGGGCATGACAAGATTAGTCTACGTATACAATCCAAGGGCAAATCCATAATAAAAAATATATAACACGACACGAAATGACCTACAGGAGAAAGTGAAAGTTGTTATCGCTTTGCAATAACGTAATTAACTGCAGGAGTTTGCACCTGCAGAGAAGAGCGTCCCCACAATCAAAAACCCCTCATCATTGAGGGGGAATCTAATAAATCATCAACATCGGTCTCATATATCCAAACCTCTAATATACGGTGCCATAAATCAATTTGGTATCTTGGGAGAGGCAGATGGGTATGTTTCATATAGTATATGCCCCTAAATTCAGGCTAGACGTTTGCAACGTCTCAGTCCAGTCTTCGGTGGTAAACAAATTCTGGCACGCCCGGCAGTACTTTTTTCTCTTTCCACTCCACACTTCGTGTGTCATGTTTTACGAAATAATCGCGATATATTATGTTTATGGTTGCCCTTGGGTTTCGGGATACTAAAACTGGTGTTCTTTCGATCCAATGGCCTTATTCAGCAACAACAAATGCAACGCTGGCTCCAACACTACTCCGGCCAGAATAACCTGGTCAGGGCAAGCCATGGCCCTGGTGGTTTGCATTCCGATAGCCCAAGTGGCTCAACAACTTGATAGGCTCTTCTTTGGGTCCATGCTACCACCCCTCTCTCTTGAAATCCCGCCACCAAAAGAGGAGACACCCAACAAGTCGTTTTGTAATAGGCTGACAACTACCACATTAGGCCCCGATGATAAGCCTGCTCAATACGAAGGATCGGTCTTCTATAGATTGAAGCCTAACTCCGTGGGTCCCACCGAGAAGTCCATGATCCCGAAGAAATCAGTCTTTAAAAGGCCAAGCTTTACTGCTCCGGACGTTCCAACCGTCCCGGCCGTTCCAAAGAGGATGGTCACTAAGAGACTGACATCTACATCCCCTGCTACTTCTAAGGCGCCAAAGGGCGCTTCACTTCCACGCCAGTCCATATTTAATAGGTTGTCATCCTATGCTCATACTCCGATCCAGCCAAGGATATCAATCTTTCAGTGACTGGCCTATGCTCCAATCTCGAAGCCATGTAGAGAGCAGGATGTCCCAGCTTCAAATGAACACTAGGGGAAGGGTATTCTAGCCTAGAAGCTATGCAGGGGGAAGGTCCATGAAGCCCCTGAGATTGAAGAAACCCTAACTTCAAGACATTCTCGACGTCGATACTGGCGCCGAGTAAGGCAGGCTGGGGGCGGTTCGCCATCCTGGCTAACCTGCCCGCTCTAATGGTTCAGGTTATTGTTCCAACCGGGAATAGTTTTGAGGCACTAAACATGGTGAAGCGCAACTCTCCAGGTCCTATATTGAAGAAAACTCCACCTCCCGCCAAGAGGAGTGATGAGCCAAAATTGGTTCGATCGGCAAAAAGACTTTACTTGACCATTCATAAGGTCTGGAAAGAGGTGCATGGGTCAGTGATCAATAGAGATTACTCTCCCTGGCTAAAGAAGCCGAAGAACCATGATAAACGCTCTTCCCATCAACTAAAGAAGGCTCCTGCTATAATGGTACCTTCGACCGGCCTCTCACAAGAGAGAAAGGTCAGAGAAGATGCAAAGGTCTGAGGCATACTCCAATGGCTCGCATTCCAAACGCTCTAAGATCGGAGGATTGGTAGTTCACACCATCTATATGGTGAACTCCAAGGATGAGAGCAAGAATTCCATCTCCCACAGACCAATCACACGGTCTATAACAAAAGATCCACACAAGCTGCAGGAGTTGATAGCTCAGGCGGCTGAAATAATGAGTCCCCCACATGGGGCAAATCTGGATGACTCTTCCGAAGAACGAGCAGACCAGGAGTCTGATATGGACTACCCAAAGCAGATGCTCCAGAAGAAAGATGAGAAAGCTGCAGAAATGGAAACCTGAATGGACAAGATGACCCATTTGTTCCAAAGTATGCTCGGGATGCTGGTCCATCCCGAACCATCAGCAGATGAATCGCCGGTGGTCATCGTTGAAGACAAAAGAGATACCTCTAGTCCCCTACAGGCCTCATCAATAGCAAAGGAGGAAGTCGTATCCAAATCGCAGCTGGACGAATTCATCGTCAAGCAGTTCAAGGCTTACCTATCCTGTGAAGCTACTAGCAAGTTGATAAAGACTGGCCGACCCTACCCGGCATATTATGACCAGATCCGGTACCCGCCAGGATACACAATTCCGACGTTCCCCATATATAAAGGAACCGGAAATCCGAAGAAGCATATCGCCCAACTCAGGTCCAAATGCGGTAATACTGAGAGTAACGATATATTGCTTCTGTAATAGTTCGTTAGCAGTCTAGCGGACATAGCATTCGAATGCTATTCGAAGATTCCCAATGACTCAATCAAAACTTTTGATGAGATGGAGCTCCTCTTCTGCCAAAGATTTACTCATGCAAGAGATTGCACGACCGTGACCTCCTTAGTCAATGAGAGGCCCAGATCAAACGAGACGTGGGTCCAGTACACGATGAGATGGAGGAACCTTTGGTTCAAATGAGAACAAAGGATTGCTGAAGCTCCAACCATAAGCATGTTCGTGAGCACTCTCGATAAGAAGGCACAAGCATTCCCATATCTGGCCCTTCTCAGCCCAACGACTTTCCAAGAGCTCATCGATAAGTTGGCTCACCTGGATGCAATGAACCATGGACCTTCCTCTTCCAATGGAGATTCGCGGAACTTCAAAGGCAAGGGTAAGGTAGCGTTTGTTACTAACACGCAACATTGTCCGAACGGTCCTAAAGCACTTGGTCATCAAAATGATAACCATATGGGACCCACGCTTGATGAAAGAATGGGATGGGAATATTCCTTCCCTCATGATAAAACAAGAAAGTTATTTGATCTCGCAATAAAGAGCGGCTTTCTAACATTGCCTGAGCCACGGCAATCGGCCCAAGCCCCTGACGTTAATAGCCCAACCTATTGCTCATACCATCAGGTGGAAAGTCATCCGATCAAGGATTGTTACGTGTTCAAGAACTGGGTCGAGGACCGGTATAAACACGGCAAGTTCATACTCTCCGATAAATAGAAGGTGAACCCTCCTCAAAGGCACATCTCTAAAGAGAACAACGCGCAAGGGGCATCCTACTTAGTCATTGAAGAGACCCTATGGGAGGTGATATTGTCTCCTAAAACGAAAAGAATGCTAAAGGATCTCCAGGCATGCCCTGTGATCAGGTGCAAGGGTCTGTATGAACCGGATATCATACAGGGGATGTTGAAGCCGCTTCCCACTCCGAAGACTGTTGATAAAGGGAAAAGCTTTGAAGTCAAGAAGTCTTCCAAAAAGAAAAATAAGAAGAAGGCAATGAAGCCCGTACAACAAACCAAGCTCCTCGATAGCCGTACAAGCATCCAGAAGTAATTAAACGCACTCGATGAATATAATTAGAAAGTGCGTTCGCCCATTACTTTTAAGGAGTTTATCAAGCACATCCTCGAAAATAATAGACATGATGAAGACGATGACTGAAAGGAAGGAACGGAAGGCCATGTGGAAAGCTGTTGCATGGTCTCTCACTCCTCCATCTATGAAGATGTGGCTCCACCTACATCCGAGAGCGACTCCGACGAGAAGAGGGCAAAATCAGTACATGAAGCCCCAAGTTAGCCATAACAAGACCCAGTTGAGAAGCTCCTAAGGAAAGCCTTCCAAAGAAGCCGGGAAAATCAAAGGCGTGAGCTGGCTATCTACGAGAAAGCCAGATAACAACGACTGAGAATTGAAGCCGCGGAAGAGGTAAGCTATGTAACTCCCTAACCAAAGCAGAACTTGCAACCGAGGCAGAAGATATGCTGAAGAAAGGCAAGGCCGAGAAACATTTCGCCAAGGACTTATGCAAAAGGATGAAGCTGCTTCCTTTAAACATGTACACCACTGGGCTTATGGATTTTGAAAGTAGAGAAGAGCAACCAAAATACTTTCTTTACCACCGGAGTTTCTGTCATCTCATCGATGAATGCAAGGCATTCAAGAAATGGTGGAGAAAATATGTTCTCCATAACAGACATCTGAAAACAAAGAAGCGGATGACCAACGATCACCCGCCCCAACGTGATAGTCCCGAGGCTAACGGCCAAGCGAAGAAGATCACCAAAAGCTGCCATATGATTAAGGCTCAAACTTTAGAAGGAGGAAGTTCGATAGTACCAACATTCGGAAGTGATTCAGAAGATGAACCTCCCGTTGACCTCCCCTATATAATCTTCTCATCAGGAGAGAAAGGAAAGGCGGAGGATTTCGGCAACATCCGTCTACGGAACCGCATTCTCCCCGAGAAGAATCTCAAGCCTATAAATAACGGTCCAAAGAACCGAGACAGAGGTAAAGGGAAAATGCTCGAAGAAATTGCCCTTGATGAAGAGGTGGCCAAAGAACTTGCCGCCAAGGATCTCCCCAAGAAGAATAAGGTGGACTACAATGTGTTAGCCCATCTGAAGAAGTTACCTTCACATTTGAGCATATACAATACTCTACTTTTGTCAAAGTAACTGTGAGAGTCTTTAATTAAGGCCCTCAAAGAACCGGACCGCTTCCAAGCACATTTTGTAGAGGAAGTAATGAAAGATAAGATGACGGAGGTATACACGGCCGACATCTCCTTCAGTGAAGAAGATCTTCTCCTAGGGAAGTTTGAGCACAATCAGCCACTCTACATCGCCGGGTACTGCGATGATCAGAGGATAAATAAAATCCTTGTCGATAACGGTTCCTCGGTCAACCTCCTTAATGTTACGGTTCTTAAGCAACTGTCGATGGACGTCTGATACCTTGGCCGAGAGAAAATCACGATCTTCGGATTCGACTCCCAGTCTTCCAGAACATTGGGGTCCATAGTGTTGACACTCCACTTTGGAAAACTCGTCACTGACGTCAAATTCCACATCATTGAAGGCAAGACATGCTATAATGCTTTGCCAGGTAGACCTTGGCTACACCAGTATGGCCTCATCCCTTCTACGCAGTACCAGTGTATGAAGTATTTCAAGGATGGCCAGGAGCACATTGTCACAGGGGAGCTCAATCCATTCTCGATCAACGAAGTACGAAAATATGAAGATGCGAAGTACTTCTCGTTGAACTATGAAGACACAAAGAAGTTCAGCAAGCCCAAGGACAAACAAGTCAGATGGCGATCATCCCTATCTTTGGAAGCAACTCCGAGGAAGAAATAGTACTTACGGGTCAGCTTCTAAAGGAAACCGATAAACCAAACTAGTCAGCTCCTATCCCGATCTTCGGTAGGGACTCGAAGGAAGAAGCTAATACGGTTTTCTCCATTCATCCACAGGTGAAGGTCCCCGATGAAGCTGACCGAGCCCTGCATATTACAATGGCTTTACCGCATCCCTGCAAAGAGCTTGATGCACTCAACACCTACCACGTGCAAGAGTTAGTAACCTTCCATGTGCCTCCCAGATATAAAAAAGAAAAGGCGATTCTCTTTTATAATTCAGAAGAAACCAAGGTGGAGAAAGAGGTTTGGCACAGAATCCAGCCGAATCTCGATAGGTTACAACCTATACCCATGCCTAGATATTATATAAAGAGCCTGAGGGAACTCCTTCACCAGCAGGGAGTACCGTTCGAATAGACTGCCCATTAGGCCCAGTAATTCAAGAAAATCTGGGAAGTGCCAGGGACCCGCCAATCGGCGGTCCATCGAAAGTCTGATACTACCAGTCTGGGCTATGTCCGACCTAAGAAGAAGAAGAAGCGTGCATATAGCTGCTACATCCTAAACGAAAAGGAAGACGCATGGATGGAAAACAACTCAACCGAGTAAGGCCATAACACCTTGCAAAATATCCCAACTATATCAGTTGAACTGTCGCTTGAGTCGCTGATGGTCTTATATATGCAATTATTCTCGAGCAGTAGATATAATGAAGCTCCGCAAAATATTGCGACTCTGCCAACAGAGGACCTAACTGAGAAGCTGATGAGAGAAGCATATCAAATGGGTTAGACAGTTCTATATGAAATAGCTAGAAGCTCGCACCGAAGCAAGCAATCAATAAGAGAAACAAGTTATAATCCTCATCCTCGACAGCTGCCCACACCTTCCTTTAAAGATAAAGGAGCTCATGGTGGCCACACCAAAGATAGGACATCATCCATGACCAAGCTACAAAGTCACCCGATCATATCTCTTGAAGAAAGGATGGGACGTGGATATTCTTTTCCTCGGGACAAAGTGAGGAAAATATTTAACCTCACCACGAAGCACCAGATATTAACGCTGCCCAAGTGCAAGCGGCCTCATGAAGCTAATGCTCTGGATCATCCTGACTACTGTCCCTACCATCGGGTCGTTGGTCATCTAATCGAAGATTGATTCGTTGGTCATCCAATCGAAGCTCACCCATACTTGCTACATGATAAGACTCCTTGATGAAGAGGAGGATGAGGATATGCTTCAGTACCTTGACTGCTTCACCAATGAAGAAGAAGGAATCTCGGAGCTTCCGCCAGCACCTAGGGAGCTGGAAGATGGAGCCCATACTACCGTTGCCGAATTGAAAAACATAAACTTGGGAACCGAAGAAGATTCTCGACCTGCGTTCGTCAGCGAGCTGCTGTCAAATGAAAAAGTAGCTGGTTTAAAAGAAGTATTCATGGAATATAAAGACTGCTTCGCGTGGAATTGCTCCGAGATGCCAGGCCTCAATCCAGGTGTTGCAATTCACAAATTGGCCATATCGCCGAAATTAAAGCCGGTCAAGCAAGCGCCAAGAAGGATGCGGCTTGAAATCAAGATGAGCATCAACACCGAAGTCAAGAAGCTTAGAGACTCCGGCTCCTTCCAGGAGGTCCGGTACCCTCATTGGATTGTCAACATCATCCCCGTAATGAAGAAGAACGGGACCTTCTGGATCTACGTGGACTTTCAAGACCTCAATAAGGCGTGTCCGAAAGATGACTTCTCCGTGCTATTCATAGAGTTGATGATAGAAAATACGTCTACTCACAAGGTCTTCTCTTTTATGGATGGATCTTTAGGGTACAATCAGATCAAGATGGATCCTGAGGACCAGAAGCATACATCCTTCCGCACCCTGCTAGGCGTGTTCTGTTATAAAGTGATGCTTTTCGAACTGAAGAATGCCGGGGTGACATATCAAAGGGCAATGAACAAGATATTCGACAACATGACACATGACATCGTTGAATGCTACATCGAGTTCCTCATAGTAAAGAGCATGTCATATGAAGAACACTTGGAGAATCTAAGGACAGTCTTCGAGCGCTTTCGAAAATACAACCTAAAGATGAATCCACTGAAATGCGCCTTCGGAGTCTCATCATGGAAGTTTTTGGGTTTTATAATTCGCCATTGGGGAATCTAAATCGACCCCTCCAAGATCAGAGCGATTATGGAATTTCCCCCTTAGAGGAATCTCAAATAACTGCGGTCTCTCCAAGAAAAACTTGCTTATATCCGACGGTTCATCGTCAACCTCTCAGGGAAATATCGTCCATACAGCCATTTGATGAAGAAAGGCACCCCATTTATATGATTTATATAGGATCAGAAGTATCAACAAGCATTGGAGGAGATCAAGCAATATTTGCAAAATCCACCAGTTTTGGTCGCTCCGGTTAAGGGAAAGCCCTTTATCCTCTATACAACCACGCTTTATCTTGTATACAACCGTCCTTGATGGTTGTCTAGGCGCGCTTTGGGTCCAAGAGAATGACCAAGGAAAGAAGAGGGCTCAATACTACTTGAGTCGAGTCCTATTGGGAGCGAAAAGCAACTACCCTCCCATCGAAAAGTATTGCCTGGCGTTGATCTTTGTCGTCGCAAAGCTCAGACACTACGCCCTGGCGCACGAATTCTATCTCATATCGAAGGTGGACCCTCTCAAATACCTCATGTCTAAAGATATGCTGACCAGGAGGCTCGCTAAGTGGACCCTTCTGTTGATGGAGTCCACGATTATTTATCGCCCACTCAAAGCGGTAAAAGGCCAAGCCATCATCGATTTCCTCGCGAAGCATCCAATTCCAGCCGACTCTCCGTTGAATAAAGAACTGCCGGATGAATACACATTCAACATAAGTAAAAAGGTAGAAGAAACAGGAAAATACTGGTGGGAATTATATTCCGACAGAGCATCTTCAATGAAGACCCGGAAGAGGAATACTCTAATAATCAAAGCCGGGGTGTGTCTTATCTTCGTGACTCCCCAAGGCGGAATACACCGCTATGCTTTCTCGTTGACAGAACCAAGAACCAACAACGAGGCTGAATATGAAGCTCTTATTGTTGTTCTCAAAATCATGATTGGCATGTGTATCAAGGATTTCGTGATATACGGAGATTCACAGTTAGTCGTCAATCAAGTGAACGATGACTATAAGACATGCAAGCCAGAGCTGATAAAGTATAATGAAAGGGTACAACAAATGCCAACGCAGATTCCTTTTTGTGTACTGAAAAGCGTATTGCGAGTGCAAAACAGCAAAGCAGATGCATTGGCAAAACTTGCTAAAGAAATGGCAGATGAAGATCTCGATGAGGTAAGGATTAATGTTCGAAGTCACAAGATTCTTTTGCCAGCTGAATTTCCTTTGATGTCTCCAGTGGAAACGCCCGAAGAAAAAGAAGAGATACTTAGGAAGAAGGTTCTTCAACCCTAAGAAGAAGAAGATGAAGATTGGAGGCAAGTCTTTATAGACTACTTCAAGTTTCAGCAGACGCCTATAGATGCATCGCAAAAGCACCATCTCATAAAATGAGCATTGTATTTCACTCTAACCGGCGGAACTTTATACAAAAGGTCCTACGATCAAATATGGTTGAGGTGAATAGGTCCATAAGAAGCCAAAAAGGACGTCCAGGAAATCCACGATAGTCTTTGTGGGTCTCATCAATTAGGCCCTGTTGGATATATGTATGCCCTAGAGGCCATTATATGATAGTGGATGTATTTATACATGTATATATATATTCAATGAACATTCTTTCTCGACATGATAGTATGCTATCTGGTTCTACTTTATCTGACATATTGACTTGATCATACTTTTATTCATTTACACATGTTGATAAAGCCCTGAGTATATTTGCTTGACTACTGTGATTATGATGGAGATCATACTGGTGGGACGTCTGTAGTTTATAAGTATATCCTGAAATGTCCCTAGTCGTAGATGTATCGAGATGGGGCATCGATATACCAGAGTAGACTAGCGTATATGATACTAGACCCATATGATGGGCGATGGATGATCCCATATCCATCGATGTTTGACATCGAGATCATATGCGGGTGCTCAGTGGAGACTGGGTACACTGGACGGACTCGCCGAGAACTCCTATATGGTATTATATCTATCGTCGGATAGCAGTTCTCAGGTGACACTGGTACAGGTTAGTCTGTAGACCTGAGATCGTCATAGAGTCTTGTGTGTTCTCCCATTGTACTTTGATTACCACCCTACCACGGCTCTACAGAGTCGTGCAAACAGGTAGCTTTTGGGTACAGTCCCGAAACACATGGAGACAGTGAGCGATAGGAGGGATTTCGTCTCTCCCGGTATTGGGAGTTGATGCTTGTTTCCTCCAATCAGAGCAAAGCTCTGTTTTGAAATTCAAAATTCAAAAAAACTGAAGCAACGCTTCAGATCCAGCGCTCTTCGTTGTGTGCCACGTGTCAAACACAGATGAGCTAGCGCCAGGTGCGTTGCGCCCTAGGCAGCGCACCCCCAATCAGAGCAAAGCTCTGTTTTAAAATTCAAAATTCAAAAGAATTGAAGCAACGCTTCAGATCCCGCGCTCTGCGCTGCGCGCCGCGTGTCAAACGTAGGCGCGCTAGTGCAGGCTGCGCTGCGCTCTGCGCTGCACGCCACGTGTCAAACGCAGGCGCGCTAGCGCAGGCTGCGTTGCGCGCCACGTGTCAAATGTAGGTGCGCTAGTGCAAAGTGCGCTGCGCCCTGCGCTGCGCGCCACATGTCAAGCGTAGATGCGCCGGCGCTGGAATTAAGAATTCCCCACTGTTAGATCAAAAGATCTAATAATAAATTATTAATTAATCAGAATTAAAATTCTGTTATGGAAACATATTTCTAATCTTGTTAAAAACAAGAAGATTACTTTCTGTAAAACAGAAGCTCTAAGATCAAAGATCCAATGGTGGGGAAATATCCCCAAATCAATCAGAGAAAGATCTCTTTAACTGATTTAACAAATCAATTTGCCCTATATAAAGGCTCCAAGACTTCAAGTCTGATATAGAGAAACCCCCTACAAACTTTGAGAAAACTCAAAGAAAGAAAAGCAAGCTTTTAGCAAAAGAAAATCACTTCTTCAAGATAAAGAACATGATTCTTGAACACAGAGATGAAATCATATCATGAAAAGAAGAACTATCTTCTAAAAAAGATCATAGATCTACAAAAGACCAATGTCTTTGATAAAAAAGAGATCAAAAGATCTCATCATAAAAACAAAAGAAGTATTTACTTCATTCACAGATCATTGATCTACAAAGGCAGCGCCTTTTTATAAATAAGAACTTTTGTTCTTGAATCTTGAGGCAGAGCCTCCTTTAAAACTTGTTCTCTGATCATAAATTTGATCAAATGCGCTTTGCGCTATTAGAAAGTGCCTTGCACTCATGAACTGTGCTTTTGCGCTCCTTGGACCGGCGCTCAGTGCCAAAGCATGCCACGTGTCAACCGCAGACACCACTTGCGCTTTGCGCTTTTGAAACAGAGCATTGCGCTCATGGGCTGACGCTCAGCGCTAAGCGCGCCACGTGTCACTCACTGGTGCGCCACTAAACTAGCTCAAAGCGCTCACAACTTGAAAGTGCAGTGCGCAAATAAACTGGCGCTTAGCGCTAAGCGCGACACGTGTCATTTTCGTGTGCGCTACTTGGCAGAAGCGCAATGCGCTCTTTAATTGGCGCAAAGCGCCTAGCGCGCCACGTGGCGCACTGTCAGAACACACATTGTTCTGATGAATGCTATGCATTCAATACAAGACAAAAATTGTCAGGATCTGATGCTCTGCATTATTAAAAGGGCCAAGCCCAAATAAAGGCTCAACAGCCCAGAACAATAAAATGTTAAAACATTTTAATTTTATTGGACTTAGCCCAATTATGGCCATAAGTCCTCAACCTATATTGAACTGAGCCCGTCTGCTCACGAATATTTAACAGGTCTCAGTCCCAAACTGGGCTACAGATCTTCCAATCAATTCATACCAGTTCGAGGGTACATCTCTTTACTCCTCTGATATCTATCGTTGTAATCCTTCAACGTCTTCAGAGAGGTGACGGGTCCCGACAACCACACATTTCTACGGACTGTGAGGTCCTTAAACTCATGGACTACGATGTCCTTAAACCTTATAGACTACTATGTCTCTAAACCGGACTGTGGAGTCCTTAAAATCATGGACTACGATGTCCTTAAACCTTATAAACTACGATGTCTCTAAACCGGACTGTGGGGTCCTTAAAATCATAGACTACGATGTCCTTAAACCTTATAGACTACGATGTCTCTAAACCGGACTGTGGGGTCCTTAAACTCATGGACTACGATGTCTTTAAACCTTATAGACTGTGATGTCTCTAAACCGGACTGTGGGGTCCTTAAACTCATAGACTACGATGTCCTTAAACCTTATAGACTACGATGTCTCTAAACTGGACTACGATGTCCTTAAACCTCATAGACTACGATGTCTCTAAATCGGACTGTGGGGTCCTTAAACTCATGGACTACGATGTCCTTAAACCCTATAGACTACGATGTCTTTAAACCACGGACTGTGGGGTCTTTAAACTCATGGACTACGATGTCCTTAAACCTTATAGACTATGATGTCTCTAAACCGGACTGTGGGGTCTTTGAACCCATGGACTACGATATCCCTAACCTCGACTGTGAGGTCATTAAATTCATAGACTACAATGTCCTTAATCTGGACCGAGATGTCCTTAAACTAACATTGGACTGTAATGTTCTTAAACTAACTGACCGCAATGTCCCTAAACTAAACAATAGAGCCCAATTGCTCTCTTGTTGGATCTAAACGATCCCGTTAAGTTGATCTTAGTCTAGAAATTAGACTAACGTATCATTAACAAACGTTTAAGTTGGTCTTAGTCTCAAATGAGGCTAACGTATCCTTAAACCCAAACCCCAAACCCAAATCTAAGAGGATACGGATTTGGACTAATCCACGCCCTACGGGCGACAACATAAATTAGTCTCCGTATACAATCCACGGGCAACCACAAACAAAACAAACACCCACGACACAAAGTGACCATCTGGAGAAGGAGAAAGTTGTTACCGCAATGCGGTAGCAAAATTAACTGCATGGGCTTGCGCCTGCAGGGAAAAGCTTCCCCACAATAAAAACCCCCTCAAACGAGGGGAATCTGACGAAGTCTGCTACATTGGCCGCATCCGTTTAAACCTTCGATATATGGTGCCATAAATCAACTTGGCATCTTCGGAGAGGTGGACAGATAGTACCAATTAGCATCTGCCCCGAATTTCAGGCAAGACAGACCCGCGCAGTCGCGTCACCATGTTCGGTGGGGAACATATTCTGCCACGCCCGGTGGGACTTTTTCCTCTTTCCACTCCACACTTCGTGTGTCACGTTCGCGAATGGATAGCGGTTTGTTAAGGGTTGCCCTTGGGTTCGAGGTACTAAGATTTGGTGTCTTGCCGGGGGCAGAAAACAATGGCGTCTACTTGCGCAAAGTGTTCCAGCTGCAATTGCAACTCGCGTTCCACCTCATCTGGAGGCATAGCTTACGGGCCCCAAGCGGCCTCCCTGTTCACGATGCCGGTGGAATAGGTCACTCAGGCCACCACTGGATTGTTTTTCGGGACCATGCTCCCGCCAATGAGCTTCAGTGCTCCTATACCAACACAAGAAGCTCCCAAGAAGTCGGTCTTTGATCGGCTTACAACTACTGCGGCCCCTCTCAACGGGTCGTCCAGCTCTAGTGCCTCAGTCTTCGCCAGATTAGGCCAAAGTTCATATGGGCCCATGATGAAGCCTGCAATTCCAGAACAGGTTATTCCGAAGAGTATAGCCATCCCTGCTCCCGAAGTCGTCAAGGCAGCTTCTCCTGCCAAAGGGTCACTCTTCGTAAGATTGACTATTTTGGCTCCCACTCCGGCTCCCGTCCCTGCTCAAAAGTCTGTCTTTGACAGATTGGATACTGCTACTCAACGGACGTCGGTCTTCAAGAGGCTGGTACCGGCAACGCCTCACTAGAATATGGGGCATGACGAAGCCATCCCCATCACCGAGCCAACACCATCGACTCGACACGCTCGACGTCGCCACTGGCGCCGAGTAAGAAAGGCTGGGGGCAACTCCCCCTCTGGGCTAACTCCACCAGCCCCAATGGTGGATGTCAATGCTGCTGTTCCAACTGGGAACAACTTTGAATTGCTGAACAAGGTGCGAAGGAGCTCTCCTACTACCGTACTGAAAAGATCTCCTCCACCGGTGGAGAATGTTACAGAAATAAAGCCGGATCAGCCCCCTCAGCGGCTTTCTTCCAAAATTTAGAAAGTCTGGCGACAGGTTCAGGACTCAGTAATTGATCAAGATTACCCTTGCCGACAGAAGAAACTGAAGGTTCACCAGGAAGAGAACCGTCCTGGCAAACCACAAAGGACGACAATCACCTGGGTGCCCGCTGCAATGGCCCCCTCAACGTCAACTGCTTAAAAGAGAAGGAGGCTAGTGAAAGCCTCTGTGGCTACGACAGACCGCAAAGACGCTAAGCCCAAACGCCCCGAGTCTGGGGGCATAACGGTCCATACTGTTTACATGGCTTCCGAAAAAGAGGAAAGCCGTGTTTCGACGGGTCACCGACCGCTCACCCGATCCGTGAACAAAGCCCAGGAGCAACAACAGAAGCTTCAGGAAATGCTAACACAAATGGCCGCACTCACCGGGCCAAAATAAAGCCCGGAGGCATCATCAGAGCAGCGTCACGAACAAGAAACCGATGCTGACTTCCTACGCAGAGTCCTCGAAAAGAAGGACAGAGAAGCTGCAGAATAAGCTACCAGCATAAAACGAATGATGCTTCTCTTCTAAGACATGGTCGGGATGATGTTACAGCCGGATCCTCCTGTTGAAGACCCTCCGATCATTATTAAAAAAGACAGAGGAGAGTCATCGAACCCTCCTCCGGCTCTTTCAGCTGCCAAAGAGGAAACTATTTCCAAGGCCGCTCTGGATGACTATATTGCTCAGCAAATACGAGCTCACCAGGCGATCGAAGCGGCCGGCCAAGTCGTTAAAACTGGGCGACCATATCCAGGTTGGTATAACCAAATAAAGTACCCACCGGGATACACAATCCCTAAATTCCATGTGTACAAGGGGACAGGCAATCCCCATCAACATGTCGCTCAGTTCAAGGCTTTTTGTGGAAACACCGGGGTGATGATAAGCTTTTGCTCCGCCAATTCGTCGGTAGCTTGTCAGAGACGGCATTTGAGTGGTACTCCAAACTTCCAAACGACTCCGTCAAGACTTTTGCAGAAATGGAGTTGCTATTAACCCAGCGATTCGCAAGTGCTAGTGAACGCACCCCAATAACGGCATTGATCAATGCCAGGGTGAAGTCAGGTGAGACGTGGGTTCAATACGCAATCCGATGGCCGAATCTGTGGTCGAAATGCGAACAGCACATCGAAGAAGCACCGGCGGTGGGCATGTTCGTGGGCACCCTAGACCCTCATGCAACTATTTCACAATTCATGATGTTCTTTAAGCCAACAACATTCCAAGCTTTGATCGACAAGTTGGCCCAAATGGACCAGATGGGTTATAGACCGTCTCCTCCAAAGCCGGACTCTCGAAATGAGAAGGGAAAGGGGAAAGCGATCATCGTCGCCAATGCTAATAGCAGCCCGGTGGCTCGAGACCAGTTGATCACCAAAGTAACAGAACTCGATCTCTCGAAGATAAAATGAGACGCCCTTACTCGTTTCCTCGAGACAAGACAAAGAGGTTATTCGAGCTAGCACCGTACAACAGGCTCATCACTCTGCCAGAGCCAAGATGCCTAGCGCAACCAGGCGACGTTGGCAATCCTAACTACTACCCTTATCACCGAATGTTGGGCCATCCGATCGAGGATTGTTACATCTTCAAAAGCTGGATAGAAGACCAATACCAGCAGGGCAAATTCGTATTATCTGAGAATTGGAAGGTGAACCCGCCTCGGCCACGCACTCCCAAGAAGAAGGATACACCGGGGGCATCATGTTGTTTCGTAGAAGAAGCTCCATGGGAGGTCGCTCTCTCAGCTAAAACTAAAAGAATGCTAAAAGATCTCCAAACATGCCCGGCAGTTAGGTGGAAAAATCCACTGGAACCTAAGATCATCGAGGGGATGCTGAAGCCGCGCCCAACTCCAAAAATCAGTGGTGATAGCCAAAGCACTCACACCCAGCCGTCGAAATCTTTGAAAAAGAAGAAGAAATCCATGAAGCCCATGAAGCCTGGTGACAAGCGTACGGACCTGCAAAAGCAGATTGACGCGCTGGAAGAATATAACCAGAAAGCGCAGATTCCAGTCACACTTCAAGAGTTTTTCCACCACGTTCTTGAGGACGGAGATGACGATAATGAAGAAGACTCCACCGATGAATCTGAAGATTACGTGGCAAGTTGCCATGTGATCTCTCACTTGTCGATAGACGATGAAGAGGCTTCTTGCACAAAGAAACTGGGGGCAGGTCCTGGGCCAAAATTTCTGGGGCCATCAGATGAAATAATTGATGCATTCCTGAACACAGCTCTTCTTAAAAGCAAAGCTGATCGGGAGCGTGAGATGGCCATATTTGAAAAGGCCAAACGCCGGCGACTGGACGAAAGGGCTGAAATATTCCCGCCAGATCAAAATACCTCCATTGCAAATAAAAACAGGTTCAAGACGAGGAAGAGGTTCGCTAAAGCCATATCGAGGAGAATGAAGCTACCATCCTCCGAAGAGAATGCCTTTGGTGAAGCAGAAACACATCCTAACTACTGCTTATATTATCGAAAGATTGCGCACCCCACAGAAGAGTGCAACGCTTTTACAAGATGGTGGCAGGGATATGTGGCTCACCGGCAGCATTTCAAGCGGATGAAACGCAAAACTCGTCGGGAGCAAAGAAATACGACCGAGGAGTATAGAAGAACTGCCAGCAACTGTCACATGGTCAAAGCCGGAGGATCGCAAGTTCTTACCTTCGGGAGCGACTCTGACGAAGAAATGGCTCTTGGCCCTCTCTTTAAAGAGTCCGCTTTGGGAAAAGAGGAAGAACCGAAGGCCTGTGAAAACATTCAGCTGCGCAACCGTACGCTGCCCGAAAAGAATCTTAGGCCCTCAAACAGTGGGTCAAATAAAAAAGATAAGGGGAAAGAAAAGGTCTTTGAAGATATCATCCTTGATGACCAAGCCGTCGAAAAGCTGACAGCCAAGGACCCGCCGAAGAAAAGTAAGGTGGACTACAACGTTCTGGCACACTTGAGGAAGATACCTTCGCAGCTCAGTATTCTCGACGCCCTTCTGCTATCCAAAGAAGTGAGAGATTCTTTAATCATGGCACTGCAAGAGCTCGAGCAATTCCAAACATTCCTCGCCGAAGGAAAGATGAAGGACGAGCTGGAAGAAGTACACACAGCCGATATCACCTTCGGCGATGAAGATCTCCTCCTTGGGACAAGCGAGCACAACCACCCCTTATATATCTACGGATACTGTCATGACATCAAGATAGGTAAAATCCTGGTTGACAATGGGTCCTCCGTCAACCTCCTTAACGTGAGGGTGTTAAAGGAAATCTGCATGAGCGTTCAACACCTCGCTCGTGATAAAATCACCATCTCCGGATTTGACTCCCAGTCATCACGGACGCTCGGGTCTGTAATACTAACGCTACGCTTTGGGCTGCTCATCACTGATGTCAAGTTCAACATCATTGATGCCAAGACATGCTATAACGCTTTGTTCGGCCGGCCTTGGTTACACGAGTACAATATCATCCCCTCTACACAACATCAGTGTAGGAAATATTTCAAGAATGGTCTCGAGTAAACTGTGACAGGAGAGCTAAACCCATTCTCCGTGAATGAAGTCCACAAGTACGAAGATGCAAAATACTTCTTACCAGACTTTGAGGACACGGAAAGATGCCACAAACCGAAGAACAAAGCTATCACCACCATTCCGGTCTTCGGGAGTGATACCAAGGAGGAAGAAGAGATAGTCTATTCAGGTCCGCCCCAGTGCAACAAGCCAGGACCGTCCACTCCTATGTTGATCTTCGGCAGCGACTCAGAAGATGAGGTCACAGCCATATTCTCTGCTGGGCCATTAATACAAACCTTCACTGATGAAGATCAAAGTTTGCAAGTTGCCATGGTTCCGCTTAAGCATTATAAAGAACTAGATGCACTAGATACCTACAGTGTGGAAGAACTGCAGACATTCTACGTCCCTCCCATGCGAAAAGGTGAAAAGGCGATCCTATTCTACCGATCCGGGGAGATCAAAGTGGAGAAAGAAATCTGGCATGGCGCGGATTCTATACTTGACAGGCTCCAACCCATCCGTTTGCTTAGATATTACACGGACGGATTAAAGAGACTCTTGAGACGCCAAGGTGTACCCCTTAAGCAAACCGCGCGACAAGCACGGTTCTGTAACAGGATCTAGAACGTTCCCGGAACACAACGAAAGTTGCTCAACGGGAGAATGGAAACGATCGGGCTTGGATATGTTCAATCCAAGAAACGGGAGCTACTCCGCGACTGCTACGTCATACATGACTTTGATGAAGAAGGAGATGCTCTATGGGAAGATGCTAACCCTGAACCAGAACGAGATCCCGCCGTGAAAATGCCCAGTCCGTCGTTCGAAGAATAAATGGACAAGCTTATAAGGGAAGCAGGTCAAAAGGTTCGAGACGACCATAATCGTGAAATGGCCATCTACGAGAAAGCCAGGACGCAACGCCTTCTTCAACAGGCTGTGAAAAATGAAAATGCTCCTCCTTGTCAACCCGTTGTGCAAAAGGCCCGATGCAGAGGTAGAAACAAACCAAAGAATGGGAAAGGCGTTCGATAGCGACAAAGCGGGTCCAAGAAACCATGCGATCAAGAATCGAGCAGTCCGAATTCGTCTCTTATAAAAAAGATGGGTCGAGCATATTCTTTTCCCCAAGACAAGGCAAGGAAGATATTTGATCTTGTCATAAAACATCAGATGATGACACTCCCGGAGTCTAAGCACCCCAAGCAAGCAGGCGAAGTCTCTCACCCGGACTATTGCTCCTATCATAGGGAAATAGGACATCCTCTCGAAGACTGCTTCACATTTAAAGACTGGGTCGAAGACCGGTATCAGCAAGGCAGGTTCGCTCTATTCAACAGCTGGAGGGTAACCCCGCCGCAGAGGCATAAACCAAAAACCATGAGAACAGAACCAGATCAACATCGGTCTTGAAAGCGATCTCGTGCTTGTCATATGATAATGTTGTCAGAAGAAGAACCCGAGAATATGGATGACCTCCCCCGGTGCTTCGAAAACGATGATGACGAGGTAATCTTAGAGTTTCCACCGGCGCCAAAAGAGCTGAGAGCTGGAAGATGGGATACATACTACTGCAGATAACCTCAAGAAAATTGATTTGGGGATGGCAAGTGACCCGCGGCCGACGTTCGTCAGTGAGCTGTTGTCTGAAGAAAGGGTGGCTACGCTAAAGGACGTGCTCATGCAGCATAAAGATTGCTTCGTATGGAACTATTCCGAGATGCCAGAATTAGATCCGGAGATTGCTGTGCACAAATTGGCGATATCTCCAGACATCAAGCCGATCAAACAAGCGCCGAGAAGAATGCGGCTCGAGCTTGAGATGAGCGTCAACGCCGAGGTCAAGAAGTTAATTGACTCCGGTTTTATCCAAGAGGTTCAGTATCCTGACTGGATCGCCAACATCGTCACAGTGATGAAGAAAAATGGGACGGTGCGCATCTGCGTGGACTTTCGGGACCTCAATAAAGCTTGCCCGAAGGATGATTTTCCCGTACCAATCACTGAGCTGATGATAGATAACACGTCCACTCATGAAGTTTTCTCCTTCATGGACGGCTCCTCAGGATACAATCAGATAAAGATGCATCCCGAAGACCAGAAGCACACCGCTTTCCGGACCCCTTTGGGCATATTCTGCTACAAGGTGATGCCTTTCGGTCTAAAGAACGCCGGTGCCACCTATCAGAGGGCCATGACGAAGGTCTTCGATGACCTCATACATGAAATCTTCGAATGCTATATCGACGACCTCGTGGTTAAAAGCAAATCATACGAGGAACATTTAGAACATCTGAAGATCGCGTTTCAGCGCCTTCGGCAATACAACTTGAAAATAAACCCTTTCAAATGCGCGTTCAGAGTTTCCTCAGGCAAATTCTTAGGATTCATCGTCCGATACCGAGGTATTGAGATAGATCCATTGAAGATCAAGGCGATCATGGAAATGCCCCCGCCAAGAACTCTCAAACAGCTACGGTCTCTCCAAGGAAAGCTCGCATATATCCGGCGATTTATAGCCAATCTCTCCGGCAAATGCCGTCTCAACAGTCACTTGATGAAAAAGGGAACCCCGTTCGTCTGGGATCGCAAATACCAAGGCGCACTGGAAGAAATTAAGCAATACCTGCAGAATCCGCCGGTGCTGACCGCTCCGGGGTCAAAGGAAAGCCTCTTATTCTGTATACAACCGCCCTTGAAAGTTCGTTAGGCGCATTATGGGCACAAGAGAACGACCAAGCGAAAGAAAGAGCTCTCTACTATCTGAGTCGAGTTCTCCTGGGGGCAGAAAGCAATTGCTCTCCTATTGAAAAATACTGCCTGGCGTTGATCTTCGCAATAACGAAGCTCAGACACTACGCGTTGGCACATGAGGTCCATCTCATATCGAAAGTGGATCCCCTCAAATATTTGATGTCGAAGGCCATATTAACAGGACGACTCGCTAAGTGGGCCTTACTCTTGATAGAGTTTTCGATAACTTATCGGCCTCTTAAAGCAGTGAAAGGACAGGCCATCGCTGACTTCCTCGCTGAGCACCCGATACCCGCCGATTCTCCTTTGAACTGCGAATTGCCAGACGAACATGCGTTCAACACGATCGACAAGGGTGATACCCGGTGGGAACTTTACTTTGACGGGGCGTCTTCCATGAAAAAGCGTAAACAAAGCACCCCTATTATCAAATCAGGGGTAGGCCTCATCTTCGTGACTCCACAAGGAGGGATAATGCGCTTCGCCTTCTCCTTAACAGAGCCGAGGATGAACAATGAAGACGAATATAAAGCTTTGATAGCAGGTCTTTGGTATCGCCATCGACATGGGGATTGATAACCTCCTCATATACGGAGACTCCCAACTGGTCATTAGTCAAGTAAACGACGACTATCAAACGTGCAAGCCTGAGTTGGTGAAGTACGGCGAGAAAGTACAACAACTGCTGACTCAAATTCCTTCCTACACCTTGGAAAGCAAACCGCGTGCGGAAAATAGCAAAGCGGATGCATTATCCAAGCTTGCTAAAGAATTGGCTGACGAAAACCTCGATGACGTGAGGATCGTTGTGCAAAGCCGTCGGGTTCTCGCACCGGCAGAAATATCTCCGGAGTTGTCCGAAGAAAAGGGAGCAACAGAGCAAATGGCCCTGCAAATAAAAGACCAAGAAAAGGTTGCGTATTGGAGAGAAGTCTTTATAGATTATTTCAAATCCTGTCGAACACCTGAAGATGCATCCTCAAGGCATCAGCTTATAAAACGAGCTCTGTCTTTCGCGTTCGTCAATGATACTCTATATAAAAGGTCATTTGATTCTCTGTGGCTAAGATTCTTGGGAGCTGAAGAGGCAAAGAGAGTCGTCCAAGAAACTCATGACGGACTCTGCGGTTCTCACCAGACCGGGCCGAAGATGAAGCTGAAGATCAAACGGATGGGTTATTATTGGCCCACGATGATCCAAGACTGCCTCGAATACGCGAAGCAGTGCCATTCGTGCCAGATTCACGGGGACTTTATCCATCAGCATCCGCTACATCCGACGGTGGCTAGCTGGCCGTTCGAAATGTGGGGAACTGTCATAATCGGCCCCATCGAACCAGCATCGTCCAGAGAGCATCGATTCATTTTGGCGACAACTGATTACTTCTCCAAATAGGCAGAAGCAGTACCGCCGAGGGAAGTGAAGACGGAGAATATCCTCCATTTCTTTAAGACACACATCATTTATCGGTTTAGAACTCCAAGACGGATCATCTCCGATAACGGGCTAGCCTATAGAAGCCAAAAGATCAGCCGCTTCGCACAACGGAATAACATAGACTGGAGATACTCTTCGGTCTATAATCCACGAGCTAATGGTCTTGCTGAGGGTTTCAACAAGACCTTGACAAAGATCGTGAAAAAGACGGTGTCTCGAAATAAGAAGGACTGGCACGAGAGACTGCATGAAGCTCTCTGGGCGTATTGAACTACGTTCAAAACGGCCACGAACATAACTCCGTACGCATTGGTATTCGGTACAGAGGCGGTACTCCCCCTCAAGATAGAGTGACCCTCTCTACGAGTGGCAGTTCATTACGAGCTAACGGACGAAGAGAATGCTCACCTTCGGTTTGAGGAGCTCGATGCCCTTGATGAAACCCGGCTCACAGCGCAACAAAATCTGTAGGCTTACAAAGTAAGGATGACGCGCTCATACGAAAGATTGACTAGGCCGAGAACATTCCGCCAAGGCGAGCCCATGCTAGTGGTTAAAAGACCTATGATCCCCAATCGCTCCAAGAGGGGGAAATTCGAGCCGAACTATGAAGGCCCGTATATCATAGACAAAGTCTATCAGGGTGGAGCCTGTCTACTTATGGACATGCATGGTGAAAGACCTTTCAGCCCAATAAACGGTCGCTTCCTGAAAAAGTACTACGCCTGACGAGTCACGGCCTAGGTCAACGATAGATGACGACGACTATGTCCGCTCGCTATCTTCCTAAGCCTAAACTCTATAAGTAGTAGCCGGCTAACGGACCGAAACATCCTTAAACTAACGACAGACCGAAACGTCCTTAAACTAACAGCGGACCGAAACGTTCTTAAACTAACAGCGGACCGAAACATTCTTAAACTAACAGCGGACCGAAACGTCTTTAAACTAACGGCAGACCGAAATATCCTTAAACTAACAATGGACCACTATGTCCTAAAAACTAGCTGTTGACCGAGACGTCGATAAACTACGGTGGATTGCAGCGTCCCAAAGCTGATACCAAAAAAAAGAATAAAAAAAGGAACATGGTATGTCTACAAGCAAAGTGGGCACGGATGAAAACCCGAAAGGGCTCCGTGAGTAAAAACAGCAGGGCTACCGGCGAGTTTTGTGAAAATCCGAAAGGGCGCAATCTCGTTAAAATAAAAAAAAAGAGAAAAAAAGAAAACAGTATGTCCATAAGCGAAAAGGGCACGGATGAAAACCCGAAAGGGCCCCGTGAGTAAAAACAGCAGGGCTACTGGCGAGTTTTGTGAAAACCCGAAAGGGTGCAATCTCGTTAAAAGACATTTGCAAGGTCCTCTCGACTTTGTAAGCAGAAACCACCTGCATGAGATCTTTACGACTTACAAGGGAGAAACACACTTAGGGATCCCCACGATTCCTAAGGAGAAATTACACTTGCGAGATCCTCACGATTCGTAAGGAGAACCCTCTTATGAGACCCTCACGGCTCATAAGATTTGAAAGTTTTAAGCTACAGGGATCTAAACCTATTCTTAAGCAACCACGACAACCTCCAATTCTGTCCTACAAGCGGTTCAGTGCTGACCCTTGTATGCAATCTACGGGCGTGAATAAACATTTCCCTAACAAAGTCCCATCCGTGACTAGGGATATGTTTGCACGATGAACAACCCTTGTGAGTCCTCTCGACTTATAAGGAGAAAACACTCTTGTAAGATCCTTACGACTTATAAGAGAAGCCATACACTTAGGAGTCCTCACGATTCCTAAGGAGAAAACGCACCTACGAGATTCTCATAACTCGTAGGGAGAAATACCTTTATGAGACCCTTACGGCTCATGAAGTCAAAAGCCTTAGTCAACAGGATCCTAACCCTGTTCGCTAAGCCACCTTTGTTCGTCATCGACAAAGGCAAATGATAATTCGCTCCTGGAAATATCCCAGTTGTAGCGGTGCTGATGCCGAAATCGGTGTCTAATTCCAAACTTGCAGCAAAGAAGCTAGCGAGCCACACATGCATACGAAATAGCTGAAATGATGGGGCAACTTACAACAAAATCGCAAGTAAAAATGTATGCATGCAAAATAGCCGAAATGATTGGGCAACTCGCAATAAAAAGCAGCGAGTAAAAATAAAATAAAATAGCCGAAATGATTGGGCGCCGTGAAAAATAGCCGAAATGATTGGGCAATCGCGACCTTCGCGATATAAAAGCTGAAATGATAGAGCATCACGGAAAGAAATAAAAAAAAATGATGAAATTTATGCCGTATAGGTGACATCACATCAATCCCTGTATACAATCTAGGGGCGCAAACAAAGAAGGAACCACACCTTCCCTCCTCAGGCTCCATCAGAAGAAGAAGCCAAATCTTAATGGTTCACAGACAACGTAGAGACCACTTCGATATCCATCTCATTACAATAGACGCAACGTCATCCACATGACCCCGTTCGGAAATACGTCATCCACATGACCCCGTTCGGAAATACGTCATCCACATAACCCCGCTCGGAAATACGCCATCAACATGACGCCGTTCGGAAATACGTCATCAACATGACCCCGCTCGGAAACACGTCATCCATATGACCCCGCTCGGAATCACGTCATCCACATGACCCCGCTCGGAAAAACGTCATCCACATGACCCTGTTCGGAAATACGTCATCAACATGACCCCGCTTGGAAATACGTCATCCACATGACCCCATTCGGAAACACGTCATCCACATGACCCCGTTCGGGAATACGTCATCTACATGACCCCGTTCGGAAATACGTCATCAGCATGACCCCGTCTCGGTCATCCATATGACCCCGTTTCGGAAATACGTTATCTACATGTCAATCCCACTAAACACTTACGGGTCCTATCGATTCGTAAGGAAGAAAACTCTTATAAGATCCTTATGACTAATAAGGGAAAACGTACTTAGGAATCCTCACGACTCCTAAGGAGAAAAGACAACTACGAGATCCTCACGACACGTAGGGAGAAAAGTTTTTTATGCAACCTTCACGGCTCATAAAGTTGAAAAGTCTTAGGCAGCAGACCTGAACCTGCTTCCCAAGCCATCACTACCTCTCGAAGAAGCCAAAACAAGATGCTCACCCTATCATCTACCGGCCATGTTTACTAAGGTAACATGCTGATAACAAAAGAAAGAAGAAAGCAGAAAGATGACACAAGACATTGCGAAGGAAATGTATCTTTCATTCAATTCAATTAGGTACAAAATACATCATATGAAAGAATGAAAGAATGAATACATTTTATTCAAAATTACAAATGATACAAAAATTATTGAAAGGGAAGCGCTTTCAATAATTCAATCAGCCGCTCGTGCACTCCCCTCAGCCCCTCTTCTTGATCAGCTGCCGCGGCCAACTCTGCTTCGACCTGTGCTCGCTGCTGCAAGTAAGAAGAAAGTTGTTCCTTGACGACCCGCTGAGCTGCTCCCCGATTTTGTGCATCCCGTTCGACGACGTCGAACTTCTGCCTCAGTGTTAACCCATCAGAAATGCCTTGCAGAAGGCCTTCGAAGATAACTTTCAACTGGGAAGCATTCGCATCAACCTGAGCATGCAGTCGAGCAGATTCGCTTGAAGTTTCTTTACATTCCTTTCACTTTAAAGCCACTTCCTATTCAAGATGGAGGAAGTAAGAAGTACTCTGCTCGATTCATGCATCCCGTTGAGTGCTCACAGCCAGAACCTCAGGAGCAGGATGCCTAAGCGCAAGCTCGTGCAGGAAAGCCTCAATTTCCCTGCAGCGATTAACCCAAGACTCAACGACGCCCTCACCATGAAAGTTCACGAGCGTCGCTAGCATAGGGTTAAGCTCCGCGGGAAAATCCGCAGCATATGTGGGAGTCTCCACGTGGAGCTCCTCAATGTAGTCGCTCAGCATGCGCAGACTATTCGCGGCGCCTTTCGAGGATGGACGTTTGGAAAAGAGCCCTGCCGGCATAATAATGTGAGACTCGAATGGGGATGGAGTTGATGTGATTTTTGCAAAATAAATCATAGTCAGATGTCGGTTCAATAAATAAAGAAAATACACGAAAACAGAGTCTACTATACCGGCTGCAACAGGGGGCAGAGCTGGGAGTACTGGTGGTGCAACGATAGCCTCGTCTCCGCCTTCGATTTGTAAAGCTACAAGAAATACAAAGAGGGATTAGCAATAATGTGACTGCCCATTAATGAAAGGACATCATTTAGAAAAGATACTCACCGACACCACCGGGCGGACTAATTTCTGACAGGAAGGAGAAGTGTGGTTGCAACACCTGATACAGATGGTCAAAAAGGACTCCTGCAAAGACACAGTAATGCAATGTCAGTACATAAATTATACAGCCTGGAAGTAAGACTGATGGGTCACAAATCCGTACCTTCCAATATCTGAGACGGTACGAGAGAGGGTAGAGGAGGTGTCATCGTCAAAGCGGTAGCTGGTGGCGCTGTCTCCGGTAGCGCGACCTCAACGTTCGCCGCACCTGCATTAGAAACAAGATAAATACTGTCAGGAAAGATCGAGAAGGATTGCAGAATAAAAAAAAGCTATGACCCAAAATCTACCTGCTTAGTCGCCAGTCGGAACCGCGACGAGAGCGTCACTTGATACAGCAACTGCTTCATCCTCTTCCATCGAGATGGTCTCACCTACCGTCGCCTCATCCCCTGACTCTACGAGAGCCGTCGTAACGCTTGCGACGCCAGGAGATGGCAAGGAGCCGCAGGCGGAAAGAGCAATGATCGGGGCGGTGCCCGACTCTTGAGAGGGAGCGGCTACCTCGGGCTCACCAATTGTGGCTATTTCACCCATCGCCACCTCGGTCTCGGCAATGGTGGTCATTTCACCTACCGCTATCTCAGGCTCGACGATCGTGACTATCTCACCTGCCGCTACCTCGAGTTCGGCGATCGCAGCTAGCTCGCCTACCGCCACCTCGGGTTCGGTAATCACGACTACCTCCTCTACCGCTACCCCGGGCTCAGTAGTCGCCGCCACTTCTTCGGTAAGACTCGGCCCTGCAAGATAAGATATATGATAACTGGTAGTTATAATTTTGACAACGGAACCCCATGTCACATTACCTTGAGTTGATCTTCCGTTTGCTTCCCGAGCCGCACGTGCTTCCCGTCTATAGGCAGTGGACAAGGCAGCCGGAGATTCCTCCAAAGGAGTAGGGGCAGGGGTAGCGGTGCTCGAACCCGCACCTGCGGCTAAGGCAGCACCACGCTCCCTTGCTGCGAGCATTCGGCACTTCCTTTCCACCCGAGCCGTTAAAGCGGACCTTCTAGATGCCTCTGTCAATAGGACGTCATCGTACACACCAAGGGTTACCTCTGGAGCCGTTAGGGCTTCCGTCATCGGTCGTTTGAGTAAGGCCTCTTTCGGCAGTGCCGAAGAGGCCGGGGCTCCGGTGGCTGGCCCAGGAAGAATCTCCGCATCAGCTTGCGGGATCGGCATTGTGGTCCCTGTGATAAGATAAAGCGGGGTCAGATCACCTATAAAAAAACGGTAGCGGAGACACGATAAATTGAAGCATACCGATGCCTAAGGATGCTCGAAGCCTTTCCTCTACCTCAAAAGTCTTGAGAGAAGCTGCGAGAGCTTCTTTAGTGGAAATGCCTGTTAAAGAAGGAAAAGTGTGAGTCAAAACATGATGATAGAAATATGATGCAATGACGAAAGATACAATTAATGGTTACCTGATCGCACAAGGATATCCAGTCCCGCTTCATGGCTTGCCAATTGCTCAGAAGCTGCAATGGCAGCTACCAGATCAGTATCATCCAGCGGCATGAACAAGCCTCATTTGTCCCATACTCGGTCAAGCCCTCACTATAAGGAGCATGAGGCTCCTGACCAAATATGACGTCGGCAGAGAAGAGCGACTTCTTCTTCCTCTTCCGCGAGCGAGCTCTGGTTGCCGCTAACACCAGCTTTTGCTTGGTGGGCACCTTGGGGCGACGAGTCCCGATATCTGAGCCCACGCCAGATTCGGGGGAAGCTACATTTACCATCTCCGCGGGAGCACGGGGCACCGATGGTACATCCATCGTCTCCATAGGAGCACGGGGCAACCCGCGTGTAGGGCTTAGCACACGTGGAGGCTCAACTACAGCGACCTCTTTTAGCGGAGGGGGGACAGTGATCCGTCGCTTTAAAGGGACGTTGCGATCGCTGGCAGGGGGCGCACTCTTGCGATTGAGCAGCAGCCGCTTCTCTTCCCTGATAACAGCACCCATTACGTGTTGAAAACAGGCCACGTGTACATTGAAGGCCCTCGGGACACAACTCGTCTCACTGATAAAGAAGTGATAACCCGTATTCAAGCGCATGAAGTGATGCAGCGCACCCCGCATTCCCTCTCTGGTGGCAGCGGGTTCTACCAAGAAAGCCTCAGCGGGACCCCCTGATTATAACCCAGCTGCTGGGCAAAATGATGGGGGTTGTATCTCATGAATAGCGCCGCATCATTTTTCCAGAGTACAAGAAAGCCCGGCCTGATGGAGTATAAATGAAGAATCTCCCAGGCTTTCAACACGGAGGTCCCGTCCTTAAAAACGTCGCGCAATGCCAGCACCGTCTTGGAAGTTTTCAGGACTTTGTCCGTGAAAGACATACCATCTCAGACTGTGTGCGGACGAAGGAGCAAGCCTCTAGCTTCCCGCTGTGACGGACTCACGATGGAAGCATCAACCAGCCGCATAATTCGCGGGAACTTGCATTTCTCGTAAACTGAAGGTCTCTTGTGAATGCCAAAGACCCTGAGCACGTGCATCTCCATCCATGAAGTGAAGTAATTCATCGGGAAGTTGATAGGATGCATCCCCGGTTCAGTGGTATCCGCCGCTACGCTAAGACCATGGTATAAATGGGCTAACCCGGCGATCCCGATGGCCACTTGTATTTCAGCAACCATGCAATGCGCGGGGTAGAAGACGGAATGCCTCATGTAACGGGGATGCATAGAGAGCGCAAACCAGCTCAACCACAACCCAAGAAACCCAAGAAAGAAAGCCTCCTTATCAATGCCCGGAGCGGCGATTTCTGACAGAGGGATGATCGCAACATCAGGAAGAAAAAAGCCCTTCTGATCAGTTTCCAGTACCGGCTGACGGTCCAAGCCAAAGCCGAAGGGATCATTGAGCTTGGCAAACTTTTCTTCTCATTGCGACAAAATCTCCGGGCAAAGAAACCGGGCAATGAAGTCCGCACCCCCCGACCTCCGGATTCCAGGAAGAGGCTCTCGTACATGTTCAACACCTTTATCAGACTAGGGAACTGGTGCTGAATGGCGTTCTCTGGCATGAGGCCCATCACCGCTAGCTTGGTGGCAAAAATATATTCATCCTGAGGAAGCAGCTCCTCGTAGTGCTCCCCCTTGATCGGTAAACCAGAAACCTCAGCAAATTCTTCCAAGGAAATGGAAACCTCTCTGTCCAGCAGAAGGAAGGTATGGGTCAGGATGTTCCACTGCTCCAAGAACGCCTTGACCCACCATGTAGGAGGAGCAGAATATTGGAACAATGAAGCGTAGACCGCAGGGTATAGGCTGAGCTTTAGCAACTGCGATTTCTTCGCCGACAAGATGTACCTGGACCACTGCAAATACCTGGCCGGATGACGGGGAGTTAGCCCGATGTTGTAGGGTTGTCCCCAAGGGCATGACTCGCTCTAGCATATGCGCCGCCCCAGGGTGTCCAAAGCCGGCGGCGGCTGCATAGGTACGGAAACAATCGAAGGTTGAAGAAGACCCTCAGAAGTCCAATTGACAACCTCCACGACATAGTTTACCGGGGTGCATTTGCATACGGAATCGCCGAGAAAGGCTCTGACGGCGTCGCACGAGAGAAGCTTTGACGACCTTTGATAATCTGGTCATACCATCTACCCCACAAGTGAAGATTTTTGTGTTCCGGGTCACGATCTTTGATGAGCGCGACAACCTCCCGGTCCATAGGTGCCTCAGGGAATCCTCCCTCTGAACGGATGAATGGAAACGTAGCATCGAAAGACATGTCGCCTGCAAAAAGGGGGACAGAAGTCAACTGTCAGTACTATAATTTTATTTTAAATTTTTGACACTTGGTACTTTAAAAGTTGTACCACACTGCAATGCAGTGGAAAGGGGACCAAAGGGGGACCCACAAAATCTAGATGTCAATGCATCAATTAATAAAACAGATTCATCATTGGATGAGACTGTTAATTAATGAGGAAATCTTCAAGAAAATTCTCATTGAATGAGAAATTCCTCGGAAAAAGGAGAAAATCTCCCTTTGAGAGCAAAACTCTATGACAGAGTGACACTTGTCAAACTCTGATCATGTAGGAATAAGATTCCTTAAGAGCCTGGCTCTGTAATGATGATGGAAAAATCCATCAAGAATTAATTAAAATTAATTTTTATGAATTAAAAATTCTGGGATCTTCAAGATCCATAAAAAAACACTTAAGAGTTCTTCATCAAAGATTATGAAATCTACACATGATTCAAAAGAGCAAGGCTCTGTTTATGGGCTGAGAAACCCTAAAAGATCTCTTTAGATCTATGGGTTCATGAGAGCAAAGCTCTGCTAATGAAACCCTAAATGGGTTTTCTGTAGATCAAAGATCTATAAAGAGCAAGGCTCTGTTAATGGGTAAAACCCTAACTTATTAATTTATTAAAAATTTTAAAAACTTTACCTAAGTTTGGAAAGAGTTTTACTCTTGAGAAGTTCTAAAACAGAAGAGCTGTGCTCTGAACAAAAAGTTCTCAAAGAAAGAAGATGATGATCATCTAAGAGACCAAAGGTCCTATTTATAGGCATTAAACCGCCTCCACAACTTCTGAGTTGATCCAAGGGCTCGGATGCTGCCACCGCAGCACTTACGTGTGCGCCATGTGAGCGCAACGGTGGGAGGGCATTTGTTTCCCCCAATCAGAGCAAAACTCTGTTTTTAAATTCAAAATTCAAAACAACTGAAGCAAATGCTTCAGATCCAACGCTCTGCACTGTGCACCATGTGTCAAACACAGATGGGCAAGCGCCAGGTGCGCTGCGCCCTAAGCAGCGCGCCCCCAATCAGAGCAAAACTCTGTTTTAAAATTCAAAATTCAAAAGAATTGAAGCAACGCTTCAGATCCTGTGCTCTGCGCTGCGCGCTACGTGTCAAACGCAGGCGCGCTTGCGCAGGCTGCGCTGCGCCCTGCGCTGTGCGCCACGTATCATACACGGGCTCGCTAGCGCAGGCTGCGCTGCGCGCCACGTGTCAAACGTAGGTGCGCCAGCGCTGGAATTCCCCACCGTTAAATCAAAAGATCTAATAATAAATTATTAATTAATCAGAATTAAAATTCTGTTATGGAAAGATCTTTCCAATCTAGTTAGAACCAAGAATATTACCTTCTGTAAAACATAAGCCCTAGGATCAAAGATCCAATGGTAGGGAAACATCCCTAAATCAATCAGAGAAAGATCTCTTTAACTGATTTAACAAATCAATTTGCCCTATATAAAGGCCCCAAGACTTCAAGTCTGATATAGAGAAACCCCCCTACAAACTTTGAGAAAACTCAAAGAAAGAAAAGCAAGCTTTTAGCAAAAGAAGATCACTTCTTCAAGGTAAAGAACATGATTCTTGAACACAGTCATGAAATGATCTTATGAAAATAAGAACTATCTTCTAAAAAAGATCATAGATCTACAAAAAACCAAGGTCTTTGATAAAAAAGAGATCAAAAGATCTCATCATAAAAACAAAAGAAGTATTTACTTCATTTACAGATCATTGATCTACAAAGGCAGCGCCTTTTTATAAATAAGAACTTTTGTTCTTGAATCTTGAGGCAAAGCCTCCTTTAAAACTTGTTCTCTGATCATAAATTTGATCAAATGCGTTTTGCGCTATTGGAAAGTGCCTTGCACTCATGAACTGCGCTTTTGCGCTCCTTGGACCGGCGCTCAGCGCCAAAGCATGCCACGTGTCAATCGCAGACACTACTTGCGCTTTGCGCTTTTGAAACAGAGCATTGCGCTCATGGGCTGGCGCTCAGCACCAAACGTACCACGTGTCACTCACTGGTGCGCCACTAAATTAGCGCAAAGTGCTCACAACTTGAAAGCGCAATGCGCTAATAAATTGGTGCTTAGCGCTAAGCGCGACACGTGTCATTTTCGTGTGCGCTACTTGGCAGAAGCGCAATGCGCTCTTTAATTGGCACAAAGCGCCTGGCGCGCCACGTGGCACACTGTCAGAACACACATTGTTCTGATGAATGCTATGCATTCAACACAAGACAAAAATTGTCAGGATCTGATGCTTTGCATTATTAAAAGGGCCAAGTCCAAATAAAGGCTCAACAGCCCAGAACAATAAAATGTTAAAACATTTTAATCTTATTGGACTTAGCCCAATTCTGGCCATAAATCCTCAACCTATATTGAACTGAGCCCGTCTGCTCACGAATATTTAACAAGTCTCAGTCCTAAACTGGGTTACAGATCTTCCAATCAATTCATACCGGTTCGAGGGTACATCTCTTTACTCCTCTGATATCTGTCGTTGTAATCCTTCAACATCTTCAGAGAGGTGACGGGTCCCGATAACCACACATTTCTACGGACTGTGGGGTCCTTAAACTCATGGACTACGATGTCCTTAAACCTTATAGACTGCGATGTCTCTAAACCGGACTGTGGGGTCCTTAAACTCATGGACTACGATGTTCTTAAATCTTATAGACTACGATGTCTCTAAACCGGACTGTGGGATCCTTAAACTCATGGACTACGACGTCCTTAAACCTTATAGACTACGATGTCTCTAAACCGGACTGTAGGGTCTTTAAACTTATGGACTACGACGTCCTTAAACCTTATAGAGTACGATGTCTCTAAACCGGACTGTGGGGTCCTTAAACTCATGGACTACGATGTCCTTAAACCTTATAGACTACGATGTCTCTAAACTGGACTACAATGTCCTTAAACCTCATAGACTACGATGTCTCTAAACCAGACTGTGGGGTCTTTAAACTCATGAACTACGATGTCCTTAAACCCTATAGACTACGATGTCTTTGAACTACGGACTATGGGGTTCTTAAACTCATATACTTTAAATCTTATAGATTACGATGTATCTAAACCGGACTGTGGGGTCCTTAAACCCACGGACTACGATGTACTTAACCTTGACTGTGAGGTCGTTAAATTCACAGACTACGATATCCTTAACCTGGAACGAGATATCCTTAAACTAACATTGGACCGTAATGTCCTTAAACTAACTGACCGCAATGTCCCTAAACTAAACTATAGAGCCCAATTGCTCTTTTGTTGGATCTAAACGATCCCGTTAAGTTGATCTTAGTCTAGAAATTAGACTAACGTATCATTAACAAACGTTTAAGTTGATCTTAGTCTCAAATGAGGCTAACGTATCCTTAAACTCAAACCTCAAACCCAAATCTAAGAGGATACAGATTTGGACTAATCCATGCCCTACGGGCGACAACATAAATTAGTCTCCGTATACAATCCACGGGCAACCACAAGCAAAACAAACATCCACGACACGAAGTGACCATCTGGAGAAGGAGAAAGTTGTTACCGCGATGCGGTAGCGTAATTAACTGCAGGTGCTTGCGCCTGCAGGGAAAAGCGTCCCCACAATCAAAAACCCCTCAAACGAGGGGGAATCTGATGAAGTCTGCTACATCGGCCGCATCCGTTTAAACCTTCGATACATGGTGCCTTAAATCAACTTGGCATCTTCGGAGAGGTGGACGGATAGCACCAATTAGCATCTGCCCCGAATTTCAGGCAAGACGGACCTGCGCAGTCGCGTCACAGTGTTCGGTGGGGAATAATGCTATGCTGTGCTTGATTGGCTATATCAGTAAGTTCCTGGCCAGGGCTGTTGAGATTTATTGATAAGTATTATCAGTTGTTTCTCGATCTGTTATCGGAACGACTTATTAAGTTATTGGGGTTGACGTTACCATCCCTAGACTCGATATGCAGCATATCTGACGAAGAGACCAGACTGTACGGTAGTGTTGCCGGTTGGCTCGACGGGAGTTGTGACAGATTCGCTTGTTTTCTTCTGATCGCTCAATACCCTGGTGGCCGTTACGTTTAGCTGACCTCTTGCGGCAAGGGGGTGATTGATATGATCATCACCCACTGCCGGCGTATTGACGAGTCTTAGAGTTCCACAATGGAGTTACCTAGTCCAGGCAAAACGATGTGGTGTGCATATGAGATATGCGCGGGGACCCGATTAAATGCGCGTATGTGATACCGTATATTAATCGGGCGGTTTGCTATTGGTCGGGTCGTATGAGATATGACCGGTTTGCTAAATCAAGTGTTGATTTAACATTGACCATTAGCATTTTGACTTTAAACCCTTTTGTCTTTTGGTGTATGCATGAATGTATGCACATGTTTACATTGATGCATATATGGATGTGCATGCACACATACATGCATACACATGTGTGTCATGGTTGTTGATACACTTGATGGTGGCAATATAAGACTCACATGTTAGTAAATATGTTGATATTTATTTTTGGATTAATGGAAATGGAAAATCACTCATGGTTGATTATTTTATTCTTACACTAAACCTAGGGTTAACCATGAGTTATTTTTCCATAGCCATTAGAGCTCCAAAAGAAATATTGAGATATTTATTAACTTGGATTAAGAATGAGAAGAAGAAAATATATATATTTTCTATTCTCATTTTTTTCTTAAGCTTATAATTTTTATCTTGAGCTCTCATATTTGCCATCTTCTTCTTCCTCTCTCTCTCTTGCTCTCTAGGTCTTGATAGTGAGTGAAAGAGTGATCAAGTTAGGGTTTTGAAGTGAGAAAAAAAACCACATCATCATTCTATACTACTCTTACCCATTAGTTTAGAGTGTTAGTTTCAACTTCATCATCTTGATCAAGTGGAGCTTTAAGCTTGGACAAAGAGGACTTCGGGTGGATCGTCGTGGACTTGGAGGATCTCAAGCAAGTTTCTTTCAACTCTTAAATAGCCAAGGAGTCTAGCGAAGGGAGATACAAAGGTTGTATTCTCTAAACCTAGTACTTTACTACTTGTGGATTGTGTTAAAGTTTAGTGTTACCCTAGCTTTTCTAGTTTGATCCTTAGGATAGTTTCTTTAGCACCCTATAAATTTTTAATATGGCATGTGTGATGCTACTAAACCCTTATAGTAGTGCTAAGGAAAACCCTTCATGGTATCAGAGCCTAACTAGAAGCTTAGACGATGTTACGATAATCCGAAAACGAAACCTCCGCAAAAATACGGTTTTAGAAACCCTTGAAAATGCTCTCTGGAAAATTTTTAGAAAGTGATCCAAAAATTATTTAAACAACTGCAGAGTGACATTTATGAGAATATAAGAACACAGGTGAAATATGAGTGGGGGGGCTCGGATTTTGGCCGATCCCTACGCCAGGATTTCCGGCGACGCCGGCCCATTGTGCTCCCCTCCTCCTCGTATTGCACTAGTGCTCTGTGACTCATGATCTGGGGTTTCTGATATTGTTTGGTTGTCCAGAATTGCATGTGATGTAAGTTTGGTAATGGGCTCTTTGCGGAGTATTTCTTATTCGTATTTTTTAGTATTGTATTGGTAACCTAGACGACGTTAAACAGGTCGAACGAATATCAAACACACGTATTTTTCCAGGTTGAACGTGCTCAATATATAATGCAGGTATTCTTATGGACCCTCTAGAAGAATGAAACCCTAACTCGTGATGTGACCACAGAACTGGGACTAAACCTTAGGGTTTACCGTAGTTAGTGTGGCCACAAATGAGACTTGGGTTTGCCCTTCTACGGCTGGTCCATTAAATACTGTGGTAAAGATTTTGGGTATTGTTTAACGGTGCTCAAGTGTTAAGCTTGCTGGGGAATATGGGTGTTCATTAATTCGATCGAAGGGTTTAATATTGCCTAGTAGTATGTGATACTTGTTTCTGCGACCGTAAGCATAGTATGCGTATCGCCGGTTTCGTTGCTATATGTCAACGGCAATTGAGGTACGCACACTTGCTTACGTTAGTGACATGTGATGTTATGTGTTGCTGTGCTATGATGTATAGGATTGTCGTGATCGAATAGCCGGGTTTTTTTATGTGAGATGAGAGTTTTACTTTTCATTCATGTAAAATTCATTTGTAATGTAATATTCTTTTATTTGGGACACTTCCGGGTTGAGGATGATGTCACCATTGTTATATATTATTTACTTTTCCGCATTAGGATAGATCCGAGGTGGAGAGCACAAATGACCGGGTTCTAGAGTCTAGTGGGAGACCATCTCGAGGAGTCGGGACCGGGTCTCCTAACTCTAGAATTGGTAGGGTCGCTTGCCGCTCTCGTAGGGGTCTAGGGTGTGGGATTGTCTATTCATCACGACTGTGGAATCCGTATTTTCTATTGATGGCTAAATACTAAATACGGATATCCTAGTATATCCTATATGATCATATCTGTGTTTCTGCTGCCTATATTCTGTGATGTGATCGCTTAATATATCTAAGACGAATGCAATATTATATATGAGATATATAGTAGACGTTGCTTATATTTTACACCCAAGCTAGTCCCGTCTCGGTATGACGTTAGTTAAGTAACCTAACGATACATAACGGAACATTGCAGCGAATGCGGATGGCATAAGCGTACGTTGTATTTTCGTTTCTTTTCTGTGATTGGCTTAAGGACTTAAATGATGGGACAACATTAATATGATTAATGTGAAGAAAAATAAACCTAAAAAGATGTTGTAGAATCGGATTTGAAAACCACTCGGCTTTTTACGAAAAAGCTACATTTCAAAACTGCGGAGCTTAAGCCACTCCTTTTGAAAACTATTTGATTCTACGACGATATCAAGTTCAAAGCGTTAAAGGTTTTCTTAAAAACCATCCGCAACCCTCCGTCATTTTAGAAAGTAGAGTACTTAGTATTCGTGCTACGTTTGTTGACCTTAGCCAAGGCGTAGTGTACGGTAGCTAAGTGACGTCTTCCTATAATGCATATGATGCAGATTAATTGGGACGGGCATGCGACTTTGTTGACCTTAGCCAAGGGTCATGTGAACGGGTCTAATTAATTAAGAAATGATGGGTTGAACTTGACTAGTGCTTGTGATTTGTTGACCATAGCCAAGGTTATGAATGCTAGGGGTAAAAATCACATCGGGAGTTTCAATAGTTGAAATTTGCAATGAGATTGCATACCTTCCATATGATGGTTGGATCCCGATCCCACTGTGGGCAATAGTTGCTCCCAGGAGAGTTTTGCAGTTTACAATTAGCTAACCCATTAGGTGTTTAGAAAGAGGTTAACGAGGCTACGCCTCTGGAAAGACGAGGTTTATATTAATTAGGTCCGTGCGAAAGTACAGGGAACCTCCCTCAAGTACCGACACTGGCCTGGCTGAACGGTTAGCGAAGTTGTAGACTGTAATTAATCCTGGCTACTTTTCCTTTTAAGGTTTGAGGGGAAATTTGATAAAAGCAGTGGGAGACATCGATTAGATAAGATAATAACCAATCTGATCATACTCTCCGTGTTGGAAATGGTCCAATGTACGTACAGTTGCAGTGGGAGAGTATCACTTGGGGTTGCCGTCTGGATATATATTGGTTTTGAACCCATGTTATTATGTACATAGTATGCTTTGTAATATAATATCCGTTTCTTTGTTAGATAATGAAGGATATAATTTTGTATTGCAGAATAATGTTATGAATATTCACCTGAATCAAATGTTGGTTGGGTATAGTACACTTAATAACGGGATATACGTCCTAAATCAACACACAGTTTTCAGCATACAACACACTAATAAAAGAAAACTTTCAGAAATAAATGAAGCTTTTCTTTGGCACCGTAGACTTGGTCATATTAACGAAACAAGACTAAAAAAGCTACATAAAGATAGATATTTAAAACCTTTTGAATATAAATTTTATGCGACTTGCCAGTCTTGTATCAAGGGTAAAATGACCAAAACTCCGTTTACCAGACACGGAGAAAGAGCTACTGAGCTCTTAGGCCTCATACATAGTGATGTATGCGGGCCAATGTCTACACAGGCTAGAGGCGGTTTTTCTTACTTCATTACTTTCACTGATAATTCTTAAGATTCGGTTATGTATTTTTATTAAAGCACAAATCCGAAGCTTTCGAGAAATTCACTGAATATAAACTCGAAGTAGAAAAACAAACCGGATTGAGTATCAAAATGCTTCGATCAGATCGAGGTGGAGAGTATCTCAGTACAGAGTTTGCGAACTTCCTAAAAAAGAATGGGATTCTCTCTCAACTCACTTCTCCTTATACACCATAGCACAACGGTGTGTCAGAACGACGGAATCGGACCCTATTAGATATGGTTCATTCCATGATGAGTGATGCTGAGTTACCCGTCTCATTTTAGGGGCATGCATTTGAGACTGCAGCGTTTCTACTGAACAGGGTCCCCACTAAAACCGTGTCTACCATGCCATATGAGATATGGTATGGGAAGAGACCATCTCTTTAACGTATTAAGATTTGGGGTTGTCTGGCCTATGTTAAGCAAAATCCGGACAAACTCGAGACACGGTCAGTCATGTGTAATTTTGTGGGATATCCAAAGAATTCTTATGGATATCTATTCTACCACAAGGAGGAACAAAAGGTGTTTGTTTCTCAGCATACCACATTTTTAGAAAAAGAGTTTTTTTTACAAATGATACAGATGGCAGTGTGGTAGACTTAGAAGAAGTTCTAGAAACACAAATTACAAATGACGACTTGGTTGAACCGGCTGTTGCAACAGAAACTAATGAACCTCGGCCACTCCGTAGATCTGGTAGGACTTCTCGCCTACCGGAGAGGTACTACGGTTTCCTCATTGATGGTGATAGAGAAGATTGCATCATGGATGATGATGATCCTCCCAGTTTTCAGCAAGCTATCACGAGTGGAGACTCTGTGAAGTGGCTGGATGCCATGAGATCTGAAATGGAGTCTATGTACACCAACAAAGCATGGACTTTGGACGTTGTACCCTCTGGGGTAAAACCCGTGGGGTGAAAATGGATCTTTAAAAGAAAGATTGGTGTAGATGGGCAGGTAGAGACCTATAAGGCAACACTTGTGGCGAAGGGTTTTCGTCAAAGACCAGGTCTGGACTATGACGAAACTTTTTCTCCCGTAGCTATGCTTAAATCCATTCGGATCCTACTTGCTATTGTTGCTCACTACGACTATGAAATATGGCAGATGGACGTTAAAACTGCATTTCTAAATAGAGATTTAAAAGAATGCGTTTATATGGATCAGCCAAAGGGCTTCATTGACAGTGGGAGCAGCGGGAAAGCATGTAGATTGCTTAAATTCATTTATGGATTAAAGCAGGAATCACGGAGTTGGAACATCTGTTTTGATGATGTTATCAAAGAGTTTGATTTCATCAAAAATCCAGATGAACCTTGTGTTTATAAGAAGACTGTAGGAAGAGCTGTCACATTCTTCGTATTGTACGTGGATGCAATTCTTCTGATAGGAAATGATATTCCTATGCTACAGTCGGTCAAATCTTTCTTATCACTAAGGTTCTCCATGAAGTACCTGGGTGATGCCACATACATTCTGGGCATTCGGATCTATAGGGATAGATCCAAGAGGTTATTGGGATTGTCCTAAACCAGGTACATCAACACTATCCTAAAAAGGTTTAGTGTGGAAGACTCAAAGCGGGGTGCCTTACCCGCTTGCCATGGAGTCACTCTCTCCAAGGACTTTTGCCCAAAGACCGATTAAGAGAGAGCTCGCATGAGTATTATATCCTATGCTTTGTAGTAGGATCTATAATGTATGTGATGTTATGTACACGCCCAGATGTAGCTTATACACTTAGTGTAGTAAGCAGGTGTCAATCCAACCCAGGGGAGAATCACTAGATAGCTGTGAAGAATATTCTTAAGTACTTGCGAAGGACTAAAGAATTGTTCTTTGTGTAAGGTAATGGAGATCTCCAAATGGAGACCTTTACCGATTCGAGCTTTCAGAGTGATCAGGATGACAGCAAATCTATCTCTGGGTTTGTATTTACCCTCAATGGAGGGGCGGTAAGTTGGAAGAGTTTCAAACAGGATATCGTTGCAGACTCTACGATAGAAGCTGAGTACATTGCTGCGAATGATGCCTCCAAGGAAGCCGTCTGGATGAGAAAATTCATCTCGGAGCTAGGAGTAGTTCCAACCATTATTGATCCAATACCATTGTATTGTGATAATAATAGGGCTATGGCGTTAGCCAAGGAGCCCAGGTCCCATCAGCGGTCTAGACACATCCTGAGGAGTTTTCATTTGATCCAGGAGATTGTAGATCGCTGCGAGATCGAGATTAGGAGAGTAGACACAAAGAATAACACTGCGAATCCACTCACCAAGGCCCTCCCTCAGCCGCAGCATGAGCGACTTTTTGAGATGTTGGGTATGAGATATGCCAATAACTGGCCTTAGTGCAAGTGAGAGATTGTTGGATATATGTATGCCCTAGAGGCCATTATATGATAGTGGATGTATTTATACATGTATATATTCTGTGTACATTCTTGCTCGACATGATAGTATGCTATCTGGTTTTACTTATCTGACATGTTGACTTGATCATACTTTTATTCATTTACACATGTTGATAAAGCCCTGAGGATATTTCCATGACTACTGTGATTATGATGGAGATCATACTAGTGGGACGTCTGTAGTTTATAAGTATATCCTGAAATGTCCCTAGTCATAGGTATATCGAGATGGGGCATCGATATACCATAGTAGACTAGCATATATGATACTAGACCCATATGATGGGCGATGGATGATCCCATATCCATCGATGTTTGACATCGAGATCATATGCGGGTGCTCAGTGGAGACTGGGTACACTGGACGGACTCGCCGAGAACTCCTATATGGTATTATATCTATCGTCGGATAGAAGTTCTCAGGTGACACTGGTACAGGTTAGTCTGTAGACCCGAGATCGTCATAGATTCTTGTGTGTTCTCCCACTGTACTTTGATTACCACCCTACCACGGCTCTACTGAGTCGTACAAACAAGTGGTTTTTGGGTACAGTCCTGAGACACATGGAGACAGTGAGCGATAGGGGGGTTTCGTCTCTCCCGGTATTGGGAGTTGATGCTAAGCTGTGCTCGATTGGCTATATCAGTAAGTCCCTGGCCAGGGCTGTTGAGATTTACTGATAAGTGTTATCAGTAGTTTCTCGATCTGTTACAGACCATTCATCGGCACGACTTATTGAGTTATTGGGGTCGACGTTACCATCCCTAGACTCGATATGCAGCATATCTGACGAAGAGACCGGACTGTACGGTAGTGTTGCCGGTTGGCTCGACGGGAGTTGTGACAGGTTCGCTTGTTTTCTTCTGATCGCTCAATACCCGGGTGGCCGTTACGTTTAGCTGACCTCTTGCGGCTAGGGGGTGCTTGATATGATCATCGCCCACTGGCAGCGTATTGACGAGTCTTAGAGTCCCACAATAGAGTTACCTAGTCCAGGCAAAACGATGTGGTGTGCATATGAGATATGCGTGGGGACCCGATTAAATGCGCGTATGTGATACCGTATATTAATCGGGCGGTTTGCTATTGTTTGGGTCGTATGAGATATGACCGGTTTGCTAAATCAAGTGTTGATCTAACATTGACCATTAGTATTTTGACTTTAAACCCTTTTGTCTTTTGTTGTATGCATGCATGTATGCACATGTTTACATTGATGCACATATGGATGTGCATGCACACATACATGCATACACATGTGTATCATGGTTGTTGATACACTTGATGGTGGCAATATAAGACTCACATGTTAGTAAATATGTTGATATTTATTTTTGGATTAATGGAAATGGATAATCACTCATGGTTGATTATTTTATTCTTACACTAAACCTAGGGTTAACCATGAGTTATTTTTCCATGGCCATTAAAGCTCCAAAAGAAATATCGAGATAATTATTAACTTGGGTTAAGAATGAGAAGAAGAAAATATATATATATATATATATTCTATTCTCATTTTTTTCTTAAGCTTATCATTTTTATCTTGAGCTCCCATATTTGCCATCTTCTTCTTCCTCTCTCTCTCTTGCTCTCTAGGTCTTGATAGTGAGTGAAAGAGTAATCAAGTTAGGGTTTTGAAATAAGAAAACAAACCACATCATCATTCTATACTACTCTTACCCATTAGTTTAGAGTGTTAGCTTCAACTTCATCATCTTGATCAAGTGGAGCTTTGAGCTTGGACAAAGAGGACTCCGGGTGGATCGTCGTGGACTTGGAGGATCTCAAGCAAGCTTCTTTCAACTCTCAAGTAGCCAAGGAGTCTAGCGAAGGGAACTACAAAGGTTGTATTCTTTAAACCTAGTACTTTACTACTTGTGGATTTTGTTAAAATTTTGTGTTACCCTAGCTTTTCTAGTTTGATCCTTAGGATAGTTTCTTTAGAACCCTATAAATTTTTAATATGGCATGTGTGATGCTACCAAACCCTTATAGTGGTGCTAAGGAAAACCCTTCATGCCCTAAGATGAAATTGAAGATCAAGAGAATTGGTTACTACTGGCCCACGATGATGCAAGACCATATCGAATATGCGAAGCACTACCAGGCATGTCAAATTCATAGGGATTTCATACATCAGCACCCCAATCCGTTGCATCCGACCATAGCCAGCTGGCCATTCGAGATGTGGGGATCCGATATCATCGGCCCGATTGAACCGGCGTCATTAAAAGGGCATCGATTCATCTCTGCGATAACCGACTGCTTCTCCAAATAGGCGGAGGTGATACCGCTGAGAGAGGTCAAAATGGAGAACATTCTCCACTTCTTCAAAACAAAACTGATATACCGGTTCAGAGTTCAACGGCATATAATTTCAGACAATGGACCAGCCTACATGAGCTATAGAATAAGTCGTTTCGCCAGGCAACACAAGATAGACTGGAGGTATTCTTCCGTCTATAATACTCGAGCAACGGTATTATTGAAGCCTTCCAAGACATTGACGAAACTCATAAAGAAGATGGTGTCCAATAATAAATAGGACTGGCACGAGAGGATGCATGAAGCTCTTTGGGCATACCGAACAACGTTCAAAACAGCCACAAATACAATGCCTTATGCCTTGGTGTTTGGACCCGAAGCAGTGATCCGCTAGAAATAGAACTCGCATCATTAAGGATGGCAGCTCACCACGTGATGACGGGTGAAGATAACGCTCACCTCTGGCTCAAAGAACTCGACGCACTTGGCTAGACCCGTCTCGTGGCACAACAAAGCCTGGAAGCCTATCGAGCGAGAATGATCCAAGCATACAAAAGAATGACCAGACCAAGGACATTCTGCCAAGGTGAACTTGTACTAGTTGTCAAACGACCCATGAATCCTAACCGTGCAAAGCGTAGGAAGTTCGAGCCAAACTATGAAGGCCCGTGTATTATAGAGGAAGTCTACCAAGGTGGAGCTTACCAACTCGTGAATATGCATGGAGAAAGAATATATCGACTAATAAACGGTCGATTCCTCAAGAAGTATTATGCTTAAGAGGTTACAACTTAGGTCAATGATAAATGAAGATGCATATCTCCGTTCTTTATCTTCCTAAGTCGGAACTTTGAGAGCTAGGCACTTCGTCCTGAACACGGGAATGTTGGACTGAGATGTCCCTAAACTAATGTTGGACTGAAAAGTCCCTAAAACTATCATTTCGTCCCGAACATGGGAATGTTGGACCAAGATGTCCCTAAACTAATGTTGGACCAAAACGTCCCTAAAACTATCATTTCGTCCCGAACATGGGAATGTTGGTCCGAGATGTCCTTAAACTAATATATCGTCCCGTACATGATAATGTTGGACCGAAATGTCCCTAAAATATCATTTTGTCTCAAGCACAGAAATGTTGGACCGAAATGCCCTTAAACTAACTCATCACTTGGTGAGTGATAATGTTGGACCGAAATGTCCAAAAACTAGCTCGTCGTCCCAAACAAAGGAATGTTGCACTGCGATGTCCTTGAACTAATATGCCCCTTGAGATCAACATTGCAACTTATGTCCTACTGGTGAAGATTGCAACTCAAGTCGTACCTGCGAAGCTGCATGTTAAGTCCCACCGGCTATGAAGCTCCCCTGATGATGTAGTCCTACAAGAAATATTCGCTGCCCTACGGACAATCTTCGAATTGACTACTGTACATAATCCACAGGCATAAATAATCTATATCGTACCCGAGTCTTATCGGCAAATAATTGGGTCGCCTACGGCGAAACTTCTCCTGAGAATCCCGCCAACAAGCGACGTTGAAACACCATCTACAAAGCTTTGTTAAAAAAAAGGTTTTTTCATAAGCAAAAATGGCATGGATGAAAATCCGAAAGAGTGCCATGAGTAAAATCAGCAGGACTACCGGCGAGCTTGTGAATATATGAAAGGGCACAAACTTGTTAAAAATAATACACTTGCAAAGTCCTCTCGACTTACAAGGAGAACACATAAAGGAGATCCTTACGACTCACAAAGGTGGGAGACGTTTGGAAATCCCCACGATTTCTAAGGAGAATATACACTTACGAGATCCTCCCGACTCGTAAGGAGAAAACACCCCTCTATGAGACCATCAGAGCTTATAGAATTCAAAAGCCTTAGGTTGCAGATCAGACCCACCACCTAAGCCATCATTGTCACGACTTGAATGTACGGAATACGACTGGCAGTTAGATTATGCGACGTCTAGAGGCGTAACGTAATCTAAGTAAGCCTAAGCCTAGAAATCTAAACCGTTATATAAATAGAATGAAGGAAAACTTGTTTTAAAGAAAGTGATTTTAACAAAATAATATCGCATTAAACATTTTAAAACATCAAGTTTTTTCCCGAATATTTCGGCAGAGTCTCCTTTGTAAACACTGGCCCCAAAACGGGTACAATACAAAATATGCATAAGTAATGAATAAAGGCATCCCCAAGCAGGAGATAGCTCTTCGCCAATGGCGGAATCACAACCACATGCAATATATATATCATAATAGTGCAAAATAAGCATATAAAAGCACGAAAATAAGAAGCATCACGTCGGCCCCAAGTGAGCTCGACACCAGAGAAACAACACATAAACTAATCTCACTGTCACACCTCTAGGTCACATATATAATGGTAAAAGCGGTAGATAAGGTAGATTGAGTGTACTAGATACAATAATAATACACAAGGTCGGAACAAAATATCCTCGCAAACCACCTACGAGCAAACCGTGAGTCAATGCTAACGAAGCAAATAAAGGAAGTACGCCCACCGGTACTGTGTTGATGGGTTAGACCTGAAATATACTGTGGCACAACGGGGGTGAGTTGCCAACTCGTGAGTAGTAAGTAACATCTAATAAGGCTATCGTAAGCATGCACGCAAATGCGCCACACCCTACATATACAAATGTGATGCGATGCACTAGTATGTATGCAACATGATTGGATAATCAACTCGAAACCCAGAAATAATTGATATGTGAAGATCTGTATCCTTATCTCAGTAAAACTTTTATATAGTAAAATCAACAGAAAAATCCGTGTCAAGCATCGACACAATATCCTTAATATCTCGGGCTCCGTCAGTCCGGATCGGTCCATATCATCAAATCTCACGACAACGGTCGGTATCATTCGAATATCCGCCGCGTCGCATATCACCGGTCGGTAGTGCTCCCTTGCCGGGCTAAACGCCTTTCTATACGACCTTCTTGCCTCGAGGTCCGCACCGGGTCCACCATGTACCTACAGACGGTACATCCCCCTCCTCCAATCGGGTATATGATACAGCTTAAGAACCGAGAAAACTCATGGTGGACGCCACACACATCATATCATGAGAAAACCGCAAATTTCTATTTTTAAAATGATAATAGGTTTATAAAATTCTTGCGGTCTTCCCCAAAATCCCGAAATCTCATCAATACCGAAATCTCCACGAAGAATCACAATATATGAACATGTCGGTAATGATGGATGCCTACGATATCGATAATATGCGATGCGATCTATGACTAGAAAACTATGTATGAATGATGATGCAATGATGTATGTATTTATATGACTAGCAATCTTACATATCCATCCTGATAAAATGAATAAACAACTAAAAGTTACCTATCGTATATGATGCAAATGCTCAGATACTGATTTAAACAGGTTCTATAGTGTTCGTGGCATAGCAATTACCAATCGCGTGTGTGTTCACATAAGTAGCGCACGTGCGATATGAATCACTGGTAATGGTGCAAGTGTCCTAAGTAATAACATCATATGTAAGAAGATGAAATGACATGCTATGAATGCTATGAGACTACGCATATTGAATGCAAGAACTACTAATAATCCTAACTATCGGGCGTCTTGCGCCATCCAGACGATCCCCCCTTAGATATGTACATCTACTCACCGGGACGCCTCGACTAATCTGCTCCGATCACAGTCTTTCCTTTCCGCGCCGCGTCCGACATCTCCGTAACCGATCCTAGAATTACACAATGCAACACATAATGCTAGATACCTTGAGAAGACACATAGATAAACGATACGAAAGAATTAACGTCCACAAGTTAGACTTGTGTGCACTTGGTGCACAAAACGGGCACGACGACGCCACAACCACAACTAGGGGCCGCTATACGTAGCAATCCACAAACCTAGAACCCAATCGTACCAATTGCTCATTCACATCATATTACATATCTTAGAAATTAGGTTGTAGGTCATCACAACCTCAAACTTAAATAAAACCTAATTATTCTAAAAACTTAGTAAGCAAACAAAGGGAATTTTAGTGCAAAACTAGGTGTTTTAGCAAACCTAGTGGCCACAAAGTTCATTTAATATCTTAATTAGGCCACACAATATTAACTAAATTTTAATCTCACCTTTTTACATACTAAACATAAATTAGTTTGCATGAACATTTAATTAAGATAATTTAAAAGCAAGAATTTGCAAGTTTAACAACTAGATTATATATGATACACCATAGATGTTAACTATATATTGCAACCATAAATTAGTGATAAAAAAACCTTAATTTTTAAACAAACCCTTCTCTTTAAATTCCTATCCTACAAATAAAACCATATTAACCCCTAAATAAATTAGATTAAAGCACTTAATCAACAAGGTAACCATTGGGTTAAGATTTATACCTCAAAAATTTGGAGATCTAACTTGCAAACTTAGCCACCTAAAATGCTATCTTGCTTCAAGATCCAAGCTAGTTTAGGCTAAGGAATTTGGGTGAAGATTTAACTAGGAATTAGTGGGGTATTATGTGGATTTTTAAATGGAAAAATGAGGGTTTTGAGATGAAAAAGGAGATGGAGAAATGGGGAGGGGCTGCTGGAAATATTTCGGCCAAAACATGAGTGGGGGAGAGAGAGTGAGAGTGAGTGAGAGAGAGGTAACCATACCCCCCACACACGTCAACATCTAATCTTTCTTTTCTCATATATTATTTATTTTATTTAAGCTTTTTCTTGAAATTTCTAGAACCATGTTGCATTTTTTTTAAAGTGAGCATGCTACAACATGTGTTTTAGTTGTGTCATGGTGCATAATTTTGTATTAACCCATATTAATTTATAATTATCGCTAATTTAGTATATAAGTGTATGATTAAAATAATAATTAAAAATAAATAATTAAGGAAAATATTTAAGTAAACTAGCAATTAATAGGTGACTAATTAAATACCAATAATAGCAATTACATAGTTATAATAGGTATATTTAAGTCTTTGTAGAAAAATAATTATATTTTGGTTTTTATGGAAAACACATATTATCAATAATTAATACATAATTAACTTAATCGAATCTTCAGAATGTTACAATCTTCCCCCCTTAAAAAAATTCGGTCCCCGAATTTAAAATCTAACTACGCGTACCTTCAAAGAGATAGGGATATCTCTTCCTCATCTCGTTCTTGGCTTCCTACGTGACTTCTTCGCTATTTAGGCCACGCCAAAGAACCTTTATGGGCGGTATGACTTTAGACCTCAGTTTCATCACCTGCCGATCCAGAATGACTATCGGCTGCTCAGTGAAGGAAAGATCGCGCTCCAGCTGGATCGTCTGATACTGAATCGCGTGAGAGGGGTCATGAAGGTACTTTCGGAGCATCGATACGTGAAACACGGGATGAATATCTAGGAAACTGGGTGGAAAAACCAAACGATAAGCAACTGTGCCAATACGCTCGAGAATCTCAATGGTATCCATTTATATGGGACTAAACTTCCCTTTCTTTCCGAATCTCAGCACGCCCTTCATTGGAGAAACCCTCAAGAAAACATGATCACCTACAGCGAATTCCAGTCTGCACCGACATCGATCAGCATAAGATTTCTGCCTGCTCTGGGCCGCTCTCATCCTATCCCGAATCAACTGGATCCTCTCGGTCGTATCATGCATAATATACGGTCCCAAAACACTGCTCTCACTGAGCTCTGTCCAACAAACCGGTGATCGACATCTCCTCCCGTATAAAGCCTCAAAGGTTGCTATCTGAATCGTCTCCTGAAAGCTGTTATTGTAGGAGAACTCTATCAAGGGCAAATGACGATTCCAGCTGCTACTGAAATCTAGAACGCAAGCTCGGAGCATGTCCTCAAGAGTCTGTATGGTCCGCTCGGACTGACCGTCGGTCTGCGGATAGAAAGCTGTACTAAAACTCAATTGGTGCTCAAAGTCTCCTGAAGTTTCTACAATAGTCAGCTGGTGAACTGGGTGCCTCTGTCGGAAACAATGTAAATCGGAACGCCGTGTAGTCGCACAATCTCATCAACATATATCTGAGCATACTGAACGAATCCGAAAGTGGTCTTTACTGGCAGAAAGTAAGCTGCTTTCGTCAATCGGTTTATGATCACCCAAATAGAATCATACTCTCGACTGGTCCTAGGTAGACCCACGATAAAATCCATAGAGATTTGCTCCCACTTCCACTCCGGAATGGGCAAAAGCTGTAACTCTCCTGCTGGCCTCGGATGCTCGGCCTTGACTTGCTGACAAGTCAAGCATCTCGAACCAAAATCCGCGACATCTCTTTTCATCCCTTCACACTAGAAGACAACTCTCAAGTCATGATACATCTCGGTGGAACCCGGATGAACACTATATACTGCCCGATGTACCTCCTCAAGAATCTCACATCTCAGCTCCTCTGAATTTAGCACACACAGTCGAGTCCTAAATCGTAGCACTCCTTGGTCGTCGATCATGAACCCTGAATCTCTGCCCTGTCGAACCTGCTCCATGATCTTTGACAAACGAACGTCATCGGACAGTGCCTCACGGATACGATCAAGTAACTGTGGATGTGCACGGACACGGGAAAGCTGTGCCCCGGTCAAAGTAAACTCAAATTGTACTCAGATGTCACATAAAATCTGCCAATCTACCGTCGACTGTCTATGAACTGCGCTCACATAAGACAGCTACCTCCGGGCTTCTGATTCAAAGCATCTGCCACAACATTCGCCTAGCCCGGATGATAAAGAATCTCGCAGCCATAGTCCTTCACTAGCTCCATCCTACGGCGCTGTCTCAAATTCAGATCTCGCTGCTGAAAAATGTACTTTAAGCTCTTATGGTACGTGAATATCTGACACGACTCGCCGTATAAGTAATGTCCCCAGATCTTGAGTGCAAAAACCACCGCAGCCATCTCTAAGTCATGAGTGGAATAATTCTACTCGTGCTTCTTCAACTGCCGAGAAGCATCACAATAAACAACAAAACCGCCTGAACCTGAAGGCAAAGATAATACTGGCGCAGTAGTCAGACGAGTCTTCAATTGCTGAAAGCTCTGTCGCATGCCTCAGTCCAAAGAAACGGAACTCCCTTCCTGGTCAACCCGGTCAACGGTGCAGCTATACGAGAAAAAAAATCCTGTACAAAACGTCGATAGTATTCTGCTAAACCCAAAAAGCTGCGAACCTCCATCACTGATAGGGTCTGGGCCAGTGCTGAATGGCCTCGATCTTCTTCGGGTCCTCACGTATGCCATCTCTCGTAACCACGTGACCCAAGAAAACAACACTATCCAGCCAGAAAACACATTTGGAGAATTTAGCGAACAACTGATGCTCCCTTGACGTCTGCAATGTGATCCTCAAATGCTACTCATGCTCCTCTCGGCTCAGGGAGTATACTAAGACGTCATCAATGAACATGATGATAACCCGATCAAGAAACGACCTGAATATGCGGTTCATCAAATCCATAAAAGCTGCTGGGCATTGGTGAGCCCGAACGACATCACCAAAAACTCACAATGCCCATAGCACGTGCGAAAAGCAGTTTTCGGAATATCATCCTTCCAAACCTGCAACTGATGGTAACCTGATCGCAAGTCAATCTTCGAGAAGTGCCTCACACCCTAGAGCTGATCAAACAAATCATCAATGTGAGGTAGGGGATATCTATTCCATACAGTCACTCGATTCAACTGACGATAATCGATGCACAAACGTAAACTGTCGTCTTTCTTCTTGACGAACAGGATAGGAGCTCCCTAAGGTGACACACTCGGAGGAACAAGCCCTTTATCCAACAAATCTTTCAATTGATCCTTCAACTCTTTAAACTCCGCCGGGGCCATCCGATAAGGAAGTATAGAAATAGGCCCCGTGCCGGGGATCAAGTCAACGCAGAACTCAATATCATGCTCAGGCAGTAAACCAGGCAGCTCGTCAGGAAAGACATCGGGAAATTCCCTCATAATCGGGACCTAGTCTAACGGAACCTCTGCAGCTCTAGTATCACAAACATACGCTACGAATCCCTGACATCCTTTCCTCAAGAGCTGACTAGCGTGAAGAGAAGAAATCAAACTGGGAAGGGTGGCGCTACGGTCTCCCTAAATAACAAGAACTGGCTCATCTGGAAAGCTAAATTTGACTACCTTCTTACGGCAGTCCACAGATGTATAACAAGTGGCTAGCCAGTCCATGCCCAGAAGAACATCGAGGTCCAACATATCGAGGAGAATCAAAGCAATCGAAGAATCCCTCTCCCCGATACGGATAGAACAAGATCGAAATACATATCGAGCAACAAAAAAACTCACCTACTGGAATAATAACAATAAGAGGATGATCTAGCAAAGACGATTCTCGACTCAACCTCGGTGCAAAGTGTGTAGATACATAAGAATGTATGGAACCTGGGTCGAATAATACCCGTGCGTCGAAAGAACATACTGGAAGAGTACCTGTCACAACGGCGTTGGATGCTTGCGCATCCTGAGGAGTCAAAGCGAACACTCTGGCCTGTCCCCCACCAGTAGCTTGCTGTCCTCGGCCTCTGTCTCTGCCGCCTCGTCCTCTCTTAACAGGACCACCACACCCACGGCCTCTAGGAGCATCTGCCTGGCGTGGAGCATCATCAGGGGTAGGAAGGAGAGCTCTTTGAGCAGGGGGTGAGGGTGGTAAGGTCACATGTGGAACTGTCGCCTCAACCTGGCGCCTCGCGGTACAATTTTTGACAAGGTGATATGGACTCCCACACCGATAACATCCTGACGATGGCCGCTGACCTGGTGAATAGGAGTTGAACAACTGGTCTCGCATCATGCCTTGACCACCACCACGGCCTAGAAAGAATCCTCCACGACCTCTGCCTGCCATGCCTCTGCCAAACCGCACTGGAGCTGATATATCTGTACGAATCCTTTTCGGTCCCGAAACGACCGAAGTCTCAGAAATGCGCTCCTCCAAAAGTAAGGCTGCATCCATCGCGGCCGCATAAGTGTCAAAATGCTGGGCGCCAATAGCAAGAGTGTTAGTTATATGTATGCCCTAGAGGCCATTGCTATACATAGGATGTATATTGTAGTGGATGCTGGGACATATATAGGGAGGACTTTCTTGCTCGACATGATAGTATGCTATCTGGTTGCTCTTTACCTTAACGTGTACACTGATTGTCTCTCTGTTACATGTTGGTAAAGCCCTTAGGATGTGTACTTAACTACCTGGACTATGATGCGGATCATACTAGTGGGGACATGGTAGTCTATAAGTACATCCTTCAAAGTCCCTAGTCGTGGGTGTATCGAGACGGGGCATCGATATACCAGAGTAGACTAGCGTATACCTTCTCGACCCATACAGATGGGCGATGGATGATCCCATATCCATTGGTGTTTGACATCAGAGATGATATACGGGTGCTCAGTGGAGACTGGGTACACTGGACGGACTCGCCGAGAACTCCCAGATGGTATTATACCTTACGTCAGATGGCAGTTCTCTGGTGACACTGGTACAGAGTAGTCTGTTGACCCGAGATCGTCATAGAGTCTTGTGTGGTTCCCACTGTGCTTTGATTTCCATCTTACCACGTCCAAGAGGGCGTGCAAAACGGTGGTTTTTGGGTACAGTCCCGAGTCACATGGAGGCAATGAGCGATAGGAGGGGATTCGTCTCTCCCGGTATAGGGAGTTGATGTTGCGCTGTGTTCGATTGGCTATAACCGGAAATCCCTGGCCAGGGTTGCTGAGATTTACTGGTAAGTGTTACCAGTAGTTTCTCAAACTGTTATAGATCTCATATCGATACGACTTATCGAGCTATTGGGGTCTGACGTTTACCACCCCTAGGCGAGATATGCGACATATCAGACGATCAGACCGGACTGTACGGTAAGTGTTACTGGTTGGATTCACAGGAGTATGAGCGGGCTTGCTCGTCGATCTTCTGATCGCTCAATACCCGGGTGGCCATTACGTTTAGCAGACCGCTTGCGGCTTGTGGGTGTTTGATATGATCATCACCTGCTGCCGGCGTATTGACGAGTCTTTAGAGTCCTACACAGAGGTTTCCTGGCTCAAGCGAAACGAAATAGGAGCGCATATGAGATATGTGCGGGATCGAGAATAATGCGTGTATGTGATACCGTATTCTATTCTCGCGATGTATGTATCGATATGGTTGTATGCGATATAACCTAGTTATCGAATCAAGGATTGATTCGGTAAGCCGATACATAGGATACTAGTCGGTTATATGCGATATGACCGGATCGTTAAATCAAGTGTTGATTTAATGATTTAATGTATAATTATATATTTGATATATTACTTTGCATTAACTAGTATTGGTTCACTTTAAATGGATTTTCTCACTCGGATGTGCACATTGTATATGTGATATACTTTTGTACACTAGTTTGTATCATGTTTGATGATGCATGCTCACTAGGGTTTGTGTAAAGATTAAACCATGGTTGTATATTGGTTAGGGTTTTCATTTTCTTATTCATTTATTTATTTATTTATTCTTTTTGGAAAATGAAAAGCATAAAGGGAAAATGGTGGCTTTGTTTGTTTGATATTGAAGCTTCATGAAGCTTTGACCAAGTGACCATTTTGTCTCATGCTTAACCCTAACCATTCCACTTAACCATGATTCATTCTCTACACTTGACCATGGTTATATTATGATAAGGTTGATTATTCTTTTCTATTTGAATTAACTTATCATAACATTTTCATCTTCTTCTTCTTCTTCTTCACATGAAGAAGCTTGCCTCCATCAATGGCAACTTGATGAAAAGAGTGAGAAATCCAATTCTAAAGTGAACCCACTTCCTATTTCTTCATCCTATACCTCTTGCCAAGTAGTATAGGGTGTACTCTTCACAAGTTTCATGACTTGGTGAAGTGGCAGCTTGATCTAGTGATGCCTCGACGTAGATCATCTTCGGCACGAAGCCGAAGACCTTGCCCGCCCATTTCTCCGATGAAGCCGACGCTAGAGCTCGGGTTTCCATTTGGACAGCGAGGAGACTTCATCATGGAGCTATGGAGGTGGAGAAATGGATCTACGAAGGTTGTATTTCCGTTCTTTTAGTTTAGTTGTAAACTAGTTGCTTTGGTCGCCTAGATATCTAGTTAACGATCCGTAGTCTAGGGTTTCTCGGCACCGTAAATTTTGAAATTGGCATGGTTGATGCCTTGGGGGACCTCTTGAGAGTGCCTAGGAACCCTACAGTGGTATCAGAGCCTAGCTAGAGCCTTAGGCGATGAGTAGACGGAGTTTGAAGTCCGATCGAACCAAAACCCTAACCCGAAACATGCTTTCTGGACTTTTTCTAAAAACTGGGTTTTTTCCACATTAAAAATGCTTAAAAAATTCAGCAGGGAATTATAAGAATTATGGTGCAAAATTTGACTCATGAACAGTACAAAGTGCGGCGGAACCGCGGCAGAAGCATGACTTCTGCGGCGGTTCCGCGGCTAAAGTATGACATCATCATCCCCTGTTTGCACAGTAACTCCTATTTTATTATGCTGGATTTTCTGGGAATTTTTAATATTTATTCGAGAGTTGAATTTTCTGGGGTTGTTTTGGGGATTCGGTGTTTCGATCGGAGTATCAAATTTTGTCTATGTGGATTCCGGATAATTTTTTGAATATGTTAAAAAGGTCGACCGGATATAAATACCCAATTTTTCCCCTGTCGGGAAATTTCCAAGTGTTGGATTTTTCCGTAGTTTAACTACGTTCTAAGTAGTGCAAGTAACGCGATGGACCCTCTAGAAGACAACAAACCTTAACTCGATTATGTGACCGTCTTGAACTGCCCTTTGAACTTTAGGGTTTGGGGCAGTACGGCGTGCCACATGTGAGGCGTTGGCTTGACCCTTCTACAGCTGGACCGTTGGTACTGAGGCATGAACTGAATGTTGTTAGACTTATTTCATGTGTTGAGCTGTATCGGGAAAACTTGGGTGTTTGAATGTTCGATCGGAAAGTTTAACATTTTCTATTTATCTGGAATGGGATACAATACTTGGAATTCACAATAAGTTATGAGATAACTGAATGAATGTTATAAACATAGCACTTTAGTCTCACTTGATCGGTTGCCACGGAATTTTGATGTGATCAAAAGTCCGTCGCAATCACGTAGCGTACGCGGATACTCGCCGGGTAAACTTAATAGACAGCTACACCCCATAGCCCCGACCAAGTGACTGTAAGAGAACCCCGTCGCCGAAAGCATCAATTCGGGTGCTTGCGGTAGCGGTGTTCCGCCTTGGTGCACTTCGTCGACGGTATCGGGGGTGCGGCTGCCTACTAAAGTTTGCGACGAGCATTCGATCAGGATGTCGGGAATCTTGTTGAATTGCCCAACTTGGTATTGAAAAGTGTTTTCGATTTTGAGACTAAAATGCGGGGTTTATAATTGTTAGGCATGCGATGTCTAAGGAATTCATTTGATTAGGCATGCGATGTCTATGCAGGTTGCGGATTCCAACTATTGTAGTTTTACACTTTCTTTTCTGTGACCGTAAGTGTAATATGTGATATCGCCGGTTTCGTTGCTATATATCAACGACAATTGGGATGGACATATTTACTTACGTTGATGACATGTGATGTTATGTGTTGCTGGATATGTTATATTGGATCGTCGTGTTTGAATAGCCGGGGTTTTTTATGTGAGATGAGTGTTTTTTTTTCATTTTCATTCATGTAAAAACTTGTATGTAATATTCTTTTATTGGGGCACTTCCAGGTTGCGGAAGATGTCACCTTTTGTATATTATTTACTTTTCCGCACTAGGATAGACCCAAAGAAGAGGGCACAAGTAACCGGGTTCTAGGGTCCAGTGGGAGACCAACTCGAGGAGTCGAGTCCGGGTATCCTAACTCTAGAATTGGTAGGGTTGCTTGCCGCTCTCATAGGGGTCTAGGGGTGTGGGTTTGGTTATTCATCACGACCGTGGAATCCGTATTTTATACTGGCTCGTATTGAAAACACGGACGTCCTAGTATATCCAATATTTCATATGATTCTTCTGCTGCGATATCTGTGATGTGATCATGTGATATGTTCTGTGATGGATACTGTATATAGTATATATGATATATTATATAGACGTTACTTATGTTTTATACCCCCGCTAGCCCTGCCCCGCTCTGCCGTTAGTTACCTAACCTGACGGTGCACGAGGGGACATCGAGGCGAATGCGGATGGCATAAGTGTACGTCGTATTTATCTGTGATGTTTAGGTATATAAATGATGGGACTTCATTAATGTGATTAATGAAAATAAAAGAAACCTAAGATGTTGTAGAATCGAATTTCAAAATAAAACAGGTAGCTACAGTTCTTGCTTTGCACAGCGGTATATGTGATATATCCTGCACCTTATTCGATGAGGAAAGGACCGAGATCCCTTCACCGGGAGTGACTCCTTTAGCAATAACTAGCAGATGCTACACACTCGGTTTGTCTTTTGATTGCTTCTATAGTTTCTGCTTTGCACAGTGATATATATGATATATCCCGTACCTCACTCGACGAGGAAAGGACCGACGATCCCTTCACCGGGAGTGACTCCTTTAGCAAAACTAGAAAAGCCTCAAAAACACTCCATTTCAAAATTCATTCGATCCTACAACGATATCAAGTTCATTACGCAATAGGTTTTCAGAAAAAACCTGTCATAGCCCTCCGTCATTTCAGATAAGTACTAGTTAGTATTCGTGCTGCGGTTGTTTGGCATGCGTCAAGGCGTAGTGTACGGTAGCTAACTAGTGCTTATCTGCTAGCATACGATGCGATTGGATTAGGGTATTCGTACGGCGTTGTTTGGCATGCGTCAAGGGTCGTGCGGGTGGGTTTAATTCAATCAAGAAATGTACGGGTTGAACTTGATTAGCGGACTATGGGTTGTTTGGAATGCGTCAAGGTCATAGCACGCTAGGGGCAAAATATTATCGGGAATTTCAAGTGTTAAAATTTGCAATGAGATTGCATAGCTTCTATGAGATAGTTGGATCTCGATACCCGCTGCGAGTAATTGTTACTCCTGGGAGAGTTTTACACATTACAATTAGCCAATCAAGTAGGTGTTTAGAAAGGTGTTAACGAGGTTACGCCTCTGGGAAAACGAGGTTTACATTAATTAGGTTCGTGCGAAAGCACGGGGGACCTCCCTCAAAGTACCGACACTGGCCTGGCTGAAAGATTGGCGAACTTGTAGTGTGTAATTAATCCTGGCTAGTCTTTCCTTTTAGGGTTTGAAGGAAGATTTGATAAAAAGCAGTGGGAGCCATCCTGATTAGATAAAATAAAAACCAATCTATTCTTGCAAGAGCATACGCTGAGTGTTTTCTTCTCTCTCTCCAGGTAGCGACCATATCACGCCTTAATCAAGATAATAATACCGATGTATTGACCGAACCCGCTTGTTATACTGAGGTGGGGAACGTTGGTTCCACTCCAACTTATAATTGTTATAAGATAGAGCAGGAAATTGGGAATTACCAGAATTCCCGTGCCGCCCAAACGAAGAGAGTGCATGCTGATGCATCATCTTCGGGTGTGTTCATTATATAAAACTGTTTCTCAGTATCCTTTACGTCCTGGGTATGTGATACCAGATCAGGATCCCAGATATGTAATATGTTAATAAGTAAAGAACTGAGAACGGGTGATAAGTTTCATGAGGCAGAAAACGGGGCAAGTGTTGTAGCCAAGTCTGTTGGTCACTGTCACCCTGTATTACCAATACATTGATTCTGAACGAATGTTATTAGATACCGAACCTGATATACAAAATCATATCAGTGTCTTTATCAGTAAAGAAATGATAAAATTTTGTATTGATGGATAATGTTTTGAACATTTCCTATATCAAAAGTTGATCAGTTCAGGCACGTTATCTAAAAGCATTAATGTTCTAAATCAAACTACAGTTCTTAGTATACGGAACACACACAAGAGGAAGAGTTTAGAAATGAACAAATCCTTCTTGAGGTATTGTAGACTAGGTCATATCAATGCGACCGGACTAGCTTAAGTTACATATAGGTGCATATTTAAATCAGTTTGAATTTACATCTTGTGAAACTTGCCAGTCATGTCACAGAGATAAGATGACCATAGCTCCGTTTACTGGAAAAAGAGAAAGAGTTAGTAAACTCTTGGGATGATACATGTTGATGTATGTCAGGTCCCCTGTCTACATATGCCAGGACTGGTTCTTTGTACTTCGTTACATTCTCTGATAATCTCTCAAGATTCAGACATATGTTCCTGTTGAAACACAAGTCCGAACCTTTTGAGATATTCACAGAATATGATTTAGAAGTAGAGAACCAAAATAAGGGTATAAGTATTATGTCCTTTGATGAGATCAAGGAGGAGAATACTTGAGCACGGGAATCCTGGATTATTCTAAAGGAGAATGGGATTCTCTCTCGGCATTACTCCTCCGTATACACCATGGCACGATGGTATATCGGGGCGGAGCAATCACACCCTATATGATAAGGTGTGCTCTATGATGAGTACTACTGAGTTACTTATTTCCTTTTGGGGAGTTATGCACTTGAGAAGATGCATACCTATTGAATAGGGTTCAAATCAAATCAGTTGCCTACCACTTCATATTTGATATGATAAGGGAAGAGCCCATCTCTTAAGTTAGTTAAGATTTGGGGTTGTCCGGCCTATGTCTAAAAGCAAAATCCGGACAAGCTTGAGGCAAGGTCAGTTATGTAGAACTGGAAATATTCCAGCTATAAAAACAACAGCTGATGATTTGATATAACCAAAGGATTCAATAGTTACCAACGAACCTCACCCTCTCCGCCGATCTAGAAGGGTTTTCTCACCCACCTGAGAGATACTTCGGTTTCTCTATGACAGTGGGAGCGAGGATTGCATCATGAGATGATGACCCAACTAGTTTCGAGCTGGCCATCGAGAGTAGGGACTCTGTAAGAATGGCTGGATGCTTAGCGATCTGAGATGGAATCCATGTACACCAACAAAGTATGGACTTTGGTTGCTATATCTGAAGGGTTAAATCCCCATCAGGAGCAAGTCTATCTTGAGAAGATTACTTGGTGTATATGGAAAAGTTAAGACTTTCAAAGCTAGACTTGTTAAAGCTTTTCGTCATCGACCAGGCGTGGATAATGATGAAACCTTTTCAAGTGGCTATGCTTAAGTCCATCCAGATCCTACTTGCCACGGCTACATACCATGACTACGATATCTGGCGGTTGGGTGTCATGACTGCTTTTCTAAATGATGTTTTAGAAGAGAAAGTCTATAAGTACACAGCCAGAGGGCTTCGTAGACAGTGGGAGCAGCGGAAACGTGTACAAGATGCTTTATAGGATAAAGCAGGTATCGCGGAGTTGGAACATCTGTTTTGATGTATTAGTCAAAGAGTTTGACATCATCAAAATGGGAGATGAACCTTGTATAAACAAAAAGGTAGTAGGGAGTATAGTAACGATCCTCGTAAAGTACGTGGATGACATACTCTAGATAGGGAAGGAGTTTCCTATGCTACGCTCGGTCAATCTCCGCTTATCACAATGATTCTCCATATAGGATCAAAGTGATACCACCTAAATCCTGGGTTTTGGATCTATGAGATAGATCTAATTGGATGTTAGGACTCTCACTAGTTGTAGTGAGATGGTATCAATCGATCCTGGGGAGAATCACTGGAAGGGTTCCAGAGTGATAAAGACGACTGAATGTCAGTCGCAGGCATTGTCTTTACCCTCAGTAAAGGGACGGTATGTTGGAAGAGTTCCAAACTAGATACCGTGGCATACTAGACGATTAAGGCTGGATATATCGCTACTTAAGATGCTACCAAAGAGGATGTTTGGGTGTATATTGGTTCATGAGATGAACTATGTTCCTCCCATTGTGTGACAATGGAGTTGTGGCTTATGCTAAGGAACGCCGGTCCCATCAGTGATCCAGACATATTCTAAGGCAGTGTCACCTGATCATGGAGATGGTTGATCTCCAGGGTGATCGAGGTTAGGAGAGTAGACTCAGAGGAAAACACGGCGGATCCACTCACAAGGGCCTTTTCCCAGGGAGAGACTTTTATGGGATGGTTGAGTATGAGATACTACAACCACTGCTATCAGATGGCCCTAGTGCAAGTGGGAGATTGTTAGTTATATGTATGCCCTAGAGGCCATTGCTATACATAGGATGTATATTGTAGTGGATGCTGGGACATATATAGGGAGGACTTTCTTGCTCGACATGATAGTATGCTATCTGGTTGCTCTTTACCTTAACGTGTACATTGATTGTCTCTCTGTTACATGTTGGTAAAGCCCTTAGGATGTGTACTTGACTACCTGGACTATGATGCGGATCATACTAGTGGGGACATGGTAGTCCATAAGTACATCCTTCAAAGTCCCTAGTCGTGGGTGTATCGAGACGGGGCATCGATATACCAGAGTAGACTAGCGTATACCTTCTCGACCCATACAGATGGGCGATGGATGATCCCATATCCATTGGTGTTTGACATCAGAGATGATATATGGGTGCTCAGTGGAGACTGGGTACACTGGACGGACTCGCCGAGAACTCCCAGATGGTATTATACCTTACGTCAGATGGCAGTTCTCTGGTGACACTGGTACAGAGTAGTCTGTTGACCCGAGATCGTCATAGAGTCTTGTGTGGTTCCCACTGTGCTTTGATTTCCATCTTACCACGTCCAAGAGGGCGTGCAAAACGGTGGTTTTTGGGTATAGTCCCGAGTCACATGGAGGCAATGAGCGATAGGAGGGGATTCGTCTCTCCCGGTATAGGGAGTTGATGTTGCGCTGTGTTCGATTGGCTATAACCGGAAATCCCTGGCCAGGGTTGCTGAGATTTACTGGTAAGTGTTACCAGTAGTTTCTCAAACTGTTATAGACCTCATATCGACGCGACTTATCGAGCTATTGGGGTCTGACGTTTACCACCCCTAGGCGAGATATGCGACATATCAGACGATCAGACCGGACTGTACGGTAAGTGTTACTGGTTGGATTCACAGGAGTATGAGCGGGCTTGCTCGTCGATCTTCTGATCGCTCAATACCCGGGTGGCCGTTACGTTTAGCAGACCGCTTGCGGCTTGTGGGTGTTTGATATGATCATCACCTGCTGCCGGCGTATTGACGAGTCTTTAGAGTCCTACACAGAGGTTTCCTGGCTCAAGCGAAACGAAATAGGAGCGCATATGAGATATGTGCGGGATCGAGATTAATGCGTGTATGTGATACCGTATTCTATTCTCGCGATGTATGTATCGATATGGTTGTATGCGATATAACCTAGTTATCGAATCAAGGATTGATTCGGTAAGCCGATACATAGGATACTAGTCGGTTATATGCGATATGACCGGATCGTTAAATCAAGTGTTGATTTAATGATTTAATGTATAATTATATATTTGATTTATTACTTTGCATTAACTAGTATTGGTTCACTTTAAATGGATTTTCTCACTCGGATGTGCACATTGTATATGTGATATACTTTTGTACACTAGTTTGTATCATGTTTGATGATGCATGCTCACTAGGGTTTGTGTAAAGATTAAACCATGGTTGTATATTGGTTAGGGTTTTCATTTTCTTATTCATTTATTTATTTATTTATTCTTTTTGGAAAATGAAAAGCATAAAGGGAAAATGGTGGCTTTGTTTGTTTGATATTGAAGCTTCATGAAGCTTTGACCAAGTGACCATTTTGTCTCATGCTTAACCCTAACCATTCCACTTAACCATGATTCATTCTCTACACTTGACCATGGTTATATTATGATAAGGTTGATTATTCTTTTCTATTTGAATTAACTTATCATAACATTTTCATCTTCTTCTTCTTCTTCTTCACATGAAGAAGCTTGCCTCCATCAATGGCAACTTGATGAAAAGAGTGAGAAATCCAATTCTAAAGTGAACCCACTTCCTATTTCTTCATCCTCTACCTCTTGCCAAGTAGTATAGGGTGTACTCTTCACAAGTTTCATGACTTGGTGAAGTGGCAGCTTGATCTAGTGATGCCTCGACGTAGATCATCTTCGGCACGAAGCCGACGACCTTGCCCGCCCATTTCTCCGATGAAGCCGACGCTAGAGCTCGGGTTTCCATTTGGACAGCGAGGAGACTTCATCATGGAGCTATGGAGGTGGAGAAATGGATCTACGAAGGTTGTATTTCCGTTCTTTTAGTTTAGTTGTAAACTAGTTGTTTTGGTCGCCTAGATATCTAGTTAACGATCCGTAGTCTAGGGTTTCTCGGCACCGTAAATTTTGAAATTGGCATGGTTGATGCCTTGGGGGACCTCTTGAGAGTGCCTAGGAACCCTACAGTGGTATCAGAGCCTAGCTAGAGCCTTAGGCGATGAGTAGACGGAGTTTGAAGTCCGATCGAACCAAAACCCTAACCCGAAACATGCTTTCTGGACTTTTTCTAAAAACTGGGTTTTTTCCACATTAAAAATGCTTAAAAAATTCAGCAGGGAATTATAAGAATTATGGTGCAAAATTTGACTCATGAACAGTACAAAGTGCGGCGGAACCGCGGCAGAAGCATGACTTCTGCGGCGGTTCCGCGGCTAAAGTATGACATCATCATCCCCTGTTTGCACAGTAACTCCTATTTTATTATGCTGGATTTTCTGGGAATTTTTAATATTTATTCGAGAGTTGAATTTTCTGGGGTTGTTTTGGGGATTCGGTGTTTCGATCGGAGTATCAAATTTTGTCTATGTGGATTCCGGATAATTTTTTGAATATGTTAAAAAGGTCGACCGGATATAAATACCCAATTTTTCCCCTGTCGGGAAATTTCCAAGTGTTGGATTTTTCCGTAGTTTAACTACGTTCTAAGTAGTGCAAGTAACGCGATGGACCCTCTAGAAGACAACAAACCTTAACTCGATTATGTGACCGTCTTGAACTGCCCTTTGAACTTTAGGGTTTGGGGCAGTACGGCGTGCCACATGTGAGGCGTTGGCTTGACCCTTCTACAGCTGGACCGTTGGTACTGAGGCATGAACTGAATGTTGTTAGACTTATTTCATGTGTTGAGCTGTATCGGGAAAACTTGGGTGTTTGAATGTTCGATCGGAAAGTTTAACATTTTCTATTTATCTGGAATGGGATACAATACTTGGAATTCACAATAAGTTATGAGATAACTGAATGAATGTTATAAACATAGCACTTTAGTCTCACTTGATCGGTTGCCACGGAATTTTGATGTGATCAAAAGTCCGTCGCAATCACGTAGCGTACGCGGATACTCGCCGGGTAAACTTAATAGACAGCTACACCCCATAGCCCCGACCAAGTGACTGTAAGAGAACCCCGTCGCCGAAAGCATCAATTCGGGTGCTTGCGGTAGCGGTGTTCCGCCTTGGTGCACTTCGTCGACGGTATCGGGGGTGCGGCTGCCTACTAAAGTTTGCGACGAGCATTCGATCAGGATGTCGGGAATCTTGTTGAATTGCCCAACTTGGTATTGAAAAGTGTTTTCGATTTTGAGACTAAAATGCGGGGTTTATAATTGTTAGGCATGCGATGTCTAAGGAATTCATTTGATTAGGCATGCGATGTCTATGCAGGTTGCGGATTCCAACTATTGTAGTTTTACACTTTCTTTTCTGTGACCGTAAGTGTAATATGTGATATCGCCGGTTTCGTTGCTATATATCAACGACAATTGGGATGGACATATTTACTTACGTTGATGACATGTGATGTTATGTGTTGCTGGATATGTTATATTGGATCGTCGTGTTTGAATAGCCGGGGGTTTTTATGTGAGATGAGTGTTTTTTTTTCATTTTCATTCATGTAAAAACTTGTATGTAATATTCTTTTATTGGGGCACTTCCAGGTTGCGGAAGATGTCACCTTTTGTATATTATTTACTTTTCCGCACTAGGATAGACCCAAAGAAGAGGGCACAAGTAACCGGGTTCTAGGGTCCAGTGGGAGACCAACTCGAGGAGTCGAGTCCGGGTATCCTAACTCTAGAATTGGTAGGGTTGCTTGCCGCTCTCGTAGGGGTCTAGGGGTGTGGGTTTGGTTATTCATCACGACCGTGGAATCCGTATTTTATACTGGCTCGTATTGAAAACACGGACGTCCTAGTATATCCAATATTTCATATGATTCTTCTGCTGCGATATCTGTGATGTGATCATGTGATATGTTCTGTGATGGATACTGTATATAGTATATATGATATATTATATAGACGTTACTTATGTTTTATACCCCCGCTAGCCCTGCCCCGCTCTGCCGTTAGTTACCTAACCTGACGGTGCACGAGGGGACATCGAGGCGAATGCGGATGGCATAAGTGTACGTCGTATTTATCTGTGATGTTTAGGTATATAAATGATGGGACTTCATTAATGTGATTAATGAAAATAAAAGAAACCTAAGATGTTGTAGAATCGAATTTCAAAATAAAACAGGTAGCTACAGTTCTTGCTTTGCACAGCGGTATATGTGATATATCCTGCACCTTATTCGATGAGGAAAGGACCGAGATCCCTTCACCGGGAGTGACTCCTTTAGCAATAACTAGCAGATGCTACACACTCGGTTTGTCTTTTGATTGCTTCTATAGTTTCTGCTTTGCACAGTGATATATATGATATATCCCGTACCTCACTCGACGAGGAAAGGACCGACGATCCCTTCACCGGGAGTGACTCCTTTAGCAAAACTAGAAAAGCCTCAAAAACACTCCATTTCAAAATTCATTCGATCCTACAACGATATCAAGTTCATTACGCAATAGGTTTTCAGAAAAAACCTGTCATAGCCCTCCGTCATTTCAGATAAGTACTAGTTAGTATTCGTGCTGCGGTTGTTTGGCATGCGTCAAGGCGTAGTGTACGGTAGCTAACTAGTGCTTATCTGCTAGCATACGATGCGATTGGATTAGGGTATTCGTACGGCGTTGTTTGGCATGCGTCAAGGGTCGTGCGGGTGGGTTTAATTCAATCAAGAAATGTACGGGTTGAACTTGATTAGCGGACTATGGGTTGTTTGGAATGCGTCAAGGTCATAGCACGCTAGGGGCAAAATATTATCGGGAATTTCAAGTGTTAAAATTTGCAATGAGATTGCATAGCTTCTATGAGATAGTTGGATCTCGATACCCGCTGCGAGTAATTGTTACTCCTGGGAGAGTTTTACACATTACAATTAGCCAATCAAGTAGGTGTCTAGAAAGGTGTTAACGAGGTTACGCCTCTGGGAAAACGAGGTTTACATTAATTAGGTTCGTGCGAAAGCACGGGGGACCTCCCTCAAAGTACCGACACTGGCCTGGCTGAAAGATTGGCGAACTTGTAGTGTGTAATTAATCCTGGCTAGTCTTTCCTTTTAGGGTTTGAAGGAAGATTTGATAAAAAGCAGTGGGAGCCATCCTGATTAGATAAAATAAAAACCAATCTATTCTTGCAAGAGCATACGCTGAGTGTTTTCTTCTCTCTCTCCAGGTAGCGACCATATCACGCCTTAATCAAGATAATAATACGGATGTATTGACCGAACCCGCTTGTTATACTGAGGTGGGGAACGTTGGTTCCACTCCAACTTATAATTGTTATAAGATAGAGCAGGAAATTGGGAATTACCAGAATTCCCGTGCCGCCCAAACGAAGAGAGTGCATGCTGATGCATCATCTTCGGGTGTGTTCATTATATAAAACTGTTTCTCAGTATCCTTTACGTCCTGGGTATGTGATACCAGATCAGGATCCCAGATATGTAATATGTTAATAAGTAAAGAACTGAGAACGGGTGATAAGTTTCATGAGGCAGAAAACGGGGCAAGTGTTGTAGCCAAGTCTGTTGGTCACTGTCACCCTGTATTACCAATACATTGATTCTGAACGAATGTTATTAGATACCGAACCTGATATACAAAATCATATCAGTGTCTTTATCAGTAAAGAAATGATAAAATTTTGTATTGATGGATAATGTTTTGAACATTTCCTATATCAAAAGTTGATCAGTTCAGGCACGTTATCTAAAAGCATTAATGTTCTAAATCAAACTACAGTTCTTAGTATACGGAACACACACAAGAGGAAGAGTTTAGAAATGAACAAATCCTTCTTGAGGTATTGTAGACTAGGTCATATCAATGCGACCGGACTAGCTTAAGTTACATATAGGTGCATATTTAAATCAGTTTGAATTTACATCTTGTGAAACTTGCCAGTCATGTCACAGAGATAAGATGACCATAGCTCCGTTTACTGGAAAAAGAGAAAGAGTTAGTAAACTCTTGGGATGATACATGTTGATGTATGTCAGGTCCCCTGTCTACATATGCCAGGACTGGTTCTTTGTACTTCGTTACATTCTCTGATAATCTCTCAAGATTCAGACATATGTTCCTGTTGAAACACAAGTCCGAACCTTTTGAGATATTCACAGAATATGATTTAGAAGTAGAGAACCAAAATAAGGGTATAAGTATTATGTCCTTTGATGAGATCAAGGAGGAGAATACTTGAGCACGGGAATCCTGGATTATTCTAAAGGAGAATGGGATTCTCTCTCGGCATTACTCCTCCGTATACACCATGGCACGATGGTATATCGGGGCGGAGCAATCACACCCTATATGATAAGGTGTGCTCTATGATGAGTACTACTGAGTTACTTATTTCCTTTTGGGGAGTTATGCACTTGAGAAGATGCATACCTATTGAATAGGGTTCAAATCAAATCAGTTGCCTACCACTTCATATTTGATATGATAAGGGAAGAGCCCATCTCTTAAGTTAGTTAAGATTTGGGGTTGTCCGGCCTATGTCTAAAAGCAAAATCCGGACAAGCTTGAGGCAAGGTCAGTTATGTAGAACTGGAAATATTCCAGCTATAAAAACAACAGCTGATGATTTGATATAACCAAAGGATTCAATAGTTACCAACGAACCTCACCCTCTCCGCCGATCTAGAAGGGTTTTCTCACCCACCTGAGAGATACTTCGGTTTCTCTATGACAGTGGGAGCGAGGATTGCATCATGAGATGATGACCCAACTAGTTTCGAGCTGGCCATCGAGAGTAGGGACTCTGTAAGAATGGCTGGATGCTTAGCGATCTGAGATGGAATCCATGTACACCAACAAAGTATGGACTTTGGTTGCTATATCTGAAGGGTTAAATCCCCATCAGGAGCAAGTCTATCTTGAGAAGATTACTTGGTGTATATGGAAAAGTTAAGACTTTCAAAGCTAGACTTGTTAAAGCTTTTCGTCATCGACCAGGCGTGGATAATGATGAAACCTTTTCAAGTGGCTATGCTTAAGTCCATCCAGATCCTACTTGCCACGGCTACATACCATGACTACGATATCTGGCGGTTGGGTGTCATGACTGCTTTTCTAAATGATGTTTTAGAAGAGAAAGTCTATAAGTACACAGCCAGAGGGCTTCGTAGACAGTGGGAGCAGCGGAAACGTGTACAAGATGCTTTATAGGATAAAGCAGGTATCGCGGAGTTGGAACATCTGTTTTGATGTATTAGTCAAAGAGTTTGACATCATCAAAATGGGAGATGAACCTTGTATAAACAAAAAGGTAGTAGGGAGTATAGTAACGATCCTCGTAAAGTACGTGGATGACATACTCTAGATAGGGAAGGAGTTTCCTATGCTACGCTCGGTCAATCTCCGCTTATCACAATGATTCTCCATATAGGATCAAAGTGATACCACCTAAATCCTGGGTTTTGGATCTATGAGATAGATCTAATTGGATGTTAGGACTCTCACTAGTTGTAGTGAGATGGTATCAATCGATCCTGGGGAGAATCACTGGAAGGGTTCCAGAGTGATAAAGACGACTGAATGTCAGTCGCAGGCATTGTCTTTACCCTCAGTAAAGGGACGGTATGTTAGAAGAGTTCCAAACTAGATACCGTGGCATACTAGACGATTAAGGCTGGATATATCGCTACTTAAGATGCTACCAAAGAGGATGTTTGGGTGTATATTGGTTCATGAGATGAACTATGTTCCTCCCATTGTGTGACAATGGAGTTGTGGCTTATGCTAAGGAACGCCGGTCCCATCAGTGATCCAGACATATTCTAAGGCAGTGTCACCTGATCATGGAGATGGTTGATCTCCAGGGTGATCGAGGTTAGGAGAGTAGACTCAGAGGAAAACACGGCGGATCCACTCACAAGGGCCTTTTCCCAGGGAGAGACTTTTATGGGATGGTTGAGTATGAGATACTACAACCACTGCTATCAGATGGCCCTAGTGCAAGTGGGAGATTGTTAGTTATATGTATGCCCTAGAGGCCATTGCTATACATAGGATGTATATTGTAGTGGATGCTGGGACATATATAGGGAGGACTTTCTTGCTCGACATGATAGTATGCTATCTGGTTGCTCTTTACCTTAACGTGTACATTGATTGTCTCTCTGTTACATGTTGGTAAAGCCCTTAGGATGTGTACTTGACTACCTGGACTATGATGCGGATCATACTAGTGGGGACATGGTAGTCCATAAGTACATCCTTCAAAGTCCCTAGTCGTGGGTGTATCGAGACGGGGCATCGATATACCAGAGTAGACTAGCGTATACCTTCTCGACCCATACAGATGGGCGATGGATGATCCCATATCCATTGGTGTTTGACATCAGAGATGATATATGGGTGCTCAGTGGAGACTGGGTACACTGGACGGACTCGCCGAGAACTCCCAGATGGTATTATACCTTACGTCAGATGGCAGTTCTCTGGTGACACTGGTACAGAGTAGTCTGTTGACCCGAGATCGTCATAGAGTCTTGTGTGGTTCCCACTGTGCTTTGATTTCCATCTTACCACGTCCAAGAGGGCGTGCAAAACGGTGGTTTTTGGGTATAGTCCCGAGTCACATGGAGGCAATGAGCGATAGGAGGGGATTCGTCTCTCCCGGTATAGGGAGTTGATGTTGCGCTGTGTTCGATTGGCTATAACCGGAAATCCCTGGCCAGGGTTGCTGAGATTTACTGGTAAGTGTTACCAGTAGTTTCTCAAACTGTTATAGACCTCATATCGACGCGACTTATCGAGCTATTGGGGTCTGACGTTTACCACCCCTAGGCGAGATATGCGACATATCAGACGATCAGACCGGACTGTACGGTAAGTGTTACTGGTTGGATTCACAGGAGTATGAGCGGGCTTGCTCGTCGATCTTCTGATCGCTCAATACCCGGGTGGCCGTTACGTTTAGCAGACCGCTTGCGGCTTGTGGGTGTTTGATATGATCATCACCTGCTGCCGGCGTATTGACGAGTCTTTAGAGTCCTACACAGAGGTTTCCTGGCTCAAGCGAAACGAAATAGGAGCGCATATGAGATATGTGCGGGATCGAGATTAATGCGTGTATGTGATACCGTATTCTATTCTCGCGATGTATGTATCGATATGGTTGTATGCGATATAACCTAGTTATCGAATCAAGGATTGATTCGGTAAGCCGATACATAGGATACTAGTCGGTTATATGCGATATGACCGGATCGTTAAATCAAGTGTTGATTTAATGATTTAATGTATAATTATATATTTGATTTATTACTTTGCATTAACTAGTATTGGTTCACTTTAAATGGATTTTCTCACTCGGATGTGCACATTGTATATGTGATATACTTTTGTACACTAGTTTGTATCATGTTTGATGATGCATGCTCACTAGGGTTTGTGTAAAGATTAAACCATGGTTGTATATTGGTTAGGGTTTTCATTTTCTTATTCATTTATTTATTTATTTATTCTTTTTGGAAAATGAAAAGCATAAAGGGAAAATGGTGGCTTTGTTTGTTTGATATTGAAGCTTCATGAAGCTTTGACCAAGTGACCATTTTGTCTCATGCTTAACCCTAACCATTCCACTTAACCATGATTCATTCTCTACACTTGACCATGGTTATATTATGATAAGGTTGATTATTCTTTTCTATTTGAATTAACTTATCATAACATTTTCATCTTCTTCTTCTTCTTCTTCACATGAAGAAGCTTGCCTCCATCAATGGCAACTTGATGAAAAGAGTGAGAAATCCAATTCTAAAGTGAACCCACTTCCTATTTCTTCATCCTCTACCTCTTGCCAAGTAGTATAGGGTGTACTCTTCACAAGTTTCATGACTTGGTGAAGTGGCAGCTTGATCTAGTGATGCCTCGACGTAGATCATCTTCGGCACGAAGCCGACGACCTTGCCCGCCCATTTCTCCGATGAAGCCGACGCTAGAGCTCGGGTTTCCATTTGGACAGCGAGGAGACTTCATCATGGAGCTATGGAGGTGGAGAAATGGATCTACGAAGGTTGTATTTCCGTTCTTTTAGTTTAGTTGTAAACTAGTTGCTTTGGTCGCCTAGATATCTAGTTAACGATCCGTAGTCTAGGGTTTCTCGGCACCGTAAATTTTGAAATTGGCATGGTTGATGCCTTGGGGGACCTCTTGAGAGTGCCTAGGAACCCTACAGTGGTATCAGAGCCTAGCTAGAGCCTTAGGCGATGAGTAGACGGAGTTTGAAGTCCGATCGAACCAAAACCCTAACCCGAAACATGCTTTCTGGACTTTTTCTAAAAACTGGGTTTTTTCCACATTAAAAATGCTTAAAAAATTCAGCAGGGAATTATAAGAATTATGGTGCAAAATTTGACTCATGAACAGTACAAAGTGCGGCGGAACCGCGGCAGAAGCATGACTTCTGCGGCGGTTCCGCGGCTAAAGTATGACATCATCATCCCCTGTTTGCACAGTAACTCCTATTTTATTATGCTGGATTTTCTGGGAATTTTTAATATTTATTCGAGAGTTGAATTTTCTGGGGTTGTTTTGGGGATTCGGTGTTTCGATCGGAGTATCAAATTTTGTCTATGTGGATTCCGGATAATTTTTTGAATATGTTAAAAAGGTCGACCGGATATAAATACCCAATTTTTCCCCTGTCGGGAAATTTCCAAGTGTTGGATTTTTCCGTAGTTTAACTACGTTCTAAGTAGTGCAAGTAACGCGATGGACCCTCTAGAAGACAACAAACCTTAACTCGATTATGTGACCGTCTTGAACTGCCCTTTGAACTTTAGGGTTTGGGGCAGTACGGCGTGCCACATGTGAGGCGTTGGCTTGACCCTTCTACAGCTGGACCGTTGGTACTGAGGCATGAACTGAATGTTGTTAGACTTATTTCATGTGTTGAGCTGTATCGGGAAAACTTGGGTGTTTGAATGTTCGATCGGAAAGTTTAACATTTTCTATTTATCTGGAATGGGATACAATACTTGGAATTCACAATAAGTTATGAGATAACTGAATGAATGTTATAAACATAGCACTTTAGTCTCACTTGATCGGTTGCCACGGAATTTTGATGTGATCAAAAGTCCGTCGCAATCACGTAGCGTACGCGGATACTCGCCGGGTAAACTTAATAGACAGCTACACCCCATAGCCCCGACCAAGTGACTGTAAGAGAACCCCGTCGCCGAAAGCATCAATTCGGGTGCTTGCGGTAGCGGTGTTCCGCCTTGGTGCACTTCGTCGACGGTATCGGGGGTGCGGCTGCCTACTAAAGTTTGCGACGAGCATTCGATCAGGATGTCGGGAATCTTGTTGAATTGCCCAACTTGGTATTGAAAAGTGTTTTCGATTTTGAGACTAAAATGCGGGGTTTATAATTGTTAGGCATGCGATGTCTAAGGAATTCATTTGATTAGGCATGCGATGTCTATGCAGGTTGCGGATTCCAACTATTGTAGTTTTACACTTTCTTTTCTGTGACCGTAAGTGTAATATGTGATATCGCCGGTTTCGTTGCTATATATCAACGACAATTGGGATGGACATATTTACTTACGTTGATGACATGTGATGTTATGTGTTGCTGGATATGTTATATTGGATCGTCGTGTTTGAATAGCCGGGGGTTTTTATGTGAGATGAGTGTTTTTTTTTCATTTTCATTCATGTAAAAACTTGTATGTAATATTCTTTTATTGGGGCACTTCCAGGTTGCGGAAGATGTCACCTTTTGTATATTATTTACTTTTCCGCACTAGGATAGACCCAAAGAAGAGGGCACAAGTAACCGGGTTCTAGGGTCCAGTGGGAGACCAACTCGAGGAGTCGAGTCCGGGTATCCTAACTCTAGAATTGGTAGGGTTGCTTGCCGCTCTCGTAGGGGTCTAGGGGTGTGGGTTTGGTTATTCATCACGACCGTGGAATCCGTATTTTATACTGGCTCGTATTGAAAACACGGACGTCCTAGTATATCCAATATTTCATATGATTCTTCTGCTGCGATATCTGTGATGTGATCATGTGATATGTTCTGTGATGGATACTGTATATAGTATATATGATATATTATATAGACGTTACTTATGTTTTATACCCCCGCTAGCCCTGCCCCGCTCTGCCGTTAGTTACCTAACCTGACGGTGCACGAGGGGACATCGAGGCGAATGCGGATGGCATAAGTGTACGTCGTATTTATCTGTGATGTTTAGGTATATAAATGATGGGACTTCATTAATGTGATTAATGAAAATAAAAGAAACCTAAGATGTTGTAGAATCGAATTTCAAAATAAAACAGGTAGCTACAGTTCTTGCTTTGCACAGCGGTATATGTGATATATCCTGCACCTTATTCGATGAGGAAAGGACCGAGATCCCTTCACCGGGAGTGACTCCTTTAGCAATAACTAGAAGATGCTACACACTCGGTTTGTCTTTTGATTGCTTCTATAGTTTCTGCTTTGCACAGTGATATATATGATATATCCCGTACCTCACTCGACGAGGAAAGGACCGACGATCCCTTCACCGGGAGTGACTCCTTTAGCAAAACTAGAAAAGCCTCAAAAACACTCCATTTCAAAATTCATTCGATCCTACAACGATATCAAGTTCATTACGCAATAGGTTTTCAGAAAAAACCTGTCATAGCCCTCCGTCATTTCAGATAAGTACTAGTTAGTATTCGTGCTGCGGTTGTTTGGCATGCGTCAAGGCGTAGTGTACGGTAGCTAACTAGTGCTTATCTGCTAGCATACGATGCGATTGGATTAGGGTATTCGTACGGCGTTGTTTGGCATGCGTCAAGGGTCGTGCGGGTGGGTTTAATTCAATCAAGAAATGTACGGGTTGAACTTGATTAGCGGACTATGGGTTGTTTGGAATGCGTCAAGGTCATAGCACGCTAGGGGCAAAATATTATCGGGAATTTCAAGTGTTAAAATTTGCAATGAGATTGCATAGCTTCTATGAGATAGTTGGATCTCGATACCCGCTGCGAGTAATTGTTACTCCTGGGAGAGTTTTACACATTACAATTAGCCAATCAAGTAGGTGTCTAGAAAGGTGTTAACGAGGTTACGCCTCTGGGAAAACGAGGTTTACATTAATTAGGTTCGTGCGAAAGCACGGGGGACCTCCCTCAAAGTACCGACACTGGCCTGGCTGAAAGATTGGCGAACTTGTAGTGTGTAATTAATCCTGGCTAGTCTTTCCTTTTAGGGTTTGAAGGAAGATTTGATAAAAAGCAGTGGGAGCCATCCTGATTAGATAAAATAAAAACCAATCTATTCTTGCAAGAGCATACGCTGAGTGTTTTCTTCTCTCTCTCCAGGTAGCGACCATATCACGCCTTAATCAAGATAATAATACGGATGTATTGACCGAACCCGCTTGTTATACTGAGGTGGGGAACGTTGGTTCCACTCCAACTTATAATTGTTATAAGATAGAGCAGGAAATTGGGAATTACCAGAATTCCCGTGCCGCCCAAACGAAGAGAGTGCATGCTGATGCATCATCTTCGGGTGTGTTCATTATATAAAACTGTTTCTCAGTATCCTTTACGTCCTGGGTATGTGATACCAGATCAGGATCCCAGATATGTAATATGTTAATAAGTAAAGAACTGAGAACGGGTGATAAGTTTCATGAGGCAGAAAACGGGGCAAGTGTTGTAGCCAAGTCTGTTGGTCACTGTCACCCTGTATTACCAATACATTGATTCTGAACGAATGTTATTAGATACCGAACCTGATATACAAAATCATATCAGTGTCTTTATCAGTAAAGAAATGATAAAATTTTGTATTGATGGATAATGTTTTGAACATTTCCTATATCAAAAGTTGATCAGTTCAGGCACGTTATCTAAAAGCATTAATGTTCTAAATCAAACTACAGTTCTTAGTATACGGAACACACACAAGAGGAAGAGTTTAGAAATGAACAAATCCTTCTTGAGGTATTGTAGACTAGGTCATATCAATGCGACCGGACTAGCTTAAGTTACATATAGGTGCATATTTAAATCAGTTTGAATTTACATCTTGTGAAACTTGCCAGTCATGTCACAGAGATAAGATGACCATAGCTCCGTTTACTGGAAAAAGAGAAAGAGTTAGTAAACTCTTGGGATGATACATGTTGATGTATGTCAGGTCCCCTGTCTACATATGCCAGGACTGGTTCTTTGTACTTCGTTACATTCTCTGATAATCTCTCAAGATTCAGACATATGTTCCTGTTGAAACACAAGTCCGAACCTTTTGAGATATTCACAGAATATGATTTAGAAGTAGAGAACCAAAATAAGGGTATAAGTATTATGTCCTTTGATGAGATCAAGGAGGAGAATACTTGAGCACGGGAATCCTGGATTATTCTAAAGGAGAATGGGATTCTCTCTCGGCATTACTCCTCCGTATACACCATGGCACGATGGTATATCGGGGCGGAGCAATCACACCCTATATGATAAGGTGTGCTCTATGATGAGTACTACTGAGTTACTTATTTCCTTTTGGGGAGTTATGCACTTGAGAAGATGCATACCTATTGAATAGGGTTCAAATCAAATCAGTTGCCTACCACTTCATATTTGATATGATAAGGGAAGAGCCCATCTCTTAAGTTAGTTAAGATTTGGGGTTGTCCGGCCTATGTCTAAAAGCAAAATCCGGACAAGCTTGAGGCAAGGTCAGTTATGTAGAACTGGAAATGTTCCAGCTATAAAAACAACAGCTGATGATTTGATATAACCAAAGGATTCAATAGTTACCAACGAACCTCACCCTCTCCGCTGATCTAGAAGGGTTTTCTCACCCACCTGAGAGATACTTCGGTTTCTCTATGACAGTGGGAGCGAGGATTGCATCATGAGATGATGACCCAACTAGTTTCGAGCTGGCCATCGAGAGTAGGGACTCTGTAAGAATGGCTGGATGCTTAGCGATCTGAGATGGAATCCATGTACACCAACAAAGTATGGACTTTGGTTGCTATATCTGAAGGGTTAAATCCCCATCAGGAGCAAGTCTATCTTGAGAAGATTACTTGGTGTATATGGAAAAGTTAAGACTTTCAAAGCTAGACTTGTTAAAGCTTTTCGTCATCGACCAGGCGTGGATAATGATGAAACCTTTTCAAGTGGCTATGCTTAAGTCCATCCAGATCCTACTTGCCACGGCTACATACCATGACTACGATATCTGGCGGTTGGGTGTCATGACTGCTTTTCTAAATGATGTTTTAGAAGAGAAAGTCTATAAGTACACAGCCAGAGGGCTTCGTAGACAGTGGGAGCAGCGGAAACGTGTACAAGATGCTTTATAGGATAAAGCAGGTATCGCGGAGTTGGAACATCTGTTTTGATGTATTAGTCAAAGAGTTTGACATCATCAAAATGGGAGATGAACCTTGTATAAACAAAAAGGTAGTAGGGAGTATAGTAACGATCCTCGTAAAGTACGTGGATGACATACTCTAGATAGGGAAGGAGTTTCCTATGCTACGCTCGGTCAATCTCCGCTTATCACAATGATTCTCCATATAGGATCAAAGTGATACCACCTAAATCCTGGGTTTTGGATCTATGAGATAGATCTAATTGGATGTTAGGACTCTCACTAGTTGTAGTGAGATGGTATCAATCGATCCTGGGGAGAATCACTGGAAGGGTTCCAGAGTGATAAAGACGACTGAATGTCAGTCGCAGGCATTGTCTTTACCCTCAGTAAAGGGACGGTATGTTGGAAGAGTTCCAAACTAGATACCGTGGCATACTAGACGATTAAGGCTGGATATATCGCTACTTAAGATGCTACCAAAGAGGATGTTTGGGTGTATATTGGTTCATGAGATGAACTATGTTCCTCCCATTGTGTGACAATGGAGTTGTGGCTTATGCTAAGGAACGCCGGTCCCATCAGTGATCCAGACATATTCTAAGGCAGTGTCACCTGATCATGGAGATGGTTGATCTCCAGGGTGATCGAGGTTAGGAGAGTAGACTCAGAGGAAAACACGGCGGATCCACTCACAAGGGCCTTTTCCCAGGGAGAGACTTTTATGGGATGGTTGAGTATGAGATACTACAACCACTGCTATCAGATGGCCCTAGTGCAAGTGGGAGATTGTTAGTTATATGTATGCCCTAGAGGCCATTGCTATACATAGGATGTATATTGTAGTGGATGCTGGGACATATATAGGGAGGACTTTCTTGCTCGACATGATAGTATGCTATCTGGTTGCTCTTTACCTTAACGTGTACATTGATTGTCTCTCTGTTACATGTTGGTAAAGCCCTTAGGATGTGTACTTGACTACCTGGACTATGATGCGGATCATACTAGTGGGGACATGGTAGTCCATAAGTACATCCTTCAAAGTCCCTAGTCGTGGGTGTATCGAGACGGGGCATCGATATACCAGAGTAGACTAGCGTATACCTTCTCGACCCATACAGATGGGCGATGGATGATCCCATATCCATTGGTGTTTGACATCAGAGATGATATATGGGTGCTCAGTGGAGACTGGGTACACTGGACGGACTCGCCGAGAACTCCCAGATGGTATTATACCTTACGTCAGATGGCAGTTCTCTGGTGACACTGGTACAGAGTAGTCTGTTGACCCGAGATCGTCATAGAGTCTTGTGTGGTTCCCACTGTGCTTTGATTTCCATCTTACCATGTCCAAGAGGGCGTGCAAAACGGTGGTTTTTGGGTACAGTCCCGAGTCACATGGAGGCAATGAGCGATAGGAGGGGATTCGTCTCTCCCGGTATAGGGAGTTGATGTTGCGCTGTGTTCGATTGGCTATAACCGGAAATCCCTGGCCAGGGTTGCTGAGATTTACTGGTAAGTGTTACCAGTAGTTTCTCAAACTGTTATAGACCTCATATCGACGCGACTTATCGAGCTATTGGGGTCTGACGTTTACCACCCCTAGGCGAGATATGCGACATATCAGACGATCAGACCGGACTGTACGGTAAGTGTTACTGGTTGGATTCACAGGAGTATGAGCGGGCTTGCTCGTCGATCTTCTGATCGCTCAATACCCGGGTGGCCGTTACGTTTAGCAGACCGCTTGCGGCTTGTGGGTGTTTGATATGATCATCACCTGCTGCCGGCGTATTGACGAGTCTTTAGAGTCCTACACATAGGTTTCCTGGCTCAAGCGAAACGAAATAGGAGCGCATATGAGATATGTGCGGGACCGAGAATAATGCATGTATGTGATACCGTATTCTATTCTCGCGATGTATGTATCGATATGGTTGTATGCGATATAACCTAGTTATCGAATCAAGGATTGATTCGGTAAGCCGATACATAGGATACTAGTCGGTTATATGCGATATGACCGGATCGTTAAATCAAGTGTTGATTTAATGATTTAATGTATAATTATATATTTGATATATTACTTTGCATTAACTAGTATTGGTTCACTTTAAATGGATTTTCTCACTCGGATGTGCACATTGTATATGTGATATACTTTTGTACACTAGTTTGTATCATGTTTGATGATGCATGCTCACTAGGGTTTGTATAAAGATTAAACCATGGTTGTATATTGGTTAGGGTTTTCATTTTCTTATTCATTTATTTATTTATTTATTCTTTTTGGAAAATGAAAAGCATAAAGGGAAAATGGTGGCTTTGTTTGTTTGATATTGAAGCTTCATGAAGCTTTGACCAAGTGACCATTTTGTCTCATGCTTAACCCTAACCATTCCACTTAACCATGATTCATTCTCTACACTTGACCATAGTTATATTATGATAAGGTTGATTATTCTTTTCTATTTGAATTAACTTATCATAATATTTTCATCTTCTTCTTCTTCTTCTTCTTCACATGAAGAAGCTTGCCTCCATCAATGGCAACTTGATGAAAAGAGTGAGAAATCCAATTCTAAAGTGAACCCACTTCCTATTTCTTCATCCTCTACCTCTTGCCAAGTAGTATAGGGTGTACTCTTCACAAGTTTCATGACTTGGTGAAGTGGGAGCTTGATCTAGTGATGCCTCGACGTAGATCATCTTCGGCACGAAGCCGACGACCTTGCCCGCCCATTTCTCCGATGAAGCCGATGCTAGAGCCCTGGTTTCCATTTGGATAGCGAGGAGACTTCATCATGGAGCTATGGAGGTGGAGAAACGGATCTACAAAGGTTGTATTTCCGTTTTTTTAGTTTAGTTGTAAACTAGTTGCTTTGGTCGCCTAGATATCTAGTTAACGATCCGTAGTCTAGGGTTTCTCGGCACCGTAAATTTTGAAATTGGCATGGTTGATGCCTTGTGAGACCTCTTGAGAGTGCCTAGGAACCCTACAAAGAGATAACCGCGTGTCTAGTCCCCGCACGAACCTCTTTATGCGTTTCTCTTCAGTGTCCACCAGGTAAGGAGCATATTGGGACAACTGAGTAAACTGGATATCATACTCGGACACTGTCATCCCAGGAGTTTTTCGCAAAGACTCAAAACTATGAGCTCGAGTATCTCGGACGCTCTCTGGAAGGAAACGGGCAAAAAATACAGCTGCGAACTCATCCCAAGTCATAGGAGGTAGACCTGCAGCTCAGCCTCTCTCAACTGACTCGCACCACGTCTGACAAAGACCCTCTAGACGAAAACTTACAAGCTCCACCCATCTCTCATCAGAACATCTCAGCGAACGGCAAATCCTAGCCATCCTGTCAAGGAATGTCTGCGGATCCTCCGCTGCATCTGTGCCGGTAAAGACTGGAGGCCTCAGCCTCATAAACTCTTGTAATAATACGAGAATAGTCTCGGTAGTAGTAGGAACAACTGTCTGGGCAGCAGGTACAATCGTGGTCTGTGCAGTGGGTTCCTCAGATCTCTGTGCTCGACTGGCCTTAACTAAAGATCCCATCATCTGAAGTAACTCCTGCATACCGGCCTCTAGCATGGCAATACGGCCTGGAGAAGGTGGATCAATGTCCCTGAGAGGTAGGCGTACCACCCTGATCGGTCCTCGTCTCAGATGAACCCGCTCGAATCTCATCTTTGGCAGCAGCCCTCTGAGCGCTTGTAGTCTTCGGCGGCATAGTGACTAAAATAAGAAGCAAGATTGATACGAATATCACATTCGAATCACAGGATATATGGAATCAAGGAAGGAGGTACAAGCAATTATATATCCTAAGGTCGCTTAGGCGGAGTACCGTATCGTAAGTATGACGTGGAATATACGCATGCTACGTCGCTCTGGTTAAGTCACCTACTCCATCTACCAAGGGTCATTCTATACTCAGAAAGGTAAAACCTATCGCTCTGATACCAACTTTGTCACGACCCGAATGTACGGAACATGACTGGCACTTAAATTACGCAAGGTCTAGAGGCGTAACGTAATCTAAGTAAGCCCAAGCCCAGAAATATAAACCGTTATATAAATAAAGTGAAGGAAAAATTATTTTAAAGAAAGTGATTTTAAAAAAATAAGGTCGCATTAAACATTTTAAAACATCAAGTTTTTCCCCAAAAATTTCGGCAGAGTCTCCTTTGTAAATACTGGCCCCAAAACGGGTACAATACAAAATATGCATAAGTAATAAATAAAGGCATCCCCAAGCGGGAGCTAACTCATCGCCAATGGAGGAATCACAACCACACGCAATATATATATCATAATAGTGCAAAATAAGCATATAAAAGCACGAAAATAAGAAGCATCACGTCGGCCCCAAGTGAGCTCGACACCAGAAAAATAACACATATATTAATCTCACTGTCACACCTCTAGGTCACATATACAATGGTAAAAGCGGTAAATAAGGTAGATGGAGTGTACAAGATACAATAATAATACAAGGTGGGAACAAAATATCCTCGCAACCCACCTACGAGCAAACCGTGAGTCAATGCTAACTAAGCAAAAAGAGGAAGTACGTCCGCCGCTACTGTGCTGGCGGGTCAGACCTGCAAGATACTGTGGCACAACGGGGGTGAGTTGCCAACTCGTGAGTAGTAAGTAACATCTAATATGGCTATCGTAAGCATGCACGCAAATGCGTCACACCCTAGATATACAAATGTGATGCGATGCACTAGTATGTATGCAACATGAATGGATAATCAACCCGAAACCCAGATATAACTGATATGAGAAGATCTGTATCCTTATCTCGGTAAAAATTTTATATAGTAAAAGCTGGAGTATCATCAGTAAAATCGACAGAAAATTCCGTGTCAAGCATCGACATAATATCCTCAATATCTCGGACTCCATCAGTCCGGAGCGGCCCATATCATCAAATATCATGACAACGGTCGGTATACTCCGGATATCCGCCGCGCCAAACAACACCGGTCAGTAGTGCTTCCCTGCCAGGCTCAACGCCTTTCTATACGATCTTCTTGCCCGGAGGTACCGCACCGGGTCCACCATGTACCCGCAGACGGTGCATCCCCCTTCTCGAATCGGGTATATGATACAACTCAAGAACCGAGAAAACTCATGGTGGACGCCACACACATCATATCACGAGAAAACTGCAAATTTCTATTTTTAAAATGATAATAGGTTTATAAAATTCTTGCGGTCTTCCCCAAAACCCCGAAATCTCATCAATACTGAAATCTCCATGAAGAATCACAATATATGAACATGTCGGTAATGATGGATGTCTATGATGTCGATAATATGCGATGCGATCTATGACTAGAAAACTATTTATGAATGATGATGCAATGAGGTATGTATATATATGACTAGCAATCCTACATATCCATCCTGATGAAATGAATATATAAGTACAAGTTACCTATCGTATATGATGCAAATGCTCAGATACTAATTTAAACAGGTTCTATAGTATTCGTGGCATAGCAATTACCAATGGCATGTGTGTTCACATAAGTAGTGCACGTGCGACATAAATCACTGGTAATGGTGCAAGTGTCCTAAGTAATAACATCATATGTAAGAAGATGAAATGACATGCTATGAATGCTATGAGACTACGCATATAGATGCAAGAACTACTAATAATCCTAACTATCGGGCGTATTGCGCCATCCAAACGACCCCCCCATAGATGTGTACATTTACTCACCGGGACGCCTCGGCAAATCTGCTCCAATCACAGTCTTTCCTTTCCGCGCCGCGTCCGACGTCTCCGTAACCGATCCTAGAATTACACAATGCAACACATAAGGCTAGATACCTTGAGGAGACACGTAGATAAACGATACAAAAGAATTAACGTCCACAAGTTAGACTTGTGTGCACTTGGTGCACAAAACGCGCACGATGCCGCCACAATCACAACTAGGGGTCGCTATACGTAACAACCCCCAAACCTAGAACCCAATCGTACCAATCGCACATTCATATCACATTACATATCTTAGAAATTAGGTTGTAGGTCATCACAACCTCAAACTTAAATAAAACCTAATTATTCTAAAAACCTAGTAAGCAAACAAAGGGAATTTTAGTGCAAAACTATGTGTTTTAGCAAATCTAGCGGTCACAAAGTTCATTTAATATCTTAATTAGGCCACACAATACTAAATAAATTTTAATCTCATCTTTTTACATACTAAACATAAATTAGTTTGCATGAACATTTAATTAAGATAATTTAAAAGCAAGGATTTGCAGGTTTAACAACTAGATTATATATGATACACCATAGATGTTAACTACATATTGCAACCATAAATTAGTGATAAAAAACCTTAATTTTTAAACAAACCCTTCTCTTTAAATTCCTATCCTACAAATCAAACCATATTAACCTCTAAATAAATTAGATTAAAGCACTTAATCAACAAGGTAACCATTGGGTTAAAATTTATACCTCGAAAATTTGGAGATCTAACTTGCAAACTTGGCCACCCAAAATGCTATTTTGCTTCAAGATCCAAGCTAGTTTAGGCCAAGAAATTTGGGTGAAGATTTAACTAGGAATTAGTGGGGTTTTATGTGGATTTTTAAATGGAAAAATGAGGGTTTTGAGATGAAAAGGGAGATGGAGAAATAGGGAGGGGCTACTGGAAATATTTTGGCCAAAACAAGAGAGGGGGAGAGAAAATGAGGGTGAGTGAGAGAGAGGTAACCATACCCTCTCCCCCCCCACACACATCAACATCTAATCTTTCTTTTCTCATATATTATTTATTTTATTTAAGCTTTTTCTTGAAATTTCTAGAACCATGTTGCATTTTTTTAAAGTGAGCATGCTACAACATGTGTTTTAGTTGTGTCATGGTGCAAAATTTTATATTAACCCATGTTAATTTGTAATTATCGCTAATTTAGTGTATAAGTGTACGATTAAAATAATAATTAAAAAAAATAATTAAGGAAAATATTTAAGTAAACTAATAATTAATAGATGGCTAATTAAATACTAATACTAGCAATTACATAGTTAAAATATGTATATTTAAGTCTATGTAGAAAAATAATTATATCTTAGTTTTTACGGAAAACACGTATTATCAATAATTAATACATAATTAACCTAATCGAATTTTCAGAACGTTACAATCATATACCTGTTCCCGCCAAAACTTTCTACGCAAAGGAGTCCAAGGTATCAAATGGCAGTGATACGCTTAAAGAAATAGGAACCAGTATCTTCCGGCCTATATTTTGATAAACTCCTGAAGGAGAAATTATTAAATTCTGATGGTATTGGAAGCATCTCGAAAAACCCTTCGATTTGATATATTATGGGCCTCATAATTCATCCGGGATCAAAAGTTATGAGGTATCACGTGTCCACACATGATGGACCTTTAAAAACCCGCTGGAGGAGTTAAAAGATATAATAAAAACTCAGGAAAGACCCCAATGGGGCATCACGTGCTCACACGTGACCATGGGTCACGTGCAGACATGTGATGGGCTCTTAAGGCCTCTAAAATAATGAATAGAATTAAATTCTAAAATCTGTTCCCTGATTAAAAATCAAAAGTCACCTCAATAAGGTATCACGTGCTCACACGTGACTAATGGTCACGTGTTGACACGTGATGGTTAAAACTGAAGCATAAATAAACGCTGAGAAAAGGACTCAATTGGGGGTCACGTGCTCACACGTGACCAAGGGTCACGTGTCAGCACGTGACTGGCTTCGAAAGCCTTACAAGTTAATGGAATTAAATTCTAAAAGCTTCTAAATCTTTCCAAATGGAAAAAGATTATGGGGACCGTTGGATTAAAGATCCAAGGGTGATTAAAAATCACCAATTTATGGAAAAATCTTAAATAAGGAAAGATCTCCCTAAATCTCACCGAAATAACAAACAGAATATCTTTGGATTTAAAATCCAACGGTGAATAAAAATTCACTGTGTGATCTAAAGGATCATATTAATTATGAAATCAAATCAAATCTTTCAATGAGAGATTTGCAAAACAAATTGATTCTTTTCCTTCTCCTATAAATAGGAGTCAAGAGAAGAGAAGAGGGGGATCTACCTTTTTTTTTTGAGAGAGAAAAACAGAGGGAGGAGAATTTAATTCTCAAGAGAAAAAAGAAAAGAGAAGAGAATTTAATTCTCTGCAAAAGAAAAACCCTAGGTAAGAAAAGGGAGGCTTCAAAAGAGAATTTAATTCTCAAAAGAGTTTAACTCTTATAAAAAAGAAAAGAACTTAGTTCTTTCTCTGTTTGAGCAACTGCAAAGTGCACATCTCCCCAGGAATTGAGAATTTAATTCTCATTGGGTTGAGATCCTGCCATGCAGATCTAAAACACAGAGAAGGAATTGAGTTTTGAGAATTTAATTCTCCCAAACTCAAAGGAATTTAATTTCTCCTAAAACGAAACTAGGGTTTAACCCTAATCAAGAATTTAATTCTTTTACATATCTGGGAATTTAATTCCTTTAAAAAGAAATCAGGGTTTTATCCTAAATAAGAATTTAATTCTTTCACAAATAGGAATTTAATTCCTCCAAAATCATAATTAGGGTTTAACCCTACAGAGAATTCAATTCTTAAAAGATCTCTGTTCATGAAAAGAACTAGGGTCGCGTGTCCCACGTGACCCCTGAACAGATCCCCCAAAATGAGAAGAGGAAAGTTTTGAGGCAATGCCTCACGTGCTCCCACGTGACCCTCATTATATATGGAACAAAAGCAAAGGCAGAAACAATTCTGGGCGCTCTCACGTGACACCACGTGACCCCTAATAAATGTTCTAATAAATCAGGGCATGAGTATACATCACTTGCCCACACGTGATGGCTATGAAAATTAAAAGTGTTTAACACTTGTTTGCAGAACAAAATAAAGGGGATCTGGCCCCACTTTTTGATGCCATCACGTGCCCCACGTGACCCCCGAAACACAGAAAGAAAAAGCAAAAGAAATAACCTTGGGCGCTCTCACGTGCTCCCACGTGACCCCTTGGCTGATGCTCTAACAATCAGCGCACTAATCCTCCTCACGTGGCAGCACGTGATGCTCCAAAGAAAACATAAAAAGTGTTTAGCGCTTACTTACAGAACGAAGAAAATGAGATCTGGATCCACATTTAGGGCGCCCTCACGTGTCACCACGTGACCCCTAATGAGCATTCTAACAGACCAGAGCGGGGGCCTCCATCACGTGCTCACACGTGATGGCCGCCAGAATTAAAAGAGTTAAACACTGATCTACAGAATAAAATAAGGGAAATCAGGGCGCTCTCACGTGTCCGCACGTGACCCCTCCCTCCTTAGTGTTTAACACTAATTGGAAAACTCTATCTGCAGTGTTTAACACTGATTTTCTTAGTGTTTAACAATAATTTGGAAAACTCTATTTGCAGTGTTTAACACTGATTTTCTTAGTGATTAACACTAATATGAAAACTCTGTTCCCAGTGTTTAACACTGATTTGCTTTAGTGTTTAACACTAATTTGAAATCTATGCTACCAGTGTTTAACACTGATTTGCTTTAGTGTTTAACACTAATTTGAAAGCCTCGTTGCTAGTGTTTAACACTGATTATCTTTTAGTGTTAAACACTAACTTGCTAATCTTAATTCCAGTGTTCAACACTGTTGGTCTTTAGTGTTTAACACTAGCTTTAGCCCAATTGGCTAAGTTTCTAGAGGCAAAGCCTCTCCTTCAATGAGCCAACAAAGGGCCAATATTTCAAACATAATTGGACTTAGCCCAAACTGGCCATAAGTCCTCAAATCATCTTGAACTGAGCACATCTGCTCTTTCAACCAACTCATTGGTTCAAGGGTACATCTCTGAACTCCTCTGATATTTGTCGTTGTAATCCTTCAACGTCTTCAGAGAGGTGACGGGTCCCGACAACCACACATTAATACGGACTGCGGGGTCCTTAAACTCATGGACCACTATGTCCTTAAACTGGTATTTGACCACTATGTCCTTAAACTGGCATTGGACCACCATGTCCCTAAATTGAAACAATAGAGCCCAAACGCTCTTTTGTCGGATCTAAACGATCCCGTTAAGTTGATCTTAGTCCCAAACTGAACTAACGTATCCTTAACAAACGTTTAAGTTAATCTTAGCCTCAAATACGGCTAACGTATCCTTAAACCCTCAAACAGACTTTAGTCCCAAATTGGACTATGAATCTCCCAACCAACATTGGTTCAAGGGTACATCTCCGAACTCCTCTGACATCTGTCGTTGTAATCCTTCAACGTCGTCAGAGAGGTGACGGGTCTCGACGGCCATACATTCAATGGACCACCACGTCCCTAAACTGGCATTGGACCACTATGACCCTAAACTGGAACAATAGAGCCCCAAATGCTCTTTTGTCGGATCTAAACGATCCCGTTTAAGTTGATCTTAGCCTCAAATACGGCTAACGTATCCTTAAACCATCAAACAGACTTTAGTCCCAAATTGGACTATAGATCCCCCAATCGACTTTGGTTCAAAGGGTACATCTCTGAACTCCTCTGACACTTGTCGTTGTAATTCTTCAACGTCGTCAGAGAGGTGACGGGTCCCGACGGCCATACATTAAACAAGGACCACTATGTCCCTAAACTGGAACAATAGAGCCCAAACGCTCTTTTGTCGGATCTAAACGATCCCGTTAAGTTGATCTTAGTCTCAAACTAGACTAACGTATCCTTAACAAACGTTTGAGTTGATCTTAGCCTCAAATATGGCTAACGTATCCTCAAACCAAAACCCCAAAACCAAATCTAAGAAAATACGGATTTGGACTAATCCACGTCCTACGGGCGACGACATAAATTAGTCTCCGTATACAATCCATGGGCAACCACAAACAAAACAAACACCCACGACACGAAGTGACCAGCTGGAGAAGGAGAAAGTTGTTACCGCAATGCGGTAGCGTAATTAACTGCAGGGGCTTGCGTCTGCAGGGAAGAGCGTCCCCACAATCAAAAACCCCTCAAACGAGGGGGAATCTGACGAAGTCTGCTGCATCGGCCGCATCCGTTTAAACTTCCGATACACGGTGCCATAAATCAACTTGGTATCTTCGGAGAGGTGGACGGATAGCACCAATTAGCATCTGCCCCGAATCTCAGGCAAGACAGTCCATGTCTTGGCCACCATTCGGAGGGGAACAGATTTTGGCATGCCCGGTGGGACCTTTTCCACTTTCCACTCCACACTTCGTGTGTCGTGTTCGCGAACGAATCGCGGTTTACTGTGGTTGCCTGTGGATTCGAGGTACTAAGATTTAGTGTCTTGCTCCGTGCAGAAAACAGAAGATCAATGGCTTCAAACTGCACTGCCGGCAACTGCAACTCTCGCTTGGTCCTTGCTGGAGGAGTGACTTATGGGCCCCAAGCGGCCTCCCTTTTCAAGATGCCAGTGGAGCAGGTAACTCAGGCCACCACTGGATTATTCTTCGGGACCATGCTCCCACCGTTGAGCTTCAATGCCACAATGACGTTGCAAGAAGCCCCAAAGAAGTCGGTCTTTGATCGGCTTACCACTGCCGCGACCCCTCTCAACGGGTCGCCCAGCTTCAATACCTCAGTTTTCAACAGACTGGGCCAGAACGTCTGCAAACCCACGATACCCGAAGCTGCCATTCCAAAGCGGATAGCTATCCCGCCTCAAGCGGACGAAATCATTGGAAAGGCTCCTCCTTCTAAGAAGTCAGTTTTTACAAGGCTGGCCATTCCGGTTGCTGCTCCAGGCGAGGTCCTCAAAGCTGCTTCACCTGCTCAGAGGTTTTTCTTTGACAGATTAGACATTGCTTCTCAACGGGCGTCAGTTTTCGATAGGCTAGCACCAATAACAGTCTATCCTCAAAGCAGGGGGCATGAAGAAGCTTATCCAACAACGGAGGTGATCTCACCCGCACGATATGCTCGACGTCGCCACTGGCGCCGAGTGAGGAAGGCTGGAGGCAACTCCCCCTCTGAGATAACTCCGCCATCTCCAACGGTGGGGATCGATGCTGCTGTTACAACCGGGAACAGCTTTGAATTGCTGAATACGGTGCGCAGAAACTCTCCTACCGCCGTACTAAAAAGATCCCCTCCTCCGGTGGGAAATGTTGCGGAAGCCAAGCCAGAACAGTCCTCTCAGCGGCTGTCCTCTAAAATCTACAAAGTCTGGCGCCAAGTCCAAGACTCGGTGATTGATCGAAATTTCTCCCGCCAGCAGAAGAAGCTGAAGGTCCGGCAGGAAGAAAACCGTCATGTTAAGCCACAAAAGATGACGACTACTTGGGTGCTCACGACAGCGGCCCCCTCAACGTCAACCACTCAGAAAAGAAGGAGGCCAGAGAAAGCCCCAGTAAACGTGGCAGACCACAAAGACGCTAAGCCCAAACACCCCGAGTCTGGGGGCATGGTGGTGCACACCGTATACATGGCTTCTGGAAAGGAGGAAAGCCGTGCTTTGACGGGTCACCGACCGCTCACCCGATCCGTGACGAAAACCCAGGAGCAGCAACAGAAGCTTCAGGAGATGATGATTGCAATGGCCGCACTCACCGGGCCAAAAGAAAGCCCGGAGGCATCATCAGAGCAGCGTCACGAACAAGAAACTGATGCTGACTTCTTACGCAGAGTCCTCGAAAAGAAGGATAGAGAAGCCGCAGAGCAAGCGGCTAACATAAAGCAAATGGCGCTCATCTTCCAAGATATGGTAGGGATGATGCTACTGCCGGACCCTCCAGTTGAAGACCCTCCGATCATTACTGAAGACGATAGAGGAGAGACATCTAATCCTCCTCCGACTCTTTCAACAACCAAAGATAAAACCATTTCCAAGGCTGCGCTGGATGACTATATAGCTCATCAAATACGGGCTCATCAAGTGAATGAAGCGGCTGCGCAAATTGTTAGAACTGGACGACCCTATCTGGGCTGGTATGACCAAATCAGTTACCCGTCGGGATATACGATCCCTAAGTTCCACATATATAAAGGGACAGGGAACCCACATCAGCATGTCGCTCAATTCAGGGCCTTATGCGGCAATACTGGAGGCGATGACAGACTGTTGCTTCGACAATTTGTCGTCAGCTTAGCGGAAACGGCATTCGAATGGTATTCGGAGCTACCTAACGACTCTGTTAAAACATTTGCGGAGATGGAGTTGCTGTTTACACAAAGATTCGCGAGTGCTAGTGAACGCACCCAGATAACAGCACTGATCAACGCCAGGATAAGGCCAGGCGAAATATGGGTTCAATACGCAACACGATGGCAGAATATGTGGTCAAAATACGATCAGCGGATCGAAGAAGCACTTGTGGTAGGTATGTTCATGGGCACTCTTGATCCGCAAGCAACCATCTCGCAATTCATGATGTTCTTCAAGCCAACTACTTTCCAGGCCTTGATTGACAAGTTGGCCCAAATGGATCAGATAAGTCATACACTATCTTATTCAAAGATGGATCCTCGGCATGAAAAGGGGAAAGGGAAAGCAACTTTCGTCGCTAATACTCAACAACAGTCGAGCAACTTGAAACCGGTTGTCCATCAAAACAATATGCGTCCACGCCCATCCCTCGAGGAGACACTGGGACGTCCTTACTCGTTTTCTCAGGATAAAACGAGAAGACTGTTCGAGCTGGCAGTGCGCAACAGACTCATCAATCTGCCGAGTCCAAAGCGTCCGTTGCAGCCAGGCGATGTCAACGATCTTAATTACTGCCCTTACCACCAAGCGGTAAGCCATCCAATCGAAGATTGCTTCATCTTTAAGGGATGGATCGAAGATCAGTACCAACAAAGCAAGTTCGCGTTATCCGAAAACTGGAAGGTGAACCCGCCACAGCCTCACACTCCTAAGAAGACAAACACACTGGGGGCAACATGCTCTTTTGTTGAGGAAGCTCCATGGGAGGTGGCTCTTTCGGCCAAGACCAAAAGGATGCTAAATGATCTTCAGACGTACCCGGCGATTAGATGGAAGAACCTGTTGGAACCTGAGATCATCAAGGGGATGCTGAAGCCGCGCCCAATTCCAAATATCGGTGGTGATAGCCAAACCATTCACACCCAGCCGTCGAAATCTTCGAAAAAGAAGGAGAAATCCATGAAGCCCGTGAAGCCTGGCGACAAGCGCACAGATTTGCAGAAACAGATTGACACGCTGGAAGAGTATAACCAGAAGGCGCGGATTCCAATCACGCTCCAAGAGTTTCTCAGCCACGTCCTCGAGGACGAAAACGATGGAGATGACTCATCAGATGAATCTGAGGACTACGTAGCAAGTTGTCATGTGATCTCTCACTCCTTGATAGATGATAAAGAGGCTCCTTGTACAGAGAAGCTGGGGGCAGATCCTGAACCAGAACTTCTGTGGCCGTCAGACGAAATGATCGACACTTTTCTAGATGAGATTCGTATAAAAAGTAAAGCTGATCGGGAGCGCGAGATGGCCATATTTGAAAAGGCCAAACGCCGGCGACTGGACAAAAGGGTCGAAACACTCCCACCAGATCAAAGTACATCCGCCGCAAATGAAAACAGGATCAAGACAAGGAAACGATTCGCCAAAGCCATATCAATGGGGATGAGGCCGCCCTCTTTCAGAGAAAATTCTCCTGGTGGTATACATTTTGATGAAACAGACGTACACCCTAACTTCTGCTTATATCATCAGAGGATCGCACATCCTACTGAAGACTGCAACTTCTTTAAGTGTTGGTGGCAAGGATATGTCGCTCACAGGCAACACTTCAACAGAACAAAGTGTGAAGCTCGTAGACTGCGAAAAAATACGACAGATGAGCATAAAAGAGTTGCCGGCAATTGTCATAGGGACGAGCCCGGGGGATCACGAGTTCTCACCTTTGGAAGCGATTCTGACGAAGAAGCCGCCTTCAATCCTCTCTTCAAGGAATTCATTTCTAAAACAAAAGAATTGGAGAGTTGCGAGAACGTTCAGCTGTACAATCTCACGCTACCCGGAAAGGATCTCGGACCCTCAAACGACGGAGCAAACGAAATGAGAAAGGAAAAGGAAAAAACGGCCTTTGTTGCCAACACTCAACAACAGCCGAGTAACCCGAGACCGTTTTGTCGTCAAAGCAACAAGTCGCGATACCTCAATGAGAAGTTGAAACGTCCTTACTCGTTTCCTCAGGATAAAACGAGGAGACTGTTCGAGCTAGCAGTGCGCAGCGGGCTCATCACTCTGCCAGATCCAAAACGTCCATTGCAACCAGGTGACATTAACAATCCTAACTATTATCCCTACCACAGAGTAATGGGTCACCCACTCGAAAATTGCTACGTCTTCAAAAACTGGGTTGAAGACCAATACCAACAAGGCAAGTTCGCGCTGCCCGAAAAGTGGAAAGTAAACCCGCCACAACCACATGCTCCAAGAAAGATGGATATGCCGGGGGCATCATGCTCAGTTATAGAGAAAGCCCCATAGACCGAAAAGTCAGTAAACTAGAGACGCGTCTCAAATACGGCGACGGTGGACCGAAACGTCCTTAAACTAACGGCGGACCGCAATGTCCTAAAACTTGCAAATGACCGAAATGTCGTTAAACTACTCCCAACCCGCAGCATCTTCAGGCTGACGTGGTAAAAAAAAACGATACGTCCATAAGCAAAATGGGCACGGATGAAAACCCAAAAAGGCTCCGTGAGTAAAAACAGCAGGGCTACCGGCGAGTGTTCGTGAAAACCCGAAAGGGCGCGACCTCGTTAAAAAAAAGAATAAAAAAATAATAAAGAAATAAAAAGAACGGTATGTCCATAAGCAAAGTGGGCACGGATGAAAACCCGAAAGGGCTCCGTGAGTAAAAACAGCAGGGCTACCGGCGAGTGTTTGTGAAAACCTGAAAGGGCGCAACCTCGTTAAAGACACTTATAGGGTCCTCTCGACTTTGTAAGGAGAAACCACCCGTGTGAGATCCTTACGACTCACAAGGGAGCAACACACTTAGGGATCGTCACGATTCCTAAGGAGAAATTACACTTGCGAGATCATCACGACTCGTAAGGAGAACTCTCTTATGGGACCCTCACGGCTCATAAGATTTGAAAGTCTTAAGTTACAGAGACCTGAACCTGTTCTTAAGCAACCCCCAAAACCTTCGATATGGCCCTACAAGCAGCTCAATACTGACCCTTGTATACAATCCACGGGCGCGAATAAACATTTCCCTAACAAAGTCCCACCCGTGACTGGCGATATGTCCATACGGTGAACAACCCTTGTGAGTCCTCTCGACTCATAAGGAGAAAACACACTTGTAAGATCCTTACGACTTATAAGAGAACATACACTTAGGAGTCCTCACGATTCCTAAGGAGAAAACGCACCTGCGAGATCCTCACGACTCGTAGGGAGAAATACCTTTGTGAGACCCTTACGGCTCATGAAGTCAAAAGCCTTAGTCGACGGGATCCTAACCCTGTTCGCTAAGCCACCTTTGTTCGACATCGACAGAGGCAAATGATGATTCGCTCATGGCAATATCCCAGTTGTAGCGATGCTGATGCCTAAACCGGTATCAAATTCCAAGTCCTTTCATGGAAAATGATGATTCGCTCCTGGTAATATTCCAGTTGTAGCGATGCTGATCCCGAGATTGGCATCAGATTCCAAGTTTCACACTCGCGATAAGAAAAATCAGCGAGCCACAAATGCATATGACATAGCCGAAATGATGGGCAACTTGCAACAAAATCAGCAAGTAAAAATATATGCATGCAAAATAGCCGAAATGATTGGGCAACTCGCAATAAAAAGCAGCGAGTAAAAATAAAACAAATAGCCGAAATGATTGGGCACCCCGAAAAATAGCCGAAATGATTGGGCAATCGCGACCTTCGCGATATAAAAAGCTGAAATGATAGAGCATCGTGGAAAGAATAAAAGAAATGATGGAAAAATGAAACCTTTTTGCCCTACAGGTGATGCTACATCAATCCCTGTATATAATCCAGGGGCGCAAACAAAGAAGGAGTCGTACTCCTCCTCCCCAGGTTTCATTAGAAGAAGAAGCCGAATCTCGACGGGCCACAAATAACCTAGAGATCATCTCAACACTCGTCTCATTACTGCGGACACATCATCAAGCAAAGCGGAATAGCAGCAACTCCCAGTTCCATGACTCGACGATGTACTCCCACCGAGAGTCAAATCCCAACTCCGTGAAATGCGGATATAATCAACAAAATTCCTGGTCACGTGGAACGCGGATAACGTCACTCTTTGACCCCGTAGAAAACGTCCAGAGCGGATCCTGGTCCTAGCAGAGCACGGGCAGTGAACCCGTATGAAGCATCCAGAGCGGAGCCTAGTCCTCGCCTAACGCGGCAGTGAACCCGTGTGAAGCATCTAGTGCAAAATTCCTGGTCACGTGGAACGCGGATAACGTCACTCTTTGACACCGTGGAAAACGTCCAGAGCGGATCCTGGTCCTCGCAGAGCACGGCAGTGAACCCGTGTGAAGCATCCAGAGCGGAGCCTAGTCCTCGCCTAACGCGGCAGTGAACCCGTGTGAAGCATCTAGAGCAAAATTCCTGGTCACGTGGAACGCGGATAACATCACTCTTTGACCCCGTGGAAAACATCCAGAGCGGATCCTGGTCCTCGCAGAACACGGCAGTGAACCCGTGTGAAGCATCCAGAGCGGAGCCTAGTCCTCGCCTAACGCGGCAGTGAACCCGTGTGAAGCATCTAGAGCAAAATTCCTGGTCACGTGGAACACGGATAACGTCACTCTTCGACCCCGTGGAAAACGTCCAGAGCGGATCCTGGTCCTCGCAGAACACGGCAGTGAACCCGTGCGAAGCATCCAGAGCGGAGCCTAGTCCTTGCCTAACGCGGCAGTGAACCCGTGTGAAGCATCTAGTGCAAAATTCCCGGTCACGTGGAACGCGGATAACGTCACTCTTTGACCCCGTGGAAAACGTCCAGAGCGGATCCTGGTCCTCGCAGAGCATGACAGTGAACCCGTGCGAAGCATCCAGAGCGGAGCCTAGTCCTCGCCTAACACGGCAGTGAACCCGTATGAAGCATCTAGAGCAAAATTCCTGCTCACGTGGAACGCGGATAACGTTACTCTTCGACCCCGTGGGAAACGTCCAGAGCGGATCCTGGTCCTCACACCAACATGGAGTGATCACCACCGCGACATTCGTCTCGATACAGCAGACATGATATTAGCAAACGAAGTGAAGGCCAAATTCCTAGCTTCAGGGTCTTGACGACAAGTCATATAAAGCCTGAAAGACAATCGGAGATCATCCCACACCAGCGCGGAGTGGTCACCACCTCGACGTTCGTCTCGATACAGCAGATGAAATGTTACCCCAGCGTTCTTCCCCCAGCAGGATTCGGAAGCGACAAAGCAAACGAAGCGAAGGCCAAATTCCTAGCTTCAACATCTTGACGGTAAGTCATATAAAACCGGAAAGACAAACAGAGATCATCCCACATGGAGTGGTCACCACCACGACATTCGTCTCGATACAGCAGACGAAATGTCACTACAGCGTCCTTCCTCCAACAGGATACGGACACACCAAAGAAAACGAAGCGAAGGCCAAATTCCTAGCTCCAGGGTCTTAACGGTAAGTCATATAAAAATGGAAAGACAATCAGAGATCATCTCATACCAACATGGAGTGATCACCACCTCGACGTTCGTCTCGACACAGCAGACGCAACATCACTGAAAGGAGTCACGGCAAAATCCCTGGTTCTAGAGCTCGACGGTTCACCAGCAACCTAGAGACAACCATGACATTCGTCTCGATACAGAGGACGCGATGCCAGCAAACGAAGCAAAAGGCCAAATTCCTAGCTTCAGGGTCTTGACGGCAAGTCATATAAAGCCTGAAAGACAATCGGAGATCATCTCGCACCAGTACGGAGTGATCACCACCTCGACGTTCGTCTCGATACAGCAGACGCAACATCACCAAAAGGAGTCACGGCAAAATCCCTCGTTCCAAACCTCGACGGTTCACCAGCAACATAGAGACAACCGCGACATTCGTCTCGATACAGAGGACGCAATACCAGCAAAACGAAGCAAAGGCCAAATTCCTAGCTTCAGGGTCTTAACGGCAAGTCATATAAAGTCTGAAAGACTATCGGAGATCATCTCACACCAGCGCGGAGTGGTTATGACTCATCGGGGCTCTCCAAAATGAGCCTAACCTCAAGTAAAAAGCGGCATAACAAATTCCTAGCGCTTGCTCTTTCGACTGCCAAGGAGGATTTCTTGAAGACATCATGTCCAGCCCCCAAAGGGATCAGAGACACGGCAGTCGCAGGGCTACTCGAACAGCACAATTGCCCATCGAGGAATATATCAGCTCATGCGATGGTACGACGGCCAAAACCCTAAGTACCACATACTCTAACGGACTTCTGTCGTAAAGAGCAGAGGTTAACTGTGACGTTAGGATATTCTTGCGAGATCTGCTCGATCCGTTTCGACTCGTGAGGAAATTGATGTCTTTGCGAGAACTTCTCGATTCGTCTCGACTCGTGAGATAAAGCCTTTGGCAGCGGGGATTAAAAAGACCCGTTTCCTAAGCACTGGGATCCTGCAAGTCGGCCCAAAACGGTCTCTTGCATACTATCCACGGGTCACACTCTCCAAAGTCGAATCTCGACAAGGAGGGAAACAACCGCTTACGGGTCCTCTCGACTCGTAAAAAGGAAAACTCTCTTATAGGATCCTTACGACTTATAAGAGAAAACACACTTAGGAATCCTCACGACTCCTAAGGACAAAATACACCTACGAGATCCTCACGACTCGTAGGGAGAAAAGTCTTTATGAGACCCTCACGGCTCATAAAGTTGAAAAGTCTTAGGTGGCAGATCCTAACCCTGTCTCCTAAGCCATCACCGCCCTGCAAAGAGGTTAAGAGGGACCATCTATGAGCCACACTTGCCAAAACTGCATGCCACTGAAATGGAGAAGTTACTCATGAGCGTATAAACTACTCCACGCCAGAGTAAGACATAAAGAAATGGGAGGGTGCGGCTCATTGAGTTAAGGGTTTGGAACTATATCCCTTAAGAGTTGAGATTTGAGTCAATGATAAATAACGACGCTTGTGTCCGCTCGTTATCTTCTCATATCAAGATTCTGAATGTGATACACCAACCCGAAACTGGTCATACGCCATGCATAACTCTGCACTACTTCACCCACGTACATACTTACGTGGGTAAAGTAGTGGGGGGCATTTGTTCCCGCCAAAATTTTCTACGCAAAGGAGTCCAAGGTATCAAATGGCAGTGATACGCTTAAAGAAATGCGAACCAGTATCTTCCGGCCTATATTTTGATAAACTCCCGAAGGAGAAACTATTAAATTCTGATGGTATTGGAAGCATCTCGAAAAACCCTTCGATTTGATATATTATGGGCCTCATAATTCATCCGGGATCAAAAGTTATGAGGTATCACGTGTCCACACGTGATGGACCTTTAAAAACCCGCTGGAGGTGTTAAAAGATATAATAAAAACTCAGGAAAGAACCCAATGGGGCATCACGTGCTCACACATGACCATGGGTCATGTGCAGACACGTGATGGGCTCTTAAGGCCTCTAAAATAATGAATAGAATTAAATTCTAAAATCTGTTCCCTGATTAAAAATCAGAAGTCACCTCAATGAGGTATCACGTGCTCACACGTGACCAATGGTCATGTGTTGACACGTGATGGTTAAAACTGAAGTATAAATAAACGCTGAGAAAAGGACTCAATTGGGGGTCACGTGCTCACACGTGACCAAGGGTCACGTGTCAGCACGTGATTGGCTCCGAAAGCCTTACAAGTTAATGGAATTAAATTCTAAAAGCTTCTAAATCTTTCCAAATGGAAAAGGATTATGGGGACCGTCGGATTAAAGATCCAAGGGTGATTAAAAATCACCAATTTATGGAAAAATCTTAAATAAGGAAAGATCTCCCTAAATCTCACCGAAATAACAAACAGAATATCTTTGAATTTAAAATCCAATGGTGAATAAAAATTCACTGTGTGATCTAAAGGATCATATTAATTATGAAATCAAATCAAATCTTTCAATGAGAGATTTGCTAAACAAATTGATTCTTTTCCTTCTCCTATAAATAGGAGTCAAGAGAAGAGAAGAGGGGGATCTACCTTTTTTTTTAGAGAGAAAAATAGAGGGAGAAGAATTTAATTCTCAAGGGAAAAAAGAAAAGAGAAGAGAATTTAATTCTCTGCAAAAGAAAAACCCTAGGTAAGAAAAGGGAGGCTTCAAAAGAGAATTTAATTCTCAAAAGAGTTTAACTCTTATAAAAAAGAAAAGAACTTAGTTCTTTCTCTGTTTGAGGATCTGCAAAGTGCACATCTCCCTAGGAATTGAGAATTTAATTCTCATTGGGTTGAGATCCTGCCATGCAGATCTAAAACACAGAGGAGGAATTGAGTTTTGAGAATTTAATTCTCCCAAACTCAAAGGAATTTAATTTCTCCTAAAACGAAACTAGGGTTTAACCCTAATCAAGAATTTAATTCTTTTACATATCTGGGAATTTAATTCCTTTAAAAAGAAATCAGGGTTTTATCCTAAATAAGAATTTAATTCTTTCACAAATAGGAATTTAATTGCTCCAAAATCATAATTAGGGTTTAACCCTACAGAGAATTCAATTCTTAAAAGATCTCTGTTCATGAAAAGAACTAGGGTCACGTGCCCCACGTGACCCCTGAACAGATCCCCCAAAATGAGAAGAGGAAAGTTTTGAGGCAATGCCTCACGTGACCCTCATTATATATGGAACAAAAGAAAAGGCAGAAACAATTCTGGGCGCTCTCACGTGACACCACGTGACCCCTAATAAATGTTCTAATAAATCAGGGCATGAGTATACATCACGTGCCCACACGTGATGGCTATGAAAATTAAAAGTGTTTAACACTTGTTTGCAGAACAAAATAAAGGAGATCTGGCCCCACTTTTTGATGCCATCACGTGCCCCACGTGACCCCTGAAACACAGAAAGAAAAAGCAAAAGAAATAAAGACCTTGGGCGCTCTCACGTGCTCCCACGTGACCCCTTGGCTGATGCTCTAACAATCAGCACACTAATCCTCCTCACGTGGCAGCACGTGATGCTCCAAAGAAAACATAAAAGTGTTTAGCGCTTACTTACAGAACGAAGAAAAGGAGACCTGGATCCACATTTAGGGCGCCCTCACGTGTCACCACGTGACCCCTAATGAGCATTCTAACAGACCAGAGCGGGGGCCTCCATCACGTGCTCACACGTGATGGCAGCCAGAATTAAAAGAGTTAAACACTGATCTACAGAATAAAATAAGGGAAATCAGGGCGCTCTCACGTGTCCGCACGTGACCCCTCCCTCCTTAGTGTTTAACACTAATTGGAAAACTCTATCTGTAGTGTTTAACACTGGTTTTCTTAGTGTTTAACACTAATTTGGAAAACTCTATTTGCAGTGTTTAACACTGATTTTCTTAGTGATTAACACTAATGTGAAAGCTCTGTTCCCAGTGTTTAACACTGATTTGCTTTAGTGTTTAACACTAATTTGAAATCTATACTACCAGTGTTTAACACTGATTTGCTTTAGTGTTTAACACTAATTTGAAAGCCTCGTTGCTAGTGTTTAACACTGATTATCTTTTAGTGTTAAACACTAACTTGCTAATCTTAATTCCACTGTTCAACACTGTTGGTCTTTAGTGTTTAACACTAGCTTTAGCCCAATTGGCTAAGTTTCTAGAGGCAAAGCCTCTCCTTCAATGAGCAAACAAAGGGCCAATATTTCAAACATAATTAGACTTAGCCCAAACTGGCCATAAGTCCTCAAATCATCTTGAACTGAGCACATTTGCTCTTTCAACCAACTCATTGGTTCAAGGGTACATCTTTGAACTCCTCTGATATTTGTCGTTGTAATCCTTCAACGTCTTCAGAGAGGTGACGGGTCCCGACAACCACACATTAATACGGACTGTAGGGTCCTTAAACTCATGGACCACTATGTCCTTAAACTGGTATTGGACCACTATGTCCTTAAACTGGTATTGGACCACCACGTCCCTAAACTGGCATTGGACCACCATGTCCTTAAACTGAAACAATAGAGCCCAAACGCTCTTTTGTCGGATCTAAACGATCCCGTTAAGTTGATCTTAGTCCCAAACTGGACTAACGTATCATTAACAAACGTTTAAGTTGATCTTAGCCTCAAATACGGCTAACGTATCCTTAAACCCTCAAACAGACTTTAGTCCCAAATTGGACTATGAATCTCCCAACCAACATTGGTTCAAGGGTACATCTCCGAACTCCTCTGACATCTGTCGTTGTAATCCTTCAACGTCGTCAGAGAGGTGACGGGTCTCGACGGCCATACATTCAATGGACAACCACGTCCCTAAACTGGCATTGGACCACTATGACCCTAAACTGGAACAATAAAGCCTCAAATGCTCTTTTGTCCGATCTAAACGATCCCGTTTAAGTTGATCTTAGCCTCAAATACGGCTAACGTATCCTTAAACCATCAAACAGACTTTAGTCCCAAATTGGACTATAGATCCCCCAATCGACTTTGGTTCAAAGGGTACATCTCTGAACTCCTCTGACACTTGTCGTTGTAATTCTTCAACGTCGTCAGAGAGGTGACGGGTCCCGACGGCCATACATTAAACAAGGACCACTATGTCCCTAAACTGGAACAATAGAGCCCAAACGCTCTTTTGTCAGATCTAAACGATCCCGTTAAGTTGATCTTAGTCTCAAACTAGACTAACGTATCCTTAACAAACGTTTGAGTTGATCTTAGCCTCAAATATGGCTAACGTATCCTCAAACCAAAACCCCAAAACCAAATCTAAGAAAATACGGATTTGGACTAATCCACGTCCTACGGGCGACGACATAAATTAGTCTCCGTATACAATCCACGGGCAACCACAAACAAAACAAACACCCACGACACGAAGTGACCAGCTGGAGAAGGAGAAAGTTGTTACCGCGATGCGGTAGCGTAATTAACTGCAGGGGCTTGCGTCTGCAGGGAAGAGCGTCCCCACAATCAAAAACCCCTCAAACGAGGGGGAATCTGACGAAGTCTGCTGCATCGGCCGCATCCGTTTAAACCTCCGATGCACGGTGCCATAAATCAACTTGGCATCTTCGGAGAGGTGGACGGATAGCACCAATTAGCATCTGCCCCGAATCTCAGGCAAGACAGTCCATGTCTTGGCCGCCATTCGGAGGGGAACAATACCCCTCTAAAATAGTCGTACAAGTAATTTGATCTCAACTCTTGCACACAATCCACGGACACAAATAAGCGTAAAAAACCCGTGTTCCACATGGTGGACAACACTTGTAAGTGTAGGGTTCCTAGGCACACTCATAAGGTTCTACAACTGATCAACCATGCCAAAATCAAAATTTTTATGTGCCGAGAAACCCTAATGAAGATCGTTAACTAGAGGATAAGCGAAACTAAAAGCTAGCAAACAACTTTACTAACAAGTGAAAGGGATTACAACCTTTGTAGATCCGGTCCTCCACTTCTTTAGCTCCGTGTTGACGTCCCTCCACTGTGATCATCGGGATCCCGGACTCTAGCAATGGTTTCGTTGGAGAAATGATCGGGTTAGGTCGTTGACTTCGATGCCGAAGATGATCTACGTCGAGGCAACTCAAACTCAAGCTCCATCTTCACTAGGTCATGAAACTTGTGAAGATAACACCCTATACAACATGGCAAGTGGTAGAGGATGAAGAAATAGGAAGTGGGTTCACTTTGGATTTGGATTTCTCACTTGATTTCATCACTTGAAGTTTTCTAGAAAAAAATTCTTTTCTTCATGAAGAAGAAGAAGAAGAAAAGAATGGAATTATCAATAATTGAAATAAAAATCAAGTGAAGTCTATCATTTAGCAACCATGGGTGAGTTAACATGTGTAGAGAATAAACTGGGGTTTAGGTTGATGGTTAGGTTAAGGATAAAACAAAATGGCAAGACTTTTTCAAAGATGCTAGCATGCTTCATGAAGCTTCTAGCAAAGAAACAAAAAAGCCACCTTTTAGTTTTTCCAACATAAATAAAATACATAAAACCCTAACCATTGACCTCAACAAGGTGTAATACAGACACACACCCATGTTTGCATGTATCATCAAACATGATACAAACAAGTGCACAAACATATATCAAATATACAATGTGCACAATCTAGTGAGAAAAATAATCTTAAGTGAACCAATATTAGTTAATGTAAAGTAATATATCAAATATATAATTATACATTAAATCATTAAATCAACACTTGATTTAATGATCCGGTCATACTGCATATAAAATAGTAACAACTTATCGAATCAACACTTGATCCGATAACCCGGCTATATCGCATATAACCGATCAATGTCACAAATCGCGAGAATCGAATACAGTATCACATACTGGTATTATTCTCAGTCCCGCACATATCTCATATCCGCTCCTATTTCGTTTCGCTTGAGGCAGGAAACCCCTGTGTAGGACTCTAAAGACTCGTCAATACGCCGGCAGTAGGTGATGATCATATCAAACACCCACAAGCCGCAAGCGGTCTGCCAAACGTAACGGCCACCCTGGTATTGAGCGATCAGAAGATCAATGAGCAAGCCTGCTCACTCTTCTGTGAATCCAACCAGTAACACTTACCGTATAGTCCGGTCTGTTCGTCTGATATGTCGCATATCTCGCCTAGGGGTGGTAAACGTCAGACCCCAGTAGCTCGATAAGTCGTGTCGATATGAGGTCTATAACAGTTCGAGAAACTACTGATAACACTTACCAGTAAATCTCAGCAACCCTGGCCAGGGATTTCCGGTTATAGCCAATCGAACACAGCGCAACATCAACTCCCTATACCGGGAGAGACGAATCCCCTCCTATCGCTCATTGTCTCCATGTGAATCGGGACTGTACCCAAAAACCACCGTTTTGCATGCCCTCTTGGACGTGGTAAGGTGGAAATTAAAGCACAGTGGGAATCACACAAGACTCTATGACGATCTCGGGTCTACAAACTAACCTGTACCAGTGTCACCAGAGAACTGCCATCTAACGTAAGGTATAATACCATCTGGGAGTTCTCAGCGAGTCCGTCCAGTGTACCCAGTCTCTGCTGAGCACCCGTATATCATCTCTGATGTCAAACACCAATGGATATGGGATCATCCATCGCCCATCTGTTTGGGTCGAGAAGGTATACGCTAGTCTACTCTGGTATATCGATGCCCCGTCTCGATACACCCACGACTAGGGACCTTGAAGGATGTACTTATAGACTACCATGTCCCCACTAGTATGATCCATATCATAGTCCAGGTAGTCAAGTACACATCCTAAGGGCTTTACCAACATGTAACAGAGAGATAATCAGTGTACACGTTAAGGTAAAGAGCAACCAGATAGCATATTATCATGTCGAGCAAGAAAGTCCTCCCTATATATGTCCAAGCATCCACTACAATATACATCCTATGTATAGTAATGGCATCTAGGGCATACATATAACTAACAGTAAATCCTTTACTTACAAGGAGAAAAATACTCTTGTAGGATTCTTACGACTTATAAGATTCACCTAGAAATCCTTACGATTCCTAGGAAGAAAATACACCTATGAAATACTCTCGACTCATAGGGAGAAGACAACTTTATAAGACCCTCACGGCTCGTAAAACATTGAAAAGCATTAGTTGATGGAATCCTAACCCCGTCTTCTAATCCATCTTGGCCCAAATAGGCAACGAAGTATGATGAGTCGATCATGGCACTATTCCAGTTGCAGCGATACTGATATCATGATTGGTATCAAACTAAAAGTAATATATAAATACATATGAAATATAGCCGAAATGATCAGGCCTCGTGAATAAATAGTCGAAATGATTAGGCAATAGCGATTTTCGTGATATGAAAATCTGAAATGATAGAGCATCGCGTAGAATAAAAAAATAAAAAATAAATTTTTTTCTGCCCTGCAGACGGTTCGAATCTCGACTTCTGTAGGAAATTCAAGGAAGTCCGACTCACTCCAGTGAAGTACGATTACGACACCAGCAAGGACCAAAGGGTTAAGTTAAAGTGGAGTAATGGAAAAGACCTAACTCCAGATCTCGATGGCAACATCTACAGCCTAGAAATTATCTCGACATCCCTCCAGCTTTGATTAAATACGTGGGATTAAAAAAGAAGATAATGTGCAAATCAAAATATTTTTTTATTCATCTATCAAAATTGAAGGGAGAATACAAAGATGTTTATAAAAAAACGGGGAATACAACAAAGAAAAAGCCTAGGATGGCGGATTCTTCAGCAGGCCAACCAGATGACCGCACTTCCATTGAACCTCCATCTCGAGCTGCATCAGTGCAGAGAGCTGAGCCCTTTCTTGCTCTTGTTGTCGTTGATACAAGGTGAATTGGCACTCGAGCTCCCCCTATGCAACCTTGTGACCCTCCACCATTTCCTTTGTGAAGTTAATGGCTCTATCAAAAGCCACCACTTCCGTCATGACTTATTGGAGAGCTCGCCAGACGTCATAATCCCATGTGGCATTGGCCACTAGTTGAGCTTGGAGATCTTCCAAGGCCTTTGAAAATAGCCACCTCTCTGAAAATTTCTGAGTCAGTTTCTTCTCACAAGACCGGAGATTGGTGCCATACAATCCACTCATTCAACTTGGCCTTCAGAAATGAGATGTCCGAGGGAAGGCGATTGTGTTCAAGCTCATGAAGAAGGGTTTCTACTCGCCGATAGTATTCAACATAAGTATGCACCAGCACTTCGTCATGATAGGTGGCAAGAACAGATAATGAAGCGTTGGCCTTAGCAGCAAACTCCTCTGCAGTGAATGAAGTACCAATGCGAAGGTCTTCAATAAGATCGGCCAGCGAGCGTAGTCTGTTACACTCCATCCTTTCAGACATACGTCTTGTGTAAGGACCATCAGGCATACGAACGTGAGACTTAAACGGGGCCGGGGCCGACAGAACTGTGTAAAAGCAAGGAAAACATAAAAAGGTTAGACACATCTCCAAGATGGGAGATAGACAAAAGAATACAAGGACCAAAGTGTTACCTACCCATGGTTACGGGGGGAAAATCTGGGTGATCCCCATGCCCGTATAAAATCTTGACTTCGTCGTCGGCTTGCAAGACTGCGGTTAAATAAACGTGTCAATATCGCTCAAAGGATAATGGAAAGAGATAGAAAGATACCAACCATCTCCAGAAGAGAGGATGGTATACTGGGGAGGTATCATATGTGGGGCTGCCATACTGAATAGACGCAAGAATGTCTCCTCCGGAGAACGTTCCAATATAGAAGACGCCTCCCACAACTCTGAAAGCACCATAAAAGAGTCAGGACTACTGAGAGATCGCAAATACAAAGAATCAAAAGATTTGGTCACCTTCGATACTCCTCCCACTCTTAGGGAAGACCGGCTGAGACCCAATATAGGCCATTGGGGCAGCAACGTCGGGAACAACCTTCATATCTTCTGGCGCATCACCTGTGATATCTATGGATTCCGACGATGGTCCATGAGCTTCATCCGAAGGAATCAGAGCCGTCTTAGGAGTTTCTAGGACAGGCTGTTGTCTCAAAACTGCACCCGCCGCAGAAGTCTCTACAGAAGAAAAAGAGAATGTAAGGACACCAGCAATATAAGTCATCTGCTAAACAATATGAAAAGATATATACCGATGCCCCAGAGACCCTAGAGTATAGCTTCCTTAAGTCGTTGCTCTTTTCTCGTCAGCTACGTTTGCCAGGCTTCAATTTAAGAAGGAGCTTTACCTGCTCTCCGAGCAGCTTCATCCTCAGAAGCGGCTGATACCGGTCGTTTCAGACCCTTTCCTCTGCCAACGTTAAAGGAGCCGGCTGAGGCATGACAGAGGGTAGGTCAACGTCCTGGAAAACGATAGGAGTGATGCGTCCCCTCTGGGGGTGTACGTCCTCGGTCTCATCTTGTGACCTTTTGAGGGCCTCAGTACGCTAAGCGGCCTCCTCGGCGGACGTGTCCGGGAAGATAAGTCCTTCGTCCAGTTCATACTCAGGCATGTCGTCACCATCAGGAGCATAAGACTCGAGCTCGAGCAGTGCGTCAATCAAAAGCATGACGGACTTCTTCTTCTTTCGCGGACTCGAGCTAACACTCATAGAAGAACGTTTCCTCCCCTTTAGAATCTTTGGACAGCGTTGCCCGATCCCACTAGGATAATAGCACGACCTTTGTGGTACTCCGAGTCTCTATACCAGATTCAGTGCGAATTGGCATACCTGCCACACGATGGGCCAACACCACTGAGGAGCCCTCGGAATAACTACCGCACTACTCTCTCTTAAAGGTGGATAGACGACCGATCGCAGTTGTAGCGGGACGTCGACATCACGGGCGAGCATGGGAACCTTATGCTCGAAGAGCACCTGTTTTTCCTCCATAATGATCAGACCTACCCTATGCCGATACCAGCCCTTATAAGAACCTAGAGGCCTTGGAATGCAATCAGGCTCAGGGATTATAAAGTGAGAACCAGTGTCCAGATGCATGAAGTGATGATTAACATCATGAGCAGTTTCTAGCACGGTAACAGGCTCAACCAAAAATGTCTCGAGGGAAATGCCTTTATCATAACCTAACTGTTGGATGAAACGGTGTGGGTTGTACCGCATGAGTAGTGCGGCGTCATCCAACCGGAATACCAAATAGCCAGGTCTGATCGAGCAAATATGCATGATCTCCTTATGCTTTAGGGCCAGTGTTCCCTTCTTCAGCACGTCAAACATCTGCTAAGTGGCCTCCACCGGCACGGAAAGAACTCGATCGGTGAAAACCATACGGCCTTCATTTGAGTTCGGGCAGAGCAGCACACGCAGAGCCCCTAACTGCGTCGGATCGGGAGAGAAAGCATCAACTAGCTTCATAACCCGTGGAAAAGTATATGATTCATAAAAAGCATGCCTTTGGTGCACAGTGAATGCACATAATACATGCATCTCAATCCAAGACATAAAGTAATAGAGAGAGAAGTTCACGGGATCTACGCCCAGACTAAAAGTGTTGGAAGCGATGCTCAAACCATGATATAAATGAGACGACCCTGCAACGTTAATAGCTAAACATGCCCCCTCAGCTATATGGTGAGCAGGGTAGAAGACATATGCCCTCATGAAGCGACGATGCATAGGCATCACGAACCAACTAAGCCAGAGACCAATGAAACCTATGAAGAATGTTTCCTCGTATATGCCTGGAGCAACGATCTTTTCAAAGGCTACAACCGACGTGTTCGGAATATAGAATTGCGACAAATCCTTCTCTTTAGCCAGTAGGTTCTCCAAGCCAAACCCGAAAGGATCTTCAATCCTTGCAAATTTTGGGGCCATTTTAGCTAAAACATCGGCATGAAGGAAGCAAGCAATAGAATCTTCAAAGCTAACTCCTTGCCCTTCGGATGCCACAAATAAGCTCTCATAGATATTTAATACCTTGAACAAGCCTAGATATTTGTTCCGAACAGCGTCCTCGGTTGTTAGGCCCTCCAACATAGCTTGTGTTATGGCAAAATTATACTCATCCAAGGGTAGCAGCTCCTCGTAGTGCGCTCTCTTGATCGGCAGTCCGGAAACTTCCCGAAACTCTTCCAGTGAAATAGAAACCTCCCGGTCCACGAATATAAATGTATGGGTTGGAAGGTTCCATGGGTTCACAAAAGCCTTGACCTGCCAGACGTAGGGAGTATGATAGTAAAACAATGAAGCATACACTGCCTAGTACAGACCAACCATCTGTAACCACAAACGTTGGGTGGAGAGAATGTAGCGAGCCCAATTGAGATAGCCCAATTGATATCGTGGGGTGACGCCTATCTTATAGATCCATCCCCAGGGTCGAGCTTCGCCTTAACATATTCGGCGTCCTAGAATGTCAATAGGAACTGGAGATTGGTTGGGTATCCCTACTGACGATGGCTCAAGCCGACCTTTAAAGGTCCAGTTAACCGCTTCTGTCGCATAAGCAAGACACGGACGCTCCGTGTGCCGAATTGAACGGATAGGCTCTGTTGGTTCTCCACAAGTGAAGCTACGGCGGCCCCTTATGATATGAAGATACCAGGTCCCTCATAAGAGAAGATTCTCTTCATTCCTATCATGGTTCCTGATCATAGCCAGCACTTCCTTATCTGAAGGCGACTGCAGAAAAGCAACTTCCGAACGGGTGTAGGGGAAGAAAGGAACTGAAGCCATTGTACCTGAAAAAGGACAAAAGAAGTATCGGCAAAGGACATGAGTTCATTTTGTGGAGATACTATCTCCAAAGCTAGTGGACCCCATGAAATCAAAGTGGCAGCTCACTAATGATGGAACATGTGTCCATTGTGTGAATAAAAAAGGATTCTCATTAAATGAGCGGATGGAGTTAAACTCTTAATGTCCCAAAAGTGGGTCCTTGTTAATAACAAAAAGTTTAAATCTGTTTGAATCTGTGAAACAGAGATTTAACCCCTAAAAACCCAGAAGAATATATATTCAAGAACAAGAAAGAAAATCAAGATGGAATTAAATTCCCAAGATTCCTAATATAGGAAACTTTTCAAAGTGTCGAATCAGAGCTAAGCGCTGTAAACGAGAAAATAATAATGGGATAAAATCCCAGAGTTCCCACTTGGGAAGCTCATGGGTTGAACAAGAGAATTAAATTCCAGAAAATCCTCGAAATGTCAAGATTGCCAGCGGGGTAAAATCCCTAAAAAAGAACAAATCGGAGTTAAACTCAAGAATGTCCATAGATTTGAACCCTCGATCAGGACATCAAAATCTATGATCTACAAAAAAACCATTTATAAGGTCTAAAAGATCGGTTCGAGATCAAAAGCCGTGCTCTGATGAATGTGTTATTGGATTTAAAATCCGATAATGTCTAAAATATATTTAGAGCTAAACTCTGTTCATGATCCTTACCAAAAATTTAGCAGAGTTGACTTTGTTTGAAAGGATTTTTGAAGAAAGAGAACTAAGCATCGAATGAGAATTAAATTCTCAAGAAAAAGAAAACTCAACGATGAAGATGAACAAACAATGGTCTCTTCGGAGCCAAAAGTTCTATTTATAGGGCATAATGGGATCAGTTCGAGTCCCTCATTTCCCTAAGTGATCCAACGACGGTAAAGATGGCACCGTTGCACTCACGTGCAAGACACGTGAGAGCAACGTTGGGAGGTATTTGTTCCTTTATAAAAAAGGAAGAGAAAAAAGAAAATATGAAACGAAACCCCCCACGTGTTTAACACATAAGCGCTCACATGCAAAGAATATGACCGCCAACTTCAGGAGGATTAAATCCTATAATATAGCCTCCACGTGTTGAACACGTGAGTGCTCACATGCAAAGCATATGAGTGCTGAATTCTGATAAAATTAAAATCCATACAGGCCCACGTGTTAAACACGTGAGCGCTTATATGCAAAGCACGTAAGCACTGCTCACACACACACACACACACACATGACAGCCCTTACGTGAAAGCCATGTGAACGTATCAGTTTGAAACGCTAGTTTCAGATAGAATTAAATTCTATTTAGGAAATATTTCCCTCTGATCTTTCTAATACTAAAAAGATTTTCTCTATTAAACAGAGAACCTCTGGATTCAAAATCCAACGATGATTATAATGTCACAGACCAAATCAGAAGATAGAATCGAACTCTTTGTTAGGAAAATATTTTCCTAATCTTGCTAAAATGGACATAAAATATTTTCTGTTAAATAAAATTCCCTGGATCTTAGATCCAAAGGTAGATATAATTTCTCGAGTGATATTTGAGATCAATTAGATCAGTCAAGATCTCTCAATGAGAGATTCTTTCAAACAAATTGATATTTTTTCCTCTCCTATATAATGGACCTGAGACTTCAAGTATCAAAGATAGATACACACAGGGAGATAGATAGAGAGAGAGAGACATAGACGCGATAGAGGAGACCCTTCATAAACTTCTGCAAATAGAGAATTTAATTCTCTTCGATGAAAGATCATCTTCTTCCTCCCAAAAAACCCTAGATAAAAACAAGTGAGAATATGTCTCCTTTTTACCTATCATGCATATAAAAATAGGGTATAATTCTCTTATAAGAACTTAATACTTTCTTGAGATCTATGATCCAAAAGACAAATCTCTTACAAGGTGAGAATTTAATTCTCATCGGGAAGATCTTGTTCTTCAGATCGAAGATCCAGAGGAGAACTACGGCGCTTTACCCCTTGCATATAAAAGAGAGAACATGGAAGAATAGAACGTGGAATTGATATTTCATGAACTTAGTTTCTCCAAAATATAATAGGGTTTTATCGTAATAAGAACTTAGTTCTCACAAAAAAGAAAGAACCTGGTTTCTTGCAACATCTGTAGGACTTTTAGAGTTTAACTCTAATTTTCAGAGTTAATCTCTGCATGAACATGGAAAGGATCGTGTGAAAGACACATGAGAATCTTAGAAAATGAAGAAAGAAGACTCACGTGAGAACCACATGAGTGCTCAAAAGAGACCTGAAGATAGACCTCACGTGGAAGACACATGAGCGCTGAGACTTTAGTACTTAGCACTACTCACGTGGAAGACACATGACCGATCATGAAGACAATCCTTCACGTGCCATTCACGTGAGCGTCATGCGAGCCAGTGCTTAGCACTACTCACGTGGAAGACACGTGAGCACCAAGAAACCGGGCTTCTTACTGGAAGAGTATGTGAACACTGAAGCGAGATCTATGATGAAACTTAAGCTTCTGGGCACAGTGCTTAGCACTGTTGGGTTAGCTAAAGCCCAAAACAAAATGTTTGGCTTAGTGCTTAGCACTATTGGGAAACAGAGTCCGACATCTAGTCTAAGATTAGACTAACTCTCTAGAGTTTCAAACTCCTTTGATTTTCAAAGGAAAATAAACTATAATTATACATATTTTAAGTCGACCTTAATCTAAAACAAGATTAACAGTCCTTAAAAATATTTTTAGACGATCTTAATCTAAGACTAGATTAACGATCCTTAAATCTCTGAACTTATGGACCTCATTTATATGAGATCTACGTTCTGAGTTCACTAAAAAAATATGATTTACGGGTTTGGACTAATCCGCGCCCTACGGGCATGACAAGATTAGTCTCCGTATACAATTCAAGAGCAACCACATAATAAACAATATATAACACGACACGAAATGACCTACCAGAGAAGGTGAAAATTGTTATCGCTTTGCGATAACGTAATTAACTGCAGGGGCTCGTGCCTACAGGGAAGAGCGTCCTCACAATAAAAAAAAAACCCTCATCATTGAGGGGGAATCTGATAAGTCAGCTACATGGTCGCATCTATCCAAACCTCCGATATACGCTGCTATGAATCAACTTGGTATCTTCAGAGAGGTGGATGGATATGTTCCATATAGCATCTACCCCCAAATTCAGGCTAGACGTCTCCAACGTCTCAGTCCAGTCATCGGCGGTAAATACACCCCCGACTACCAGAAACTTTATAAAACTCTATATTAGTTTATAAACTCTATTTGTGATGCTTAACCGCATTTCCATGCTATATACATACACTGAGTACCATGACATCTTTAGTGTACTATTATACTTGTTAGAATAGATACATTGGATGGAACATAAGTATAATACTAATGATTTCATGTTGCACAGTTCACAAACTCACATGCTATACCATACATTATTAGTACTGCCATGACATGTAGAATTGCTATGTTTAACCTTATTACAATGTTCATGATAGTATTAGTTGTTATTTACCAAGTTCCATTATTCGAGTGCTATAGTTAGTATAATTACATGATATAGTTGCCAAATTTTGCATGAATGAATCATTCACTGTTGATATCATAGATTTGAGAAACCACAGAAATCTTTTACAAAACGGATTATGTTTTCAAAAGTTTGGTTTTCTCATGATATGATGATTTGACGTCCACCATGAGTTTTGTTTTTCATGATAAGATATCCAAATCGAGGTACATGTTAACCGATTACAGATACATGGTAGACCCGGTTCGACTTCGAGGGGCAAAAAAACTGTAGAAAGGTACGGGAAGCCTAAAGAGGATGATCAATTCAGGAGGTGACATTCGAGTGCGACGGATATCCAAAGGATTCCGACCGTGGCTGAGTTGATATCAGGAGAGGGCCGATCGGTTAGACAATGCTATGATATCCAGATTTTTAGTATCGATGATAAACATGAGTTTGATGAGGATTTGATGATGACTGATATTATTTTTATACGACTTCATTTATATTGCACTTTCATTCATTGTTACGCATATCATATTATATCTTGTGATATATACTTCAATTCACAGAGTTGGCGACCCACCCCCGTTGTGCCTTAGCTTCTTGCAGGACGGACCGCACGGACCCTTAGCGACATCATAGACACATCTTTTGGGGTTCATTGCATATTTTGCTAGGTGGGTTACATGCATAGTAACCACCTCTTTGTATATATTTTACCTTGTATCTAGTGTCACTCCATCAGACCGCCTGTATTATCTGACTTAGATCGAGTTGTGACTTATGTATATTCTTTTGGGTCGAACTCGGACAGAGTCAACTAGTTAGCTTTACTTACACGGTTTATTTATATATTTGCTTGTGATCCTTCGCTTTCGAGTGTCGAATATAACTGTGTGGTTGTGATTCCGCCGATTAGTGTTGAGAGAGCTCCCAAGCAGGGATGCCGTTATATTTATATGTTTATGTACTTGTTTTTATCAAAAATTATAAAGGAGGTGCTGCCGAAATTTCAATAACGAAAACATTTTCAACCCTATTTCAAAACACTTGACATATGCTTTAAAACAAACAATCCTTATGAATAAAACTGCATTTCATGTCAAATACTTTTTATTAAAACTTCACATTTTTTAATCTTTAAAAAGGTTTAGATCTTGGTTTTTGGCTTACTTGGATCGCGTCGACATCTTTAGACGTCACGTGATCTAAGTATCGGTCATGTGCCAGTTTGGGTCATGACAAATTTGGTATCAGAGCGCTAGGTTTAAGCTTTGTCGAGTTTTAGTGTTGACTATGTGGAGTCTAAGGGATATATTTTAGGAACTTAAGCTTAACCTTACGGAACTTAGACCTGACTTTGGAAGTATTAGACCCGAATTTTCGTTATGTAGGTTGACCTTGGTATAATGGAGTAGATAACTCAGGTAAGTAACGTAGCGTATATATGTTCCACGACATATTTACGATACGATACTCCGCTTAAGTAACCTTAGAATTTATGTCTTGTTAACTATTTCCTTGATTCTCTGTATCCTTTTGTTCCTGTTTTACACCTTAACAACTCTCGTTTTCTTGTTCTAGTTGCCATGGATACGCGAGCCGAGAGAACCGCAGATAGGGATATAGCCAGGGCAGATCCACCAGTGATAGGGATGACCAGATGGTTATCCCGACGGCACAGGGACATGTTGATCTTCCTGTTCCCTACTGGATGACTATACTGGAGGAGGGCATATTGGGCTTACAGCATATGATGGGGTAGTTGGCCGAGGCCATCCAGATTCAGAGGAAGGATGATGTACCGCCTATTTTAGAGCCCGTTGTACCTCCCGTTCGAACAATAGCACCCGTTGTCACAGGGGTTATGGAGGTATCACTTCCGAAGTTTATGAGGCTGAAGCCTCCGGTATTCATAAGGACAGATGCAGCAGAGGATTCTCAGTCGTTCCTTGACAGGATGGCTAGAATCAGTAGGTCCTTGAGGTTCTCAGATGAGAGGTCGGTGGAGCTAACTAGTTTTCGATTGGAGGGACTTGTCCAAACTTGGCGTGAGTCGATCGAGAGAGGTCGAGCAGCAGATCTTCCTCTGATGACATGGGCAAAGTTTTCCGAGGTCTTCCTAGCCTGATTTCTTCTGCTAAGCATGAGAGACGCCGGAGCTCGTAGTTGTAAGGCATTGCGCAAACCAGCGAGTATATCTACAGCCGACTACAACTTGCAGTTCACCCAGCTGTCGCATTATACTCCGTATTTGGTTCCCACTGAGGAGCTCCGGATAAATAGATATGTAAGGAGTCTTAATACCGAGTTTGTCACGCCCCACTTTCCGGTATACGGATAAGGAGACGTGATTGGCCCGCGACGTATTTACTCAGAAGTAAACACGCTAAGCGTAAATAAGCAATATAATGTAAATGTGCACAAAAAAGACATGAAATGTAAAAGAACATCAACTTTTTATTTATTAAACGTTCTTTACAATGCAACTGAAAAGTAAATACAATATGGAAAGTAATGCCTAAACAATGGCATGAACTGAAAGTAAAGTATATACAAGTGAACTAAAGCTCGGGGTCCTCGATGAACTGCTCCAAGTCTTCTGAGCTGGGCTCGATCTCCAGAGAGTCGGGTCCTCCTGACAACATTCCAAAGAAATAATAGAAAAGGAATGTCGTCAGCGAACAATCGCTCGGTAAGTCCCAAAGAGAGATAGAAATGGAATAGACAGATAGAGAGTATAACTGATATAATGTATGATTGTTATGTTATCGCTGTTATTTATAGCTTGGTACAGAATATGCCAGTGTATACGAGAGCAGTCCAACTATTCCGTGGACTAAGGTATATGGAGCACAAGGAACCGTTAAGCCATGGAACAACAATAATGTATATTCAGGTTAGGTGTATTAAAGTGACCATCATCGTGCCACTTTAACACATTCCATACCAATTTATTCCTTTTAAACCCCGTAATGTTTATTGTATTGTTATGTAGTGATTTGTAGATATAAGACTTGCCGAAACCATGATATCAATTGTTCATATAAACGGATAAGGATATAAATAGATAGTCATGTAGACAAGTCAATGTACATCCATGGTTCAGTCAAATCAAGTCATGTTGATATAGATAGATTCATGTTGTAATGAAATTATATCAAGTATGAATTGTATTTGGATTAAACTGAGACTCTGTCTAAGTCAGACACTTAAACAGAATTGAAGTCCTGAATTAAGTTTTGAAATTATCGGTAACTGCTGCACATGGACGGAAGGATTTGTATGTTTTCCAAGACAATTACCGTATTGATAACCACGTTTTAGTTGTCTACCTTAAATAGGCAAGCACCCACTTTCTCCGACTTCCTGAGGCTCAAGAGAATTGGTCCCGCTTAAACCTATATTTACTAGGGTCCTTATTGTAAATTAATATAACTTGAGGGGGTTTTATGAAAAATAGTTTTGATATATTTTCAAAATAAACCTCAAGTATTTATTTATCGTCTTTAGGGTTTTCATAGATGTAATTTGTATAAGATGAGATATTCTAGTGGATATAAATCTAAATTGAATAGTATATGGTATTTCATGTAAAATGACTTGTACTGATTTGTGATGGTAGTTTCATGAAATTTGAGATTTCTTTGTTCAGAAAACATGGATATTTTTATGTATTTTTTAAATACATAAGTTGATAATATTATATATAACTATTAGAAAATAAATTTATTTATTAAATAGAAATCACGTTTTCTTAAAAATTGTAAAAAAAATTCCATCGAGATCGTAGCTCCGTGAGGAGGTCTGCATCTCGCCCTACTAGTCCGATGGATGTGCGATAACTCACACCAACCAAATCGGATTCCCCAAAATGAGTTGTAAGGACATAATTGTATGGAATTTGATTAAAACAATTAAAAGAAATATGGTTTTGATGGTTTATGGTATTTAACTGTAAAATTTGCCTTAGCCACAAAAAAAATTATTTTCAAACCATCGTGCTATATCATGATGAGTGTTGTGATGAGGTATGTCATTACCTCGTGAGTTTTTTAAAGGTAATATGAGTAATATGATGAATTGATGTCGTAGGTAAACTTTGTGGTATTTAAACGAAAAAGTGTAAGACAAGTTGCATAGAATTTTATTTTGAGTTGAAACTTGTTCTAAATATTGTTTTATGGTTGCTAAACAAGATATTAAGAGATGGTTGATTTGATGTTAAGAAAACTTGGGTTTTTAATGAAATTAGAATCGAAAATCAAAATAACTCCGCTTCCGACGAGTTTTAATGAGAGATTGTTTTAGAATAGAAGAGAGGAGAGGAGAGAGAACTTACGGATTTGGAGAAGAGAGAAAAGGTATATGAACAAGTTGTTTAGTCGTGGTGTCACCGGATTTGTCCGGAATCATCGTCGGAAATTGACCTTGGGTTAACTCCACTTGTATAACTTTTTTGACTTGGAAAACTTTGAGTGTTTTGACAGTGGATTTCATAATAGAGAGGGATAAGGTATGGGGTGGTATTTATAGGATAGAATTAGGGTTTAGGGTATTAAAATAAGAATTAAAATTTGTGTTTAAAGCTCATTTTAATTTCTGTTAATGTGCAGGAAAATCAACAGAAGAGGAGTAGTGGGGGTGGCCAAGGGGTGTTGGGGTAAATTTTTTGAAGCATTTCCTACAGGGGACTCGACGTCGCCGGCCTAGAGGAAGATCTCGCCGGCCAAAGTGTGGTTGTGTGTGCTTAGATTGAAGCCACGTGTCATGTTCAGTACAAATAACATTTTCCACATATGTGATTTTAGTGACTTTCCATTTCTACGTGTATTGCACGTGTAAACTTTTGGGTTTCTAAAAAGTTTAAAAGAAAAATCATTAAAAATAATATATGGTGGGGGGATTTGAACACAGGGGCTATGTCACAGCAGTGCAAAGCTTTACCAATAAGCTACAAGTGTTTTCATGCTGTTCTAAAACAATTCAAATGCTTATAGCATACACAGGGGGGATATTGTAACATTTCATAAAAATTTAAAATGTTATTTTGTAATTATTTAACAATAAAATGAATTTATATATATGAGACAACATTTATCTTTTTTTTTTTAAATCTATTTTTAAATATGTCATGAAAAAATATGTTGTTTTCATTTGAGTATTAATTTAATTCTCTTTATTTTGAAAAAATTGAAAAGATGGGAAAGGTTAGGTTATAGTGTACTCACTCTCACCACAACACAACACACTCATCCCAACAAATATCTAACAAATATCTATCATATATCAATTGTGTCATGGCTAGGACTTCTTATTCTTTACATGTTTCTTCACAAATACAAAAGAAGTTTCCTACCTCTCCTTCACGCTCACACAAAAACCTAACCACCCTCCATCAAAAATCACCATGATTGTTGATAAGCTCTTCATGTAAAGCGGTCAAGACACCAAGTTTAATACATATTTCTTCAAAGATCTTCATTTAGATACCACTAGAGCTTGGATCTCACTCGATATTCTTCAAATGGTAAAATTCCAATTTTTATTCATGTTGTGTTCTTATCTTACCTAGTTTATGTGGTTTTGTGTATAATTTCTATTGGTTTGGGAAAAATAGAAGTGTTTCAGTACTTGTATACTAAGTTTTTAATGTTTTTGAAATAGAATTTTAGTGCTTTTGGTACTCAAATGATATCTACTATTATTTGAGAGCACTGAAAATTTATCAAATCGTTTATCTGAGATGGTGAGACCAACTTGAGACTACACCCAAAGCCTGAACCCAACTGGAGATGTCTTGGCCATAGATTTATTGCATATGGATGCAAATTATGGTTTTGAAGTTGAATCATGGTGTAGGGTTTTTACAGTAGCTCCTAGACATCTGAATTAGACCTTTTTATACGTTTTTTGTCCTATATTTCCTGTAGAAAAATCTGGAGTACGTATCTTATAAAAGTTCGATATTTTACGTTTTAAAAACTTAAGTTTTGGTTTTCGTTATTGCCGGGGTAGTCTGATATAGATTGCACGCGTTAGAATGCGTCGATCGTACGCCCTAGTCTATGTGCCTTAGAATTAGTAATGTTTGTGTTTTGAATTTTACAAGTGTTCTTGATTTAATATATAGGATCGGACGTGGAAACGTCCGGCGCGGCGAAGAAGCGCAAAGCATTCGCAAGCTTTGTCTAGCACATGTCGATTTTAGGTGAGTAGGAGGACATTTACAAGTGGGAACTCGGGCGGATGGCGTATAGCACTCCCGACTACCAGAAGATTTATAAAACTCTTTATCGGTTTTTAAACTCTATTTGCGATACTTAATCGCATTTGCATGCTATATACATACATCGAATACCATGACATCTCTAGTGTACCATTATACTTGTTAGAATAGATATATTAGATAGAATATAAGCAAAATACTAATAATTCCATGTTGCACAGTTCATAGACTCACATGCTACACCACACATCATTAGTACTTCCATTACACGTAAAATTGCTATGTTTAACCATATTACAATGTTCATGATAGTATTAGTTGTTATTTACCATGTTCCATTATTCGAGTATTGTAGTTAGTATAATTACATGATATAGTTGCCAAATATTGCATGAATGAATCATTCGCTGTTGATATCATAGATTTGATATTTCTATGGATTTGAGAAACCGTGGGAATCTTTTTCAAAACGGATTATGTTTTCAAAAGTGCGGGTTTCTTGTGATATGATGATTTGACGTCCACCATGAGTTTTGGTTTTCATGATGAGATATCCGAATCGAGCTAGGGGTTAACTGATTACGGATACATGATGGACCCGGTACGATTCTGAAGGGCAGGAAGACCATAGGGAGGTACGGAGAGCCTAGCGAGGATGATCAATACCGGAAGTGATATTAGAGGGTGGCAGATATCCGGAGGATTCTGACCGTGGCTGAGTTGATATCAGGAGAGGGCCGATCGGTTAAACGGTGCCTACAATATCCAGATTTTTAGTGTCGATGATAGACACAAGTTTGATGAGGATTTGACGATGACTGATATTATTCTTATGCGACTTCATTTATATCGCACTTTCTTTCATTATTACGCATATCATATTATATCTTGTAATGTATATTTCTGTTCACTTAGTTGGCAACTTACCCCCGTTTTGCCTTAGCTTCTTGCAGGATAGACCGCACGGACCATAAGCGGTGTCACGGACACATCTTTTAGGGTTCATCATATATTTTGCTAGGTGGTTTACACGCACAGTAACCGCCTCTTTGTATATGTTTTACCTTGTATCTAGTGTCACTCCATTAGACCACATGTATTATTTGACTTAGATCGAGTTTTGACTTATGTATATTCTTTTGGGTCGAACTCGGATAGAGTTGACTAGTTAGCTTTACGTACGCAGTATATATTTTCTTGTGATCCTTCACCTTCAAGCGTCGTATATAATTATGTGATTGTGATTCCACCGATTGACGTTGAGATAGCTCGCAAGTGGGGATGTTGTTATATTTATATGTTTATGTACTTGTTTTTATCAAAAATTATAAAGGAGGTGCTGCCGAAATTTCAAATAACGAAAACATTTTCAACCCTATTTCAAAAAACTTGACATATGCTTTAAAACAAACAATCCTTATGAATAAAATTGTGTTTCATATTAAATGCTTTTTTTTAAAACTTCACCTTTTTTATTTTTTAAAAAGGTTTAGATTTTAGTTTTTGGCTCATTTGGATCACGTCAACATTTTTAGATGTCGCGTGATCTTAAGTGTCGGTCACGTGCCAATTTGGGTCGTGACACCTACTTACTACACCAAGTGCGTAAGCTATATTTGGTCATGTACACAACATCGTATACATGATAGATCTCACCGCCGAAGTGTAGGGTATAACACTCACGTGAGCCCTCTCCTCATTAGCCTTGAGAGACATCTCTTTAGAGAGGGTGATTCCATGACAAGCGGGTAAATTACTGCACTTAGAATCTTCCATAATAAATTTCTTTAGTATGGTGGCAATGTAGCTGGATTGAGACAATCCCAATATCCTTTTAGATCCAACCCTCTAGATCTTATTCCCAGAATGTAGGAAGTATCACCCAGGTCTTTCATGGAGAATTTTTGTGACAAGAAAATTTTGACCGATTGTAGCATAGGAACATCATTTCCTATGAGGAGAATTCTATCCACAATATGAAAACACTCCTTACAACCTTCATATAGATGCATGGTCCATATACATTTTTGATGAAATCAAACTCTTTGACCGCAACATCAAAATAGATGTTCCAACTCTACGATGCCTATTTCAATCCATAAATGGATTTAAGCAGCTTGCACACTTTTCCGCTGCTCCCGCTGTCTACGAAGCCCTCTGGCTGAGTCATATACACATTCTCTTATATATCACCATTTAGAAAGGCAGTTTTGACATCCATTTGCCAGATCTCATAGCCATGGAAGGCAACAATGGAAAGTAGGATCCGGATAGACTTAAGCATAGCCACCGGAGAAAAGTTTTTGTCATAGTCCACGCCTGGTCTTTGATGAAATCCTTTTGCTACAATTCTAACTTTGAAAGCCTCAACCTTTCCATCTGCACCAATCTTCTTTTTGATGTTCCATTTTCTCCTAATGGGTTTTACCCTTTCATGAGCGACCTCTAAAGTCCATACTTTGTTGGTATGCATGGATTCTATCTCGGATCGTATAGCACCCAGCCATTTCATAGAGTCTCCATTTGTGATGGACTGCTCGAAATTAGTAGGGTCGTCATCTTCTATGATGATATCCTCCCTATCAACGTATACGAGAAAACCGTAGTATCTCTCGGGTGGATGATGATTCCTACTAGATCTGTGGAGTGGCTGAGGTTCGTCGGGCTTTCTTAAAACTTCAGGTTCAACCGAGTCTTTCGTGGATTTTGTGGTTCTGAAATTTCTTCCAGTTCTACCGCGCTCCCACTAATTTCGTTTGCAAGAAATTCCTTTTCTAAAAATTTGGCATGTCGAGAAACAAACACATTTTGTTTCTCGATATGGTAGAATAGATACCCTCATGAGTGCTTAGGATATCCCACAAACTTTCACAAAACTGACTGTGTCTCGATCTTGTCCGTATTTTGCTTTTTTACATAAGCTGGACAACGCCATATCTTAATAAACTTACGACATGGTCTTTTTTCTTCCTATATCTTATATGGAGTGGTAGGCACGGACTTCATCGGAGCCCAATTCAAAACATATGCAGCTAACTCTAGCGCATAGTACCAGAATGATAGAGGTAATTCAGAAACACTCATCATAAAGCGCACCATATCTAATAGGGTGTGATTCCTCCACTCTGTACACCGTTATGCTGTGGTATATACGAAGAAGTAAGCTGAAAGAGAATCCCATTCTCTTATAAATAGTCAAGGAATTCCGTGCTCAAGTATTCCCATCCTCGATCAGATCAAAGGATTTTGATACTTTTGCCCGTTTGGTTCTCTACTTCATACTTTTATTCTTTGAACATCTCAAAGGTTTCAGACTTGTATTTCAATAAAAACACATATCCAAACATAGAGAGATCATCAGTGAATATAATGAAATATGAATACCCACACCTCGCATGTGTAGACATTGGACAATATACATCACCATGTATGAGTTCTAAGAGTTCGCTAGCTCTTTCTGCATATCCCGTAAACGGAGTTTTGGTCATCTTTCCTTTGAGAGAAGACTGACAAGTTTCATAAAATGTATACTTAAACGGATCCAAATATCCATTCTTATGAAACTTGGTTAGTCTGGTCTCATTGCTATGACCAAGTCTACAATACCACAAAAAGGTTTCATTCATTTCTGAACCCTTCTTCTTATGTGTGTGTTGTACATTGAAAACTGTATTTTGATTAAGAACATATATACTATTACATAATTTACCAAACCCAATCAACTCTTGATTAAGGTAAATGTTCATAACATTTTTCTCTAAGACAAAGTTATATCCATCTTTATATAATAAAGATACATATATTATATTGTGAAGCATAGAGGGTACATAATAACAGTTGTTCAAAATCATAGTATTTCCATTTGGCAACACATGGTGATATTCGCCAACGGAATCAGCAGCAACAGTTGCTCCATTTTCTATTTTGAGGGTCATATCACCAAGTCCCAACAACCTACACTTTTTCAAACCCTATAAAAAATTACAGACGTGAGATCTTGATCCGATATTTAATACCCAGAAAGTAGGGTTGACTAAGAAACAATTCTCAATAACAAAAACACATGAAGATGAGGCATTAGTATGCTTCTCCTGAAAATCCTTGCATTCTCTCTTTCATTGCCCAGACTCATGACAACCATTGTCATGAGTTAGAGAGGTCTGAACATTACCTAGCCCAGCATTATAAATAGGTTCGGTAAAGTTTTTATATTCTACTATTAACCAAGGGCCGTCATGGTCGTGCCAGGAAAGAGAGAAGAAACATCTAGCGTGCGCTCCTACAAGATTAGATTGGCTTAATAATTTATCTAATCAGGATGGCTTCCACTGTTTCGTCGAATTTTCCTTCAAACCCTAAAAAGAGAATTAACCAGAATCATCATCATCCTACAAGTTCACTAACCGGTCAGCCAGGCCTATGTAAATACTAAGAGGGAGGCTTTTCGTGCTTTCACACTAACCTAATTAAATAACCCCTGTTCTTTAGAGGTATAACCCCGTAAACACCTTTTTACACACCTACTTAGTTAGTTTATTATGATGGTGATATTCTTCCGAGAGTAACTATTACTCACAGTAGGAATCGGGATCCAACTATCACATAAAAGGTATGCAATCACATTGCCAGTTTCAACAATTGAAACTCCCGATATGGTTTTTACCCTAACGACTTATGACCTTGACGGAGGCCAACAAACTATAAGCCGCTAGTCAAATTCTACCCGTCATTTATTGATTAATTCAAACCCATCCGCACTAGCCCTTGACGAAGGCCAAAAAAGTCGTGCGACTGTCCCAACTAATCTTATCAACATGAAGTAGAAAAACATCACTTAGCTATCGCATACTACGTCTTGACGGAGACTAACAAACGCATCACGAATACTAAGTGATACTTATCTGAAATGACGGAGGGCTACGACTGGTTTTGATGAAAACCATTAACGTAATGAACTTGATATCATCGAAAGAATCGAGTGGTTTTGAAAACGAGTGGTTTTGAAAACGAGTGGTTTTTGAAAAACTGATTGGTTCCTACAACATCGGTTTAGGTTTATATTAATCATATAAATGTACTCCCATCATTTAACACCTATCACACTAGAAAATAGAGTGTTTTATATGCCATCGGCATTCATCACGGGGTATCAGGTCTTCACTGTAAGGTTACTTAATTTACGGTAGGGCGGATATAGGGCTAGCGTGGATGAAAAACATATAGAAACACTTATTATATATAAAAGAAAATAGGATGCATTTATATGCCATCTACATTCTCCCTGGGCCATCGAGTCTTCACCGTAAGATTATTTAACTTACGGCAGGGCGGACGCAGGGTGGACACATATGCAAAATATATAGAACCGTTTATTTATATATATAATCATCACAGGCAAGTAATCACATTACAGGTATGCAGTAATCAACAAGAAAAATAGAATAACATATATACTAGGAATCCCGCGTTTGGTTTGAACTACAAACGAAACGTGACATTCTATGGTCGTGTGAGTAGCCCTAACATAAATGAACCAACACTCCTACGAGCATGGCGAGCCACTCGCCAATCTTAGAATGAGACAACCCGGCCTTAACACTTTAAAGGGTCTACCTAGCGCATTCTAGGATCCTGCAGCCCAAGCACTCCTCTGCGGGGAAAACATCAAATGTAAAATACATACAAGGATACGACGGTCTCAACCCTACCCAGTTCTGAATAAAAGAATAATACATTTACATTGAATCGAATACATGAATTAGATACAACACATTTGTACATTCACAAACACACGAGGGGCTACTCGTCACAAAAATCCAAACCAAACCAAATTCAAATCACACCAACACAAATAACTAATGTGTAATCTCGTCTAATTGATCATGCATCAATTAGGAAACGTTTACCAACACATTTCCTTATCTGTGTCCGAGCCGACTCGATCAAATATTTTGACCGAGCCGACTCGATCAAATATTTTGACCGAGCCGACTCGATCAAATATTTTGACCGAGCCGACTCGATCAAATATTTTGACCGAGCCGACTCGATCAAATATTTTGACCGAGCCGACTCGATCAAAAATTTTGATCGAGTCGCTTCGAAGCCGTGAGATTAGAATTCCAAAACCCGCGAGGTTGAACACTCGAAATATCCAAGACATGATATTCAAGCACAAACCGGCACCCGAAAACCAATCTTTTTGCCTCTAAACGAATCCTGAAGGACCAGAAATGTGCCCAAGAGTACGATGGGGCGATCGGGCAAAACCAGTGGCGGATCCAAAAACCCAAGTCAGGTAGGGCAAAAATTTTAAAGGGTATAAAATTTCATAGTGAATGAAACATACAACTTTTAACCTGTTCGGATGTAATGTAATTAAATTCGTTATTGTTTATTTTTTTAAAGTTCATTTACATCTAAATATAGCTATTGTTTATTTAATGGATGAATTCATTTTTCAATTACTTACCTTCTACAATTTTGCATAAGCTTTTATTAAAGAAATGTTAGTAAAAAATAATTATCAATTTTGCATAAGCCTTTATTAAAAAAAGAAATATTACTAAAAAATAATTATCAAGAAAAATAGTGCACCCAACCAAAGGCCTCGGAACCTGGATCTGAAGCAACAGAGCTTCAAGCCTAAACAAACAGCCCCTTTGATCCTTCTTAAAACATCCTATAGCACAAATTATATATACGTATAATTAACTTAATGATTGACCTTATCATATCGACACCGCAAATCCAGGGAGGATGACTGTCTATTCTTACCTCTATATAGATCCGCCCCTGGCACAACCCCAAGGATCCTTAGAGGGTCTAGAGGGTACCCCAACCCAAGACCACCACTAGGTGGTCTCGGGTTAGGGACAGAACCAGAGAGGGTTTCTGCCTTAATCCCGAGACCACCTAGGGGTGGTCTTGGGGTTGGGGCACCACCCTAGGCCCCATGGACTTCCTGGGGTGACCCCGATACCTTTCACCGGTCTTGGTTCGAACCAAGTACTCCCAGGGATCAAATAAATGGCAATAAGTTGGGTTTTAGGGCTGCATTTAAGAAACGGTTTTTAAAAGTGTGGGTTTTCATGAATTCTAAAGACACAAATGTTATTTTCAGTGTATAGATCGGAATCTGATACCATGTTAGGATGCATGTGCTAGGGTTGCTACACTAGTGGACCAAGCGAAATACATAACAAGAAAATTTGAAGCAAGCACGAGCAACCATACCTAAAAAATCATCCATAACCTAAAAATAATAAGAACTAGAAAGCATAATTAAGCAAGTTTGGGTTTTGAAGGAACTACATCAGTAGTTTGTCTACAAATATATAGAAGACCCTTTTCTAAGCTTCTAGTTGCCGTGAACAAACTTGATCGTTGATCTTTCTCGCCGAAGAAGATCCACTTGAAGGAAACTCAACCCAAGCTATTGCTTCACCAAATGAATCAATCTAATGAAGCAACTTGCTTTCACTTTTGCTAAAAGAGAAGAGGAAGATGATGTGGAATATGATCACTCTCTTGTTCTCTCTATTTCTCTTTTGCTCTCCAAAAACTCAAGAGAGATAAAAAGGATGAAGGAAAAACATGAAATAAAAGAGAAGCAACCATTCTAGCCTTATCAAAAATATGAAGTAAAAAAGAAGCAACGATTCTAGCCTTGTCATCAAGTCTGAAATGTGCTAGAAAATTCTAAAATTCTCTACACTTCTGTTTTATTCATGCTTCATTTCTTATTATCAATATAAAAGAAATGAATCATTTCTTTTATATTGATAAAAGAAATGAAGTGTCCCTTCTAAATGAATACATATCATATACACAAACATACAACTAGTATATGTATCATATACATATACCAGTATTTGTATTATATACAAATAGCAAATGAGAGATAAATAGAAAGTGACTATATATATATATATATATATATATATATATATATATATCAACACTTGATTTAATAATCCGGCTTTCTAATGAGCCAGCTAGTATTATGTAAACGTCCGATTAATATACGTGTATCAAATACACGTATTAATCGAACTCCTGTAGGTATCACCATACGGACACTATATCATTTCGCCTGAGCTGGAAAACCCTCTGTGTGGGACTCTAAAGACTCGACAATACGTCAGCAGCAGGTTAGGATCATATCTGATTGATCTGAATTATTTTCAGATCAATCCCCTTACGGGTTAACCCATAAGCATGTCAGTGGTACTAGCTGCACGTAATGGCTATTCAGGTATTGATCGAAAGAAAGGTCGACAAGCAAGCTCATCCGTACCTTACAAAGCCTATTAATGACAACCACCGTACAGTCCGGTCTCTCCATTTGAGAGTGTCGCATAGCAGGTCTAGGGGTAGATCCTGTCAGATCCCCAATAACCCAATAAGTTATGTCGATGTCAAACTTATAACCATCGGAGATACAACTGACAACATTTATCAGTTTATCTTAACCGCCCAGACTAGAGACTTATGGTTATAGTCAATCAGGCACAGCACGATATCAACTCCCAATACTGGGAGAGAGACGAATCCCCTCGACCGCTGACTGCATCCATGTGCTTCGAGACTGTTCCCAACTAAAATATGTATGCATGGCTCTTTAAAGCCGTGGTTAGGTGGTAATCAAAATACAATGGGAACACACACAAGACACTATGATGATACCAGGTCAGAAGACTACCATGTACCCATGTCATCAGAGAACTGCTATCTGACAATAGGTATAATACCATCTAGGAGTTCTCGGTGAGTCCGTTCGGTGTACTCGATCACCAATGAGCACCCGTATACAATCTTTGGTGTCAAACACCAATGGTTATGGGACCAACCATCGCCCTCCTACCTGGTCAAAAAATGTATACACTAGTCATCTCTGGAGTACCGATGCCCAGTCTCGATACTCTCACGACTAGAAACATTTAAGGATGTGCTTATGGACTACACAGGCTCCTCTAGTATGATCCTTATCATAATCCTGATAGTCAAGTAAAGATCATATGTGCTTTATTGACATGTATTAGCAATACGTAATAACAAATAAAATATATACACATGAAAGATAAAGACAAACCAGATATCATACTATTATATCGAGCAAGAATGTTCTGTGTATGTGTGTAAGCACAATTACAATAATTGCCTCTAGGACATACATATCTAACATGATTGAGGAGGAGGAGAGAGGAGAACGGATGGAGAGATCGATAAGGTTTTTACATTTGATGTGTTAAGAATGGTGGTTGCGAAGCTTATGGTGGTGGTTGTGGTGTTTAGGATGGTGGTCATGGTGATGGAAGTATTTGTTAAGAGAATTGGTGGTGTGTGGGTGCTATTTATAGGATGTGGCTATGATGTGCTAAGGTATTTGTCGAAATGATTGTGAAGAATTTGGAAATATCTGTGGTGGTGGTGAGTATGAATATGTTGGATTTGGTTAGGGTAATTGTGTTCGTAAATATGCTGCAGAGCTGTGGGTGGTGGGTTGAAGTTGAGATTAGGATGGGTAAGAGTGATATCCCTTGCGCCTCCCTCGCTCGCGGCGTCTCCGCCTCCGCAGCACCTCCACCGCCCGCTCCGTCCACGACCTCCTCCACCTCGACCCCCAACCTTATCACCTTCAACGTCATGATCTCCGGCTACTTCAAAGACTCCCACGACCCCCTCTCAGCCCTTGTCTTATTCCTCTCCATGCTCATTAAGTTAGTATGTATCAAATAAATTTTTCAATATGTGTCAAACTAATTTAGTTTTTGTTGTAATAAAATTATGTCAATGAATGAGGCTTGTAATGTGTTTATATAAATACTTGAATGATGATGATGTTGTTTGTTGTAACAAATTTATGTTAATGAATAGTGTTTGGAGTGTATTTGTATAAATGGTTGAATGATGATGATGTTTAGATTGTGTTTGTATCAATATCCTTTTAGATGGTGTTTAGAATATGAAATATGATTTGTAAGTGTGAATTAATGGCCACGACGTCAGGGTCCACATAAGTGGCAGCGACGACGATCAGATGCAAAAGACGTTGATTGATCATAAAAAAGTGTGTCTATGTGTGTTCTAAATGAAAGTGTTGCTTAACACCATGATGAGTTACTAATGGCATCAAGCATGCCCAATTTTAATTTTTATCATGTGCTAAGTTAGACTAACAAGATCTTTACTAAAATATTAGGGTTTTCTATGATGATATAAACTACTAAAGAGAAAGAAAGGAGGTTATACCCTTGTAGATCGAGTCCTTTTCTTCTCTAGCCCCGGGTTGTGGTCCACGCGACTCCACTAGGCTTCTTTTCAAGATGAAAGAACCTCCTTCGTGATCTTCGCACCAAAGACGATCCACCCGAAGTCCACTAGCTCAAGCTAACCCTTCACTAATCTCATTAGTGAAGGCAACACTCCACATCAAATTGCCAATCTAATATGAGATGGTGAAGTAGGGGTTTAATTTGCTCACCAGAGTTCTCTCAAGTTCAATGATTCATATTGCATGTGAGGGTGGAGGTGAAGAAAATTGTAGAGAGCAAAAAGAAGCAAGAGCTCAAGAAAATGGCTAAGGTATAAACTCAAGAGTGTATCCAAGCATAGAATGAGAAAATGAATATCTCTTTCCTCACTTATTCAAGCATGGAATAAAAATTCAATAATAAATTGCAACCATGCTTGAATAGTAAGTCAAGAGTAATATACAAATAATAAAACTCATGCCTTGCCCATTCCACAAATATCTCTACAATTTACACCTCATTTTTCTATTTTCTTAAAATAGAAAAACATGTCATGCTTCATATAATAATATATATTTATATATATCAAATATACATTAATACAGACACACACACATAAATAAAGCAATTAATGAGCTAATGATATTATTTAATATATAATTGTATCAAATATAATTTATATTAAATTATTAAATCAACACTTGATTTAATAATCCGGTTATATCATATATGACCGACTAATATCATTTATTTGTTTATCACATTATCAAATCAATACTTGATTCAATAATCTGGTTATATCACATATAACCTAACCGATACCAGATAACTGCCAGATTACAATACGGTATCACATACACGTATTTAATCAGGCCCACGCACATATCACATATGTGCCCTACTTCGTTTCGCTTAAACTAGGAAACTTCTGTGTGGGACTCTAAAGACTCGTCAATACGCCAGCAGTAGGTGATGATCACATCAATCACCTACAAGCTATCAGCGGTATTAGCTGGACGTAACGGCTACCCGGACGTAACGGCTACCCGGGTATTGAGCGATATGAAGATCAACAAGCAAGCTTGTTCATACTCTCCATGAAGCCTATCAGTAACACTACCGTACAGTCTGGTCTCTTCGTCTGATATGTCGCATATTATATCTAGGGTTGGTAAACGTCAGACCCCAGTATCGTGATAAGTCATGCCGATGTCTGGCTCATAACAGTTTGAGAAACTACTGATAACTCTTATCAGTAAATCTTAGCAACCCCGGCCAGGGATTTCCAGTTATAGCCGATCGAGCATAGCGCAACATCAACTCCCAATACCGGGAGAGACGAAACCCCTCCTATTGCTCATTGCCTCCATGTGACTCAGGACTGTACCCAAAATCCACCTGTTTGCACGACTCCTTTGAGCCGGGGCAGGGAGGAAATCAAAGCACAGTGAGAACCACACAAGACTCTATGACGATCTCGGGTCTACAGACTAATCTGTACTAGTGTCACCAGAGGACTGCTATCTGACGATAGGTATACTACCAACTAGGAGTCCTCGGAGAGTCTTGTTCGGTGTACCCATTCTTCAATGAGCACCTGTGTACAATCTTTGATGTCACACACCAATGGTTGTGGGATCAACCGTCGCCTTCTAAGGGACAAGAAACGTACACTCTAGTCTACTCTAGAATATCGATGCCCTAGTCTCGATATTCCCACGACTAGGAACTGATTAAAGGATGTACTTTTGGACCACCCTGGCTCCACTAGTATGATCTCATCATAATCTTGGTAGCCAAGTACACATCCTAAGGGCTTTATCAATATGTAAGAGCATGACAGTAAAGAATACAAGTCAACATGTTCAAATAAAGAGTAAGCAGATAGCATACAATCATATCGAGCAAGAAAGACCTCTATATATATGTCCAAGCATCCACTATAATATACATCACATGTACAATAATGGCCTCTAGGGCATTCATATTCCTAACACTAAATACCGCAATCAATAACGGTGTTGCAATAGCTAGCTGATAGTGAGTATGAGTCGTCCACAGAGAAACGGTGAACCGCTTTTCTTACTTTAGACAAGTTGATGAAAGAAAGATGAAATTGTTATCATTTATTATTAAGAAGGTTTGAAAAGTTTATAATAAAAGGGATTGTAGGGTTTATATGATTTAGTAGTTAATGGATGGAGTTTTAAAAAAAATAATTCTTTTTATCTTTTAATTATTTGATATTAGAGAAATAGCGATGAATATGGATTAGGATTGCTGGAGGGAATTAGGATTTCTCTCTACTGACCCTTGCCTCCATTGATCTCTATTTATCTCAAGCCCTTAACAAAACGATTATTAACGAATCTCAAATCGTGGTCATGCTTATCATGAATTGATAGCGCGCCCGATAAGAGGATTAATATTCATTTTGCTAAAATTTATAAAATTTAAATCTTAAAAAGGAATTTAAGAGTTATTGTTCATCCATTTTTCTACCCTATCCTAAAAACCCTAGCAAGCATGAATTTACCCGCTCATGGTGATCAATGAAGTATAAGAAAGGTGGAAGAAAACGGAACGCATAATTAAAATTAAAAATGCAGAAAGTAATTGCAGAAAATAAATGCAGAAATAAATACGGAAAGTAATGCGACAAAAATTAAAATAAAGAACTACCCTTTATTGATCAACTATTGCATTACAAAATTGCTCGCTGAAAAAATAAATTACAAAACCCTAGTTTGCTCTCTAGATCTCTCTCGATCGATGGATAAATGATTTCTTCCTTCATGATAGATAGTTCTTGGTCCTTTTTATAGACTCTGGATTTAGAAACCCTAGATGTCATATTAACGTATGTAAACGATCATGACCCTGAAGTTCCACATCCCATGTCCATTAAATGACTGCGCAACCGCCGCCTATGGCACTTTTTGACCGCGGATCCACCGTCGTTTGGTGGGTTGGAGCTTCCAAATTTTTCGTGCCTTTTCTTCTTGATATTTGGAGATCTTTCTGATAAAAATATTCTGAAAATATATTTCTTAATCTCTGCTGTTAGATTCTTTAATTTTCTTCTAATATTCGTCAGATTTGGTTTGGTGAATCGATTTGATGTAGATCTCCTACTTGTATTTCAGACCTGAGCTGATCTTACTATCTGCACAATATCTCAAATCATATTGTTAGTAGCATTTGTTTTATTTGAGATATTATTCTAACTAATTAAATGATATGATATCTTGATAATATTGGTTAAGATTATTTGTTATGATATGCATATTTTAATAATAAATTGTAACACCATAGAATGCGATTAGTGTTAATTAAGCGATAATGTGGATTTTTAGTAAAAAGTTTACCGAAACAGTTTTCAAATATTTTATAACAATTAATTAATATTTTATTAATATTTATTTCAGGCTTGCACACACATGTACATGTTAACCTAGGGTTAATTAGGAGTTAACCATACTTAAGTAGCGATGGAACCTAACCCCATTTCAATTAAGTTGTAAAATGTATTTATTTAAAATGTTTAGTTTTAATTAAAAGGGTTTTTGAATTGTTGACTTGAGAGAGAGGGGGGTTGACCATGGCAAGCATCATGAGGCATGGGGCAAGCATGCCATGCATTAAATAAGGAGAGAGGGGAGGGAGGCATGGCTCTATCTAAACTCACCCCTCATTCCCTCATCCCTCACTCACACACATACACCCTCACACTCACCTCATTCTCTCACTCTCACAACACTTTTCTTCACCGTGTCTCTAACCTCATCCCTCAACCGAAACCCTACCCCAAAACCTTCACAAATCCTCACTAAACCAAACAAAATCTCCACTTTAACTCACTAAAACCTTTCGCAAGTCAAGATTAAGCCATTAGGATCACTTGGAGCATGGAAAGCTAGGATTTTGAGCAAGTGTGGTTAGGTAACAATCTCTAAACTGTAATTAGGTTGTTATATTGTTGTGTTGCTTTATAGTTTCAGTTTAGAACCCTAAAGATAAGTTTTTGGTGTAATATCGTGTTTCTAGTGTCGTTTTTTGAGTCACTGTAACCTGCTATGACCCCGAGTCTTTACTAGAAAAAATATCAGTGTAGAAGTGTTGTACTTGAGACCCTGAGTGTACACCTGAAGAACAAACCCCACCTGAGCGGTTTTGGCCGGCGACATAGGGGTAAATCCAGCGAGCTCAGCCGAGGAGGGGACTGGGGTGCTGTGTTTTTTAGGGTAGTTGTCTGCTGTTGTTCTGGGGTGTTTGGTACGGCTAGATTTTGATGTTTGGACAGTGGGTAAAATCTGGGATTGATTAGCTAGTTTTTAATGTTTCGACGACGCGCGTTACGATTGATCCGACGTAGTTCTAGTGTTTCGGGTAGCTCGCTGTCGTGGGTTTGTTTTGGTGATATCGACACACAGGTTAGCCGCTAAGAGAACCCTCTTGTTGCTTAAGGGAACCAACACGTTAAATTGGCGTTATGTTCGTTATTATTGCGTAGTTTACTAAATCCACGCGTTATTGTGTTTTGTGTTAATAGGATCGCATGCGGGGACTTCGGACGCTGCGATGAAAGGGAAGCAAGTGGTCGGATATACCTAGCTCGAGATCACTGGTGAGTAGATTTAGCATCTACGGGAAAATCGTTTGTATGGCGTTATGCGTCAGAGTTTGATAGGATATTATAGCCGTATGTTTATATACATATATATTGATTATACATGAGCATCATTACATACCATTACTTGTTGTGCCTTGACTTAGTACCTAGTGGACACTGCACCATTACTGACGGTTCATGTTGCACGAGCACTAAATTGTATGCTACACCCATACCGTCGGTAATTGCCATGACACGCACAACCTATACGCATATGTAGTATTGTATTGTTATCGATATTGACACATTGATTCTTGTTCTATTGCGCATACGAAACACATCATGCATACATACTTACATGTGTTCCCCGTCGAAAGACGCAACCGGGACGTTAGGACGTACGGGCCTGAATTCTGAGGGCAGATGCTAATTGGTGCTATCCGTCCACCTCTCCGAAGATACCAAGTTGATTTATGACACCATGTATCGAAGTTTTAAAAAGATGCGTCCGATGTAGCAGACTTCGTCAAATTCCCCCTCTTTTGAGGGGTTTTTGATTGTAGGGACGCTCTTCCCTGCAGGCGCAAGCCCTGCAGTTAATTACGCTACCGCATTGCGGTAACCACTTTCTCCTTCTCCATATGGTCACTTCGTTTCGTGTGTATTTATTTTGTTTTTGGTTGCCAATGGATTGTATACGGAGACTAATTTATGTTGTCGCCCGTACGGCGTGGATTAGTCCAAATCCGTATCTTCTTAGATATAGGGTTGGGGTTGGGTTTAAGGATACGTTAGTATTATTTGAGACTAAGATCAATTTAAACGTTTGTTAAGGATACGTTAGTCTGATTTTAGACTAAGATCAACTTAACGGTTTGTTAATGACGCGTTAGTCTAATTTTAGACTAAGGTTTACTTAACCATTTGTTAAGGATACGTTAGTCTAATTTTAGACTAAGATATACTTAACAGGATCATTTAGATCCAACAAAAGAGCATTTGGACTCTATTGTTTTAGTTTAGGGACTTTGCGGTCAATTGCCAGTTTAAGGACACGGTGGTCCAATGTTAGTTTAAAGACATCGCGATCGAGGTTAAGGACATCATAGTTCGTGAGTTTAAAGACCTCACAGTCAAGGTTAAGGACATCATAGTCCGTGAGTTTAAAGACCTCACAGTCAAGGTTAAGGACATCATAGTCCATGAGTTTAAGGACCCCACAGTCAATGGAATGATTGGTTATCGGGACCCGTCACCTCTCTTAAGACGTTGAAGGATTACAACGACAAATATCAGAGGAGTTCAGAGATGTACCCTTGAACCAAAGTTGATTGGGAGATCTGTAGTCCAATTTGGAACTAAGACCAATTAATTAGATTATGAGCGCATTGGCTCAGTTAAATCTGAATTGAGGACTTATGACCAACTTGGGCTAAGTCCAATTAGATTTGAAATGTTGGCCCTTTGTCGGACTGTTGAACATTTGCCTGGGTTCAGCCCCTCATTATTTAGTAATGCAAAACAAGAGTTTGAAGGCTCTGATGACATTTTGTCTTTGGCCGAGTACTTAAACATTATAGTTCTGGATTTTAAGGCTCATTTTAAGGGGAAATTTGCCTTTGGAAAACTTAGCCAATTTGGGCTAAGCTGATTTGAAAAAATAGTGTTAAACACTAGAGGACATCTGGCGGTCACGTGTCCTCACGTGATATATTTAAAACAGTGTTAAACACTAGAGACAAAATGCTTAAAATAGTGTTAAGCACTAGAAAGGAAGGGGTCGCGTGGGGTCACGTGAGGCGCCTGAAGATGGGGCCAGACCTTCTTTATTTTATTATCAGAATATTCAAATAAATGTTAAACACTTTTAGTCTTTAGGCCATCACGTGTTGGCACGTGATGGGTAGCCATGTATTGATTACTGAAGTGTTTATTAAGGGGTCACGTGGGGCCACGTGAGGGCGCCCAAAATGTGGGGCCAGATCCCCTTTTACTTTGTTATGCAAATAAGTGTTAAACACTTTTGATTCTCTAGCCATCACGGGTTGGCACGTGATGGAGATTTGTGCACTGATTATTAAAGCATTTATTAAGGGGTCACGTGGTAACACGTGAGAGTGCCCAAAGCCAACATTTCCTTTGCGTTTATTCTATCTGTTTTGGAGGTCACGTGGGAGAACTTGAGGCGTTGCCTCAAAGCTTCCTGCTTCTCATTTTTGGGGATCTCTTCAGGGGTCACGTGGGGACACGTAACCTTAGTTCTTTTCATGCACAGAGATCTTCTAAGTCTCCTTATTTTATTTTGAGAATTAAATTCTCTGTAGGGTTAAACCCTAATCATGATTTTGGAGGAATTAAATTTCTATTATAAAAGAATTAAATTCTTATGTAGGGCTAAACCCTACTTTTAGAGGGATTAAATTCTCATATATGTAAAAGAATTAAATTCTTGTATAAGGTGAAACCCTAATTTTATTTTAAGAGGAATTAAATTCCTGTGAATTTGAGAGAATTAAATTCTCAATTAAGGTTAAACTCTAGTTCTGTCCATCTTAAAGGAATTAAATTCCTGTAATTTTAGGATAATTGAATTCTCATATAGGGTTAAACCCTAGTTTTGTTTTGAGAGAATTAAATTCTCTAAACTCAATTCCCCCTCTATGTTTTGGATCTGCATGGCAGGATCTCAACCCGATGAGAATTAAATTCTCAACCTATGGAAAGATGTACTTCTGCAGATCTTCAACTAAAGAAAGAACTAAGTTCTTTGCAGAAGAGTTAGACTCTTAGATTTTGAGAATTAAATTCTCTTTTTTGAAGTTTTGATCCCTTTTCTTTTCTCACCTAGGGTTTTCTCTCTTGAGAATTAAATTCTCCTCTCTTTTTTCTCTCTGTTGTTGTTATCTCCCAAAAAAGTAGATCCTTCCTCTTCTCATCTTGGCTCCTATTTATAGGAGAAAGAAAAGAATCAATTTGTTTTGTCAATCTTTCATTGAAAGATTTTAATTGATTTTGTAACCAACATGATCTTTTAGATCACTCAATGTATTTTATTCACCATTGGATTTTTAATCCAAAAGATCTTTTATCTTTTATTCCTGGCAAATTTCAGGAAAATCTTTCCTTGTATAAAATATTTCCATAAATTGGTGATTTTTAATTACCGTTGGATTTTTAATCCAACGGTGCTCTATTTTACAGAACACCATCCTTTTTGTTTGGAAAGATTTAAAGAAATATTTTTCCAGTTAGAGTTTTTGATTTCCCTTAATTAGAATTTTAATTCTATTAACTCATTAAGGCTTTTAAAGCCCATCACGTGTTGGCACGTGATCCCAACGTTTTGACCATTGAAATAGAATTTAATTCTATCAATTAAAGAGCCGAGGGACTTGTCACTTGTTGGCGCGTGACCTTCTTTTATTCAGATTTTAATTCTCCCTTTTAACAGAGCTAAGAGACCATCACATGTGAGCACGTGACCCTTGATCACGTGTGAGCAAGTAATGCCCCATTGGGGTTTTCCCTTAGTTTTTATTATATCATTTTAACTCTATTTAATGAGTTTAGAGGCCTATCACGTGTTGGCACGTGACCCCATTGCTTAGAATTTAATTCTTATCATTTTAGAGATTTTAGGATCCCATCACGTGTCGACACGTGATCCCCTCGATAAAGCATTTAACCATAATTTAATTCTGTTGTTTCAAAGAACTCAGGAATTATCATGTTTCAGCACGTGACCCTTGGTCACGTGTGGGCACGTGATGCCCCATTGGGATTTTTCCTGTTGTTTCATTATACATTTTAACTCTATTTAATGAATTTAAAGGCCTATCACGTGTTGGCACGTGACCCCATTGTTTAGAATTTAATTCTTATTATTTTAGAGGGTTTAAGAGCCCATCACGTGTTAGCACGTGACCCCACTGATTAATTATTTAATTAGAATTTAATTCTATTAATTCAGAGAGCTTAGGAACCCATCACATGTCTGTACGTGACCTTTGGTCACGTGTCGACACGTGATGCACCATTGGGGTATTCCTTGCTGTTTTATAATATTTTTTAATTCCTTTCAGTGGGTTTAAAGGCCCATCACGTGTGGTCACGTGACCCCTTTAATTATTTATTTTATTAAGTGCCTACAGGCTTTGCCTATAAATGGTCACGTGTGGGCACGTGATACCTCATAACTTTTGATCCCGGATGAATTATGAGGCCCATAATATATCAAATCGAAGGATTTTTCAAGACGCTTTCGATTCCTTCAGAATTTAGCTATTTCTCATTCGGGAGTTTGTCAAAATACAGCCCGGAAAATACTGGTTCGCATTTTCTTAAGTGTATCGTTGTCATTTGATACCTTAGGCTCTTTGAGCAGAAATTTTTGGCGGGAACAACATGTATACACCCATACTTTTTATTGCTACATGTAAACCTTTAGAAGATTTTGGATTTGATTTTGGAGATGATGGGAACCGCATGATATATTTAAAAACGGGATTCATTTAAAAGAGTGGTTTTCCCTTGATATGCTCATATTACGGTTTTATGTTGCATATATCATATTTCATGGATTCACGCATTGAGATACGAATTTCATGTGATTAATGGATTTGAGAACCGTTGTATTATTTCAAGAAAATATGCACTGTTTTGAGAACCCGGTTTCTCTTGATATGATATTTCAGTGCATCCACCATGCGTTTTCTCAGTTCTGAGACGTGTGATAGAAATCCGACTCGATGAGCTGGATGATCCGTTTACGGGTTCATGGTAGATCCGGTATGGTACCTCGGGGCAAGAAAGGGATGTCGCGCAGTAGATGATGAGCCTGGCAGAGGGACTACTATTTACCGGTGATTGGTTGGACCTGGCGGTTATCCGGAGGATACCGACCGGAGTTGAGAGATGGATATGGGTCGATCCGGACTGACGGAGCCCGAGGACCGATCCGGACAGACGGAGCCCGTGGGCCGATCCGGACTGACGAAGCCTGATATATGTGGATTTGCGTGTCGATGTTGGACACGAGTATTTGATGATGTTTTCGAGTGCCGATATTGGGCACTCAGGTTCTATGAGATTTACAGGATATGAGGGCCGATCAGAGCGACGGCGCCTGAGGTATTGGGATTTGGGGTGTCGTTGATGGACACCGGGTTTTTCCACGATGATGATTCGTGATGATGATATGTTTTATCCCATACTCAGCATTCATTGATATGCATTGCTTCATGTATTTGTAGTACCTAATAGAGTACTTTTCATGATTGTTGCATATCCATATTGACATTTTATGTTATCAGATTGCATGTGTTAGAGTATCACAGTACGTGCATACCTACGATTATCTGTACGATATTACTTACTATTCACGAGTTGGCAACTCACCCCCCTCCCCGTTGTGCCACAGTGTTTTGCAGGTTTGACCCTCAGAGTAGTCGCGACAGGGCTCCTCCTTATTTTATCTTTTTGCCACGGATACCGCTACTGTTGGCTGTAAGCCATTTTGATATAGGTGGGTTTTGCTGTTATCCGTTTATATTCATTGTACATCTTATTGTATCTAGTATCTCCATCTACCATTTCATGTATTGACTTAGAGACGAGTTGTGAGGACGATATTGTATATTTTGTGACTCTGGGTGTCGAGCTCGTGTGAGCCGGCTTTTATTATGCACTTTTATCTTTTATGCCGTTTTTCACTTGTATTGTCCATTTCTTCGCTACGGCGTCGTATATATATGCTTGTGGTGGTTGTTTCTGCTTTTGGGCGTGATTTGCTCCCGTTTGGGGATGCTTTATTTATTTCATATGTTGCTTTACTTATATTTTATGTTTGTACCCGTTTCGGGGCTAGTTTTTACAAAGGAGGTGCTTCCGAAATTTTTTAAAAATAAATTTAAACTTTAAGGATTTTTACTTGAGATTTCCAAATGCTTTTAACAATGTTTTTATCAGTTACTACTTTTAATGGTTTAGATTTTTAGGTTCGGCTTACTTAAATTGCGTTACGCCTGTAGACGTTACGTGGTTTAAGTGCCGGTCACGTGCCAAATTTTGGGTCGTGACAAACTTGGTATCAGAGCGCTAGGTTTTACCTTTCGGAGTGTAGGATGACCTTAATATGATGGAGTAGGTAGCTTAACCAGAGTGACGTAGCGTGTGCATGTTCCGCAGTATACTTACGACACGGTACTTCGCTTAAGTGACCTTAGGACTTGTTTGTTGAAATTCCTTCCATGATTATATACATCCTTGTGATTCGATTTTCATGTTCTTATCGAATCCTATTTTCATTTCCACCCATTATGTCACCGAAGACTATGAGGGCACAGAGAGCGGCCGCGAGAGCCGAGGTCAGAGTTGGCTCGTCAGAGACGATGACTGACCAGGGCGGTACGCCCGTTGTTCAGGAACAGATTGATCCACCTTCGCTTGATCGTATTACTAGGCTAGAGGTCGGTATGCAGGATTTGCGCCAGATGATGGGATCGTTAGTTGAGTCCAGTAGGGCATAGAGACAGGAGGTTGTCCCACCTGTTACGGAGACCGCGATTGTACCTACGGTTCAGGCAGTTGTACCTGCAGCTACAGAGGTTATCACCGTATCTTTATCTGAGTTTATAAGGCTGAAGCCTCCGATTTTCACCGGCACTGATGCAACTGAGGATCCGCAGCCATTTATCGATCGGATGGCCAGGATATGTCGTTCGCTGAGATGCTCCGACGCGAGATGGGTAGAGTTCGCGAGTTTTCGTCTGGAAGGTCTTACCCAGAAGTGGTGCGAGTCCTTAGAGAGGGGCAGAGCTGCAGGTCTTTCTCCTATGATCTGGGCTGAGTTCGTGACAGTGTTTTTTGCCCATTTTCTTTCCCAGAGCGTCAGGGATGCTCGAGCACGCAGTTTTGAGTCGTTAAGCCAGACTCCGGGTATGACGGTGGAAGAGTACGATGTGCAGTTTACCGAGCTATATGTGTATGCTCCGTATTTGGTGGACACTGAGGATATGCGGATCAAGAGGTTTGTTCGAGGCCTGCTTACCCCGTTGTTCCTCGCTATCAGCGCCCAGCATTGTGACACATATGCAGCCGCAGTGGACGCAGCCCTATTGGTTGAGGAGCGTCTTTCCGAGACGTCGGTCGTTGCAGAACCGAAGAGGGTTCGTACTTGTGTATCAGCACGGAGACAGATGTTTAGACGCCGCGACAGATTTCGTTCAGGTAGCAGAGGCTTGAGACGAGGCCGGATGTTTAGCTCTTATCCCCAGGAGGGTCAGCAGTCATCGTCTGGATGTTTTCGGTGCGGGAGTTTCTATCATCGTGTTTGAGATTGTACTGAGCCACATGAGGACGAGGCAGCTGTATCGCATGTTACCTTACCACCTTCCCCACCTCAGAGAGCGTTGCCTCTTGCGCCAGTTGTTGCTCCGCGTCAGACTTATGCTCAGAGAGGTAGTGGTCGCGAAGGTTTTTTCAGAGAGGACGGGGTGGCAGAGGCGGAGGATGGCCAGTTGCAGGTAGAGGGCAGGCATGAGTATTTGCTTTGACTCATCAGGACGCACAGGCGTCCAATGCAGTGGTTTCAGGTACTCTTTCAGTATGTTCTTTTGATGCACACGTGTTGTTTAATCCGGGATCTACGCACTCGTATGTTTCTACACACTTCGTGCCGTGGTTGGTCCGAGGGTCATGTTTGCTAGATCATCCGCTTGTCGTGACTACTCCTGTTGGCGAGTCACTTGTTGCCCGACACATGTTTCGGTCGTGTGCCGTTCGAATAGGAGATAGAGAGTCGTCCGTCGACTTGATCCTTCTTAAGATGTTGGACTTCGACGTCCTCCTGGGCATGGACTGGTTAGCTACTCGCTATGCGTCTGTGGACTGCCGTGAGAAGACAGTCAGGTTTTGTTTTCCCGGTGAGTCAGTTCTTGTTGTGCAGGGGGCCGTGGTGCCGCACCTCACAGTTTGATTTCAGCCCTTTGCGCTAGTCGGCTTTTAAGGAGAGGATGTCGGGGATTCTTAGCTTTCATTCATGATACCGGAGCCACAGTAGATTCGTTGGACCGAGTTCCTATCGTGTGAGAGTTTCCCGACGTATTTCCCGATGAGTTACCTGGATTGCCGCCAGAGCGTGAGATCGAGTTTTGCATTGATCTGATTCCCGACACGGGGCCTGTTTCTATACCGCCTTACCGGATGGGCCCGGCGGAGCTTAAGGAGCTTAAGGATCAGTTGCAAGAGTTGCTTGATAGGGGACTTGTACGTCCAAGTGTTTCTCCTTGGGGAGGTCCTGTTCTGTTCATCAAGAAGAAGGACGGTAGTTTGAGGTTGTGCATTGATTATCGTCAATTGAACCGAGTTACGGTGTGGAATAAGTATCCTTTACCTCGCATTGACGATTTGTTTTATTAGCTCCAGGGTGCGAGACATTTTTCTAAGATTGATTTGAGATCAGGTTATCATCAGTTGCGGGTTCGGAATGATGACGTTCCGAAGACTGCTTTTCGTACGTGCTATGGGCATTATGAGTTTTTGGTGATGTCGTTCGGACTCACCAATGCCCCAGCAGCGTTCATGGATTTGATGAACCGGATTTTCAGGCCGTTCCTCGACCAGTTTATTATTGTGTTTATGGATGACATTCTGGTTTGTTCTAAGAGTCGTGAGGAGCATAAGCAGCACTTGAGGATTGCTTTGTAAACATTGAGAGAGCACTGGCTGTTTGCTAAATTCTCGAAGTATGGCTTCTGGCTTGATAGTGTTGACTTCCTAGGTCATGTGGTTACGGGAGACGGTATTCGTGTGGACCCGAAGAAGATCGAGGCCGTACAGCTTTGGCCCAGACCTGTATCAGTGACAGAGGTCCGCAGCTTTTTAGGCTTTGCCAGTTATTACCGCCGTTTCGTGCAGGACTTCTCGAGTATCGCTGCACCGCTGACCGGATTGACCAGGAAGGGTGTTCTTTTTCTTTGGAATGAGGCATGCGAGCAGAGTTTTCAGCAGTTGAAGACTCGGTTAACGACTGCACCAGTTTTATCTTTGCATTTTGGATCGAGCGGCTTTATCGTTTACTGTGATGCTTCTCGAGTGGGGATCGGTTGTGTATTGATGCAGTACGATAGAGTTATCACTTATGCTTCCCGACAGTTGAAGAAGCACGAGCAGAATTATCCCACTCATGATCTTGAGATGTCCATGGTGGTCTCCGCGCTTAAGATTTGGAGACACTACTTATACAGGGAGTCGTGTCAGATTTTCATGGACCACCAGATCTTGAAATACATCTTCCAGCAGCGGGATCTGAATTTAAGACAGCACCATTGGATGGAGCTTATGAAGGATTATGATTGTGAGATCCTTTATCACCCAGGCAAGGCGAATGTGGTAGCCGATGCTTTGAGTCGTAGGCCCGGGGTAGCTTGTCCCAGTTGAGCGCAGTTCAGAGACAGTCTTCTGCAGATTGGCAGATCTTGTGCGACAGCAGAGTACAGTTTGAGTTCACTTCCACTGGGGGACAGCTTGCTCACGTCCGCGTCCGTCCACTTCTACTTGATCGTATTCGTGAGGCACAGCCCGCTGATGCCCGTTTGTCTGAGATTCTTGAGCATGTTTGGCAAGGTAGAGATTCGGAGTTCTTGATTGATGACCAGGGTGTGCTACGTTTTGGGACTCCTTTGTGTGTACCTGATACCGATGGGTTGAGACGTAAGATCCTAGAGCAGGCACATCAGTCAGCTTTTAGTGTTCACCCAGGTTCCACCAAGATGTATCGTGACTTGAGAGATATCTACTGGTGGGCAGGGATGAAGAGTGATGTTTCGGATTTTGTTTCGAGGTGCCTGACTTGTCGGCAAGTCATGGTTGAGTATCAGAGACCGGCAAGAGAGTTGCAGTCTTTACCCGTTCCGAAGTGGAAATGGGAGCAGATTTCCATAGACTTCGTTGTAGGTCTACCCAGGTCTAGTCGAGGGTATGACTCCATTTGGGTGATTGTTGACCGGTTGACGAAAACGGCTTATTTCCTTCCAGTAAAGACCACTTTCGGTTATGCTCGGTATGCTCAGTTGTACATTGATGAGATTGTACGTTTGCACGGCGTTCCCACATGCATTGTATCCGATAGGGGCACCCAGTTCACCGGCCGTCTTTGGCAGAAGCTTCAGGAAGCTTTGGGTACCCGTCTGAGCTTTAGCACCGCTTTCCATCCGCAGACCGATGGTCAGTCAGAGCAGACTATATAGACTCTGGAGGATATTCTTCGTGCGTGCGTGCTTGATTTTCGTGGCAGTTGGGATCGTCACTTGCCATTGATAGAGTTATCCTACAATAACAGTTATCAGGAGACGATTCAGATAGCACCTTTTGAAGCTTTGTATGGTAGAAGGTGTCGATCGCCAGTCTGTTGGACCGAACTTAGCGAGAGCAGGATTTTGGGACCCCGGCTAGTTCAAGAGACTATGGAGAAAATTTAGTTGATTCGGGATAAGATGAGAGCAGCCCAGTGCAAACAGAAGTCTTATGCCGACCGTCGTCGTCGCAGGCTCGAGTTCGCAGTGGGGGATCATGTATTCCTACGGATTTCTCCGATGAAGGGCGTGATGAGATTTGGAAAGAGGGGGAAGCTATGTCCCAGATTTGTAGGTCCTTTTGAGATCCTTGAGTGAGTTGGTACCGTTGCCTATCGTTTGGCACTTCCGCCCAGTTTTCCGGATGTTCACCCCGTATTCCATGTATCGATACTTCGCAAATACCTTCATGACCCATCTCACATGATTCAGCACCAAACCGTTCAGCAAGAGCGCGATCTTTCGTTCACCGAGCAGCCGGTAGTTATATTGGATCGGCAGGTGAAGAAACTTCGGTCAACGGTCTTGCCATTTGTGAAAGTTCTTTGGCGTAGCCCGAATAGTGAAGAGGTCACTTGGGAGGCCGAGAGCGAGATGCAGAAGAAATTCCCACATCTTTTTGAAGGTATGCATAGTAAGATTTTTTAATTCGGGGACAAATTTCTTTAAGAGGGAAGATTGTAACACCTTAGAATGCGATTAGTGCTAATTAAGAGATAATGCGGATTTTTAGTAAAAGATTTACCAAAATAGTTTTCAAATATTTAATAAAAATTAATTAATATTTTATTAATATTTATTTCGGGCTTGCACATACATGTGCATGTTAACTTAGGGTTAATTAGGGGTTAACCATGCATAAATAGCCATGGCACCTAACCCCATTTCAATTAAGTTGTAAAATGTATTTATTTAAAATGTTTAGTTTTAATTAAAAGGGTTTTTGAATTGTTGACTTGAGAGAGAGAGAAAGGGTTGACCATGGCATGCATCACGAGGGATAGGGCAAGCATGCAATGCATTAAATAAGGAGAGAAAGGAAGGAGGCATGGCTCTCTCTAAACTCACCCCTCATTCCCTCATCCCCTCATCCCTCACTCACACACATACACCCTCACACTCACCTCATTCTCTCACTCTCACAACACTTTTCTTCACCTCATCTTTAACCCCATCCCTCAATTGAAACCCTACCCCAAAACCTTCAGAAATCCTCACTAAACCAAACAAAATCTCCACTTTAACTCACTAAAACCCTTCGCAAGTCAAGATTAAGCCATTAGGATCACTTGGAGCATGGAAAGCTAGGATTTTGAGCAAGTGTGGATAGGTAACAATCTCTAAACTGTAATTAGGTTGTTATATTGTTGTGTTGCTTTATGGTTTCGTTTTATAACCCTAAAGATAAGGTTTTGGTGTAATATCGTGTTTTTAGTGTCGTTTTTGAGTCACTGTAGCCTGCTATGACCCCGAGTCTTTACTGGAAAAAATAGCAGTATAGAAGTGTTGTAGTTGAGACCCTGAGTGTACACCTGAAGAACGAACCCCACCTGAGCGGTTTTGGCCAGCGACATAGGGGGTAAATCCGGCGAGCTCGGCCGAGGAGGGGACTAGGGTGCTGTGTTTTTTAGGGTAGCTGTCTGCTGTTGTTCTGGGGTGTTTGGTACTGCTAGATTTTGATGTTTTGATAGTGGGTAAAATCTGGGATCGATTAGCTAATTTTTAGTGTTTCGACGACGCACGTTACGATTGATCCGACGTAGTTCTAGTGTTTCGGGCAGCTCGCTGTCGTGGGTTTGTTTTGGTGATGCCGACACACACGTTAGCCGCTAATCGAACCCTTATGTAGCTTAAGAGGACCGATACGTTAAATTGGCGTTATGTTCGTTATTATTGCGTAGTTTGCTAAATCCACGCTTTATTGTGTTTTGTGTTAATAGGATCGCAGGCGGGGACTTCGGACGCTGTGAAGAAAGGGAAGCAGGTGGTCGGATATACCTAGCTCGAGATCACCGGTGAGTAGATTTAACATTTACGGGGAAATCGCCCGTATGGCGTTATGCGTCAGGGCTTGATAGGATATTATAGCCGCATGTTTATATACATATATATTGATTGTGCATGAGCATCATTACATACCATACTTGTTGTGCCTTGACTTAGTACCTAGTGGACACTGCACCATTACTGACGGTTCATGTTGCACGAGCACTAAATTATATGCTACACCCACACCGTCGGTAATTGCCATGACACGCACAACCTATACGCATATGCAATATTGTATTGTTATTGATATTGACACATTGATTCTTGTTCTATTGCGCATACGAAACACATCGTGCATACATACTTACATGTATACACCCATACTTGCTATAGCTACATGTGCACCTTTAGATGATGTTGGATTTGATTTTGGAGAAGATGGGAACCGTATGATATATTTAAAAACGGAATTCATTTAAAAGAGCGGTTTTCCCTTGATATGCTAAAATTATGGTTTTATGTTGCATATATCATATTTCATGGATTTACGCATTGAGATACAGATTTCATGTGATTTATGGATTTGAGAACCATGGTATTATTTAAAGAAAGTGTGTATTGTTTTGAAAACCCGGTTTCTCTTGATATGATATTTTAGTGCGTCCACCATGCGTTTTCTCGGTTCTGAGATGTGTCATAGAAACCCGATTCGAGGAGCTGGATGATCTGTTTGCGGGTTCATGGTGGACCCGGTATGGTACCCCGGGGCAAGAAAGGGATGTCGCGCAGTAGACGATGAGCCTGGCGGAGGGACTACTACCTACCGGCGATTGGTTGGACCTGGCGATTATCCGGAGGATACCGACCGGAGTTGAGAGATGGATATGGGCCGATCCGGACTGACGGAGCCCGAGGGCCGATCCGGACAGACGGAGCCCGTGGGCCGATCCGGACTGACGGAGCCCGATATATGTGGATTTGCGTGTCGATGTTGGACACGAGTATTTCATGATGTTTTCAAGTGCGGATATTGGGCACTCAGATTCCATGAGATTTACAGGATATGAGGGCCGATCAGAGCGACGGCGCCTGAGGTATTGGGATTTGAGGTGTCGTTGATAGACACCGGGTTTTCCACGATGATGATATGTGATAATGATATGTTTATCCCATACTCAGCATTCATTGATATGCATTGCTTCATGTATTTGTAATACCTGATAGAGTACCTTTCATGATTGTTGCATATCCATATTGACATTTTATGCTATCAGATTGCATGTGTTAGAGTATAACAGTACGTGCATACCTGCGATTATCTGTACAATATTACTTACTATGCACGAGTTGGCAACTCACCCTCCCGTTGTGCCACAGGGTTTTGCAGGTTTGACCCTTAGAGTAGTCGCGGTAGGGCTCCTCCTTATTTTATCTTTTTGCAGCGGATACGGCTACTGTTGGCTGTGAGCCATTTTGCTATAGGTGGGTTTTGCGGTTATCCGTTTATATTCATTGTACATTTTATTGTGTCTAGTACTCTCCATTTACTATTTCATGTATTAACTTAGAGACGAGTTGTGAGGACGATATTGTATATTTTGTGACTCTGGGTGTCGAGCTCGTGTGAGCCGATTTTTATTATGCAGTTTTATCTGTTATGCTGTTTTTCACTTATATTGTCCATTTCTTCGCTACGGCATCATATATATATGCTTGTGGTGGTTGTTTCCGCCTTTAGGCGTGATTTGCTCCCGTTTGGGTATGCTTTATTTATTTCATATGTTGTTTTACTTATATTTTATGTTTGTACTCGTTTCGGGGCTAGTTTTTATAAAGGAGGTGCTACCAAAAATTTTAAGAAAATAAATTTAAACATTAAGGATTTTTACTTGAGATTTCCAAATGCTTTTAACAATATTTTTATCACTTACTACTTCTGATGGTTTAGATTGCTGGGTTTCGGCTTACTTAAATTGCGTTACGCCTGTAGACGTTACGTGGTTTAAGTGCCGGTCACGTGCCAAATTTTGGGTCGTGACATAAATAATCTCTTGAATATTTTATTTAAATATGATATGCATATATTTCCCTAATTATATTAATTAAAAATGAAGAAATATATGAAAATAATATTTTTACAAATAAACCCACATATGTTTTTTATTTATAATTAACACCTATTAGTGGTTAATAATAATAATAGAGAAAATGTCCATACAAATGTGCAATAAATTTGAATGATCAAATACTCTCAAACTTATCTTTGATCGTCCTGAGTAAACTATTTATTTTCAAAAGAAAAAGAAAAACCTAGCACAGTTTCGTAGGCAACACGATTGCACTTAGCTCGTGTAATAAGCCTTTAAACCTCTGGGTGTCTCTAGTAGGAGGAGTGTTGTCTCTTGAAGGTTTTCAGCGGATTACACCCACAAAATCCCAAAGTGAAAGAAAGAAGACAAATATTACATGCAAAGATAAGAACATATAAAAGAAAAATCTTGAAAAGAAGAGTTTCAAACTACACTAGCCTTTTAGTTGTCACGAGCCCTATCTTAATGGTCTTGAAAAGATTTCAGAAAACACATAATTCTTCAATAAAGTATCGTCTTTAGTCTTCCTCCCTGCCTTTCTTCCAAATATCGATCATATATCCCTACGTATGTGTAAAAGACATCCCTACACTTGGAGAATTCAATTCAAGCTATCATACCCTTTATCCATATTCCTTAGTACTTTTTAGTCGGTGATGTTTCAGATGAATTTGCTTACACATTCTTCATGCGACCGTTAATACTTCTTGAGGTACTAACCAACCGATGAATGTGCTCACTTATTATGGCATAATTAGTAATATCCTAGTCTTGCAATATTTAAGGCTTAGCAGTGACTCCCAAACCAGTTGATCTAAGGTACTAGGTGATAAGGCACCCTTGCTATATTTTTTATATGTTGCTTTAAGTAATTACAAAACCAGTGTTCATTTTTCTGCACCATTTATGTTTTTGTTGTTATTATTTTTTTCTCTCTTCATACTAAGGCTTCTAGGCAAGAGTATTTCAAGGTACCCTCTACTATTCCAAGTTTCAAGATGTGTGCAAGTGCGTATAGTAGGATATCAACATTCAGATGTTTGAACTCAAGAATACGAACTATTTTTCAGACTTATTTCTATCCGCAGATTAGTGATTTCTTCATCTTACTAACCCTTGGGACAGCAGCTTATGACTACGAATTTCTAGCTTCGTTTTAAAATATCTATTTTTCTTGCATTTCTTAAATCTCTTCTTTTCTTTCATATGTATTTTTCTGTTTCTAACTTTTATTTTCAAAAATTTATGCAATGCAATATTTACATATGATAATGCAAAATTTATATATGATACGTAGATATATACAAACCATCCATACAAACCTTCCCCCAAATTTTTTTTGCAACAGTGTCCTCACTGATGTTGTCCTGTAAACTCAAAACCTGAAGACTAGAAGGAACAGTTCAATAAGATGGTATAAAAAAAGGGGTCAAGTGTGAATGACAGTAAAATCCTCTCCCAGACTTGTTCTTGGCTCATAATCGTGCAAAAATTTCCTTCCTTTCTTTCAAGAGCCATTTAAAAATATTTTTCTTCTTTTCCTCCAAACTTGAGTAAAACAGTATTTTTATTACTAAATATTGAAACTTAATATAAGAGGGGGGTTGTAAATATTATCGATCTACATAAAACTTTACAAAGATCAAAAGCTAAAACCAACCATTCAAATATTTTATCAAGATAACACCATGGTTGGTAGAGCAATGCCAAACAGATGTACGTGAAGAAAACTCGAGATTGTATAAAAATGGAGGTTGTATCATGTCTCAAGTAGAAGAAACAGAAATAAGAGTAACGATAAGAGATGAAGTGGAGGGAAGATAAGAGATGTAACTGAAAGGTTTTACGTCTCGGTTGGTAGAGATGAAAAAATGAGTGTGAATGAAAACGAGAATGTGAAAGATAAAGAATGGGTGGAATAGTCGCATTCTTGTATGTGATTAGAAGAAGGGGTGGCGGTTCAACTTTTTTGGGCTCAAACAGAAGCGCACAAATTTCCGGTGGAGGTTGATTCATCACAGCATCCAAGCCTGTAAGGAACGCGAGTTCTTCGGTGAAAATACTTTCGAAACTTTCATCGATATTCTGAATGATGATCTCATCGGAAAGAAAAGAATGAGTGGAATAGGCAGATTCACTATGAAGATTGAAAGTTTCAATGTTAATGTGTTGCGCATCAGGATTCAAAACACTCGATTTGTCAGAATTTATAAAGGTTGGATGCTCGAAAAGCTTGTCTACCTTATCCTTAAAAGAGTCTAAATCAAGTGGTCTTTCAAGAATCATAGAACTCGAAATATTGGAGTTCGGTTAATCAAATCTCGGAGAAGTGAAAGAAGATGAGAAGAAGAACCAAAGAAAGTGTGTAATGAAATGGGTAAACGAACTTGGGTGTCGAGCATTGTTGATCCAGATGTGGGAGATGAAGGCTCAGTATCGTTTTGCATATCGAATAGGTTGGTGGTAAGAATATGATCGCTTAAATATATAGGAAGATATTCACATTCAATGGAAAGGACATAATGGGTCGGTGAATCCAACTCATCTAACATAGTGAGTTCATCTTCAAAGATATTCTCATCATCGCTCTCACGAGCACCTTTGGTCAAATCAAACGAATAATTCTTAAAAAATTCATCAATTATATTATTCTCAAACGATGGATTACTTGGTTCACTTGATAGAATTGGAAGGTTTGAAATGTCAAGTGTAGTCAGATAAGGATCAGTTTGATTTGAAATGGTATAAAACTCTCTTTCACACTCACGATTGGGCAAGTCAAACATGTTATTCTCGGGTATCTCATCAATCAGATTATTAAGCGATTGATCATCAAAAACATTAGGTTTGGGTTCAGGATTGAAAGTGTCGAGATCAAAAGAATTGGTTTTGGTCTAACTTTGAGGGATCTCTGATTCTTTCTCACTACTCAATTCCAACTCTACTTCAAGACTAGATATGGTTTGTGAAGAAGTTTTAATGAAGCATTCTCTTTGAACCGTCGAACTTCCTAATTGATGTTCAGAAGCACTGTCTAGATAAGATGCAGAAGTTGAGTATGGTTGGAATGTGTTTAATTGTTGGCTACGGGCGAGTTTAATGTGTTCTGCAGTATAAATGGGTTTACGAATTTCCACATTAGCCTTAAGGGAAGTATCAACATAAGAGAGTGTGAAAGTTTGGTACTGTTGATAAAAGTTAGAAGGGTGTATCAAATTTTTATAAACAGGATTAAGATCAATATCGTGATATGAAGAAGATTGAGATTGGTTAAATTATTGGCGACTGGCTTTTGCAGTTTGCTTAGAAATGGTCATTGGTGTAAAAGTTGCCTTATTCGCCTCAAAATGAGTATCAACATGTTCATATAGAAATGATTGTAATTGTTGTCCTAACGGTTTTGGAGTAGTGAAAGGTATGAAACTTTGATTACGAGCCTTCGTAATATGCTCAACAATGGACATAGCTTTAGAAGTTTCCTCACTAGCCTTAAAAGGATTATCAATATAAGAAAGTGTTAAATTCTTACACAGTTGATAGAAATTTGAGTGAGGTGCCCAACTGTTATTCAAGAGCATTGTATCCTATCCCTTAAAGAAATGGTGGGGTCGGAAGTTCTACCAAAGCAATAACGATACAAGTAAATATCTAGTTGTGTGTAGCAAAACTCACCAAGAGTTGGTCGGTTTGGGTTATCCATCATAAGAGAGTGAAAAGAAAAGAGGATAATAATATTATATCTTTTTAAAAACAAAATTGAAATTGTTTTGCTTTGAAAGAGGTACCCAACTCAACCAAACACAAACGTGCACAAACAATCCCTAGAGCTAGGGTCACCTAAATCAAATCACTAGACCGCTCCTAGACTTCCAAAGGACAAGACGTAGGATAAATCTTCTATCACCTCCTTATCAATTTTGCAGCCAAGTAAGTGTCAGGTAAGTGGGAGATATCCTCTATATGAATCACCGAAATAGCGGGTCTAATAAAGTAAACCACTTTTCTTAGTCACACTTGCCTTAGACACCACAAGAAAAATGCGGATAAGCAATAAATTACCTATGACCCTCTTTTGTCATAATTGAGCGTGATTGTCTTTAGAGTCTTGGTCTAGATATTTTTTTTATTAATGTAGGGTGATGTGTGTGCTTGTTTGTAATTTTTGGGGCGTAGGAAGGGTGATGAAATCCCTATCTAATCTGAATTTGGGTTTCCTGCCTCTTAATGTCTATTTTAAATATACAAAACAAACCAAAATATAAAACACGCAAAAAGATTTTTAACGGCTCTATTTGTTTAGAATCCTGCAGGTAAAAACAATTTATTGGAGTTTTAAAGGAGAGAGGAAGACAATAGGATAATACTAGAGAAATTTAAGGGCTTAACTACCCTAGATGGCCGCGCTTCTATCGCCCAATGCCTATTTTGGCCACGGTTCCGCCGCCAACTTATGAGATCTCCTCTCCAAACTTTTTCAGAGCCCTCTAATACTCCTCTGCTCCTATTTGACAATATCTGAGTCTCTGTTGGTTCGCTCCAAGTGCGTTAGATTTCTCGCAAAACTCGCACAAAAATTGTTAAAAATACAAAATGCGGTTTTTTATTTTTATTTTTTTGGTTTTTTATTAGAAATCAACCCGAATAACAAGAAAAATAATATTACCGTTTCCTCGGCAATGACGCCGTTTGATTGATCATGAAAAGTGTCTATGTGTGTTCTAAATACCGCAATAAATAACGATATCGCAATAGCTATCCGATAATGAGTACGGGCCGTCCATAAAGAAACGGTGGATTGCTTTTCTTGCTTTAGAAAAGTTGATGAAAGAAAGGAGGATTTGTTATCGTTTATTATTAAGAAGGTTTGAAAAGTTTATAATAGAAGGGCTTATAAGGTTTATAGGATTTAGTAGTTAATGGATGGAGTTTTAAAAAAATAAATTTTTTTATCTTTTAATTATTTAATACTACAGAAATAACGATGAATATGGATTACGGTTCTTGGAGGGAATTAGGATTTCCCTCTACCGACCTTTGTCCTTCCATTGATCCCTATTTGTCTCAAGCCTTTACCAAAATGATTATTAAGGAATCTCAAATCGTGGTCGTGACTATCATGAATTGATAGCACGCCCGATAAGAGGGTTAACATTCATTTTGCTAAAATTTATAAAAATTAAATCTTAAAAAGAAGTTAATGATTTTGTTCATCCATTTTTCTATCCTATCCTACAAACCCTAGCAAGCAAGAATTTACTCGCTTATGAAAATCAATGAAGTAAAAGAAAGGTGGAAGAAAATGGAACGTATAATTAATGTAACAACTCCAATTTCAATGTACAGAAAATTCATTTAAAGTTAATGTACAATTGGGGTATTTGCAAATCATGTGAATGCTATAAGAATTTGTTTTGCTTTTGAACAGTAAGAAAGAGCTTGTAGCTCACTGGTAAAGCCTTGCACTGTTGTTACAAAGCACCAGAGTTTAAATCCCATCGGCCACATTATCTTTTTATTTTATTTTTTTTAATCTTTTAGAAGCCCAAAGGTCTATACGTGCACAACACGTAAAATGAAGAGTTACAGATCATTTAAACATGTGCACTGTAGAATATCAATCGACCCCGACATGTGGCACCAAACCCATCCCCACCCGACGGTACAAAACCAGCGAAAAGCCTAAAAGGCCCGGTGCCGCCGGTCTCCCCTGTTGGGAATGCTCCCAAAATTTTACCCTGCAACCCTTGGCCTACCCCATTTCTTTTCACACTGCTTATTTTCTCTGCATTCACACAGAGAACTTAATCACCTATTTAATTCATTTTAAATGCATTTTAATTCTCAAATTCATCACCCCTAAACCCTAATTTTCCCTATAACTACCCACTCCATTTTACACCCCTTTCACTCAGAATTGTATTACAAAAACTATACCAAATTCCCAAGTCTTTTAGTGTACAAGTGGAGTTAGCAAAGGGCGAAACTCCGATGAACTTCTGAGAAGATTCCGGCGATGAAACAACGCCCTGAAGCTTTCTTTAGGACCCTCTCTCTCTCCTCTTGACCCCAATCCAGTAAGTCCCATCTCCCCTCTTTTCTTCTTCTTTAAAAAATTTACATTTCCAAAACCCGCAAAAGCGGAGTTAATCCGACTTCCGATTCGGTTTTCCTTTAAAACTATACTTTTCTTAATCAAAAAAATACCACACTCTCACATATTGTAACGAACATTAATAAATCTATTAAAACAAGTTTCACCTTAAAAGAATCATTTTTGTAACTTTTATCGCACTTTTTCAGAAAAATACCATATACTTTAGTTTCGACATAAATTATCATAATTCCTTACTATACCTTTAGATAGTTCACGAGGTAATAACCTACCTCATCACAACACACATCTCTATCATAGCATGATGAAGTTTGGAATAATAGAATACGGGAAAATACGACTTTACAAATAAATACCCTAAACTTACAAAACCGTTTTCTATAAAAGATGTATTAAACATTTCTATACAATTATGCCTCTACAATCCATTTTGGAGACCCCGTTCGGGATGGTGCAGATTATCGCACATCCTCAGGCTTATTAGAGCGAGGTGCAGACCTCCGCAAGGAGCATTCAATTTTGATAGAATTTTTATACATTTTTCTTTAGAAAAATGAGAATTCTACAAGAAAATAAATAAATTATTTTCATTAAATATATATAAATCTATTATCAAAATATATATTTTAATTATATAAATATTCCAGGTTTTCTAAATCAAAGGAATCAATATTACATGAAAATACCATCCAAATACAACACAAGTACAATATTTCAATAAAATACCATATTCTATGAAACTAGGTTCTACTCACTAGAAATTTCACAACTATAAAAATATACATCTATAAAAACCCTAAAGACGATAATTAAATACTTGAGGTGTATTTTGAAATTATGCCAAAATTATTTTTACGTAAAACCCCATCAAGTTATACTAAATTACAATAAGGACCCTAATAAATATAGGTTTAAGCGGGACCAGTCTCTTGAGCCTCAGGGAGCCGGAGATATGGGTTCTTACCTATTTAAGGTAGACAATCTAATAAACAGTGTTATCAACACGGTAATTATCTATGAAAATGATACAAATCCTGTCGTCCATGTGCAACAGTTACCGATAACATCAAAACTAATTCAGGATTTCAAGTTCTTTTTACAAGTGTCTGACTCAGACTGAGTTTCAATCTAATCAATCTGACTTGAATGTGATTCAAGTACAAATTATAATTCAACATAAAACCGTCTATTCAATCTATATCAATCTATATGACCGAACCGAACTATGGATATTCTCCATCTACATGTACATCCATTTATATCCATTCCATTGCGGATATCATGGTTTTGACAAGTCATCCATATACAATTTACAATGCAAAACAATACAATACAAACAATACAATTAAGACATCGCGGGGTTTATAAGGGGTAGATTGGTACGGAAGTTGTTAAAAGTGACACGAGACTGTAATCATAATACACCTAACCTGAATTTCCATTGCCGTTGTACTGTGGCTGAACGGTTCCTTGTGCTTCGTATACCATAGTCTCCGGAATAGTGGGACTCCTCTCATATACACTGGTATTTTCTGCACCAAGCTACAAACAATAGCGTTAACAATATAATACAAATTTAAAAGTTACATTCTCTTTCTGTCTATTCTGTCTATACTTATTCTTTGGGACTTACCGAGCGATAGTTCGCTGACAACATTCCTTTTCTTCTTTCTTTAGAATGTTGTCAGGTGGATCGGACCTTCTGGAGACAGAGCCCATCAGCGAGGACTTGGATCAGCTAGCCTTTGACCCGAAACTCTAGTTTACTTGTACATTTCATTTTCATTTCTGTTATGCCACTGTTTAGGCATTGCTTTCATTCCATGTATTTACTTTTCATTGTATTGTAAAAAGAATGTTAATAAATAAACTTGTTGTTCATTTACATCTTATCTCTTATGTACATTTTATTTTATATTACTTAGATACGCTTAGCGTGTTTACTTCTGAGTAAATACGCCGCGTGACCCGTTGTGTCCTCTGCTTGTACACTAGGAAGCAGGGCGTGACAATTAAAATTAAAAATGCAGAAAGTAAATTCTGAAAGTAAACGCGGAAAGTAAATACGGAAAGTAATGCGACAAAAATTAAAATAAAAAACAACCTTTTATTGATCAACTATTGCATTACAAAATTGCTCGCTGAAAAAGTAAATTACAAAAGCCTAATTTGCTGGCTAGATCTCTCTCGATCGATGGATAGATGATTTCTTCCTTCATGATAGATAGCTCTCGGTCCTTTTTATAGACTCTGGAATTAAAAACCCTAGATGCCATATTAACGTGTATGAAAAGACGATCATGACCCTGAAGTTCCACATCCTACGATCATCAAATGACCGCGCAACCGTCGTCTATGGCACCCTTTGACCGCGGATCCGCCGCCGTTTGGTGGGTTGGAGCTTCTAAATTTTTATGCCTTTTCTACTCAATATTTGGAGATTTTTTTGATAAAAATATTCTGAAAATATATCTCTTAATCTCTGCTGTTAGATTCTTTAATTTGCTTCTAGTATTCGGTAGATTTGGCTTGGTGAATCGATTTGCTGTGGATCTGCTACTTGTATTTCAGACCTGAGCTGATCTTATTATAGTATCTGCACAATATCTCAAATCAAATTGTTAGTAGCATTTATTTTATTTGAGATATTATTCTAACCAATTAAATGATATGATATCTTGATAATATTAGTTAAGATTATTTGTTATGATATGCATGTTTTAATAATAAATAATCTCATGAATATTTTATTTAAATATGATATGCATATATTTCCCTGATTATATTAATCATAAATGAAGAAACATATGACAATAATATTTTTACAAATAAACCCACATATGTACTTTATTTACAATTAACACCTTTTAGTAGTTAATAATAATAGAGAAAATGTCCATACAAATGTGCAATAAATTTGACTGATCAGACATGAAGGAGCAGAAATCCACTATTAGAGCCGACGATCCCTTGAGCTCCGGTAATGGCGATGTGGTGCTTAACGTCTACGATGACTCGTGGCCTTACTTCAAGCACGACATCTTGATCAAGATCCCACCATTTGAGCCGATGAGGTAACCGTCAAGATCCATTACGTTGGTGATAAGGCAACAATCAATTTCTCCCTTTTCTTTTAAATTTGGATTATTTTTGATGTTGTTACTTCAAATGGATATTTTGACATACTTTTTTCCATTGATTTAGGAGTTTGGCGTTTTTTGATATTGTTATTTCAAATTAATATCTACAACAAATCAAATAATTTCTTTCATCCTCTGTCAAGCATTTATGCAAACACATTCCAAAAAAAATTATCTCCAAAATTTATACAAACACAGTCCTTACATACAAACAAAAACTCTCTCAAGTATTTATATAAACACATTACAAACACCATTAGCTCCAAAATCTATACAAACATAGTCCTAACACTAAACAACTCAACAAATCAAAGTCTTCTGTCTCGCCCACGATATAAATCATCACATTGTAAGTCTTCGTGTTATGACAAAACTCATGTCGGAGCTTGACCCAATCGAAAAACCTAAGAGCCAAATGCTCAATTTTGAAGATAACAAGATAGCAGCCATCTCCTCTAACCCCTGTTCCACGGGCATTCATGAGTTCTCCGCACGTAAAGTCCCCCTGATCTTATGAACAACCGGGATGGCATCTTTCTTTGGAATAGTTGAGCTCTTGGGCATTTTGACAAATAGTTGGTGTGCAGACTTAAGTACTTGGATTGCTACCTGAGTCATCTTTGGAGAGAGAATGCAGGGTCTTCGGCACCGACGAGCTCTGTGATTCTCTGGAACAGACAGGGAGGGGATTGTTTTGGTTTGTCTTTTTTTTGAGGATGAGGAGTTGAGAAGATAGCATTTGTTCGAGGATTTTGAACGAGCATTGAGAAAAGAAAGGAATGGGTTCTGAGGTTGTTGGAGATATTGTTTGAAGTTAGGAATTTTGGGAAACTTCATTTTCTCCTGTTGGAGTTGAAGCTATGGTGTATGAGCTCTTAACTGCAAAGGGAGAGAGGAGAGAAGAGAGAGAATGAGATTGAGGAGGAGGAAGAAAGAGAAAAGAGAGGAGGGAGTGGAGGCGGAGAAGACGGAGACGGAGGTGAAAAGGAGAGAGAAAGGGTTGGAGGGAGTCGCGGTGGAGGAGAGAGAGCTGGAGGAGAGGAGGAGAGAGCGGATGGGGTTAAGGAAATGGAGGCAGAGAAGAGGGAAAGAGGATAAGGGTATTTTGGTCATAAGTTTAAGATTTAATTGCAGGGAGGTCGGGTTTAACTGAAGGTAACATTAGGAGATTTCCGTGACGAGAATTTTCTTTATGGTGGTTTTGTAAACATATACAAAATTACATGATACCTTTGGTGAAATTTGCCTTTTCAAAATACCAATGTTTAAGGGGACGAAAGAAACCTTATTTATATTTAGCATATCCTTATTCCAATTATAATGAACAAAACAAGATAAGCTTCTAAGCTATAAGAACATTGAGTGTCGTCGCTCAGCTCTACGGAACACATCGAAAAATGGAGAATGTGATGGAGGTCCATTTCGGGTCTCCGTCAGATGTTGTCTTCCGCTGATCTCCTGGTGGGCTTAGACGGTTACCTTCTGTTGCGTGTGGGTCTCAATGCGTTTTTGGTGGAAGAGGTGGTATGAGGAGTTTGGTGCCGAGTACCTGTAAAAAAGTCCCAGGGTGGTTTGGTACTACCAAGGACCCTCCGAAGATCAAGTTAGTGGTGAGATCTGAGCAGAGTAACGGTTTAAAAGAGTAAAGAATGACTTACTTGAACCCTCTGTGATGGGGGCTTATATAACGGTGGTGGCACGCAGCAGCAGGCACGAGAATCTCGCCGGCAGTTGCATTCCCGACGCCACGCCCACGTGGAGAGCGGATCGCCCATTAATGGGGATCGTGATGGTGTGGAACGTGGGTTGTTGCTGGCGTAGAATCCGCGCATGGCGAGATTCGCTGAGCGGCGGTTATGCCTGTGAGTGGTGGAGCTGGTCGGAGGGCCGAGGAGTCTTGGTCCTGTGGCAGCTCGGGGCGAGCTGAGGGACCGAGGAGGCTAACTTGCCGGGAGCCCCGAGGAGGGCTAGCTTGTGCTTACAGGTCGGGTGTAGGGTGGCCTAGTCGGCCATGTAGGCCCTTTCTTCTGAGCCTTGGGACACGTCATCTGCCACGTGTCTTGAACCCGGAGATTCCCAATATTGAGCATCATCATTAGCCCCCCACTCTTGTCCTGACCAGCTAGCGGGTCGGGCCAGGAGTGGACTGACGGTCCTCCTGAGGCGAGCTCCTCTCTAGGGCTTTGTCGGGACGAGTCCCCGGGCCATCGGTTGTCATTTCTGCCAGCGAATCGAGGCGAGATCTCTGCATTTAAAGAAGGTGTGCCGGTTCATGCGCTTTACAACTGAAGCAACGACCCACGTGTCGAACGCCGATTGGCTGATGCGACGTCTGCAGGCCCGCGATGTCTGATAGAACGCGGTCTAGCGTAGTACTGACACGTGGAGCGATCAGAGTCGTTGGGCACGAGGAGCTGTTTCGGCGGGAGATGACGGGCGCCGTTGGATGAGGCTGTATGCAGGAATAAACATGGGTGGGGTCCGCTCTAGGGCCCTCACTCCTTCATATTTCTCTCTCTCAAGTCTTGGCTGCTCGGCGCTCGTCTCCCCTCTCCTGCTTTCAGCCCTTGAAGATTCTCCTTCCCAAGGTTAGATGTCTTCCTCTATAGAATCAGTAGACGTTGTAGGAGTAGGTGCTAGGGTCCCTTTAGCTGTGTCTGAGTCTCCAAAAGGAGCAGGGGTTGGATCCTCTCCCTGGGATCGTGAGGCGGGCGCCGCCTCCAGGGGGGAGGCGGCAGATGTGGCCCCTGGCTCCTCGTGCTAGGTGAGGCATGAGGACGAGCTCGCCAATGCTCGGGCTCGCTTCCACGTCCGCTCGCGCTACACGCTCCGAATGGCCAAGGAGGGAGAGAGGGCAGATCAGGTACGAAGCAGGGAAATCGCCCTGTATTTGGAAGCTTTTTGGGGCGGAATGCACCTGCCCGTCTCTCCTGAGGTCGTCGCCGTGCTGAATTTTTTCAGTTTGGCCCCCTGCCAGTTAGTGCCGAACTCGTGGAGCATCCTCCTTGGGTTCTTGATCCGCCTGAAGTTACAGGCGGTTCCCTTCAGTCTTCCCCTTCTCGATTCCTCCCTTGTTTTCAAGAGTCACCCTGGTGGTCGAGCGGGCGACCCGAGATGGGTTTATCTCACTTTCAGGAAGCGGCCAGGGGGCGCTGATGAGACCAGGGTCGTGACCTTGCCCTCTTCCATTCATGACTGGAAAAAGAAATTTTTCTTCATTTCCCCTCCCGAGGGCGAGGACTGGCCCGTGCCTACCAAGTGGTCGAGGGAGAAATGTTTGCTGGGGAACCAGTCCGATGACCCCGCCGCGGTGAGGGTGGCATCGTGGGAGCCCATCTCCTGACCTGACGTGCTGCTGTTCGAGAGGGTTCTGAGCTGGGCTGGACTCAGCCCCGTTGAGTTCGTCGGTAAGTTAGGTGAGCTTTCTGGCTTGTGTTTTTCTCGTGTTGCTGATTCGTTGGGTATTTGTTTTGTGCAGGATCTATGGACTTCGTCTCACTCAGAGCCTCCATGCACCAGCTGAGGCAGCCTACGAGGGCTGGGGGCGCCAGTTCTTCCCGTACGAAGCCCACCCTGGCTCCTACCGCTCCGGTGGTGGTGTCCCACGAGCGCTCGGGGGCGGATCGTTCCCCGGGTCCCAGCAGACCATCGGGCCGGAAGCGGTCCCTGATTCAGGAGGGCGAGGACTTGGAAGAGGAGATCGGCTCTCCCTCGGAGCCGCTCAAGAGAAGCTCCCAGAGAACCTCCCGGGGCCGGTCCTCGCCGACCATGGTGGAGGAAGGGGGCTTCAGGTTTGCAGTGCCATCGGGGTTGTCCGTGGCGGATAGCCTTCTGCAAGAGATAAAGGCCTAGGCTGGGGGTAAAGTCCCCGGGGGGACCTTCAGGGCTCAGCTGGCGTCCATCGCCCAGGAGTCCGTATAGGTAAGTTTTTGGTTCATTGTGAGATTCAGAGCTTTCTTCATCCTTCTGATTTTTTTGTGTTTTCCAGGTTCTCCAGCACGTGGCCCTCGCCCTGCGTATGGAGGCCGAGGTGGTAGCCCCGGCACTGGAGGCTGCAGGTCAGTTCGCCTCGCTGCAAGAGAGCTCCAAGCGGGAGCTGGAGGCGATTACTGCGAGGGTCGCGGCTTTGTAAGGCGAGGTGGAGGCCGGAAAACGGGAGGTGGCCCGGCACCGCGAGGCTGCGATAATTGCCAAGGTCAAACTCGAGAACGCCCAGGTGCTCGCCGGCAACCTGAAGAGGACGGTGAAGGCCCTTCGGAAGGAGCTGGAGGCGGCGGCCGAGGTGGCCAAGTCAGCCGAATCGAGGGCAGTGGAGGGCTATAAGAAGTCGAAGGACTTCTATGATGACTTGGCCGTGGCCATGACCCGCATTTGGCACGACGCCCTCGATGCCGTTAAGGCCCGTATGCCGGAGTTCGCCGACTCGGATCTTCGGGCAGAGTTCCTCCTTGTAGACGCCGATGAGCAGGGGGAAGAGATTCCTGGCGAGGAGGTCGCCGAGGACACAGCGAGCCATGTGGTGGAGGTCGAGGACCTCGAGGTCGTACCTGGCCCCGAGGCGTAGAGCCCCCATTCTCCTCCTTTTATTTTGTTTTCTTGAATTTTGTAAGACCGGGGAGCCCAAAAAATACCCTTTGTAAAACTTTATCTTTGGCGGTAATAAAGTTTTTTTCGGCTCCATAGAATTGTGCTCTACCGTCTGTTTGTGAAGGATGTTCGCAAGATATCTTTGTCTGTACCGTTGTGCTTTCATGTCAGGCTGGAGATCTGTCTGGCGATCGTCCGTCGAGTTGACTTCAATCACTGGCCGATGAGCGTGCCAAGCGCTGCCGAGGAGGTATCCCCATGGGCCCCGGAGTCCAGGGGAGATCGTTTGGACTTGGACAGACCTGACGCCCCTCACTAGGGTCTTGGATCCTCCGCGGACCATAGGGAATCTCTGATTTCGAGTATTGATCACCATCCGGGGGTGACTGGGCAGGGTAGCTGCTCAGTCGCCTCTTGCGAAGGCTTTCCTGTCCCTGGCGTTGTGGTAGGGGAGCTACCCGCCAGGGATGGTCGAGCAAGGACTCGACTGCCTCTGGGAGGACTTGGGTCCTCAGCGCTGGAGGGGCTGTAAGAAGCCCACTAAGAATGACCGGGCAGTGAAGCTGCACGGTTGCCTCTTGACGAGGGCTTTGATCTCTGGCGTCGTGGGTAGGCAACTACCAGCCTGGGATGAACGAGCGGGATAGCCACCCTGGTGCCTCTTGTGAGGGCTTTTGATCCCTAGAGTCGAGGGTAGGGAGCTACCAGCCGGAGTTGACCGAGCAGTATGGCTGCTCGGTTGCCTCTTGCGAGGGCTTTTGATCCTTCAGGACGGGGACCGAGCAGGGTTACTGCCCAGTGCCTCTTGGCGAGGACTTTGATCCCTGTTGGTTGTGGTAGGAAGCTACCAGCCGGGAATAGCCGAGCAAGGACTTGACTTCCTCTGGGAGGACTTTGGTCCTGTAAGTGCACGGCGGCGCCCCGGTCGTCAATCCGACGGCCAAATGCGGAAACGGTGATAAACTTTAATTTTGCGAACTTTGCAAACCGGCACCACCGCGCACTAAACACCCGGATCGTAACCATTAACAAGTCTAAGCTACTAACAAGAAAGGGAAGAGATGTACCGACTGATCCGAGTCCTCCGGTCTTCATCTCCACTCCGATCTCCTCGCGGGATCTCCGTCCGTCTCCTCCTCGTCGGAAAGGGCACCACATCGCCTGTAGCTTTTACGGGCTCCCACCTCAATACCGAGGCAACTCGGGCGCGAAGCTGGCAAATCGACGAATCCAAGATTTGCTGTAGGAAGTGTAGTGTAGAGTGCATGGTCTCTTTTGGGGTGGTTGCCATGGATGGAGGAATGGTGTATAGAAAATTGGTGCTTTCAATTTTCTAGCAATGGAATGAGATGAAGAATGATATACACAAAAATGAATCACTCTCATTTTTCTTCCTCTCCCCTCAAGTGAAGTGGCCGGCCATCTCTCTCAAGAGAATGGTGGAGGAAAGTTTAATACAAGGGAGGTGATGGTAGTAGAAAAGAAAAGGTGACCACAACCAAAAACATAATCATCACAAAACTTTACATCAACCTCAAATCCATCCTTATCACATAAATACATGAAAAGCAAAGATGCTTATCATATCAAACCTTATGCAAATAAATCCTCCACAAAGTGTTATTTGCAAACTTGCAAATAACACCCTCCATCGGAAAAGTCCGGCCGGGAAAGAACAAAGAAAAACCGGCCGGAACGGAATGCAAACTGGCAACTCCAGAAAACTGGTCCCGTAATAAATTACAGGAAAACCCCGATACTGTGCATACACACCCGCATCTGTATTCCGACCGGATACAAATGCAAAAAGAAAAAATCTACACTATACTATACTATGATCCGGCTTAAACCAAAGCCGGCTAGTAATATCCGTCCGATCCTGATTCGTGCAATACCGCACGTATCAGATCGAACCCTGCCATATAACTATACGGCTACTAGTACAAAACTGTCCGATCCTGATCCGTGCAATACCGCACGTATCTGATCGGACCCTGCCATATCTCCATACGGCCTCTACAGCGTTTCGCCCGAAAGCTGAGTAACTGAAAGTGTGGTGGACTCTAAAGACTCGTCAATACAATGGTTGTGGATTTAACCACTAGCACGTCAGAGGTATAAGCCAATACATAACGGGCCACCAGCTATTGACTAAAAGGGGACGTCGATGAGTGAACTCATCCTGACACCCTACTGAGCCTGTCAGTGACAATATCCGTACAGTCCGGTCCGTTCGTTTATGAGCATCGCATGGCGGGCCTAGGGGGTTGGTAAAGTCAGACCCCCAAAAGCGGTACAAGTCGTGTCGGAGTGTAGCCCAGAACACCCTGAGATACTACTGGAATACCTACCAGTAAATCTCCTGCCTTGGCCAAGGACTTCGTGTAATGGCTCTCCTAGACACAGCGCGACCTCACTCCCAATACCGGGAGAGACGAACCCCCGAAGATCCGCTCACTGCCTCCATGTGGCTCGGGACTGTACCCAACTAAAACCTGTTTGCACGACTCCTTTGAGCCGTGGTAGGGTAGTAATCAAAGCACAGTGGGAACTCACACGAGACAAATGACGATCCCCAGGTCGATGAACTAACCTGTACACATGTCACATGGGAACTGCTATCTGACGTCAGGTATAAGACCAACTAGCATGTTCCCGGCGAGTCCTGTCCGGTGTACTCATAACCCAATGAGCACCTGTATACATCTTAGGTGAACCAACTGACACCAGTGGCTTGTGAGACCGACCACCGTCCCTCGTCGGGGTCTCGACTGTATACACTAGTCTACTCTGAAGAATCGATGCCCTGTCTCGAAACTCCCACGACTAGGGACCATTTAAGGATGTGCTTGTAGACCCCAGCTCTCACGTATATGATCGCCCTCATACTGCTGGCAGTCAAGCAAGAATCCTAGGGGCTCTATCAACGTGCAATAGCGACCTGTCAGGTCACCTGAAGCAGTACACGATGATAAAGGTAAACCAGATAGCATACTATCGTCTTGAGTAAGACTGTCGTACCGGGATAGGTCCTCCCCCAATCATTGCAATCACGTGCCTGTGATCCAATAATTGACTCTGAGGGCACTATCTCCAACAATCTCCCACTTGCACTCAAGGCTAATTATTGCGATGTCGCATACTCACAGCCCGTATGATACCGAACACCCAACTCCTCTACTGGTCAGTCTCATAAAGCTCGTTTGCGAGACTATTGCGTTCGAGGAATAGCCTCAGCGAGTGGATCCGCTCTGGAAGTTTCTTTCTATGTCTCTCTATATCTCAAGTTCGCGGAGAAAACCATCTCCCGAAATGAGCAATACCTGTCTTAGAGTGTCTGGATGTCTGATGGGACCGAGCTCATAAATGAACTCTAAATCCAAACTTCTTAGACTGTATCGTCAACTGAACTTAATCAGTATCCTGCGCCATGCCACCCTCAGTATTTCCTTGGACCACCTGTCCAAAATACTGCCCCTCGTCAGAAGGAAAAACTATAACTCTGACGACCTCCTTGTCGTCCAGGTCACCTTGGAAGCCTGGAATGATAACTGTTTCCCGAATGGGGCTTTCGTTATCATATCCCCAGAACAGCCACTTATGTTCTAAAACTGCTTCCGACTGTTTCTCCAGGATTGGATCAATGTCAACTTATTGCATCTAGTGCAAGAACAACATCTGGTGCGGTACTTGACATCTCATGATTGACTCAATTGCCTAAGCAAGTGATCTGTCAATCATGAACATCCCTCTCTACTTTAGTCTATAAGACACCTTTAGAGAGGGTGACTCCATCACCTGCAGGTACACTACCATGCCAGGAGTCGTCCATTCTAAATACTCTTAGAATGCTGTCAAAGTACCCTGATTGGGAAACTACCCAAATCTAGATCTAAAACCATAGATCTAGTAACCAGTATGTCTGATATAATGTCCAAGTCTTTTGTGGAGAAACCACTGTGTGACGACCAAAATATAACCGATCGTAGTATAGGAGTTTCCTTTCCTACTTTGTGTATGTCATCCAAATACCATGACATTACACCCTACTCCCTTTTCAACAGATCCATCCCCTATTCTGATGACGTCAAACCTATGACTGTCACATCAGAAATAGATGATCTATCTCCGCTACATCTGCTTTAGTCTATAAATAGATATAAGCCTGATGTCCACCAATGCTTCCGCTGCTCCCACTGACTACGACAACTCTCTGGCAGAGTCATATAGATGTGCACTTCTAAAGCTAGTTTAGAACGACGCTATACTCATCCTCCTGCCGGATCTCGCAGTCTGGAACAACAACAATGGCAAGTGTGGGTAAACAAGAACTTCCCTGTCACCGTCCTTGAGGTTACCGGAGTACCTCTCGGGTGCCTGAAGTTACCCACCTTATCTGCGGAGTGGCCAATGGAATGTCAAATCATATTGAATCTTTAGGTTCCTTATCAAATCTTCTGTAATCGTTTGTGGTTCTGGAATCACTTCCAGTTCTACCATACTCCCACTACTGTTTTCTGAAAAATCCATTTTTAATAAAACTGTGGCGAGTCTAGAACAATATCGCTATTGTTCATCCAGATGGTAGAAAATCAACCCTCGTCATAGCCTGGGTCAACCCACAAACAGCCATTACAGAAACGTGCCTTGAGTTATCCAGAGTCTGGTTTTAATCATAAGCCGGACAACTCCCCGTACCTTAACAATGTTAAGATATGAACTGTACTATATCCAATATAGAACCAGAGGCACTGATTTAATTGAACCAGATTCAAATCATGCAGCTGTCTCCAGTGCATGTCAACTATATGGAGAGAGGCCGATCAGCGTTACTCAACTTAGGAATGCTTCCAATTATGAGTAACATGAAAGAGAAGCAATTTCTCTTTATCATTACTATCAACTGAATACCATACACAAGTATCTACATCTTCGATCACTTTGAAGAATCCCAATACTTGCTACACCTGGTTCTCTACTCTATTCAAATACCTATAACTCCTCAAAACTTAGACCCTGTGTTTCTACGAAACACATGTCTAAGAACTAGAGAAGTTAAAAGTAAACAGAATATAGTATGAGGACCAACCCCTCTGTCCTAATGGACACCAGACAACATACAATACTCTGTATAAGTCCGCCGAGTCTAACAACTCTTTCACTGTGTGTCGTAGGTTGAAAACTGTACTTATGGTTAAGAAGAATTACACCGCTGTTTAATGCTCCTTACCTAACCATCCACTGATATAGGTAAATGTCATCGACATAATATCAAAAGGTATATCTCACTCTATGAAAATAGACTTACAGATATATCAATTTGAAATTGGTGCATAAAAGCGGATATTCAAAACCAAATATTTGCCGACCGGCAAACAGCCCAGGTGATTTCCTCAAATATCACCAATTACAACGAATCCCGATATAATGAGGATGATCACCCAATTCCCAATAACTTACTTCCACTCATCATCTGTAAAACCATACAGATGTGAGAATCATACCTGGTAAATACATACCCTGGAGTAAGTATCTAATCGGGAAATCAGTTTTCTTTTAACAGTACACAGTGAACTGAAACATTGAAATGTTTCGATGGGGTATCCTGGTATTTCTAGTAATGCCTCTACTATTATCCAGATTCACAACTATAACCGCATAATTCTTTGCCACCTCTCCAAATCCCTTTATATGTCTTTAGTCGTTACCTTCTGCACACCCCTTAGGCCAAATGGTTTTCTTCCTTCCCTACCGTTCGGCACCAGCCTATGGTTTGGAAGAAGACTATCCAATAAGCATAACGGGTGTACTGTCCTAACCCTAGGAGCACTCGCAATGCGAGAGAAGGTGAAGATAGAAGACAACCGAATAAACCTTATTCCTATTTCTCCTGGACCAGAATCCATCCCCGAACTGGAACAAGTTCCTTTCGAGTTCGTATATAACCATACGATGGAGTATCCAATAAACTGTGGATCTTCGTAGTGATACGGAGTGTCTTGGAGAAATACAAAGGTGATTTAGGATTGGCGAAGAAAAACTTGGTTTGGTCGTGAATATCAGTCGCAATTTACTTTGCCCTCTTACTAATCCCTTGCTTTGTCTGAACTTAATACCTTCTGCACACCATCGTTATGCTAATTAGTTTTCTTCATTCCCTACCGGTCGGCACCTGCCTATGGTTTGAAAGAAGACTATCCAATTTGCATAATAGGTGTACTACCCCTAAACCAAGGAGTACTCGCAAGCTGAGAGAAGGTAGAAGGAAAAGACAACTGAATAGTCCTATTCGTTTTCTTCAGAACCGGAAACCATCCTCGAATTCCTTCGAGTTCGTATCTAACCATACGATGGCTTTGTCCAATGGAAGTGGACGTTCGCAGTAATACGGGGTGTCCTGGAGAAAAGGGTAAAAGTAGGAGTGGCAATGAGGTCTGCAACTCTGACAATCCAAAAGCCAGTGTTATAGAAGGTTCGGTCAACTTGGTCTCTGAGTCATAGTCTAGGGTCGGGTCAATGGTCGCTACCAGAGAGAGAGAGAAAAGAAACACTCAGCGTGCACTCTAACCTAGATCAGAATGGTTATCACTTAATCTAATCTGGAAACCTCCCACTGTATCTCAAATTCTCCTCCAAACCTGAAAGAAGAATTAGTCGGGGTCACCCGAGGAGTAAACCAACTCATCAGTGGGAATCGGGATCCAAACCTCATCGCATGATAACGTGACGGAATCCGCTCACGGTATCACACTCCAGAAGGTATGCGCATATCTGGCGAGTTTCAGTTCTTTTGAAACTCCCGATGTGGATTTTTGCCCCATGCTCTTATGACCTTGACTAAGGCCAACAAATCATAAGTCACATGTCAAGTTCTACCCGTCATTGTCCAGGTTGATTTGAACCCATCCGTACAAGCCCTTGACTAAGGCCAACAAGGCTATACGACTGTCCCAAACCAACGCATCTATCTATGCAGCATATGAATACCCAATAGCTACCAAACACTGTGCCTTAACTAAGGCCAACAAACACAGCTTGAATACTATTGACTACCCATATGAAACGACGGAGGGCTACGAATGGTTTCTGGCGAAAACCTTTAACGTAGTGAACTTGATATCGTTGAAGGAACGGATAGCTTTTTAGAAAATATAGTGATGAAAACCTTTACTAAAGAGGTCACTCCCGGTGAAGGGATCTCGGCTCTTTCCCCGTAGAATGGGGTGCAGGATATTCCAAATGAATACCACGGTGCAAAGAAAAAGTAATCGGCAATAGTGAAGTTAATGCCCTGACGCAAAATTCTGTCCAAGGGGTCACTCCCGGTGAAGGGATCTCGGCCCTTGCCTCGTCGACTGAGGAGCAGGATATTTCAAATGAATACCACGGTGCAAAACAAAAGTGAACGTCCTTGCAATAACAGCTTTTTGAAAAGTGTTCCAACAACATCAGAATAGGTTTGTTTAACTTGCATTGATCCGAATCAACGCAGTCCCATCAATTGATCACACCACAAAGAACGAAAATATACTGACGTACGTATATGCCATCTGCATTCGCCACTGGGTCCCGTCATCACCCGTTAGGTTAGCTAACTAACGGCAGAACGGGGACTGGACTAGCGCGGATGAAAAACATATACAACATCTACTAATATATATACCAATATATAGTATTTCGCTCAAGGCGTGAATAAAATGCAACATCACAGAAATGTACAGCATCACAGAACAATACAGATATCTGGGATCCTCGGGTTTCACAGAGCCATTACTGAAACCCGACGTTCCCCTGGTCGTGTGGATAGCCTGTGCAATGAAATCCTAGACCCCTACGGGCGCGGCAAGTCACCCGCCAAAACCTGAAGAGAGGCAGCCCCCTTCAGCGCCATGAATGGACCACCCAGCACTTCACGGAATCCGGTAACTTGGGCACCCCTCCTGGGTCAACCTGTACCCTCTACGAGTGCGGCGAATAGCCAGCCAATTCCAGACTGAAGCCCCCTCCGTCTCAATGCCCTGAGATGCGGGCCCGTTGCCCTCTAGAACCCGGCTATCCGTGCACCCCACCGCGGGGCAATCCTAGTACAGAAAGTAAAATATACATACAACGGGTACATCGACCGCAACCAGGTCGTGCCCCAAAAGAATAATACAAACAGGCAGTGACGGCAGTCCTTATGTCGGACGCTCGTCCCGCAATATCAAAAGTACATAATACAACAAAACTGTACTAGCATTGCATCCAGGCTATCCCCACGACCGATCCGCAACATCACAGCAAAAACACAGAACATCAACGTGAAAGTCACGTTCGCAAATCCGTCTAACCGGGCTATAGCAGTTAGACTAGATTTACCGATCAAGTGACATTCACGGTCGCAGATATAATGTAAATACTGTGAAATAATGTGTTTAAAATATCCGATCGATCAAAAATTAACAAGTGGGCCCCCAAGCAATACTGTAGCACTCACAGAAATTCTGGGCCCAATTTTAATATTCCAAAACCCCAATTTTAACCTCAGAAAGATACTGTAGAAATTTGGTGCAGGGAACTGAACAGTGTGCGGCGGAACCGCGGCCCATAAAGAAGGTTAGGCCGTGGATCCGCGCTTGTACAGTGGACTTATGCTGTCGAATTTCTACAGTAGCCTTACAATCTCCAGTACATAAATTTTATACAACCTGAAAAATTTTTGGAGACCAAAAAATTTCAACAGAAAACTGTCGTGAACAAAAATGCAAGTTTTGGAATTTTGGTCGATCGGAAATGCAAAACACATCAAACGAAGCTAGACGAAGTTAATGGCGAGGCTCTGATACCACTGTAAGTGCACGGCGGCGCCCCGGTCGTCAATCCGACGGCCAAATGCGGAAACGGTGATAAACTTTAATTTTGCGAACTTTGCAAACCGGCACCACCGCGCACTAAACACCCGGATCGTAACCATTAACAAGTCTAAGCTACTAACAAGAAAGGGAAGAGATGTACCGACTGATCCGAGTCCTCCGGTCTTCATCTCCACTCCGATCTCCTCGCGGGATCTCCGTCCGTCTCCTCCTCGTCGGAAAGGGCACCACATCGCCTGTAGCTTTTACGGGCTCCCACCTCAATACCGAGGCAACTCGGGCTCGAAGCTGGCGAATCGACGCGTCCAAGATTTGCTGTAGGAAGTGTAGTGTAGAGTGCATGGTCTCTTTTGGGGTGGTTGCCATGGATGGAGGAATGGTGTATAGAAAATTGGTGCTTTCAATTTTCTAGCAATGGAATGAGATGAAGAATGATATACACAAAAATGAATCACTCTCATTTTTCTTCCTCTCCCCTCAAGTGAAGTGGCCGGCCATCTCTCTCAAGAGAATGGTGGAGGAAAGTTTAATACAAGGGAGGTGATGGTAGTAGAAAAGAAAAGGTGACCACAACCAAAAATATAATCATCACAAAACTTTACATCAACCTCAAATCCATCCTTATCACATAAATACATGAAAAGCAAAGATACTTATCATATCAAACCTTATGCAAATAAATCCTCCACAAAGTGTTATTTGCAAACTTGCAAATAACACCCTCCATCGGAAAAGTCCGGCCGGGAAAGAACAAAGAAAAACCGGCCGGAACGGAATGCAAACTGGCAACTCCAGAAAACTGGTCCCGTAATAAATTACAGGAAAACCCCGATACTGTGCATACACACCCGCATCTGTATTCCGACCGGATACAAATGCAAAAAGACAAAATCTACACTGTACTATACTAGGATCCGGCTTAAACCAAAGCCGGCTAGTAATATCCGTCCGATCCTGATTCGTGCAATACCGCACGTATCAGATCGAACCCTGCCATATAACTATACGGCTACTAGTACAAAACTGTCCGATCCTGATCCGTGCAATACCGCACGTATCTGATCGGACCCTGCCATATCTCCATACGGCCTCTACAGCGTTTCGCCCGAAAGCTGAGTAACTGAAAGTGTGGTGGACTCTAAAGACTCGTCAATACAATGGTTGTGGATTTAACCACTAGCACGTCAGAGGTATAAGCCAATACATAACGGGCCACCAGCTATTGACTAAAAGGGGACGTTGATGAGTGAACTCATCCTGACACCCTACTGAGCCTGTCAGTGACAATATCCGTACAGTCCGGTCCGTTCGTCTATGAGCATCGCATGGCGGGCCTAGGGGGTTGGTAAAATCAGACCCCCAAAAGCAGTACAAGTCGTGTCGGAGTGTAGCCCAGAACACCCTGAGATACTACTGGAATACCTACCAGTAAATCTCCTGCCTTGGCCAAGGACTTCGTGTAATGGCTCTCCTAGACACAGCGCGACCTCACCCCCAATACCGGGAGAGACGAACCCCCGAAGATCCGCTCACTGCCTCCATGTGGCTCGGGACTGTACCCAACTAAAACCTGTTTGCACGACTCCTTTGAGCCGTGGTAGGGTAGTAATCAAAGCACAGTGGGAACTCACACGAGACAAATGACGATCCCTAGGTCGATGAACTAACCTGTACACATGTCACATGGGAACTGCTATCTGACGTCAGGTATAAGACCAACTAGCATGTTCCCGGCGAGTCCTGTCCGGTGTACTCATAACCCAATGAGCACCTGTATACATCTTAGGTGAACCAACTGACACCAGTGGCTTGTGAGACCGGCCACCGCCCCTCGTCGGGGTCTCGACTGTATACACTGGTCTACTCTGGAGAATCGATGCCCTGTCTCGAAACTCCCACGACTAGGGACCATTTAAGGATGTGCTTGTAGACCCCATCTCTCACGTATATGATCGCCCTCATACTGCTGGCAGTCAAGCAAGAATCCTAGGGGCTCTATCAACGTGCAATAGCGACCTGTCAGGTCACCTGAAGCAGTACACGATGATAAAGGTAAACCAGATAGCATACTATCGTCTCGAGTAAGACTGTCGTACCGGGATAGGTCCTCCCTCAATCATTGCAATCACGTGCCTGTGATCCAATAATTGACTCTGAGGGCACTATCTCCAACAGGTCCTTAGCGCGGTAGGGGTTATAGAAGCCTACCAAGGACCCTTGGCCGGGCAGGGTTACTGCCCGGTGCCTCTTGGCGAGGGCTTTTGTCTTGAAAGATAGCCGAGCGAGGGATCCTCGGGCTCGATCGCCTCTGGGAGGGCTTTTTGATCCTCGGCGTTGTAGCAGGGAAGCTGCCCGCTGGGGATAGCCGAGCGAGGGATCCTCGGGCTCGACTGCCTCTGGGAGGGCTTTTTGATCCCTGGCGTTGCGGTAGGGAAGCTACCCGCCAGGGGTGACCGAGCAGGGTAGCTGCTGGGCTGAATCTTGACGTGGTGTAACCCAACCGTTCAACTGTAGGTGCGGGGAATAGGAACGGTCGGGGCAACGGCGCGCGTAGCCAGCGCATTGAATGCGGGGGGGAGGCGAAGCGCTAGGGGCGCGTCGCTTCGATTCCACCGAAGAAGGCTTGATGGCTGCCACGTGGCAGCGACTCCCTGGGTGAAAGCGGGTGACTATTGGGCTACGCAGTGGGCTATATAAGGCTGAAGGAGTACTGGTCCTTTCATCCTTCATAAACAGGTCGCCGAGAATGCAGGACCTCCCGTTTACTATCCCCGACATCGTCCACTTTGAAGACGTGTACCTTTACGACCCGTACTGCACCGAGGATACGGTGCAGCTGGTCTACGAGAGCATTGAGGACCATTTCGACCAGCTGCTCCCCCGACGCTCCTCCCTGCTACAGCTGCTGATGTACTCCATCTGGAGGGCGTCGCCGGGGCTTTACAACCCCCTGTCTGAGCTGCTCTATGACGAGGCCGTAGGCAAGATGCGGTCCTTGAGGCGCTTCGGCCCAATCTCCGCGAACCAGCTGGCCCACTCAGAGGCACTCGTCCGTGAATTCTACTAGCTGAGGCTCGGGATCGACGCGCGCGGGGGGAGCCGGGGACATAGGCTGGACCTTGCGAGGCCCCGGTTGGCGGAGATTTTTACTGAGTACCACGAGCAGTGCTCGCTGCACCTCCTTCCCCCACTATTGTAATTTTCTTTTCTTTTTGCATGTATGGTTGAGGAGCCCATAATACCTTTTGAATAAACAAAGCCTTTCTTTCCTTTTCGCAATGCTCCATTGATCTTTATTAAATTAACGATAGATCCTAGGAAAAATTTACATTGCTTTAAAAGAAAGGTACATGATAATAGATGACTTTATTGGCTTTGGCCGAGCTCCCTGAAGGGTTGTTGGCCTCCGCGCTTTGCATAGTGTATAAGGCTTCCTGAGCTCCGGGCTGGCCGTCTGCTGAAACGAGCATGATCTGACCGATGGTCAGGTCGGCGGGAGGGTGATGCTGCTCTTGCTCGCGGTCGGCCTGCCGTTTGTCCCTCAAGTAGACGGCGAGGTGCCCAGACCGGATGAGCTTTTCGATGTAGTCCTTCAGTTGTTTGCAGACATCCTTGGTGTGGCCCGGTACTCAGTGGAAAGCGCAGTAGGGGCCCCGGGTCCACTTTGCGGCCTGAAGCGGAATCGGAGGGAACTTGAAGAACCCCTCGTTCTGGGCCTCCTCCAGCAACACTGTGAGGGAGACGTTGAGGGGGGTATACTCCTGGAACTTCGGATGGTAGGGCTGCTGAAGCTCTGGCCTCTCCTCCAGAGCCCTCTTCTTCTGGTCGGACCGTTCTGCCCGGGGGAGGTTAGCATTCACCTCGGATTTCAGCTGAACCTCGCGCTCGGTCTACGCCTTGACCTCAGCCATGGTCTTAGGTTGTGCCAACGCGAAGGAGCGTAACCATTCCTTGTGCCTCAGACCAGATCTAAGCGTCGTGTTGGCGGTTTCGTCCCGGTGCTTGGACACCTCGAGAAGGGCGTTGTAGAAACGGGTAATGTAGGAATTGAACGTTTCCTTGTCCCTACTCTTAACCGTGAAGAAGTAGTCGACCGTGCATTTCTGTCGACGGTTCCCCACGAAATGGCCGAGGAACTGGGTAGCTAGCTCGTCAAAGGTCGAAATCGAGCGAAGCTCGAGCCCCCGGAACCAGTCCCGGCCTGCGCAGATAAGGGTGGCCGGAAAGGCTCTGCACTGGGCGGCGTCGGAGTGATCCTGGAAGCTCATCCCCGCGGTTAAAGCGTCCAAATGGTCCTTCGGGTCAGTCTTCCCGTCGAACAGAGAGACCTTTGGGGGCTTGTTCCGGGACGAGACATGGACGGTGAGCAGTTCCTCGGTGAACGGTTCTGTGAGCGAGTCGGAGGCATACTTAGCCCCATCGCTCGAGAGGTGAGCCTCCCGGCGCATGCCCTCGATTTTCTTCTCGAGGGCGTCGAGCCGACCGTGGTATCCCGAGGAATCGGCGCCTTAGGATCCCTGGCCTCCACTGTGGGTGACCTGCGTCTGGGAGCGTCCTCGGTTCCTCTCGATGAGGCGTCTCAGATCCCGAGGCGAGGTGGCTCTGGAACCGCCGAGGTGAACCCCTTCTGTGCGGCTCCGCCGAGTGTGGTGGTGTCAACCACGCCTGTGGATATGCGAGGTGACTGACATCTCCTCAGGAGATAAGAGGCGCGTAGAGGCTCGGGGCGGGGCGTTCTGGCGACGGATCTTGGTGTGGAGCCGTGAGACGCCCAGCGGGCCTCAGGGAGCACCGGCTCGAGAGATCGGTAGCCAGGAGTCGTTGCCTGCTGGTGGTCAGCCACCCAGACTGGGGCAGAGACCTTTGGAGGCGGTGGAGCGGCGATCTGAGGGCCAGGCCCGGCCGTTTGGACGCGGACGAGGACCTCCACGAGGGATTGCAGCCGATCTATCCGGCCTGCGAGGGCGTTGATGACGGTCATTGGAGGAGGCTTATCCCCGCTTTCGGTGAGTAGAAGGCGGCGGCTGGTACCGGGATCTTCAGGGTGGTTGCTTGTCATTTGGGCGGAGATCGGAAGTCCAACTTTATGTTTTGTGGAGTGATTTCCAACAGACGACGCCAACTGATGGAGGTCCTTTTCAGGTCTCCGTCAGATGTTGTCTTCCGCTGATCTCCTGGTGGGCTTAGACGGTTACCTTCTGTTGCGTGTGGGTTTCAATGGGTTTTTGGTGGAAGAGGTGGTATGAGGAGTTTGGTGCCGAGTACCTGCAAAGAAGTCCCGGGGTGGTTTGGTACCACCAAGGACCCTCCGACGATCAAGTTAGTGGTGAGATCTGAGCAGAGTAACGGCTTAAAAGAGTAAAGAATGACTTACTTGACCCCTCTGTGATGGGGGCATATATAACGGTGGTGGCACGCAGTAAGTCCACGTTACCTGTCCCGGTTCTTTCGGGGTTACGGAAACGGTGAAAAACGATTTTTAGGGTTTAGGGTAACATGGACTATAAAACCCGGATCTTTGATAAACTACACACTAGCAACAACTATGAGCTTTACCTACTCGGTTAGGGGTTATACCTAGTCTTGAACTCCTTCTCTTCTTCTCCTTGGAGTGAGTTGGATGGTTCTCCTCGTCGCCTTCTCTTGCCAAAGATGGATCCACCCGAGGGCCTCAACCTTGAGCTCCTTCCTCAAACTTGAGGTAACTAAAGTATTAGGCTTGCTAAACCTTCAACCTTAGGATGAGTAGAGATGATTTTTGGTGTTTTATCTCCAAGGCAAATGGTTCTCAACTCATGAGGGGTTTTGCCTTGAGCTAGAGGAAGAGGGAGAGCAAAGGATGAGAGAGAATGAGAATGAGATTATGATATCAATTTTGCAACCATATGCAAATATATGTGAATTAACAATTAACTATATTAATCAAAAAGAAAAAGGTGATGGTAGGTTAAAAAGACCATTATCATTTCACATTTAATGTGTTTTGCAAAGATCAAAGAGCATCTTTGCTTGAAATGATGATGGTCAACTTTTCTACCTTGGTTAACAAGTCAATAACCCTAACCATAACTCAATTTCCTTTTAATTAACATTATTAATGATATTTCTCATATTCATTAAGATTTGGAAAAAGACAACCGTCAACTGTGCATACACACCCGTACCAAAACCCTAATGAGAATCCTCTGCCTCTGCCTCAGTCAACTGTGCATACACACCCGCATCCGTATTCCGAGGAACACGAATACAATGAGATAAAACTAACCCCAAAACATATATTAAGATCTGGCTTAAATCAAAGCCCGCTAGTAATAACTGTCCGGACACCAAACGTGCATAAGTGCACAGATGTGAATGAACCCCGTCGCAAAACCATGCGACCTCTACTCTGTTTTGCCCAAAGGCGAATAACCCTCTGTGTGGGACTCTAAAGACTCGCACTACGCTGGCAGTGGGTTTAACCACAGACCGCAAGCGGCACTAGCTGTACGTAACGGTCCCCAGGTAGATGCCGATAAGAAGACTGATGAGGCGAACCCATCCGAACTCCTACTGAGCCTGTGTGTGACAATCTCTGTACAGTCCAGTCTGTTCGTCTAAGAATATCGCATAGCGGGCCTAGAAGGGTGGTAAACGTCAGTCCCCAAATAGCGGTACAAGTCGTGTCGGAGTGTAGCCCAGAACACCCTGAGATAACACTGGAAACCTACTAGTGTATCTCGCTTGCCCTAGCCATGGACGTCTGTGTGTAATGGCTCTTCTTGACACAGCGCGATATCAACTCCCAATACCGAAAGAGACGAATCCTATCTAACCATCACTGCCTCCAAGTGCTTCAGGACTGCATCCAACTATTACCTGTTTGCACGACTCCTTTGAGCCGTGGTAGGGTAGTAATCAAAGTACAGTGGGAACACACTCGAGGCGAAGTGAAAGTGTCAAGTCAGCGGACTAAGCTGTACTCATGTCACCTGGGAACTGATAACGGACGATAGGTATAGTACCAACCAATCAATTCCCGACGAGTCCTGTCCAGTGTACTCATAACTTAACGAGCACCCGCATACTATCTCAAGTACGACGTACTGACAGCTGTGGGACAGACCGTCTCCCTTGCTGGGATGAAAAGCGCATACGCTAGTCTACTCCGGAGTATCGATACCCTGTCTCGATAGTCCTAAGACTAGGGACCTGTATAAGGATGTGCTTGTGGATTACCCAGCCCCCACGAGTGTGACTGCCATCACAACGCTGGTAATCATGCAAAGATCCTAAGGGCTCCACTAATGTGTATAGGCGATATGTTAAAAGAAACACATGTTCACACATTGAAGTAGAAACAAACCAAGTAGCATACTACTATTTTGAGCAAGATTGTCTATGCAACTGTGAATATCCCAAGCTTCCATTAAGTAATATATAAACTAGTATGATACAGTAATGGCCTCTAGGGTATATACATTAACAATCTCCCACTTGCATTAAGGCCATGTACTGGCGTATCGAAGACCTATCATCTCGATCAGCCGCTCAAACTGAGTCTGGGGTAAGGCCTTCATGAATGGATCTGCAGTGTTATCTTCTGAAGCAACCCTCCAAACCTCGATATCCTGGCGATCCACGATCTCCTTGATCAGGTGATACCGCCTCAAGATGTGTCTGGATTTCTGATAGGACCTGGGTTCCTTCGCTAAAGCTATAGCCCCGTTGTTGTCGCAATACAGAGGTATTGGACCAACAATGGACGGAACCACCTGAAGTTCTTTCAAGAACTTCCTCATCCAGACGGCTTCTTTTGCGGCATCAGATGCAGCGATATATTCCGCTTCTATCGTCGAGTCAGCAACGGTTTCCTGTTTGGAACTCTTCCAACACACCGCCCCTCCATTGAGGGTAAAGACAAAACCCGACATGGATTTGGAATCATCCTTGTCACTCTGGAAGCTGGAGTCAGCAAAGGCCTCGATCTGGAGGTCTTTTCCGCCATACACCAAGAACATCTCCTTAGTCCTTCTCAGGTACTTGAGAATATTCTTTACCGTTATCCAGTGCTTCTCCCCACGGTTTGACTGATGCCGGCTTACCACACTCAGTGCATAAGCTACATCTGGTCTGGTACACAACATCGCATACATTATAGAGCCTACCGCAGAAGCGTAGGGTATAATAGACATGCAATCCCTTTCCAAATCAGTCTTGGGAGACATCTCTTTGGAGAGGGTGATCCCGTGACAAGCCGGTAGATTACCGCACTTGGAATCTTCAATACTGAATCTTTTCAGTATGGTGTCGATGTACCTGGACTGTAAAAGTCCTAATATCCTCTTGGATCTATCAAGGTGGATCCGGATCCCTAGAATGTAAGAGGCATCACCCAGGTCTTTCATGGAGAACCTGTGTGACAAGAACCCCTTGACAGATTGTAGCATAGGAATGTCATTTCCTATCAAGAGAATGTCATCCACGTATAAAACGAGGAATACGACAGTTCTTGCTACAAATCTACTATAGATACATGGTTCATCTGGATTTTTGATAAAACCAAATTCTTTGACTGTCTCATCAAAACAGATGTTCCAACTCCGCGATGCCTGCTTTAGTCCATAAATGGACTTAAGTAACTTGCACACCTTTCCGCTTCTCCCACTCTGAATGAAATCCTCTGACTGGTCCATATAGACTCACTCCTCTAAATTTCCATTTAGAAAAGCGGTCTTTACGTCCATCTGCCAAATCTCATAATCGTGGAAGGCAGCAATGGCAAGAAGGATCCAAATGGATTTCAGCATAGCCACTGGAGAAAAGGTTTCGTCATAGTCCAAACCAGGTTTTTGACGAAAACTCTTTGCAACAAGTCTAGCCTTATAGGTCTCAACCTGTCCATCTACACCAATCTTCCTCTTGAAAATTCACTTGCATCCTATGGGTTTTACCCCATCTGGAGCAATGTCCAAAGTCCATACTTTGTTGGTGTATATGGACTCCATTTCGGTCCGCATTGCATCCAGCCATTTTACCGAGTCAACGCTCTGAATGGCCTGCTGGAAGCTAGTCGGCTCATCACTATCAATGATGCAATCCTCTCTATCCCCGTTTATGAGAAAACCGTAGTATCTCTCGGGCGGATGAGACTGCCTACTACTTCTGCGGAGCAGCGTAGGAATGTCCTGTTCTTTCGAACCCTCTGGTTCTACTAAGCTTTCAGTAATAGCTCGTGGTTCTGGAATTTCTTCCAGCTCTATTGCGCTCCCACTTATCTGATTTTCCAAAAATTCAGTTTCTAAGAAGTGGGCATGACGAGAAACAAAAACCTTTTGTTCCTCTTCGCAATAAAAGAAATATCCCTTGGAGTTCTTTGGATATCCCACAAACTTGCACTGTACTGAGCGTGCCTCGAGTTTGTCCGCATGCTTTTTTTTGACAAAAGCTGGACATCCTCATGTCTTAATGTGCTTAAGATAGGGTTTCTTCCCACACCACATCTGATATGGTGTAGTAGGCACAATCTTAGTTGGAACTCGGTTCAAAAGGTATGCAGCTGATTCTAGCGCATATCCCCAGAATGATCGCGGCAATTCAGCGTCACTCATCATGGAACGTACCATATCCAATAGGGTTCGGTTCCGTCTCTCCGATACACCGTTATGTTGCGGAGTGTATGGAGTAGTAAGCTGAGAGAGAATTCCATTCTCTTTTAGGTAATCCAGGAACTCGGCACTCAAGTATTCGCCACCTCGATCAGATCTCAGTGTCTTGATACTTTTGCCTGTTTGTTTTTCTACTTCATTCTTATATTCCTGGAACTTTTCAAAGGCTTCAGATTTATTTTTCATTAAGAAGATATATCCGTACCTTGAAAAGTCATCCGTAAAAGTAATGAAGTAAGAATAACCGCTTCGCGCATGTGTAGACATTGGACCGCACACGTCACTGTGTACGAGCCCCAAGAGCTCGCTCGCTCTTACTCCGTGTCTAGTGAACGGAGTCTTTGTCATCTTTCCTTTGAGACAGGATTGACAAGTTGCATATGATTGATATTCGAACGGATCCAAATATCCTTCTGTATGTAACTTCTTCAACCTTCTCTCATTGATGTGACCCAGTCTACAATGCCATAAGAAAGCATGATTTATTTCTGGAGACTTTCTTTTGTGTGTATTCTGGACATTGAAAATCTGTGGTTGGTTTAATATGTATATACCATTGTTTAATGTACCCGACCCAATCAAAACTTGATTAAGGTGAATGTTCACAACATTGCTTACAAATGCAAATTCATAACCTTCTTTAGACATTAAAGATACAGATATGATATTACAGGTTGCATTGGGTACAAAATAACAATCACGCAAAACCAAAACATGCCCATCTGACAATCCCAGGTGATAGTACCCCACGGACTCAGCATCCATGCCAGCTCCGTTTGCAACTCTGAGGGTCATATCACCTGCCTTCAAAACCCTACGCCTTCTCAGTGCCTGCAAAGAACTACAGATATGAGATCCTGATCAGGTATCTAATACCAAGGATGTAGTGTTTATTGATAGACAGTTTTCAATAACATACACACCTGAAGCCGAAGCCGCAACTTGCTTCGGATCCTGGTTTCTGGCCTTCCAAGCCTTGCAATCCCTTTTCCAGTGTCCACTCTTGTGACAGTAAAAGCATTCTTCCTTTCCCACAAGCTTTCCCACTACCTTTGTTGCCTTTGCCTTTCCCTTCGTATCCACTTTACTAACACCGCCCCTTGGTTTGGTGGGGGTTTTCTTCTTCTTTCCGTTGGCTTTCGCCTTGGACTTAGAAGAGGAAGATCCTCCTACAAACAATGTGGATGTTTCCCTACTTTTCTGTAGGGTGCCCTCTGCACTCCTCAACATGTTGAGAAGCTCTGGAAGTTCAACTTCTTTTCCTTGCAAGTTGAAGTTCGGGATAAACTAGGCGTAAGTGGAAGGAAGGGACTGGAGAATCAAGTCCGTATAGAGCTCGTTCTCTAACGTGGTCCCAAGGTTCGCGAGCTCTTCAATGAAGCCAATCATCTTAAGCACGTGTTCCGCTACCGATGATCCGACGGCCAATCTCGTCGAAAACAACTTTTTCGAGATTTCGTATCTGGCGATACGGGATTGCTCTCCATACAGTTCTTTTGTATGAAGAAATATGGATTCCAGGTCCATATTCTCGTGCCTCCTCTGATGTTCATTGTCCATAGAGGCAAGCACGAGGCACTTGGCCTTCGCGCAGTTGATCTCCCATGTCTTCCGGATTTCTATATCCGCAACGCTGGAGGTGGGACCTGGGACAGGGGGAGCTTTGGTGGTAAGGAGATACCCCAACCTGTCGTAAGTGATTGCCATTTTGACATTCCTGAGCCAATTTTTGTAGTTTGGCCCTGTCAGTATATTTTTATCTAGTAATAGCCTAAGTCCGGTCATGTCGATTGGTCGCTGTAATTAGGAGAGAGAGAAGAAACACTTTAGCATGATGCTCTTGCAAGTTTAGAGTGGTTTTTAGTTTGTCTAAACAGGATGGCTCCCACTGTCTCTCGAATCCCTCCTCAAACTATAAAGGAAGAATTAGTCGGGATCAATCTCACCGTACAATACTTACTTAACCGTTCAGCCAGGCTAGTGTCGGTACTTCGAGGGAGGTTTTCCAACGCTTTCGCGAAGTTTCTTAATTTAAGAACCTCTTTTCCCTGGGGGCGTAGCCCCGCTAACACCTACTAGGTTTATAGCATTGACCGTTAAGTGAGAAATTTCCTGAGGAGTAGCATATACTCACAGTAGGATCGGGATCCAAATATCATCGCGTGACAAAACTGAAGGAATCCTACCAGAATCATCATACTCCAAATGGTATGCAGCGCTAGCAAGTTTCAGTTTCTTTAGAAACTCCCGATGTGGATTTTTGCCCCATGCTCTTATGACCTTGACTTTGGCCAACAAATCATAAGTCGCATGTCAAGTCCTACCCGTCATTCTCCAGGTTAATTTGAACCCACCCGTACCTATCCTTGATTTTGGCCAACAAGGCAGTACGACTGTCCCAAACCAACGCATCTATCTATGCTGCATATGAATACCCAATAACTACCAAACACTGTGCCTTGACTTTGGCCAACAAACACAGCTTGAATACTATTGACTATCCATATGAAATGATGGAGGGCTACGAATGGTTTTGGCGAAACCGTAACGTAGTGAACTTGATATAATCGATGGAACGAGATAGCTTTTAAAAGGAGTGGTTCAAGCTCCGCATTTAAAAGTTGGTTTTTGAAAAGAACCAAGTGGTTTTGAAAGTGTTCCAACGACTTTACTTGGTTTATTTTCTTGCATTAATTTTAATGTGTCCCATCATTTAATCCTACCATTGCAGAAAACAACGAAAATATGACGTACGCTTATGCCATCCGCATTCGCCACGGGGCCCCGTCATCACCCGTTAGGTTACTTAACTAACGACAGAGCGGGGGCTGAACTAGCGCGGATGCAAAACATAAGCAACGCCTAAATAGATATCATATATAGATATATACATTCGTCAGATGCAATGATAACCATTCCAGATCACAGATGAATACATTGGATATACTAGGAATCCGCGTTTCGTTCGAGCCTATAACGAAAAGCGGATTACACGGTCGCGATGAATAGCCAATACCCCACCCTAGACCCCTACGGGTGCGGCAAACTACCCGCCAAGTACCCGAAGCGAAGCAACCTCCCTCAACAACTTGAGTAGGTCACTCGGCACTTCGAAATACCCGGTAGTCTGTGCACCCCACCTTGGGTCTATCCTAGGAGCAAAAACAGTAAAAAAAAAATTATACAATGGCGGCTACAACCTCATCCCGGATGTGCGGCCATACAAATAATATTACATCAAATTACATATTACATGAATTGAAAGATAAATAAAACTCTCATCTCACAACCCCCCCTGGCCATTCATCCGCGACAATCCAACGAATTCATATACACAAACCATCAACATTACAGATCACAGATATGTATAACCCCCACTAATCGACGTATAGCTATTAGTAGACGTTCAATACGTATATAACATCACAGATACAACCCATTAGCCAAAGTCTACAGAAATTCGATCAAAATACGGATTTGTAACCACCCCAAAAACAAATTTGTTCTCTGGAAATTCTGGGCAGAAACAAACCATCCTAAAAATCACAAAACACCAATATAAGAACACTGCAGGAGAAACGACCCACGGCCGAGTCAACTCGGCCGCGGATCCACGGCAAGAAGCATGTTCTTGCCGCGGTTCCGCGGTGAGTTGGTCAACTCGCTGGATCGTTTTTCTTTGGTGTTCTTTAAAAACCCTGAGCCGATTTTTAGTACATGATTTATTATTTTTTGAGTAGAAATAAAAATCGGCAGAAAGTTGATATTTTTGACGTGTTTTGCGGTTTTTTGTCCGATCGAAATTCTAGATACTTTTCTAACATGCTAGGGTGTGTTTAGCTAGGCTCTGATACTACTGTAAGTCCACGTTATCTGTCCCGGTTCTTTCGGGGTTGCGGAAACGGTGAAAAACGATTTTTAGGGTTTAGGGTAACATGGACTATAAAACCCGGATCTTTGATAAACTACACACTAGCAACAACTATGAGCTTTACCTACTCGGTTAGGGGTTATACCTAGACTCCTTCTCTTCTTCTCCTTGGAGTGAGTTGGATGGTTCTCCTTGTCGCCTTCTCTTGCCGAAGATGGATCCACCCGAGGGCCTCAACCTTGAGCTCCTTCCTCGAACTTGAGGTAACTAAAGTATTAGGCTTGCTAAACCTTCAACCTTAGGATGAGTAGAGATGAGTTTTGGTGTTTTATCTCCAAGGCAAATGGTTCTCAACTCATGAGGGGTTTTTCCTTGAGCTAGAGGAAGAGGGAGAGCAAAGGATGAGAGAGAATGAGAATGAGATTATGATATCAATTTTGCAACCATATGCAAATATATGTGAATTAGCAATTAACAATATTAATCAAAAAGAAAAAGGTGATGGTAGGTAAAAAAGACCATTATCATTTCACATTTAATGTGTTTTGCAAAGATCAAAGAGCATCTTTGCTTGAAATGATGATGGTCAACTTTTCAACCTTGGTCAACAAGTCAACCTTTGTCAACAAGTCAACAACCCTAACCATAACTCAATTTCCTTTTAATTAACATTATTAATGATATTTCACATATTCATTAGGGTTTGGAAAAAGACAACCGTCAACTGTGCATACACACCCGTACCAAAACCCTAATGAGAATCCCCTGCCTCTGCCTCAGTCAACTGTGCATACACACCCGCATCCGTATTCCGAGGACGAATACAATGAGATAAAACTAACCCCAAAACATATACTACGAACTGGCTTAAACCAAAGCCCGCTAGTAATAACTGTCCGGACACCAAACGTGCACAAGTGCGTGGATGTGAACGAACACCGTCGCAAAACCATGCGATCTCTACTCTATTTTGCCCAAAGGAGAATAACCCTCTGTGTGGGACTCTAAAGACTCGACACTACACTGGCAGTGGGTTTAACCACAGACCGCAAACGACACTAGCTGTACGTAACGGTCCCCAGGTAGATGCCGATAAGAAGACTGATGAGGCGAACCCATCCGAACTTCTACTGAGCCTGTGTGTGACAATCTCCGTACAGTCCGGTCTGTTCGTCTGAGAATATCGCATGGCGGGCCTAGGGGGGTGGTAAACGTCAGTCCCCTAATAGCGGTACAAGTCGTATCGGAGTGTAGCCCAGAACACCCTGAGATAACACTGGAAACCTACCAGTGTATCTCGCTTGCCCTGGCCAGGGACGACTGTGTGTAATGGCTCTCCTTGACACAGCGCGATATCAACTCCCAATACCGGGAGAGACGAATCCTGTCTAACCGTCACTACCTCCAAGTGCTTCAGGACTGCACCCAACTACTACCTGTTTGCACAACTCCTTTTAGCCGTGGTAGGGTAGTAATCAAAGTACAGTGGGAACACACTCGAGGCGAAGTGAAAGTGTCAAGTCAGCGGACTAAGCTGTACTCATGTCGCCTGGGAACTGATAACTGACGATAGGTATAGTACCAACCAATCAGTTCCCGACGAGTCCTGTCAAGTGTACTCGTAACCTAACGAGCACCCGCATACTATCTCAAGTACGACGTACTGACGGCTGTGGGACAGACCGTCTCCCATGCTGGGATGAAAAGCGCATACGCTAGTCTACTCCGGAGTATCGATGCCCTGTCTCGATAGTCCTATGACTAGGGACCTGTATAAGAATGTGATTGTGGATTACCCAGCCTCCACGAGTGTGACTGTCATCACAACGCTAGTAATCAAGCAAAGATCTTAAGGGCTCCACTAATGTGTATAGGCGATATGTTAAAAGAAACACATGTACACAAATTGAAGTAGAAACAAACCAAGTAGCATACTACTATTTTGAGCAAGATTGTCTATGCAACTGTGAATATCCCAAGCTTCCATTAAGTAATATACAAACTAGTATGATACAGTAATGGCTTCTAGGGCATATACACTAACACACGCAGCAGCATGCGCGAGAATCTCGCCGGCAGTTGCGTTCCCGACGTCACGCCCGCGTGGAGAGCGGATCGCCCATTAATGGGGATCGTGATGGCGTGGAACGTGGGATGTTGCTGGCGTAGAATCCGCGCATGACGAGATTCACGGAGCGGCGGTTACGCCTGTGAGTGGTGGAGCTGGTCGGAGGGCCGAGAAAGACGGCCTCGGCGGGAGCTCGGGGATGAGCGAGAAGGCCGATGAGTCTTGGTCCTGTGGCAGCTCGGGGCGAGCTGAGGGACCGAGGAGGCTAACTTGCCGGGAGTCCCGAGGAGGGCCAGCTTATGCTTGCAGGTCGGGTGTAGGATGGCCTGGTCGGCCCCGTGAGCCTTTTCTTCTGAGTCTTGGGATACGTCATCTGCCACTTGTCTTGATCCTAGAGATTCCCAATATTGGGCATCATCATCAGAATGCGTCCAACATTTTCTGTAGGGACCCCCTCCTTTTTTCCCACTATTGTGCGGCTAACCTCTTAAAAGAAATTATAGCAAAAGCCAATATCTTAGCTTGGAAATTGGCCATGTCATGAGCCATTTATGACTCTTCAGCATTTGATGCAGCAGAAGTGTACGATCAACTCCGTCGTACAACAAGTCATCATACTTAATTATGCTAACTGTCCTGCAAAATTTGCAGACAAGTACAACAAAAATCATACCATTTTTTTTAAAGTTTTCTTCACAGCGCTTCAACCTTCATAGGGCGCAAGTACAAAAGGTTAAAAACATACATGGAAAAATGCATCAACTCTGTAACTTGTACACCATCTCCAGAACACTACTTCAAATGTAAAATGAATTATAGGAACCTAAAAATTTGAAGTAGTGTAGGTTGGCTTTTGTTTGAAATTTATCAGTTGTGTAGTTGAGCAATTTATTTCATCATTTAATTGTGACAGTAGATATAAATTGCTGAGTTGGATCAGGTCCATGTTTTGTTGGGCCAGCTTGGGTTTGTTTAGTTTCGACACCTCCTGACAAGATTCTATAATTTTGTAATTTATCAATTAGCATCAAACAAGTTTACTATAATTTTCGTATGATTTTCAACTTATTTTCTTGTTTTTCTTTTTTTTTTAATTCCTATTGGTGGGTATGTCGGTGGCTAAAAAAGAATGGAGAACTGGTTTAGAATGACACAATTCCTTTGGTTTATAGGATACGTTCACGATGTGGTTTTCAACTAATTGTTTTATTTTTACTTCGAAAATATTTTTTACACTTTTATTTTCTTGGTTTCGGATTTTTTAGCGTGCCTGTTAGCTAGTCTTTACTTTTATTGATAAATACTATGAGGCAAGTTAAAGCATAACTTTACATTAGATAATAATAAAGATCCGAGTATATAAGTTGTCCTTGAAGCTTTTCTTTAGTTGAGTTTCTTATAAGATTTAGTGACAACATGATAAATTAAAATGGTACTTAAACCTGTGTGGCGCGACCTGGATCGTGCCAAGATGTTACCTTCCGTTGATCTGCTGATGGCGACGATGGGTGGCTGAGATTGGATCTGGAGGCTGTCGCTCCTGAAGTATGTGGATCTCAATGGATTTGAGATTGTGGTTGCCGAGCTACCTGCAAGGAAGTCCCGGGGTGGTCGTACCACCGAGGACCCTTCAACGGTCAAGTTAGACAAGAGATTCAAGCAGAGTAACGGCTTAGTGGAGTAAAAATGACTTACTTGGACCGTCTGAAGAAAGGGTTTATATAGCAGTGGCAGCAGGCAAGGCAGACGCGAGAATCACGCCGGCCGTTACGCTCCCGACGTCACGCCCGCGTGATGAGCGGACTCTCCCATTAATGGCGAGACAGGCTCGTTAATGGGGGATCGTGATGTCGTGGAACGTGGGATGTTACCGGAGGATATCTCGTGCATGGCGAGATTCTCGGGATGGCGGTTGCTCCTGTGAATGGTGCCATTGGTCGGTCGATGAGACCGAGAAAGATGACCTCGGCGGGAGAGCTCGCAGTCGAGCGGGAGAGCCAAGGTATCTTGGTTCCGCTCGAGCCCGAAGGCGAGCTGTGAGGGCCGAGGAGGCTCGGGCCTGTGATAGCTCGGAGACGAGCTGTGAGGCCGAGGAGGCCAGTTGTGCTGGGGGCTCGGAGGTAAGCCAGCGTTTGCTTGTAGGACGGGCACAAGAGTGGTCTGGTCGTCCACTGTAGGTCCTTTCTTGTGAGCCCTGGAACACGTCATCTGCCACGTGTCATGATCTAGGAGATCACCGATATCGAGCATCATCATTAGCCCCCCACTCTCGTCCCGACCAGCTGACGGGTAGGGTCGAGAGTGGTTTGCCTGGTCACCCGTGGTGAGATCCTTTTCGAAGATATCGTCGGGCGTGTCCCTGGGCAATCGGCTGTTTTTTCTGGGTGATGCCAGCGAATCAAGGTGAGATCTCCGCATTAAAGAGGGTGCGCCGGATCGTGTGCACTTTTGCTGAGGCGACAGACCATGTGTCGGGTGCCGGTTGGCTGGTGTGACGTGTCGCAGGCTTCTGGCGTCTGATGGGATGCTGCGCTTGCAACAGGTGGAGCGATCGAGGCCGTCGAGTGCAGTGAACCGTTTTGGCGAGAGTCGACCATCGCCGTTGGATGAGGACGCCGGCAGTATAAATCGAGGGGAGGCCTGATTCGGGATCTCTCTCTCTCTTCATATTTTCCTCATTCTGAGTCTTGTTAGCTCGGCGCTTTCCTCTTTTAGGTCAGATTTTGCGTTTTCTCTTCTCTATCAGGTTAGATGTCTTCTTTTCCTTTCTCCTGCTTCTTCTCCTTCTGAGTTGAGCCTGCTTCTCCCTTTGGCAGGACCAATGGATTGATCTGGGACTCTTGGTGCCCCCGGTACTCAGCCCCGGAGGGGGGCCACCGGTGCGGACGTGCTTCCGGCTGAACCGAGTCCCGCACCAAATGTGCCGCCAATGGCGGGGCCATCAGCCTCGTCATGAGCTCCCGATGATTGCCCCGGCGGAGGCCAAAGGTGTCCACGGGTCCCCGAGCCCCAGACGAGGGATGTAGGAGAGGACGAAGACGGAGTTCCCCTTAAAAGAAAGAGGACAGTCTCCCGTGCGCTACCGTCGGAGATTCCTGCGGGGGTTCCCGTGCAGGAGGGGGATGCCCACTTCGTGGTCCCATCGGGGCTTTCCTTCGCTGCCAGCCTTCTTGCTGGTATGGAGGAGTCGATCGGCGGCCAGATGCCTCGGGAGACCCTCAGGGCCCAAATGGCAGCTATCGCGCAAGAGGCGGTTCAGGCATGTACTCCCTCATGTATTGTTTTGAGCGCCCTCTTCTTAGTTCAAGTGTCCCTAAGTCGCTTTGCCGTTTTTCCCCAGGTCCTTCAGCACTGCGCCCTCGTTACTCGTATGGAGGCCGATGGGCCTTCCATGCTGTGAGGTCAGCAGAAGAGTCTTCTTCGGAGGCCGAGGATCTGCGACTCGAGCTGCGTCTGGAGAAGGAAAGGATGGATGTCCTTGAAGCCCGGTCGGAAGCCGCGGAGCTCTCCGTTTCAAAGTGCCGGGAGTCCTATTGCCGCCTGAGCGAGTCCCACCAAGCCATCGAGGCGAAGTTGGTGGAACTGGCCGACCACTTTGCCGCCATGAAGAGGGCAAGGGATGCCAGCAGGTGTGATGCCGAGGCGGCGTTTCAGACGGTGGAGGTTGCCGAGATCCGGGCTAGGAAGGCGGTGGCTGATTACAAGGGGTCGGACCAGTTTTACGTTGATCTTGGCGAGGCCTCCGCCATTGCATGGAACAAAGCTCTTGATGCCGTCAAGGAGCAGCTTCCAGAGTTTGCCGACGGTGAGCTTCGAGCTCGGGTCCCACTTTCAGTGGTCATGCCCCATGTCGACAGTGATGAGGGAAGCGAGGTCTAGGCCAGGCTCGCGACCCGAACTTCTTGGCTTTTCCTCCGCTCTCTTTTGTAAGCCTCCGGGCGTTTTGTAAGGCTGGGGAGCCCACAATACCCTTGTAAAGACTTTGACTTTGTGAATAAAGATTTTTGTTTTTGCAGTAGTGTTTGTTCTCGTATTTTCCTTTGTCGGTAAGCACTCGTATTTGCGCAACACTGCCTTCGTTTTATGTCGGTTCTTTGTCTAGCGATCACACATTGAGTTGAATCTGTTTGTTTGCTGAGTGTGCAAAGACCGGTGCGAAGACGGTATCTCCATAGCCTCGAAGTCGAGGTGGAGATTGCTTAGACATAGAACCGGATGCCTCTTGACGAGGTCATGTTCCTTAGTGTGGGAAGCTTGGAGAGGCATGCCGGTGATCGACCGAGCAGGGCAGCTGCTCGGTGCCTCTTGGCGAGGGCTTTGATCCCTGGTGTGTTGGGATAGGGATCCATCAGCCAGGGATAACCGAGCAAGGGTGGGCCCGGTTGCCTCTTTCGAGGGCTTTTGATCCTTAGCGCGGGAAGAGCCGTGAGTGGCCTACTAAGGATGGGGCCGAGCAGGGTAGCTGCTGTTAGTGTATATGCCCTAGAGGCCATTACTGTATCATACTAGTTTGTATATTACTTAATGGAAGCTTAGGATATTCACCTTGTATATACAATCTTGCTCAAAATAGTACTATGCTACTTGGTTTGTTTCTACTTCAATGTGTACTTGTGTTTATTTTAGTATATCACCTATACACATTAGTGGAGCCCTTAGGATGTTTGCTTGATTACCAGCGTTGTGATGGCAGTCACACTAGTGGGGGCTGGGTAATCTATAAGCACATCCTTATGCAGGTCCCTGGTCGCAGGACTATCGAGACAGGGCATCGATACTCCGGCGTAAACTAGCGCATGCGCTTCTCATCCCAGTGTGGGAGACGGTCTGTCCCACAGCCGTTAGTACGTCGTACTGGAGATAGTATGCGGGTGCTCGTTAGGTTACGAGTACACTGGACAGGACTCGTCGGGAACTGACCGGTTGGTATTATACCTATCGTCAGTTATCAGTTCCCAGGTGACATGAGTACAGCTTAGTCCGCTGACTTGACACTGTCACTTCGCCTCGAGTGTGTTTCCACTGTACTTTGATTACTACCCTACCACGGCTCAAAGGAGTCGTGCAAACAGGTAGTAGTTGGGTGCAGTCCCGAAGCACTTGGAGGCAGTGACGGTTAGACAGGATTCGTCTCTCCCGGTATTGGGGGTTGACATCGCGCTGTGTCTAGGAGAGCCATTACACGAGTAGTTGTAGGGTTCCTAGGCACTCTAGTGAGGTCTCACAAAGCATCGAACATGCCAAATTAAAAAAAAATGGTGCCGAGAAATCCTAGACTACGGATCTTTGCTAGAATTCTAGGCGAAAAGAAAAGCTAGTTAACACTTAACTATAGTTTAAACGGAAATACAATCTTTGTAGATCCGGATGTTCACCTCCACGGCTCCGCAACGATGTCTTCTCGCTGTCCAAGTCGAACTCCGGGCTCAAGCGTCGGCTTCGTCGGAGAAACGGGTGAGCTAGGTCGCCGGTTTCGTGTCAAAGACGATCTACGTCGAGGCATCGCAAGTTCAAGCTCCGACTTCACAAAGTGATGAAATTTGTGAAGAAAACACCCAAAACCACTTGGCAAGAGGTAGAGGATGAAGAAATAGGAGATGGGTTCACTTTAGATTTGGATTTCTCTCACTAAATCTCAAGTTGCCATTAGAGTAGCAAGCTTGAAGAAGAAGAAGAAGATGGAGCTCAAGAAAGAATATGATGAGCCTTTTTTTAAAATAAAAAGAAAAATGAATACTTATCATAATTCTTACTAGGGTTAAGTGTAGAGAATCTACCATGGTTAATAGATGGGTTAGGGTTAAGCATGAGTCAAAGCTTCATGAAGCTTCAACAAAAAGACAAAGAAAGCCATCATTCCATTTTAAACTTATCCAAATAAATGAATAAACAAATAAATGAATAACTAAAAATGCAAAACCCTAATTATCATAATAACCATGGTTTAATTCTATTCACTTAACCATATGATCAAGTATCATCAAACATGATACAAAAAAGTGCACAAAAGTATATCACATATACAATGTGCAATCCAAGTGAGAAAAATCCGTTTAAAGTGAACCAATACTAGTTAATGCAAAGTAATATATCAAATATATAATTATACATTAAATCATTAAATCAACACTTGATTCAATGATCCGGTCATGTCGCACATAACCGACTAGTATTCAATGCATCGATTTATCGAATCAATGATTCGATAACTAGGTCATATCGAATATAAACAATCGAAACATATATCGCAAGAATGAAATGCGGTATCACATACTCGCATTATTCTCGGTCCTGCACATATCTCATATGCGCTCCTATTTCGTTTCGCTTGAACCAGGAAACCTCTGTGTAGGACTCTAAAGACTCGTCAATACGCCGGTAGCAGATGATGATCATATCAAGCACCCACAAGCCGCAAGCGGTCTGCTAAACGTAACGGCCATCCGGGTATTGAGCGATCAGAAGATCGACGAGCTAGCCCGCTCACACTCCTGCGAATCCGACCAGTAACACTTACTGTACAGTCCGGTCTCTTCGTCTGATACGTCGCATATCAAGTCTAGGGGTGGTATACGTCAGACCCCAATAACCCGATAAGTCGTGCCGATGTGAGGCTCGTAACGGGTCGAGAAACTACTGGTAACACTTACCAGTAAATCTCTGATCAGCCCTGGCCAGGGACTTCCCTGCTACGGCCAATCGAGCACAGCGCAACATCAACTCCCAATACCGGGAGAGACGAAACCCCTCCTATCGCTCATTGCCTCCATGTGACTCGGGACTGTACCCAAAGACCACCGTTTTGCACGCCCTCATGGACGTGGTAAGGTGGAGATCAAAGCACAGTGGGAATCACACAAGACTCTATGACGATCTCGGGTCTACAGACTAACCTGTACAAGTGTCACCTGAGAACTGCCATCTGACGTGAGGTATAATACCATCTGGGAGTTCTCGGCGAGTCCGTCCAGTGTACTCAGTCTCCACTGAGCACCCGTATACCATCTCTGATGTCAAACACCAATGGATATGGGATCATCCATCGCCCATCACATGGGTCGAGAAGCGTATACGCTAGTCTACTCTGGTATATCGATGCCCCGTCTCGATACACCCACGACTAGGGACCTTGAAGGATGTACTTATGGACTACCATATCCCCACTAGTATGATCTGCATCATAGTCCAGATAGTCAAGTACAAATCCTAAGGGCTTTACCAACATGTAACTATAAGACAGTATAAAGAGACTAGTGTACATGTTAAGATAAATAGCAACCAGATAGCATACTATCATATCGAGCAAGAAAGTCATCTCTATATATGTCCAAGCATCCAATATAATATACATCATCTGTACAATACTGGCCTCTAGGGCATACATACAACTAACAATCTCCCACTTGCACTAGGGCCAGCTGCTGTAGTATCTCATACCGAGTATCCCGAAGAGTCTCTCAAACTGTATCTGGGGAATGGCCTTCGTGAGTGGATCCGCCGTGTTGTTCTTCGTGTCAACTCTCCTGACCTCGATCTCCCGGCGATCAACTATCTCCCGGATCAGGTGATACCGCCTCAGAATATGCCTGGACCGCTGATGGGACCTGGGTTCCTTGGCTAAAGCCACCGCTCCATTGTTATCGCAATACAAAGGTATTGGACGCTCAATGGATGGAACCACTCCAAGTTCAGTAATGAACTTTTTGATCCAGACAGCTTCTTTAGCAGCATCGTTGGCAGCGATGTATTCAGCCTCCATCGTCGAGTCTGCCACGGTTTCCTGCTTGGAACTCTTCCAGCTAACCGCCCCTCCGTAAAGGGTAAAGACAAAGCCCGACTGCGACTTAGAGTCGTCCTTATCACTCTGGAAGCTCGAATCGGTAAAGGACTCCACTTGGAGTTCTCCGTTACCATACACCAAGAACATATCTCTAGTCCTTCGCAAGTACTTGAGAATGCTCTTCACAGCTGTCCAGTGACTCTCTCCAGGATCAGCTTGATACCTGCTCACTACACTTAGTGAGTATGCTACATCGGGTCTGGTACATAGCATCGCATACATGATAGAGCCTACCGCCGAAGCGTAGGGTATCCCTTGCATGCGAGCTCTCTCCAAATCAGTCTTGGGAGACATCTCTTTGGAGAGAGTGACTCCAGAGATCGTGGGCATATTCCTACGCTTGGACTCTTCCATACTAAACCTCTTTAGTATGGTGTCAATGTACCTGGATTGGGACAATCCCAAAATCCGTTTGGATCTATCTCTATAGATCCTAATTCCCAATATGCAGGAGGCATCACCAAGATCTTTCATTGAGAATCTTTGTGATAAGAAGAGCTTGACCGATTGCAGCATAGGAATATCATTTCCTATCAAGAGTATGTCGTCCACGTACAATACGAGGAAGACAACCTTACTCTCTGCCACCTTCTTGTAGATACAAGGTTCATCTGGATTTTTGACGAAATCAAACTCTTTGATAACGACGTCAAAGCAGATGTTCCAACTCCGCGATGCTTGCTTTAATCCATAAATGGATTTAAGCAGCTTGCACACCTTCCCGCTGCTCCCACTGTCTACGAAGCCCTCTGGCTGAGTCATGTACACGCACTCTTCTAAATCACCATTTAGAAAGGCGGTCTTAACATCCATTTGCCAGATTTCGTAGTCATGAAAGGCAGCAATGGCAAGCATGATTCGGATGGATTTAAGCATAGCCACTGGAGAAAAGCTCTCGTCATAGTCCACACCTGGTCTTTGACAAAAACCCTTTGCTACAAGTCTAGCTTTGAAAGTCTCCACTTTCCCATCTACACCAAGTTTCTTCTTAAAGATCCACTTGCTCCCAATGGGTTTTACCCCTTCAGGAGCAACTTCCAAAGTCCATACTTTGTTGGTGTACATGGAATCCATCTCGGACCGCATAGCATCCAGCCATTTCACTGAGTCCCCACTCGTGATGGCCTGCTCGAAGCTAGTTGGGTCATCATCCTCCATGATGCAATCCTCGCTTCCACCATCAATGAGAAAACCGTAGTATCTCTCAGGTGGACGAGAAACCCTACCAGATCGGCGGAGAGGCTGAGGTTCGTCGGAAGCTACTGAATGCTCTGGTTCCACTAAATCTTCTGTTGTGTTTTGTTCAGCTGGAACCTTTTCCAGTTCTACCTCAGAGCCACTAATTTCTTTTGTAAGAAATTCCTTTTCTAAAAAGGTGGCATGTTGAGCAACAAATACTCTTTGTTCCTCACTGTGGTAGAAGATATACCCTCGCGAATGTTTGGGATATCCAACAAACTTACACAAAACAGATCTTGCCTCGAGTTTGTCCGGTTTTTGTCTTTTGACATAGGCCGGGCAACCCCATATCTTTATAAAATTAAGATATGGTCTCTTCCCTTCCCATATCTCATATGGTGTGGTAGGCACAGATTTGGTGGGAATCCTGTTCAGTAGGTATGCTGCTGTTTCCAGTGCATATCCCCAGAAGGAAATAGGCAACTCAGCTACACTCATCATAGAGCGCACCATATCTAATAGGGTGCGGTTTCTCCGCTCCGATACACCGTTGTGCTGTGGTGTATATGGAGGAGTTAGCTGAGAGAGAATCCCATTCTCTTTTAGGAAGTCCAGGAATTCAATGCTCAAGTATTCTCCTCCTCGATCAGATCGTAGAATTTTAATACTTTTTCCGGTTTGGTTCTCAACTTCTTGTTTATATTCCCTAAATTTCTCAAAAGCTTCCGATTTGTGTTTCATCAGGAACACATACCCGAACCTAGAGAGATCGTCAGTGAATGTAATGAAGTATTAAGAACCATCCCTGGCATGTGTAGACATGGGACCGCATACATCACTATGTATTAGTCCTAAGAGTTCGGTAACTCTTTCTCCGTGTCCCGTAAACGGAGTCTTGGTCATCTTGCCTTTGAGACATGACTGGCAAGTGTCATAGGATGAAAATTCAAACGGATTTAAATATCCATCCTTATGCAACTTAGCTAGTCGTGTCGCATTGATGTGACCCAGTCTACAATGCCACAAGAAGGATTCGTTGAGTTCAGAACTCTTCCTCTTGTGTGTGTTTGTTATGCTCAGAACTGTTGATTGATTTAGAACATAAATGCCATTGCACAACGTGCCTGATCCAACCAACTTTTGGTCACGGAAAATGTTCATAACATTGTCCTGCAATACAAAATTATATCCTTCTTTACTCAATAAAGAAACCGATATAATGTTCCATATCAGGTTCGGCATGTAATAGCATTCGTTCAGAACCAATGTATTACCAGTTGGTAATACAAGGTGATATTCTCCGACAGTCTTAGCTGCAACAATTGCACCATTTCCAACTCTAATGTCTTTATCACCTTCTCCAAGTTCTCTACCTTTCCTAAGCCCATGTAACTGATTACATATATGGGATCCTGACCCGGTATCCAATACCCAGGACGTAGAGCAAATGGAGAAACAGTTCTCAGTAACGAACACACCCGAAGAAAATGCATCATCATGTACATTCTTCATTCGGGTGGCATGGGAATCCTGGTATTCCCCTATATCCTGTTCAGTCCTATAACTCTTATAGGAAAAAACGGAACCAACGTTTCCCAGCACAGTATAACATGCGAGTTCGGTCAATACATCCATATTATTATCTTCATTAGGGCATGAAATGGTCGCTACCTGGAGAGAGAGAGAAGAAAACACTTTAGCGTATGCTCGTGCAAGATCAGATTGGTTATTATCTTATCTAATCAGGATGGCTCCCACTGCTTTTTATCAAATCTTCCTCCAAACCCTAAAAGGAAAGACTAGCCGGGATTAATTACACACTACAGGTTCGCCAATCTTTCAGCCAGGCCAGTGTCGGTACTTTGAGGGAGGTCCCCCGTGCTTTCGCACGAACCTAATTAATGTAAACCTCGTTTTCCCAGAGGCGTAACCTCGTTAACACCTTTCTAGACACCTACTTGATCGGCTAATTGTAATGTGTAAAACTCTCCCAGGAGTAACTCTTACTCGCAGCGGTATCGGGATCCAACTATCTCATAGAAGGTATGCAATCTCATTGCAAATTTCAACACTTGAAATTCCCGATAATATTTTGCCCCAAGCATCCTATGACCTTGACGGAGGTCAACAAACCACAGGGTGCAAGTCAAGTTCAACCCGTCATTTCTTGATTGAATCAAACCCACCCGCACGACCCTTGACGGAGGTCAACAAGGTCGTACGACTACCCTAATCCAATCTGCATCATATGCATAAGCAGACAAATACTAGTTAGCTACCGCACACTACGTCTTGACGGAGGTCAACAAACGTAGCACGAATACTAAGTAGGATTTATCTGAAATGACGGAGGGCTACGCAGGTTTTCATAAAACCATGAGCGTAATGAACTTGATATCGTTGTAGAATCAAATGAAGTTTTGAAATGGAGTGATTTTGAGGCTTTTCTAGTTTTGCTAAAGGAATCACTCCCGGTGAAGGGATCTCGGTCTTTTCCTCGTCGAATGAGGTGCGGGATATATCATATATATCGCTGTGCAAAGCAAAAACGCAAAAGCAGTCAAAAGAAAACCGAGTGTGTAGCATCTGCCAGTTATTGCTAAAGGAGTCACTCCCGGTGAAGGGATCTCGGTCCTTTCCTCATCGAATAAGGTGCAGGGTATATCATATATACCGCTATGCAAAGCAAGAACTGTAGCTACCTGTTTTATTTTAAAATCTGATTCTACAACATCATAGGTTTCTTTTCTTTCATTAATCACATTAATGAAGTCCCATCATTTAAATACCTAAACATCACAGATAGATATGACGTACACTTATGCCATCCGCATTCTCCTCGATGTCCCCTCGTGCACCGTTAGGTTAGGTAACTAACGACAGAGCGGGGCAGGGCTAGCGCGGGTGTAAAACATAAGTAACGTCTATATAATATATCATATATACTATATACTATATCCATCACAGAATCACATCACAGATATCGCAGCAGAATAAACATATGAAATATTGGATATACTAGGACGTCCGTGTTTTCAATACGAGCCAGTATAAAACACGGATTCCACGGTCGTGATGAATAGCCAATCCCACACCCCTAGACCCCTACGAGAGCGGCAAGCAACCCTGCCAATCCTAGGGTTAGGAGACCCGGACTCGACTCCTCGAGTTGGTCTCCCACTGGACCCCAGAACCCGGTTACTTGTGCTCCCCTCCTTGGGTCTATCCTAATGCGGAAAAGTAAATAATATACAAAGGGTGACAACTTCCGCTACCTGGAAGCGCCCCAAATAAAAGAATATTACATACAAGTTTTTACATGAATGAAAATGAAAAACACTCATCTCACATAAAAACCCCCGGCTATTCAAACACGACAATCCAATATAACATATCCAGCAACTCATAACATCACATGTCATCAACGTAAGTAAATATGCGCATCCCAATTGTCGTTGACATATAGCAACGAAACCGGCGATTCACATATTACACTTACGGTCACAGAAAAGAAAGTGTAAAACTACAACAATTGGAATCCGCAACCTCTTTAGACATCACATGCCTAACAGTTATAAACCCCGCATTTTAGTCCCATCATCGAAAACTCTTTTCGATATCTTGTGAAACTAAACCGCTAGATTTATAACATTCTATCAGTTATCTCATAACTATTTGTGAATTCCAATTATTGTATCCATTTCCGGATAAATAAAATATATCAAACTTTCCGATCGAACATTCGAACACCCAAGTTTTCCCGACACCGATCAACACATGAAATAGGTTCAAAGACATTCACTTCATGCCTCAGTACCAACGGTCCAGCCGTAGAAGGGTCAAGCCAACGCCTCACATGTGGCACGCCGTACTGCCCCAAACCCGAAGGTTCAAAGGGCAGTTCAAGACGGTCACATAATCGAGTTAAGGTTTGTTGTCTTCTAGAGGGACCATCGCGTTACTTGCACTACTTCGAACGTCTTTTAACCACAGAAAAATCCAACACTTGGAATTTTTCGGCAGGGGAAAAGTTGGGTATTTGTATCCGGTCAAACTTTTTAACATATTCTAATAATTATCCGGAAAGCCAAATAGACAAAATTTGATACCCCGATCGAAACACCGAATCTCCAAAACAACTCAGAAAATTCAACTCTTGAAAAAATATTAAAAATTCCCAGAAAAAACAACACTGGAAACTAACAGTTACTGTGCAAAATAATTTAAGTATTGTGGCCGTACGGCCGCTGAACCGCCGCCTGAGCTATAGCTCAGGCCGCGGATCCGCGCTAGGACAAATGAATTGGGCCTCCAAATTGCACAGTAACTCTTAGATGTTTGTGATGTGTTCTCTGCATATTTTTAATTTTGAAAAAGTCCAGATTTCAGAAATCGTCCAGAGAGCAATTTTGGGTTCGGGTTTTCGGTTCGTCCGGGTTTCAAATTCCATCTAGACTTCGCCTATGGCTCTAGCTAGGCTCTGATACCACTGTAGGGTTCCTAGGCACTCTAGTGAGGTCTCACAAATCATCGAACATGCCAAATTAAAAAAAAATGGTGCCGAGAAATCCTAGACTACGGATCTTTGCTAGAATTCTAGGCGAAAAGAAAAGCTAGTTAACACTTAACTATAGTTTAAACGGAAATACAACCTTTGTAGATCCGGATGTCCACCTCCACGGCTCCGCAACGATGTCTCCTCGCTGTCCAAGTCGAACTCCGGGCTCAAGCGTCGGCTTCGTCGGAGAAACGGGTGAGCTAGGTCGCCGGCTTCGTGTCAAAGACGATCTACGTCGAGGCATCGCAAGTTCAAGCTCCGACTTCACAAAGTGATGAAATTTGTGAAGAAAACACCCAAAACCACTTGGCAAGAGGTAGAGGATGAAGAAATAGGAGATGGGTTCACTTTAGATTTGGATTTCTCTCACTAAATCTCAAGTTGCCATTAGAGTAGCAAGCTTGAAGAAGAAGAAGAAGATGGAGCTCAAGAAAGAATATGATGAGCCTTTTTTTAAAATAAAAAGAAAAATGAATACTTATCATAATTCTTACTAGGGTTAAGTGTAGAGAATCTACCATGGTTAATAGATGGGTTAGGGTTAAGCATGAGTCAAAGCTTCATGAAGCTTCAACAAAAAGACAAAGAAAGCCATCATTCCATTTTAAACTTATCCAAATAAATGAATAAACAAATAAATGAATAACTAAAAATGCAAAACCCTAATTATCATAATAACCATGGTTTAATTCTATTCACTTAACCATATGATCAAGTATCATCAAACATGATACAAAAAAGTGCACAAAAGTATATCACATATACAATGTGCAATCCAAGTGAGAAAAATCCGTTTAAAGTGAACCAATACTAGTTAATGCAAAGTAATATATCAAATATATAATTATACATTAAATCATTAAATCAACACTTGATTCAATGATCCGGTCATGTCGCACATAACCGACTAGTATTCAATGCATCGATTTATCGAATCAATGATTCGATAACTAGGTCATATCGAATATAACCAATCGAAACATATATCGCGAGAATGAAATGCGGTATCACATACTCGCATTATTCTCGGTCCTGCACATATCTCATATGCGCTCCTATTTCGTTTCGCTTGAACCAGGAAACCTCTGTGTAGGACTCTAAAGACTCGTCAATACGCCGGTAGCAGATGATGATCATATCAAGCACCCACAAGCCGCAAGCGGTCTGCTAAACGTAACGACCATCCGGGTATTGAGCGATCAGAAGATCGACGAGCTAGCCCGCTCACACTCTTGCGAATCCGACCAGTAACACTTACCGTACAGTCCGGTCTCTTCGTCTGATACGTCGCATATCAAGTCTAGGGGTGGTATACGTCAGACCCCAATAACCCGATAAGTCGTGCCGATGTGAGGCTCGTAACGGGTCGAGAAACTACTGGTAACACTTACCAGTAAATCTCTGATCAGCCCTGGCCAGGGACTTCCCTGCTACGGCCAATCGAGCACAGCGCAACATCAACTCCCAATACCGGGAGAGACGAAACCCCTCCTATCGCTCATTGCCTCCATGTGACTCGGGACTGTACCCAAAGACCACCGTTTTGCACGCCCTCATGGACGTGGTAAGGTGGAGATCAAAGCACAGTGGGAATCACACAAGACTCTATGACGATCTCGGGTCTACAGACTAACCTGTACAAGTGTCACCTGAGAATTGCCATCTGACGTGAGGTATAATACCATCTGGGAGTTCTCGGCGAGTCCGTCCAGTGTACTCAGTCTCCACTGAGCACCCGTATACCATCTCTGATGTCAAACACCAATGGATATGGGATCATCCATCGCCCATCATATGGGTCGAGAAGCGTATACGCTAGTCTACTCTGGTATATCGATGCCCCGTCTCGATACACCCACGACTAGGGACCTTGAAGGATGTACTTATGGACTACCATATCCCCACTAGTATGATCTGCATCATAGTCCAGGTAGTCAAGTACAAATCCTAAGGGCTTTACCAACATGTAACTATAAGACAGTATAAAGAGACTAGTGTACATGTTAAGATAAATAGCAACCAGATAGCATACTATCATGTCGAGCAAGAAAGTCATCTCTATATATGTCCAAGCATCCAATATAATATACATCATCTGTACAATACTGGCCTCTAGGGCATACATACAACTAACAGTAGTCCCTGGCCAGGGCAAGCGAGATATACTGGTAGGCTTCCAGTGTTATCTCAGGGTGTATTGGGCTTCACTCCGACACGACTTGTAACGCTATTAGGGGACTGACGTTTACCGCCCCCCTAGGCCCGCCATGCGATGTATCAGACGAACAGACCGGACTGTACGGAGACTGTTACAGTCAGACTCAGTAGGAGTTCAGATGGGTTTCACCTCGTCAGTCTTCTTGTCGGCATCTACCCGGGGACCGTTACGCACAGCTAGTGCCGCTTGCGGTCTGTGGTTAAATCCACTGCCAGCGTAGTGCCGAGTCTTTAGAGTCCCACACAGAAAGCTATTCTCCTTTAGGATAAAGAGTAGAGGTCGCATGGTTTTGCGACAGGTCGCATGGTTTTGCGACAGGGTTCGATCACATCCGTGCACTTGTGCACGTACAGTGTCCGGACAGTTAACACTAGTGGGCTTTGGTTTAAGCCAGATCCTAGTGTACGTTTTGGGATTGATTTTATCTCGTTTGTATCGTGTTCTTCGGAACGCGGATGCGGGTGTGTATGCACAGTTGACGGAGAGACAGAGGCAGAGTATTCTCATTAGGGTTGTTGACCGTTGACTGTTGACTATTGACTTTTTGCTCAATCCTAATGAGAATATGATATATGATTAACATTAATATTAATTAAGTATTATAGTGACATGGTTGTTGAGGGGTTGACTTTGTTGACTTGTTGATTTTGTTGACCGGTTGACTAGGTTAGACTAGTTGACCATCATCATGACAATGGCTATCATTCCATGGCAAAGACTTTTGCTTGCTTGTTTATTTATGCAAAATGAGTGCATGAAATGATATAGCCATTTTGACTTAAACCATTTACACAATACTTGATTACTATTTTTGTTATGATGGCTTTTGGATTATGAGAGGTGAGAATGAGATGAGTATGGTTCATTCTATCATTTGCTTTCTCTCTCTTGAGCTCTCTCATTCTCAAGCTCTCCCTCTTCCTCTTGCTCTCTCTACCTCAAGACAAACCATTCTCATGTGTTGAGACTCATTGCCTTAGAGATAAAAGACACCAAAACATTCCTCTACTCATTCTAGTTCACAAGGCCTAGCAAGCCAAGTGATCTAGTTTCTTCAAAGTTCGAAGAAGAAGCCAAAGGTAGAAGCTTTCGGGTGGATCCATCTTCGGCGCAAGGAGACGACGAGGTGAAGCCGATCCGGACAACCATCGAGGCTTGAAGACGAAGGAGTTCAAGAAAGAAAGGTATAACCCCCAAACCGAGTAGTTAACAACTCCTAGTTAGGTTGTTAGTTAGATATTTAACAAAGATCCGGTTTTGAGTCCATGTTACCGCCTCTAGAAAAATTGTTTTTCACCAAATTCCGCAAGCCCGAAAGTAACGGGAGAGGTAGCATGGACTTACAGTGGTATCAGAGCCTAGTTAAACTCTATCTAACATGTTAGAAAAGTTACTAGAAGATCGATCAAAGAAAAAGTCACGAAACGAACCCGATATGTCAAGTTTCTGCCGATTTTTTTTCTGTTCAAAAATTGATAAATTTCATCTTAAAAATCGGCTCAGGCTTTTTATTGAATAACCACAAAATTTGGACCCACGAACCGATCAAAGCACCGCGGAAACGCGGCGGGAGTACGCTCCCGCCGCGGTTCCGTGGCCAAGTTGACTCGGCCGAGGTCCAAACTTTGTGCAGTGTATTTCTGGGGTTGTTTTGGGATTTTTGAAATATGTCTTTTCAGCCCAGATTTTCCAGAACGAAAATTTTGTGTTTGGGGCCTAAAAATCCGTATTTTTGATCGAACTTCTAAAGACTTAAGCTGACGGGTTTTTATCTGTGATGTGATATTTGTATTGAACGCCTGCTAATCGCTATATGTCGATTAGTGGGGGTTATACAAATCTGTGATCTGTAATGTTGCTGGAATGTGTATATGAATTCATTGGATTGTCGCGGGTGAATAGCCGGGGGTTGTGAGACGAGAGTTTTCTTTTCTTTCAATTCATGTAAATTTGTAAATTGATATAATAATTATTTGTATGGCCGCACAACCGGGTCGGGGTTGTAGCCGTTATTGTATAATTTCTTTTTACTGTTTTTGCTCCTAGGATAGACCCATAGAGGGGGTGCACAAACTACCGGGTATGCCGAAATACCGAGTGGCCTACTCACGGAGTTGAGGGAGGTTGCTTCGCTTCGGGTACTTGGCGGGTAGTTTGCCGCACCCGTAGGGGTCTTGGGTGGGGTATTGGCTATTCACCGCGACCGTGTAATCCGCTTTTCGTTACAGGCTCGTACGAATTGCGGGTTCCTAGTATATCCAATGTGTTCATCTGTGATCTGAAATGGCTATCATTGCAATATATCTATATATGATATTATTTAGGCGTTACTTATGTTTTACAGCCGCGCTAGCCCAGCCCCCACTCTGTTGTTAGTTAAGTAACCTAACGGGTAATGACGGGGCCCCGTGGCGAATGCGAATGGCATAAGCGTACGTCATATTTTGGTTGTTTTCTGCAATGGTAGGATTAAATGATGGGACGCATTAAAAGAACTAATGCAAGAATATCACGCATTAAAAGAACTAACGCAAGAAAATAAACCAAGTAAAAGTCGTTGGAACACTTTCGAAAAACCACTCGGTTCTTTTCAAAACCAACTTTTAAATGCGGAGCTTGAGCCACTCCTTTTAAAAGCTATCTCGTTCTATCGATTATATCAAGTTCACTACGTTCACGGTTTAGCCAAAACCATTCGTAGCCCTCTATCATTTCAGTTAAATATTCGGTAGTATTCAAGCTATGTATTTTGACCTCACGCCAAGGCATAGTGATTGGTAGCTGCCGGATATTTATCTGTTGCATAGATAGAATGCGTTGGTTTGGGACAGCCGTACTGCCATTTTGGCCTACGTCAAGGGTAGGTACGGGTGGGTTCAAATTAACCTGGATAATGATGGGAAGAACTTGACATGTGACTTATGACATTTTGACCTCACGCCAAGGTCATAAGAGCATGGGGCAAAAATCCACATCGGGAGTTTCAAAAGAACTGAAACTTGCTAGTGTTGCATACCATTTGGAGTGTGATGATTCTGGTAGGATTCCTTCAGTTTCGTCACACGATGATATTTGGATCCCGATCCTACTGTGAGTATATGCTACTCCTCGGGAAATTTCTCACTTAACGATCAATGCTATAAACCAAGTAGGTGTCTAGAAAGGTGTTAGCGGGGCTACGCCCCCAGGGAAAAGAGGTTATTTAATTAAGGAACTTCGCGAAAGCGTTGAAAAACCTCCCTCGAAGTACCGACACCAGCCTGGCCGAACGGTTAAGCAAGAATTGTACGGTGAGATTGATCCTGACTAATTCTTCCTTTTTGGTTTGAGAAGGGATTCAAGAGACAGTGGGAGCCATCCTGTTTAGATAAACTAAAAACCACTCTAAACTTGCAAGAGTATCATGCTGAGTGTTTCTTCTCTCTCCTAATTGCAGCGACCAATCGACATGACTGGACTTAAGTTACTTCTAGATAAAAACATACTGACAGGGCCAAACTACAAAGATTGGCTCAGGAATGTCAAGATGGCAATCACTTACGACAAGCTGGGGTATTTTCTTACCACCAAAGCTCCCCCTGTCCCAGGTCCCAAAACCAGCGTCGTGGATAAGGAAATCCGTAAGACCTGGGAAATCGATTGCGCGAAGGCCAAGTGCCTCGTGCTTGCCTCTATGGACAACGAACATCAGAGGAGGCACGAGAATATGGACCTCGAATCCATATTTCTCCATACAAAAGAACTGTATGGAGAGCAGTCTCGTATCGCAAGATACGAAGTGTCGAAGAAGTTATTTTCGGCAAGGTTGGCCGTCGGATCATCGGTAGCGGAACACGTGCTTAAGATGATTGGCTACATAGAAGAGCTCGCAGACCTTGGGACCACGTTGGAGAATGAGCTCTATACGGACTTGATTCTCCAGTCCCTTCCTTCCACTTACGCCCAGTTTATCCTGAACTTCAACTTACAAGAAAAGGAAGTTGAACTTTCAGAACTCCTCAACATGCTGAGGAGCGCAGAGGGCACCCTACAGAAAAGTAGGGAAACATCCACTTTGTTTGTAGGAGGATCTTCCTCTTCTAGGTCCAAGACGAAAGCCAAGGGAAAGAAGAAGAAAGCCCCCGCCAAACCAAGGGGCGGTGTTAGTAAAGTGGATACGAAGGGAAAGGCAAAAGCAACAAAGAAAGTGGGAAAGCTTGTGGATAAGGAAGAATGCTTCTATTGTCATAAGAAGGGACACTGGAAAAATGATTGCAGGGCTTGGAAGGCCAGAACACAGGATCTGAAGCAGGTTGCGGCTTCAGCTTCAGGTGTGTATGTTATTGAAAACTGTCTTTCAATAAACTCTACTTCCTGGGTATTGGATACCGGATCAGGATCTCATATCTGTAATTCTTTACAGGCGTTGAGAAACCATAGGGTTTTGAAGGCAGGTGACATGACCCTCAAAGTTGCAAACGGAGCTAGCATGGATGCTAAGGCCGTGGGGGACTATCACCTGGGAATGTCAGATGGACATGTTTTGGTTTTGCGTAATTGCTTTTTTGTACCCAACGCAACTTGTAATATCATTTCTGTATCTTTGGTTTCTAAAGAAGGTTATGAATTTGCGTTTGTAAGCAATGTTGTAAACATTCACCTTAATCAAGTTCTGACTGGGTCAGGTACATTGAGAAATGGTATATACGTATTAAACCAACCACAGATTTTCAATGTCCAGAATACACACAAAAGAAAGTCTCCAGAAATCAATCAGACTTTCTTATGGCATTGTAGACTGGGTCACATCAATGAGAGAAGATTGACTAGGTTACATACAGAAGGATATTTGAATCCGTTCGAATATCAATCGTATGCTACTTGTCAATCCTGTCTCAAAGGAAAGATGACAAAGACTCCGTTCACTGGACACGGAGTAAGAGCGAGCGAGCTCTTGGGACTCGTACACAGCGACGTGTGCAGTGCAATGTCTACACATGCGCGAAGCGGTTTTTCTTACTTCATTACTTTTACGGATGATTTTTCAAGATTCGGACATGTCTTCTTAATGAAACATAAATCCAAAACCTTTGGAAAATTCCAGGAATACAAGAATGAGGTAGAAAAACAAACCGGCAAAAGTATCAAGATTCTAAGATCGGATCGAGGTGGTGAATACTTGAGTGCCGAGTTCCTGGACTATTTAAAAGAGAATGGAATTCTCTCTCAGCTTACTCCTCCATACACTCCGCAACATAACGGTGTATCGGAGAGACGGAACCGAACCCTATTGGATATGGTACGGTCCATGATGAGTAACACTGAGTTACTGCGATCATTCTGGGGATATGCGCTAGAATCAGCCGCATACCTTTTGAACCGAGTTCCTACTAAGACTGTGCCTACCACACCATATGAGTTATGGAGTGGGAAGAAACCCTATCTTCAATATCTGAAGATCTGGGGATATCCAGCTTTTGTCAAAAAGCAGCACGTGGACAAACTCGAGGCACGCTCAGTACTGTGCAAGTTTGTGGGATACCCAAAGAACACCAGGGGGTATCTTTTTTACCATGCAGAGGAACAAAAAGTCCTTATTTCTCATAATGCCCACTTTCTAGAACACCAGTTCTTGGAAAGGGAAATTAGTGGGAGCGCAGTAGAACTGGAAGAAATTCCAGAACCACAGACTATTACTGAAAGCTTAGTAGAACCAGAGGGTTCAAAAGAACATGACATTCCTACGCCGCTCCGCAGGAGTAGTAGGCAGTCTCATCCGCCCGAGAGATACTGCGATTTTCTCATAGACGGGGATAGAGAGGATTGCATCATAGATTATGATGAGCCTACTAGCTTCCAGCAGGCCGTTCAGAGCGTTGACTCGGTAAAATGGCAGGATGCAATGCGGACCGAAATGGAGTCCATGTACACCAACAAAGTATGGACGTTGGACATTGCTCCAGACGGGGTAAAACCCGTAGGATGCAAGTGGATCTTCAAAAGGAAGATTGGTGTAGATGGATAGGTTGAGACCTATAAAGCTAGACTTGTTGCAAAGGGTTTCCGTCAAAGACCTGGCTTGGACTATGACGAAACCTTTTCTCCAGTGGCTATGCTGAAATCCATTCGGATCCTTCTTGCCATTGCTGCCTTCCACGATTATGAGATCTGGCAAATGGACGTAAAGACCGCTTTTCTAAATGAAAATTTAGAGGAGTGTGTATATATGGACCAACCAGAAGGTTTCATTCAGAGTGGGAGCAGCGGAAAGGTGTGCAAGTTGCTTAAGTCCATCTATGGACTAAAGCAGGCATCACGGAGTTGGAACATCTGTTTTGATGAGACAGTCAAGAAATTTGGCTTTATCAAAAATCCAGATGAACCAAGCATCTATAGTAGATTTGTAGTGAGAACTGTAGTATTCCTCGTTTTATACGTGGATGACATTCTCTTAATAGGAAATGACATTCCTATGCTACAATCTGTCAAGGGGTTCTTGTCACACAGGTTCTCCATGAAAGACCTGGGTGATGCCTCATACATCCTGGGGATCCGGATCCATCGTGATAGATCCAAGAGGATATTAGGACTTTTACAGTCCAGGTACATCGACACCATACTGAAAAGATTCAGTATAGAAGATTCCAAGCGCGGTAACCTACTGGCTTGTCACGGGATCACCCTCTCTAAAGAGATGTCTCCCTAGACTGATTTGGAGAGGGATCGCATGTCTATTATACCCTACGCTTCTGCGGTAGGCTCTATAATGTATGCGATGTTGTGTACCAGACCGGATGTAGCTTAAGCACTGAGTGTGGTAAGTCGGTATCAGTCAAACCCTGGGGAGAAACACTGGATAGCGGTAAAGATATTTCTCAAGTACCTGAGAAGGACTAATGAGATGTTCTTGGTGTATGGCGGAAAAGACCTCCAGATCGAGGCCTTTGCTGACTCCAGCTTCCAGAGTGACAAGGATGATTCCAAGTCCATGTCGGGTTTTGTCTTTACCCTCAATGGAGGGGCGGTGTGTTGGAAGAGTTCCAAACAGGAAACCGTTGCTGACTCAACTATGGAAGCGGAATACATCGCTGCATCTGATGCCGTAAAAGAAGCCGTCTGGATGAGGAAGTTCTTGAAAGAACTTCAGGTGGTTCCGTCCATTGTTGATCCAATACCTCTGTATTGCGACAACAACGGGGCTATAGCTTTAGCGAAGGAACCCAGGTCCCATCAGAGATCCAGACACATCTTGAGGCGGTATCACCTGATCAGGGAGATCGTGGATCGCCAGGAGATCGAGGTTTGGAGGGTTGCTTCAGAAGATAACACTGCAGATCCATTCACCAAGGCCTTGCCCCAGGCTCAGTTCGAGCGGCTGATCGAGATGATAGGTCTTCGATACGCCAGTACATGGCCTTAGTGCAAGTGGGAGATTGTTAGTGTATATGCCCTAGAGGCCATTACTGTATCATACTAGTTTGTATATTACTTAATGGAAGCTTAGGATATTCACCTTGTATATACAATCTTGCTCAAAATAGTACTATGCTACTTGGTTTGTTTCTACTTCAATGTGTACTTGTGTTTATTTTAGTATATCACCTATACACATTAGTGGAGCCCTTAGGATCTTTGCTTGATTACCAGCGTTGTGATGGCAGTCACACTAGTGGGGGCTGGGTAATCTATAAGCACATCCTTATGCAGGTCCCTAGTCGCAGGACTATCGAGACAGGGCATCGATACTCCGGAGTAGACTAGCGCATGCGCTTCTCATCCCAGTGTAGGAGACGGTCTGTCCCACAGCCGTTAGTACGTCGTACTAGAGATAGTATGCGGGTGCTTGTTAGGTTACGAGTACACTGGACAGGACTCGTCGGGAACTGACCGGTTGGTATTATACCTATCGTCAGTTATCAGTTCCCAGGTGACATGAGTACAGCTTAGTCCGCTGAGTAGACACTGTCACTTCGCCTTGAGTGTGTTCCCACTGTACTTTGATTACTGCCCTACCACGGCTCAAAGGAGTCATGCAAACAGGTAGTAGTTGGGTGCAGTCCCGAAGCACTTGGAGGCAGTGACGGTTAGACAGGATTCGTCTCTCCCGGTATTGGGGGTTGACATCGCGCTGTGTCTAGGAGAGCCATTACACGAGTAGTCCCTGGCCAGGGCAAGCGAGATATACTGGTAGGCTTCCAGTGTTATCTCAGGGTGTATTGGGCTTCACTCCGACACGACTTGTACCGCTATTAGAGGACTGACATTTACCGTCCCCTTAGGCCCGCCATGCGATGTATCAGACGAACAGACCGGACTGTACGGAGACTGTCACAGTCAGACTCAGTAGGAGTTCAGATGGGTTTCACCTCGTCAGTCTTCTTGTCGGCATCTACCTGGGGACCATTACGCACAGCTAGTGCCGCTTGCGGTCTGTGGTTAAACCCACTGCCAGCGGAATGTCGAGTCTTTAGAGTCCCACACAGAAAGCTATTCGCCTTTAGGCTAAAAAGTAGAGGTCGCATGGTTTTGCGACAGGTCGCATGGTTTTGTGACAGGGTTCGGTCACATCCGTGCACTTGTGTACGTACAGTGTCCGGACAGTTAACATTAGCGAGCTTTGGTTTAAGCCAGATCCTAGTGTACGTTTTGGTATTGATTTTATCTCGTTTGTATTCGTGTTCCTCGGAACGCGGATGCGGGTGTGTATGCACAGTTGACGGAGAGACAGAGGCAGAGGATTCTCATTAGGGTTATTGACCGTTGACTGTTGACTATTGACTTTTTGCTCAACCCTAATGAGAATATGATATATGATTAACATTAATATTAATTAAGTATTATAGTGACATGGTTGTTGAGGGGTTGACTTTGTTGACTTGTTGACTTTGTTGACCGGTTGACTAGGTTGGACTAGTTGACCATCATCATGACAATGGCTATCATTTCATGGCAAAGACTTTTGCTTGCTTGTTTATTTATGCAAAATGAGTGCATGAAATGATATAGCCGTTTTGACTTAAACCATTTACATAATACTTGATTACTATTTTTGTTATGATGGCTTTTGGATTATGAGAGGTGAGAATGAGATGAGTATGGTTCATTCTATCATTTGCTTTCTCTCTCTTGAGCTCTCTCATTCTCAAGCTCTCCCTCTTCCTCTTGCTCTCTCTACTTCAAGGCAAACCATTCTCATGTGTTGAGACTCATTGCCTTAGAGATAAAAGACACCAAAACATTCCTCTACTCATTCTAGTTCACAAGGCCTAGCAAGCCAAGTGATCTAGTTTTTTCAAAGTTCGAAGAAGAAGCCAAAGGTAGAAGCTTTCGGGTGGATCCATCTTCGGCGCAAGGAGACGACGAGGTGAAGCCGATCCAGACAACCATCGAGGCTTGAAGACGAAGGAGTTCAAGAAAGAAAGGTATAACCCCCTAACCGAGTAGTTAACAACTCCTAATTAGGTTGTTAGTTAGATGTTTAACAAAGATCCAGTTTTGAGTCCATGTTACCGCCTCTAGAAAAATTGTTTTTCACCAAATTCCGCAAGCCCGAAAGTACTGGGAGAGGTAGCATGGACTTACAGCTGCTTGGTGCCTTTTGGCGAGGGTTTTGATCCTTAGCGCGGGAGGGGCCGTGAGTGGCTTACTAAGGATGCGGCCGAGCAAGGTAGCTGCTCGGTGCCTCTTGGCGAGGGCTTTGATCCTTAGCGCGGGAGGGGCCGTGAGTGGTCTACTAAGGATGGCCGAGTAGGGTAGTTGCTCGGTGCCTCTTGGCAAGGGCTTTGATCCTTAGCACGGGAGGGGCCGTGAGTGCCCTACTAAGGATGGCCGAGCAGGGTAGCTGCTCTGTGCCTCTTGGCGAGGGCTTTGATCCTTAAGGACGAGCCGAGCAGGGTTACAGCCCGGTGCCTCTTGGCGAGGGCTTTGATCCCTGGTTTGGTAGGCTGCTACCAGCCAGGGATAACCGAGCAAGGGCGGTCCCGGTTTCCTCTTGGCAAGGGCTTTGATCCCTGGTTTGTTGGGGTAGGGAGCTACCAGCCAGGGATAACCGAGCAAGGGAGGGCCCGGTTGCCTCTTGCGAGGGCTTTGATCTTTAAGGACGGGCCGAGCAGGGTTATTGCCCGGTGCCTCTTGGCGAGGGCTTTGATCCCTGGTTTGGTAGGGAGCTACCAGCCAGGGATAACCGAGTAAGGACGGGCCCGGTTGCCTCTTGGCGAGGGCTTTGATCCCTGGTTTGTTAGGGTAGGGAGCTACCAGCCAGGGATAACCGAGTAAGGACGGGCCCGGTTGCCTCTTGGCGAGGGCTTTGATCCCTGGTTTGTTAGGGTAGGGAGCTACCAGCCAGGGATAACCGAGCAAGGGTGGGCCCAGTTGCCTCTTTCCGAGGGCTTTTCATCCTTAGTGAGGGAGGGGTCGTAAGTGGCTTACTAAGGATGGCCGAGCAGGGTTACTGCCCGGTGCCTCTTGGCGAGAGCTTTTTGTCCTTAAGGATGGCCGAGCAGGGTTGATGCCCGGTGCCTCTTGGTGAGGGATTTGATTCCTGACGTTGTGGGGTAGGGAAGCTACCAGTCATGGATAGCCGAGCGGGGTTGCTTCTGGGCTGCCTCTTCGTGAGGGCTTCGATCCTTGGCGTTGGAAGGCCGTGGGAGGCCTGCGAAGGATGAACCAAGCAGCGAAGCTGCTCGGTCGCCTCTTACTGAGGGCTTAGATCCCTGGGGTTGTAGGGTAGGCGAGCTACCGGCCAGGGATAGCCGAGTAGGGTAGCTGCTGGGCTGCCTCTTCGTGAGGATTTCGATCCTTGGCGCTGGAGGGGTCGTCGGAGGCCTTCCAAGGATGAACTAAGCAATGAAGCTGCTTGGTCGCTTCTTTTTGAGGGCTTAGATCCCTGGCGTTGTGGGGTAGGCGAGCTACCGGCCAGGGATAGCCGACCAGGGTAGCTGTTGGGTTGCCTCTTCGTGAGGGTTTCAATCCTTGGCGCTGGAGAGGCCGTGGGAGGCCTGCCAAGGATGAACCAAGCAGTGAAGCTGCTCGGTCGCCTCTTTGTGAGGGCTTAGATCCCTGGCATTATAGGGTAGGCAAGCTACCGGCTAGGGATAGCCGAGCAGGGTAGCTGCTGGGCTGCCTCTTCATGAAGGCTTTGATCCTTAACGCTGGAGGGGCCGTGGGAGGCCTGCCAAGGATGAACCAAGCAGTGAAGCTGCTCGGTCGCCTCTTTGTGAGGGCTTAGATCTCTGGCGTTATGGGGTGGGCGAGCTACCGACCAGGGATAGCCGAGCAGGTAGCTGCTGGGATACCTCTTCGTGAGGGCTTTGGGAAGATGGACAGTCGCGAGTGACACGTGCCACGAACGCATGGAGGAGGCGAAGCGCCAGAGCCGCGTCGTTTCGATTTCGCATCGAGCGGCGCGATGTCTGCCGCGTAGCGGCACAGTTGCGGGTGACCGTTGAACTTCGGGGGCATTGTGGGCTATAAAATGGAGAGATTGTTGATGACTCCTTTACTCACACCCAAAACGCAAGAATGGAGGACTTCCCATTCACCATCTCCGATATCATAAGCTTCGAGGACGTGTATCTCTACGATCAGTACTGCACTGATGACATGGTGCAGTTGGTCATAGGCCAGAACGAGGATCATTTTGGTCAATTGCTCCCCCGGCGCTCCTCCCTACTTCAGGTGTTGATATACTCCATCTGGAGGGCGTCGCCAGGGCTCTTCAACCCCCTATCCGAGCAGCTTAAAGACGAGGCCATTTTCAAGCTGAGGTCTCTGAGGCGCTTCGGCTTGATCTCTGCGACCCGGCTAAATCGCTCGGAGGCGCTCGTCCTTGAGTGCTACCACTTGAGGCTCGATGCCGACACTTGCGGGGGTCATTGAAGGGAGAGGTCAGACGCCGCGAGGGCTCGGCTGGCGGAAATATCCTCAGAGTACCACGAACAGTGCTCTCTATACCCCGTTCCCCCGCTGTTGTAATATATTTTATTTTTTATGTATGGCTGAGGAGCTTATAGTACCTCTTGAATGAATAAGATTCCTTTTCTTTTATGCAATTCTTTATTGATCCCTTTATTATATAAACAAAAGATCTCAAGAAAGATATACATTGCTCTGAAAAGAAAATACATGCTGGTAGATGTTCTTATTCATGCAGCTTGAGCCTCCCGGATGTCTGTTGGCATCTATGCCCGGCATAGGGTACCGAGCTTCGTGGGTACCAAGCGTATCCCCTGCTGACACTACCATGATCTGGCCGATGGTCAGCTCGGCGGGAGGGGGACGCTGCTCCTGCTCGCGGTCAGCTTGCCGCTTGTCCCTTAGGTACGCTGCGAGGTACCCCGAACAGATGAGCTCTTCAATATAGTCTCGGAGTTGTGTGCAGCTCTCCCTGGAGTGGCCCAGCGATCTGTGAAAACCGCAATAGGAGCCTCGGGTTCACTTTGAGGCCATTCGCGAGACTGGGGGAAGCTTGAAGAACCCCTCGCCCTTGGCCTCCTCTAGTAGTACTGCCTGGGAGACATTGAGCAGGGTGTACTCCTGGAATTTTGGGAGATAGGGTTTTTGCCGCTCAGGTCCCCTTCTCTCTTCTCTTGCCCTTTTCTTTTGGTCGGTTTGCTCTGCCCGGGGGAGATTTGCATTCATCTCGGATTCGAGCTGGACCTCGCGTTCGGTCCAGGACTTTACCTCGGCCATGGTCTTAGGTTGCGCTAATGCAAAGGAGCGTAACCACTCCTTGTGCCTAAGACCAGACCTAAGAGATGTGATGACTGTCTCGTCCCATTGTTTTGGGACCTCGAGAAGGGCGTTGTAGAAGCGGGCGACGTATGCTTTGAACGTCCCCTTGTCCCCGCTCTTGATCATGAAGAGATCGTCGACTGTGCGTTTCTGTCGCCTGTTCCCGACGAAATGGCCGAGGAATTGTGTGGCCAGCTCGTCGAAAGTTGAGATCGAGCACGGTTTGAGTCCTTAGAACCAGTCTCGCCCAGAGCGGATGAGAGTGGTCGGGAAAGCTCGGCACTGGGCGGCGTCGGAGTTGTCTTGGAAGCTCATTCCCGCGGTGAATGCATCCAACTGGTCCTTCGGGTCAGATTTGTCGTCGAAGAGGGAGACCTTTGGGGGCTTGTTACGGGAGGAGACGTGGACGGCGAGCAGCTCCTCGGTGAATAGTTTGGTGAGCGAGTCGGCGACATACTTAGCCCCGTCCCTCGAACGGTGACCTTCCCGATGCATACCCTCGATTTTCTTCTCGAGGGCGTCGAGTCGGCCATGGTACCCCGACGACTCGACGCATTCTGATCCCAGGCCTCTATTGTTGGAGGCCTGTGTCTGGCCGCGGCTCCGGTTCCTCTTAATGAGGTTCCTTAGATCCCCCGGTGAGATGGCCTTCGAGCCGCCGTAGCGAGTCTCGTCCGCGCGACCCCGTCGAGGGAGGGGTGTCGGTCATGCCTGGTAACAGGCGAGCTAACAGACATCTCCTCGGGAGGGACTGGTGCATGGAGGGCCTCGGGGCGAGGTGCTCTGGCGACGGACCTCGGTGTCGAACTGTGGGGTGCCCAGCGGGTTTCAGAACGTATGGGTCCGGGAGATTCGCTGCCGTGGGAGGTAGCGAGGCGGTGGTCGGCAGTGCCGACGCGGACGGAGCCTTCTCTCCCCCTGTAGGGGTCCTGATCCCGAGGCGGAGGAGCGGCGACTTGGTGATCTTGCCCCGCCGTTTGGACACGGATCAGTACCTCCACAACAGAAACGAGTCGGTCTATGCGGCCGACGAGGGCGTTGATGGCATTCGGCGGAGGAGGTTCGTCCGCGTCTCCGTTGAGGGGGAGGCGGCGGCTGGTACTTGGATCGCTCGCCATTGGATTGAGATCGGAAAGTGAACTTTTGTTTTTGTGGAATCAAGGAGTTCCGACAGACGGTGCCAGCTGGCGCGACCTGGATCACGCCAAGATGTTACCTTCCGTTGATCTGCTCATGGCGGCGATGGGTGGCTGAGATTGGATCTGGAGGCTGTCGCTCCTAAAGCGTGTGGATCTCAATGGGTTTGAGGTTGTGGTTGCCGAGCTACCTGCAAGGAAGTCCCGGGATGGTTGTACCACCGAGGACCCTCCGACGGTCCAGTTAGACTAGAGATCCAAGCAGAGTAACGGCTTAGTGGAGTAAAAATGGCTTACTTGGACCGTCTGAAGAAGGGGTTTATATAGTGGTGGCAGCAGGCAGGGCAGATACGAGAATCATGCCGGCCGTTACGCTCCCGACGTCACGCCCGTGTGATGAGCGGGATCTCCCATTAATGACGAGACATGCTCATTAATGGGGAATCGTGATGGCATAGAATGTGGGATGTTGCCGGCGGATATCTCGAGCATGACGAGATTCCCGGAATGGCGGTTGCGCCTGTGAGTGGTGCCGTTGGTCGATCGATGAGACCGAGGAAGATGACCCCGGCGGGAGAGCTCGCGATCGAGCGGGAGAGCCGAGATATCTTGGTTCTGCTCGAGCCCGGAGGAGAGCTGAGAGGGCCGAGGAGGCTCGGGCCTGTGATAGCTCGGAGACGAGCTGTGGGACCGAAGAGGCCAATTGTGCTGGGGGCTTGGAGGTGAGCCATCGTTTGCTTGTAGGACGGGCACAGGAGTTGTCTGGTCGGACACTGTAGATCCTTTCTTGTGAGCCCTGGGACACGTCATCTGTCACGTGTCATGATCTGGGAGATCACCGATATCGAGCATCATCACTGTGCATCCCATAAAATAAGTTGTTTCTATTCGTTAGACTGGAACAAGACGTTTTTATCTTTTGAAAACTATATATGATAGGCGCACAGAGTGCTATATAAATCAAACTAACAATAATATACTATATTTTTACATGTGATAGACATGTATATATTTTGAGACCTATGTCAGTAAAGTTACCAAGTAAACACAAGACTAATTTAGATTACCGAGGAAGAGAGATATGAGACAAACATTTTGAATTTTCCTTGAAAATTTAAAAGAGGACAGGTGGACATATTGAGTTTGAGATACAATAATAAAGATGAATTGTTTTTTTTTTGCTTTTTATTTTATCATAGAACACTCAAAACATAGCAAATTCCTTTCTAATCTTCTGAAATCAGGTATTTATCTTTTATCCCCAAAACTAATAAGTCATTTTACCCCTGATTTTCGTCAGAAAAATTCCCCGTTAATTTTAACTTTAATTTTTCTTCATAGATTTTAGTTTTACCATTTAACTGAGGACAAAAAGTAAGACCGCGGAACCATTCAACTTTTTCATAGTTAAAGAAGGATGTTGAAAATACTCCTGATTCATGGCTGATTTTGAGAAAGGTGCGAAAGAAAGCTAAACCTTAATTTCAATTTCGGAAAGAAATTGCATATTTCCAAATAAAAAGAGAGAGATTGAGATATTTTAAAGAAAAACCTTATGTTATGTCGTTAAAAATTGATGGAAATCGTAAATAGGGTAAAATAATGCAGCTTATTAGTTTTGGGAGAAAAAAGTAAATACCAAGTTTTTGGGATAGATAGTAATTTGCTATGTTTTAGGGGGCTACAAGTAAAAAAACCTTTTTGTTGTTGTTGTTGTTGTTGTTGTTGTTCTATATTAGTACTTTAGATTCTTAAATTTACTGAAATTTACATTTTAATTATGCTTTTCATTGTTGCGCTTGTAATCCATGAAGAACATTACAAAGTTACTATAGAGTTAGTTGTTGGAATAACAACTTAGGCATTGTTGTCGCTAAAAGACTGAAGCAAATAAACCTTAAACTTCAAATTCATCCAACGTTAGTTCATATAAGGAATGGACCCTTTCTTTAAAAAATATTGGGATAATTGCCGAATAATACCTCAATATTTCATCTATTTTGCACTTATATGCCTTATTGATTTTTTCACTGCACTTATATACCATAAAGTACAAACCATTAATATTTTGCTCTCTTCAGTTGACCATAAAATCCGTCATTATTTTAAAAAAAATCCATATGATTTATACCGTAGGGTATCTAAGTGTATCGAAAAAATCAATAAGGAATATAAATATGAAATAGGTGAAACATTTGGGTATTATTTAGCAATCAACCCAAAAATATTTAAACTTTTGCATTATTATAGAAGAGTGGATTGCACATACCACGCCTCACTTGTATCTACTCCATCATTTTGTCGTCCCGCTTAGCTCATTTATTATCACATCATACCACTGAGTTGGTCAATAACTAGGTCAAACTTTATTTATAGTCATATTTACATCAATTTTAGGCATATTATGCCAATACACCAGATGAAAGATGATAAAAAAAACAAAGGATAAGATATTGAAGAAGGTATCTTATCCAATCAAGTATTTAGAGTTATAATAAGGAGCAAAGCCAAAAATTATATTAGATATAACCAAAGGCCGTGTTTGAGTGTGTTGTTTAGAGGGATACTTACCTAGAGTGCTCATACAGCGGTATAGGTACGAGTTCAAAATTTGAGTTTATATCATGTATGGAATTTGTCAAGACTCCGACAAACCATCTATATTGTAAAATATATAAACTGCGAACTCTTCATATGTGTGTCTGGTTATGCCAGAGAAAAGAATGGGCTTATGAACTCCATGTCACCACGTGAGAGATGCTGGAGAATCGCCATCATATTCTTTCCGGTTTTCAATTTATATGATACCCGACATATCGAATAATTTCTCGCAAAATCTGTATCCGTCCTTGTTAATTATTTTTCTGATCTAGTTTTGCGTTTTCCACAGAGATGTGGGCCCACATTGGGTATGGGCCCCATCCTAATGATCAGCTCTGGCCTCTGAATGTTTTGGGGAGGGAGCAAGGCGTCTCGTCGACCGGGTCTTCTTTGACCAAACCTTTTCCTCAGCTAGCATCAAGTATTTGTGGGGCCCACAAGGAAATTCCTTTGTGGTTCGCGGAAGTTGCAGGCTCTTTCTTGTTTACTTCCTCTTTTACCCTTAGCTTGTCGTTTGTGGTTTCTTGCATCCAAATACGACAAAACCCGCCCTGTGAATGGGCCCGCTCCCTTTCCCGTTACAGGGTTCAAGGATGCGGTTGGATTTCACTTAAATACCCTAAGGTATTGACGTTTTTCACTAAAACGCCCAATGGGGGTCAGAATCTTCCTCAGATAGTGTCCTCCGTCGATTTTGCTGCCAACGGTGCTGAACGGTTGAGATTTGAGATGAAGATTGAGTGTGTGGATCTCAATGGGCTGTTGGTTGTTGTCGGCGCCGAGTTACCTGCAAGGGAAGTCCTGGGGTGGGAAACTACTGTAGGACCCTCCGTCGATTAAGTAAGTACCGAGAAATATTAGGGCAGAGTAACGGTGTATTGGAATGAGTTCGAGATACCTGAGTCGTTTGGAAGAGGAGTTTATATAGAGGTCGTATGAAGGGAGCCGATGCGAGATTCTCGTCGCCCGTTACGCCCCTGCGTCGTGCTCGTGTTGATGGTGACGTCCATTAATGACGAGATACGCTAGCGTGAGATGCGGGATGCGGAGTGTCACGCTCGCTTCCCAAGATACGTAAGCACGACACGTGACAGCGCCAACCATGCTACCCATGATTAAGAATAATCTCTCCATAGTCACATTACGGCCGTCAAGATGATATCAAGAACAGTAAAATAAAATCTAATTAACACATGTCCATTTTACACAATAAATAAAATCAAGAAATGCATATAGCGGAAACGAATCAAGATCCAAATAAAAACAATATCTAAGTCACGTCCCATATGGGTTCACATCAATAAAAATAACACTACGGAAATAAATAAACTAAGCACCTATATACTAAACATCTAGCTCCTTATTACTCGGCTTGCTTGCTTACTCCTGATCTGCCTGCGATAATGTCAAAGGAACTGAACCATGCAAAACCCAAATGTCAGTGCATCATAATATCAAAAGAATAGTAATAACCATGTTCCCCTTCGAAAGACGCGGCAGAGACGCGGCGGGCGTCTTGCCTGAAATTCAGGGCAGATGCTAATTGGTGCTATCCGTCCACCTCTCCGAAGATGCCAAGTTGATTTATGGCACCGTGTATCGAAGTTTTAAACGGATGCGTCCGATATAGCAGACTTCGTCAGATTCCCCCTCGCTCGAGGGGTTTTTGATTGTGGGGACGCTCTTCCCTGCAGGCGCACGCCTCTGCAGTTAATTACGCTACCGCATCGCGGTAACCACTTTCTCCTTCTCCATATGGTCTCCTCGTGTCGTGGGTGTTTGTTTTGTGTTCGGTTGCCCGTGGATTGTATACGGAGACTAATTTGTGCTGTCGTCCGCAGGACGTGGATTAGTCCAAATCCGTATCTTTCTTAGATTTGGTTTGGGAGTGTGTGTTTAAGGATACGTTAGTCTTATTTAAGGCTAAGATCAACTTAAACGTTCGTTAAGGACACGTTAGTCTAATTTTAGACTAAGATCGACTTAACGGGATCGTTTAGATCCGACAAGAGAGCAATTGGGGGCTCTATTGTTTAGTTTAGTGACGTTGCGGTCGATAAGTAGTTTAAGGACATTGCGGTCCAATGTTAGTTTTAAGACGTTGCGGTCAAGGTTAAGGACGTTATAGTCCGTGAGTTTAAGGACCTCACAGTCCGGTGTTAGTTTTAAGATATCGCGGTCGAGGTTAAGGACATCATAGTCTATGAGCTTAAGGACCTCACAGTCCGATATTAGTTTTAAGACATCATGGTCAAGGTTAAGGATATCATAGTCCGGTGTTAGTTTTAAGAAATCACGGTCGAGATTAAGGACGTCATAGTCCATGAGTTTAAGGACCCCACAGTCCGGTATTAGTTTTAAGACGTCACGGTCGAGGTTAAGGACGTTATAGTCCATGAGTTTAAGGACCCCACGGTCCGTAGCAGTGTATGGTTGTCGAGACCCGTCACCTCTCTGACGACGTTGAGGGATTACAACGACAGATATCAGAGGAGTAAAGAGATGTACTCTCGAACCGGGTGTAAATTTATTGGGAGAGCGGTTGTGCTCAGTTCAATTTAAATTGAGGACTTATGGCCAAAATTGGGCTAAGTCCAGTTGAAAATGTTTAACATTTTGTTCATGTTCTGCCTATTAGGCTTTTAGCTGGGCTCTGCCCATTTATAATGCATAGCATTGGGCTCTATAATTAAATGCATAGCATTTATATTTGGTCTGTTAGACTTTAACTTGGGCTCTGCCCTTTTAAATAATGCATAGCATTTATAATGGTATGATAGTGCGCCACGTGGCTTGTCAAGCGCTTTGCGCCAATTAAAGAGCGCAAGGCGCTAACGCATGCGGAGGTGACACGTGTCACGCTCTATGCTAAGCGCAAGTCTATTAGCGCAGTGCGCTGCTGGCACGTAGCGCGCTCTGGTGCTATGCGCCAATCTAAGAGCGCAGTGCGCTATATTTAGAAGCGCAAAGCGCAGATCATTCTGTGGTTGACACGTGGCGCGTTCTGGCGCAGTGCGCCAATCCAATAAGCGGAAAGGCGCATTTCAAAAATGCAAGGCACTGTCCAATAGCGCAGAGCATATCTTGATCAAATTGAGATCAAAGAAACAAATTTTCTGTTCTAAAGAGATTCTAGCTCAAGATTCAAGAACCAATGGTTCTTATTCTCATCAAAAGGCTGAGCCTTTATATAGATCAAAAGATCTAATAATGAAGTAAATTACTTCTTTTAATTTTTTATAATTAGATCTTTTTAATCTTTTTTCTTTTTTTTTTATTGAAGATCTTGATCTTGTTCTTAGATCTTGATCTTGTTCTTAGATCTTTGATCTTTTTAGAAGAGATTCTTCTTTTCTGTGAGGTGTTTTCATCTCTGTTCTTCAAGAATCAAATTCTTTACTTTCAAAGATGAAGAAAATGATCTTCTTTCTTCAAAGGCTTGCCTTTTCTTCTCTTTGAGTTTTTCTCAAAGTTTTTTAGAGGATTCTCTCTCTTCTGTATCTCTATATGTGTGAGACTTGGTGTCACGCCCCGCTTCCCAGAGTACGCTAAGTTGGGCACGTGACATAGCCAACCATGCTACCTGTGGATAGGAAAAATCCCTTCACAGTCACATTACGGCTGTAGAGATATCAAGAACAGGAAAGTAAATTAACTATCTAGTACATGTCCATGAGCCAGAATAAATGAGTCAAGAAATAATATAGCATGCGGAAGCAAGAGATCAAATAAACACCTGGAAGGTAAGACTGGATACCAACAGGATCCCTACCGCTCGGTCTAACAGCGGCAAAACTCCTGATCAGTCTGCAACAAAGGTAGAGGATCTGAGCCATGCAAAACCCAGACGTCAGCGCGTCATAACATCAAGCAATAATATATAAACAGGGTAGCAAGACATACAAGTATAATCATAAAAAGTGAAGCAAGTGTAACAGCAATATAAATCAAGGCAGTGAAAGGTAGTGTGCAGTGAGTAATCTAAACTGGTCTATTGGGTTAATTACTCTCAAGTCTTTGAAATCAATTTGATGAATCATCGATGTAACTCAATAGTATCCCGTGCGTGCCCGGGATCACGGTAAAGATTCTTGGGCTGGAACCGAGACATGCTGCTAGGCACTAAAGGAAAAGGGTAATGATGAATGATGTCTGCAGCATCATCCCAAGGCTGGCCTAGCCTCTAAAAGGTAGTGGATAACGATGGATGATGTCAGCAGCATCATCCCAAGGCTGGCCCAGCCTCTAAAACTGATCGGTAAAGGTAACGAACCTTCGAGTTACAAGCCAGGTTTCATCATTGATTTCCCCATACCCCCAGGTTATATATATTCAAGTCAGGTATTAAATAATCTAGAGCTAATGCCAACACAAAATCAGGCCGGTACAGGTTTATCTGGATAGACAACAGGAACGGTCCGTAAGGACAACAGGTCAGGTTTGTTGGCATTAGACACAAGATCAAGTAACAGGTAAGACTATGGTACATCAGGTCAGGCCAGGTAATGTATAAAAGTGTCATGTCATGTCAAGAGTTGCACGGTACCATGTCGTGTCAAGTAATGGGTGTAACAAGTCATGTCAGGGTGTACAAGATATCATGTGGGTGCTCATAATCAACTAGCATAAGCATGGGTATACAAAACAAGCATGTGTACTAATATAACAATAAACTGGAACCTTGTAATATGAAATGCAATCAGGTACAGATTAAGGTATGTAGATGTACGGTTATCAGTTTGGGTTTAAGGGATAGTTTCAATATTACGTATCTTACACTTAAATGAATACGGAATATTAAAATCACATTAACATGTATTAAATGGCCTAGGGATGCAATTATATATAAAACAGGTTAGATGGATGCAAACGGGTGTTGAACAGTTATAAACTATTTAAAGGGTACTATGGCTATGCGACCAAGAACTATGTTATAAATATAGGCATGGGCATACAATATTGTAATCTAACATGCAACCGGGTGTATTTTCATAGTTAACTCAAAATGATATAAACGGACATCGGATGGTAAAATGTGATATAGGGCACCAAATTCAAACTTCATGCTTAATATATATATATATATATATGCAAATAAATATGGAATACTATAAATAGCATGTAGCAAGTTTCACTTGCCTCGGGGATCCCCAGAACGGAAAGCGTACAACACGTCGGACGTCGGTAAAAGTCGCTATGCATGCTCGCGTGTACGAAATAGAACCAAGCAATGTAAGAGAGTGACCGTGCTGGTTAGGAACGTCCACAGGGTTGCTCGGATCGTCGGCACCGGCACGGTTCCGGCGGTGATCACCGGAAAAGAACAGGATTAAGAAAAGGGAAAGCAAAGAGAAAGGAAAAGTAAGAAGAAAAGAGGGTTGTGGTGGTTGAAGTGTACTGGAGATGGATCGGGGTAACTGGAACAGAGGAGGGGGAGAAACGACGATGAGCCGTGGGTTTTCCGGGGATGGTCGGAAAACCAAAAAAACAAAAGAAAGAGAAGAATAGGTAGGGGAAGAAGAAGAAGAAAGAGAAGAGATGAACTTGCTGCCCTAGAGTTTCTGGGACAGAGGAGAAGGCGAGGAGGTGGTGGTGATGACGAGAGGCGACGGGGTTGGGGCTCCCGCGAGGAAGCAGGTGAGGTCGTGTGTGTGCATGCTCGGGTTCTTGGGTGGAGTGGTCGGGCTAGGTTGAAGTGGGTGTGCAGGGGAGAAGAGAGGTCGAGGAGAGAGAGAGAGAGGAGAGGGTGACCGCGAGGATACAGGATCGTTGGCGGCGAGGTGGGGGCGTGCGGTGGGTTATCGGGTTTTGTGAGGGGTTTGGCTTGGGGTTGCGATGGGTTGAAGGGAAGAAGGAGATGATGGAGGTGGTGTCGGAGATATGGAGATGAAAACGAGGGTTAGACGATGGCGACGACGAGGGCCGGCGACGACGAACGCAATACGCGGCGTGGGTTGCAAGCAATGGGTTCACAATGTTGGGATCGGGGTTGGTGTATGAGGAGGAGGTGGAGACGAGGATGGCGAGGGTGACGAGTTCAGGGGTTAGGCGGCGACGGCGAGGCAACGACGATGAAGAGGAAGTGGCGGTTAGGGTTTTCTTGTTCATGGGTTTGGTTAAAAGAAAAAGGAAGAAGAAAAAGGAAGAAGAATATTATAGGGAGAGAGAGAGAAATTCTGAGAGAGAGGGAGGAGAGAGAGAGAGAGAGTTTGCGAGATGAGAGAGTGAGAAGAGAGAGAGAGAGAGAGAGAGAGAGTTTGCGAGATGAGAGAGTGAGAAGAGAGAGAGAGAGAGAAGAGAGAGATCGAGAGGTGAGAGAGAAGGAGAGATGAATAGGGAGGAGAGAGAAATTTGTTTTATTTGGGGAGAGAGAAAGAGATAGCGGTGAGGGAGAGAGAGAAAGAGAAGGGGAAAGAGAAGAGAGAGAATTGAAGTGGGGCCCGGCGCCAAGAATAGAGGCAGGGGTTTTGCTTAAGAAAAGATTTTAGAAAATGATTTGTTTGTTAAGTGATAACGAGATTTAAAGGAAAAATTAAATAAAATCAAATAATTTTGAATTTAGGCGAAGTACAAAAATATTCCAAAATGCGCCCAGGTCGGGTCTAAAAATTCAGATTTAAAATATGAAAATTATATGCGACTTCCAAATTTCAAAATGAATGCTCAGTTAAAGAAAATGCATACCCCCAAGAACGGATGCACGTACGTGCGCGTAGCCATCCAAACACGTCAGTTTCACTAAACGGGACGATAACAAGATGCGCGGATGCTACCACGGGGTTAGGGTTATCATGCAGGTCAGGCAATGTAATCTTAAAATATTTTATGTGACTTAAAAAAATGTTATATGATAAAAGATGCGATACTAGATAAAATACCAGTATGTACTAAACATGAGATGCACGTGTCCATGCAACAAGTCAAAGTAATCTATAACTAAGAATCAAACAGGTTCAAGCAAGCGGGTCGGGTCGAATGCAATGTAAAACATAAAATACCATTTGCACCCAAAATACGTTAAATTAAGAAATATCCCAAATAAAGAAATACGAGAACTGGAATTGGTATAAATGGACTCGGGTGTTACATTATACCCAACTACAAAAAGAATTTCGTCCTCGAAATTCCAAGAACAAGAAAGAATAAACAATCAACACACTATAAGAATAGATGTGGAAACTTCTGTCGGATCTCATCTTCTCGTTCCCAAGTTGACTCTCCATGTGAGCGACTACTCCAAGAAACAAGTACAAGAGGGATAACCTCAATCTTAAGAACCTTTTCTCTTCGATCCATAATCGACATCGGTCGTTCCTCAAAAGTCAAATCTTCGCGTACTGTTAGCTCCAAATGATCCAGCACGTGTGTTTCATCACGAACATTTTTACGGAGTTGAGATACATGAAACACGTCATGAACATTCGCCAAGGATTGCGGTAACGCCTAAACGATAAGCCACTTCTCCAACACGCTCCACAATCTCAAAAGGTCCGACGAATCGATGACTGAGCTTTCCTTGACTTCCGAAACGAAACACCCATCTAGTCGGTGATATCTTCAAGAATACCAAATCACCAACCACGAACTCCAGAGGTCTTCTCAATGTATCAGCCCAACTCTTTTGTCGGTCTTGTGCTGCTCTCCCATGATTCCGGATAGTGTTAACCCTCTCAATTATTTGCACGATCAAATCCGGTCCCAAAAATCTTCGTTCACCGACATCGTCCTAACAAACAGGTGAACGACACTTGCGACCATATAAAGCTTCGAATGGAGTCATCTGTATAGTCTCCTGGAAACTGTTGTTCTAAGAAAACTCCACTAAGTGTAGATGATCCTCCCATGAACCCTTGAAGTCCAACATGCAAGATCTTAACATGTCTTCGAGAGTTTGGATCGTTCTTTGTGACTGGACATCTGTCTGAGGATGATAAGCTGTGCTAAACTTCAATCGAGTCCCCAAACTTTCCTGTAAGCTCCTCCAGAAGTGTAATAAGAAACGGGTGTCACGGTCGGACACGATGCTCACCGATACTCCACGCAATCTTACAATCTCCTGCATGCACCGTTCTGCCAAAACTTCTGTTTATTGACCAACTCGAAATGGTATGAAATGAGCTGCTTTGGTCAAACAATCAACGGTCCTCCAAGCCGCATTGTTGCCCTTTGGACTCCGCGGTAAAGCCGTCACGAAATCCTTGGTTATATGTTCCCACTTCTATTGAGGAATCGGAAATGGTTGTAATAAACCAGCAACCTGTTGATGTTCAGTCTTAACTTGCTGACACACCAAACACTTTGCTACAAAGCGGGCAATCTCCCGTTTCATGCCTTCCTACCAGAAATGCTGTCGTATATCTCGGTATATCTTCGTGCCTTCAGAATGTACGGAATATGCTGAACTGTGCGCCTCCTTCATAAGTTCTTCGCGAATGTCTCCTTTTGGCACACACAAATGGCTACCATAACGTAACGAATCATCTTCGTGAATCAATAAGTCCGTTCGCAGTTCAGCTTCAACCTGTTCTCGAACCTTTGCAATCTTGGGTTCTTCGACTGCGCTGCTTTAATACTCTCGATTAATGACGACTGTACTTGCAGCTGCATCAACTGTCCTAAAAAAATGCGGTAGCACAACTTCCAAATCGAATCTCCGAAAGTCTTCAATAAGTTCCTTCTGTGTAGTCAACATCTGAATTGCTGGCGACCGACTAAGCGCATCCGGCACAACATTAACTTTCCCCGGATGGTACTTAAGATCAAGATCGTAGTCAGCCATCAGCTCCAACCATCTGCGCTGCCTCACATTAAGCTCCTTCTTGCGTGATCACATACTTTAGGCTTTTGTGATCGGTGAATACTTCGACCCTTTCGCCCAATAAGTAGTGTCTCCAAATCTTCAAAGCGAATATCACAGCCGCAAGCTCCAAGTCATGAATTGAGTAATTCTTCTCATGGGTCTTCAACTGTCTCAACGCGTAAGTTACAACCTTCTCATGCTGCATTAAAACACATCCCGATCCTTTCCCAGATGCGTTGCTGTGAATCACCAATCCTCCGGAACTGTCTGGCACGGTTAAAACAAGAGCGGTTATCAACCTTTGCTTCAACACCTCAAAAGCTGATGCACACTTATTTGTCCACACAAATGGTACTTCCTTGCGCGTAAGCTTGGTCAGAGGCTTTGCCAAACAAGCAAAATTCTCTACGAACCTTCTGTACTACCCGGCAAGTCCAAGAAAGCTTCTGATCTCTGTTACGTTCTTCGGAATCGGCCAATCTTGAACTGCTTTAATCTTTCGGGATCAACGGCGATTCCATCTCCAGCCATAACGTGCCCCAAAACTTCACTTCTTCAAGCCAAATCCGCACTTGCTCATCTTTGCATACAATTTCCTTGCCTCAATGTCTGCAGTGCAATCTCCAAGTGTTCTACATGCTCTTCCTTGCTCCCTGAGCAGACCAGAATATCATCGATGAACACCACTATAGACTGATCCAAGAACAGTGAGAGATTCGGTTCATCAAGTCCATAAATGTCGCCGGTGCATTCGTTACTCCGAAGGGCATCACTAATACTCGTAATGTCCATACAGAGTTCGGAACACAGTCTTGCAAATATCTTCTGCTTTAACTCGGACCTGATGATATCCGGACCGCAAATCCAGGTTCGAGAATACCCTTACCCCACAACGCTGCTCAAATAATTCGCCGATGCGAGAGATCGAGTACTTGTTCTTAATAGTCACCCGGTTTAATTCTCGCTAATCGATGCACATCCTCCTTGTGCCATCCTTCTTCTTGACTAGAAGAACTGGAGCTCCCCACGGTGAGTTGCTGCTGCAAATCCAACCCTTCTCAAGTAATTCGGCAACCTGCTTCTTGACTTCTTCCAACTCCACTGGTGCCATTGGATAGTACGCCTTAGAAATTGGCGCTGCACCAGGAATAAGATCAATTGCGAACTCCATATTTCGTTTTGGTGGTAAACCCGAGATGTCTTCGAACACGTCTATGAAATCTCGAACTACTGCTGGCGCTTCTTCCTTATCAACTTCCATAAACGAAGAACATTATTTGTCGGCCTAGCCCTAAACTCGACTGGCCCGACAGAACTGCTTCCTCCAGCAAAACAAACTCTGGATGTCCGGGAATCTGGAAAATCCCTTCCTTTGTCCTACAATCAATATGAGCGTGGACAGTGCCGAGAAAATCCATTCCCAAGACGACAACAAACAAAGGGATGCACCAGAATTGAATAATTCTAATGCGGAAAAGACATGAACAAGTAAGATGCTTGAAACGATTTCACCTGGAGCCAAACACTGAAGAAGATAAGCACGGTAAACAGGATTCAAGCTTGTGATAAAACATGAACTGGAAAGCAAGAGAAACAAGGCAATTATAACGAACATGGAACAAGTAAGTGAATCAAGACCAGGACCCCAAGTTACTTAAATAGAGTACCGCATTATAACCATGCTACAGTTCATGGGTACAATTACATAACTCCACTCAAGTCGCCCAAATCATAGTATCAGAATCAAGAAACAAGGAGAAACAATAGTGAACCAAAAGGGTTTCAATCCGAGATGCGAAATCGTTTGCATATTGTCAAGACAAGGATCAGGAGAAAGATATGATTCAAGAATCACGATTACAAGGTGGCAGGACATGCTCCTAATCACGAGTATTCTGATTCGTGTATTGGGTCCAATACCCAACTGCAAAAGAATCAAACTCGATTAACCTATATCCTATGGCTCTGATACTAAAAGAACCATGTCACGCCCCGCTTTCCAGAGTACGCTAAGATGGGCACGTGACATAGCCAACCATGCTACCTATGGATAGGAAAAATCCCTTCACAGTCACATTACGGCTGTAGAGATATCAAGAACAGGAAAGTAAACTAACTATCTAGTACATGTCCATGAGCCAGAATAAACGAGTCAAGAAATAATATAGGATGCGGAAGCAAAAGATCAAATAAACACCTGGAAGGTAAGAATGGATACCAACAGGATCCCTACCGCTCGGTCTAACAGCGGCAAAACTCCTGATCAGTCTGCAACAAAGGTAGAGGATTTGGGCCATGCAAAATCCAGACGTCAGCGCGTCATAACATCAAGCAATAATATATAAATAGTGTAGCAAGACAAGCAAGTATGATCATAAAAGGTGAAGCAAGTGTAACAGCAATATAAATCAAGGCAGTGAAAGGTAGTGTGCAGTGAGTAATCTAAACTGGTCTATTGGGTTAATTACTCTCAAGTCTTTGAAATCAATTTGATGAATCATTGATGTAACTCAATAGTATCCCGTGCGTGCCCGGGATCACGGTGAAGATTCTCGGGCTGAAACCGAGACATGCCGCTAGGTACTAAAGGAAAAGGGTAATGATGAATGATGTCTGCAGCATCATCCCAAGGCTGGCCTAGCCTCTAAAAGGTAGTGGATAACGATGGATGATGTCAGCAGCATCATCCCAAGGATGGCCCAGCCTCTAAAACTGATCGGTAAAGGTAACGAACCGTCGAGTTACAAGTCAGGTTTCATCATTGATTTCCCCATACCCCCTAGGTTATATGTATTCAAGTCAGGTATTAAATAATCTATAGCTAATGCCAACACAAGATCAGGCCGGTACAGGTTTGTCTGGATAGACGACAGGAACGGTCCGTAAAGACAACAGGTCAGGTTTGTTGGAATTAGACACAAGATCAGGTAACAGGTAAGACCATGGTATATCAGGTCAAGCCAGGTAATGTATAAAGGTTTCATGTCATGTCAAGAGTTGCACGGTACCATGTCGTGTCAAGTAATGGGTGTAACAAGTCATGTCAGGATGTACAAGATATCATGTGGGTACTCATAATCAACTAGCATAAGCATGGGTATACAAAACAAGCATGGGTACTAATATAACAATAAACTGGAACCTTGTAATGTGAAATGCAATCAGGTACAGATTAAGGTATGTAGATGTACGGTTATCAGTTTGGGTTTAAGGGATAGTTTCAACATTACGTATCTTACACTTAAATGAATATGGAATATTAAAATCACATTAACATGTATTAAATGGCCTAGGGATGCAATTATATATAAAACAGGTTAGATGGATGCAAACGGGTGTTGAACAGTTATAAACTATTTAAAGGGTACTATGGCTATGCGACCAAGAACTATGTTATAAATATAGGCATGGGCATACAATATTGTAATCTAACATGCAACCGGGTGTGTTTTCATAGTTAACTCAAAATGATATAAACGGACATCGGATGGTAAAATGTGATATAGGGCACCAAATTCAAACTTCATGCTTAATATATATATATATATATATATATATATATATGCAAATAAATATGGAATACTATAAATAACATGTAGCAAGTTTCACTTGCCTCGGGGATCCCCAGAACGGAAAGCGTACAACACGTCGGACGTCGGTAAAAGTTGCTATGCACGCTCGCGTGTACGAAACAGAACCAGGCAATGTAAGAGAGTGACCGTGCTGGTTAGGAACGTCCACAGGGTTGCTTGGATCGTCGGCAGCGGCACGGTTCCGGCGGTGATCACCGGAAAAGAACAGGATTAAGAAAAGGGAAAGCAAAGAGAAAGGAAAAGAAAGAAGAAAAGAGGGTTGTGGTGGTTGAAGTGTACTAGAGATGGATCGGGGTAACTGGAACAGAGGAGGGGGAGAAACGACGATGAGCCGTAGGTTTTCCGGCGATGTTCGGAAAACCAAAAAAACAAAAGAAAGAGAAGAATAGGTAGGGGAAGAAGAAGAAGAAAGAGAAGAGATGAATTTGCTGCCCTAGAGTTTCTGGGACAGAGGAGAAGGCGAGGAGGTGGTGGTGATGACGAGAGGCGACGGGGTCGGGGCTCCAGCGAGAAAGCAGGTGAGGTCGTGTGTGTGCATGCTCGGGTTCTTGGGTGGAGTGGTCAGGCTAGGTTGAAGTGGATATGCAGGGGAGAAGAGAGGTCGAGAAGAGAAAGAGGAGAGGGTGGCCACGAGGACACGGGATCGCTGGCGGCGAGGTGGGGCGTGCAGTGGGTTATCGGGTTCTGTGAGGGGTTTGGCTTGGGGTTGCGATGGGTTGAAGGGAAGAAGGAGATGATGGAGGTGGTGTCGGAGATATGGAGATGAAGACGAGGGTTAGACGACGGCGACGACGAGGGCCGGTGACGACGAACGCGACACGCGGCGTGGGTTGCAAGCAATGGGTTCACGATGTTGGGACCGGGGTTGGTGTATGAGGAGGAGGTGGAGACGAGGATGGCGAGGGTGACGAGTTCAGGGGTTAGGCGGCGACGGCGAGGCAACGACGATGAAGAGGAAGCGGCGGCTAGGGTTTTCTGGTTCATGGGTTTGGTTAAAAGAAAAAGGAAGAAGAATATTATAGGGAGAGAAAGAGAGAAATTCTGAGAGAGAAGGAAGAGAGAGAGAGTTTGCGAGATGAGAGAGAGAGAGAGGAGAGAGAGAGAGAAGAGAGAGATCGAGAGGTGAGAGAGAGGGAGAGATGAATAGGGAGGAGAGAGAAATTTGTTTTATTTGGGGAGAGAGAAAGAGATAGCGGTGAGGGGGAGAGAGAAAGAGAAGGGGAAAGAGGAGAGAGAGAATTGAAGTGGGGCCCGGCGCCAAGAATAGAGGCAGAGGGTTTGCTTGAGAAAAGATTTTTAAAATTTAAAAAGATTTTAGAAAATGATTTGTTTGTTAAGTGATAACGAGATTTAAAGGAAAAATTAAATAAAATCAAATAATTTTGAATTTAGGCGAAGTACAAAAATATTCTAAAATGCGCCCAGGTCGGGTCTAAAAATTCAGATTTAAAATATGAAAATTATATGCGACTTCCAAATTTCAAAATGAATGCTCAGTTAAAGAAAATGCATACCCCCAAGAACGGATGCACGTACGTGCGCGTAGCCATCTAAACACGTCAGTTTCACTAAACGGGACGATAACAAGATGTGCGGATGCTACCACGGGGTTAGGGTTATCATGCAGGCCAATCAATGTAATCTTAAAATATTTTATGTGACTTAAAAAAATGTTATATGATAAAGATGCGATACTAGATAAAATACCAGTATGTGCTAAACATGAGATGCACATGTTCATGCAACAAGTCAAAGTAATCTATAACTAAGAATTAAACAGGTTCAAGCAAGTGGGTCGGGTCGAGTGCAATGTAAAACATAAAATTCCATTTGCACCCAAAATACGTTAAATTAAGAAATATCCCAAATAAAGAAATATGAGAACTGGAATTGGTATAAATGGACTCGGGTGTTATACTTGGAGTCTAGGGGCCTTTATATAGGGCCAATTGGTTTGTTAAGTTAGTTACAAAGATCTTTCTCTGATTGATCTGGGATATTTCCCCACCGTTGGATTTTTGATCCTAAGGCCTCTGTTTTTTCAGAAGATAATCTTCTGTTTTTAATAAGATTGGAAAGATCTTTCTAGAATTTTAATTCTAATCAATTAATAATTTATTATTTAAATTGCAGTGCTGGCTCAATTGGCGCTAGCGCGCGCTTGACACGTGTCGCGCAGCGCAGAGCGCAGCGCAACTGCGCTAGCGCGCCTGCGCTTGACACGTGTCGCGCAGCGCAGAGCGCAAGTGACCTGAAGCGTTGCTTCATTTTTAAAATTTGAATTTTAAAACAGAGTCTTGCTCTGATTGGGGGTGCGCTGCCTTGGGCGCAGCGCTCCTTGCGCTGGCATGTCTGCTTTTGATACGTGGCGCTCTGCGCGCAGCGCAAGGAATCTGTAGCGTTGCTTCAATTTTTGAATTTTGAAATTCAAACAGAGCTTTGCTCTGATTGGGGGAAACAAATGCCCCCCACCATTGCGCTTACGTGGCCCCAAACGTGAGCGCAGTGGTGGCAGAATCTCAACCGTTGGGTCAACTTTTGGAAGTTGAAACGGCTCTCAATGCCTATAAATAGGACCTTTGGTCCGTTAGATGATTTTCATCTCCTCCTTGAGAATTTTTATTCAGAGCCTTTGCTCTTTCGTTCGAGAACTTTTAAGAGTTAGAACTCTAGAAAATTTTTAGGTAAAAATTAAATTAGATTAAATTAAATTAATTTTAAGAGCCTTGCTCTCAATAGATTCCTGATTTAAAGAAAACCCATTTAGGGTTTCACTTAGCAGAGCTTTGCTCTATAGGTCTAAAGGGATCTAAAGAACTATAGAGAACTCTATTAGGGTTCCATTAATAGAGCTCTGCTTTCTAAAAAGATTTTTCTTGTATTTTCTTAATTCATTAATGGAACTTTGCTCCTTCCAAATCATATAGAAGAAATCTTAAGAGTTTTTCATGGATCTTGGAGGTTAAAGATGGCATTTTATTTTTTTGATGAATTATATCATCCTGCTTAATCAGTCTGTCTGCTAATTTTGTTGATTTTCTTTTACAGGAGTAATGGACGCCCACATGTATGACCTTGATGAGATCATCTCTTACGGAGACATTCGCCGACTCGGCCGTTCTCAGAATCGAGAATTTACAAACGCCGATTGTGCCAAAATTATGAGTCGCTTCGACGCATATAACGGTCAACCGCTTCCTCGACGCTCCCCTCTCCTGAAGCTTATTGTGGGAGCAATTTTGGAAGCGCTCTCCCTATTCTTTACCGGCGTGCTGCTTAGGGCATTGGATACCGCCGAGGATAAGGTGCACTCGGTGTATCTGATGAACCTAATCTCGAAGAGACGGCGAGACAATCTTGTCGATCTCCTGCACCAGGCCTTTCAACAGTCTGCCATACTTGCTGCCTATCGGAGGGTGGAGGACATCAGTGGGGATCCCGACGCTCGTGCTCGCGAAAGAAAGCACACTAGGATGGTTCGCCAGGCTTGGAAAGTTCTGGACAAGGTCACTTTCGAGTTCCTCAATCCATGTCCTGGATTTGAGGTTTTGCCGTTGTAATCATCTGGATAATATCTTTGTTTATTTCTTTTATAATTGTAAGAATCTTCAATATGAATGGAAAGTTTCTCATTTTAGTGTGTTTTATTTCATGTTCTAAATCTTTTGCCCATGCATGAATGGGTATGTCTCAAACGCTTAATCGAATGCAAATCAGATGTTCTTTCTGTCGCTTTCTTCTCTTTGCTGTGTTGTTTGGCATGTGACTTTAGCAAGTGCGATCCGTAGGTAGCATATAGCTGTCAATCTTGGATTCTTTGTAGGGCGGGGATGGCTTAGAAAACAGGGCTAAGCTTTGTCACCTAAGACTTTTCAACTTTATGAGCCGTGAGGGTCTCATAAAGTATTTTCTCCCTACGGGTCGAGAGGATCTCGTGGGTGCGTTTTCTCCTTAGGAATCGTGAGGATTCCTAAGTGTGTTTTCTCTTGAGAGTCGTAAGGATCTCACAAGAGAATTTACTCTCTTACGAGTCGTGAGGACCCGCAAGTGATGGGTGAAGTTGCCCTTATCCGCATTTCACGGAGTCAGGGGTTGCTCTGGATGCTTCCTACGGCTTCACTGCCGTGCTTAGCGAGGACCAGGCTCCGCTCTGGACGTTTTCTAGGATACCGTAGTTTAAAGACATCGCGGTCGAGGTTAAGGACATCATAGTCCGTGGATTTAAGGACTCCACAGTCCGTTGTTAGTTTTAAGACATCACGGTCGAGGTTGAGGACATCATAGTCCGTGAGTTTAAGGACCCCACAGTCCGGTGTTAGTTTTAAGACATCACGGTCGAGGTTAAGGACATCATAGTCCGTGAGTTTAAGGACCTCATAGTCCAACATTAGTTTTAAGACATCACGGTCGAGGTTAAGGACGTCATAGTCCGTGGATTTAAGGACTCCATAATCGGGTGTTAGTTTTAAGACATCACGGTCGAGGTTAAGGACATCATAGTCTGTGGATTTAAGGACTCCACAGTCCGTGAAATGCGTGGTTACTGGGACCCGTCACCTTTTTGAAGACGTTGAGGAATTTCAACGACAAATATCAAAGGAGTAAAGAGATGTACTCTTAAACCAAGGTAAAATCAGTTTGAAGTCGTTTTGTTTGATTGTTTAGTTTTAAGACGTCACGGTCGAGGTTAAGGACATCATAGTCTGTGAGTTTAAGGACCTCACAGTCCGATGTTTGCTCTGGGTGCTTCCCACGGGTTCACTGCCGTGTTTGGCGAGGACCAGGCTCCGCTCTGGACGTTTTCCACGGGGTCAGAAGTGACGTTATCCGCGTTCCACGTAACCATGAATTTGCACTAGATGCTTCCCACGGGTTCACTGCCGTGTTCGGCGAGGACTAGGCTCCACTCTGGATACTTCATACGGGTTCACTGCCATGCTCTGCGAGGACCAGGATCCGTTCTGGACATTTTCTACGGGGTCAGAAGTGACGTTATCCGCATTCCACGTAACCAGGAATTTGCACTAGATGCTTCCCACGGGTTCACTGCCGTGTTTGGCGAGGACTAGGCTCCGCTCTGGATGCTTCATACGGGTTCACTGCAGTGCTCTGCGAGGACCAGGATCCGCTCTGGATGTTTTCCATGGGGTCAGAAGTGACGTTATCCGCGTTCCACGTAACCAGGAATTTACGCTAGATGCTTCCCACGGGTTCACTGCCGTGTTCGGCGAGGACTAGGCTCCGCTCTGGATGCTTTACACGGGTTCACTGCCGTGCTCTACGAGGACCAGGATCCGCTCTGGACGTTTTCTACGGGGTCAGAAGTGATGTTATCCGTGTTCCACGTAACCAAGAATTTGCACTAGATGCTTCCCACGGGTTCACTGCCGTGTTCGGCGAGGACTAGGCTCCGCTCTGGATGCTTTACACAGGTTCACTGCCGTACTCTGCGAGGACCAGGATCCTCTCTGGACGTTTTCCACGGGGTCAGAAGTGACGTTATCCGTGTTCCACATAACCAAGAATTTGCACTAGATGCTTCCCACGGGTTCACTGCCGTGTTCGGCGAGGACTAGGCTCTGCTCTGGATGCTTCACACGGGTTCACTGCCATGCTCTGCGAGGACCAAGATCCGCTCTGGACGTTTTCCACTGGGTCAGAAGTGACATTATTCGTGTTCCACGTAGCCAGGAAGGGTTGACTTTATCCGCATTTCACGGAGTTGGGGTTTGACTCTCGGTTATCTGTACACCACCGAGTCATGGAACTAGGAGTTGCCGCTGTTCCGCTCACTTGATGTTGTGTCTGCTGCAATGAGACGAACGTCGAGATGATCTCTAGGCTATCCGTGAACCGTCGAGATTTGGCTTCTTCTTCTGATGAAACCTGGGGATGAAAGGTGTGATTCCTTCTTCGTTTGCGCCCCTGAATCGTATACAGGGATTGATGTGATATCACCTGTAGGGCATAAATTTCATTTTTATTTTTATTTTATTTCTTTCCGCGATGCTCTATCATTTCAGCTTTTATATCGCGAAGGTCGCGATTGCTTTTTATTGCGAGTTGCCCAATCATTTCGGCTATTTGTTTTATTTTTACTCGCTGCTTTTTATTGCGAGTTGCCCAATCATTTCGGCTATTTCACATGCATACATTTTTACTTGCTGATTTTGTCGCAAGTTGCCCCATCATTTCGGCTATTTCGTATGCATACATTTTTTACTTGCTGCTTCTGTTGCAAGTTGCCTCATCATTTCGGCTATTTCGTATGCATGTGTGGCTTTCTAGCTTTTCGTTGCAAGCTTGGGATTAGACACCGATTTTGGCATCAGCACCGCTACAACTGGGATATTGCTAGGAGCGAATCATCATTTGCCTCTGTCGATGTCGAACAAAGGTGGCTTAGTAAATAGGGTTAGGATCCTGTCGACTAAGGCTTTTGACTTCATGAGCCGTAAGGGTCTCACAAAGGTGTTTCTCCCTGCGAGTCGTGAGGATCTCGTAGGTGTGTTTTCTCCTTAGGAATCGTGAGGATTCCTAAGTGCATGTTCCCTTGTAAGTCGTAAGGATCTTACAAAAGGGTTTTCTCCTTATGAGTCGAGAGGACTTACAAGGGTTGTTCACCGTGCGAACATATCCCTAGCCACGGATGGGACTCGGTTAGGGAAATGTTTATTCGCGCCCGTGGATTGTATACAAGGGTCAGGATTGAGCCGCTTGTAGGGCAGTATCGAAGGTTGTGGGGGTTGCTTAAGAACAGGTTCAGGTCTCTGTAACTTAAGACTTTCAAATCTTATGAGCCGTAAGGGTCTCATAAGAGAGTTCTCCTTACGAGTCGTGAGGATCTCGCAAGTGTAATTTCTCTTCAGGAATCGTGGGGATCCCTAAGTGTGTTGCTCCCTTGTGAGTCGTAAGAATCTCACGCGGATGGTTTCTCCTTATAAGGTCGAGAGGACCCTGTAAGTGTCTTTTAACGAGGTTGCGTCCTTTCGGGTTTTCACAAACACTCGCCGGTAGTCCTGCTGTTTTTACTTACGGAGCCCTTTCGGGTTTTCATCCGTGCCCATTTTGCTTATGGACATACCGTTGTCTATTTTTTTTATTCTTTTCTTTTTCTCTTTTTTTTCTAACGAGGTTGCGCCCTTTCGGGTTTTCACAAACACTCGCCGGTAGCCCTGCTGTTTTTACTCACGAAGCCCTTTCGAGTTTTCATCCGTGCCCATTTTGCTTATGGACTTACCATTTTTTATTTATTTATTTATTTATTTATCAGCTTCAGGATGCTGCGATCCGCCGTAGCTTCTTGACATCTCCGTCAACAGCTAGTTTTAGGACATAGTGGTACGTTGTTAGTTTAAGGACATTTCAGTCCGTTGTTAGTTTAAGGACGTTTTCGGCCCGTTAAGCAGCTACTACTTATAGAGTTTTGGGCTTAGGAAGATAGCGAGTGGACATAGTCGTCGTCATCTATCATTGACCTAGGCCGTAAATCGTTAGGCATAGTATTTCTTCAGGAAGTGGCCGTTTATCAGTCTGAAAGGTCTTTCGTCATGCATATCCACGAGTAGATAGGCTTCACCCTGGTAGACCTTGTCTATAATGTACGGGCCTTCATAATCCGGCTCAAATTTTTCTTGCTTGGCGCGATTGGGGATCATAGGTCTTTTGACCACTAGCACGAGTTCGCTTTGGTGGAATGTCCTCGGCCTGGTCAATCTTTCATATGAGCGCGTCATCTTTGCTTTATAAGCCTCCAGATTTTCTTGCGCTACGAGCCGGGTTTCATCAAGGGCGTCAAGTTCCTCAAGCTGAAGGTGAGCGTTTTCTTCGTCCGTCAGCTCATAATGGACTGCCACTCGTAAAGAAGGTAATTCTATCTCGAGGGGGAGTACCGCTTCTGTACTGAAAACCAACGCGTACGGCGTTGTGTTCATGGCCGTCTTGAACGTAGTTCGATACGTCCAGAGAGTTTCTTGCAGTCTCTCGTGCTAGTCCTTTTTATTTCGGGACACCGTCTTCTTCATGATCTTCGTCAAGGTCTTGTTGAAAGCCTCAGCTAGACCGTTAGCTCGGGGATTATAAACTGAGGAGTATCTCCAGTCTATATTATGTTTTTGTGCGAAGCGGCTGATTTTGTGGCTTCTGTAGGCTAGCCCGTTATCGGAAATGATCCGTCGCGGAGTCCCAAACCGATAAATAAAGTGCGTCTTGAAGAAGTGTAGGATATTCTCCGTCTTCACTTCCCTCAGCGGTACTGCTTCTGCCCACTTGGAGAAGTAATCAGTTGTCGCCAAAATGAAACGGTGTCCCCTGGACGATGCTGGTTCGATGGGGCCGATTATGTCAGTCCCCTACATTTCAAATGGCCAGCTAGCTACTGTCGGGTGTAATGGATTTGGATGTTGATGGATGAAGTCCCCATGGATTTGGCACGAATGGCATTGCTTCGCATATTCGAGGCAGTCCTAAATCATCGTGGGCCTGTAGTAGCCCATCCGTTTAATCTTCAACTTCATCTTTGGGCCTGCTTGGTGAGAACCGCAGAGTCCGTCATGAACTTCTTGAACGACTCTCTTCGCCTCTTCAGGTCCCAGGCATCTCAACCATAGAGAATCAAATGACCTCTTGTACAGAGTATCATTGACGAAGGCGAAAGATAGGGCTTGTTTCATGAGCTGATGTTTTGAGGACGCATCTTCAGGCATTCGACGAGATTTGAAGTAGTCTATAAAGACTTCTCTCCAATCCTCAGCCTTTTCTTGGTCATTTATTTGCAGGGCCGTCTGCTTAGTCGCTTCCTTTTCCTCAGATGATTCCGGAGATATTTCTGCCGGAGCAAGAACCTGACGGCTTTGTACCACGATTCTGACGTCATCGAGGTTCTCATCGGCTAGTTCTTTAGCGAGCTTGGCTAATGCATCCGCTTTGCTATTTTCCGCACGCGGTATGCTTTCCAAAGTGTAGGAAGGAATTTGGGTCAACAGTTGCTGCACCTTTTCGCCGTACTTCACCAACTCTGGTTTGCATGTTTGGTAGTCGCCATTTACTTGACTGACGACCAGTTGGGAATCTCCATAAATGAGGAGGTTCTCAATTCCCATGTCGATGGCGATCTCGAGGCCTGCTATCAAAGCTTCATGCTCGATTTCATTGTTCGTCCTTGGCTCTTTCAAGGAGAAAGCAAAGCGCATTATCCCTCCTTGTGGAGTTACAAAGATGAGGCCAACCCCTGATTTGATTATAGGCGTGTTTTGTTTGCGCTTCTTCATGGAAGATGCTCCATCGAAATAAAGTTCCCACCGGGTACCACTTCCGTCGGTCGCGTCAAATGCATGTTCGTCTGGAAGTTCGCAGTTCAAGGGAGAATCGGCCGGTATCGGATGTTCAGCAAGAAAATCGGCAATGGCCTGGCCTTTCACTGCCTTAAGAGGTTGATAAGTTATTGAGAACTCTATCAAGAGCAAGGCCCATTTAGCGAGCCGACCTGTCAATATGGCCTTTGACATCAAATATTTGAGGGGGTCCACCTTCGATATGAGACGGACTTCATGTGCCAATGCATAGTACCGGAGTTTTGTTATTGCAAAGATCAGCGCCAGGTAGTGTTTTTCGATAGGAGAATAATTGCTTTCTGCTCCCAGGAGAACCCGACTCAAATAATAGAGAGCTCTTTCTTTCCCTTGGTCATTATCTTGTGCCCACAGCGCGCCTAAAGAACCTTCGAGGGCTATTGTATAAAGAATAAGAGGTTTTCCCTTGACCGGAGCAGCCAGCACTGGCGGGTTCTGCAGATACTGCTTGATTTTGTCCAGTGCGCCTTGGCATTTGTGATCCCAGATGAACGGGGTCCCTTTCTTCATCAAGTGACTGTACGGATGGCACTTGCCAGAGAGATTAGCTATAAATCGCTGGATATACGCGAACTTCCCTTAGAGAGACCGCAGCTGCTTGAGAGTCCTTGGCGGAGGCATTTCCATGATCGCCTTGCTTTTTGACGAATCTATCTCGATACCTCAGTATCGGACGATGAATCTTAGGAATTTACCTGAGGACACCCCGAACGCGCATTTGAGTGGGTTCATCTTCAAGTTGTATTGCCGAAAGCGTTGAAACACGATCTTTAGATGTTCGAGATGTTCCTCGTATGATTTTCTTTTTACCACGAGGTCGTCGATATAGCACTCGACGATTTCATGTATGAGGTCATCGAATATCTTCGTCATGGCCCTTTGATAGGTGGCACCGGCGTTCTTTAGACCGAAGGGCATCACCTTGTAGCAGAATATACCCAAAGGGGTCCGGAAAGCGGTGTGCTTCTGGTCTTCGGGATGCATCTTTATTTGATTGTATCCTGATGATCCGTCCATGAAGGAGAAAACTTCGTGAGTGGACGTGTTATCTATCATCAGCTCAGTGACCGGCACTGGGAAATCATCCTTCGGACAAGCTTTATTGAGATCCCGAAAGTCCACACATATGCGTACTGTCCTATTTTTCTTCATCACCGGGACGATGTTGGCGATCCAGTCAGGATATTGAACTTCCTGGATGAAGCCGGAGTCGATTAGTTTCTTGACCTCAGCGTTAATGCTCATCTCAAGCTCGAGCCACATTCTTCTCGGTGCTTGTTTGATTGGTTTGAGGTCCGGGGATATCGTCAGTTTGTGGACCGCGATCTCTGGATCTAATACTGGCATTTCGGAATAGTTCCACGCGAAGCAATCTTTATGCTGCATAAGCACATCTTTTAACGCGGCCACCCTTTCTTCAGATAGCAGCTCGCTGACGAATGTGGGTCGCGGGTCACTTGCCGTTCCCAAATCAATCTTCTTGAGGTTATCTGTAATAGTGTGTATTCCATCTTCCAGCTCTTTTGGCGCCGGTGGAAACTCTGAGATCACCTCGTCATCATTATTTTCGAAGCACCAGGGAAGGTCATCCATATTCTCGGGCTCTTCTTTTGATATCGTTATCATATGACAAGTACGAGCTCGCTTCCCGAACCGATGTTGATTTGATTCCAGTCTCGCGGATTTGGGTTCATGCTTCTGCGGCGGAGTTATCCTCCAACTGTCGGATAGAGCGAACTTGCCGAGCTAATACTGATCTTCGGCCCAGTTCTTGATGGTGAAGCAATATTCGAGAGGATGTCCTATTACTCGGTGATAAGAGCAATATTCTGGGTAAGAGACTTCGCCTGCTTGCTCGGGGTGCTTGGACTCCGGGAGTGTAATCATTTGATGTTTTATAGCGAGATCAAGTATCTTCTTTGTCTTGTCTTGAAGAAAAGAGTATGCTCGACTCATCTTTTTCATAAGGGACAAATCCGGACCGCTCGATTCTCGCTCGCGTGACTTCTTGGTCCCGCTTTGTCGTTACTGAATGCCTTTTCCGCTTTTTGACTTGTTTCTGCCTCTGCGTCGGGCCTTTTTTACAACAGGTTGACAGGGAGCGGCATTTTCATCTTTCGCAGCCTGTTGGAGAAGGCGTTGTGTCCTGGCTTTCTCGTAGATGGCCATTTCGAGGTTATGGTCGTCTCGAACTTTTTGACCAGCTTCCCTTATAAGCTTGTCCATTTGTTCTTCGAACGACGGACTGGGCAATTTTACGTCGGGGACTTTTTCTGGTTCAGAATTAGCACTCTCCCATTGAGCATCTCCTTCTTCATCAAAGTCATGTACAACATAGCAGTCGCTGAGTAGCTCCTGTTTCTTGGATCGAACGTATCCAAGCCTGATTGCTCCCATTTTCCCGTTGGGCAACTTGCGCTGAGTTCCGGGAACGTTCCAGACCCTGTCATAGAACTTGGCTTTTCGAGTGGTCTGTTTGAATGGTATCCCTTAGCGCTTCAACAACCTTTTCAAGCCTTCTGTATAATATCTAGGCAGACGGATGGGCTGAAGCCTGTCAAGTGTAGGATCCGCGCCGTGCCAGATTTCTCACTCCACTTTAGTTTCCCCGGAGCGGTAGAATAGGTCGCCTTTTCGCCTTCTCGCCTGGGAGGGACATAGAACGTCTGCAGCTCTTCCACACTGTAGGTGTGAAGCGCGTCTAGCTCTTTATGATATTTGGGTGGAACCATGGAAACTTGCAAACTTTGCTCTTCATTGGCGAATGTTCGTATTGGAGGCCGAGCAGAGAAAATAGCATGGACCTCATCTTCCGAGTCGCTGCCAAAGATCAACATAGGAGTGGACGGTCTTGGTTTGTTGTATTGGGGTGGGCCTGAATAAACCATCTCTTCTTCTTCCTCGGTATCACTCCCGAAGACGGGAATGGTGGTGGTAGCTTTGTTCTCCGGTTTATGACATCTCTCCGTGTCTTCGAAATCTGGCAAGAAGTATTTTGCATTTTCATACTTGTGGACTTCGTTCACGGAGAATGGGTTCAACTCTCCTGTCATAGTGTACTCGAGGCCATCTTTAAAATACTTCATACACTGGTGCTATGTAGAAGGAATAATGTTGTACTCATGTAACTAAGGCCGGCCAAACAAAGCGTTATAGCATGTCTTAGCGTCAATAACATGAAATTTAACATCCGCGACAAGTAGCCCGAATCGTAATGTCAATATCACAGACCCGAGAGTCCACGATGATTAGGAGTCAAAACCAGAGATGGTGATCTTATCGCGAGCAAGATGCTGGACGCTCATGCAGATTTCCTTCAACACTCGCACGCTGAGGAGATTAACGGAAGACCCATTGTCGACCAGGATTTTGCCTATTTTTATATCGTGGCAGTACCCTGAGACATAGAGGGGACGATTGTGCTCGCACGTCCCAAGGAGGAGTTCTTCATCACCGAAGGTGATATCGGCCGTGTGTACTTCCTCTAGCTCGTCCTTCATCTTTTCTTCGGCGAGAAAAGCTTGGAATTGCTCTGGCTCTTGCAGCGCCTTGATCAGTGAATCTCTCGCTTCTTTGGATAGTAAAAGGGCGCCGAGAATGCTGAGTTGTGTGGGCAATTTCCACAAGTGCACCAGAACGTTATAGTCCACCTTACTCTTTTTCGGTGGGTCCTTGGCGGTCAGTTCTTTCATGGCTTGGTCATCGAGGGTGATATCCTCGGAGACCTTTTCTTTTCCCTTATCTTTTATACTTGTAGATCCGAGATTCTTTTCTAGAAGCGTGCGATTGCGCAGCTGGATGTTTTCACAGACCTTCGGTTCTTCCTCCTCTTCCAATGTGGATTCTTTAAAGAAGGGTCAAGAGCCATTTCTTCGTCAGAGTCGCTTCCGAAAGTGAGAATTTGCGATCCCCCAGTGTTGACCATGCGACAGTTACCGGTATCTCTTTTATGCTTCTCAGTCGCACCTCTTTGCTCCCGACGAGTCTTGCGTTTCTTCCGCTTAAAATGTTGCCGGTGAGCAACATATTCCTGCCACCATTTTTTAAAAGCATTTCACTCCCCGGTGGGGTGCGAAATCATTCGATGATATGAACAGTAGCTGGGATGCATCTCTGCTTCACCGGGAGTGTTTCCTTCGGAGGGTGGTAGCTTCATTCCCATTGATATGGCTTTAGCAAACATTTTCCTCGTCTTGAATTTGTTTTTATCTGCAACAGATGTCTTTTGATTTGGCGGGAGTGTTTTAGCTTTTTCATCCAATCGCCGGCGTTTGGCTCTTTCAAATATGGCCGTCTCGCGCTCCCGATCAGCTTTACTTTTCAGGAGAGTTTCGTTGAGGAATGTGTCGATCATTTCATCTGACGGCTCCATAAGTTCTGGTTCAGGTTCCGCCCCCAGTTCCTTTGTGCAAGAAGCCTTTTCATCGTCTGTAAACGAGTGGGAGATCACATGAAAACTTGCTACGTAATCCTCAGATTCATCCGACGAGCTTTCTCCACCATCTTCTTCCTGAAAAACGTGGCTGAGGAACTCTTAGAGCATGATGGGAGTCCACGCCGTCTGATTATACTCCTCCAGCACGTCGATCTGTTTCTGCAGGTCCGTGCGCCTGTCACCAGGCTTCACGGGCTTTCTGGATCTCTTCTTCTTCTTCGAAAATTTTGACGGCTGGGTGTGAGTGCTCGGGCCATCACCACCAATCTTTGGAGTTGGGCGCGGCTTCAGCATCCCTTCGATGATCTGGGGTTCTAGCGGGTTCTTCCATCTGACCGCCGGGCATGTATGAAGATCATTCAGCATCCTTTTGGTTTTGGCTGACAGCACGACCTCCCATGGAGCTTCTTCAACAAAAGAACAAGTTGCCCCCGGTGTGTCCGTCTTCTTAGGAGTGTGTGGTTGTGGTGGGTTTACTTTCCACTTTTCGGACAGTGCAAACTTGCCTTGTAGGTATTGATCTTCGATCCATCCCTTAAAGACGAAGCAATCCTCGATCAGGTGACTTACCGTTTGGTGGTAAGGGCAGTAATTGGGGTTATTCACTTCGCTGGGTTGCGGCGGTTGCCTGGAATTCGGCAAACTGATAAGCCTGTTGCGCATAGCCATCTCGAATGGCCTCTTCATCTTGTCCCGTGGGAATGAGTAAGGACGCTTCATTTTCTCATTGTAATAGCGCCGTCTCTCCTCCAGTTGATCCGCTAGCTTTAGGGTACTGGGCTGCTGTTGGGTGTTCGCGACGAATGTCGCCTTCCCTTTACCCTTGTCATTTCGAGGTTCCGGCTTCGGGGGAGACGGTCTGTGACCCATTTGATCCATCTGGGCTAGCTTATCGATTAAAGCCTGGAACGTGGTCGGTTTAAAGAACATCATGAACTGTGAAATAGTTGCATGAGGGTCTAGGGTGCCCACGAAAATGCCCACCGCTGGTGCTTCTTCGATGCGCTGTTCGCACTTCGATCACAGGTTCCGCCATCGGATTGCATATTGGACCCAAGTTTCGCCCGGCTTCACCCTTGCGTTAATCAATGCCGTTATCGGGGTACGTTCGCTGGCACTCGCGAATCGCTGAGTGAATAGCAACTCCATCTCTGCGAAAGTTTTGACGGAGTCGTTCAGAAGTTCGGAGTACCACTCAAACGCCGTTTCCGATAAACTGCCGACGAATTGGCGGAGCAAAAGCTTATCATCGCCCGCGGTGTTGCCGCAAAAAGCCCTGAACTGGGCGACATGTTGATAGGGATTGCCTGTCCCCTTGTAGACATGGAATTTCGGGATCGTGTAGCCCGGTGGGTATTTTATCTGATCATACCAGCTCGGATATGGTCGCCCCGTTTTGACAACTTGGCCGTCTGCTTCATTTGCCTGGTGAACTCCTATTTGTTGAGAAATATAATCATCTAGAGCGGCCTTAGAGATTGTTTCCTTTTTGGCTGTTGAAAGAGCCGGAGGTGGATTCGACATTTCTCCTCTGTCGTCTTCAAGGGTAATCGGAGGCTCTTCGGCTGGAGGATCCGGCTGTATCATCATTCCGACCATGTCTTGAAACAGGAGAGCCATATGCTTTATATTGGTCGCTTGTTTCGCAGCCTCCTTGTCCTTCTTTCAAGCATTCTACGAAGGAATTCAGCATCGGTCTCGTGTTCGCGACGTTGTTCCAATGACGCCTCCGGGCTTTCTTTTGGTCCGGTGAGTGCAGCCATCGCAGTTAGCATCTCCTGGAGCTTCTGCTTCTGCTGTTCCTGGGCTCTTGTGATAGATCGGGTGAGTGGTCGATGGCCTGTCCAAGAGCGGCTATCTTCCTTCCCGGATGCCATGTAAACGGTATAGACCACCATGCCCCTAGACTTAGGGCGTTTGGGCTTAGTGCTTCTAACATTTGTTGCAGGCACGGAGGTCTTCTCCGGCCTTCTTTTCTTATGAACGGTGGAAGTTGAGGGGGCCATAGCAGTGGGTACCCAAATAGTTTTTCGTGACTTAGCAGGATGGCTTACTTCCTGTTGGACCTTCAGCTTCTTGTGCTGGCGGGAGAAATTTGGATCGATTACCGAGTCTCGGGCCTGCCGCCAGATCTTGTAGATTTTAGAGGACAACCGCTGCGAGGACCGTTCTGGCTTTGCTTCCGCAACCTTCTCCAGTGGAGGGGGAGACCTTTTCAGTACAGCGGTAGAAAAATTCCTTCGCACCTTATTCAACAGCTCGAAGCTGTTCCCGGTTGGAACAGCAGCATTAATTTCCGCCGTCGGGACTGGTGGAGTTAGCCCGGAAGGGGAGTTGCCTCCTGACTTCCTCACTCGGCGCCAGTGGCGACGTCGAGCATGCCGCGCTGATGGAAATGGCTCGGTGACGGGGATGGCCTTGTTTTGCCCCCTGTTCAGGTGAGGGGCTGTTGCCGGTGTCAGCCTATTAAAGACCGATGTCTTTTGAGTAGCAGGAGCGGGAGTGGGAGTTGGGACGGTCAGTCTTGTAAAGACCGACCCTTTGGCAGGAGAAGCCACCTTGACGACTTCAGGAGCAGGTTTGGTTACTCTCTTCGGAATAACCCTCTCTGGGACTGCAAGCTTCATTGTGGGCCCGCAGGAGTTTTGGCCCAGCCTGGAGAAGACCGAGGCACTAATGTTGGACGACCCGTTGAGAGAGGCCGCAGTAACTGTAAGTCGATCGAAGACCGACTTCTTAGGAACTTCTGGTATGGGCACGGGAGCAGTGAAGCTCATTGGCGGGAGCATGGTCCCGAAAAACAGTCCAGTAGTAGTCTGGGTGACCTGTTCTACCGGCATCGTGAACAGGGACGCCGCTTAAGGTCCATAAGCTACACCTCTAGGTGAAGCGGAGCGTAAGTTGCAGCTGCAGTTGGAGCACTTCGAACAGGTGAATGCCATTGCTGTTTTGCTTTCTGTGCCAAGGAAGAGACCAAATCTTAGTAACTTGAAACCCAAGGGCAACCATTAACAAACCGTGATTCGTTCGCGAATACGATACACGAAGTGTGAAGTGGAAAGAGGAAAAGGTCCCACCGGGCATGCCAAAATCTGTTCCCCTCCGAAAGACGCGGCAGAGACGTGGCGGGCGTCTTCCCTGAAATTTGGGGCAGATTCTAATTGGTGCTATCCGTCCACTTCTCCGAAGATGCCAAGTTAATTTATGGCACCGTGTATCGAAGGTTTAAACGGATGCGTCCGATATAGCAGACTTCGTCAGATTCCCCCTCGCTCGAGAGGTTTTTGATTGTGGGGACGCTCTTCCCTGCAGGCGCAATCCCCTGCAGTTAATTACGCTACCGCATCGCGGTAACCACTTTCTCCTGCTCCATATGGTCACTTCGTGTCGTGCGTGTTTGTTTTGTGTTCGGTTGCCCGTGGATTGTATACGGAGACTAATTTGTGCTGTCGTCCGTAGGACGTGGATTAGTCCAAATCCGTATCTTTCTTAGATTTGGTTTGGGGGGGGGGTTGTGTTTAAGGATACGTTAGCCTTATTTGAGGCTAAGATCAACTTAAATGTTCGTTAAGGACACGTTAGTCTAATTTTAGACTAAGATCGACTTAATGGGATCGTTTAGATCCGACAAGAGAGCAATTGGGGGCTCTATTATTTAGTTTAGTGACGTTGCGGTCGATAGGTAGTTTAAGGACATTGCGGTCTAATGTTAGTTTGAAGACGTTGCGGTCAAGGTTAAGGACGTCATAGTCCGTGAGTTTAAGGACCTCACAGTCCGGTGTTAGTTTTAAGACATCGCGGTCGAGGTTAAGGACATCATAGTCTATGAGCTTAAGGAACTCACAGTCCGATATTAGTTTTAAGACATCACGGTCAAGGTTAAGTACATCATAGTCCGGTGTTAGTTTTAAGACATCATGGTCGAGGTTAAGAACGTCATAGTCCATGAGTTTAAGGACCCCACAGTCCGGTATTAGTTTTAAGACGTCACGGTCGAGGTTAAGGACGTCATAGACCATGAGTTTAAGGACCCCACAGTCCATAGCAGTGTATGGTTGTCGGGACTCGTCACCTCTCTGACGACGTTGAGGGATTACAATGACAGATATCAGAGGGGTAAAGAGATGTACCCTCGAACCGGGTGTAAATTGATTGGGAGAGCGGTTGTGCTCAGTTCAATTTAAATTGAGAACTTATGGCCAAAATTGGGCTAAGTCCAGTTGAAAATATTTAACATTTTGTTCATGTTCTGCCTATTTGGCTTTTAGCTGGGCTCTGCCCTTTTATAATGCATAGCATTGGGCTCTGTAATTAAATGCATAGCATTTATATTTGGTCTGTTAGACTTTTACTTGGGCTCTGCCCTTTTAAATAATGCATAGCATTTATAATAGTCTGATAGTGCGCCACGTGGCTTGTCAGGCGCTTTGCGCCAATTAAAGAGCGCAAGGCGCTAACGCATGCGGAAGTGACACATGTCACGCTCTGTGCTAAGCGCAAGTCTATTAGCGCAGTGCGCTGCGCCAGTGCGTTGCTGATACGTGTCGCGCTCTGGTGCAATGCGCCAATCCAAGAGCACATTGCGCTATATTTAGAAGCGCAAAGCGCAGATCATTCTGTGGTTGACACGTGGCGCGTTCTGGCGCAGTGCGCCAATCCAATAAGCGTAAAGGCGCATTTCAAAAGTGCAAGGCACTGTCCAATAGCGCAAAGCGCATCTTGATCAAATTGAGATAAAAGAAACAAATTTTCTGTTCTAAAGAGGTTCTACCTCAAGATTCAAGAATCAATGGTTCTTATTCTCATCAAAAGGCTGTTCCTTTATATAGATCAAATGATCTAATAATGAAGTAAATTACTTCTTTTAATTTTTTATAATTAAGTCTTTTTGATCTTTTTTCTTTTTTTTTTATTGAAGATCTTGATCTTGTTCTTAGATTTTTGATCTTTTTAGAAGAGATTCTTCTTTTCTGTGAGTTGTTTTCATCTCTGTTCTTCAAGAATAAAATTCTTTACCTTTAAAGATGAAGAAGATGATCTTCTTTCTTCAAAGGCTTGTCTTTTCTTCTCTTTGAGTTTTTCTCAAAGTTTTTTAGAGGATTCTCTCTCTTCTGTATTTCTATATGTGTGAGACTTGGAGTCTAGGGGCCTTTATATAGGGCTAATTGGTTTGTTAAGTTAGTTACAGAGATCTTTCTCTGATTGATCTGGGGATATTTCCCCACCGTTGGCTCTTTGATCCTAAGGTCTCTGTTTTTCCAGAAGATAATCTTCTTATTTTAATAAGATTGGAAAGATTTTTCTAGAATTTTAATTCTAATTAATTAATAATTTATTATTTAAATTCCAGTGCTGGCGCAATTGGCGCTAGCACGCATGCGCTTGACACGTGTCGCGCAGCGCAACTGCGCTAGCGCGCCTGCGCTTGATACGTGTCGCGCAGCGCAGAGTGCAAGTGACCTGAACCGTTGCTTCATTTTTAAAATTTGAATTTTGAAACAGAGCCTTGCTCTGATTGGGGGTGCGCTGCTTTGGGCGCAATGCTCCTTGCGCTGGCGTGTCTGCTTTTGACACGTGGCGCTTTGCGCGCAGCGCAAGGAATCTGAAGCGTTGCTTCAATTTTTGAATTTTGAAATTCAAACAGAGCTTTGCTCTGATTGGGGGAAACAAACCAGGATATGATGATATGATTAAACAAGAATATTAATAACAAACATAGTATAAATAGTGAGCTATATGTATGTAATATGTATCCTAAAGTCTGTGCTTCTAGTTTATCTATTCTACAATTCATTGAAATCAATTTATGTAATGCTCATCGTAACTCAACAGTATATATCCCGTTCATACTCCTACGGGACCACGGCACAATATATCCAGTTCATATCTCCACTGGACCATGACACAATAAACAATGGTTTTCCGTTCACGCCCGGAATCACGGCAGACAATAATAATATTCTCTTGAGTAACGTTTCAGTTACATTCTTGATTTCCCCTTTTCGCCCAGGTTTCGTGTTCAAGTCAGGTATCAATAGAGTGTCTACCTAATGCCAACACAGGAACAATCAGGTACATATTATGTCTATCTAGACAACAGGTCATGTCCATCAGGACAACAAGTCAGGATTGTCGGCACTAGTGGATGATCCAAGTAACAAGTCTAGTAATGTGGCGTGAACATGTGGTGTAATATATATTAACCAAAATAGATACCAAATGTGGAACTGTAACCAATATCTAGACATGGTAAACACAACTAATATCAGGATGCATATGTATATCTGTAATAACCTTTATACATCCATTACCATGTATATTGCAAACTAGATAAAAAATACCGAACTTATATTGTAGTATGATAATATTGTGATGACCCAGCATGCAACTATATAAACCATTATCGTCACGGATACAGACGGATACTATAAAAATATAAATCGCTACTATTTACTGAATATTAAGACGTATGTACTATAGTCAAGCATATAAATATCGATATAATCAAAATAGCATGTTGCAAGTTTAGAACTTGCCTGTTTGAATCTCATGTTGAGATACAGATGTCACGTTCCGACGCCGAAATAAAGTCAAGATGAAAAACTTACACACGCAGGACTTGATCTGGCTGAGCAGCTGCGTGACATGGTGACTGGGTCGTCTGGATCGTCGGCGACGTGCGCAACTCCTACGAGACGATCGGAAAAGAAAAGAAAAGAAAAGAAAGAAGAAGAACAGAAGAAGAAGGTAACGGCTGTTGGGGTTTCTAGGTTCTAGGATTCTCTGGATTTGGCGAGGATAGGAAGAGGGAAGAGGCGGTCGGCGGCAAGGTGACTGTGAGGTCGGTGGACGGTGAGGGTTGATGGTGTTCGGGATGAGCAGGGAAGGAGAAGAGGGTGTGGTGATGGTGGTCTGGGGTTGCTGAGAAGACGAGGAGGAAGGTGACGGAGTGATGGTGGTGGTTAGATTTCGGCGACGAGGTCGTAGGCGAAGGGGTTGATGGGTTCTCGCTGTTGGGTGTCGGGTTAAGAGCTTGGGGTCGTCGGTAAAGGAGAAGGAGAGACGAATGTGATAGCAAGGCAGGGGAGAGGAGGACGACGACGACGCTAGGGTGGTGGCGACGAGGGTTAGGGTTCGGGGTCGGCACGAGAACGGAGAGAAGAAGAAAACGAGGGAGAAAGAGAAGGTGTTATGGATTTTATATATTATATAATATATAGGGTGAGAGGGAGAGTGGGGCTACATAGAGGAAGATAGAGATATTTGAGAGAGATTGTTATTTATTTAAAATAGTTAATATATATATATTAGTTATATATATAATATATATATATATATATATTGTGGGATTTTATGGATAATACCAGATTACTCCGAATATTACCCGTATCTTTTTAAAAATCTAGTTTTTAAATTTGAAGAATATACGTAAGGATTAAACCATGATGAAATATTCTATAATGAAAAACATATACCCTCAAATAAAGATCTACATAAATATACACAGGGATTCAATAATTTGTCTGTATAACTCTTAGGATACTAACATGATATATGGGCACAACAACCTGAAATGGGGTACTATGACATGTAAGGCTAGATAAGAAAATATATTATTTGTTTTTATATTGTATTATAAAAATATGTAGATTTTAATATATATTATATGTGTATATATATTCTAGTTTGCTTGGATATACTATACTAGTAAATATTTGATATAATCTCGAACCATGATAACTTTCAAACATGTGGGTCGGGTTGGATAATAACCACGGCTACTAATTACATCATTCGCAACCAAAAAGCAACAAAAGTAAAGAATTTTCCCACAAGATTTGAAATACCCCAAAATATTTAGTATAAATGTACTAGGGTGTTACACAGAGCAGCGAGGATCTCGTCGTTACGAGATACACGAAGCCGTTACGAGGGCGCTCTGGCTCTGTGCTCCCGGCTAAACATGGGCACCGAGGAATCTCATATACAAGATAGCTTAGAGACGAGCGAGGGGGCTGATGAAGCTCAGCTCTGTGGTAGCTCGGGGACGAGCGGGGAGGCTGAGGATAGCTTGGAGGCGAGCTATTGATTGGCCCCTTGGCGAATAGGGAATGTACTCCGGGAAGGTCTCTGAAGGGTTGGATGGACACGAGGTGTCGAGGAATTCCCCTAAGGCATCGTACTTATTCCAGCTCTGCAGCCCCCAGGAACCTAGCGGGTTTACGTGGACGGCACGTCAGCTGCTACGTGATGTTATCTGGGAAATTCCATCTTAGGAGTGTTATCATTAGCCCCCCACTCTCGTTCCGACCTATTTATGGGTCGGGTCGAGAGGGGTTGGGTCGCGAGTGGTCAGTTCGGTCTTTACCGTCAAGTTTGGCGCCGAGGATTCTTTATAGTGGGTTGTATTGGAACGATGGGGCGTTTGGTAGCCATGTCTTTTCGATTTCCGGATCCACGAGGCGTTTTATGGAACGCCTTAATTTTTACGCACATCTATGATGATGTCAGCGGATCAACGAAATAACGGCGCCATAAAGAAGACGTCGCTTCGTTTGCTTAGGCTGTCGATCTTCGCGCCACGTGACCACAAATGGGTGGTGGATCGCGAGTCGTCGCTCCCGCCAGCTCAATCAATGTGAGGGGGTGACATCCAGTGGTTGGCTGCCACATGGCGCCATCGGGTCCGTGGGGCGCGACACTTCGTTTTGGCGGGAGCGGATTTGGGCCGTCGGATGGCTTTTGCTAAGTGTATAAATATGGGAGGCCCTTCCCTAGGAAGCACCTTTGCTTCATTTGCCTCCTGTCATATGAGAATTGCTCGGCGCTTGATCTATTAGGTCAGATCCTCAGCCCAAATCCATCCCCAACCACTTTTTCCTTGAATCGGGTTAGATATCTTCCTCTGATACTTCTGTTGATGTAGCTAGGGTCGAGTCGGGAAATGAGGCTTTAGCCTCTGTAGCCGAGCCCAGTGGGACATCTTCCTTTTCCTTGGCTTCCGATAAATGAGAAAGTTCTTCTTTTTCCTTCGCATCGGGCTCACCCCTAAGGGGTGGTGATGTCCTTGTTCTTCGTCATCGGGCGGCAAAAAGGACCCCCAAAGTGCGCATCGAGAATACTCGTGATGCGCCCTCGATGTTGAATCGGTCGGACGGGCTTTTCGATATTCAGACTCGTTTCCATATCCCCTGGCTACTTGCTTCGTCTGACCAGGGAGGGTGAACGGGCCCTGTACTTGGAGGAGTTCCGAGCAAGGATGTGTCTGCCCTTCTCATCCGAGGTTTGTGCTGTCCTCCATTGCTTTAAACTTGTCCCGGGCCTGCTAGCGCCGAACTCGTAGAGAATTCTCTTCGGGTTTCTGGTCCGGCTGAAAATTGATCGGATTCTCTTCAACTTAAGTCTTTTCCTCTCCTTCATTTGCTACAAAAATCGCCCCGGTTCTCGTAAGGACGAGCCGAGCTGGGTTTATCTTTCTTTTAAAAAGCATAAGGGTAGGACGACCGGGTCAGGGGTTGTGGTCGTTCCTTCTTCTATCCACGAGTGGAAGGAGAAGTTCGTATTCGTTGGCCCTTCGAAGGGAGAGGAATGGTCAGTGCCCACCAAGTAGCACAAGGCGGATTGCATAAAGGCCAAGCAGTCAAGTGCCCCTGAGGCGAGGGTCGTGTCGCAGTGGGAGCCAATCCAACGGGCCGACGCCTTGCTTTCTGAGCAGGCTCTAAGATAGGTGGGACTCAGTCCCGCGCACTTCAAGGGTAAGTTAGGACTTCGTCGATTAATTTAGGCTTAGTGTAATTTTTCGTTCTTGTTGCTGATCTTTTCTTTTGTTTTATTTCGCAGAGCCCGTGGATCAATCGAAGATTATAGCTGTCTTGGCCGCCAAAGTGCTGGGAAAGAAGGGCGGCGACACTAGTTCATCCAAGCCTGCACCGGGGGCGGAGCCTCGGTAGGGTCCTCCTGCTAAGGTCGTTGCTGCTCCTCCCATCCCGGAGGAATGCAGAAGTGGAGGGCAGAAGCATGCCCGGGAATAGGCTCCTCGGGCCAGACCGGAGGTTCCCTCCTCCGAGTCTCCGGCCAAAAGACTTAAGAAAGTGGTTTTCCGGCCGTCCTCGGCCGGGATACAGGTACAGAAATGCGACTTCTGCATTGAGGTGCCGTCGAGGCTCTCCATGGCCGACGGCTTATTGGCCGACATGGAGAAGGCAGTAGGAGCCAGGATTCCCTGGGGTACCATGAAAGCCCAAGATGCAGCGATAGCTCAGGAGGCCGCCGAGGTTGGTAATCCTTAAGAACAATAAAATTTTCCAAGTGATTTTTCCTCTGTATAGTTTCTGACAAATGTTGTTTGTGTTTTTTTGCAGGCCCTTCAATATTGTGCCCTCCTAGCTGCTATAGAGGCCGAGGAGGTTGTCCCGGTGATGAAAAAGGCCGGAGAGTCATCCTCGCGTGAGGAAAAGATCCTCGCCAAACTGAAAGAGGCCAAGGAAAACGCTGCCTCCTTTTAATCGAGGCTGGTATCAGAGGGCTTGAAGGCCACGAGACTGAAAGAGTCTCACCGGGCCTTGACCAAGTCTAATCGGCTCTTCACGCCCGAGTCGGCAAGGTCAATGAGCTTTTTGAGGCCATGAGGAAGCATAAAGACCTTTGCAAAGGGGATGCCCGGGCGGCTCACGAAGCGGCGAAGCGGGTCGAGGATAGGGCGTAGAAGGCCATGGAAGACTACAAGGCGTCCGACCAATTCTACGTCGACCTTGCAGATTATGTGGCCGTCGGGTCGCACAATGCCCTCGACGCCATCAAGGAGATGGTGCCCGGGTTCGATGACCAGGAGTTTTGCGCGAGGTATCCCCTTGCATGGGAAGGACTCTAAGGCTGCGGCACCGAGCCGGCGGGTGGAGGAGAAGCAGCCGGCGGAGGTGCCGAGCAAGCGGGTGGAGGCGAGGCAGCCGGCAGAGGTGCCCGGAAAGCGGATGACGGGGAGGCCTTGGTCGAGAAGGCGGTTTAAAGACGTCATTCTTCCTGCTCCCCTTTTGTTTTTGTTTTATTTTTGTAAGCCTTTGGGTATTTTGTAAAGCCGAGGAGTTTATAATACCTTGTATATAACTTGGAATGTTAATAAAGTATTTTTAGCTTGTCCTTGAAGAGTTTGACTGCAATGTTTTCGTTCTCCTTTATTTCCCAAGTGTGGATAGATCGGTGCCCCTTCTCACCCCAGAGCCGAGGTGACACAAGACGAGCGAACACCAAGTATAGGTAGACCGGTGTCCTCTCCAAACCCCGGAGTAAGGACAACTTGAGACGTGCGAACATCAAGCATATGTAGAATGGTGTCCCCTCCATACTCTGTAGTCGGGGCAATGTTAGACGAGCGAACACCAAGCATAGGAAGACCGGTGTCCCCTCCTAGCCCTGGAGTCGGGGTAATGTGAGATGAGCGAACATCAAGCATAGGTAGACCGGTGCTACTGCTCCTTCGGATTCGAGTGGGTTTAGAGTTGGGTCGACCATTTAGGGCCGAGCAGGAAGCTGCGCGGCGGCCTCGTGATGAGGACTTTGGATCCACAACATTGTTAGGCAGAAAACTACCCGCCGTGGATGGGCCGAGCAGGAAGCTATCCGACCGCCTCGCGATGAGGGCTTAGAATCCACAGCGTTGTTAGGCAGGAATCCACCCACCGTAGATGGGCCAAGAAGGAAGCTACCCTGTCGCCTCGTGATGAGGACTTTGGATCCACAGCGTTGCTGGGTAGGAAGCTACCCATCGTGGATGGGCCGAGCAGGAAGCTTCCTGGCGGCCTCATGATGTAGGCTTTAGATCAGGAATCTGGGCCGAATAGGAAGCTGCCTAGCGATCTCGTGATGAGGACTTTGGATCTACAACGTTGTCAGGCAGGAAGCTACCCATTACAGATAGGTCGAGCAGGAAGCTACCTGGCCGCCTCGCGATGAGGGCTTTGGATCTACAGCGTTGTTATGCAGAAAGCTACTAACCGCGGATGGGCCGAGCAGGAAGCTACCCGGTCGCTTCGCGGTGAGGACTTTGGATCCACAGCGTTGCTGGGTAGGAAGCTACCCGCTGTAAATGGGCCGAGCAGAAAGATGCCTGGCGGCCTCGTGATGAGGGCTTTAGATCAGGAATTTGGACCGAGCAGGAAGCTGCTCAGCGGCCTCGTGATAAGGACTTTGGATCCACAGCGTTGCTGGATAGGAAGCTACCCGCCGTGGAGCCGAGTAGGAAGTTACCTGGTGGCCTCGTGATGAGGTCTTTAGATCAGGAATCCACTCATGTGAACTGGTCAACTGGCGGTTGGATCGCCATGACTTCAATGTTTGCGCCTCCTTGATTCCCGGTGCTAAGTGGCATATAGCAGGTATCTCGAGATTTGTGTGGATCTCATAATGATGTCTTCAATCTTCCCTGATCCGTTTGAAAGGGAGGAAGCCAACAACTGGCCGCTATGTAGCGGTGCCCTATTGGGTAGATGTAATACACTGCAATTCACACCATGACGGGAGAAGATCTTGACCGTTGGAGAATTTTCGTTGAGACTATAAATAGCGAGCACCCCTGACGACTTTGCAGAGTTCATTTTTCCTTGATGGCTGGCCATGCGTACATCATCCGAGATATTGTATCTTGCGACAACGTCTACCATTATGATTTTGACTGTTCCGAGGTGACATATGAGGCCGTGATAGGTCGTCTGGAGCGTCACTACGGGCGTTTGCTACCTCATCGATCTTCCGACCTGCAGGTGCTCATCTATGCGATCAGGAGATCCTCCCTCGGCCTTTTCGGAGCGTTGTCTCAGCAAGCTCTGGAGGAGGCCGTTGACAAGATGCGCACCGCCTATGAGATGGGCCCAATCTCGAAGAGCAGGAGGGACCGCTCGATAGATATCCTTCGCCGAACCTTTCAACAACCGCTGATCATAGCCTCATGTTCGGCAGCGAAAGTCCCCGGCGGAACTGTTGCTGCTCGGGTCTACGGGCATCGGCAGAGAGAGCGATGGGATGCTGCTAGGGCTTGGTTGGAGGATCTCTGCTACGAATACCACAATCAATGCTTTCTCGATCCTTCTCCCCTTTAATGTAATAGTTAAGGGATATTTTCCTTTTTCTTTTTGCACACAACCGAGCACTTTTGTAAGGCCAGGGACCTAAGAATAGCTCTTATCAATAAAATTTTATCATTTATTTACGAATTTATTTACAAATTTCTCTTTGCTTAGAGTGTCAATCGTAGAAATTATTTCTTTGCAAATGTGGGCATGGGTAGGTGGGTGGGTGCTTCTTATCCGCTTTTTCACCCCGGAGCCGGGGTAAGACTGGCCGAGCGAGACTTAGGTCGGCTGCTTGTAGGCATAGTCGTGCCTTCGTACACTTTGGCAAAGGACTGGTCACGGAGACCTTTCACGCCTCTGGGCCTGGATGGGGAAGGCCCGCCTACTCGTGAGAGGGCTTATCTACGCCAACTGATGGGTGCCAAGGGTTCACGGGTTTGGCCGGACAGGAATCCACCCTTCATGAGCGGATGCGACGAACATGAGGCTATCCGTCGGTCTTGAGACGAAGCAGGAATCTACTCACGTGAGGGCTTAATTTGGAAGTTAATCACAAATTTAAATGGCAGGTAAAGAGGAATTCATTATTCAAGAGAGTACAAGTTCATGTATACAATTTGAGTTTTTCGATATTATATGGCCGTGGAAAGATGCGCCCTACGGAATCTTGGAGGAGGTAGGCTCCACCAGGCAACGCCTCGGTCACGAGGAAGGGACCGTCCCACATGGGAAGAACTTGTGCAGCTTCCCTTGGTCCTTGAAATCTTTTCGTTGTAGGACCAGGTCTTCTGTCTTGAATGCTCGGTGCTTGACCCGGGCATTATAATACCGGACGGTCTGTTGCTGATATGCGGCCATCCTTATTTATGCCCGGTCTCTCTTTTTCAATAAGTTGTCCAAGTTGCTTCGAAGGGCGAAGACATTGGCCTCGTCGTCGAAGTGCTCGACTTGATAACTGGAAAGGCCAATTTCCATGGGGACCATTGCCTCCGTGCCATAACAGAGGTTGAACGGGGTTTCCCCTGTGGGTGTCTTCTTTGACGTATGCAATGCTCACAGCACCCGCGGTAGTTCCTCGACCCATCCACCCTGTCTCTCTTCCATGTGGGCTCTGAGGCCCTGGATGACATCGCGGTGTGCTACCTCGGTTTGCCCGTTGCACTAGGGATGTGCGACCACGGAGAACTTCTCCAATATATGATAGTTGCTGCAGAATTCTCTGACTTGCCATTTTCAAAGTTGGTTCCATGGTCGGTGATGATGCACCTCGGAATTCTAAATCGGGCAATTATGTTATTCTGTAGGAACCTCACCAAAGAGGCGGCATCCGGTTTCCTGATCGGCAAGGCTTCGACCCATTTCGTAAAGTAATCCACGGCAACAAAGTTGTATTTGTGCCCACCTGTGCCAGTGGGAAGTTGGCCAATCATGTCCATCCCCCACCGCGCGAACGGCCAAAGGGAACTCAGTGGTGTTAACTCGGTGGCTGGTAACTGAGGGGTGCTGCGGAACAACTGACATGTCCTGCATCTTCTTACTAGCTTTTTTGCATCTTGGTGGATAGTTGGCCAGTAATACCTCTGTAGTAGTGTCTTTTGAACTAGGCTGCTGGCCCCTTGATGCGCTCCACCGACTCTTTCATGTATCTCTCGAAGAACGTACTCTGGTTCGTCGGAATCGATGCATCTGAGTAGAGGTTGGGTATATGACTTTTTGTATAGGTTTCCCATGCACTATATGAAGTGACAAGCTTTTATGCGGAGTTGACGTGCTTCGATTCGGTCCTCAAGGAGTACTCATTCCTTGAGGAACTCCACTATGGGCTTTCTCCAATCCGGGATATCCCCTTGAGTGGTGTAGATCCAGTGTATTACTTCTTTATCTTCGATGCTGGATCATGTCAAGACTTTAAAGAGAATGTTTCTCTTATGATTGGCCGAATAAGAGGTGGCGAGCTTGCTTAAGGCGTCCGCCTCGGTGTTCAAACTCCGGGGAAGTTGTTCCACCTGAACCTCGTCGAAATTCTTCCGTTGCCTTTTAACCTCGTCTAGGTATTTTATCATCAGTGGTTCCAGGGCTTCGAATTGTCCGATCACTTGACCGATGACCAGTTCGGAGTCACTGTAGATTCTGATCTTCTTTAGCCCTTCCCCGGAGGCGATTCGCAGGCCGGCCAATAAGACTTCATATTCTGCGACGTTCAAGACCTTGAAGTCGAACCGCAAGGAGTATTCCATCTCAGCTTCATTTGGACCGTCGATAACTAGCCCCGCTCCACTCCCCTCTTCTGTGGAGGAGCCGTCCACGTAGAGTACCCATTCCTGAATCAGACCGAACTTTTCTTCAACTGAGGTCGTAGGTTTGGATTCCGTGTCGGCCCTTCTTCTTTGTTGGGAATGGTGCATTCGACCACAAAATAAGCTAGGGCTTGTGGTTTAATAGCTTGCCATGGCCGGTATCGTATGTCAATTTCCATCTCCATTTCTCCAATTGGCCCGACGACTCGGGGGAATCCAGAATGTTCCCAGGGGTCGGCCGATAAGAACGGTGATTGTGTGAACCTGGAAATAGTGTCGTAGACTATCTTTTCAATGGCCGGGTACCTGGGCTCCACATCTTTAAAAACGTTGCTGACGTAGTAGATTGGCCTTTGGATCCCCTCGGATTCTTTGATGAGCACGGAGCTGGTAGCCTGGCAAGAGACGGCCGGATACAGCAACAGCTCTTCTCCTTCCGCTGGCCGAGTGAGAAGCGGGGGCATCATCAGGCGAGTCTTAAGTTGCTCTAAGGTGACTTGACACTCTTCGGATCACTCGAACCCAGGGATTTTCTTTAAGGCTCTAAAGAAAGACAGGCATTTTTTGCTGGATCTAGACATGAACCGACTCAAAGCGACCACTCTTCCTGTGAGCCGCATGATTTCAATATTTCTCTTGGGCGTCGCTATTTCAATGATGGCCCTGATCTTCTTAGGGTTTACCTCGATTCCTTGATGCGTGACCATGAATCCAAGTAATTTTCTGCCTGTGACCCCGAAGGCACACTTGGCTGAATTCAGCTTCATTTTGTACTTCCGTAGGACCTCAAAGGTCTCGCCGAGGTCCATGGTATGCCCGGCAGACAGGGTGGACTTTAGGAACATATCGTCGACCTAAACTTCTATATTTCTTCCAATTTGTGGCTTGAACAGTTTGTTGACCAGCCGTTGGTACATTGCCCCAGCGTTTTTGAGGCCGAAGGGCATTACCTTGTATCAGTAGACTCTTTGATCGGTGGTGAAGGCGATGAGCTCTTCGTCGGTTGGGTTCATCCGGATTTGGTTATAACCAGAGAAGGCATCTATGAAGCTCAGTAGCTCATGACCAGCATAGCTGTTAACTAGCTGATTTATCCGAGGGAGCGGGTATCTTTGGGGCAGACCTTGTTCACGTTGGTAAAATCGATGCACATGCACCACTTCCCGTTTTCTTTCTTGACTATAACTACGCTGGCTAACCAAGCCGAATAGTCTAGGTTCCTGATAAACCCAGTCGTGAGTAGTCAGTCCACTTCCTCCTTGACCGCTTTCTATTTAACAAGCGCGAAGTTTCTTTTCTTTTGTCGAATTGGCCGGGCGTTTGAGTCAACCCCGAGTTTGTGAGAGATCACCTTAGGGTCGATTCCCAGCATGTCTTCGGGAGTCTAAGTGAATACGTCAGAGTTGCTTCGGAGGAACCAGATAAGGTTGTACCAAGTTTCCCCGGTCAAGAGAGTGTTGATCTGGACAATATAGCTATTGTCTCCCTCTTTGAGAGGAATCTCGGACAAGACCTCCACCGGGGAACCCCGAACCTCCTTTTTGTCATCACGTGTATCCAGAGATTCTCGACGATCGCACGGTTCCTTGGAAACATCAACTCTTTTGTCCTCGGGGACCGTTGAGGCGAAACAAATCCTGGCGGTTTGCTGATCTCCGTAGGACCGACCTATTCCCCCATCGCCCAGAGCGAATTTGAGCGCGAGGTAGTAGGTTGAGATCTAATCTTGGAGTTCGTTCAAAGTGAGGCGGCCCAAGAGTATGTTGTAAGACGAAGGGACTTGGGCGACGATAAAACTCACCGACATGGTTTGGATTCCTCCGGCCTCCCCTATGTTGAAAGGTAGGGTGGTCATTCTCTCAGCTTGGACGGAGTGGTTTGTAAATCTGGAGAGAACGTGCGAGGTCGGTTAGAGATTAGATAGGTTCAATTCCATATGCTGGAAGTAGTCGTAAAATAGACTATCCGTCAAGCTTCCCGAGTCAACTAGGTTCTCCGGATTTCATACTGATTTACCCGGGCTGTGATCGCTAGGGGATCATTGTGTAGGAGGGATATTCCATGAAGATTTTCATTGGTGAAGGTGATGGGAACAACCTTCTTTGACTTCTTGGAGGGTGGATCATTCAAGGTCATGATCGGCCGGATATGGTGGGTGTCCTCGTTGCTCGGAGCCAAGTCAACAGAGACGATCATGATCTACCCAACCATCAACTCTTCGGGCCGAGGTTGGTCTGCTTGGTCCCGATCCGCTTGACGTTTGTTCCGTAGGTATTTTGCCAGGTGATCGGAGCGGATCAGCTCTTCGATATAATCATGGAGTTGTTTGCAGTTCTCGGTAGGGTGCCCCTGTGACCGATGAAAGACACAGTATGGGCCATGGAGTCGCTTACCTGGCCTTTGGACCATCGGCGGGAGCTTGAAGAACCTCTCGCTCTGTGCCTCCTTTAGCAGCTCGGTCTGGGAGACTTTTAGAGGGGTGTACTCGTGAATCGATCTATTTCTTCTTCTTCCGGTCCCATTTCTTTCGGTCTGTCCGGTCCCCGTGGGGTAGGTTAGCGTTCATTTCAGATTCGAGTTGGATCCCCCACTTGGTCTGGAATTTTACCTTGGCCATAGTCTTGGGATGCGCTAATGCAAAAGAATGGAGTCACTCTTTGTGCCTAAGACCCGATCTTAAGACGGTGATGACCATTTCTTCACGGTGCTCGGGTACTTCCAAAAGGACATTATAGAACAGGATGACGTAACCTTTGAAAGATTCCTTGTTCTCGCTCTTGATGGTGAACAGGTAGTAGACTGTCCTTTTCTGCCATCGGTTGTCGACAAAATGACTGAGGAACTGAGTAGCTAGCTCATCGAAGATTGAGATTGAACGCGGAGTAAGGCCGCGGAACCAATCTTGCCCGGCCCAGATGAGGGTGGTGGGAAAGGCTCGGCACTGAGCCGCGTCCGAGTTGTCCTGAAAGCTTATATTCGCTGTGAACGCGTCCAGGTGGTCCTTTGGGTCAGACTTCCCGTCGTAGAGAGCCACCTTGGGCGGTTTGTTTCAAAACGAGACGCGCTCATATAGTGACTGCTCTGTGAAGGGTCTCGTGAGAGAATCCGCGGAGTGTTTCGCCGACAATGCGGGCGAACGGGTAGTGAGCCACATGTCCTCAATCTTCTTCTTGAGGACCTCGATTCGCTATTGGTACCCCGAGAATTCTCCATAGTCGGAGTGCCTTCTATCTCTGCTTTTGCCTTGCGCGATGGAGCGATTTTGGTTTCGTTCTATCACGTTCCTCAGATTTTCGGGGTAGACCCTTCGTGGTTGGCCTCAATGTTCGCCATGTGCGCAGTATCGATGAGTGTGGTGACATCGGTCTTGTCTGGAATCGGGTGACCTGACCGTCGTCTCTTCATGCGGCGAGAGAGAGTGGCGAGCATTGAAGGGATAATCCGGTCGCTCCCGAGATCTCGGTATCAAACTGTCCGACTCCCAACGAGTCATGGAATCATTCCTCGTATGGGGGTCGTGACTTCCGGAATCGGCACGCCGGTGTTCCGTGACATCGAGATTGGCATGAGCGAGGTTGAAGGCCTGAATACGCCCCTCCGTCGCCTCACACACCACGTCGTCTCGGGGTGTGGGGTCGGCGGTTTGGCGGGCATGGCCGGCTGTTTGAACGCGAGCGAGCACGTCCACCATCGCTGTGAACCTGTTGATCCGTGCAGATAAGGCTTCGACGATATTGGGAGGCTGAGTAAAACCGCCCTCGCCTCCGTTGTGGAGGACGGGGCGGCTCGTGCTGGGATCGTTCCGATGATCGCTGGCCATCGAATCGAAAATGGAAGATCAACTTTCTTATGTGGAAAAGAGTTCCCACAGACGGCGCCAACTGATGGAGGTCAAAATCTCCCTCAGATATTGTCTTCCGTCGATCTTGCTGCCAACAATACTGAACGGCTGAGATTTGAGATGAAGGTTGAGCGTGCGGATCTCAATGGGCTGTTAGTTGTTGTTGACGCCGAGCTACCTGAAAGGGAAGTTCCGGGGATGGAAAACCACCGTAGGACCCTCCGACGATCAAGTAAGTACCGAGAAATATTAGGGCAAAGTAGCGTCGTATTGGAATGAGTTCAAGAGACTTGAGTCGTCTGAAAGAGGGGTTTATATAGTGGTCGCATAGAGCGAGCCGATGCGAGATTCTCGCCGTCCGTTACGCCCCTGTGTCGCGCTCGCGTTGATGGAGAGATACGCCCATTAATGGCGAGATACGCTAGCGTGGGATACGGGACACGAAGCAGCGGGGATCTCGTCGTGGCGAAGATACACAGAGCCTTTATGGAGGCGCTCAAGCTCTGTGCTCTCGGCCAAACACGGACACTGAGGAATCTCAGATATAGGATAGCTCCGAGATGAGCGAGGGGGTTGAGAAAGCTCAGCTTTGTGATAGCTTGGGGATGAACGAGGGGGTCGAGGATAGCTTGGAGGCGAGCTGTTGGCTGGCCCCTGGGCGAATAGGGAATGTACTCTAGGAAGGTCTCCGAGGGGTCAGATGAAGACGAGGTGTCGAGGAATACCCGAAAGGCATTGTACTTATTCCATCTCCGCAGCCCCACGAAACCTAGTGGGCTTACATGGACGGCACGTCAGCTGGTACGTGCCGTGATTTGGGGAATTCCATCTTAGGAGTATCATCAATACCCTAGGTTTGCAAACCACAGATGTATACGTGAAACTATCCCCCCGTTTTTTCCATCAGAAATACACTCGGTCAAGTTTCCATTTAGACAGACAGATTAATAGATTATTGATGATGTGGTTTCTTTCAAGACAAAAAATACCACTGTTGTGTTTATGTGGCATTTTCCCTTTCGTTTCCGCTTATATTTATTCATTCTTTTTCCACCATTTGTTTTTTCGTTTGATATTCTCTTCTTTTCCTTAATTTCCACCATGTACTTCCATTTTTTCTCACATTTTCATCTTTTGTCGTTTTTGGATATGGCATCTTCTTTTCTCATCATGTTTTGTTGAAAGTGGTTGTGATATAAATCTTAGAGTTAAGGAGACAAGATTTAGTTTTCTGATTGGGAGATAAGCTGAAGAAGAAGATGGAGGGCTTAACTTAATTTTTTATAACAAAATTAATTAGGTTAAGGCTTTCCTTAATTTATGGGCAGAATGATAAGACGCCCAACTCCATTAATAGTTTCTGGGACCTATTTGGTTGAAATTTACGGTATATATCCATAGTTTAAAAACTTTAAGACATTTTAGTGAAATTTATCACAAGTATCCTATTGATGGAGGTCGGATCTCCTTCAGATACTGTCCTCCGTCGATCTGTAACGAGCGCTGTTGAACGGCTGAGATTTGGCTTGAAGATTGTCTCCTTGGACGTGTGGATCTCAATGTGTTGATTTTGAAGTGAAGCCGAGCTATCTGCAAAGAAGTCCCAGGGTGGGTGACCACCGTAGGACCCTCCGACGATCAAGTTACCCGAGGAAATTGAGCAGAGTGGCGCGGTCTATTGGATTAAAATTACCTTACCTGAGTCGTCTGAGAGAGGGGTTTTTATCATGGTCGCATGAAGAGAGAAGACGGGAGATCTTCGCCTTCGGTTATGCCTCTGACGTTATACCAGCGTGAATGATGGGATCCCCTCATTAATGACGGGATACGCTTATTAATGGGGGGATGCACCGGCGTGGGACGCGGGACGTGGGGCAGCGGACATCCCGCTTTGGCGAGAAACGCGGAGCCGTTGCGGAAGCGCTTGGGCTACGCGTTCTCATTTGTCCGGGAGAGCTGGAGAGGCTTAGCTCAGCGTGAGGCCGGAGACGAGCCGGGAAGCCGAGAAAGCTCAGCTCTGCAATAGCTCGGAGACGAACACAGGAAAAGGGGCGTCAGTTCGGCGGCTAGGTCGCTCTTAGTTAAGGGGCGGAGTGTAAGCTCGGAGACGAAGCGGGGAAGGTCATCAGTGCTCCACACTGATTTTTCCGCGGTAGCCCTCCAGGAGTCTAGTGAGCTGTCGCGGGTGATGCGTCATCCGCCACGTGTCGTGATCTGAGGAATTCTTACTTATGAGCATCATCATTAGCTCCGGACTCTTGTTCCGAGCTATTTATGGGTCGGGTCGAGAGTGGCCTGCTTGGTTTGTCTAGCTCAGTCTATTGCCGGGAATCCTCGGTGCGGATTTTTCGGGGCGACGTGGTGTTGGGCAGTTGCGTCATTCAGATTTTCGGACCCACGTGGCATATCCCTCAGCGCTTGGATCTTCGTGCGTATCTCCGATGATATCAGTGGATCAGCGAAATGATCGCGCATTAAAGAGGGGACGCCGATTCACTCGTTCGTCTGTTGGGTCATAGGCCACGCGTCTGAAGAGGGTTGGTGGACGTGGCAGGCTGTCACTGCCACCTGCGATCGAAAGGACGTTCCCAATGGTCGTTCGACACGTGGAGACTTGACGGCTGGTACACACGACGCTTCGTTTTGGCGGGAATTGATCTGGGCCGTTAGATGCCTTTTCTGCAGTGTATAAATAGGAAGGCACCTCCCTAGGGCCAACACTTTCAGTCATAATTTCTCTTCATTGTCAAAGATTGCTCGGCGCTCCCACCATTAGATCGGATCCTTTGTGCTTTTTCCCCAAAGAACCAATCCCGTTGAATCAGGTTAGATGTCTTCTTCTGAGGAGTCTGTAGAAATAATTTGGGTTGAGTCGGGCGATGAGGTTCCAATTGTTAGAGCCGAGTCTAGAGAGTCTTCCACCTCTTTGGTAGCTGATAGCCAAGAGGGTTCTCTTGTGGCTTCCTCTGTGTCGGGCTCGCCCCAAAGAGCCAGGGCTACCCGCGTCACTAGCCGTCCGGAGGTGACAAAGGCCCCTAAGGTTCGCATCGGGAACGCCCACGATGCGCCTTCCGTCTTGAGGGATCTGGACGAGCTTGCCGAGGTTCGGTCTCGTTTCCATATCCCCTCTAACTATTCGCTTCGTTTGGCTAAAGGGGGCGAACGGGAGGACTAGGTGTAGAGGAAGGAGATTGCCCTGTATTTGGAAGCATTCCGAGCGGGAATGCGCCTGCCTTTTCCAACCGAGGTATGTGGGGTACTTCGTTGCTTCCATCTCTCCCCGGACCAGCTAGCGCCGAACTCGTGGAGAACCCTCTTCGGGTTTCTGGTCCGGTTTAAACTTGAGGACATCCCCATCAGCTTGACCCTTCTTACATCTTTTATCTGTTATAAGAATCACCCCGGCACTAGCAAGAACGAGCCGATCTGGGTGTATTTTTCCTTTAAAAAATGCAAGGGCGGGGTGGCCGGGTCGGGTGTGGTAATCGTTCCTTCTTCCATCCACGACTGGAAGGAGAAGTTTGTATTCGTCATGCCACCCGAGGGCGAGGATTGGCCCGTGCCTGCATAGTGGCACAAGGTCAACTGTTCGAGGGAGAACCAGTCATCCTCGCCTGAGGTGAGGGCGGTATCTATATGGAAGACGATCCAGCGGGCCGACGTCCTGCTCTCTGAGTAGGTTCTTAGCTGGGCCGGGCTCAGCCCCGCGTGCTTCATGGGTAAGTTAGGTCTTTGGACGATCTATTTAGACTTGAATGATTTCTTTGGCCCTTCTAGCACCACTAACTCTTTTGTGTATTCTCCTTTCGCAGGACAAATGGACCGATCCAAGATCTTAGCTGCCATAGCTGCTACATCCCAGAAGAAGGCCGGGGGCGTGAGCTTATTCCGAGCCGGCTCGAGCTCCGCCCTGAGACCATCTCCACCGGCGAGGTCTTCCGCAGTGCCCCGAGCCCCCGATGACCGCCGCGGGGGCAGCCAGAATCATGCGTGAGACCCGGCGCCCCTGGCGAGGGGGAGGGGAAGAGGGTGCCGAGGTTCCCCTTAAGAGGAAAAATACGATCTCCTGCCCGCCGTCCACTGAGATTTCTGAGGGGATTCCCGTGCAGGAGGGGGACGTCTTCTTTGTGGTTCCCTCGGGGTTTTCAGTTGCCAACAGCTTGCTCTTTGACATGGAGTAATCAGCTTGGGGTAAAATCCCCCGGGGGACCCTGAAGGCCCAAGTGGCCGCCATCGCTTAGGAGGCGGTTCAGGTCGGTACCTGTTTCCTTTAAGGATTTTGTTAAGTGCTCTTTCTTAATTTGAATGTTACTAACAGCTTCTGCTGTTTCCTCATGTTCTCCAACACTGCGCCCTCATCGTAAATATGGAATCCGAGGAGATTACCCCGGTCATGAGGAAGTCGGGGGAATCGTCTTTGCGGGAGGAGGATTTGCGTTTTGAGCTGCAACGGGAGAAGGAGAAGACAACCGCCCTCGAAACTCAGTTGGGTGCCGAGGCGGTAACGGTCTCGAAGTGCCAGGAGTCCCAACGACTTATGAGCGCGTCCAACCAAGCCGTTCAGGCTAAGTTGGAGGAGATGGGCAAGCGCTATGCCACAATGAAGAAGTCGAGGGATGCCAACAGGAGGGAAGCCGAGGCGGCGAAGATTACCGAGCTCCGAGCCTCGAAGTCGGTGGAGAAGTATAAGGCGTCAGACCAGTTCTACGCCGACATCGCCGAAGCATCGGCCATCATTTGGCACAAGGCTCTTGATGTCGTCAAGGCGTTGATGCCGGAGTTTGCCGACGGTGAGCTCCGCGCCGGAGTCTCACTCTCGGTGGATACGCCGTAAGTGGCTAGCGCCGGGGAGGCCATCAGGGGAGAGGAGGTTGCGGAGGTAGAAGCCCCGGCCCCTGAGGACGGTGCCGAGCAAGGCGAGACCTGGGCGGAGCCCGCAGCATGAGCCCTTTTTTCTTCTTCTTCTTTTTTGTATGCCTCCGGGCATCTTTTTGTAAGGCTGAGGAGCCCAGAGTATATTGTAAAAATTTCTAGAACATAAATAAAGCTGAGCTTATTTTCCTCTGCATGACTATGTGTTTTCTGCGTGAGTACTTCAGCTTGCCAGTTTTTTTAAGTGTTAGGCCGCAGGTCGATGGCCGGCCTTTTAGATGACGATCACGCGTCGAGTGTATGTCGATTGACCGCCAGGTGTAGGAAAGTCGGTGCCCTTCCACTCCCCAGAGTCGAGGTGGCGATCATTCATTTAGGATGAATCAACAGATATCTAAGTGTTGGAAGGTCGGTACTGGGCCATTCTCAGATCCGAGTTGACGACCATGTCTTTTCGTAGGGTAGGAATCGACATGTCGGAGAGTAACCTGCACGGTGGCCTCTTCAGGAGGGCTTTAGATCCTTAGCGTGGATGGGTAGGAATATACCCGCTAGGGATAGACCGGACAGAGAAGCTGCTCGGCGAGCTCATGATGATGGCTTCAATCCTGGGCGTAGATGGGTAGGGATCTACCCTCTAGGGATGGACCGGACAGGGAAGCTGCTCAGTGGCCTCATGATGAGAGCTTTGATCCTTGGCTTAGATGGGTAGGGATCTACCCACCAGGGATGGACCGGGCAGGGAAGCTGCTCGGTGGCCTTGTGATGATGGCTTTGATCCTTGGCGTAGGTGGGTAGGAATCTACTTGCCAGGGATGGACCGGGCAGGGAAGCTGTTCGGTGGCTTCATGATGAGGGCTTTGATCCTTGGTGTAGATGGGTAGGGATCTACCCGCCAGGGATGGACCGGGCAGGGAAGCTGCTCGGTGGCCTCGTGATGAGGGCTTTGATTCTTGGCGTAGATGGGTAGGAATCTACCTGGCAGGGATGGACCGGGCATGGAAGCTGCTCAGTGGTCTTGTGATGAGGGCTTTGATCCTGGGCATAGATGGGTAGGGATCTACCTGCCAGGGATGGACTGGGCAGGGAAGCTGCTCGATGGCCTCATGATGAGGGTTTTGATCCTTGGTGTAAATGGGTAAGGATCTACCCACCAGGGATGGACCGGGCAGAGAAGCTGCTCGACGGCTTCGTAATGAGGGCTTTGATCCTTGGCGTAGATGAGTAGGAATCTACCCGCCAGGGATGGACTGGACAGGAAAGCTGCTCGGTAGCCTCAAGATGAGGGCTTTTTAGACTTCCCTTCGCCTTCGTGGGGCGTTGTTCAATTTTCCATGACCCGTAAAATCAGGAAGAGTGACCGTTACGGATGACGCGTGGCAGAAGCATGCCAGTAGGGTGTGGTACTCCAAGTTTCGCGTCGTTCAATCTTCCATTGACCGCTTAGGGGTACGTGAGGATTGGCATGGTCGCCACATGGCAGCTCTGTATTGGGAATTTGAAAATATCCCTCGATTTGTGTCGTTGCGCGCGTAAATTTCGACCGTTGGAAGATTTTTGTTAAGGCTATAATTAGCAAAGGCGTGTCGGTTCTTTTCTATCCTTGAGTTTCTGAAAATGGCCGGGCGTCCGTGCGTGCTCATCAGCGAGATAATTTCTCGGGACGATGTGTACCTTTACAACCTTGACCGATTTGAATAGACGTACGAGGCGGTGATAGACCGCGTGGAGGGCCACCTCGGATGCCTTCTTTCCCGGCGATCTCCACTCCTCCAAGTGCGTATTTATGCGATCTAGAGGAGGTCCCCGGGTCTGCACAATGCTTTATCTCCGCAATTGAAGGACGAGGCGATCGAGAAGTTGCACCCGCTTTACCATCTCGGTCTGATCTCGAAGAGCAGATGTGACCGACCAGTGGGCCTTCTTCAGGAGTGTTTCCAGAAGGGGCTGATTGTTGATTTTTGTTCGGTGGGTGGTGCTTCCGAGGTCGCCGAGGAAGCTAGGGCTCGGTTGGCAAAGATTTCGTCGGAGTATCATCGACAGTTCTTCCTCAATCCCCGGCCTTTATAGCTGTAATTTTTTGTATAAGGCTGAAGAGCCCACAATACCGCTTAATGAATAAAATTCTTTTTTTCTGATGTGTTGTGTCTTCTTTTATCCCTTAACACTTTTTACATATTTTCTCAAAATGAATCTAGGGATCTCGGAACCGAGGAAGAAGAAAATATATCGAAGAAGTCTCTTCTAATTCAGGAGACTTAATAATAATAGGAAAAATTTACATCGCATCGAAAAGAAGAAAAATATTCATTAGTACAATTTAAGCTTCTCGGCGTTGTAGAGCCGAGGAAACCTACGACCCCCAGCGTCTTGCAAGCGATATGCCCTACCGGGCAACACCTCTGCGACGAGGAAAGGGCCGTCCCACTTCGGCGAGAACTTGTGTATCCGGCCTTGATCTACGAACTCGTTCCTTCGTAAGACCAAATCTCCCGTATTGAAGGCGCAATACTTTACTCGTGCGTTGTAGTAGTGAGCAGTTTGCTGTTGATAGACGGCCGCTCAGATTTGCGCCTGATCATGCTTTTCCAATAAGACGTCCAAGTTGGTCCTTAGCGCCGAGGTGTTAGCTTCATCGTCGAAATGTTCGACTCGGTAACTGGGTAATCCGATCTCTGCCGGGACCATTGCCTTGGTACCGTAGCAGGGGCTGAAGGGGGTTTCTCCCGTGGGTGTCTTCTTCGATGTGCGTAATGCCCATAGTACTCGCAGTAGTTCCTCGACCCAGCTGCCCTGTCTTCCTTCTAAACGAGCTCAGAGATCTCGGATGACGCCTCGGTTAGCTATCTTGGCCTGCCCGTTACACTGAGGATGTGCGACCGCGGCGAACTTCATTAGAATGTAGTACTCGCTGCAGAATTCTTTGACTTTATCATTTTCGAAGTTGGTCCTATGATCGGTAACTATACACCTCGGGATCCCGAATCGAGTAATTATGTTGTTCTGCAGGAACTTTATCGTAGTGATGGCATCCGGTTTCCTGATAGGGACGGCCTCGACCCACTTCATGAAGTAGTCTACCGCGACGAGGATGTACTTGTGTCCACTCGTGTCGGTGGGGGAGTTGGCCAACCATGTCCATTCCCCATTGCGCAAACGGCCAATGGGAACTGAGGGTCGTTAGCTCGGTAGCAGGAAGACAGGGTATGCTGCCATGGAGTTGGTAGCTTTTTCATCTTCTGATAAGCTTCTCGGCGTCTTGGTGTATCTTCGGCCAATAATATCCTTGGAGCAGCGTCTTCTGGACCAAGGTGCGGGCCCCTTGATCTGCTCCACTGACTCCTTTGTGTATCTCTCGCAGAACGTAGTCGGCTTCACGAGGATCGACGCATCTGAGCAGAGGCTACGTGAACGACTTCTTGTAAAGGTTTCCATTGCTCCAGATAAAATGCCAGGCTTTTGCTCGAAGGCGACGTGCTTCCCTTCGGTCATCCGTGAGTGTACTATCATTTAGGAACTCCACGAGCGGTTTCCTCCAATCTCGGTCTTCCTCCCGAGTTGAGTATACTTGGACCCGGAGTATACTTGGACGCTAGGTCGTGGCAAGACTTCGAAGAGGATATTCCTCTTATGGTTGGCCGTATAAGAAGAGGCAAGTTTGCTCAAAGCGTCGGCTTGGATGTTGTTCATATCAGATTTTTGCATTTTCATACCGCCCAATTTTTATCACATTGCATATCGGTAGATACTCTTGAGCCGTGTTTGCTAGTCAATTGCAGGATATAGGTTCCCGGTTCTCAAACGGAGAAATTCATGGAAAACACGACAAAAATCCGGTTCCTGCCAACCATAGATAAAACACGGTCTCCGCTCTTCATCCGTATGTTGCCAGATACCAGTTTAGGAAGACAAAGTGTCAAATCAATGTCATTCTCATGCACAAGGCTCAATGGTAGCACAAAATCCAAGAGATCTACGCGGAGCTCGAGGCAATCATTCACAAAAAAGTCCACCTTTCCTCAATAGAAATTCTGGAAGAAATGGGAAAGATTTTTCAGAAAATACACACAGCAGACAAGAGGGGACAGGAGAACAGGAAAAGTGCACAGAAGCCCACACCCTAAGTCCACTGTAGGGGCGCGGATCCGCGGCCAGAGTGGGGCATAGGCGGCGGATCCGCGGCCGTACAGGGGATTCAGAGCACGAGCTTCCAGGGGCAGTTTGGTCATTGCATCAGGGTTCTGGTGGTTGCCCTAGGGTTTCATTTCTTGGCCTATAAATAGCCCAGAATTTTGTGAAGAAAGGGTCAATTTTTGTATTCTCATTTTGCCTAGTTTTAGTGTTGTTCTTCTTCCTCTTCTCACATCTTCTCCATTAAACTTGTAGTGAGCTTTTGAGTGAAGAGTGATGAATAAAGAAGACCATTTTTATTATCATGCTTGTCTCTTTCTTTACTTGTTGTAATGTGTTGTAATTTTAATTGTTAAGTAGTTGTTGTTATTTGCTTGATTGTTTCTTTCTTCTCTCTTTTTCTTTATCATTCATACGACAATGATACTTACGCTCGATCCTCGCCAAGGTGAGGTCGCAAATAGTTAGTCGTATTCTTCTAATCTCCTTCTTTCTATCTTCCTCTTTTGTTTTGTTTTGTTTTTCCTTCTCATGAAGTGTGAGTAGTTTTATACTTGTTAGGGTAGGATAAGGGAAGTTTGAGAGAAGGAAATCTCTCTCACTCTTACCTTACCCAACAACTTAAATCGACTCCCGTTAATTGAACCACAATCCGCTCCTTACGGCACCCTATCCTACATGATAGCGGTGATTCCGTAGTGAGACCGGTTGTGGTTGAATTAACCGGAGGTTATGGATAAGAGCCAAGAACGGACGGACAAGCACCAAAAGGAAGGACTATGCGTTGGAAAGCCTAGCTTATACTCGCAAGTACTTTCCTAGTCGTGCTAATCCCCGTTGTTGCCGATTACCGTAACACCGATATTAAGAGGGGCAACGAAAGATGTGGAGACTCCTAACTCAAACTAACCTAATTCTAACCCTAACAAGCTCTCTTTAAATATCAACTCAACACTTAGATAATCCAACAAAATCTGAAAACAGGACTTAACTCGTTAAAACACTTTGAAAAAGACTCCCATCTCCCTGCGGACGACCCGTACTCAACCGGATAGCTACAAGCGAAACCGTCTTGATTGCGGTATTTAAACTAGAACTTGAACACGCACGTATCCTATCAATCAAATGGCGCCGTTGCCGGGGAGACGGTAGTTTGTTTCTTTGTGTAATTTCGGGTTAATTTGTAAGTATATAAAAAAAAACGAAAAAATATATACTTTGTAAAAGAAACCATCTTGTTATTCTTGATTAGTTTTTGTGCAAGCGTGCAGGAAAGTATGAAGTTCAAGATCGACTCCAAGAACGTTGAAAATACGGAGTTCAAGTACAGTGCCAAAGACGTGGGAAGATAGACCCACATTTTCGCGGCTACACCGCGACGGACAAAACGAAGCATCCAGTCTACTGTACAAATCTGGAGCAAATACAGTGGGTAAATCAAGATTCAGTACATCTAGACAAGCAGAGGACACCCAACAGAGAACACCCAAATTTTTCAGAGCCCCAATTCCCATACATAGCCGCGGATCCGCGGCCATTGCATGCGTTTGGCCGCGGAAAAGCGGCCATTTGGTGGCTTCAGAGCCCCAAAATCTTTCTGTAAGTCTCTCTGCCTCTCTCCACTCCTCTGAACTCCACTGAACTGTGTTTTCTGCAGCTTTCTTTGCGCAAACTCTTTTCCCCCTTCCAATAAACTGTTCTTGTGCAGGATTCTTTGCGCCGCAAATAAAAATTGTTTGCAGTTGATTTGTTACTGTTTTGCATTTCTTTAATACGGACTTAAGGGGCTTGAAACCAATCCAGATTGGGTGGGGATTTCATCACCCTTCCCAGGACCCCAAAAATCACTAAAGCATATGCATTGTCCATTGTAAATTAAAAAATACTAGACTTCAGCCCTAAGGACTTCGCGCTCATTAGGAGAAGATAAACCGTGTTTAGAACCTCGCTTAACCGTATATTGATTACGGGGTGTCTAGGAAAGTGTTAAAGGCGCAACCGCCGAAAGAGAAAGGGTTATTTAATTAAGGAACTTCGCGAAAGCGTTGGACAACCTCCCCTTATCTTTGCACTTACCTGGCCCCGTGATCGGTGTATTTTTTAAGCCTGTTTCTCGACACTGTTTAACTTCGAAAATTAAGTTCAGGAGCAGGTCTAGTAGACCTAGGTTACCCTAGATCTAGGTGTGATTGTGCATATCTTGTTTGTGATTGCTTAAGCCGTATTTCCGTACATATTTCTGTAAATCTCTTTCTAAAAAAAAAAAGAAAAAATCAAAAACTTTTATAAAAACTTGCCCTTTTGTCGCCAAATCCATTTTCACCCACCACCCATCGCCTTTCTCCATTGACGTTTTCTTACCCTCACCTTCTCCGCTTTGACTATACTAAACTCGTTTAGTGTATGTCCGCTTGGACTCGGGACACTAGCGCCCGTCTAGTCCGCGTTACGTTAGTCGCGACCGACTACGCGATCGACTCCGAAGTCGATACTCCGTCCACTCCTCTTTCACCCCTTCCTTTGCCGGCCAACTCCGACGTTGACCGGAATTCTGTTCATACATCTTCACCTTCACCTTCACCTTCACCAACCTCTTCTTCCGCGATGTCGGGATTTAATCCGAACATCTCTTTGACCACCGCTGGATTGGCTCCACCTCCTACGGAGACCAATATCCCACCACCTCCGCCTGTTGTAGCGCCGCAGCGAATTGCGCTCCAGGATCGTTTCTACCCCACCCGTTCTGCACTTCCCACGTGCCTTTCTCTTCCTCCGGCTAATGGGGACAACTTTGAAATTAAGCCCTATTTCATCAACATGCTTCCACGTTTTCATGGGCTTGAATCTGAAGATACCTATATCTTCATTAACAAATTTCAAAACGTCTGTGCCATGATGAAAACCACCCAGCTGTCGGACGATGTTATACGTCTATGGGTCATTCCGTTCACTTTATGCGATCTCGCTGAAAAATGGCTGTATAGCACCGCTTCCCACTCAATCACCAGCTGGGACGAGTTTGTTAAAGCATTTCTGAAAAAAATTTATCCGAATCATAAAACCGCAAGGATTCGAAATGAAATCAACCAATTCTCCCAGCTTCCTTCTGAACCCTTCTGGAAGTGCTTTGACCGGTACAAAGACCTTCTTGTTCAGTGTCCTCACCACGGTATAGAGAAATGGCAGCTCTGCCAAACCTTATACGAGGGACTGAACCCAGCAACGAAACAGTTGCTGGAAACCATCTGTCAGGGCCACTTCCTATCGAAATCTGACGAGGAAGCGTGGCAGTTCTTTGACGATCTTGCGGAGCAAACGCTGCAGTGGGAGAGCACCAGACCGACTTCTTCTTCTTCTACCTCCACTTCTACCGGTCAGTCTAGGGTAGGAATCCACCAACTCGATGTCTCTATTGCGATGAAAGCTGAAATGGCTGCAATCACACGAAAGCTTGAAGCAATAGAGAGCAAATTTTCTGCTCCTGCTCCTGCCCCTGTTCTCCCACTTCGTACCATCTGCGCTTGTTGTTCCGATCCTTCTCACTTGACCGAAGAGTGTCCTTACAATCCACCCTCACAAGGACAGGATCAGGTTAATGCTGCCTTCCAGCAAAGACCGAGGAATGATCCATACTCTTCCACCTACAATCCCGGTTGGAGGAACCACCCCAATTTCGCCTGGAATCAAAATCAGAATCAATTCCAAGGCAACAATTTCCAAAGGGCCCCTCCGCCGCAACAACAAGCGCAGCAACAAACTCAACACCAATATCAGCAGCCCTTCCAGCCCCAGCCTTTCCAAAACCAGACGAACAACTTTGCACCCAACAACTCTTTTCCACCAAACAACTTTGTTCCGTCAAACAACGATAAGGTTTCCTCGCTCGAGCGAAGTCTGGAGGCGTTTGTTAAACAATCGACTCAATCCACCGCCAACATCCAGTCTTCGATTCAATCTTTAGTGCAACACACCGCCGCACACGGGCAAAGCATCAAGACCATCGAGGCCCAGATTGCACAGCTGAACGCGGCCTTGAGCGAGCGAGAGAAGGGGAAGCTCCTGTCTCAGCCACTTCCAAATCCCGGTCACCCACATAATACACATGTTGCTCTTGAACAACAAAACCATAATGTGAGTGCCGTGACTACACTGAGATCGGGAAGGATGCTGCAAAACAACATTGGTAAGCGAATCAACGATGACGCCCCGGCCGCCGCTGCTTCTTCTTCTTCTTCTTCTTCTTCGTCTTCTGAGCCTATTCTCCGTTCTTCACAAGGCTCCCTTCCCTCTTCTTCTGCTCTCAACGGACCGACTTCTCACTCCACGAAAACACCTATTCTGGGATCCGTTCCAACTCCAAAATCTCCTCCTCCAGCATTAGACTCAACCAATTTTCAAAATGTTCCATTTCCAAACCGGTTGAGATCTAACAAACAAAATCCTCAAATGGAGAAGATTCTGGAGTTATTCAAGCAGGTTAACATTAACATTCCTCTTTTAGATGCTGTCCAACAAGTCCCGTCCTACGCGAAAATCTTAAAGGACTTGTGCACGAAAAAGAGGAAGTGTCAGGTACCCAAGAAAGTTTTCTTGGCTAGTGCTGTGAGTGATGCCCTTACCCAATCTTTACCACAAAAACGGAAGGACCATGGCTGTCCTACGATTTCAATTACCATTGGGGATAAGAACATCAACCGCGCACTATTAGATCTTGGTGCCAGTGTTAACTTGCTTCCGTATTCAGTATACGAGCAATTAGGCGTCGGAGAGTTGAAACCCACACACTGCACTCTCCAAATGGCCGACCGATCGATCACCCACCCTAGGGGTGAGCTAGAGGATGTGTTGATAAAAGTCGGGGACTTCATATTCCCCGTTGACTTCATTGTATTAGATACACAACCTGTAGCTAACCCCCGGAATCAAATTCCGGTGATACTCGGTCGACCATTTCTCGCAACCTCAAATGCTGTGATCAATTGTCGCAATGGTTTGATGAACCTCTCTTTTGGAAATATGACGATTGAACTCAACATTTTTAGGTTGGGGAATCAGCCCGCCGAACCTAATGCTCATATACTGGACGTCTGCTCGATCTAGGAGATCACACCAGAAGAGTGTGAATTCGAGGAGTTTCTGTTTGATCACGATAATCTTGACGCCACTAGTGCGTTTCTCTTCGAACCTGCTGCTGTTTCTGCACCCGACAACGAATACGAGTGTTTCACGTTCTCGAACGATCTTATTCGCGCACAACCCGAGTTTGAATCCTTCGACTTTCCGGATGAGTTACCTGAACCATCCGACTCGGTTGCCTACACTCGTTTTGAACCTTTGCTGGAGTCCTTTGAGTTCGAGACCTTTGCACCAGTCTTGCCTTCTATCGTTTCACCTCCAACGCTCGAACTCAAGCCTTTGCCGTCTCACCTTAAGTACGCTTACTTAGGTGAAAACGAGACCCTCCCTGTCATCATTTCGGCTTCTCTAGCTCCCGAGCAAGAGAAAGCCCTTCTCGCGGTCTTGCACGGCAACAGGCAAGCTTTTGGCTGGTCCATGGCGGACATCAAGGGGATTAGTCCCCTCATTGTTGAGCATCACATTCATCTGATGGATGATGCCAAACCAGCCCGGGATCCACAAAGACGTCTTAATCCAGTCATGAAGGAGGCTGTGAAGAAGGAGAACGTCAAATGTCTGGATAGTGGTATCATTTACCCTATCTCTGATAGCCAGTGGGTTAGCCCCATTCACGTTGTCCCCAAGAAGTCGGGCATCACGGTCATCACCAACGAGGCGAATGAGTTAATCCCTACTCGCACCCAAACTGGATGGCGAGTTTGCATTGATTACAGAAAACTCAACGCCGCAACGCGGAAAGACCACTTTCCGCTACCTTTCATTGACCAGATGCTTGAACGATTGGCCGGACATGAGTACTATTGTTTTCTTGATGGCTACTCTGGCTATAATCAAATTCCCATCGCCGAAAAAGACCAGGACAAGACCACTTTCACTTGTCCTTTCGGCACGTTTGCATATCGACGCATGCCCTTTGGGTTATGCAATGCGCCCGCTACCTTCCAGCGGTGTATGATGGGAATTTTCTCTGACATGGTGGAAAAATTTCTGGAGATTTTCATGGATGACTTCTCCATCTTCGGCGACTCCTTTGACGAGTGTTTGCTGCATCTTGACGCTGTCCTTACTCGATGTAAGGACAAGAATCTCACTTTGAACTGGGAGAAATGCCACTTCATGGTGCGCGAAGGTATTGTCTTAGGACATATCATCTCGCAAAATGGCATAGAGGTTGACAAAGCAAAAATTGAGGTCATTTCCAATCTGCCTCCTCCCCGATGCGTCAGAGATATCCGAGCCTTCCTTGGCCATGCCGGTTTCTATAGACGGTTTATCAAGGACTTTAGCAAGATTGCTAGGCCCTTGACGCTTTTGCTGGCCAAGGACACGCCTTTCGACTTCAACTCGAGTTGTGTGACTGCATTCGAGTCACTGAAACGCTCACTCACTTCTGCTCCCGTTCTTTCTTCACCTGACTGGACGCACCCATTCGAGATTATGTGCGATGCATCCGACTTTGCCATCGGTGCTGTCCTTGGACAGCACATCAACAAGATGCCGCACGTAATCTATTACGCAAGCCGAACCCTGAACGACGCCCAACTTAACTATACAACAACTGAGAAGGAATTCTTAGCTGTTGTATTTGCGTTAGAAAAGTTCAGGCCCTACCTCATCGGCTCTCCAGTCATTGTCTACACTGACCATTCAGCTCTGCGCCATCTTTTTGCGAAGAAAGATGCCAAATCTCGGTTAATACGTTGGATCCTCTTGCTCCAAGAGTTTGACCTTGTCATTAGGGACAAACGAGGATGTGAAAACGTAGTTGCCGACCATCTCTCACGACTTCCTTCTTCGCCTTCGCTTCCAATTCCGATCAACGACGTTTTCCCGGATGAACAGCTCTTGACAGTATCGTGCGAACCCTGGTTCGCAGATATTGTGAACTATTTGGCCACGGGATTACTACCGACCGAATGGTCAAGTCAGGACAGACTTCGCTTCTTATCCCAAGTAAAACACTTTTACTGGGACGAACCCTACTTGTTCAAGTGCTGTCCCGACCAGATTATTCGTCGGTGTGTCCCTGATGAGGAATTCAAGAGTGTGCTGTCATTTTGCCACGATCAAGCGTGTGGCGGGCATTTTGGGCCCAGAAAGACAGCTAAGAAGATCTTGCAATGTGGTTTCTACTGGCCACAACTTTTCAAAGACGCTCATGACTATTGCAAGACTTGCTCCCGGTGCCAACACATGGGCCGGATATCCCGGAGGAACGAGATGCCACTCCAACCAATCTTGGTTGTGGAGATTTTCGATGTTTGGGGGATAGATTTTATGGGGCCGTTTCCCAGCTCTTTCGGGAACTTGTACATCCTTCTAGCTGTTGATTACGTCTCTAAATGGGTCGAGGTTGTGCCTAGCCGGACTAACGACAACAAGGTTGTCGTTAGATTCCTTAAAGAAAACATTTTCTCCCGGTTTGGGCACCCCCGAGCGATCATTAGCGACAATGGAAGTCATTTCTGCAACAAAACCTTCGAGGCCTTGATGCGGAAATACTCCATTAATCATAAGCTTTCTACGCCCTACCACCCCCAAACCTGCGGGCAGGCCGAAGTTTCGAATTGGCAAATCAAGCAGATACTGGAGAAGACGGTTTCCAAGAACCGTAAGGATTGGTCTCTGAAACTCACTGATGCCCTTTGGGCATTTAGAACCGCTTATAAGACCGACCTTGGCATGTCTCCCTATCGGCTTGTATACGGAAAAGCCTGCCACCTTCCTGTTGAAATCGAGCATCGCGCATTTTGGGCGATAAAAGAGCTGAATCTGTCTCTTGAGGACGCGGGCAGCCATCGGAAGCTGCAGCTGAACGAACTATGCGAGCTTAGGGATGAGGCTTACGACAACGCGGTTGTCGTTAAGAATCGAACGAAGGTGTTTCATGATAAACACCTTTTGCGCAAAACCTTCGTACCTGGTCAGCAGGTACTGCTTTACGACACCCGACTTCACTTCCATCCTGGAAAGCTCAGATCTCGCTGGAAAGGGCCGTATTTTGTGCGGAATGTGTATCCGCAGGGCGCTCTGGATTTGGAAAATCCAAAGGACGGTTCACTTTTTAAAGTAAATGGACACTGATGCAAACCGTACCTTAGCGCCGAACCAACAGAGGAGCTCCTGTTCTTACAGGAGCCGGTTTACCCTGCATGATCTTCCTCTGCCTACCTCCAAACTTCGGTTATCCGGCCAAGAACAGCGGACACTGTTCCAAATAAGTTTGGGGGTATGTACAAACCATTTTGTATATATTTGTGTATATTCTTTTCTTTAAAAACAAAAACAAATAAAAATTGTTTATCACTAACCGATAATTTTGAACCTTCAAACTGCTCTCTTCATGCTACGACAGTGAGGACACTGTCCAGTTTAAGTTTGGGGGTACGCTCGGTACGCATTTCTTACCTTCATATTCATATGTATATTTTGCATCTGCATATTAATATCCAAAAAATCCATAAAAATTTGAAAATTTTCTAAAAAATATAAAAACTTTTTTGTCAAGTTAGCTTGTGGAAGAACTCTGATTCAACATTCGACGGTTTTTGTTTGAAAAAATAGGAATAACTAGATCTTATGTTTGGATTTTGAAAACCTGAAAGATAACACTCATTTGAAGTTAACTATAGCTGATATACGTCTTTACATCACACTACACGTGTCGTAAGATTTTGGGAATTAGATGACAAGTCTTTCATGTTTAAACTTTTAAACAGATAAATGATTTTCTGAGGATCAAATAGGTTTGTTCTGAAATAAGTAATGTCAAGAATAGTTTATGAAGTAAAGCGAATATGAAGGGATGCTATTGATGCCGTAATTGGAGCTAAGTCAGAAAAATAACCCATCGGAAACTTGATTGGAATGATTACACACCAAACTCACTAAACACGTCTTTTATCCAAAAAAAAAATATATATTTGAACTGCCGGTTATATCTCCGTTCGTATTGAATCATCTGATTTTCACGACAAACTGTCTTTTGTTTTTGGACCTAGGTAACTTGAGTAATTAAGTCCGCTGGGGTATTTCTACACCTAATGCCCTAAAACCAACTGGTTTGGGTGCATTGGCCCAAAGCTCGCTAAGAAGCCTAGAAAGTCCAGTTTTAAAACAAAGTCAAGCAAGTGTTCTCTCCGAGTTAAAATTCCTAGCGGTTCTTTGTGTGAGAATAATCTTGATAAAAGACAGGCTTTTATAAAAAAAATTTAACGGAGATATGAAAGTTTTACTCTTTGATAAAGACTATTGCACGTTCACAGAGGTGTGTATGAAATGAAAACAAGAAAAAGGTGGAGTGAAAAATACGACTTAGTTTCCTGTTAAGGAAGATAGAAATTCTGAAGTTGAAACCTTACTAGAAAACGAAACTTGAAAAATGCTTAACTCTTTATAAAACTTATGTGATCCTTTTAAAATTGTTATCTGGGCTTTATTGTGCGACATGATGACTTTATTCGACCTTTTCGGGAACTTAACGACACTATTTGCACTGCACGTAAAGACATATAAAATCTGTAGTTAAATAAGAAGAGAGGTGTGAAAAATAAAGGTTCGATGATCTAGACTTAGGATTATAGAATTGTTATTTTCTAAAAACAAAACTTTAGGATTTGAAGCTTAGTTATTTTACAAAACCAACTTGACCGGATTTTATGGGTAGTATCCGCTGAAAACCCTCAGGAGACAACACTCCTCCTACTAGGGACACCTAGAGGTTTAACGGCTTGTTGCACATGCTCAGTGCAATCGCGTTCCCTGGGAAAGTGAGGTTAGGAAATTTTTTGTGAATAAATGGGCTTTGCTCGGGACGAGCAAATGATAAGTTTGGGGGTATTTGTTCATATCAGATTTTTGCATTTTCATACCGCCCAATTTTTATCACATTGCATATCGGTAGATACTCTTGAGCCGTGTTTGCTAGTCAATTGCAGGATACAGGTTCCCGGTTCTCAAACGGAGAAATTCATGGAAAACACGACAAAAATCCGGTTTCTGCCAACCACAGATAAAACACGGTCTCCGCTCTTCATCCGTATGTTGCCAGATACCAGTTTAGGAAGACAAAGTGTCAAATCAATGTCATTCTCATGCACAAGGCTCAATGGTAGCACAAAATCCAAGAGATCTACGCGGAGCTCGAGGCAATCATCCACAAAAAAGTCCACCTTTCCTCAATAGAAATTCTGGAAGAAATGGGAAAGATTTTTCAGAAAATACACACAGCAGACAAGAGGGGACGGGAGAACAGGAAAAGTGCACAGAAGCCCACACCCTAAGTCCACTGTAGGTGCGCGGATCCGCGGCCAGAGTGGGGCATAGGCGGCGGATCCGCGGCCGTACAGGGGATTCAGAGCACGAGCTTCCAGGGGCAGTTTGGTCATTGCATCAGGGTTCTGGTGGTTGCCCTAGGGTTTCATTTCTTGGCCTATAAATAGCCCAGAATTTTGTGAAGAAAGGGTCAATTTTTGTATTCTCATTTTGCCTAGTTTTAGTGTTGTTCTTCTTCCTCTTCTCACCTCTTCTCCGTTAAACTTGTAGTGAGCTTTTGAGTGAAGAGTGATGAATAATGAAGACCATTTTTATTATCATGCTTGTCTCTTTCTTTACTTGTTGTAATGTGTTGTAATTTTAATTGTTAAGTAGTTGTTGTTATTTGCTTGATTGTTTCTTTCTTCTCTCTTTTTCTTTATCATTCATACGACAATGATACTTACGCTCGATCCTCGCCAAGGTGAGGTCGCAAATAGTTAGTCGTATTCTTCTAATCTCCTTCTTTCTATCTTCCTCTTTTGTTTTGTTTTGTTTTTCCTTATCATGAAGTGTGAGTAGTTTTATACTTGTTAGGGTAGGGTAAGGTAAGTTTGAGAGAAGGAAATCTCTCTCACTCTTACCTTGCCCAACAACTTAAATCGACTCCCGTTAATTGAACCACAATCCGCTCCTTACGGCACCCTATCCTACATGATAGCGGTGATTCCATAGTGAGACCGGTTGTGGTTGAATTAACCGGAGGTTATGGATAAGAGCCAAGAACGGACGGACAAGTACCAAAAGGAAGGACTATGCGTTGGAAAGCCTAGCTTATACTCGCAAGTACCTTCCTAGTCGTGCTAATCCCCATTGTTGCCGATTACCGTAACACCGATATTAAGAGGGGCAACGAAAGATGTGGAGACTCCTAACTCAAACTAACCTAATCCTAACCCTAACAAGCTCTCTTTAAATATCAACTCAACACTTAGATAATCCAACAAAATCTGAAAACAGGACTTAACTCGTTAAAACACTTTGAAAAAGACTCCCATCTCCCTGCGGACGACCCGTACTCAACCGGCTAGCTACAAGCGAAACCGTCTTGATTGCGGTATTTAAACTAGAACTTGAACACGCACGTATCCTATCAATCAGATGTTCAGGTTCCGGGGAATCTGTTCTACTTGGACTTCAGCAAAGTTTTTGTGGAGTATTTTTACCTCGGAAAAGTTTCTCGGGCCTCAAAATTCCCGGTCACTTGGCCAACGACCAGAGAGGAATCACTATGAATTCAGATCGTCTTCAGCCCTACCCTCGAGGCGATTCGCAATCCTGCCAAAAAAGCCTCGTATTTCGCGGTGTTGTTTGACGCTTTGAACCCGAGCTTCAAGGAGTATTCCATCTCTGCCTCGTCCGGGCCTCGAATGATCATGCCAGCTCTGCTTCCCTTCTCGGTAGAGGATCCATCCACGTAGAGAACTCAATCGGGAATGGAGTCGGGTACTTCCTCGACCGAGGGCGGGGTCCGGGGTCCCGTGCTGCTGCTCCTTGCTTTGTGGATATAGTGCATTCAACCACGAAGTCTGCTAGGACTTGTGCTTTGATGGCTTGCCTGGGGCAGTATTTGATGTTGAATTGGGAAATTCCCACCTCCATTTCTACAGACGACCTGATGATTCGGGGGAGGCGAGAATAGTCCCTATTGTCGCTCGGTGAGGATGAGGATGGTGTGCATCTGGAAGTAGTGCCGCGGCTTCCTTAAGGTGATGACAAGCACCAAGGCTATCTTTTCTATGGTCGGGTATCTCGTTTCCGCATTTTTGAATAAATGGCTTACGTAGTAGACCGGCTTCTGCACACCTTCGACTTCTCTGACGAGCACCGAGCCTGCAGCTTGGTCGGAGACCGCAAGGTACAATAATAGCTCGTCTTTTTTGACTGGTCGGGTGAGCAGTGAGGGAGTTGTTAAGTGCGACTTGAGTTGCTCGAAAGCGTTTTGACATTCCTCTGACCATTCGAACTTAGGGATCTTTCTCAAGGCTTTGAAGAACGGGAAGCACTTTTCTCCGGATCTTGACATGAAGCGACTCAGAGTAGCCACTCTCTCTGTGAGCTGCATGATCTCAACGTTGCTCTTTGGTGTGGCCATATTGAGAATGGCGCTGATCTTTTTTGGGTTCGCTTTGATTCCTCGGTGGGTAAACATGAACCCGAGGAATTTGCCGCTAGTGACTTCGAACATGCACTTAGCTGGGTTCAGCTTCATTTTGTACTTGCGGAGGACGTCGAACGTCTCACCGAGATCTTTGGTGTGCTCGTTCGATGAGGTTGACCTTACGAGCATGTCGTCGACGTAGACCTCCATGTTCCTCCCGATCTGCAGTTTGAACAGTTTGTTAACTAGGTGTTGTTATGTAGCCCCGACATTCTTGAGACCGAAGGGCATCAATTTATAGCAGTACACCCCCCGGTCCGTGGTGAACGCAGTAAGTTCTTCATCTTCCGGGTTCATCTGGATTTGATTGTAGCCGGAGAAAGCGTCCAAGAAGCTTAGCAATTCGTAGCCGGCCAAGCTGTCCACCAGCTGGTCTATTCGAGAGAGAGGATAGTTATCTTTCGGGCAAGCCTTGTTCAGATATGTGAATTCAACGCACATTCGCCATTTCCCGTTGGTCTTTTTGACCATGACCACATTCGCTAGCCAATCCGAATAATCAATATTTCTAATGAAGTCGGCTGGTAGCAATCTATCGACCTCATTCTCGATCGCCTTTTGCTTGATTGACGCGAAACGTCGCTTCTTTTGTCGGACGGGTCGGGCCTTCGGGTCGACCCCGAGCTTGTGTGAGATTACTTTAGGGTCGATCTCGGGCATGTCCGCTGGCGCCCAAGCGAACACGTCCGAGTTCCCTTGGAGAAAGCGGATCAAGTCCTTGCGACGATCTCCTGTCAAAAGAGATCCGATCTGAACTGCGCGTCCATCAACCCCTTCTACGAGGGGAACTTCAGTCAGCGCTTCTACCGGGGCTCCTCGGATTTCGCTATGGTCGTCGCGCAAGTCTAAGGACCCTTGGAAATCGTCTATGTCCTCAGAGTCATCGCTCTGCACTCCGGCGGGGGATGTCGAGGTGAAGCAAATTTTGGCGATCTTCTAGTTCCCATAAGTCCGGCCTATTCCCCCTTGGTCTAATGGAAATTTGATCGCAAGGTGATATGTCGAGATTTTGGCCTGGAAGGTGTTCAATGTCGGGCAGCCCAGGAGTATGTTGTAGGATGAGGGGACCCTAGCGACGATGAACTCCACAGGTACGGTCCTTGTACGGCCCGCCTCTCCAATGTTGAAGAGGAGGGTGACCACTCCCTCGGCCGGGATAGAGCGGTTGGTAAACCCCGAGAAGACGTGGGAAGTGGGCCTTAGGTCGACGGTCCAAGCCCCATACGTTGGAAGAAGTCGTAGAAGAGGATGTCAGCCGAGCTCCCGGAATCGACCAATATCCTCTGTACCTCGAAACGGTGGATCCAGGCAGTTATGAAGAGAGGGTCATTGTGAGGCAAGGATATACCGTGGAGGTCTTCATCAGTGAAGATGATGGGCTAGGCCGTCCTGCACTTCTTCTAAGGTGGGTCACTAGTACCCTCGACGGGTAGTAGGCGTTGATTTTCTCTGGCACCCAAGGTAGATTCCGAGGTGACAACTATAATTTGCCCGATCGTTAATTCCCCGGGAGGGGGCTGGTTCTCCTGTTCCCAATCCGCTTGTCGCTTCCCACTGGTACTTCGCCAGGTGGCCAGAGTGGATCAACTCCTCGATGTAGTCTTGGAGTTATTTATAGTTTTCAGTCGGGTGACCTTGCGACCTATGAAAGGCGCAGTACGGGGCTCGAATACGCTTAGCCTCTTTATGGGTGACTGGCGGAAGCTTGAAGAATCTCTCGCCCTTCGCCTCCTCCAACAGCTCGGTTTGGGAGATATTAAGAGGAGTGTACTCCTAAAATTTCGGAGAGTATGGCTTTGGTCGGTCAACCCTCTTCTTCACTTCCCTGCCCCTGTTCTTTTGGTCGGCTTGGTCGCCTCGGGGCAGGTTGGCGTTCACCTCCGACTCGAGTTGGATCTCTTGTTCGGTTCAAGCTTTTACCTCGGCCATGATCTTAGATTGCGCTAATGCAAAAGAGCGGAGCTACTCTTTGTGCCTAAGACCCGACCTTAGTGCGGTGATGACAGTTTCATCCCGGTGCTCGGGGACCTCGAGTAGAGCATTATAGAAGAGAGTGACGTATCCCTTAAAGGATTCTTTATCCCCGCTCTTTATGGTGAAGAGGTAATCGACAGTCCGCTTCTGTCGTATGTTTCCGACGAAGTGACCGAGAAACTGGGTGGCCGGCTCATCAAAGGTAGAGATGGAGCGTGGAGTGAGTTCTCGGATCCAGTCTCATCCAACCCGGATCAGGGTGGTGGGAAATGCTCGGCATTGGGAAATGTCAGAGTTATCCTGAAAGCTCATGCCCGCCGTAAACGCGTCTAGATGGTCCTTTGGGTTGGATCACCCATCGAAGAGGGTCACCTTGGGCGGTTTGTTCTTGGACGAGACATGCTCGGCCAGCAATTCCTCCGTAAATGGTTTTGTCAGCGAATCGTCAGAGTATCGGGCCCCTCCACCGGACGCTTGGCAATCCCGGTGTATGCCCTCGATTTTCTTCTCGAGGGCCTCGAGGCAGTTGTGATACCCCAAGGATTCGGCACAGTTAGAGTGGTGGCCTTTTCCGCTCCTGGCCTGCACGGTAGTGCGGCTTCGATTCCGCTCTATCAAATTTCTCAGATCCTCGGACGACTTCCTTTTGGAGCAGCCTTGACTTGAGTTGTTTGCGTGGTCCCAGCGAGGGAGAGGGCGTCAGTCGTGCCTGGAAGTGGGCGAGCTGACTGAAACCTACTCGGGTGGTGCGGGAGCATGATGGGCGTCATGGAGATGGTCTCTTTCCCGGGACCTCGGCGTAGAGCCGTGCGGCACCCAGCGGGTCATTGAATCGGTCGCTGTATGGGAGCTGCGGTTGTCGGAGTCAGCACTCCTTTGTTCGGGGGCATCGAGGGGAGTAATGTTATCGCTCTTCTGCCGACGTCGTGATCTCTGGGTGGGTGAGCTGCGATCTGGGGTGCAGGGCCTGCCGCTTGAACGCGAATGAGCGCGTCCACCATCGACGTGAGTCTGTCGATCCGGGCGGATAAGGCGACAATGGCATTAGGAGGAGGAGACGAGCCGCTCCCGCCTCCGTTGTGGGAGAGGCGACAACTCGTACTGGGATCGCCACGGTTCTCGCACGCCATTAGGTCGAAGACGGAAGATCAACTTTGATGGAGGGAAGAAACTTACAAGAATTTCCTACAGACGGCCCCGACTGATGGAGGTCGGATCTCCTTCAGATGCTGTCCTCCGTCAATCTGTAGCGAGCGCTGTTGAACGGCTGAGATTTGACTTGAAGGTTGTCTCCTTGGATGTGTGGATCTTAATGGGTTGATTTTGAGGTGAAGCCGAGCTATCTGCAAAGAAGTCCCGGGGTGGGTGACCACCGTAGGACCCTCCGACGATCAAGTCAGCCGAGAAAAATGAGCAGAGTAGCGGCTTATTGGATTAAAATTGCTTTACTTGAGTCGTCTGAGAGAGGGTTTTTTATAGTTGTCACATGAAGATAGAAGGCGCGATATCTTCGCCTTCGGTTACGCCCCTGACGTTATACCAGCGGGAATGACGGGATTCCCTTATTAATGTCGGGATACGTCCATTAATGGGGGGATGCGCCAGCGTGGGACGCGGGAATTGGGGCGGCGGACATCTCGCTTTGGCGAGAAACGCGGAGCCGTTGCAAAAGCGCTAGGGCCTCGCGTTCTCGTTTGCCCGGGAGAGCTAGGGAGGCTTAGCTCGGCGTGAGGCTTGGAGACGAGCCGGGAGGTCGAGTAAGCTCAGCTCTGCAATTACTCGGAGACGAACACAGAAGAAAGGTGCCAGTTCGGCTGTTAGGTCGCTCTTGGATAGGGGACGGAGTGTAAGCTCAGAGAAGAAACGGGGAAGGTCATCAGTGCTCCACACTGATTTTTCCTCGGTAACCCCCCAGGAGTCCAGTGAGCTGTCGCGGGTGATGCGTCATCCACCACGTGTCGTGATCTGAGGAATTCTCACTTATGAGCATCATCACCTATAGAGTTCATAAATCATACTGATAATTTTTGACAGAAACTGGTTATTCATCGTTCATAGTGTAATATATAGACGATTAAGATTTAATAAGAAAGAAAGAATAGTACTATAAGTAGGATTTGGATATTTTTTCAATCCCAGCAATCCGTGTATTGCATCAAATGGATAACCCAATTCTACCCAAAAATATCGAAAGCGAATTTTACAGGATCATCACCCATTTACAGGACCCATAAAAGAAATGACAAAATTATCCATGCCTTTATATTATCACAGGCAATGTAATTATGTAGGAACATATTTGCCGGCGTTTTGACTATAGCTTATATTAGGCGAAATTTGAAAATAAAAAACTGTGGGTGAAATTTACATGATATTACCGGACTTTCACTGTTTTTTAAAAATCAACTTCAATTTAATTTACTGGTGCTTTATAGAATTTGTCAATAATACGGTTAAATGTATTTTAATCCGTTTTGGTTTCTTAAGCACGGCTTGATGCCCCTTTGTTCCTTTAGTTCTTTTATCAGTTAATTTTTTAATAAAAAAAACGTCCACCGTGTGTTGATGAGAATTGTATTTTTATTGGAATTAGTCCGATTTGAAGATATATCAATGACAGTTTCAATTAACATGTTTTCTATAAACATTTATTTCAAATATTAGAACTTATGTTGGATTCTGATTAAATCAAGACACGAGATTATCTTATGTTGATGATGCTCGATATTGACGACCTCCAAGATCGCAACACGTGGCAGATGACGTGTCCCAGAGCGCAGAAGAAAGGGCTCATAGGGGCCGACCAGGTCATCCGTGTACCTGACCCGTGAACTTTGACTGGCTCTCCTCAGAGCCCCCTTTAAAGCTGGCCTCCTCGGCCTCCCAGCTCGCCCCGAGCTGCCACTGGTCCAAGACTCCTCGGCCTCATTGCTCGCCTCCGAGCTCCCCAGCTGAGGCAATCTCCCTCGGTCCTCCCGACCGACCAACTCCACCACTCGCTGGCGTAACCGCCGCTCCGTGAGTCTCACCAGGGGCGGATTCTCCGCCGGCAACATCCCACGTTCCACGCCATCACGATCCCCATTAATGGGCGATCCGCTCTTCACGCAGGCATGACGTCGGGAGCGTAACTGCCGGCGAGATCTTCGCGCCTGCTGCTGCGTGCTACCGCCACTATATAAACCCCCATCACAGAGGGGTCAAGTAAGCCATTATTATTCCACTTAGCCGTTACTCTGCTCGGATCTAGCACTAACTTGATCGTCGGAGGGTCCTCGGTGGTACCAAACCACCCCGAGACTTCTTTGCAGGTACCCGGCGCTAAACTCCACAAATCACCGATCCCATCAAAACCCATTGAGATCCACACGCAATAGAAGACCGCCACCAAAATCCACCGGGAGATCAACGGAAGACAACATCTGACAGAGACTTGAAAAGGAGCTCCATCAGTTGGCGCCATCTGTGAGAAACGCTCCACAAAAACACAAAGTTGGTTTTCCGATCTCCATCCACATGGCAAATAATCGCCCCGAAAACCTAGGTCCCGGCGGCCGCTTTCCCCTCAACAGAGATATGGACGGCCGCCCGAGCAAAAGGGCTAGAGGCCGAGAGCCCATCACCTTTGGCGAAGAGGATCTCCACGGCATATCCGTGCCCCACAATGACCCACTGGTGATCACAGCCCAAATCCACCGGTACGAGGTCCACCGGATACACGTCGATTCGGGTAGTTCAGCGGACATTCTCTTCCACGACTGCTTCCTGCGTATGGGGCTCGTCCCGGCAGACCTGAAACCGACCTCTCACGTCCTCTCGGGGTTCACCAACCACTCCATCCCGGTGCAAGGGGTGGTCACCCTGCGATTCACGATCGGGGAACCTGGCCATGCGCGCACACTGCCCGTGGACTTCATCGTGGCGAAAGTCCTGTCGGCCTAAAACGTCCTCCTCGGCCGCCCGACGCTGAACTCCCTCCAGGCCCAGATCTCAACCTACCACCTGGCGATAAAGTTCCCTCTCGATCGGGGTGGGATAGGTCGGGCATACGGGAGCCAGCAGGTCGCGAAGATAGGACTCATCGAAACGTCTTCGCCCGAGCAGCCTGTCGACGGCGTCGAAGCATGTGACGACATCAAAGGCTCCCTGGACACCCGAGACGAGCGGAAGGAGGTCCGTGGAGCGCCGGTCGAACCTCTGACCGAGGTGCCCCTAACAGAAGGAGACCAGGGAAAAACCGTCCAGGTCAGATCGCTCCTGACTGGGACTCAGCGGGACGACCTGATCAGATTCCTCAGAAGCAACTCCGACGTCTTCGCCTGGGCGCCTGCTGACATGCCTGGGATCAACCCCAAAATCATCTCCCACAAGCTCGGAGTTGATCCTGCGGCCCGGCCCGTTAGGCAGAAGAAAAGAAGCTTCACCCCGGTCAAACAGAGGGCTATCGAAGAGGAGGTTGATCGGCTCCTCGCCGCCAACTACATCAAAAATGTGCCCTATTCGGAGTGGCTGACAAACGTAGTTCTGGTCAAGAAGTCATGCGGGAAGAGACGTATGTGCATCGACTTCACCGACCTCAATAAGGCCTACCCCAAGGACAACTTTCTGCTCCCCCGCATAGACCAGCTCGACGACAGCTCGGCCGGCCACGAGCTGTTGAGCTTCATGGACGCTTTCTCCGGGCACAACCAAATACGTATGAATCCCGAAGACGAAGATCTGACCGCATTCACAACAGACCGGGGAGTGTACTGCTACAAGGTGATGCCCTTCGGCCTCAAGAACGCCGGGGCCATGTACCAAAGGCTGGTCAACCGCATGTTCAAGCCACAGATCGGCAGGAATATAGAAGTCTACGTTGACGACATGTTCGTCAAGTCCATCTCATCGGCCGACCATGCCAAGGACCTGGGCGAGGCTTTCGAAGTGCTCCGCAAATTCAACATGAAGCTAAACCCCGCCAAGTGCGCGTTTGGAGTCACCGAGGGAAAGTTCCTCGGTTTCATGGTCACTCACCGCGGAATCGAAGCTAACCCAGAGAAGATCGACGCTATCGTGAACATGACCGCGCCCAAGGCCAACGTCGAGATCATGCAGCTCACGGGGCGGGTCGCCGCTCTTAGTCGTTTCATGTCCAGGTCGGGGGAGAAGTGCCTTCCGTTCTTTAAGGCGTTGAGGAAAATTCCGAGGTTCGAATGGTCGGAGGAATGGTAAGCCGCCTTCGACAGATTGAAAAAGCACCTCGCGACACCGCCGCTGCTCACCCGGCCAGTGGAAGGGGACGAGCTGTCGCTGTATCTGGCAATATCCGACCAAGCGGCAGGCTCGGTGCTCGTCCGGGAGGCCGAAGGGGTGCAGAAGCCGGTGTACTATGTGAGCCACGTGTTTAAGGACGCGGAAGAGAGGTACCATGCCATAGAGAAGATTGTCTTAGCCCTCATGGTAACCTCGCGGAAGCTGCGCCACTGCTTCCAAGCACACATCATCATCGTCCTCACCGAGCGCCCGTTGGGAGCTATCCTAGCGTCATCGGAATCCTCGGGCCGCCTAGAAAAATGGAGGTGGGGAGCTATCTCAGTTCGACATAAGGTATCGCCCGAGGCGAGCCATCAAAGCGCAGGCCCTGGCTAATTTCGTCGTTGAATGCACCATCCCTAACAAGAAGCCGGAGTCCGTGCCACCCCTCGCAATCCAGTGTCCTGTCCCGGAAGACCCTGGCTCGGTTTCGGAGTGGGTCATTTACGTCGATGGGTCTTCTACCGAGGAAGGCTGCGGTGCCGGTCTCATTATCCGGGGCCCAAACGAAGCAGAGATGGAGTATTCTTTGAGGCTCGGTTTCAAAGCGTTGAACAACGCGGCTGAATACGAGGCCCTCCTGGCCGGACTGTGCATGGCCGTCGGGCTGGGGCTGAAGATAATTCGAATCCGCAGCGACTCGGCCCTTGTTGTCGGTCAAGTGACCGGCCGCTTCGAAGCTCGGGAGCCCTTGATGATGAAGTACCTATACGAAGTGAGGAAACTCCGAAGAAACATCGACGAAGTCCAGGTAGAACAAATATCCAGACAGCTGAATGCCCAAGCAGACGCCCTGAGCAAGCTGGCTTCGTCATACTCGGCCGATAATAGGCGGTCTATCCTCTTCAAAACCTTGCCTCGACCCAGCGTGGGAGATGGAGCGATGACACTCCACGTGTATGCGGCGCTGGAGAGCAATCAGGATTGGAGGAAGCCCCTTGTGGAGTTCCTGAAAGACGGAGCACTCCCGGAGGACTGGGCAGCCACCCGCCGTCTCCGGGCCAAAGCCCTCCACTTCTTCTGGAGCAACGCGAATCTCTACAAGAAGGCCTTCACTCAGCCCCTGCTCCGGTGCGTTGACCCCCACGAAGCCGACTACATCCTTCGGGAAATACATGAAGGGGTGAGCGGTGCGCACCAGGGGGCTTGAACCTTGATCCAAAAAGCGTTACTCCAAGGGTACTACTGGCCCACCATGCACAAGGACGCCCTGAAGCTGGTCAGGAGGTGCAAGAGCTGCCAGCTCCACGGCAGCATTCCCCGCATCCCTGCTACCGAGCTGACCACCCTAACATCCCCATGGCCATTCGCCCAGTGGAGGTTGGATATGATCGGCCAGTTCCCTACCAGAACAAGCGGGCACAAATACGTCATCGTCGCGGTGGACTACTTCACCAAGTGGATCGAGGCCGTCCCCATCAGGAAACCGGACGCCGCCACAACCATCAAGTTTCTGCAAAACAACCTGATACTCCGGTTTGGCATCCCGAGGTGCATCATCACTGACCACGGGACGAACTTCGAGAACGAGAAAGTGAAGGACTTCTGCAAAGAGTACCATATCCTCATGAAGTTCGCTGCGGTTACGCATCCCCAATGCAACAGATAGGCCGAGGTCGCTAACCGAGACATCCTCCGAGGTCTCCGGACCCGCCTAGAAGGGCTACAGGGCAGTTGGGTCGAAGAACTGCCCCGGGTCTTATGGGCCCTGCGCACGTCAAAAAAGACTCCCATAGGGGAGACCCCTTCAGCCTCTGCTACAGGACCGAAGCGATGGTCCCAGTGGAGATTGGGCTACCCAGTCACCGGGTCGAGCACTTCGACGATGACGCAAACACCTCGGCGCTACGGACTAACCTCGATATCTTGTTGGAAAAGAGGGATCAGGCTCAGATCAGAGCTGCCGCCTATCAACAACTAACGGCCCGATACTACAACGCTCAGGTCAAACACCGCTCCTTCAAGACCGGGGACCTAGTCCTGCGGCGGAACGAGTTCACCGACCAAAGCAGGCTTCACAAGTTCTCCCTAAAGTGGGAGGGTCCCTTCCTCAACTCTGAGGCGCTCCCCGGTGGAGCCTACCGCCTACAAGACGCGGACGGACGAAAGCTTCCGCGGCCTTACAACGCTGAGAAGCTCAAGTTATACCAGTGAGGTCAAAGCCAGCGAGTATATAGCACCCCCTCTTTTCCCCTTTCACAAAGATGGTGTAAAGCGTTCTCTAAAAAGAAAAATTCCTGTCCATACGAATAAAGAAACGTCAAATCATTACGAGTAAAGTTCCATCTTTACAATTCAAGGCCCTCGCTGAGAGGCGGCCGTGCAACCCACTGACGCTAAGGACTGAAAAGCCAAAAAGCCTTCCCAGAGGCGGTCGGGCCCGAGGATCCCTCGCTCGGCTATCCCCAGCGGGCAGCTTCCCAGCCGCAACGCCGGGGATCAAAAAGCCCTCCCGAGGCGGTCGAGCCTGAGGATCCCTCGCTCGGCTATCCCCAGCGGGCTGCTTCCCTGCCGCAACGCCGGGGATCAAAAAGCCCTCCCAGAGGCGGTCAAGCCCGAGGATCCCTCGCTCGGTTATCCCCAAAGGGCAGCTTCCCTGCCGCAACGCCGGGGATCAAAAAGCCCTCCCAGAGGCAGTCGAGCCCGAGGATCTCTCACTCTGCTATCCTTCAGGACAAAAGCCCTCGCCAAGAGGCACCGGGCAGTAACCCTGCCCGGTCAAAGGTCCTTCGTAGGCTACTACAGCCTCTCCCGCGCTAAGGACCAAAGCTCTCCCAGAGGCAGTTGAGTCCTTGCTCGGCTATCCCCGGCTGGTAGCTTCCTACCACAACCGACAGGGATCAAAGTCCTCGCCAAGAGGCACTGAGCAGTAACCTTGCTCGGTCCCCGTCCTGAAGGATCAAAGCCCTCGCAAGAGGCAACCGAGCAGCTACCTTACTCGGTCATCTCCGGCTGGTAGCTCCCTACCCATGACGCCAGGGGTCGAAACCCTCGCAAGAGGCATCCGAGCGGCTGCCCCGCTCGATCATCCTAGGCTGGTAGTTGCATACCCACGCCGCCAGAGATCAAAGCCCTCGCCAAGAGGCACCCGCGCGGCTTCACTGCCCGGTCATCCTTACTGTGCTTCCTACAGCCCCTCCAACGCTAAGGATCCAAGCCCTCATAAGAGGCATCCGAGCGGCTGCTACACTCGGTCATCCCAGGCTGGTGGTTGCCTACCCGTGACGCCAGAGGTCACTGCCCTCGCAAAGAGAAGACCGTGCAGCTTCACCGCCAGGTTATCCTTGGCGAGCTTCTTACAGTCCCACCAACGCAGAGGATTCGAGGCCCCAAAAGGGGCAACAAGTCCATTGAAGTTTAAGCGATCCCCCTTCGACTCCGGGGCCGTGGGAATGCCTCCTCGGCAGCGCTTGGCAAGTGATGGAAATGCGAGGTCGGCAGCGCTTGGCAAGTGAATCAAAATCAATCCGACGAACGATCGCTTGACAGATAGCTGGCCCAACAGTGCAAGCAGAGATATTTTACAAACATTCTTCACACACAGAGGATGAAATGCAAACCGATGAAACAAGAACTCTCTTTTATTACCAAAGGCAAAAGTTTTTACAAAAGGTATTCTGGGGCTCCTCGGCCCTACAGACTGCCCGGAGGATTACTTCGGTCCCCTCATCGCTGGCATCACGGCCTGGCGGGGGCTTTACCACCGGAGATTTCGCCACCAGGGGCACGCCCCGCTCCCCTCTCCATCTTCCACCGGAGGCCTTGCCGCCGGGAGCGGAACCCGAGCGCGGAGCACGCCGTCGGCGAACTCGGGAACCTGCTCCTTAACGGCGTCCAGGGCCTTGTTCCATGCAACTGCAGAATACTCCCCGAGCTCGACGTAAAACTGCTCCGACGCCTTATAATCGGCCACGGCTTTCTTAGTCCGAGCTTCGGCAACCTGGGTCTCCAGAAGCGCCGCCTCAGCATCTCCCTGCTAGCGTCCCTCTCTTTCTCCATGGCCGCGAAGCGTTCGGACAGGTCTGCCAGTCTTCTATCAGCGACCCGGAGGGACGCACTCAGGCGACGATGGACACTCCGATTCACTGAATTGGCAAGTTCTGCAGCCTCCGCCCGGGCTGCCAGGATGTCAGCCCTTGCCCTCTCCAGGCGCAGGCCACGCCGCAAAATCTCGACCTCCGAGGGAAATGCTTCTACTGGCCTCGGTGCATGGAACGCTCCCTCGGCCTCCATACGAGCGGCAAGGGCGTAGTATTGAAGGACCTGACGGAAAGCGGATGAGAAACCAAGGGGCCCTCAAGCTAAAGAAAGGAATAACAGGAAGACTACACGTAGAGGAGTTCATATCTGGACCGTCCCTGGGCCATGACCTCCAGTTGGGCCCTCAGGGAGCCATGCGGAAGCTTTCCCCCAGCCGACTCCTCCATCCCGGCGAGTAGGCCAGCAGCAACGGAAAGCCCAGACGGAACCGTGAAGACGGCATCCCCCTCCTGCAAGGAAATCCCCTCAGGGACCCCCGACGACGACGCGCGAGAAATTGTCCTCTTTCTTTTAGGAGGGGCCCCGTCCCCGCCCTCCCCTCTGTCCCTCGTCTGGGGCTCGGATAACCGTAGACGTCTCTGGCCGCCGCCAGAACAACCACCAGGAGCCATCAATGAAGCAGACGGCCCTATCGCCGGCAGAACATCCGGCGCAAGGCGTGGGCCAGCCAGGTGCTCGGCTGCGCCACTAGCCTCCCTCTGGCGCGAGCAACCCAAAGAATGGGAACGAACCATGTATTCAAAAAGAAGAAGAACGCCGAGCAGCCACGACTTAGGAGGGAGCATGAAGGAGTAGGGGCCCTGTAGCGGGCCCCGCCCCTACTTATTACTGTAAGCGGCCTTATCCAACGACACCCGTCGTCTTCCGCCAAAACGACTTCTCACGTCCAGCGGCTCTGATCGCTCCACGTGTCGATCTTGCACTGGACCGCGCCCCATCAGACGCCGCAGGCCTGCATACGTCGCGTCAGCCAATCGACGCTTGACACGTGGACCGTCGCTTCAATGGCAGAGTGCACGAACCGGCGCACCCTCCTTTAATGCAGAGGTATCGCCCCGATTCACTAGCAAGAAAGACAACTAACAGCCCGAGCACTTGTCCCGACAAAGCCTCAGGAAGAAACTCGCCTCGGGAGGCCCGGTAGTCCACTCATGACCCGACCCGCTAGCTGGTCGGGACAAGAGTGGGTGGCTAATGATGATGCTCGATTTTGGCGACCTCCAAGATCGCAACACGTGGCAGATGACTTGTCTCAGAGCGCAGAAGAAAGGGCCCACAGGGGTCGACCAGGCCATCCGTGTACCCGGTCCGCGAACTCTGACTGGCTCTCCTCAGAGCCCCCTTTGAAGCTGGCCTCCTCGGCCTCCCAGCTCGCCTCGAGCTGCCTCTGGTCTAAGACTCCTCGGTCTCATTGCTCGCCTCCGAGCTCCCCAGCCGAGGCAATCTCTCTCGGTCCTCCCGACCGACCAACTCCATCACTTGCTGGTGTAACCGCCGCTCCGCGAGTCTCGCCAGGCGCGGATTCTCCGCCGACAACATCCCACGTTCCACGCCATCACGATCCCCATTAATTGGCGATCCGCTCTTCACACAGGCGTGACGTCGGGAGCGTAACTGCCGGCGAGATCTTCGCGCCTGCTGCTGCGTGCTACCGCCACTATATAAACCCCCATCACAGAGGGGTCAAGTAAGCCATTATTATTCCACTTAGCCGTTACTCTGCTCGGATCTAGCACTAACTTGATCGTTGGAGGGTCCTCGGTGGTACCAAACCACCCCGGGACTTCTTTGCAGGTACCCGGCGCTAAACTCCACAAATCACCGATCCCATCAAAACCCATTGAGATCCACACACAACAGAAGACCGCCACCAAAATCCACCGGGAAATCAACAGAAGACAACATTTGACGGAGACTAGAAAAGGACCTCCATTATATGTAGTCCTCGATGAGGATCATAATCAAATAAGCATTTTTGAAAAAGATATCCTACACCATCCTTTTCTTTTTCATCACCATCATCATAATTCTATTGCTATGATTGAGTCCAGAATTTTATTTTTTTCAACCATATGATGAACCTTTGTCATTATTATCTTTATTCTCACCACATTGTTTATAATTGTCATTCTTATCATTATTATCATATATGCAAATTGGTACAATTGTAATCATGTTCGTTGCTTCATTTTCCATCGTTGCCTTCTCCAAACAAGGTCACTAATTTCATTCACCTTCATAATTAATACTTTCTCCATCCCACAAACATAGAAAATATTTCTATTTTAGTTTGTCAGAAAATACCGTACAATTTGTGGCAGTCCAAAATCACTTAATATGTTGATTTTCTATTTTGCCCATAATTACTTAATGAGCTAGCAAATGAATGACTATCACTACTACAATAAAGGCCTATAATTACTTTACGGTGTCTTACGGATTAATTAAAAAATATTAAAATGTAATTTTTTTTTTGGTCCTAAGGAAAAATAAAGCCTTACGGATTAATCCGTAGGGACAACAAAGGGTTATTTATAAAAAAATAAAGCTCGGTAATTTTCCCATCGTCCCCAAAATTTCCCAACTCTCGCGATTGATCTCCCATGCGCGTCTCGTCGCCACCATGCTCGTCGTCGACTTCCTCGCCGCCGCCACCCATCGTCGACTTCCTTGTCGTCGTTGGCTGCACCACAGTCTGGCCGCGAGCTCATCAAGCTCTTTGCATCTACCACAGTCTCGTCGACAGTAGAATCTCCAGTCTCCTCCACCTCGTCGAGCTCTTTACGCCGACAAAACTACTACTGAGATGAGTTAATTTCCATTTTGAACTTATAATTATGCTTTTTTTGTGTTATTGTTGATTTTAGGGTTAGGATTAGGTTAGGGTTATGGCTATTTTTGGGTTAATTGGGGATTAATTAAGGTTATGGTTATTTCCGGATTAATTGGGGGTTGATTAGGGTTAGGGTTAGGATTAATTAGGTAGGGTTAGGGATGAAGGGTTACACTAGCGCTCCGGGCAACTTCCGTGGCCAAATGCGGAGCAAAATTTTTACAACGATACGTAATTTGGCGCTAGAATAAACCAAAACCGGATCTTTAAGCATAAACCTAACTAGCAAATGAAGGTTCTATCTACTATGATAAAATGTATACCTAAAGAAAACAAGTCCTTCGGGTCTTCGATCCTCTCCTTAAGCTCCTCGATGGATGTATGGATCGTGCTTGAACTTCGGCCTCCTTGTGTCAATGATGATTCACCTCGAGAGATCCAACCTAGAGCTTAACCTCCAAGATGCGACAACTAGAACACTTGGGTTGCTAGCCTAAGTGATCTACAGTGAGTAGAGAGTGGTTTTGGTGGCTTGGTCTCAATGGCCCTTGATTTTCAACTCATGAAACACTAGGGCTTGAGAGAGAGGAAGAAAGAAAGAGAGCTATGAGAGAGAGTGTCTTTTGATCAAATGAAGAGTGAGCTCTCATATGAGGGAAAAAGAATAAATAATTTTAATTAGGATAATTGTGATGGTTCATTTGATTTGACCATTATCATGTCACAATTAATACTAAGCAAAATATCTCATGCTCAACAAAAATATCTAAGTCAATTATGGTCAACAAGTCAAATGGTCAAACCAATTAATCATGACATGATTAACACTAATAAAATGAGTAAACAATTTCCTCCATCTCATTATGGTTTTAATCAAGTCAATGGTCAAAACCCTAATGAGGTGTCTCCTTCTCTGTCTCTGTCAACTGTATATACATACCAGCATCCGTGTTCCGAGGAACACGAATACAATAAGACTGAACCAATCCAAAATCAAATATTAGGATCCGGCTTAAACTAAAACCCGCTAGTATCAACTGCCCGAACACCAAACACGCACAAGTGCGCGTATGTGAACGAACCCTGTCGTAAAACCATACGACCTCTACTCGTTTCGCCCGAAGCTGGGAAACCCTCTGCGTAGGACTCTAAAGACTCGACAGTACTCTGGTAGTGGGTTTAACCACAAGCACGTCAGCGGCATTAGCTGTACGTAACGGTTACCCAGGTACCTGTCGAAAAAGAAGGCCGATGAGCAAACTCGTTCGAACTCCTACTGAGCCTATCCGTGACAATATCCGTACAGTCCGGTCTCTTCGTCAAAGAGTATCGCATGCCGGGTCTAGGGGGTGGTGAACGTCAGACCCTAATAATCTGATAAGTCGTGCCGATGTGGCTCAGGACCAATCCGGGAAACTACTGATCAACCTATCAGTAAATCCCAACTGACTTGGCCAAGGTCTTATGGTCCTGACCAATCGATCACTGTGTGATATCAACTCCCAATACCAGGAGAGACGAATCCCCAACAATCGCTCACTGCCTCCATGTGGCTCGGGACTGAACCCAACTAAAACCTGTTTGCACGACTCAGTAGAGCCGTGGTAGGGTAGTGATCAAAGCTTAGTGGGAACTCACACGAGACAAATGCCGATCTCAGGTCCAAAGACTAACCTGTACACATGTCATCTGAGAACTTCTATCTGACGATAGGTATAGTACCATCTGAAAGTTCTCGGCGAGTCCGTCCAGTGTACTCACCCCCAGTGTGATCGCTATCATAACGCAGGTAGTCAAGCAGGATCCTAAGGGCTTTATCAACATGTAACCGTAATATGTAATAACTAGTATGACATATGCCATGTTAAGATAAAGTCAAATCATAATAGTATACTACCGTATCGAGTCTTTATCAATATGTGCAAGCTAGATATAATAACAATAGAAATAAATACTCATATCTTGATAAAGACAAGTCAAATAATATACTATAAAACTGAGTAAGATTGACCTGTACATACATATCTCTAGCATCCATATGTATATATATATATATATATATATATATATATATATATATATATATATACAGTACTGGCCTCTAGGGCATATATATCCAACAAGGGTTAGGGTTAATTAGGTAAAATAGAGTTGGTGATGATTAGGGTTAGGGTTAATTAGATTAATTATGGTTAATTTTGGTTTCGGCTAGAGTTAATTTGGATTGGGGTTTGGATGATAAATATGATCATGTTAATTTGGGTTAGGGTTTGTGCTAGGGTTAATTTGGGTTAATTAGGTGAAATAGAGTGTATTTGTGTTAGGGTGTTGATTACGATTAATTCGGTTTAATTAGTTTAATTTTGGGTTAATTAGGGATAATTTGAGTAAGGGTGATGATTATGGTTAATTAAGTTAATTTGAGTTAATTGGGTTAATTAGGGATAATTTGAGTTAGGGTGATAATTAAGGTTAATTTGGGTTAATTAGGTTTATTTGGGTTAATTAGGATTAGGGTTTAGGGTGCACTAGTTCCTTTAGTAGGATACTCGATGATAACGTAAACGTACAATTTTATCGTAAATGCAAGAAAATTTACCCTAAACTTAAAACTTTGAACCCTTAAAAACGAAACGTAAACGTAAAACCTATTCAAGTTAAATGTTCAAGTTAAAACCAATATATGATACTCGATAATAATATGAAACTTTCATATTCTCATCGATACTCATATATGAAAATTAAAGCGCGACCTAGTCCCCGTCTATCGGTTAATATACGTTCGATATTAGTCGTGACATAAATCTATACAAAAGTTGTTAAATATCGGATAGTATAGTTCGGTACTAACAACCGTCGTGTAGTCTATATGATGAGAAGATTCAATCGTATGATAACCGATAGATTTGTCCAGTGTGGACAAATTAGGAATGTATAAAGCAAACACCTGCATTCACTTGTGTTTTCATTCATTTCGAATTATTTCGTCGGTAATTTTTCGCTGGTTCTCCGTGTACAAAGATAGATTAGATGTTCAATTCAACGCTGTTTCACAGTATTGAAATGATTATCTATTCTATTATAGTATACTCGGAGAACAGCGGGGAGGTGCTGCCAAAATTTATTCGAAACAGATGAAAGCACAAGCGAATCGGTGTCTGCTCTATACATTCTTAATGGGATAGAAGCCTTACCCCCGACAGCCGAAACACACACATACAACACGAATACACAACAAACGCACACACAAAGCACATACACACTAACAACCCCACACTTAAGCGAAATCATAAATTGAAACACGTAGAATACACCTCATACTTGTGTATCTTCAAATCTAACTTTGTTTATCGATAATTTATTCTTTTCAATGACAAACTTGCCGCTATGGATTTTTTCTTTGTCAGTAATCATCCCGTTCTTAGATTTCTCAATATAGTCACCATAACCTACAATTTATATGTTATACAGTCTAACATGGCCTATGAGTACATCAGAGTTAAGAACTGGATGTACGTGGATTGACAACAACGCATGCAATCTAAGTTTGTCGTGGGAGTTGCTGCTTTCATTGAATTTGCATGCGCACATAATAAGATCGTGTTAGAGAAGATTCTCTGCCCGTATGATAGATGTGGGAATAAGTTCTGGCGAAAGGTAGAAATCATAGAGTTTCACATCGTTAAATATGGTTTTACTAGACTTTATACAACTTGGTTATGTCACGAAGAAGGATAAGGAGAAGACGGTAATGCGGCAGAAGAAGAAGGAGAAGACGGTAATACGGCAGAAGAAGAAGAACACGACAACTTCTTTCCAGGAGAAGAAATGAAAGATATGGTAGAGGCTGCCTTAGGTGATAGTATTCCTACCGAAGATGACATTCTTTCCGGCCAAGGACCATGTGCGGATAAGTATGAAAAGTTCATTAATGATGCTAGAAGACCAATTTATGAGAATGCAAAGTATTCCACCTATCATGGTTCGTCCAACTTTTCCAAATTAAATTCCTAAATGGATGGAGCAACAAGTCATTCACGATCCTTCTGAAATTCCTGAAAGATTCTATTCCCCCGGGAAATAACATGCCCGATAGCTGGTACGAAGCCCTGAAGATGTTGTCTGATTTGGGTCTGAAGTGTGAGAAGATTCATCCATGTCCTAAAGATTGCGTATTGTACCGGAAAGAGAATTCAGATTTGAAACAGTGTCCAACATGCGGAGAAGCCAGGTATAAGCCAAAAGAATCTGATAAGAAGCCAGATATACCTGTCAAGATAGCATGATACTTTCCCATAACATAGAGGCTGCAGAGGCTATTCAGGTGCAAGAAAACAGCCAAGGCAATGATTTTGCATCACCTTGCTGCTCCAAGTGAAGATGGAAAAATGAGCCATCCACGAGATTTACCGGCATGGAAGGATTTCGATAGGAGGCACCAAATATTCAGTAGTGATCCTTGCAATTTCAGGCTTGGACTTGCTAGTGATAACTTCTGCCCATTCAACTATATGTCTGGAAGCCACAGCACATGGCTCGTTGTAATGAAAGTTTATAATCTGTCGTCTTGGTTGGCTATGGATCAATCCTACTTTATGATGCCTCTTTTTATTGACGGACCAAACTCACCGGGAATCAATATCGACGTCTATCTCCGACCTCTAATCGATGAGTTAAAATCTTTATTCATTGATGGTGTAGAGACTTACGATGCAAACACAGATACAGCCTTCACACTACGTGCAGCTTTAATGTGTACAATTAATGACTTTCCTGCGTATAGAATGCTATCAGGTTAGTCCGTACATGGTTACAAAGCATGCCCTTATCGCCATCAATATACAATATCGAAATGGTTGAATTTTAGTAGGAATGTTTGTTATTGCGGTCATCGGCGTTTCCTGCCACTAGACCATCCTTACAGATTAGGCGCTGCTCACTTTAATAGTCATCAGGAGCTTCTTGGTCCTTCAGCATCATTGTCTGGAGAGGACGTGACTATAAGTCGAAGTCGCACACCCTGCGGGTTCGCGGGGGGCGGAATTTTCAAAAACGATTTTTACAAAGCTCGCAATATCAACTAAACTTTAGGATCTATTCGAAAATCTTAACTAACAATTAAACTTTGGAGGTTTAACTACTATGATAGTTGGTTATACCTCTGTGACCAAGTCCTTCGGGTCTTCTTTGCCTCCTCTCCATGGCTCCTCGAAGAAAGGATCGAGCTTGTGATGTCGGCCTCCTCGCGTCAAAGATGATCCGCCCGAGAGTATGTGCTTCAAGCTCGTACTTCTAAACCGAAGTAATTACTGTACTTAGATCTCTAAGCTAAGTAGCCTAGGTGATGTAGAGTAGCTAAAGGATTGTATTATCTCACTTGATCCTTTATTTCACAACACATGTGAGGGTAAGGATCACTTGAGGAAGAAGGAGAGGAAACATAGGAGAGAGAAAGCAAAATGAGAAATGAGCTAGGGTTGTGTTTGGCTAAGTTTGGAGAATGGATAATAATGCTTCTCACTTATTGAACCATAGAATAAATCTCAATACAATATATCACCTATACTTCAATAGTGAGACCAAATGAATAAACAAATACATATGCCATTCCTCACACCATGCCACAAATATCTCTCCAATTCCACCTCATTAATCCAATTAAGAAATTAGATAATCCATGTAATGAGGTGTCCCCTTCTAGAAGCATGCCTTGTAAAATTACAAGAATGCCCTCACTGTATATACATACCCGTATTCGTATTCCGAAAAATACGAATACAATGAGACGTTAATAATCCAATAATACAATACTAGAATCCGGCTTAAACCAAAGGCTAATAGTATTATCCGCCCGATACATCATCCGTGTACAAGTATAGGTATATGATCGAACCCTGCAGTAGAAGCATACAACCTCTACATCGTTTCGCCTGAAGCAGGGAAACCTTCTGTGTGGGACTCTAAAGACTCGACGGTACACTGGAAGTGGGTTTAACCACAAGCACGTTAGTGGTACTAGCTGCACGTAACGGCTACCCAGGTATCTGTCGATAAGAAGGCTGATGAGCAAACTCATCCGAACTCCTACTGAGCCTGTCTGTGACAATCTCCGTACAGTCCGGTCTGTTCATCTGAGATACTCGCATATCGTGTCTTGGGGGATGGTAAACGTCAGACCCCTAATAGCGCAATAAGTCGTGCCGAAACAGAGCCTAATACACCATGATAAACTACTGGAGTATCAACAAGTAAATCTTGCTTGTCCTGGCCAGGAACTTTGTGTAATGGCTTTCCAAACACAGCTCGATATCAACCCCCAATACCGGGAGAGACGAATCCTATCTAACCGCTACTGCCTCCAAGTGCTTCGGGACTGCACCCAACTACTACCTGTTTGCACAACTCCTTTGAGTTATGGTAGGGTAGTAATCTAAGTACAGTGGGAACACACTTGAGGCGAAGTGCGATTTCAAGTCAATGACTAAGCTGTACTCATGTCACTTGGGAACTGCTACCTGACGATAGGTACAATACCAACCAACAACTCCCGACGAGTCCTGTATAGTATAACACATAACCTAATGAGCACCTACATACTATCTCCAGTACGACGTACTAATAGCTGTGGGACAGACTATCTCCCTTGCTGGGATGAGAAACGTATAAACTAGTCTACTCTGGAGTATCGATGGCCCATCTCGATAATCCTACGACTAGGGACCTGTATAAGGATGTGCTTATAGACTACCCAGCTTCTACTAGTGTGACTGCCATCACAACGCTGGTAGTCAAGCAAATATCCTAAGGGCTCTACCAATATTTATAAGCGATATGCTAAAATAAACACATGCGCATATTGAGGTAGAATCAAACCAAGTAGCATACTACCATTTTAAGCAAGATTGTTATCATAACTGTGAATATCCCAAGCTTTCAATATGTAATATACAATCCAGTATGATACAATAATGGCCTCTAGGGCATATTTCACTAACAATCTCCCACTTGCACTAGGGCCATGTATTGGCATTCGCAGACCTTTCATCTCGATTAGCCTCTCGAACTGCGTCTGAGGGATGACCTTTGTGAGTGGATCAGCAGTGTTGTTCTCCATATCTACTCTCCGCAGCTCCATCTCTCGACGATCTACGATCTCCCTGATCTGGTGGTACCGCCTCAATATGTGTCTGGACTTCTGGTGGGACCTTGGTTCCTTCGCTAAAGCTAGAGCCCCATTGTTGTCATAATACAGAGGTATTAGATCAACAATGGATGGAACCACTTGAATTTCTATGATGAACTTCTTGATCTAGACTACTTTTTTCGCGGCGTCACATGCAGCGATATACTTCGCTTCTATAGTCGAGTCAGCAACGGTGTCCTACTTGGAGCGCTTCCAACAGACCGCCTCTCCATTGAGGGTAAAGTCATAACCCGACATGGAGTTGGAGTCATCCTTTTCACTCTGGAAGCTGGAGTCGGCAAAAGCCTCGACCTGGAGGCCTTCTCTGTCGCACACCAAGAACATCTCCTTAGTCCTTCTCAGGTACTTGAGAATGTTCTTTACCGCTGTCCAGTGCTTCTCGTTTGGGTTTGGCTGATGCCTGCTTACAACGCTCAATGCGTAAGCTACATCTGGTCTGGTACACAACATCGCATACATTATAAATTTTACCGCCAAAGCGTAGGGTATAATAGACATGCGATCCTTTTCCAAATCAGTCTTGGGAGACATCTCTTTGGAGAGGGTGATTCCATGACAAGCCGGTAAATTACCGCACTTTGAATCTTCCATACTGAATCTTTTCAGTATGGTGTCGATGTACCTTGACTATGAAAGTCCCAACATTCTCTTAGATCTATCACGATAGATTTGGATCCCCAGAATGTAGGAGGCATCACCTAGGTCCTTCATGGAGAACTTTTGTGATAAGAATCCCTTGACTGATTGTAGCATAAGTATGTCATTTCCTATCAAGAGAATGTCATCCACGTACAAGATGAGGAATACCACACTTCTTTCTACAATTTTACTATAGATGCATGGTTCATATGGATTTTTGATGAAATCAAATTCCTTGACCGTCTCATCAAAACAGATGTTCCAACTCCGCGATATCTGCTTTAGTCTATAAATGGACTTAAGCAACTTGCACACTCTTCTGCTGCTCCCACTCTCTATGAAACCTTCCGGCTGATCCATATAGACACACTCTTCTAAATTTCCATTTAGAAAAGCGGTCTTGACGTCCATTTGCCAAATCTCATAATCGTGGAAGGCAACAATAGCAAGAAGGATCTGAATGGATTTGACCATAACCACTGGAGAAAAGGTTTCATCATAGTCCAAACCAGGTCTTTGACGAAAACCTTTTGCAACAAATCTAGCCTTATAGGTTTCAACCTGTCCATCTACACCAATCTTCTTTCTGAAGATCCATTTGCAGCCTACGGGTTTTACCCTTTCCAGAGCAATGTCCAAAGTCCATACTTTTTTGGTGTACATGGACTCCATTTCGGTACGCATTGCATCCAACCATTTTACTCAGTCTCTTCTCTGAATGGATTGCTGGAAACTAGTTGGCTCATCATTGTCGATGATGCAATCATCTCTATCCCCATCTATGAGAAAACCGTAGTATCTCACGGGCAGATGAGACTGCCTACTAGTCCTGCGGAGTGGCGCAGGGATGTTCGGTTCTTTTAAAACTTCTGGTTCCACCATGCTTTCAGTATTAGTTTGTGGTTCTGGAATTTCTTCCAGTTCTATTGCTCTCCCACTTATCTTTTTTTCTAAAAACCGAGTTTCCAAAAAGTGGGCATGCCGAGAAAAAAAGACCTTTTGTTCCTCTGCATCATAGAAAAGATACTCCCTGGAGTTCTTTGGGTATCCCATAAACTTACACAGTACTGAGCGTGCCCCGAGCTTGTCTACATGCTACTTTTTTACAAAAGCTGGACATTCTCATATCTTAAGATACTGAAGATGGGGTTTCTTCCCACTCCACATCTGATATGGTGTGGTAGGCACAGTCATGGTAGGAACCTTGTTCAAAAGATATGCAGCTGATTCTAGTGCATAGCCCTAGAAGGATCGTGGTAACTCAGCGTTACTTATCATGGAATGTACTATATCCAATAGTGTTATGTTCCGCCTTTCCGATACACCGTTGTGTTGTGGTGTGTATGGAGGAGTAAGCTCCATTCTCTTTTAAGTAATCAAAGAACTCGGCACTTAAGTATTCACCACCTCGATCAGATCTAAGTGTCTTTATACCTTTTCCGGTTTGTTTTTCCACTTCATTCTTATATTCCCGGAATTTTTCAAAGGCCTCGGATTTATGTTTCATCACGAATACATGTCCATACCTTGAGAAATCATCTATAAAAGTAATGAAGTTGGAATAACCACTTTTGCATGTGTAGACATTGGACCACACACGTCGCTGTGTATGAGTCCCAAGAGCTCGTTCGCTCTTACCCCGTGTCGAGTGAATGGAGTCTTTGTCATCTTTCCTTTGAGACATGATTGACAAGTTGCATTTGACTGATATTCGAACGGATCCAAATATCTCTCTTTATGTAACATCGTCAATCATGTTTCATTGATGTGACCTGATCTACAATGCCATAAGAAAGCCCGATTTAATTTTGGAGACTTTCTTTTAAGTGTGTTCTGAACGTTGAAAATCTGAGTTTGATTTAATACGTATATACCGTTATCTAGTGTACCTGACTCAATCAAAACTTGATTTAGGTGGATGTTTACAACATCGCTTACAAATGTAAAATCATAACCTTCTTTAGAAAGTAAAGCTACATAGATGATATTACATGTCAGACTAGGTATACACAAATAGTTACGTAAAATCAAAATCTGCCCACTTTTCAAAACTATGTGATATTCTCTTACGGATAAAAGCATACATGCTCATTCCGTTCGCAACCCTGAGAGTCATATCACCTGCCTTGAAACTCTACGGTTTCTCAAAACCTGTAATGAGTTACAGATATGAGATCTTGATCCGATATTTAGTACCCAGGAAGTAGAGTTAATGGACAGACAATTTTCAATCATGAACACACCCGAAGCCGAAGCCACAACTCGCTTCGAATCCTGGTTTCTGTCTTTCCAAGCCTTGCAATCCTTCTGACAGTCCGCTTTCCCGTGACAACAAAAACATCCTTCCTTCCCTATTGTTGGCCCCGAATCTTTTGCCTTGCCCTTTCCCTCAACCTCTACGCTCCTCAATATATTGAGGAGTCCTGGAAGTGTAACTTTCTGTTGGAGATAGTGCCCTCAGAGTCAATTATTGGATCACAGGCACGCGATTGCAATGATTGAGGGAGGACCTATCCCGGTAGGACAGTCTTACTCAAGATAATAGTATGCTATCTAGTTTATCTTTATCATCGTGTGCTGCTTTAGGTGACCTTACGAGTCGCTATTGCACGTTGATAGAGCCCCTAGGATTCTTGCTTGACTACCAGCAGTATGAGGGCGATCATATACGTGAGAGCTGGAGTCTATAAGTACATCCTTAAAAGGTCCCTAGTCGTGGGAGTTTCGAGACAGGGCATCGATACTCCAGAGTAGACTAGTGTATACAGTCGAGACCCCGACGAGGGGCGGTGGCCGGTCTCACAAGCCACCGGTGTCAGTTGGTTCACCTAAGATGTATACAGGTGCTCATTGGGTTATGAGTACACCGGACATGACTCGCCGGGAACCTGCTAGTTGGGATTATACCAGACGTCAGATAGCAGTTCCCTGGTGACATGTGTACAGGTTAGTTCATCGATCTGAGATCGTCATTTGTCTCGTGTGAGTTCCCACTGTGCTTTGATTACTACCCTACCACGGCTCAAAGGAGTCGTGCAAACAGGTTTTAGTTGGGTACAGTCCCGAGCCACATAGAGGTAGTGAGCGGATCTGCAGGGGTTCGTCTCTCCCGGTATTGGGGGTGAGGTCGCGCTGTGTCTAGGAGAGCCAGTACATGAAAAGTCCTTGGCCAAGGCAGGAGATTTATTGGTAGGTATTCCAGTAGTATCTCAGGGTGTTTTGGGCTACACTCCGACACGACTTGTACCGCTTTTGGGGGTCTGACTTTTACCAACCCCCTAGGCCCGCCATGCGATGCTCATAGACGAACGGACCGGACTGGACGGATATTGTCACTGACAAGCTCAGTAGGGTGTCAGGATGAGTTCGCTCATCGACGTCCCTTTTGGTCAATAGCTGGTAGCCCTCACGTATGGCTAATACCTCTGACGTGCTAGTGGTTAAATCCACAGCCATAGTATTGACGAGTCTTTAGAGTCCACCACACACAGTTACTTAAGTTTCGGACGAAACGCTGTAGAGGCCGTATGGAGATATGGTAGGGTTCGATCAGATACGTGCAGTATTGCACGGATCGTGATTGGACGGATTTTACTAGCCGGCTTTAGCTTAAGCCGGATCCTAGTATTAGACAGTGTAGTTTTGTCTCTTTGCATTTGTATTCAGTGGGAATACAAATGCGGGCATGTATATGCAGTAGCGGGGTTTTCCTGTAATTTATTACGGGATCAGTTTTCTGATGTTGCCAGTTTGCATTCCGTTCCGGCCAGTTTTCTTTTGTTCCTTCGCCGCCGGACTTTTCCGATGGAGGGGGTAATTTGCAATTGTGCAAATTACTTATTGTGGAGGGGGTTTCTTGCTTTTGTTGGCTTCATGATGGTTTATTCATCATGAGATTCTTTTCTAGTCTATTCCATTGCATTTATGGTGATGGTTTGTGAGAGGATTTAGATTAGAAATTGGTGTGACCATTTTCTCACATATTCATTCCTTTTCTTCTCTAGCTTTTGGGGATTATTATTCATTCTTCTCCACTTGAAAAAGAGGCCGGCCACAATTGGGGAGGGGTGAGATTTTAGGAGTGGGAAAATTATTCTATCTTCATCTCATTCTATGGTTGCAAAAGACTAGCTCCATATCTCATTTCTCTTTTCATTCTCCTCCTCAATTCCTCCATCAAGGCAACTTTATACCCTAAAGAGACATAGCCTACTACACTACATCTACAGAAAATCTTAGACGCGTCGGCTATCCAACTTCGCACCTGAGTTGCCTCAGTCCAGAGGTGGGAGCCCGTAAAAGAACCCGGCGATGTGGTGCCCGTTTCGACGAGGAGGCGACGATCGGAGATTCCGCGAGGAGATCGGAGTGGAGACGAAGACCGAAGGACACGGATCGCTTGGTATATCTCTCTACCCATCTTTTAGTTTGCTAGAAACTAGGTTAATGGCCCGATCCGGGTTGATAGTGCGCGGTGGTGCCGGTTTGCAAGTTTCGCAAAGTTTTTTGTTTCCGCGTTTCCGGCGTCGGATCGACGGCCGGACCGCCGCCGTGCACTTACATTGGTATCAGAGCCATGCCGTTAACCTATTCTAGCTTGCTCTAGTATGTTTAGATCTCGATCGAACAAAAATCCTAAAAACCGTATTTTTTCTTACATCAGGTTTCTGTCGAAATTTTTTTAGCTCCAAAAATTTTTCAGGTCATTGCAGAAACACATGTATATTGTAGTAGATGCTGGGACATATATAGGGAGGACTTTCTTGCTCGACATGATAGTATGCTATCTGGTTGCTCTTTACCTTAACGTGTATGCTGATTGTCTCTCTGTTACATGTTGGTAAAGCCCTTAGGATGTGTACTTGACTACCTGGACTATGATGCGGATCATACTAGTGGGGACATGGTAGTCCATAAGTACATCCTTCAAAGTCCCTAGTCGTGGGTATATCGAGACGGGGCATCGATATACCAGAGTAGACTAGCGTATACCTTCTCGACCCATATAGATGGGCAATGGATGATTCCATATCCATTGGTGTTTGACATCGGAGATAATATACGGGTGCTCAGTAAAGACTGGGTACACTGGACGGACTCGCCGAGAACCCCAGATGGTATTATACCTCACGTCAGATGGCAGTTCTCTGGTGACACTGGTACAGAGTAGTCTGTTGACCCGAGATCGTCATAGAGTCTTGTGTGGTTCCCACTGTGCTTTGATTTCCATCTTACCACGTCCAAGAGGACGTGCAAAACGGTGGTTTTTGGGTACAGTCCCGAGTCACATGGAGGCAATGAGCGATAGGAGGGGATTCGTCTCTCCCGGTATAGGGGGTTGATGTTGCGCTGTGTTCGATTGGCTATAACAGGAAATCCCTGGCCAGGGTTGCTGAGATTTACTGGTAAGTGTTACCAGTAGTTTCTTGAATTGTTATAGACCTCATATCGACACGACTTATCGAGCTATTGGGGTCTGACGTTTACCACCCCTAGGCAAGATATGCGACATATCAGACGATCAGACCGGACTGTACGGTAGTGTTACTGGTCGGATTCACTGGAGTGTGAGCGGGCTTGCTCGTCGATCTTCAGATCGCTCAATACCCGGGTGGCCGTTACGTTTAGCAGACCGCTTGCGGCTTGTGGGTGTTTGATATGATCATCATCTGCTGCCGGCGTATTGACGAGTTTTTAGAGTCCTACACAGAGGTTTCCTGGCTCAAGCGAAACGAAATAGGAGCGCATATGAGATATGTGCTGGACCGAGAATGATACCAGTATGTGATACTGTATTTGATTCTCGCGATTTGTGACATTGATCGGTTATATGCGATATAGCCGGGTTATCGGATCAAGGGTTGATTCGATCAGATGTTACTGTAGATATTAGTCGGTTATATGCGATATGACCGGATCATTAAATCAAGTGTTGATTTAATGATTTAATGTATAATTATATATTTGATATATTACTTTGCATTAACTAGTATCAGTTCACTTTAGATGGATTTTCTCACTCGGATGTGCGCATTGTATATGCGATATATTTTTGTGCACTTGATTGTATCATGTTTGATGATGCATGCCACATTGGTTAGTGTAAAGAATTAAACCTAGGTTAAATATATGGTTAAGGTTTCTATTTATTTGTCCATTCAGTTATCTTTTTATTTGGATTAAAATGAAATGACAAAAGAAAACAAAATGGTCATCATTCTTTCTTTCTTTCATGAAGCTTGATGAAGCTTCATAAAGCTTTGGCCATATGACCATTTTGTCTTTTAGCTTAACCCTAACCATTGCACTTAACCATGATTGATTCTCTACACCTAACCATGGTTCTAATATGATAAGTATTCATTTATTTTCTATTTTTAATTAAACTTATCATAATTAGCTTCTTCTTCTTCTTCATTTCTTCACATGAAGAAAGCTTGCTCCATTAATGGCAAGTGATGAAAAAGAGTGAGAAATCCAAAACTAAAGTCTACCCACTTCCTATTTCTTCATCCTCTACCTCTTGCCAAGTAGTAGAGTGTGTTTCCTTCACAAGTTTTCACGGCTTGGTGAAGTGAGAGCTTGATCTTGCGATGCTTCGACGTAGATCATCTTCGGCATGGACATCGACGACCTAGCTCGCCATTTCTCCGACGAAGCCGACGCTAGAGCCCGGATTTGATTTGGACAGCGGAGACGACCTCATCTCGGAGCCGTGGAGGTGGAGGACCGGATCTACAAAGGTTGTATTTCCGTATCTCTTAGTTAATTGTTAACTAGATTGTTTTTCGCCTAGATTTCTAGCTAACGATCCGTAGTCTAGGGTTTCTCGGCACCGTATTTTTTGAAATTGGCATGTTCGATGCCTTGTGAGACCTCATTAGGGTGCCTAGGAACCCTACAGTGGTATTAGAGCCTAGCTAGAGCCTTAGGCGAAGTCTAGACGCAATTTGAAGTCCGATCGAACCAAAACCCGAACCCGGATCATGCTCTCTGTACATTTCTGAAAACAGTGAGTTTTTCAACATCAAAAATATGCAGAAAAATCAGCAGGTGAATTTAAGAGGTACTGTGAAATTCGTGCTCCTAACTCGATTAAACTGCCGCGGATCCGCGGCTGTACAGACACTTTATTTTATATATTTTACACAGTAACTTTAATTGATAGTGCTGGATTTTCTGGGAATTTTTAATATTTATTCAAGAGTTGAATTTTCTGGGTTTGTTTTGGGGATTCGATGTTTCGATCGGGGTATCAAATTTAGTCTTTGTGTATTTCCGGATAAATTTTAGAATATGTTAAAAAGTTCGACCGGATATAAATACCCAATTTTTCCCCTGTCGGGAAATTTCCAAGTGTTGGATTTTTCCGTAGTTTAACGACGTTCGAAGTAGTGCAAGTAACGCGATGGACCCTCTAGAAGACAACAAACCTTAACTCGATTATGTGACCGTCTTGAACTGCCCTTTGAACCTTCGGGTTTGGGGCAGTACGGCGTGCCACATGTGAGGCGTTGGCTTGACCCTTCTACGGCTGGACCGTTGGTACTGAGGCACGAACTGAATGTTGTTAGACTCATATTTCATGTGTTGATCATTATCGGGAAAACTTGGGTGTTCTATTGTTCGATCGAAAAGTTTAACATTTTCTATTTTATCTGGAATGTGATACAATAATTGGAATTCACAATAAGTTATGAGATAACTGAATGAATGTTATAAAATATAGCAGTTTAGTCTCACTTGATCGGTTGCCACGGAATTTTGATGTGATCAAAAGTCCGTCGCAATCACGTAGCGTACGCGGATACTCGCCGGGTAAACTTAATAGACAGCCTCACTCCATAGCCCCGACCAAGTGACTGTAGGAGAACCCCGTCGCCGAAAGCATCCGTTCGGGTGCTCGCGGTAGCGGTGTTCCGCCTTGGTGCACTTCGTCGACGGTATCAGGGGTGCGGCCGTCTACTGAAGTTTGCGACGAGCATTCGATCAGGATGTCGGGAATCTTGTTGAATTACCCGACTTGATATTGAAAAGATTTTTCGATAATGAGACTAAAATGCGGGGTTTATAATTGTTAGGCATGCGATGTCTAAGTAATTCATTTGGTCAGGCATGCAATGTCTGAGGTGGTTGCGGATTCCAACTGTTGTAGTTTTACACTTTCTTTTCTGTGACCGTAAGTGTAATATGTGATATCGCCGGTTTCGTTGCTATACGTCAACGACAATTGGGATGCGCATATTTACTTACGTTGATGACATGCGATGTTATGTGTTGCTGGATATGTTATATTGGATCGTCGTGTTTGAATAGCCGGGGGGTTTTTATGTGAGGTGAGTGTTTTTCATTTTCATTCATGTAAAAACTTGTATGTAATATTCTTTTATTGGGGCGCTTCCAGGTTGCGGAAGTTGTCACCGTTTGTATATTATTTACTTTTCCGCACTAGGATAGACCCAAGGAGGGGAGCACAAGAAACCGGGTTTTGGAGTCCAGTGGGAGACCAACTCGAGGAGTCGAGTCCGGGTCTCCTAACTCCAGAATTGGTAGGGTTGCTTGCCGCTCTCGTAGGGGTCTAGGGGTGTGGGTTTGGCTATTCATCACGACCGTGGAATCCGTGTTTTATACTGGCTCGTATTGAAAACACGGACGTCCTAGTATATCCAATATTTCATATGTTTCTTCTGCTGCGATATCTGTGATGTGATCATGTGATGTTCTGTGATAAATACAGTATATAGTATATATGATATATTATATAGGCGTTACTTATGTTTTACACCCGCGCTAGCCCTGCCCCGCTCTGCCGTTAGTTACCTAACCTAACGGTGCACGAGGGGACATCGAGGCGAATGCGGATGGCATAAGTGTACGTCGTATTTATCTGTGATGTTTAGGTACTTAAATGATGGGACTTCATTAATGTGATTAATGAAAGTAAAAGAAACCTAAGATGTTGTAGAATCGAATTTCAAAATAAAACAGGTAGCTATAGTTTTTGCTTTGCACAGCGGTATATGTGATATATCCTGCACCTTATTCGATGAGGAAAGGACCGAGATCCCTTCACCGGGAGTGACTCCTTTAGCAATAACTGGCAGATGCTACAACCTTCGGTTTGTCTTTTGATTGCTTTTAAGTGTTTTTTGCTTTGCACAGTGATATATATGATATATCCCGCACCTCATTCGACGAGGAAAGGACCGACGATCCCTTCACCGGGAGTGACTCCTTTAGCAAAACTAGAAAAGCTTCAAAAACACTCCATTTTAAAATCATTTGATTCTACAACGATATCAAGTTCATTACGCAATAGGTTTTCAGAAAAACCTGTCGTAGCCCTCCGTCATTTCAGATAAGTTGTAGTTAGTATTCGTGCTGCGTTTGTTGGCCTTTGTCAAGGCGCAGTGTGCGGTAGCTAACTGGTGCTTATCTGCTTATGCATATGATGCAGATTGGATTAGGTAGTCGTGCGACCTTGTTGGCCTTTGTCAAGGGCCGTGCGGGTGGGTTTAATTCAATCAGGAAATGACGGGTTGAACTTGACTAGCATCCTATGGTTTGTTGGCCTTTGTCAAGGTCATAAGAGGTTAGGGGCAAAATATTATCGGGAATTTCAAGTGTTGAAATTTGCAATGAGATTGCATACCTTCTATGAGATAGTTGGATCCCGATACCCGCTGCGAGTAAGAGTTACTCCTGAGAGAGTTTTATACATTACAATTAGCCGATCAAGTAGGTGTCTAGAAAGGTGTTAACGAGGTTACACCTCTGGGAAAACGAGGTTTACATTAATTAGGTTCGTGCGAAAGCACGGGGGACCTCCCTCAAAGTAACGACACTGGCCTGGCTGAAAGATTGGCGAACTTGTAGTGTGTAATTAATCCCGGCTAGTCTTTCCTTTTAGGGTTTGAAGGAAGATTTGATAAAAAGCTGTGGGAGCCATCCTGATTAGATAAAATAATAACCAATCTATTCTTGCAAGAGCGCACGCTGAGTGTTTTCTTCTCTCTCTCTCCTGGTAGCGACCATATCACGCCTTAATCAAGATAATAATACGGAATATTGACCGAACCCGCTTGTTATACTGAGCTGGGGAATGTTGGTCCCGCTCCAACTTATAATTGTTATAAGACAGAGCAGGAAATTGGGGATTACCAGAATTCCCGTGCCGCCCAAACGAAGAGAGTGCATGCTGATGCATCATCTTCGGGTGTGTTCGTTACAAAGAACTGTTTCTCTGTATCCTCTACGTCCTGGGTATGTGATACCAGATCAGGATCCCAGATATGTAATCTGTTACATAGGGCTACAGAAAGGTAGAGAACTGAGAACGGGTGATAAGTTTCATGAGGCAGAAAACGGGGCAAGTGTTGCAGCCAAGTCTGTCGGTCACTGTCACCCTGTATTACAAATACATTGATTCTGAACGAATGTTATTAGATACCGAACCTGATATACAAAATCGTATCTATCTCTTTATTAGTAAAGAAATGATAAAATTTTGTATTGAACATTTCCTATATCAAAAGTTGATCGGTTCAGGCATGTTATCTAAAAGCATTGCTGTTCTAAATCAAATTACAGTTCTTAGTATACAGAACACACACAAGAGGAAGAGTTCAGAACTGAACGAATTCTTCTTGAGGCATTGTAGACTAGGTCAGATCAATGTAACCCGACTAGCTAGAGTTACATATAGATGCATATTTAAATCAGTTTGAATTTACATCTTGTGAAACTCGCCAGTCATGTCACAAAGATAAGATGACCATAGCTCTGTTTATTGGTAACAGAGAAAGAGTTAGTGAACTCTTGGGATGATACATGTTGATGTATGTAGGTCCCCAGTCTACACATGCCAGGACTGGTTCTTTATACTTCATTATATTCTCTGATAATCGCTCAAGATTCAGTCATATGTTCCTGTTGAAACATAATTCCGAACCTATTGAGATATTCACAGAATATAAGTTAGAAGTAGAGAACCAAAATACGGGTATAAGTATTATGTCCTTTGATGTGATCAAGGAGGAGAATACTTGAGCACGGAATTCCTGGACTTTTCTAAAAGAGAATGAGATTCTCTCTCAGCATTACTCCTCCAAATACACCATAGCACGATGGTGTATCGGGGTGGAGCAATCACACCCTATATGATAAGGTGTGCTCTATGATGAGTACTACTAAGTTACCTTTTTCCTTCTGGGAGTTATGCGCTTGAGAAGTTGCATACCTATTGAATACGGCTCGAATCAAATCAGTTGCCTACCACTCCATATGAGATATGGTATGGGAAGAGCCCATGTCTTAAGTCAGTTAAGATTTGGGGTTGTCCGGCCTATGTCTAAAAGCAAAATCCGGACAAGCTCGAGGCAAGGTCTGTTATGTAGAACTAGAAATGTTCCAGCTATACAAACTACAGCAGATGATTTGGTACAACCAGAGGATTTAGTAGATACCAACGAACCTCAACCTCTCCGCCGATCTAGTAGGGTTCCTCACCCACCTGAGAGATACTTCGGTTTCTCTATGACAGTGGGAGCGAGGATTGCGTCATGAGATGATGACCCAACTAGTTTCGAGCTGGCCATCGAGAGTAAGACTCTGTAAGAATGGCTGGATGCTTAGTGATCTGAGATGGAACCCTTATACACCAACAAAGTATGGACTTTAGTTGCTATATCTGAAGGGTTAAATCCCCATCAGGAGCAAGTAAATCTTGAGAAGATTACTTGGTGTACTTGGAAAAGTTGAGACCTTCAAAGCTAGACTAGTTAAAGGTTTTCGTCATCGACCAGGCATGGATAATGATGAAACCTTTTCCAGTACCTATGCTTAAGTCCATCCAGATACTACTTGCCACGGCTACATACCATGACTACGATATCTGGCGGTTGGGTGTCATGACTGCTTTTCTAAATGATGTTTTAGAAGAGTGCGTCTATAACTACACAGCCAGAGGGCCTCGTAGACAGTGGGAGCAGCGGAAACGTGTGCAAGATGCTTTATAGGATAAAGCAGGCATCGCGGAGTTGGAACGTCTGTTTTGATGAAGTACTCAAAGAGTTTGACATCATCAAAATGGTAGATGAACCTTGTATAAACAAAAGGGTAGTAGGGAGTATGGTGACAATCCTCGTAGAGTACGTGGATGACATACTCTTGATAGGGAAGTAGTTTCCTATGCTACGATCGATCAATCTCCGATTATCATAAAGATTCTCCACATAGGATCATGATGATACCTGCTAAATCCTGGATTTTGGATCTATGAGATAGATCTAAATGGATGTTAGGATACTCACTAGCTGTAGTGAGATGGTATCAATCGACCCTGGGGAGAATCACTGGAATGGTTCCAGGGTGATAAAGACGACTGAATGTCAGTTACAGGCATTATCTTTACCCTCAGTAAAGGGACGGTATGTTGGAAGAGTTCCAAACAAGATACCGCGACACACTAAACGATAAAGGCTGGATACATCGCTACTCAAGATGCTACCAAGGAGGATGTTTGGGTGTATTGGTTCATGAGATGAACTATGTTCCTCCCATTGTGTGACAATGGAGTTGTGGCTTATGCCAAGGAACGCCGGTCCCATCAGTGATCCAGACATATTCTAAGGCAGTATCACTTGATCATGGAGATGGTTGATCTCCAGGGAGATCGAGGTTAGGAGAGTAGACTCAGAGGACAACACAGCGGATCCACTCACAAAGGCCTGTTCCCAAAGAGAGACCTTTATGGGATGGTTGAGTATGAGATACTACAACCACTGCTACAGATGAACCTAGTGCAAGTGGGAGATTGTTAGTTATATGTATGCCCTAGAGGCCATTACTGTACATTGGATGTATATTGTAGTGGATGCTGGGACATATATAGGGAGGACTTTCTTGCTCGACATGATAGTATGCTATCTGGTTGCTCTTTACCTTAACGTGTATGCTGATTGTCTCTCTGTTACATGTTGGTACAGCCCTTAGGATGTGTACTTGACTACCTGGACTATGATGCGGATCATACTAGTGGGGACATGGTAGTCCATAAGTACATCCTTCAAAGTCCCTAGTCGTGGGTATATCGAGACGGGGCATCGATATACCAGAGTAGACTAGCGTATACCTTCTCGACCCATATAGATGGGCGATGGATGATCCCATATCCATTGGTGTTTGACATCGGAGATGATATACGGGTGCTCAGTAGAGACTGGGTACACTGGACGGACTCGTCGAGAACTCCCAGATGGTATTATACCTCACGTCAGATGGCAGTTCTCTGGTGACACTGGTACAGAGTAGTCTGTTGACCCGAGATCGTCATAGAGTCTTGTGTGGTTCCCACTGTGCTTTGATTTCCATCTTACCACGTCCAAGAGGGCGTGCAAAATGGTGGTTTTTGGGTACAGTCCCGAGTCACATGGAGGCAATGAGCGATAGGAGGGGATTCGTCTCTCCCGGTATAGGGGGTTGATGTTGCGCTGTGTTCGATTGGCTATAACAGGAAATCCCTGGCCAGGGTTGCTGAGATTTACTGGTAAGTGTTGCCAGTAGTTTCTCGAATTGTTATAGACCTCATATCGACACGACTTATCGAGCTATTGGGGTCTGACGTTTACCACCCCTAGGCAAGATATGCGACATATCAGACGATCAGACCGGACTGTACGGTAGTGTTACTGGTCGGTTTCACTGGAGTGTGAGCGGGCTTGCTCGTCGATCTTCAGATCGCTCAATACTCGGGTGGCCGTTACGTTTAGCAGACCGCTTGCGGCTTGTGGGTGTTTGATATGATCATCATCTGCTGCCGGCGTATTGACGAGTCTTTAGAGTCCTACACAGAGGTTTCCTGGCTCAAGCGAAACGAAATAGGAGCGCATATGAGATATGTGCGGGACCGAGAATGATACCAGTATGTGATACTGTATTTGATTCTCGCGATTTGTGACATTGATCGGTTATATGCGATATAGCTGGGTTATCGGATCAAGGGTTGATTCGATCAGATGTTACTGTAGATATTAGTCGGTTATATACGATATGACCGGATCATTAAATCAAGTGTTGATTTAATGATTTAATGTATAATTATATATTTGATATATTACTTTGCATTAACTAGTATCAGTTCACTTTAGATGGATTTTCTCACTCGGATGTGCGCATTGTATATGCGATATATTTTTGTGCACTTGATTGTATCATGTTTGATGATGCATGCCACATTGGTTAGTGTAAAGAATTAAACCTAGGTTAAGTATATGGTTAAGGTTTCTATTTATTTGTCCATTCATTTATCTTTTTATTTGGATTAAAATGAAATGACAAAAGAAAACAAAATGGTCATCATTCTTTCTTTCTTTCATGAAGCTTGATGAAGCTTCATGAAGCTTTGACCATATGACCATTTTGTCTTTTAGCTTAACCCTAACCATTGCACTTAACCATGATTGATTCTCTACACCTAACCATGGTTCTAATATGATAAGTATTCATTTATTTTCTATTTTTAATTAAACTTATCATAATTAGCTTCTTCTTCTTCTTCATTTCTTCACATGAAGAAAGCTTGCTCCATTAATGGCAAGTGATGAAAAAGAGTGAGAAATCCAAAACTAAAGTCTACCCACTTCCTATTTCTTCATCCTCTACCTCTTGCCAAGTAGTAGAGTGTGTTTCCTTCACAAGTTTTCACGGCTTGGTGAAGTGAGAGCTTGATCTTGCGATGCTTCGACGTAGATCATCTTCGGCATGGACATCGACGACCTAGCTCGCCATTTCTCCGACGAAGCCGACGCTAGAGCCCGGATTTGATTTGGACAGCGGAGACGACCTCATCTCGGAGCCGTGGAGGTGGAGGACCGGATCTACAAAGGTTGTATTTCCGTATCTCTTAGTTAATTGTTAACTAGATTGTTTTTCGCCTAGATTTCTATCTAACGATCCGTAGTCTAGGGTTTCTCGGCACCGTATTTTTTGAAATTGGCATGTTCGATGCCTTGTGAGACCTCATTAGGGTGCCTAGGAACCCTACAGCGGAGGGGTGCATGGATAGCCGGGTTCCAGAGGGCAACGGGCCCGCATCTTATGGCGTTGAGACGGAGGGGGCTTTACTTTATAATTGGCAGGCTGTTCGCCGCACTCATAGGGGGTATAGGTTGACCCAGGAAGGGTGCCCAAGTTACCGGATTCCGTGAAGTGCTGGGTGGTCCATTCACGTTGCTGAAGGGGGCTGCCTCGCTTCAGGTTTTGGCAGGTAACTTGCCGTGCCCGTAGGGGTCTAGGATTTCATTGCACAGGCTATCCACACGACCAAGAGAACGTCGGGTTTCAGTAACGGCTCTATGAAACCCGGGGATCCTAGATATCTGTATTATTCTGTGATGCTGTACATTTCTGTGATGTTGCATTTTATCACGCCTTGAGCGAAATATTATATATCGATATATATACTAGTAGATGTTGTATATGTTTTGCATCCGCGCTAGTCCAGTCCCCGCTCTGTCGTTAGTTAAGTAACCTAACGGGTGATGACGGGACCCAGTGGCGAATGCGGATGGCATATACGTACATCATTATTTTCGTTCTTTATGGTGTGATCAATTGATGGGACTGCGTTGATTCGGATCAATGCAAGCTAAACAAACCTATTCTGATGTTGTTGGAACATTTTTCAAAAAGCTGTTATTGCAAGGACGTTCACTTTTGTTTTGTACAGTGGTATTCAGTTTGAATATCCTGCTCCTCAGTCGAAGAGGCAAGGGCCGAGATCCCTTCACCGGGAGTGACCCCTTGGACAGAAGTTTGCGTCAGGGCAATAACTTTACTATAGCCGATTACTTTTGCTTTGCATCGTGATATTCAGTTGGAATATCCTGCACCTCATTCTACGGGGAAAGAGCCGAGATCCCTTCACCGGGAGTGACCTCCTTAGCAAAGGTTTTCGTCACTATATTTTTACAAAGTTATCTGGTTCCTTCAACGATATCAAGTTCATTACGTTTAAGGTTTTCGCCAGAAACCATTCGTAGCCCTCCATCATTTCAGTTAAATATTCGGAAGTATTCAAGCTATATATTTTGACCTCAAGCCAAGGCATAGTGATTGGTAGCTGCCGGATATTTATCTGTTGCATAGATAGATGCGTTGGTTTGGGACAGTCGTACTACTATTTCGGCCTTCGTCAAGGGTATGTACGGGTGGGTTCAACTTAACATGGATAATGATGGGTAGAACTTGACATGTGACTTATGACATTTTGACCTCACGCCAAGGTCATAAGAGCATGGGGCAAAAATCCACATCGGCAGTTTCTAAAGAAACTGAAACTTGCCAGATATGCGCATACCTTCTGGATTGTGATAGCGTGAGCGGATTCCGTCACGTTATCATGCAATGATAGTTGGATCCCGATTCCCACTGATGAGTTGGTTTACTCTTCGGATGATCCCGACTAATTCTTCTTTCAGGTTTGGGGAAGAATTTGACGTTACAGTGGGAGGTTTCCTGATTAGATAAAATTATAACCATTCTGATCTAGGCTAGAGTGCACACTGAGTGTTTCTTTTCTCTCTCTCTTTGGCAGCGACCATTGACCCGACCCTAGACTATGACTCAGTGACCAAGTTAACCGAACCTTCTTATAAGACTGGCTTTTGGATTTTTAGAGTTGCAGACCTCATTGCCACTCCTACTTTTGCCCTTTTCTCCAGGTCACCCCGTATTACTACGAACGTCCACTTCTATTGGACAAAACTATCGTATGGTTATATACGAACTCGAAGGAATTTATTCGAGGATAGTTTCCGGTTCTGGAGAAAACGAATAGGACTATTCAGTTGTCTTTTCCTTTTACCTTCTCTCAAGTTGCGAGTACTCCTTGGTTTAGGAGATAGTACACCTATTATGCAAATTGGATAGTCTTCTTCCAAACCTTAGGCTGGTGCCGAACGGTGAGGAATGAAGAAAACCAATTAGCCTAAACGGTGTACAGAAGGTATTAAGTAAAGACAAAGAAAGGGATTAGTAAGAGGGCAAAGTAAACTGCGATTGCTATTCACGACTAAACAAAGTATTTCTTCGCCAATCCTAAATCACCTTTGTATTTCTCCAGGAAACTCCGTATCACTACGAAGATCGACAGTTTATTGGATACTCCATCGTATGGTTATATATGAACTCGAAAGGAATTTGTTCCAGTTCGGGGATGGATTCTGGTTCAGGAGAAATAGGAATAAGGTTTATTCGGTTGTCTTTTATCTTCACCTTCTCTCGCATTGCGGGTGCTCCTGGGATTAGGACAGTACACCCATTATGCTTATTGGATAGTCTTCTTCCAAACCATAGGCTGGTGCCGAAAGGTAGGGAAGGAAGAAAACCATTTGGCCTAAAGGGGGTGTACAGAAGGTAATGACTAAAGACATATAAAGGGATTTGGGAAGATGGCAAAGAGATATACGGTTATAGTTGTGATTCGGATAATGGAAGAGGCATTACCAGGAATACCCAGATACCCCATCGAAGCATTTCAATGTTTCAGTTTCACTGTGTACTGTTAAAAGAAAACTGATTTCCCAATTAGACACTTGCTCTAGGGTATGTATTTACCAGGTTTGATTCTCTCATCTGTATGGTTTTACAGATGATGAGTGGGAGTAAGTTATTGGGAATTAGGTGATCATCCTCATTATATCGGGATTCGTTGTAATTGGTGATATTTGAGGAAGTCACCTGGGTTGTTTGCCGGACGGCAAATATTTGGTTTTGAATATCCGTTATAATGCACCAATTTCAAATTGATATATCTGTACGTATATTTTTTATAGAGTGAGATATACCTTTTTGAAATTATGTCTATGACATTTACCTATACCAGGGGATGGTTAGGTAAGGAGCATTAAACAGCGGTGTAATTCTTCTTAACCATAAGTACAGTTTTCAACCTACAACACACAGTGAATGAGTCATTTGACTCAAGGGACTTATACAGAGTATTGTATGTTGTCCAGTGTCCATTAGGACAGAGGGGTTGGTCCTCGTACTATATTCTGTTTACTTATGACTTCTCTAGTTCTTAGACATGTGTTTCGTAGAAATACAAGGTCCAAGTTTTGAGAAGTTATAGGTATAAGAGTAAAGTAGAGAACCAGATGTTGCAAGTATCAGGATTCTTCAAGGTGATCGAAGATGTAGATACTTGTGTATGGTATTCAGTTGATAGTAATGATTAAGAGAACTTGCTTCTCTTTCAGGCTACTCATAATTGGAAGTACTCCTAAGTTGAGTAACGCTGATCGGTCTCTCTTCCATTTAGTTGACATGCACTGGAGACAGCTGCATGATTTGAATCTGGTTCAATTAAATCAGTGCCTCTGTTTCTATATTGGATATAGAACAGTTCATATCTTGACTTTGTTAAGATAAGGGAAGTTGTCCGGCTTATGCTTAAAACCAGACTCCGGATAACTCAAGGCACGTTTTTGTAATGGCTGTTTGTGGGTTGACCCGGGCTATGACGAGGGTTGACTTTCTACCATCTGAAAGATCAATAGTGATATTGTTCTAGACTCGCCACAGTTTTAACAAAAATGGATTTTTTCAGAAAATAGTCGTAGGAGTATGGTAGAACTGGAAGTATTCCAGAACCGCAGACGATTACTGAAGATTTGATAAGAACCTAAAGATTCAATCTGGTTTGACATTCCATTGGCCACTCCGCAGATAAGGTGGGTAACCTCATGCACCCGAGTGGTACTTTGGTATGCTCAAGGACGGTGGTAGGGAGGTTCTTGTTTACCCAGACTTGCCATTGTTGTTGTTCCATACTGTGAGACCCAGCAGGAGGATGAGTATAGCGTCGTTCTAAACTAGCTTTAGAAGTGCACGTATATATGACTCTGCCAGAGGGTCGTCGTAGTCAGTGGGAGCAGCAGAAGCATTGGTGGACAGGTGGCTTATGTCTATTTATAGACTAAAGCAGATATAGCAGAGATAGATCATCTATTTCTGATGCGACAGTCATAGGTTTGACTTCATCAGAATAGGGGATGGATCTGTTAAGAAGGTAGTAGAGTGTGATGTCCTGGTATTTGATGACATACACAGAGTAGCAAGTGATATTCCTATACTACGATCGGTTATACTTTGGTTGTCACACAGTAGTTTCTCTACATAGGAATTGGATCTTATATCGTACATTCTGGTTACTAGATCTATGGTTTTAGATCTAGATTTGGGTAGTTTCCCAATCAGGGAACTTAGACTGCATTCTATGAGTATTTAGAATGGACGACTCCTGGCATGGTAGTATACCTACAGGTGATGGAGTCACCCTCTCTAAAGGTGTTTTACAGACTAAAGGGGAGAGGGATACGCATGATTGGCAGATCACTTGCTGAGGCAATTGAGTTGATCATGAGATGTCAAGTACCACACCAGATGTTGTTTTTGTAGTAGATGCAATAAGTTGATTTGATCCAATCCTGGAGAAACAGTCGGAAGCAGTTTTAGAACATAAGTTGATGTTCTAGGGATTTGATAACGACAGCCTCCTTTTGGAGACGGTTATCATTCCAGGCTTCCAAGGTGACCTGGATGGCAGAGTGGCTGTCAGAGTTATAGTTTTCTCTCTGACAAGAGGCGGTATTTTGGACAGATGGTCCAGATGGATACTGAGGGAAGGCATGGCACAGGATACTGATTAAGTTCAGTTGACGATACAGTCTAAGAAGTTTGGATTTGGAGTTCATTTATGAGCTAGGTCCCATCAGATATCCAGACACATTCTAAGACAAGTATTGCTCATTTCGGGAGATGACTTTCTCCGCGAACTTGAGATAAAGAGAGACATAGAAAGAAACATCAGAGCGGATCCACTCACTGAGGCTATTCCTCGAACGCAATAGTTTCGCAAACGAGCTTTTTGAGACTGACTAGTAGAGGAGTTGGGTGTGTTCGGTATCAAACGGGCTGTGAGTATGCGACATCGCAATAATTAGTCTTGAGTGCAAGTGGGAGATTGTTGGAGATAGTGCTCTCAGAGTCAATTATTGGATCACAGGCACGTGATTGCAATGATTGAGGGAGAACCTATCCCGGTAGGACAGTCTTACTCAAGATGATAGTATGCTATCTGGTTTATCTTTATCATCGTGTACTGTTTTAGGTGACCTTATGAGTCGCTATTGCATGTTGATAGAGCCCCTACGATTCTTGCTTGACTACCAGCAGTATGAGGGCGATCATATACGTGAGAGCTGGAGTCTATAAGCACATCCTTAAAAGGTCCCTAGTCGTGAGAGTTTCGAGACAGGGCATCGATACTCCAGAGTAGACTAGTGTATACAGTCGAGACCCCGACGAGGGGCGGTGGCCGGTCTCTCAAGCCATTGGTGTCAGTTGGTTCACCTAAGATGTATACAGGTGCTCATTGGGTTATGAGTACACCGGACAGGACTCGCCGGGAACCTGCTAGTTGGGATTATACCAGACGTCAGATAGCAGTTCCCTGGTGACATGTGTACATGTTAGTTCATCGACCTGAGATCGTCATTTGTCTCGTGTGAGTTCCCACTGTGCTTTGATTACTACCCAACCTTGGCTCAAAGGAGGCGTGCAAACAGGTTTTAGTTGGGTACAGTCCCGAGCCACATGGAGGTAGTGAGCGGATCTGCAGGGGTTCGTCTCTCCCGGTATTGGGGGTGAGGTCGCGCTGTGTCTAGGAGAGCCAGTACATGAAAATTCCTTGGCTAAGGCAGGAGATTTACTGGTAGGTATTCCAGTAGTATCTCAGGGTGTTCTGGGCTACACTCCGACACGACTTGTACTGCTTTTGGGGGTCTGACTTTTACCAACCCCCTAGGCCCGCCATGCGATGCTCATAGACGAAGGGACCGGACTGGACGGATATTGTCACTGACAGGCTCAGTAGGGTGTCAGGATGAGTTCGCTCATCGACGTCCCTTTTGGTCAATAGCTGGTAGCCCGTCACGTATGGCTAATACCTCTGACGTGCTAGTGGTTAAATCCACAGCCATAGTATTGACGAGTCTTTAGAGTCCACCACATACAGTTACTCAAGTTTCGGGCGAAACGCTGTAGAGGCCGTATGGAGATATGGCAGGGTTCGATCAGATACGTGCAGTATTGCACGGATCGTGATTGGACGGATTTTACTAGCCGGCTTTTGCTTAAGCCGGATCCTAGTATTAGACAGTGTAGTTTTGTCTCTTTGCATTTGTATTCAGTGGGAATACAAATACGGGCATGTATATGCAGTAGCGGGGTTTTCCTGTAATTTATTACGGGATCTGTTTTCTGAAGTTGCCAGTTTGCATTCCGTTCCGGCCAGTTTTCTTTTGTTCCTTCGCGGCCGGACTTTTCCGATGGAGGGGGTAATTTGCAATCGTGCAAATTACTTATTGTGGAGGGGGTTTCTTGCTTTTGTTGGCTTCATGATGGTTTATTCATCATGAGATTCTTTTCTAGTCTATTCCATTGCATTTATGGTGATGGTTTGTGAGAGGATTTAGATTAGAAATTGGTGTGACCATTTTCTCACATATTCATTCCTTTTCTTCTATAGCTTTTGGGGATTATTATTCATTCTTCTCCACTTGAAAAAGAGGCCGGCCACAATTGGGGAGGGGTGAGATTTTAGGAGTGGGAAAATTATTCAATCTTCCTCTCATTCTATGGTTGCAAAAGACTAGCTCCATATCTCATTTCTCTTTTCATTCTCCTCCTCAATTCCTCCATCAAGGCAACTTTATACCCCAAAGAGACATAGCCTACTACACTACATCTACAGCAAATCTTGGACGCGTCGGGTAGCCAACTTCGCGCCCGAGTTGCCTCGGTGCATAGGTGGGAGCTCGTAAAAGAACCCGGCGATGCGGTGCCCGTTTCGACGAGGAGGCGACGACCGGAGATTCCGCGAGGAGATCGGAGTGGAGACGAAGACCGAAGGACACGGATCGCTTGGTATATCTCTCTACCCATCTTTTAGTTTGTTAGAAGCTAGGTTAATGGCCCGATCCGGGTTGATAGTGCGCGGTGGTGCCGGTTTGCAAGTTTCGCAAAGTTTTTTGTTTCTGCGTTTCCGGCGTCGGATCGACGGCCGGGGCGCCGCCGTGCACTTACATTGGTATCAGAGCCATGCCGTTAACCTAGTCTAGCTTGCTCTAGTATGTTTAGAACTCGATCGAACAAAAATCCTAAAAACCGTATTTTTTCTTGCATCAGGTTTCTGTCGAATTTTTTTAGCTCCAAAAATTTTTCAGGTCATTGCAGAAACACATGCAAGAAATTCTAAGAATTCTGGGAAATTTCGATCCAATGATTCTTTAGTACGACCGCGGGTCCGCGGTGGGAAAGTGTTCTCATTGTACCAAAATTTTCCAGTAGGCTTATGGGTTAAGAATTGGGGTTTTGGGATATTCTGTTTGGGCCCAGATTTTCTGTGAGTGCTACAGTAGTGCTTGGGGCCCACTTCGGTAAATTTGATCGATTGAGAATTTTAAATATGTTAGTTCACAGTATTTACATTATATCTGCGACCGTGAATGTCATTTGATCGGTAAATCCTGTCTATCTGCTATAGCCCTTTTAGACGGATTTACGAACGTGACATTCACGTTGATGTTCTGTGTTGTGCTGTGATGTTGCGGATTGGTCGTGGGGGATAGCCTGGATGCAATGTTAGTACAGTTTTGTTTTATATGTACATTTGATATTGCGGGGCGAGCGTCCAACATGTGGACTGCCGTCACTGCCTGTTTGTATTATTCTTTTGGGGCACGACCGGGTCGAGGTCGATGTACCCGTTGTATGTATATTTTACTTTCTATACTAGGTTTACCCCGCGGAGGGGTGCACGGATAGCCGGGTTCCAGATGGAAACGTGCCCGCATCTCATGGCGTTGAGACGGAGGTTGCTTTACTCTAGAATTGGCAGGCTGTTCGCCGCACTCATAGGGGGTATAGGTTGACCCAGGAGGGGTGCCCAAGTTACCGGATTCCGTGAAGTGCTGGGTGGTCCATTCACGTTGCTTAAGGGGGCTGCATCGCTTCATGTTTTGGCGGGTAACTTGCCGCGCCCGTAGGGGTCTAGGATTTCATTGTACAGGCTATCCACACGACCAGGGGAACGTCGGGTTTCAGTAACGGCTCTATGAAACCCGGGGATCCCAGATATCTGTATTATTCTGTGATACTGTACATTTCTGTGATGTTGCATTTTATCACGCCTTGAGCGAAATATTATATATTGATATATATACTAGTAGATGTTGTATATGTTTTGCATCCGCGCTAGTCCAGTCCCCGCTCTGTCGTTAGTTAAGTAACTTAACGGGTGATGACGGGACCCAGTGGCGAATGCGGATGGCATATATGTACATCATTATTTTCGTTCTTTATGGTGTGATCAATTGATGGGACTGCGTTGATTCGGATCAATGCAAGCTAAACAAACCTATTCTGATGTTGTTGGAACATTTTTCAAAAAGCTGTTATTGCAAGGATGTTCACTTTTGTTTTGTACAGTGGTATTCAGTATGAATATCCTGCTCCTCAGTCGACGAGGCAAGGGCCGAGATCCCTTCACCGGGAGTGACCCCTTGGAAAGAAGTTTGCGTCAGGGCAATAATTTCACTATAGCCGATTACTTTTGCTTTGCATCGTGGTATTCAGTTGGAATATCCTCCACCTCATTCTACGGGGAAAGAGCCGAGATCTTTTCACCGGGAGTGACCTCTTTAGCAAAGGTTTTCGTCACTATATTTTTACAAAGCTATCTGTTTCCTTCAACGATATCAAGTTCATTACGTTAAAGGTTTTCGCCAGAAACCATTCGTACCCTCCATCATTTCAGTTAAATATTCGGTAGTATTCAAGCTATGTATTTTGACCTCACGCCAAGGCATAGTGATTGGTAGCTGCCGGATATTTATCTGTTGCATAGATAGATGCGTTGGTTTGGGACAGTCGTACTACTATTTCGGCCTTCGTCAAGGGTATGTACGGGTGGGTTCAAATTAACCTGGATAATGATGGATAGAACTTGACATGTGACTTATGACATTTTGACCTCACGCCAAGGTCATAAGAGCATGGGGCAAAAATCCACATCGGGAGTTTCTAAAGAAACTGAAACTTGCCAGATATGCACATACCTTCTGGAGTGTGATAGCGTGAGCGGATTCTGTCACGTTATCATGCAATGATAGTTGGATCCCGATTCCCACTGATGAGTTGGTTTACTCCTCGGGTGATCCCGACTAATTCTTCTTTCAGGTTTGGGGAAGAATTTGACGTTACAGTGGGAGGTTTCCTGATTAGATAAAGTGATAACCATTCTGATCTTGGCTAGAGTGCACGCTGAGTGTTTCTTTTCTCTCTCTCTTTGGCAGCGACCATTGACCCAACCCTAGACTATGACTCAGTGACCAAGTTAACCGAACCTTCTTATAAGACTGGCTTTTGGATTTTCAGAGTTGCAGACCTCATTGCCACTCCTACTTTTACCCTTTTCTCCAGGACACCCCGTATTACTACGAACGTCCACTTCCATTGGACAAAACGTTCGTATGGTTATATACGAACTCGAAGGAATTTATTCGAGGATGGTTTCCGGTTCTGGAGAAAACGAATAGGACTATTCAGTTGTCTTTTCCTTTTACCTTCTCTCAGGTTGCGAGTACTCCTTAGTTTAGGAGATAGTACACCTATTACGCAAATTGGATAGTCTTCTTCCAAACCTTAGGCTGGTGCCGAACGGTGGGGAATGAAGAAAACCAATTAGCCTAAACGGTGTACAGAAGGTATTAAGTAAAGACAAAGAAAGGGATTAGTAAGAGGGCAAAGTAAACTGCGACTGCTATTCACGACTAAACAAAGTATTTCTTCGCTAATCCTAAATCACTTTTGTATTTCTCCAGGACACTCTGTATCACTACGAAGATCCACAGTTTATTGGATACTCCATCGTATGGTTATATACGAACTTGAAAGGAACTTGTTCCAGTTCGGGGATGGATTCTGGTTCAGGAGAAATAGGAATAAGGTTTATTCGGTTGTCTTTTATCTTCACCTTCTCTCGCATTGCGAGTGAACCTGGGATTAGGACAGTACACCCATTATGCTTATTGGATAGTCTTCTTCCAAACCATAGGCTGGTGCCGAAAGGTAGGGAAGGAAGAAAACCATTTGGCCTAAAGGGGTGTACAGAAGGTAATGACTAAAGACATATAAAGGGATTTGGGGAGATGGCAAAGAGATATACGGTTATAGTTGTGAATCGGATAATGGAAGAGGCATTACTAGGAATACCCAGATACCCCATCGAAGCATTTCAATGTTTCAGTTTCACTGTGTACTGTTAAAAGAAAACTGATTTCCCAATTAGACACTTGCTCTAGGGTATGTATTTACTAGGTTTGATTCTCTCATCTGTATGGTTTTACAGATGATGAGTGGGAGTAAGTTATTGGGAATTAGGTGATCATCCTCATTATATCGGGATTCATTGTAATTGGTGATATTTGAGGAAGTCACCTAGGTTGTTTGCCGGACGGCAAATATTTGGTTTTGAATATCCGTTATAATGCACAAATTTCAAATTGATATATCTGTACGTATATTTTTTATAGAGTGAGATATACCTTTTTGAAATTATGTCTATGACATTTACCTATACCGGTGGATGGTTAGGTAAGGAGCATTAAACAGCGGTGTAATTCTACTTAACCATAAGTACAGTTTTCAACCTACGACACACAGTGAATGAGTCATTTGACTCAAGGGACTTATACAGAGTATTGTATGTTGTCCAGTGTACATTAGGACAGAGGGGTTGGTCCTCGTACTATATTCTGTTTACTTATGACTTCTCTAGTTCTTAGACATGTGTTTCGTAGAAATACAAGGTCCAAGTTTTGAGAAGTTATAGGTATAAGAATAAAGTAGAGAACCAGATGTTGCAAGTATCAGGATTGTTCATGGTGATCGAAGATGTAGATACTTGTGTATGTTATTCTGTTGATAGTAATGATTAAGAGAACTTGCTTCTCTTTCAGGTTACTCATAATTGGAAGTACTTCTAAGTTGAGTAACGCTGATCGGCCTCTCTTCCATTTAGTTGATATGCACTGGAGACAGCTGTATAATTTGAATCTGGTTCAATTAAATCAGTGCCTCTGTTTCTATATTAGATATAGAACAGTTCATATCTTGACTTTGTTAAGATACGGGAAGTTGTCCGGCTTATGCTTAAACCAAGACTCCGGATAACTCAAGGCATGTTTCTGTAATGGCTGTTTGTGGGTTGACCCGGGCTATGACGAGGGTTGACTTTCTACCATCTGAAAGATCAATAGTGATATTGTTCTAGACTCGCCACAGTTTTAATAAAAATGGATTTTTTCAGAAAATAGTCGTGGGAGTATGGTAGAACTAGAAGTATTCCAGAACCGCAGACGATTACTGAAGATTTGATAAGAACCTAAAGATTCAATCTGGTTTGACATTCCATTGGCCACTCCGCAGATATGGTGGGTAACCTCAGGCACCCGAGAGGTACTTTGGTATGCTCAAGGACGGTGGCAGGGAGGTTCTTGTTTACCCAGACTTGCCATTACTGTTGTTCCAGACTGTGAGACCCGGCCGAAGGATGAGTATAGCGTCGTTCTAAACTAGCTTTAGAAGTGCACGTATATATGACTCAGCCAGAGGGTCGTCGTAGTCAGTGGGAGCAGCGGAAGCATTGGTGGACAGGTGGCTTATGTCTATTTATAGACTAAAGCAGATATAGCGGAGATAGATCATCTATTTCTGATGTGAGAGTCATAGGTTTGACTTCATCAGAATAGGGGATGGATCTGTTAAAAAGGTAGTAGGGTGTGATGTCCTGGTATTTGATGACATACACAGAGTATGAAGTGATATTCCTATACTACGATCGGTTATACTTTGGTTGTCACACAGTAGTTTCTCCACATAGGAATTGGATCTTATATCGTACATTCTGGCTACTAGATCTATGGTTTTAGATCTAGATTTGGGTAGTTTCCCAATCAGGGTACTTAGACAGCATTCTATGAGTATTTAGAATGGACGACTTCTGGCATGGTAGTATACCTGCAGGTGATGGAGTCACCCTCTCTATAGGTGTCTTACAGACTAAAGGGGAGAGGGATACGCATGATTGGCAGATCACTTGCTTAGGAAATTGAGTTGATCATGAGATGTCAAGTACCACACCAGATGTTGTTTTTGTAGTAGATGCAATAAGTTGATATTGATCCAATCCTGGAGAAATAGTCGGAAGCAGTTTTAGAACATAAGTTGATGTTCTAGGGATTTGATAACGGCAGCCTCCTTTAGGAGACGGTTATCATTCCAGGCCTCCAAGGTGACCAGGATGACAAAGTGGCTGTCAGAGTTATAGTTTTCCCTCTGACAAGGGGCGGTATTTTAGACAGATGGTCCAGGTGGATACTGAGGGAAGGTATGGCGCAGGATACTGATTAAGTTCAGTTGACGATACAGTCTAAGAAGTTTGGATTTGGAGTTCATTTATGAGCTAGGTCCCATCAGTTATCCAGACACATTCTAAGACAGGTATTGCTCATTTCGGGAGATGGCTTTCTTCGCGAACTTGAGATAAAGAGAGACATAGAAAGAAACATCAGAGCGGATCCACTCACTGATGCTATTCCTTGAACGCAATAGTTTCGCAAACGAGCTTTGTGAGACTGACTAGTAGAGGAGTTGGCTGTTCGGTATCACACGGGCTGTGAGTATGCGACATCGCAATAATTAGCCTTGAGTGCAAGTGGGAGATTGTTGGAGATAGTGCCCTCAGAGTCAATTATTGGATCACAGGCACGTGATTGCAATGATTGAGGGAGGACCTATCCCGGTAGGACAGTCTTACTCAAGATGATAGTATGCTATCTGGTTTTTCTTTATCATCGTGTACTGCTTTAGGTGACCTTACGAGTCGCTATTGCACGCTGATAGAGCCCCTAGGATTCTTGCTTGACTACCAGCAGTATGAGGGCGATCATATACGTGAGAGCTGGAGTTTATAAGCACATCCTTAAAAGGTCCCTAGGCGTGGAAGTTTCGAGACAGGGAATCGATACTCGAGAGTAGACTAGTGTATACAGTCGAGACCCCGACGAGGGGCGGTGGCCGGTCTCACAAGCCACTAGTGTCAGTTGGTTCACCTAAGATGTATAAAGGTGCTCATTGGGTTATGAGTACACCGGACATGACTCGCCGGGAATCTGCTAGTTGGGATTATACCAGACGTCAGATAGCAGTTCCCTGGTGACATGTGTACAGGTTAGTTCATCGACCATTGTCATTTGTCTCGTGTGAGTTCCCACTGTGCTTTGATTACTACCCTAACACGGCTCAAAGGAGTCGTGCAAACAGGTTTTAGTTGGGTACAGTCCCGAGCCACATAGAGATAGTGAGCGGATCTGCAGGGGTTCGTTTCTCCCGGTATTGGGGATGAGGTCGCGCTGTGTCTAGGAGAGCCGGTACATGAAAAGTCCTTGGCCAAGGCAGGAGATTTACTGGTAGGTATTCCAGTAGTATCTCTGGGTGTTCTGGGCTACACTCCGACACGACTTGTACCGCTTTTGGGGGTCTGACTTTTACCAACCCCTAGGCCCGCCATGCGATGCTCATAGATGAACGGACCGGACTGGACGGATATTGTCACTGACAGGCTCAGTAGAGTGTCAGGATGAGTTCGCTCATCGACGTCCCTTTTGGTCAATAGCTGGTAGCCCGTCACGTATGGCTAATACCTCTGACGTGCTAGTGGATAAATCCACAGCCATAGTATTGACGAGTCTTTAGATTCCACCACACACAGTTACTCAAGTTTCGGGCGAAACGCTGTAGAGGCCGTATGGAGATATGGCAGGGTTCGATCAGATACATGCGGTATTGCACGGATCGTGATTGGACGGATTTTACTAGCCGGCTTTTGCTTAAGCCGGATCCTAGCATTAGACAGTGTAGTTTTGTCTCTTTGCATTTGTATTCAGTGGGAATACAAATGCGGGCATGTATATGCAGTAGAGGGGTTTTCCTGTAATTTATTACGGGATCAGTTTTCTGAAGTTGCCAGTTTGCATTCTGTTCCGGCCAATTTTCTTTTGTTCCTTCGCGGCCGGACTTTTCCGATGGAGGGGGTAATTTGCAATTGTGCAAATTACTTATTGTGGAGGGGGTTTCTTGCTTTTGTTAGCTTCATGATGGTTTATTCATCATGAGATTCTTTTCTAGTCTATTCCATTGCATTTATGGTGATGGTTTGTGAGAGGATTTAGATTAGAAATTGGTGTGACCATTTTCTCACATATTCATTCCTTTTCTTCTCTAGCTTTTGGGGATTATTATTCATTCTTCTCCACTTGAAAAAGAGGCCGGCCACAATTGGGGAGGGGTGAGATTTTAGGAGTGGGAAAATTATTCTATCTTCATCTCATTCTATGGTTGCAAAAGACTAGCTCCATATCTCATTGCTCTTTTCATTCTCCTCCTCAATTCCTCCATCAAGGCAACTTTATACCCCAAAGAGACATAGCCTACTACACTACATCTACAGCAAATCTTGGACGCGTCGGCTAGCTAACTTCGCGCCCGAGTTGCCTCGGTCCAGAGGTGGGAGCCCGTAAAAGAACCCGGCGATGTGGTGCCCGTTTCGACGAGGAGGCGACGACCGGAGATTCTGCGAGAAGATCGAAGTAGAGACGAAGACCGAAGGACACGGATCGCTTGGTATATCTCTCTACCGATCTTTTAGTTTGCTAGAAGCTTGGTTAATGGCCCGATCCGGGTTGATAGTGCGCGGTGGTGCCGGTTTGCAAGTTTCGCAAAGTTTTTCGTTTCCGCGTTTCCGGCGTCGGATCGACGGCCGGGGCGCCGCCGTGCACTTACACTTTCTTCCCTTGAATTTTGAAATTCAAGATAAACTGGGCGTAGGTTGAGGGGAGAGACTGTAGAATCAAGTTAGTAAATAACTCATTCTCCTACGTGGTCTAATGGTCCGTGAGCTGTTCAATATAGCTAATCATCGTAAGGACATGGTCCCCTACATATGACCTGATAGCCAACCTCGCCTGAAGCAATATTTTCGAGGTCTCATATCATGCGATAAGAGATTGCTCTCCATATGAAACATTGGTATGGAGGAAGATGGAAGCTAAGTCCATCTTCTCATACTGCCTCTGGTGTTTACTATCCATTGAGGCTAACACGAGGCACTTGGCTCTCGCACAATCCTTTTCCCATGTCTTATGGATTTCAATATCCACGACGGTGGAATCTGGACCTGGGACGGCGGGGGCTTTGGTAGTAAGGAGGAAGTCCAGTTTGTCATAGGTAAGTGCTATCTGGACATTCTTTAGCCAATCATTATAGTTTGACCCAGTCAATTTATTATCTAGTAACCTAAGTCCGGTCATAGTGGTCGCTGTAATTAGGAGAGAGAGAAGAAACACTTAGCATGATACTCTTGCAAGTTTAGATTGGTAATTAGTTTATCTAAACAGGAGGGCTCCAACTGTTTCCTCGAATCCTTACTGAAACCATAAAAGAAGAATTGGTCAGGATTAATCACACTATACAATTCTTGCTTAACCTTTCGGTCAGGCTAGTGTTGGTACTTCGAGGGAGGTTTTCCAACGCTTTCGCGAAGTTCCTTAATTACATAACTTTTTTTCCCTGGAGATGTAGCCCCGCTAACACTGTTCTAGACACCTACTTAGTTTATAGCATTGATTGTTTAGTGAAAAATCTCCCGAAGAGTAATCCTACTCATCAATGGGATCGAGATCCAACTATCATTGTGTGATGACCTAGATGGAATCCACTCTAGTCACCACACTCCAGATGGTATGCTCAAAATGCAAGTTTCCTTTATATTTGAAACTCCCGATGTGGATTTTTTCCCCATGCTCTTATGACCTTGACGAAGGCCAACATATTATAAGTCACATGTCAAGTTCTACCCATCATTATCCAGGTTAATTTTAACCCACCTATACATACCCTTGACGAAGGCCAACATAGTAGTATGACTGTCCCAAACCAACGCATCTATCTATGCAACAGATGAATACCCAGTAGCTACCAATCACCATGCCTTGGCGAAGGTCAAAATACATAGCTTGAATACTACTGAATACCCATCTGAAATGACGGAGGGCTATGAATGGTTTTGGAGAAACCGTGAACGTAATGAACTTGATATAGTCGAAGGAACCATGATGGCTTTTTTAAAAGGAGTGGTTTAGGCTCCTATTTTAAAATTTGCTTTTTGAAGAAAATCGAGTGGTTTTGAAACTGTTCCAATGATTAAGCTTTGATTTGTTTTTCCTTGCATTAATCAATGTTAATGCGGTCCCATCATTAATCCTATCATTGCAGAAAAGAAACAAAAATACAACGTATGCTTATGCCATCCGCATTCGCCACGGGGCCCGTCATGCACCGTTAGGTTACTTAATTACCGGCAGAGTGGGGGCTGGACTAGCATGGGTGCAAAACATAAACAACGTCTACTATATATATATATATCCATTCGTCTCCCACAATAATAGGTATTCCAGATCACAGATGAATATATTGGATATACTAGGAATTCCACATTTCGTTTAAGCCCATAACGAAAGATGGATTCCACGGTCATGATGAATAGCCAAACCCCATCCTAGACCCTTACGGGTGCGGCAAACTACCCGCCAAATTCCCGAAGTGAAGCAACCTCTCTCAATAAAATGAGTAGGCCACTCGACACTTCAAGAACCCGGTAGTTTGTGCATCCCACCTTAGGTCTATCCCAGGAGCAAAAACAGTAAAAGAAAAAAAATACAATGGTGGCTACAATCTCAACCCGGATGTGCTTCGCAAAATAATATTACATCACTTTTACATATTACATAAAAGAAAGAAAAGAAAACACTCTTCTCACATCCCCCGGCTATTCATCCACGATGATCCAATACTCCATATACACAAACCATCATAGCATCACAGATATGTGCAACCCCCACTAATCGACGTATAGCGATTAGCGGACGTTTTGAAACATATATATAAACTGAAAACTTGTAAATGACGTTAAAACTGCGACTTCGAAACACTCCGAAATAGCTCCAATATCAAGATAACTAAATATGCAATCTGGGCAAAATCAAACATATCCTGAAACCCTAAATCCATGTGATAATAACACCAAATGAAACACGACACCAAATTCAATTCTTTGGCCGGCCAGGCCGGGAAAAACTTGAATGTGGCCAGCAAAAAATTGTTCATTTGGACTCGTCTTTCTATGGTGTTTATCTTACAACTAAAGGAGCACTCTGCAATTGTTTTAAAAATTTTTAGAGGCTATGAAAATTTCGACAGAAACTTGGATTCTAGGTTTCGTGTTTCGGAGTTATTTCGGTTTTGTAGTTCTACTTATCGTCTAACCTGTTAGTTAAGATTTACTAGGCTCTGATACCACTGTCTCGCGCACCCCGCGGGTTTGCGGGGAGGCGGAATTTTCAAAAACGATTTATACAAACCTCGCAACATCGACTAAACTCTAGGATATATTCGAAAACCTTAACTAATAATTAAACTTTGGAGGTTTAACTACTATGATAGTTGGTTATACCCCCATGACCAAGTCCTTCGGGTTTTCTTTGCCTCCTTTCCATGGCTCCTTGAAGAAAGGATTGAGCTTGCGATGTCGGCCTCCTCGCGTCAAAGTTGATCCACCCGAGAGTATGTTCTTCAAGCTTCTACTTCTAAATCGAAGTAACTAGGATACTTAGATCACTAAGCTAAGTAGCCTAGGTGATGTAGAGTAGCTAAAGGATTGTATTATCTCACTTGATCCTTTGTTTCACAACACATGTGAGGATAAGGATCACTTGAGGAAGAAGGAGAGGAAACTTAGGAGAGAGAAAGCAAAATGAGAAATGAGCTAGGGTTGCGTTTGGCTAAGTTTGGAGAATGGATAATAATGCTTCTCACTTATTGAACCATGGAATAAATCTCAATACAATATATCACATATGCTTCAATAGTGAGACCAAATTAATAAACAAATGCATAAGTCATTCCTCACACCATGCCACAAATATCTCTCCAATTCCACCTCATTAATCCAATTAAGAAAATAGATAATCCATGTAATGAGGTGTCCCCTTCTAGAAGCATGCCTTGTAAAATTACAAGAATGCCCTTATTGTATATACATACCCGTATTCGTATTCCGAAAAATACGAATACAATGAGATGTTAATAATCCAATAATACAATACTAGAATCCGGCTTAAACCAAAGGCTACTGGTATTATCCACCCGATACATCATCCGTGCATAGGTACGCGTATGTGATCGAACCCTACCGTAAAACCATACAGCCTCTACATTGTTTCTCCCGAAGCAGGGAAACCCTCTGTGTGGGACTCTAAAGACTCGACGGTATGCTGGCAGTAGGTTTAACCACAAGCACGTCAGCGGTACTAGCTGCACGTAACGGCTACCTAAGTATTTGTCGATAAGAAGGCTGATGAGCAAACTCATCCGAACTCCTACTGAGCCTGTCTGTGACAATCTCCGTACAGTCTGGTCTGTTCGTCTTAGATACTCGCATATCGTCCCTAGGGGAATGGTAAATGTCAAACCCCTAATAGCGCAATAAGTCGTGTCGGGGCAGAGCTCAATACGTCCTGAGAAACTACTGGAGTACCTACTAGTAAATCTCTCTTGCCCTGGCCAGGGACTTTGTGTAATGGCTTTCCGAATACAGTGCGATATGAACCCCCAATACCAGGAGAGACGAATCCTATCTAACCGCTACTGCCTCTAAATGCTTCAGGACTGCACCCAACTACTACCTATTTGCACGACTCCTTTAAGCTGTGGTAGGGAAGTAATCTAAGTACAGTAGGAACACACTCGAGGTGAAGTGCGATATCAAGTCAACGGACTAAGCTGTACTCATGTCACATGGGAACTGCTACTTGACGATAGGTATAATACCAACCAGCAGTTCCCGACGAGTCCTGTCTAGTGTAACTCATAACCTAATGAGCACTTGCATACTATCTCTAGTACGATGTACTAATAGCTGTGGGACAGACCATCTCCCCTGCTGGGATAAAAAGCATATACACTAGTCTACTCTGGAGTATCGATACCCCGTCTCGATAATCCTACGACTAGGGACCTGTATAAGGATGTGCTTATAGACTACCCAGCCTCCACTAGTGTGACTGCCATCACAATGCTGGTAATCAAGTAAAGATCTTAAGGGCTCTACCAAAATGTATAAGCGGTATGCTAAAAGAAACACATGCGCATATTGAGGTAGAATCAAACCTAGTAGCATACTACCATTTTGAGCAAGACTGTTATCATAACTGTGAATATCCCAAACTTCCAATATGTAATACAATCCAGTATGATATAATAATGGCCTCTAGAGTATATCTCACTAACAGTGACTTCTCAGTGGGATGGTTATAATAATGTGATTTTCGGGATAAATCCGGCAAAACTGGTCAAACCATCCTACTGGAATAAGTTAAGCATTTTCTACGAGTTTCCGTACTGGTCAACAAATTTAGTGCATCATTGTCTGGACGTCAAGCACATAAAGAAGGGAGTATCCGAGCACGTACTCAACTTGCTTCTTTGTAAAGACGGAAAATCGAAAAACAACCTCCGTGCTCGGATGAATCTTCCGGACAGAGAAATTAGAAGTGAATTGCATTCTAAACCGATAGCGGGTAAACCAGACAAGTTTGTACTTCGATTTTTCGGTAGCGGGTAAACCGATGCAAGAAAACAGATAGAAGTGAATTGCATCCTAAACCGATAGCGGGTAAACCGATGCAATTCACTTCTAATTTTCCAGTCCTGAAGATCCATCCGAGCATGGAGGTTGTCTTTCGATTTTCCGTCCTTATAAAGAAGAAAGTTGAGTACGTGCTCGGATACTCCCTTCTCTATGTGCAAGACGTCCACATAATGACGCACTAAATTTGTTGACCAGTTCGGAAGCTCGTAGAAAATGCTTAACTTGTTCCAGTAGGGTGGTTTGACTTGTTTTGCCAGATCTATTTTGAAAGTCACATTATTGTAACCATCTCACTGAGCAGTCACGTCCTTTCCGGACAATGAGGCTAGAAGCCCAAAAAACTCTTGATGACCATTAAAGTGAGCAGCGTCTAACCTGTAGGGATGGTCTAGTGCAGGAAACGCCGATGACTGCAATAACAAACTTTCCTGCTAAAATTCAACCTTTTCGATATTGTATATTGATGGCAATAATAGCATGCTTTGTAACCATGTACAGACCAACCTGATAGCATTCTATACGCAAGAAAGTCATTAATTGTACATATTAAAGCTGCACGCAGTGTGAAGATTGTATCTGTGTTTGCATCGTAAATCTCTACACTATCAATGAATAAAGATTTTAACTCATCGATCAGAGGTCGGAGATAGATGTCGATATTGTTTCCCGATGAGTTTGGTCCGTCAATAAGAAGATGCATCATAAAGTAGGATTGATCCATAACCAACCAATGTAGAAGATTATAAACTATCATTAAAACAGGCCATGTGCTATGGCTTCCAGCCATATAGTTGAATGTGCAGAAGCCATCACTAGCGAGTTCGAGCCTGAAATTGCGAGGATCACTACTAAATATTTAGTGCCTCCTATCGAAATCCTTCCATACCGGTGAATCTCTTGGATGACTCATTTTTCCATCTTTACTTGGAGCAGCACGGTGATGCCAAATTATTGCCTCAGCTGTTTTCTTGCATCTGAATAACCTCTGCAGCCTTTGTGTTATGAGAAAGTATCGTGTTATCTTGACAGGTATATCGGGCTTCTTATCAGATTCTTTTGGCTTATACCTGGCATCTCCGCATGTTGGACACCGTTTCAAATCTGAATTCTTTTTCCGGTATGATACGCAATCTTTAAGACATGCATGAATCTTCTCACATTTCAGACCCAAATACATCATCTTCTGGACTTCGTACCAGCTTTTAGGCACGTTATTCCCCGAGGGTATAGAATCTTTCCGCAACATTAGAAGTATCATGAATGACTTGTTGCTCTTTCAATTTAGGCACTTAATCTGGAAAAGTTGGACGAACCATGATAATGTGGAATACTTTGCATTCTCATAAAAGTGTCTTCTAACATCATTCATGAACTTTTCATACTTATCTGCACGCGGTTTTTGGCCGGAAGGAATGTCATCTTTGGTAGGAATACTATCACCTAGGGCAGCCTCTACCATATCCTTCATTTCTTCTCCTGGAAAGAAGTTATCGTCTTCTTCTCCTTTTGCCGCATTACCTTCTTCTCCTTCTTCTTCTGCTGCATTACCGTCTTCTTCTTGTCCTTCCCTATGATATAGCCAAGTTGTATAAACTCTAGTAAAACCATGTTTAACGATGTGAAGCTTTACGATTTCTACCTTCTGCCAGAACTTATTCCCATATCTATCGCACGAGCAGAGAATCTTCTCTAACACGATCTTATTATGTGCGTGTGCAAATTCAATGAAATCAGCAACTCCTGTAACAACTTAGATTGCATGCGTTGTTGCCAATCCACGTACATCCAGTGCTTAATTCTGATATACTCATGGGCCATGTTAGACTGTATAACATATAAATTGTAGGTTATGGTGACTATATTGAGAAATCTAAGAACGAGATGGTTATTGACAAAGAAGAAAATCCGTAGCGGCAAGTTTGTCGTTGAAAAGAATAAATTATCGATAAACAAAGTTAGATTTGAAGATATCCAAGTATGAGTTGTATTCCGTGTATGTGTGTTTCAATTTATGATTTCGCTTAAGTGTAGAATTGTTAGTGTGTATGTGCTTTGCGTGTGCATTTGTTGTGTATTCGTGTTGTATATGTGTGTTTCGGCTGTCGGGGGTAAGGCTTCTCTCCCATTAAGAATGTATAGAGCAGACACTCATTCGTTTGTGCTTTCATCTGTTTTGCGTAAATTTCGGCAGCACCTCCCCGCTGTTCTCCGAATACACTGTAATAGAATAGATAATCATTTCAATACTGTGAAACAATGTTGAAATGAACATCTAATCTATTTTTGTACACGGAGAACCAGCGGAAAAGTACCGACGAAATAACTGGAAACGAATGAAAACACAAGTGAATGCAGGTGTTCGCTTTATACATTCCTAACTTGTCCACACTGGAAAAATCTATCGGTTATCATACGATTGAATTTTATTGTCACATAGACTACACGGCGGTTGTTAGTACCAAACTATACCGTCCGATATTTAACAACTTTCGTATAGTTTTATGTCACGACGAACATCGAACGTATATTAACCGATAGACGGGGACTAAGTCGCGCTTTGATTTTCACATAGGAGTATCGATGAGAATATGAAAGTTTCATATTATCATCGAGTATCATATATTGGTTTTAACTTGAATATTTAACTTGAATAGGTTTTACGTTTACGTTTCGTTTTTAAGGGTTCGAAGTTTTAAGTTTAGGGTCAATTTTTCTTGTGTTTACGGTAAAATTGTACGTTTATATTATCATCGAGTATTCTACTGAAGGAACCAATGGACTCTAAACCCAAATTAATCTAATTAGCCCAAATTAGCCCTAATTATCATCCTAACTCAAATTAGCCCTAATTAACCCAAAATTAACCCAATTAACTCAAATTAACCTAATTAACCCTAATCATCACCTTAGCTCAAATTATCCCTAATTTACCAAAAATTAAGCTAATTAAACCAAATTAACCATAATTAACACCCTAACACAAATACACTCTATTTTACCTAATTAACCCAAATTAACCTTAGCCCAAAGCCTTACCCAAATTAACCAAATCCTAATTATCACCCAAATCCATACCCAAATTAACTCTAGTCCAAGCCCAAATTAACCCTAGCCCAAGACAAAATTAATTCTACTTAATCTAATTAACCCTAATCCTAATCATCACCAACCATATTTTACCTAATTAACACAAACTAAGCTTAACCCTAACCTTATCTAATTAACCCTAACCCTAACCCTAAACCGAACCCTACCTAATTAACCCTAACCATAATTGGCCCTCAATTAACCTGGAAATAGCTATAACCTTAACCCTAACCCTAAAATTAACAATAACACAAAAAAACATAATTATAAGTTCAAAATGGAAATTAACTCATCTCAGTAGTAGTTTTGTCTGCGGCAAAGAGTTCGACGAGATGGAGAAGGCCGGGGATTCTACTGTCGACGAGACTGTGGTGGCGGCAAAGAGCTCGACGAGCTCGCGATGAGACTATGATGCGGACAACGACGACGAGGAAGTTGACAATGGGTGGTGGCAACGAGGAAGTCGACGACGGGTATGGTGGCGGCGTGGCGCGCGCGGAAGATCGATCGTAGGAGTTGGGAAATTTTGGGGACGATGGGAAAATTACCGAAATTTATTTTTTTATAAATAAACCTTTTTGGTCCCTACGGATTAATCCGTAGGACTTTCTTTTACGGCTTCGTAAGGTCGAATAAAGGATTACATTTTAATATTTTTTAATTAATCCGTAGGATACCGTAGATACAAACCGATGCCTCCACAGATTAATCCGTAGGGGCAATAAAAAGTTGCCCCTACGGATTCCAATATTCATAAGGGCAACCCCTTATTGTAGTAGTATATAGATAATTGTAACTTTCTTAAAATATTCTGAAAAGTTTTGTCAAACAAATAAGAGCGACAGAGAGTGATCTTATGATAAATATAAGCTTGTGGAGCTCTACAGACCCATTGCCTGTGAATACAGGAGGTCTCATGCACCTCCCCCACCCGCTTGCTTGCTTTCGCGGGTGTTGGGTATGAGGAGGAGGTGGACATGCCCACTCTAAACTTAATGGATGAAAATTCATTATAATGTATTTTTTTTATTACACCACAGTTTTGAAGTTGTTTTGGCTGAGCGATGTAAATGTAGTATATGATAACTATTATGTTGAGATCTGGTTGTGTGGGCCTTTTAGCTACCGAATAGCCGATTTCGGGTATAGGCGGCATAAGTAGGATGCCTCGAAAATTAGGATGCCTCAACAATCTCCAATTTTCATAGTAAAATAAAATAAAATTGCATCATAGAATTTTGGCATTTTCCACCAAACCTTTCTATAGGAATTTTTAATTTTTCTGGATCCTTGACTACCAAACAGACCATCAACTTTTTTCTTGCCAACCCAAAGTAGTATTTTTCCACCAGTCTCCTATATCTTATAACAACCTATCTTTGATCTTTAGCTCTCAAACAGTTTCATCCAAAAACATCAAGAATAAATTCTTCATCCAAAACTCAACTCAACTTCTGTTCTCCCTTCATCATCACAAATTTGTCCTTCTTTGATCCGACCCATACCTGAATTCCCTTCTCATAGACATTATTACATCTGTAATTTCTTTATCGATTTGGTTTTGGGCATCGATGGAGGTCAGAATCTCTCTCGGATATTGTCCTCCGTCGATCATGTGGCGAACGAGGCTGAAGTGCCGAGATTTGATATGGAAGAATGAGCTTGTGGATCTCAATGGGTGTGCTGGTTGATGTTGATGCCGAACTACCTGCAAAAGAAGTCCCAGGGTGGGAAACCACCGTAGGATCCTCCGACGATCAAGTACCGGAAGATATTTAGGCAGAGTACCGACGCACTCGAATGAGTTACCTGAATCGTGGGGGAGGGTTTATATAGGGGTTGTCTGAGGGCGAGCCGATGCGAGATTTTCGCCATCCGTTTCGCCTATGCGTAACGTTTACATCGATGGCGAGATACGCTAGAGTGGGATGCGGGACGTGGAGCGGTGGATATCTCGTCGTGGCGAGATACATGGAGCCGTTACGAAGGTGCTCGTACTCCATGCTCCCGGCCAAATAAGGACGCTGAGGAATTTCGGTTTTAGGATAGCTCGGAGACGAGTAAGGAAGCTGAGAAAGCACTGCTCTATGATTGCTCAGAGACGAGTCATTGGCTGATGATTAGGTGAAGAGGAAACGTACTCTAGGGAGGCTCCCCAAAGGTCAGATGCTACCTCGGAGGCGAGGCGCCGAGGAATGTCCCCCGTTCATGGTACTAATCTCAGCTCCGTAGACTAGTTGGTGCATGTGGGAGACTTGTTATCTGCCATGTGTCTTGATTAGGGGAATTCCCACTGGTGAGCATCATCTGTAACATTTCAGAAATATAAAATATTATTTTTGGAATTTAAATAATAAAATAATAAATTTTATGAATATTATAAAAATATGGAAATTAGTTTTAATGGAATGGTGTAATTATATACATATAATTTGGAAAATAATTGGAATATTAATATCAATTATTAATTATGAAGGTATTTATTGGATTTGGGCATTTCATAAATTAGTATACAATTATTTATATATAAGTTTAAGTTAAATTTGATTAGTATTTCACTAATTATGCGTTTAAACTAAGCTTGTTTTTATTAACCATGTGTTAATGTGCCATGACACATTTTATTGTGTTTCATGTATGGTTGCATTTTTACTTTTGTTTTTAAATTATTTTAAAAGGGAAAATGAGAAAAGGAAAGAGAAAAGATATAATAATGATGAAGGGGATACGAGAGCATGGTTGTATGTGTGTTTGTGTGTGTGAGAGAGAGTAATATTCTACAACCATCTTCTCTCTTCTTCATCTTCTTTCTCTTCTTCATTTCCTCCTTCATTTTCTTTAACTCCTCCACCACCCTTTCTACCACCATACAACCCTCTCAAAACTTCATCAAAATCCCATGTTCCCTTCACAAATAATGTTCTTCACATCACTACAAGTATCATGGTAGGATCAATTTATAGTCTTGAGTTCATTTGACCATCTTAGAATTTTCTTGAGTTACTCTTTTAAAGTAATTCTCTTACTTTTAGTTAAGTGTTTAACTTTCCTAAACTCCTACATTAGTTTAGAGTTTAAAAATTAATGTTTAGTGAACTTGGAAAATTCAAGGATGAGAATTAGTGGATAAAACTTGTAGTAGAGCTTAGTGGAGGTTTAGTAAGTGTCTACTGGCTTAGTAGTGGTGGTAAGCTTGATTAAAATGAGTTTAGAACGTTTAAAGACGAACTTAGAAATTTTCGATATTGTTTTTTCATTGACTTTTGATGTTTAAATGGAATCTGGGATGATTCTAGAACTCTAAAAATTTTATAGCAGATACAGTGAGATATGCAGACCACTAGGAAGCTACACTAGAAACCCGAGCCCAAGCCTTCATCTTTTGGCCGCCGTTTTATTTGATTTGGCCGCAATTTACGGCCCAATTTTGGAGTTAGCGTCTGAAACTTGGTCTTTAGCTCACTTTTTAGATAACTAGACCTACCCAATGGAGGTTTAGTAAGTGTCTACTGGCCTAATAGTGGTGGTAAGCTTGATTAAAATGAGTTTAGAACGTTCAAAGACGAACTTAGAAATTTTCGATATCGTTTTTTCATTGACTTTTGATGTTTAAATGGAATCTGGGATGATTCTAGAACTCTAAAAATTTTATAGCAGATATAGTGAGATATGCAGACTACTAAGAAGCTACATTAGAAACCCGAGCCCAAGCCTTCATCTTTTGGCCGCCGTTTTATTTGATTTGGCCGCAATTTGCGGCCCAATTTTGGAGTTAGCGTTTGAAACTTGGTCTTTAGGTCACTTTTTAGATAACTAGACCTACCCTGTATGTAAAAAGTCTAATTTTACATTAATAAAAATCTAGAGTCGTTTTACATGATTTCTGGCAATGTTTTATGATATTTTAAAATTGGTTTTTGATATTTGAGTTTTGACTCGGTCGTTTGACGTTCGTACGTCAACGTCGGGAGTTGTTTGGTTGTTCTTGCATACGTGGACCATAAGTTCTAACCTATGTACGTTTCGCTTGCTGTATCGGTTTTCAGATTTGATTTTGATTTCTATACGATATGATTTGATTTGTAGGTACATTCGTGTGGGCTTCCGGGACGACGAAGAAGAGCAAGGTATTCATCGACTTCGGTTAGAGTGAGGATAGTAGGTGAGTAGATGTATATCTACGGAGGAAGTCGGGTGGATGGCATATAGCACCCTCGCAACTGTAGTATTAGAGTATTAGGTATATAGTTATATATATAAATATTAGATATGTATACTTAGCTAATAGGGATGTCCTTAATTCTTATTTTCTTAGCCTTGAGCCATTGGTATATATGTTGTACACATACACACAGATATGTGTTTGTGTGTGTGTAAGTTTGAGGATAATTTCGACATAACAACACGAGATGAGGATATGATAAGTTATAATGATATGAGTTGATATGATCAGACATGATATCACGAGGCTATGTTACAGGATAAGAGATGAAATGGCAGGATACGATACGATATATTATATTATATAAAGATTAGGCGATATATATGTTCATAATACGATACAAGATGATATAACATGTGACGATATGGGACTAGATGAGATGATAGGATGTACGTGACCGTAGATCCGTACCCTTGATTTGATGATATCGTACGATAGATTACACCGTACGTGATATGATTTACATGATGATTGAGCCACACACTTGATTTGATGATATTATACAATGGATTATACCGTACGTGATATGATATACATGATGATTGATCCGCACTCTTGACTTGATGATGGAATACGATGGATTATACCGTACGTGATACTATGATGCTGGATCACCGACTTATGGATGTATCGACTTGGAAAATTATTGTTTCTAATCACTTAAGTAGATATTAGGGTATAATTAGAGCCATACCTATTTTCAAAACTAACGAACCGTTATGCATTTTTAAATGACAATCTCAAGGGACACTACGGATTTTCAAATGGTACCTTTTTCTCAAAAACAACGTAGCTCCTATTTTTCTAAAAACAATGATTCGTACTATTTTAAATTATAACTGTATGGCTCATATGTAACTTGTTGGTTATATATGCCCTAGAGTCCATTATTGTATAGTACTAGTTTGTATAATACATTTTGGAAGGTTGGGATATATATACGGGTTTACGATGGTCTTGCTCAGTATATTAGTATGCTACTTGTTTTGTTTCTATCTTAATATGTGTATATGTTTCTTTTAACATATCTCTAATACATATTGATGGAGCCCTTAGGATCTTTGCTTGACTACCGGCGTTGTGATGGCGATCACGCTAGTGGGGGCTGGGAAGTCTATAAGCACGTCCTTATTCTGGTCCCTAGTCGTAGGATTATCAAGATAGGGCATCGATACTCCAGAGTAGACTGGTGCATACGCTTCTCGTCACAGCAGGGGAGATGGTCTGTCCCACAGCCATCAGTACGTCGTACTGGAGATAGTATGCAGGTGCTCGTTGACAGGACTCGTAGAGAACTGTTGGTTGGTATTATACCTATCGTCAGTTAACAGTTCTCAGGTGACATGAGTACAGCTTAGTCCGTTGACTTGACACTGTCACTTCGCCTCGAGTGTGTTCCCACTGTTCTTAGATTACTACCCTACCACGGCTCTATTGATTCGTGCAAACAGGTAGTAGTTGGGTGCAGTCTTGAAGCACTTGGAGGCAGTGAGGATTAGACAGGATTCGTCTCTCCCGGTATTGGGAGTTGATATCGCGCTGTGTCTAGGAGAGCCATTACATAAAGTCCCTGACCAGGGAAAGCGAGATTTACTGGTAGTGTTTCCAGTAGTTTATCAGGGTGTTCTGGGCTACACTCCGACATGACTTGTACCGCTATTAGGGGTCTGACGTTTACCGCCCCCTAGGCCCGACATGCGATACTCTTAGACGAACAGACCGGACTGTACGGAGATTGTCACATTCAGGCTCAGTAGGAGTTCGGATGGGTTTTCCTCATCGGCCTTCTTATCGACATCTACCTGGGTACCGTTACATACAGCTAGTACCGCTTGCGGCCTGTGGTTAAACCCACTGCCAGTGTAGTGTCGAGTCTTTAGAGTCCTGCACAGAGGGTTGTTCACCTTTGGGCGAAACGAGTAGAGGTCGTATGGTTTTACGACGGGGTTCGTTCATATATGCGTACTTGTGCGCGTTTGGTGTTTGGAAAGTTGATACTAGTGGGCTTTGGTTTAAGCCGGATCCTAGTATTTGATTTTAGCTTGGTTCAGTCTCATTGCATTCGTGTTCTTTGGAATGCGGAAGCGGGTATGTATATACAGTTGACAGAGACAAATGAAGGAGACATCTCATTATGATTTTGACCATTGAATTGATTAAGACCTCAATGAGATAAAGGTAATTGATTAATAGTTTTAATTAGTTATAATTGTGTTATGCTTATTTGGATTGACCATTTGACTTGTTGACCAATGTTGACTAAGATATTTTTCTTAAGCAAAAGATTCTTTGCTTAGCATTAATGGTGCATGATAATGGTCAAATCAAATGAACCATCACAACTTTTTTTCTAATTAAAATTATTATTCTTTAATGCTAATATGAGAGCAACCTCTTCATTCTATCATGATACATTCTCTCTCCTAGCTCTCTCTCCTTCATCCTCTCTCTCAAACCCTAACCTCTCATGTGTTGAGAACCAAGGGAAATTGAGATCAAACCATAGAATCACTCTCTACTCACTCTAGGGTTCTTATTCTAGCAAGCAAAGCACTCTAGTTACTTCATGGTTGAGGTAGGAGCTCAAGGTAGAGGCCTTCGGGTGGATTTTCTTCGATATAGAGAAGCCGGTGAGGAGGAGCCATCTAGATCATCCCAAGGAGCTCACAACAAGGAGAAGAAGGAGTTCAAGTTTGAGGTATAACTCTCTATCATAGTAGATAGAACTTTCTTTTGCTAGTTAGGTTTATGGTAAAGATCCGGGTTTAAAGTTTATTCTAGCGCCAAGTTCGTTATCGTTACGAAATTTTTGTTCCGCATTTGGCCACGGAAGTTGGCCGGGACGCTAGTGTAACCCTTCATAACTATGTATTTTATACTGTTGCATTTAAAATTTCCTTTTTCTGCTATACTCGTATTATTCTCATTTTTTTTGCGGTATACATACACATTTCTTTCCTTATCTTGTTTGACATCGTCTGCTAGGACTCACGCACCATTACCGATGATGTGCATGTTGCACGTACACATACTTTTCGGCTCACACACTCATCATCGGTAATTGCCATGCTACATAGACATTAGAAATCGTTACTTCACCATATAACTTAGTAACCTATAGCTGTTTAGTTATTGTTTAGTACCCATACCCCACATATTAGTTCAGTTATCGCATTTTCTTACCTAGTTAGATGCCATGCTTATATAAACACACTGGTTATGCATTACGGATTTATTCTATGCATGTACTCATTGTTTCATTACCTAGCGAGATTTCGGTTTCCATGAGATTTCTGGATTTGAGAAACCGTAGATACATTTTAAAAACTTATGATTGTTTTAAAAATGCAGTTTCTCTTGATATGATGTGTGGCGTCCACCATGAGTTTTCTCGGTTCTGAGTTATGTATATACCCGATTCGAGGAGAGAGGAGGCACCATATGCGGGTATATGGTGAACCCGATACGGTACCCGGGGCAAGAAGATCGTATATAGAGGCGTTGAGCCCGGCTGGGGAGCACAACCGACCGGTGATAGTATTGGGCTCGGCGGATAATCGGAGGATACCGACCGGATTCGTGTGATCCGATGGATTTGAGGGCTGATCGATGAGACGACGCCCGAGATATGAGGATTTACGTGTCGATACTGGACACGGGTTTTATGATGTTTTCGAGTGTTGATATTGGGCACTCAGGTTTTTTTATGATGATTTGGTGTGTCAATGATGGACACACGTTGGAAGATACACCTATACACACATATATGATACAGATGACATGGTATCGGATTATGACACAGGCACGAATATATTAGTATTATTATACTTATGTTTACTCTATCACCTTATTACCGCTCGATATTATTATTATTATATTACTGTATGACCTAGGAGATTGTCATACATTCAATTTGTACCTGGTGATGTCTTCTACTCACGAGTTGGCAACTCACCCCCGTTGTGCCACAGTTTTCTTGCAGGATCGACCGCTCGGATTCAGTAGCGGCTTGCTGGCATATTGCTCTTTTCTGGATGATTTGCGTTCGTAGGTGGGTTACAGTACAGATGTCACGCCCCGCTTCCCAGAGTGCGCTAAGATCGGCACGTGACAGAGCCAACCATGCTACATGTGGCTAGGAAATATCCTTCCACAGTCACATTACGGCTGTCTGGGAGATATCAAGAACAGGAAAATAAAATAACTATCTAGTACATGTCCATATGCCATAATAAACGAGTCAAGAAATAATATGCGGAAGCAATAGAAACAAAACACCTGGAAAGTAAAACTGGATACTATCTGGATCCTCACTGCTCGGCCTGACGGCGGAAAATACTCCTGATCAGCCTGCAACAAAGGTAGAGGATCTGGGCCATGCAAAACCCAGACGTCAGTGCATCATAATATCAAACAATAATAAAATCAAGGAGTAGTAAGGCATGCAGGTATGAGTATGAATGGTAAAACAGGTATAACAGAAATATAAATAGTGACAGTGAAGGGTAAGGCATAGGTGATGTGCAGTGAGTAATCTAAACTGGTCTACTTGGTTAACTACTCTCAAGTCTTTGAAATCAATTTGATGAATCATCGATGTAACTCAATAGTATCCCGTGCGTGCCCGGGATCACGGTGAAGATTCTCGGACTGAAACCGAGACATGCCGCTAGGCACTAAAGGAAAAGAGTAACGATGAATGATGTCCACGGCATCATCCCAAGGCTGGCCTAGCATCTAAAAGGTAGTGGGTAACGATGGATGATATCAGCAGCATCATCCCAAGGCTGGCCTAGCCTCTAAAACTGATCAGTAAAGGTATCGAACTGTCGAGTTACAAGTCAGGTTTCATCATTGATTTTCCCGTACCCCCAGGTTGTGTATTCAAGTCAGGTATTGATAAATCTGGAGCTAATGCCAACATAGGGTCAAGGAAGTACAGGTTTGTCTGAATAGACAACAGGAAATGTTCGTAGGGACAACAGGTCAAGATTGTTGGCATTAATAACAAGATCAGGTAACAGGTAAAGTTATGGTACATCAGGTCATGTCAGCTAGTGAACAAGTATCAATCATGTGAAGGAGTTTACAGGTATCAAGTCGTGTCAAGTAGTAGCGTATCAAGTCATGTCAGGGGTGCACAAGTATCACGTGGGTGCTCATAATCAAACTATAATAAGTATGGGTACACAAAACAAGTATGGGGTACTAATATAACAATAAAATGAATAATGTGATATGGTATGCAAATAGATATAATTTCAAGGATATGGATGCACAGTTATTGATTAGGGTTACATTTATAGTTCCAATATTAATTAGGTTGCAATTTATTAAACATGGAGTGTTAATATCACAGTATTATGTAGTAATGTGATCTATGGATGCAATTATATGTATCTTAACTGCGATGGATGCAAACGGGTATCCGAAAAGTTATAAAACTATAAAATGGTAATGTGGGATGTACAACTAAGCAATATGTGATATAAATATTGATATAATAATATTAATATGGATAGCATATTCAAAGCGATTAATAACTATAAAAGTGGTATTGATTAACCATGCACAAGAAAGTTCCGTTCAGAAATTCAGCGTCACCCTGAATTGTAAAATAGCTTAAAAATAACAAACGTTCTCCAAAAGGGACGTGTCTTATACCAAAACAAAAATAATTCAATAAGGTTTTCATTTTTATAAGTATAAGTATCTCAGGTTGTCCCTATAAAAAGTTATGAATATTCGAAGTTGAAAGTTTGCTGCTGGAATTTCTCTGGACAGCAGTTTAAAGATATTTTCATTTGCATTTTACGTTATCTAAACAATTTATTTTGCAAGTAAATATTTCATATAGTTATATTATTCTGAGTCAGCTTCGTAACGAACTAAAGAACGTATACTAATGATTTTTCTATGATTTATAATGAATTTTATAAGATAAGGTGTACAGTAAACTTCAGATTTGTCGTATCCGCTTTTCAACGACGTTTCATGTGTAAACTATAATATTTTCAAATGTATAATATTATAAAATGCAGATTATACACTAATTAAAGATAATAATAAGAAATATTACGACGATATATATTTTAAATGATATGGATGCAATGTAATCTAGTATGTCACATGATAAGTTTTCATGATCTAGATTTAAAATGATATAAACGGATGCAAACGGAACATCGAAACATTATAAAATTAAACATGGGGTACTAGATTTAAACTATAGGTATGGTATTTATTTAAATAGGTATATAATGAGTTATATAGTATGTAGCAAGATTGACTTGTCTAGACGGAACAAGAACGGATGTGTACGGAACGTCCTTCGTCGGCGAAATGTCACGACGTGCGCACGATACACGGAGCGGTTCCAAACAATGCACGAGGGTGATCATGCAAGTCAGGTACATTCACTGGATCACTCGAATCGTCAACGACGAGCACGACTCCGGCGGTGATCACTAGAATAAAAAAAACAAGATCATGAAAAAGAAAGAAAAAAGAAGAAGTAAGAAGAACAGGCTGTGAATTAAATAAGGAAAGAAAAATTTAAATAAATAAAATATATATAAATATATATATGCAGAGGGGAGAGAGAGAGAAAGGGGTTGTTAGTTTGTTAGGAAATTAGATTTAAAATTTTAAAAGATTTTTAGATTTAAAATTTTAGATAAGAGGTTTCAGTTTGTTAAAGAAATCATATGAAAATATTTAAACTAAATTTTAGAATTAAATATATTGAATTTTGGCGGGATACAAAAATATTTCAAAACGTGCCCGGATAGGGTCTAAAAATTCAGATTTAAAATACGAAAAATATGTGCGACTTTCAAAATTCAAAATGAATGCTCAGGTAACGAAAATGCATACACCTAAGAACGGATGCACGTACGTGCGCGTAGCCATCCAAACACGTTCGTTTCACTGAACGGGACGAGAACAAGATGCGCGGATGCTACCACGGGGTTAGGGTTATCATGCAGGCCATGCAATGTATTTTTAAAATATTTTATGTGACTTAAAATTTTATATTGTAAATATTCAAATTCCAGATAAAATGCCAGTATGCACTAAATATGAAAATGCACCAGTCTACGTAATAAGTCAGGATAATTCATAAATATGAATCAAATAAGTTCAAGCAAGCGGGTCGGGTCGAATGCAATGTAAAATGTAAAATACTGTTCAAACCCAAAATACGATAAATCAAGAAAATACTACAATTAAGGAAATACGAGAACTGGAATTGGTATAAATGAACTAGGTTGTTAGATTATACCCAACTACAAAAGAATTTCGTCCTCGAAATTCCACGAACAAGAAAGGATAGACAATCAAGAAACTACAAGAATAGATGTGGCAACTTCTGCCGGATTTCATCTTCTCGTTCCTAAGTTGATTCTCCATACGAGCGATTTCCCCAAGAAACAAGTACGAGAGGGATAACCTTGTTCTTAAGAACACTTTCCTTTCGATCCACAATCGACATCGGTCGTTCCTCAAAAGTTAAATCTTCTCGTATAATCAGTTCCGAATGATCCAGCACGTGTGTTTCATCTCGAACATATTTACGGAGTTGAGATATATGAAACACGTCATGAACATTCGCCAAAGATTGTGGTAACGCCAATCGATAAGCCACTACTCCAACATGCTCCAAAATCTCGAAAGGCCTCACGAATCAAGGACTAAACTTGCTTCGAATCCCAAAACGAATCACTCCTCTAGTCGGTGATATCTTCAAGAATACTAGATCACCAACAGCGAACTCTAGAGGTCTTCTTGATGTATCGACCCAACTCTTCTGCCGATCTTGCACTGCCTTCATATGATTCCGGATAGTGTTAACTTTTTCCAATGTTTGCACGATCAAATCCGGTTCCAACAATCTTCGTTCTCCAATATCGTCCCAACAAACAGGTGAACGACACTTGAGACCATATAATGCATGCATGATCCGCTCTCTCATCTCTCATCTCTTTCGTGCCCAATTATTTTTAATAACTAGAACTTCATTCATGCATGCATGATCCGCTCCCTATGGCACCCTACCCATGAGGTAACGGTGAAACCGTAGTATAAAGGACCGGACATGCATGTCTTCCATGAAGGTTAGAGCAAATATTAGGAAAGGACGGATAAGGATCTAGAGGAAGAAACTTCGTTTCTTTCCAATCATCCTAATCTCTTTTTCTAATAGTTGCTATAACTTCTAAAAGATTTCATTTAGGGCATTGAAAGAGGTGTGACATTCAATCTTATCAAACTCCACCTTAGACCTAACCCTAGCAAGTTTCTTAACCATCGTACAACTTAGTTTTTTTTTAGATTCAATTAAAAAACCAAACAACCATTGGAATCAGCTCGTAACAACACTTAGGAAAATTACACATCCCTGTGGACCGACCCATATTCGCAGGCTAGCTTCATGCGACGCCGTTCTTTATTGCGGTAAATATTTTTGATCGTTAAAAACCTACACAAATCAAATGGCGCCGTTGCCGGGGATGGCGTAAAATTTCCTTTTTGTAATTTCGGGTTGATATAAATCTTATAAATCATAACAATCTGAAAATAGAAAAAGTACAAAAATTTTTTATCAATTTTTATCTGTTTGAAGGGTTTATCGTTTGAATTTTGCAGGAACAGCGAAGAATCTCGGATCTGGAAATTTACAGAGGGCGAAACAGAAATTGGTACATCAGAATAGAGGAGGATTGGAACAAAGGAGCGGCAGATTTTTTCTCAGAGAACGATCCCTCCACGGAACTGCGGAACCGCGGCCGTTCTGCGTCAAGAACCGCGGAACCGCGGCGCTCCTGACACGTCAGCCCCTCAAATTTGCATGGTTTGTTCTCTCCTTCTCCCCTCTGCAACCTACAATATATCCTTTGTCAATTTTTCTGCAGGATTTCTTTGCGCTAAAAATTCTTCTTCCCCCTTCTAAATAACAGATTTTCTGCAGGTTTCTTTGCGCCGCGCTAAAAATAATTGATTGCAAGTAAATTTACTGTTTTTGCATATTTTAATCGGACTTTAAGGGGCTATTGACCAAACTCAAATTGGGTGGGGATTTCATTACCCTTCCCAGGACCCCAGAAAACACTTAAAGCATTTGCATTGACCACTCTTAAATTAAAAAATATTAGACTCAGCCCTAAGGACGTTGCGCTCACTAGAACAGAGGACTAGTATAGGCATCGGCCTGTTTATCCTAACCTGACTTTGCGGTGCCTAGGCAAGTGTGTCAAAGGCTAGTGGTTTTTAATTAGGCCCACTACTGTGGTTCCTTCCCACTTACCTGGCACTTACCTGGCCGCAATTGGCAGTGAAAAGGCGGTTTGAGGTCCTATCTAGCCCTTTGGAACAGTTAGAAGCTGTTTAGCTGACCTAGGTGACCCTAGATCTAGGCCTGATTGTGCATGTGTGGTTGAGTGCATTTGTGTCATAAGTCTCTTTTCAAAAATCTTTTTGCAAAAATCTCACATAAAAAAAAATAAAAAATCTTTTCAAAACTTGCAACTTGTCGCTAAAGAAATCTTGCACCTCACTTACACCATTTTTTCTCATTGACGTTTTCTTACCTCCACATTCTTTTTTCTATTTTTCTGACTACACTACCCCTTTAGTGTATGTCACTGTGGACTAGGGACACTAACGCCCGATTAGTCCGTGTTTCGTTGGTACCGACTGACGAACCCTTTGACACCGAAGTCAAAGTTTCGTCCACTTTCTTACCTCCACCCTCAAATTCTTCTTCCGAAGGCATGTCGGGATTCAACCCCAACAATACCTTACCGACGGGAATGATTCCACCTCCGTTAGGTGCGAATAACCCAAATCACCCGCCTGTTGAAGCGCCTACACGAGTCGCGCTCCAGGATCTTTTCTACCCCGTCCGCACCTCTTTACCTACCTGTCTTTCACCCCCACCGACAAATGGGGACAGTTTTGAAATAAAACCACATTTCATCAATATACTGCCAAAATTTCATGGTTTGGAATATGAAGATACTTATACCTTTATCAATAAATTCCAAAACGTTTGCGCTATGATGAAAACGACCCAATTAAGTGATGACGCTATAAGGCTAAGGGTCATTCCTTTCACCTTATGTAACCTTGCCGAGAAGTGGCTATACAGCACCGCATCACATTCCATTAGAAATTGGGACGAGTTTGTGAAATCTTTTCTTAAAAAGTTCTATCCTCATCACAAAACTGCTAGAATCCGCAATGAGATTATACAATTTTCACAGCTTCCTTCCGAACCATTTTGGAAGTGTTTTGAGAGATTTAAAGACCTACTCGTTCAATGCCCTCATCATGGGATCAAAAGTTGGCAACTTTGCCAAACATTATACGAGAGATTGAACTCGGCAACGAAGCAGTTGCTAGAAACCATCTGTCAAGGTCACTTTCTCTCCAAATCTAGTGAGGAAGCGTGGCAGTTTCTTGAGGATCTTGGTGAACAAACAATTCAGTGGGAGAGCACCAAGACCACATCATCTTATTCTAGTGGTCAATTTAGGGCAGGCATATATCAAGTAGAGATGAAGATTGCTATGAAGGCCGAGATGGCCGCTCTTACGAAAAAGCTAGAAGCGATTGAGACCAAAATCTCGTCGCCTTCTCCTGCCCCTGTTATGCCTCCACGAACTGTTTGTGCTTGTTGTGCGGATCCATCACATCTTACCGAAGAGCGTCCTTACAATGCTTCTACTCAAGGACAGGATCAAGTCAATGCTGCATTTCAGCAACGACAAAGAAACGATCCATACTCTTCTACATATAATCCGGGTTGGAGGAGTCACCCAAATTTCGCTTGGAACCAAAATCAACAATTCCAAGGAAATAACAATTTTCAAAGGCCTCCTTCTCCACAACAACAACAAGCACCTCCACAAACTCAATTTCAACAGCCTTTCCAACAGCAACCTTACCCTAATCAAGTGAATAATTTTGTGCCTAACAATTCTTACCCGCCAAACAATTTTGTTCAACCTAATAATGACAAGGTTACTTCGCTCGAAAGAAGTATAGATGCGTTCCTAAAGCAATTTACACAATCTACAGCAAGATTGGAGACTTCTATTCAATCTTTGGTACAAAACAGTGCCTCACACGATCAAAGCATCAAATCTATTGAGGCACAAATTGCACAACTCAATGCAACTTTGAGCGAGCGCGAAAAAGAAAAGCTCCCATCTCAACCACTGCCCAATCCCGGTCACGCACAAGCTGCATATCAACAACAGAATCATAACGTAAATGCTGTGACCACGTTGAGATCGGGAAAAGTGTTGCAAAATAATGTGGGTATTCACAATGACACCCCTGCCGGTGGCCCTTCTTCATCTTCTTCACCTTCTTCTTCTTCTTTAGAGCCTATTCTCCATCTTTCATACGGCTCTGCTACTTCTAGCTCGAACGGACCCAATTCTCACAACACGAACACATCTACACGGGGTTCCGTTCCAACTCAACAATCAGATCCGCAAAAATTGGACTCAACAACCTTTCCAAATATTCCTTTTCCAAATCGGTTGAGATCCAATAAACCAACTCCACAAATGGAGAAGGTTGTTGAGCTGTTCAAACAGGTTAGCATAAACATCCCTCTTTTGGATGCAATCCAACAAGTTCCTTCATATGCAAAAGTCTTAAAGGACTTATGCACCAAAAAGAGAAAGTCTCAAATACCCAAGAAAGTGCTAGTGGCTAGTGCAGTAAGCAATGCTATTAACCAACCTCAATCCTTATCCCAAAAGAGAAAGGACCCCGGCTGTCATACGATTTCAATAACAATTGGAGATAAGAAAATTAATCGAGCACTTTTAGATCTTGGGTCTAGTGTTAACCTGCTTCCCTACTCTGTGTACGAACAATTAGGGGTTGGAGAGTTGAAACCCACTCGTTGTACTCTCCAAATGGCTGATCGATCAATCACCCATCCTAGGGGTGAGCTAAAGGATGTGTTGATCAAAGTTGGGGACTTCATATTCCCAGTTGATTTTATTGTTACGGATACACAACCTGTTGCTAACCCATGAAACCAAATTCCGGTGATCCTCGGTCGACCATTTTTGGCCACTTCCAATGCCGTAATAAATTGTCGCAATGGCTCTATGACTCTCGGGAAGACGTCTAGTGAGTTCAATATTTACAAGTTAGGAAGTCTGCCCCCCGTGCCTAAAACAAGTACACGAGAAGTTTGCTCTATTCATGAAATCACGCAGGAGGACTGCGAGCTTGAAAGATTTTTGTTTGATGAGAACAGTTTTGACGCCACTAGCGCGTCCCTCCTTGAGCCTACCACAGTTGACACAACCGATATTGATTATGAATGTTTCACTTTTTCGGATGACGACGACTCACAGCCCGAATATGAGTCGTTTGAATTTTTGGATGAGTTAGTTGAACCATCCGAATCGGTTGTTTGTGGTGATTTCGAACCTGTGTTGGAGTCCTTTGAGTTCGAGGTAGATTCCCCAATGATTCTTTCGCCTCCGAAACTCGAACTCATGCCCTTGCCGTCTCACCTTAAATATGCTTACATAGGTGAGAATGAGACCTTTCCCATTATAATATCAACCTCTCTAGCCTTCGAGCAAGAGAACGCTATTTTAATGGTACTACAAGATAGGCGAAAAGTTTTCGGCTGGACTATGGCGGACATCGAGGAGATTAGTTCCCTCATAATTGAATATCATATGCATATGATGGATGATGCCAAGTCGATAAAGGATCCACAGAAATATCTTGGGGATAGTGTGGTTAGTCAACCTTCTCCTTTAGAAGTTGAACCACCCCCATTTCTTTTAATAAGCTACGAGAATGCCAACATTCCACTGATTGTTGATCATCCCCATTCTCATCTTGATTCATCACCACCTCCTATCTATTCACTTCCACACTGTCTATACCACCACTTCTATCTTCCCCAATTCTTTTTAGATCGGTACAACATTTTCTTCCACCAACCGATACTCTTTACAGATAAATTTTTCGACTGGTTGGTGTTGACGTTTGGTCTATGTAAAGTTTGGCAGTAATGTCTAACATTGTTTAAATGAAGTTTGGGGGGCTTTCTGTATATACTTGTTTTTCTTTTAACAATAAGATAAAAAATCATAAATAAATAAGCAGGGAAGTGCCAGCATTTTAACCTTCTTGGTATAGCATGACAGTGAGGACACTGTCAAGTTTAAGTTTGGGGGTATGCTCGGTACGTCTTCTTCCTTCGCATTCATTTGTACATAGTTTTTGCATTTGCATACTTATTTTAAAAACTCATAAAAATCGAAAATGTTCAAAAATTATAAAAATTATTGTATTCAATTTTGGCCATATTTAACTTGAGTTTGACGAATAGGTTAACTGACTATGAACAACTAGATCTTAGACTTAGTAAATTAATAACCCTAAAAATAACCTTCTTTAAAAATTAACGGTAGAAAGTATATGTCTTCGTAGTTTATTTAGAAATAGGCAAATTTTGGGTTCACTTCCTGGGCTAAGTCGAAATAAAGGAAAAAGTATTGATTTTTATTAGAGTATAAGTTTGAAAAATAATTCCTAGCTTAAATATAGATTCTGAAACTATATACCCTACAATATGCACAATCACGCACCTTGAAACTTGGAATAGTAGAGAAAACCTTGAAATGCTCTTGTTTAAAGTCCTTAGTACAATAAAAAAAAATTCAAGTGTGAATAAAGAAAAAAAAATGAACACTGGTTTTTGTGATTACTTAAGGCTGCAAAATTAGAAAAATATTTAGCGAGGGTGCTTCATCATCTAGTGCTTTAGACCAACTGGTTTGGGAGTCACTGCTAAAAAAGCCTTGGATATTGCAAGACTAGGAATTACGCTTTAATGTGCAAACACATCTTGTAATCGGTTGTTGGTACCTCAAGAAGTATTAACGGTCGCATGAAGGATGTGTAAGCAAAAATTCAATTAAAAATTCACCTACTAATAAGTACTCTGGACAACGGACAAGGGTATGATTGCTTGATTTGAATTTCCAAGTGTAGGGGTGATTTATACACACACGTGGGGATACATGATTAGAGTTTAGATAAGAGAAAGGAATGAAGAATAGAACTTGTATCTTTAGTAGAGTTGATATAAAAATTCCTAAGTGGAGATGGAACCTTAGAAGGAAAACTTAAGAAATGCCGAATGCTGAGTGATTCTATAGAACATATATAATCTTAAGTTAAATGATGAGGAAGTGTGAAGAATATGGGTGGATAATTTACGAGTCAATGATAATAGAATTCCTTGTTAGAAAACCTAATTGGAGAACAAAAGTCAATGGGCCGAATTGATAGGATTTTGTGGGTGTAATCCGCTGAAAACCTTCAGGAGACAACACTCCTCCTACTAGGGACACCTAGAAGTTTAACGGCTTATTGCACGTGCTTAGTGCAATCGCGTTCCCCTGCGAAAGTGCGGTTATGTTCTTTTTGTTGAGAATAAAAAATAAGTTTGCTCGAGGACGAGCAAAAGATAAGTTTGGGGGTATTTGTTCACATCATAATATTGCATTTTATATTTCCCATTCTTATGCGTTTTATAAATAAACAGGTGCTTTTGACGCATGTCTGCTACATATTACAGGGTACAGGTTCTTGGAGCGAAGACAGTGAAAAAGACAAAAGATGATACAAAAAGAGGGACTTTTGACACACAAGTAGAAGAATCCTAGTCAAGCCTAGACGAAGAACAATTCACAATTGTACAAGGCAACGCATGGTCCGAAATGTCAAAGGAAATAGTCAAAAGACCACTACAAGTTTCACTGAAGATCTGGAGAAAACCCAGAATCCAAATGGAGAAAAGAACTATAGAAATAGAAACCCTAAAGTATCAAGAAGCAGCCCACAAAGTTTGGACATCTGATATCACCAATGGGCCGCGGAACCACGGCCCCACCCCTACCCATGCCGCGGTTCCGCGGCCGTCCAGTGCGCACGTCGGTGCATGAAGTTGGTGGCGGTGCGTCGGTGCGTAGGTTGGGATTTTTCGTGGGTATATCTATAATAGTACATGCGCGAGAATTTGTAACCCTAGTTTTCCTATTTCCTTATAAATATGTAATCAAAATATTGTAATAGGGATGCCTTTTTTCAATAAATAAAATTCAGATTCTTTTGAAGATTTAAGAGCATCAAATCTGTAAGTTCATCCTTTTATTTTTCTGCTTTAGTTTTCTAATTTAATTCTTGCCTTAGATTAATTAATCTTTTGCCCTAGTTTAATCTAGTGTAAAATCTTTTACCCTGCAGTAGATAATTAATCCATTAGATCTAAAAAAATACACATAATAAAAATGCTGTTTTTAATAGATCCCCTAATGAGCGAGTAATTTCCTCGCTTGTTAGGGTTAGGAATAAGGGAGGGAATGAGAGATGAAAATCTCTCATCTCTTTCGTGCCCAATTATTTTTAATAACTAGAACTTCATGCATGCATGCATGATCCGCTCCCTATGGCATCCTACCCACGAGATAACGGTGAAACCATAGTATAAAGGACCGGACATGCATGTCTTCCATGAAGGTTAGAGCAAATATTAGGAAAGGACGGATAAGGATCTAGAGGAAGAAACTTCGTTTCTTCCCAATCATCATAATCCCTTTTTCTAATAGTTGCTATAACTTCTAAAAGATTTCATTTAGGGCATTGAAAGAGGTGTGACATTCAATCTTATCAAACTCCACCTTAGACCTAACCCTAGCAAGTTTCTTAACCATCATACAACTTAGTTTTTTTTAGATTCAATTAAAAAACCAAGTTTCTATAACTTCTAAAAGTTTTTTTTAGTTTTTTTTAGATTCAATTAAGAACATTTGGGAAAATTACACATCCCTGTGGACCGACCCGTATTCACCGGCTAGCTTCATGCGATGTCGTTCTTGATTGCGGTAAATATTTTTGATCGTTAAAAACCTACACAAATCATAAAGCTGTCACGAAATCCATGGTTATATGTTCCCACTTTCATTGAGGAATCGGAAGTGGTTGCAATAAACCAGCAACCCTTTGATATTCAGCCTTAACTTGCTGACACACCAAGCACTTTGCTACAAAGCGAGCAATCTCCCTTTCCATACCTCCCCACCAGAAATGCTGTCGTAGATCACGGTAAATCTTCGTGCCTCCTAGATTTACGGAATACGCGGAATTGAGTGCCTCCTTCATAACTTCTTCGCGAATATCTCCTTTTGGCACACACAAACGGCTACCATACCGTAACAAACCATCTTCATGAATCAATAAGTCCGTTCGAAGTCTAGCTTCAACCTGTTCTCGAAACTTTTGCAATCTTGGGTCCTTTGACTACGCTGCTTTAATACTCTCGATCAATGACGATGGTACTTGCAGCTACATCAACTGTCCCAAAGAATGCGGTAGCACGATCTCCAACTCGAATCTCCGAAAGTCTTCGATAAGTTCCTTCTGTGCAGTCGACATCTGAATTGCTGGCGATCGACTAAGCGCATCCGGCACTACATTAACTTTCCTCGGATGGTACTTAAGATCAAGATCATAGTCAGCCATCAGCTCCAACCATCTACGCTGCCTCATGTTAAGCTCTTTCTCATGAACACGTACTTTAGGCTTTTGTGATCGGTGAATATTTCGACCCTTTCGCCCAATAAGTAGTGTCTCCAAATCTTCAAAGCAAAAATCACAGCTGCTAGCTCCAAATCATGAGCTGGGTAATTCTTCTCGTGGATCTTCAACTGTCTCGATGCGTAAACTATAACTTTTCCATGCTGCATCAAAACGCATCCCAAACCTTTCCCAGATGCGTCGCTGCGAATCACCAATTCTCCGGAACCATCTGGTACGGTCAAAATAGGAGCGGTTATCAATCTCTGCTTCAACACCTCAAAAGCTGACGCACACTTATCCATCCACACAAATGGTACTTCCTTGCGCGTAAGCTTGGTCAAAGGCTTAGCCAAACGAGCAAAATTCTCCACGAACCTTCTGTAATACCCGGCAAGTCCAAGAAAGCTTCTGATCTCAGCAACGTTCTTCGGAATCGGCCAATCTCGAACTGGTGCAATCTTTTCGGGGCCACGGCAATTCCATCTCCGGATACGACGTGCCCCAAAAGATTCACATCTTCAAGCCAAAACTCGCACTTGCTCATCTTTGCATATAATCTTTCTTGCCTCAATGTCTGCAGTTTGATCTTCAAGCGTTCCGCATGCTCTTCAATGCTCCTCGAGTAGACCAGAATATCATCGTGAATACCACTATAAACTGGTCGAAGAACGGTGAAAAGATTCGGTTCATCAAGTCCATAAATATCGCCGGTGCATTCGTGACTCCGAATGGCATCACTAAATACTTGTAATGTCCATGCCAAGTTCGGAACGCAGTCTTGCAAATATCTTCTGATTTAACTCGGACCTGATGATATCCGGACCGCAAATCCAGCTTTGAGAATACTCTCGCGCCACTAAGCTGCTCGAACAATTCGCCAATGCGAGGGATCGGGTACTTGTTCTTAATAGTCACCCGGTTTAATTCTCGATAATCGATGCACATCCTCCTTGTGCCATCTTTGCTCTTTACTAGAAGAACTGGAGCTCCCCAAGGTGAATTGCGTGAATTCAAACCTTCTGTAGCAATTCGGTAACTTGCTTCTTTATTTCTTCCAACTCCACTGGTGCCATCGGATAGTACGCCTTTGAGATTGGTGCTGCACCAGGAACAAGATCGATCGCGAACTCCACATTTCGTTTTGGCGGTAAACCCGAGATGTCCTCGAACACGTCCATGAACTCTCAAACTACAGCTGGCGCTTCCTCCTTATCAACTTCCATTGACGAAAGAACATTGCTTGTCGGCCTAGCCCTAACTCGACTAGCCCAACAGAACTGCTACCTCCAGCAAAACAAACTCCGGATGTCCGGGAATATGGAAAATCACTTTCTTTGCCCTACAATCAATGTGAGCATGGAAAGTGCCAAGAAAATCCATTCCCAAGACAACAACAAACAAAGAGATGCACCAGAATTGAATAATTCTAATACAGGGAAGACATGATTAAGTAGGATACCTAAAACGATTTCACCTGAAGCCAAACACTGAAGAAGATAAGCACGGTAAACAGAATTCAAGCTTGCGATAAAACATGAACTGGAAAGAAAGAGAAGCAAAGTAATATAACGACCATGAAACAAGGAAGTGAATCAAGACTAGGATTCCAAGTTACTTAAATAGAGTACCGCATTGTAACCATGCTGCAGTTCATAGTTACAATCACATAACTCCACTCAAGTCGCCCAAATCCTAGTATCAGAATCCAAGGGACAAGGAGAAACAATAGGGAACCAAAAGGTTTCAAGTTGAGATACAAAGAGGTTTGCATATCATCAAGATGACGATCAAGAGAAAGATAAGATTCAAGAATCACGAGAACAAGGTGGCAGGACATGTTCCTAATTACGAGTTTTCCGATTCGTGTATTGGGTCCAATACCTAACTACAAAAGAATCAAACCCGATTAACCTAAATCCTATGGCTCTGATACCAAACAAACCCTGTCACGCCCCGCTTCCCAGAGTGCGCTAAGATCGGCACGTGACAGAGCCAACCATGCTACCTGTGGCTTGGAAACATCCTTCCACAGTCACATTACAGCTGTCTGGGAGATATCAAGAACAGGAAAATAAAATAAGTATCTAGTACATGTCTATATGCCATAATAAACGAGTCAAGAAATAATATGCGGAAGCAATAGAAACAAAACACCTGGAAATTAAAACTGGATACTCACTGCTCGGCCTGACGGCGGAAAATAGTCCTGATCAGCCTGCAACAAAGGTAGAGGATCTGGGCCATGCAAAACCCAGACGTCAGTGCGTCATAATATCAAGCAATAATAAAATCAAGGAGTAGCAAGGCATGCAGGTATGCGTATGAACGGTAAAACAGGTATAACGGTAATATAAATAGTAACAGTGAAGGGTAAGGCACAGATGATGTGCGGTGAGTAATCTAAACTGGTCTACTGGGTTAACTACTCTCAAGTCTTTGAAATCAATTTGATGAATCATCGATGTAACTCAATAGTATCCTGTGCGTGCCCGGGATCACAGTGAAAATTCTCGGGCTGAAACCGAGACATGCTGCTAGGCACTGAAGGAAAAGGGTAACGATGAATGATGTCCACGGCATCATCCCAAGGCTGGCCTAGCCTCTAAAAGGTAGTGGATAACGATGGATGATATCAACATCATCATCCCAAGGCTGGCCTAACCTCTAAAACTGATCAGTAAAAGTATCGAACAGTCGAGTTACAAGTCAGGTTTCGTCATTGATTTCTCCATACCCCCAGGTTGTGTATTCAAGTCAGGTATTGATAAATCTGGAGCTAATGCCAACACAGGGTCAAGCAAGTACAGGTTTGTCTGAATAGACAACAGGAAATGTTCGTAGGGACAATAGGTCAAGATTGTTGGCATTAATAACAAGATCAGGTAACAGGTCAAGCTATGGTACATCAGGTCATGTCAGGTACTGAACAAGTATCAATCATGTCAAGGAGTTTACAGGTATCCAGTCGTGTCAAGTAGTAGTGTATCAAGTCATGTTAGGGGTGCACAAGTATCACGTGGGTGCTCATAATCAAACTATAATAAGTATGGGTACACAAAATAAGTATGGTGTACTAATATAACAATAAAATGGAATAATGTGATATGGTATGCAAATAGATATAATTTCAAGGATATGGATGCACAGTTATCGATTAGGGTTACATTTATAGTTCCAATATTAATTAGGTTACAATTTATTAAACATGGAGTGTTAATATCACAGTATTATGTAGTAATGTGATCTATGGATGCAATTATATGTATCTTAAATGCGATGGATGCAAACGGGTATCCGAAAAGTTATAAAACTATAATGTGGGATGTACAACTAAGCAATATGTGATATAAATATTAATATAATAATATTAATATGGATAGCATATTCAAAGCGATTAATAACTATAAAAGTGGTATTGATTAACCATGCACAAGAAAGTTCCGTTCAGAAATTCAGCGTCACCCTGATTTGTAAAATAGCTTAAAAATAACAAACTTTCTCCAAAAGGGACGTGTCTTATACCAAAACAAAAATAATTCAATAAGGTTTTAATTTTTATAAGTATAAGAATCTCAGCTTGTCCTTACAAAAAGTTATGAACATTCGAAATTGAAAGTTTGCTGCTGGAATTTCCCTGGACAGCAGTTTAAAGATATTTTCATTTGCATTTTACGTTATTTAAAAAATTTATTTTGCAAGTAAATATTTCATATAGTTATAGTATTCTGGGTCAGCTTCATAACGAACTAAAGAATGTATACTAATAATTTTTCTATGATTTATAATGAATTTTATAAGGTAAGGTGTACAGTAAACTTCAGATTTGTCGTATCCGCTTTTCAACGACGTTTCATGTGTAAACTATAATATTTTCAAATGTATAATATTATAAAATGCAGATTATACACTAATTAAAGATAATAATAAGAAATATTACGACGATATATATTTTAAATGATATGGATGCAGTATAATGTAATCTAGTATGTCACAAGATAAGTTTTCATGATCTAGATTTAAAATGATATAAACGGATGCAAACGGAACATCGAAACGTTATAAAATTAAACATGGGGTACTAGATTTAAACTATAGGTATGGTATTTATTTAAATAGGTATATAATGAGTTATATAGCATGTAGCAAGATTGACTTGCCTAGACGGAGCAAGAACGGATGTGTACGGACCGTCCTTCGTCGGCGAAATGTCGCGACGCGCGCACGGTACACGGAACGGTTCCAAACAACGCACGAGGGTAATCACGCAAGTCAGGTACGTTCACTGGATCACTCGGATCGTCTGCGACGAGCACGGCTCCGGCGGTGATCACCTGAATCAAAAAAACAAGATCATGAAAAAGAAAGAAAAAAGAAGAAGAAGTAAGAAGAACAGGCTGTGAATTAAATAAGGAAAGAAAAATTTAAATAAATAAAAAATATATAAATATATATATGCAGAGAGGAGAGAGAGAGAAAGGGGTTGTTAGTTTGTTAGGAAATTAGATTTAAAATTTTAAAAGATTTTTAGATTTAAAATTTTAGATAAGAGATTTCAGTTTTTTAAAGAAATCGTATGAAAATATTTAAACTAAAATTTAAAATTACATAAATTGAATTTTGGCGGGATACAAAAATATTTCAAAACGCGCCCGGGTAGGGTCTAAAAATTCAGATTTAAAATACGAAAAATATGTGCGACTTTCAAAATTCAAAATGAATGCTCAGGTAACGAAAATGCATACCCCCAAGAACGGATGCACGTACGTGCGCATAGCCATCCAAACACGTCCGTTTCACTGAACGGGACGAGAACAAGATGCGCGGATGCTACCACAGGGTTAGGGTTATCATGCATGCCATGCAATATATTTTTAAAGTATTTTATGTGACTTAAAATTTTATATTATAAAAATTCAAATGCCAGATAAAATGCCAGTATGCACTAAACATGAAAATGCACCAGTCTACGTAATAAGTCAGGATAATTCATAAGTATGAATCAAATAAGTTCAAGCAAGCGGGTCGGGTCGAATGCAATGTAAAATGTAAAATACTATTCGCACCCAAAACACGATAAATCAAGAAAATACCACAATTAAGGAAATACGAGAACTGGAATTGGTATAAATGAACTAGGTTGTTACAACAGAGCGTAACCACCGTTGTATATTCTTTATTCATTTGTATCTAGTTAAAACCTCCATCAACAAGACTATGTATATTTGGTAGCCCTAGAGACCGGTTTGTATATTGTTTGTATCTCGAGTTGAGACTTGTATATAGTCCTATGTTGGATTTGATAATTTTTCGGTTTTCTTTATTTTCTTTTTGTGTTGATCTTCACTTTGGGCGTCGTATATTTGTATTCATGTGGTTGTTTCCGCCAATTGGCGAAGAGCTAGCTCCTGCTTCGGGATGCCTATACTATTGTTGTTATGTTTTGTTTTTGGATCAAAATTTACAAAGGAGGTGCTGCCCAAATTTCAAATGACGAAATTTTTTTCAACTATAGTACACAACCCACTTGTATTTTCATATAACATTACTTGTTCATCTAAAGAAAGAACTTGATTTCATTATTTTTTTGTTTCAAAATTTCACCTCCACTATTTTCCTAAAATGGTGTAGATTTCTGGGCTTTCGGCTTAGTTGGGTTACAGTGGGGTCCTATAAACTTCACGTGATTCAAGTGCCAGTCACGTTCTAATTCTGGGTCGTGACACCATTATTATCCCCCCACTCGTTCCGTCCTATTTATGTGTCGGGTCGAGGGTGGATCAGTTTGTCTTCTTTCCTCAGCTTTTTGCCGAGAAATCTACACGGTGGATCATTTGGGAACTACATGGCGCTTAGCGGTCGCGCCTCATCGATCTCCATAGCCACGTAGTGATCCTCGAGCGCTTTAATTTTCGAGCATATCTTCAGATGACGTCGGCGGATTACTGATAGGACGACGTCATTATGGGACGTCGCTTCGCCTGCCCGGATCGTCGTGACGCCGAGCTGGTCGTCGAGTTCATGCCACGTGGCTGCATTCAGATGGCAGATATGAGATGTCGTTTCATCCGATCAGATCAGCGTGAAGGAAAGGCGACCAATGGTCGATTTCCACGTGGCGCCACATAGATCGTTGGTCGCGGCGCTTTGTTTTGGGGGGAGAGGATCTGTGCCACAGGATGGCCTTCGCTAAGGGTATAAATAGGGGTGGTCTGCCCTAAGGAAACACCTTTGCTCACACTCTCTCCTGCTGTCTTTGGATTCTCAGCGCTCCCGCTTTTAGGTCGGCTTTGCAGTTCAAAACCTTTTTCAACTCTCCCTTCTTTTGAATACGGTCAGATGTCTTTCTCTGATCTCCTAGTTGATGTAGTTAGGGTAGAGTTTGGCGTTGAGGCCTCGTCCTTTGAAGCCGAGTATAGTGAGTTTTCTTTGTCTTCTTCGGCTTTTGATTGCCGAGGAAGCTCTTCTTTTGCCGTGTCGGGTTCGCCCCTAAGGGGTGGCGATTTCTCTGTTCCTTAGGGTCGAAGGGCCAAGAAGACCTCTAAGGTGCACATCAAGAATGCACATGGCGCTGCCTTGGTGTTGAACAAGTTGGGCAAGCTTTCGAACATACGAGTTCACTTGCACATTCTCTCTGGCTACACGCTTTGTTTGGTCAGGAAGGGTGAACGAGCAAACTAGGTATAGGGTAATGAGGTTGCCCTGTACTTAGAAGCGTTCCGACCAAGGATGCGTCTTCCCTTTTCGCCTGAGGTTTGTGCAGCCCTTTATTGTTTCCAACTCGCCCTGTGCCATCTAGTTTCAAATTCGTGGAGGATTCTCCTCGAATTCCTTATCCGACTCAAAATCGATCGAATTCCTTTTAACTTAGGGCTTATCTTGGCCTTTCTCTGCTACGAGAACCATCCGAACACCCGCAAGGACGAGCCGAGTTGGGTGTATTTTTTCTTTAAGAAGCACAACGGTAGGATGGACGGGTCAGGGATAGTAGTCGTCTCTTCTTCCATCCATGAGTGGAAGGAGAAGTTTATCTTCGTCGATCCTCTAATGGGAGAGGACTGGCCGGTGCCCACCGAATGGAATAGGGCGGATTTCCCGAAGGCCAAGTTACCGAATACCTCGGAGGCGGGGATTGTGTTCCGGTGGCAGCTGATCCAGCGCATCGACGCCTTGCTTTTCGAGCAAGCCCTGGGTTGGGCAGGACTCAGTCCTGCGTGCTTCCTTGGTATGCTAGGTCTCGGCCGCTTAATTTAGACTTGATATATTTTGTTGCTTTTGTTAGTGATATATGCTCTAGAGGACATTATTGTATAGTACTGGGTTGTATATTACATTTTGGAAGCTTGGGATATACACAGATATAATAACAGTTTTGCTCAATATGATAGTATGCTATCTTCTTTGATTCTATCTTAACATGCGTATATGTTTCTTTTAACATATTGCTAATACATGTTGATAGAGCTGCTAGGATCTTTGCTTGACTAACAGTGTTGTTGGCAGTCATACTAGTGGGGGCTGTGTAGTCTATAAGCACATCCTTAAACTTGTCCCTAGTCGTAGGATTATCGAGACAGGGCATCGATACTCCAGAGTAGACTAGTGTATACGCTTCTTATCCCCGTCAGGGGAGTGGCTTGTCCCACAGCCATTGGTATACGGTACCAGAGATAGTATACAGGTGCTCATTAGGTTATGAGTTACACTGGACATACTCAATGGGAACGCTGGTTGGTATTATACCTATAGTCAGTTAGCAGTTCCCCAGTGACATGAGTACAGGTTAGTCTATTGACTTGACATCACAATTCGTCTCGAGTGTGTTCCCACTGTACTTAGATTACTACCCTATTATGGCTCAAATGAGTTGTGCAAACAGGTAGTAGTTGGGTGCAGTCCCGAAGCACTTGGAGGCAGTAGGGGATAGAAGGGATTCGTGTCACGCCCCGCTTCCCAAAATACGGAAGACGAGGGATGACTAGGCCAGCCATGCTCCTACGGTCAAGGAATCATCCCGCCGTAGTCACACTTCGGCTTCTAGCATTGCATGGTAATCAGTAAATAAAGCGCAGTGGCAAAGGAATCACATCACTAATCTATTACATTGATATTCCATTGTTCACAAATTACAGATAACAAGAACAGATATTAACCAGAGACAAACTTACGATCACTTTTATGGAAAGCAGAAAATAGAAAGTACACCAGTCTAAATCTCCGTGAACTCGAAGGGTAGATCCGTCTCCTGTGCTGGTCCTTCCGCGGGATCTGAGCATGCATACTCAGGTCGTCAGAGCGACACAATAACAATTATATTATAATGAGGTGAAACAGGTATATGAGGTAATACTGGTATAAGAACAATGCGAGTAATCACTATGTCACTATATGATGCAGAATATGTTATATGTCCCTATCGGTCTCTAGGTCGAGTTTGAAATCACATAGTGGAAGGAGGATCATGTTTAACAGGAGTCTCGTACATACCCGAGACAACGGCCCACATGCTCGGGACATAACCCTGTCAGCCGGATCGCTAGATCCTATCCTACATGTATCAGTATCTCTGTTCGAATGATCATCCTCGAAATACGGTCCCGCTAAATACGATACTCTTTCCACTTTGATTTCCCCTTTTTCCCCAGGTTCTCACTAGCTATGATCTTGATCTAGTTATGTACAAGTATATCAATGGCACGATTTTTATCACTGTTCACTGTATCAATCACTGTCACAAATGTTCATTTTCCATTGATGTACATGTCACAACTAAACCAGCATCTGTCACGTACGATAATGCAATGTCCACGCGTACTAACACTGAGTATATGGCAAGGGTATGATATATGTATGTATGCTACCGATGAGTTCTGTATATTATGAATTAGCAAGCATGTCATGAAAATAAATTGTACAAATTAACATGTTAAGAATTCAGTACAAATGATGTAGGTAAGATACATAGAACCATCAGTCGGTAATTCACCAAAATTTGTTTCAGTTCAATCGGAGTTTCGGTTCTCAAGATATAGCTATTTCAGTTTTAAGTGCTCGCGGCTGGAAATTCAGTTTCAGAACTGAACGTCCATTTTACGGCACGAATTGCACCCAGTTGGGCTCAGAATTTAGTGATGTCACAGTTAAATGAAATTTAGGGTTTTCGATAAAGTATTCAACGCAACAGACGGATCCTCAATCGCATCTGTACGTTGAAAGTTATAACCAGTTTAATCTCAGGGTGTCATTTTAGAATCTGTTCTGGACAGATATACGTTCTGCCCTTTTAATTACATTTTAAAATAACAAACGGCGATGGATCGGGGTGAAACCACTTGTTTTGCTTAGCTAACAGAATTATCTCTAATCCAATGTAAAGTTCCGCGAAGTATGATTTCAGGAAACACAGTAACGCAGGTCCTTTGAACAGAAAACAATAATCAGAAACGCTCTGGACTGCAGTCCAGAGTCGTGTTCCGACCCAGATATCATCATGATTACAGAACAGAAATCATTAGGATTTTCCATAGGGTTAAAGTTTGTCAAGTCGGGTTCGATTTAAGCCCTAGAACACATCAATCCATTATGCATATGATTTATGGTGATTTTATCCGTTTTCAGGCACGAGAAACTTTCTAGTTTTAATGGCATATTTGGGGGTATCAATTTTTGTTACAAACAATCGTATTTTCCAGAGATACTTATACACAATATTCATTATAAAGTGGGCCAATAGAATGTATCAGTTTCCGTCAAAATAAACCATTATTCCCATGAGAGACCAGCATCGAACACTTATGTCATATTATGTATCGGTATTCGGCAAATCCGTAAACTAGATATTTTAGGTTTATATTACTAATATTTTAGCATGAAGCAAGTAAACACTTGCCTGGTAACGACTCGGGGTCACGGGGAAGCAACGTCGTCACAAACACGCGTTGTACGCCGCGGAACTAGTTCACGCGAGCTTCGATCGAAACACAGGTTTTTCGTCGGAGTTTCCCGGAGTCGTCTTGCGTGCGCTGGAAACTTAGGGTGGCTCTGTGGTTCACTTGGGACTCGCTGGGGTCGACGATGGTCGGCCGTGGTCGCTCCGGCGACGTGCACAGTGCACGTGCAGGGGGTTTTCTCTTTTGGAGAGAGAGAGAAAGGGAGAGAGCAGTGGGGTTGGCTTTGTGGTGATGGTGATGTTGCTGAGGAGGTTAGAGAGTCTCAGAGTGGTTCAGGCGAAGTGTTGGGAGGCTCGTCGGCGTCGGTCGAAGGTGGCCGAGAGGGCGCGAGTGGGTAGATGTGCAGGGGAAAAGTTCGGCAGATGGAAGTGGAGGCTGCAGTGGTCGTGGAGTTGGTAGGGGAGAACTGAGAGAGGAGGACGAGGTGGTGTGGCCGTCGGCGACGTCGCCGTCGTCGGGGGTCGAGGTCTGAAGTTTAGCAGTGGGTTCGTAGGGGGTTCGTGGGGGAAAACTTTGAGGGATTGAGAGAGTTTTGAGGAGTTGGAGGTGAGGAGTTGGAGAGCGTGAGTCAGAGGGAGTCGTGGTCGGGGGTCACGGGGACGTGGGCAATGGCGCGGGCGACGTGGGGAAGTTCGGCGCGAAGTGGGCGACGTGAGAAGTTGAGCGGGGAAAAAAAAATTTTAGAAGGAAGAAGAGATAACGAGCGGGCCGGGTAAGGGAATGAAGGCGGGCCGGGGATGGATTTGGGCCGATGGAATAAAAATGACTGAAGAAGAAAAATGAAAAGAGTTGCGGGCTGAGAAAGATATTGGGCCGAGGGTTTTTGTAAAAAGGATTTATATTAAAAAAGATTTGAATGGGCTGGGGGAAATTCTAAAGAAGGGGCCGGGTTTAAGTGTAAATTTTGATTTTATTTTGGGTTTTAAGTTTAGGTTTTAGTTTGGTTTTTTCCAATTTTGTTTTAAATCTTGGGTTTTAAATTTTTAGGGTTTAAAAAAATAAATATTTAGTTTAAACGACCAATTCAGTTATAAGAAGGAGAATAAAAGAGAGTCACTAGAATTTAGAAAAAGAATTTTATTTAGAACGGAAACGGGGATTTACATCATACCCCCCTTAACAAAAATTTCGTCCTCGAAATTTGACAAGAATGCAAGGATACAAGGTACTAAACAAAAAGATGTGGATAACGATCACGGATGTCTTCCTCCCGCTCCCAGGTGGATTCTCCTGGGGAACGACCGCCCCAAGACACTCGGACTAACGGAATAACCTTATTCTTCAGCACTTTCTCTCTGCGGTCGAGAATGGTAGTAGGCTGCTCCTCGTACGATAAGTCAGTACCCAAAACTAGCTCTGAATGGTCCAGGACATGGCTCTCGTCTCGAACGTAACGCCGCAACTGTGACACATGGAAGGTATTGTGCACACCAGCTAGCGATGGAGGCAAGGCAAGTCGATAAGCCACCTCTCCTACTCGCTCTAGCACCTCAAAAGGTCCGATAAAGCGGGGACTAAGCTTTCCCCGACCTCCGAACCTGATAACTCCACGAGTAGGGGAAATCTTCAAGAACACATGATCTCCGATTTCGAACTCAAGTGCCCTTCTGCTGGTATCTGCCCAACTCTTCTGTCGATCCTGAGCCGCCTTGATACGCTGTCTGACCATTTGGACTTTGTCAACTGTCTGAACAATGAGTTCGGGGACTAGTAGTCTTCGTTCTCCCACATCATCCCAACATACTGGAGATCGACATTTCCGCCCGTATAATGCTTCAAAAGGGGCCATCTGAATACTAGCTTGATAACTATTGTTATAAGAGAACTCAACTAGATGCAGATGGTCCTCCCAGGAACCTTGAAAGTCCAGCATGCAGGCTCTCAACATGTCCTCGAGCGTCTGAATCGTACGCTCGGATTGTCCATCCGTCTGTGGGTGATAAGCTGTGCTGAAATTAAGGCGGGTACCCAAGCTTTCCTGTAAGCTCTTCCAAAAGTGCGACAAGAATCTCGTGTCCCGGTCTGACACAATGCTGACTGGAACACCGTGAAGTCGTACGATCTCCTGCATATATCTTTCCGCCAAAGATTCTGTCGACTGCCCTACTCGGAAGGGTAGAAAGTGTGCAACTTTTGTGAGGCGATCGACGATAACCCAAATGGCGTTATTGCCCCTAAGGCTCCGTGGTAAGGCCGTCACGAAATCCATGGTAATGTGCTCCCACTTCCATTCCGGTATCGGCAGGGGTTGTAACAGCCCTGCTGTCCTCTGATGCTCCGCCTTTACCTGCTGACATACCAAGCACCTGGATACGAACCTCGCAATTTCCCGTTTCATTCCGTTCCACCAAAAGTGCTGCTTGAGGTCCTGATACATTTTTGTACTTCCCGGATGCACAGAATAAGCTGAACTGTGTGCTTCAGCCAACACTTCTTCTCGAACACCTCCTTTAGGTACGCAGAGTCTGCTACCGAATCTCAGTGAGCCATCTTCATGTATAGTCAATTCCGTTCTCAATCCAGCTTTCACTTCCTCTCTGAACTTTTGTAATCGGGGATCGTCCGCTTGCGCAGTCTTGATGCGGTCCACCAGAGAAGATTGCACCTGCAGTTGCCAAAGTTGACTGAGTGCGTTCGGCGTAACGACCTCAAGTGCAAGTCTCTGGAATTCCTCAATAATACTCCTCTGATCGGTCAACATCATGACCGCTGGCTTGCGACTGAGCGCATCTGGTACAACATTCACCTTCCCCGGGTGATACTGAAGGTCCAAATCGTAATCTGCCATCAGCTCTAGCCATCGGCGCTGCCTCATATTCAATTCCTTCTGGGTGAAAACATACTTCAAACTTTTGTGATCTGTGTACACCTCCACTTTCTCACCCAATAGGTAGTGCCTCCAAATCTTCAATGCAAAGACTACCGCAGCTAACTCCAAGTCATGTGTAGGGTAGTTCTTCTCGTGGTTTCTCAGTTGTCGAGAGGCGTAAGCAACCACACGTCCGTGCTGCATCAAAACACAGCCTAAATCCTTCCCTGAGGCATCACTGTGTATCACCAAACCACCTGAATCATCTGGTACAGTAAGTATAGGCGCCGTGGTTAACTTCTGCTTTAGTGTGTCGAAAGCCTGAGTGCACTCCTCTGCCCATGTAAACGGCACGTCCTTCCGAGTCAGTCGCGTCAATGGTTCCGCGATTCTGGAGAAATCTTGAACGAATCTCCGATAGTAACCTGCCAATCCCAGAAAACTCCTGATCTCGGCCACTGACTTCGGCGTCGGCCAATCTCTGACAGATTCTATCTTCGCCGGGTCAACCGAGATGCCTTCGCCTGAAACAATATGTCCCAAAAACTGTACCTTGTCGAGCCAGAACTCACACTTGCTTAGCTTCGCATACAGCTTCTCCTCCCGAAGAATTTGTAGGACCGTGCGCAAATGTTCAGCGTGCTCCTCCTGAGTCTTCGAGTAAACAAGTATGTCGTCGATAAACACAACGACAAACGTGTCTAAGTATTTCGCGAACACCCTGTTCATCAAGTCCATGAATATTGCTGGGGCGTTGGTAACGCCGAACGGCATCACAAGGAACTCGTAATGTCCGTATCGGGTCCTGAAAGCTGTCTTGCACACATCCTCGGCTGCTACCCTGATTTGATGATACCCGGAACGGAGGTCCAACTTCGAGAAAACCTTGGCTCCACTTAGTTGATCAAATAAGTCGTCAATGCGCGGTATTGGGTACTTGTTCTTTATGGTAACCTTGTTAAGCTCCCGGTAATCTATACACATCCGCAACGATCCATCCTTCTTCTTTACCAATAGAACTGGTGCACCCCACGGTGAAGCGCTTGGCCGGATGAATCCTTTCTCCAATAGTTCTTCAACCTGTTTCTTCAATTCCGCCAATTCAACTGGTGCCATTCTGTATGGGGCCCTGGATACTGGGGCTGTACCTGGAGTCAAGTCGATTGAGAACTCCAAAATTCGAGGAGGTGGTAGACCTGGTAAATCCTCGGGAAAAACGTCCAGAAAGTCCCGAACAATTTCTGGGGCTGGGCTCCTATCAATCTCCATAGATGTCAGCTCCTTAGGCTTTGCTCTGTATTTAGCTGGCTCCAAAGATTCGCTTCCGCCCTCGAAAATGAACTCCGGATGATTGGGAATGCGGAAGATCACATTCCTTGCACGACAATCGATAACAGCATGAAAAGTGCTCATCCAATCCATCCCAAGAATTGCGTCGTAACTGCCTGTCCCAATTACGAGGAAATTCGCATAGAATTCCCTGCCGCACACTACAACCGGGCATAATCTACATTCTCGGCTAGATATAATAATGCCATTACTCGTATGAATTTCCCATCCCTTAGTTAGTGGTTCATGTGGTATTGAGTGTGTAGTAGTGAAATGCTCAGACAAGAAACAATGCGATGCTCCCGAATCAAAAAGTACTCTAGCTGGTAAGGAATGCACGAGTAGAGTACCTGTAACCACATCTCCTGACGCTTCCGCCTGCTCGGCGGTCAAGGTGAAAGCCCGTCCCTGACCGCGACCTGTAAATGATTGTCTCTGCTCCTGCGGCCTCTGCTGTGACGGTCCAGAACCTGCCTGTGCCTCTGCTCGCTCAGGGCAACTGCCAATCTTGTGCTGACTAGAACCGCAAATCAAACACTGTCCCTTGGCACGGCGACAGTCCTTCTGTGTATGTCCTCCTCTACCGCAATAGCCGCAAGTCACGCCCTGTCTCTGGGGGCGCTGTTGTGGTACAAACGGGCGCTTCATTTGCGTCGTCCCTGGCCTGTGAACCGGTATGGCTCCTCGAGATGGCGTGTGGGTACGTGCTGGAACGACTGGGGGTCTCCTGAACTTGTTAATCAGTTGCTCCTGAACTCTCGCCGCATTGAGTACCTGTGCGAAAGTCTGCAGATCCAACGAAGCAATCAACTGCTGCAACTCAAAATCTAACCCCTGAAGGAAACGCCTGGCCCTGGTGACCTCTGAGGCGACCATGTACGGAGCGAAACGACTCAAGCGGTTGAACTCTGCCGCATAAACATCCACTGGGCGTCCATTCTGCTTCAAAAGAATAAACCTCTCCTCCATTTCTGCCTTGGCTGTGGAAGGAAAGTAATGATCTAGGAAGCACTCCTTAAACTTGCTCCATTCGATCGGCCTGTCAAGTCTGCTCTCTTCCACCGACCACCATGTGCGGGCCTCGTCTTCTAATTGTATCTTTATCACGTTCACTCTGTCTTCCTCTGGAATCCTGGCGGCAGTCAATAAATTCTCCATGTTCACCAACCATTGCTCCGCCTCAAGGGGTTCAGCTAGCCCTGTGAACGCAGCTGGGTGTAACCGTCGGAAGTCTGCTACTGTACCAGCCCTAGCATGATAAGCTGGAAGAACAACGCTCTCGGAGGCGGTAATAAATGCGGAGGGTCCTCCTGTGGCGGTAATCGCCCTGAGTCCCTCAGTGAGCAAGTCGGTCTTCCTCTCCTGAGCTTCCGCGAGAGTAGTCAGTGCGCTGAGCATCCTTTCCGTGCGGTCCTGAGTGCTGGAGTCCGAGGAGGGGTCGTTCGGGGACGTCATATCACTGGAAGATTCAAAAGGATAGGATCAGATTCAAGGATGGAAATTAAGAGTAGTGAAACAAGAATAACGTAATATTGCATAGTGAATGTTATCCCTTGATACTAAACACAGGCTCTGATACCAACTAAACCATGTCACGCCCCGCTTCCCAAAATACGGAAGACGAGGGATGACTAGGCCAGCCATGCTCCTACGGTCAAGGAACCATCCCGCCGTAGTCACACTTCGGCTTCTAGCATTGCATGGTAATCAGTAAATAAAGTGCAGTGGCAAAGGAATCACATCACTAATCTATTACATTGATATTCCATTGTTCACAAATTACAGATAACAAGAACAGATATTAACCAGAGACAAACTTACGATCACTTTTATGGAAAGCAGAAAATAGAAAGTACACCAGTCTAAATCTCCGTGAACTCGAAGGGTAGATCCGTCTCCTGTGCTGGTCCTTCCGCGGGATCTGAGCATGCATACTCAGGTCGTCAGAGCGACACAATAACAATTATATTATAATGAGGTGAAACAGGTATATGAGGTAATACTGGTATAAGAACAATGCGAGTAATCACTATGTCACTATATGATGCAGAATATGTTATATGTCCCTATCGGTCTCTAGGTCGAGTTTGAAATCACATAGTGGAAGGAGGATCATGTTTAACAGGAGTCTCGTACATACCCGAGACAACGGCCCACATGCTCGGGACATAACCCTGTCAGCCGGATCGCTAGATCCTATCCTACATGTATCAGTATCTCTGTTCGAATGATCATCCTCTAAACACGGTCCCGCTAAATACGATACTCTTTCCACTTTGATTTCCCCTTTTTCCCCATGTTCTCACTAGCTATGATCTTGATCTAGTTATGTACAAGTATATCAATGGCACGATTTTTATCACTGTTCACTGTATCAATCACTGTCACAAATGTTCATTTTCCATTGATGTACATGTCACAACTAAACCAGCATCTGTCACGTACGATAATGCAATGTCCACGCGTACTAACACTGAGTATATGGCAAGGGTATGATATATGTATGTATGCTACCGATGAGTTCTGTATATTATGAATTAGCAAGCATGTCATGAAAATAAATTGTACAAATTAACATGTTAAGAATTCAGTACAAATGATGTAGGTAAGATACATAGAACCATCAGTCGGTAATTCACCAAAATTTGTTTCAGTTCAATCGGAGTTTCGGTTCTCAAGATATAGCTATTTCAGTTTTAAGTGCTCGCGGCTGGAAATTCAGTTTCAGAACTGAACGTCCATTTTACGGCACGAATTGCACCCAGTTGGGCTCAGAATTTAGTGATGTCACAGTTAAATGAAATTTAGGGTTTTCGATAAAGTATTCAACGCAATAGACGGATCCTAAATCGCATCTGTACGTTGAAAGTTATAACCAGTTTAATCTCAGGGTGTCATTTTAGAATCTGTTCTGGACAGATATACGTTCTGCCCTTTTAATTACATTTTAAAATAACAAACGGCGATGGATCGGGGTGAAACCACTTGTTTTGCTTAGCTAACAGAATTATCTCTAATCCAATGTAAAGTTCCGCGAAGTATGATTTCAGGAAACACAGTAACGCAGGTCCTTTGAACAGAAAACAATAATCAGAAACGCTCTGGACTGCAGTCCAGAGTCGTGTTCCGACCCAGATATCATCATGATTACAGAACAGAAATCATTAGGATTTTCCATAGGGTTAAAGTTTGTCAAGTCGGGTTCGATTTAAGCCCTAGAACACATCAATCCATTATGCATATGATTTATGGTGATTTTATCCGTTTTCAGGCATGAGAAACTTTCTAGTTTTAACGGCATATTTGGGGGTATCAATTTTTGTTACAAACAATCGTATTTTCCAGAGATACTTATACACAATATTCATTATAAAGTGGGCCAATAGAAGGTATCAGTTTCCGTCAAAATAAACCATTATTCCCATGAGAGACCAGCATCGAACACTTATGTCATATTATGTATCGGTATTCGGCAAATCCGTAAACTAGATATTTTAGGTTTATATTACTAATATTTTAGCATGAAGCAAGTAAACACTTGCCTGGTAACGACTCGGGGTCACGGGGAAGCAACGTCGTCACAAACACGCGTTGTACGCCGCGGAACTAGTTCACGCGAGCTTCGATCGAAACACAGGTTTTTCGTCGGAGTTTCCCGGAGTCGTCTTGCGTGCGCTGGAAGCTTAGGGGGGCTCTGTGGTTCACTTGGGACTCGCTGGGGTCGACGATGGTCGGCCGTGGTCGCTCCGGCGACGTGCACAGTGCACGTGCAGGGGGTTTTCTCTTTTGGAGAGAGAGAGAAAGGGAGAGAGCAGTGGGGTTGGCTTTGTGGTGATGGTGATGTTGCTGAGGAGGTTAGAGAGTCTCAGAGTGGTTCAGGCGAAGTGTTGGAAGGCTCGTCGGCGTCGGTCGAAGGTGGCCGAGAGGGCGCGAGTGGGTAGATGTGCAGGGGAAAAGTTCGGCAGATGGAAGTGGAGGCTGCAGTGGTCGTGGAGTTGGTAGGTGAGAACTGAGAGAGGAGGACGAGGTGGTGTGGCCGTCGGCGACGTCGCCGTCGTCGGGGGTCGAGGTCTGAAGTTTAGCAGTGGGTTCGTAGGGGGTTCGTGGGGGAAAACTTTGAGGGATTGAGAGAGTTTTGAGGAGTTGGAGGTGAGGAGTTGGAGAGCGTGAGTCAGAGGGAGTCGTGGTCGGGGGTCACGGGGACGTGGGCAATGGCGCGGGCGACGTGGGGAAGTTCGGCGCGAAGTGGGCGATGTGAGAAGTTGAGCGGGGAAAAAAAAATTTTAGAAGGAAGAAGAGATAACGAGCGGGCCGGGTAAGGGAATGAAGGCGGGCCGGGGATGGATTTGGGCCGATGGAATAAAAATGACTGAAGAAGAAAAATGAAAAGAGTTGCGGGCTGAGAAAGATATTGGGCCGAGGGTTTTTGTAAAAAGGATTTATATTAAAAAAGATTTGAATGGGCTGGGGGAAATTCTAAAGAAGGGGCCGGGTTTAAGTGTAAATTTTGATTTTATTTTGGGTTTTAAGTTTAGGTTTTAGTTTGGTTTTTTCCAATTTTGTTTTAAATCTTGGGTTTTAAATTTTTAAGGTTTAAAAAAATAAATATTTAGTTTAAACGACCAATTCAGTTATAAGAAGGAGAATAAAAGAGAGTCACTAGAATTTAGAAAAAGAATTTTATTTAGAACGGAAACGGGGATTTACAATTCGTCTCTCCCGGTATTAGGAGTTGATATCGCACTGTGTACGGTTAGCCAATACACAAAGTCCCTGGGCAGGGCAAGTGAGATTTACCGGTAGGTACACCAGTAGTTTCTCAGGGTGTATTGGGCTCTACACCGACATGACTTATTGCGCTATTAGGGGTTTGACGTTTACCACCCCCTAGGCCCAATATGCGATACTCTTAGACGAACAGACTAGAATGTACGGAGATTGTCACGGATAGGCTCAGTAGGGGTTCAGATGAGTTTGCTCGTCGGCCTTCATTTTCGACAGGTACCTGTGTAACCGTTAGGTACAGCTAGTGGCACTAACGGACTTATGGTTAAACCCACTGCCAGCGTACTGTCGAGTGTTTAGAGCCCCACATAGAGGGTTTTCCTGGTTCAGGCGAAATGATGTAAATGCCGTATGGTTTTACATGCAGGGTTCCGATCATATACATGTACTAGGTATACGGATGTTGTTCGGAGGGATAATAACAATGGGCTTAGGATTAAGCCGGATTCTAGTATTATATTATTGGATTATTTTTATCTCTTTGTATTCGTATTTTTTGCAGTACGAATACGGATATGTATATACGGTGAGGGCATTCTTGTAATTTTTACAAGAGATGCTTCTAGAAGTGGACACCTCATTTTGGTTTAATCTATTTTTGGAAAATATATTAATGAGATGAAAAATGGAGATATTTGTGACATGGTTTGAAACATGGCTAATTCTATAGTTTATTCATTTGCACTTACTACTGAAGCATGGCCATATTTTTCTATGAAAAATAATGCATGCTTGATTTGAAAATAGACTTAGCTATTCTTCACTCGCTCTTTCACTTGGTAATTCTAGTTCTCTCTCTCTCTCTCTCTCTCTCTCTCTATTGTTCTCTTCCTTCTTCCTCAAACTCTAACCTTCACATGTGTTGTGAATCTTAGGGTTCTTTGAGATAAAATAGTCCAATTAACTCTCTACATCTTCTAAGTTATCTAGATTAGCAAACTAGGAACTTTAGTTACATCATTCTTGATGTTGGAGCTTGAACCATAGAATCTCAAGTGGATCGTCTTCGACACGAGGAGGCCGATGACCGAGCTTGATCCACATCTTCTAGGAGCTCAAAAAGAGGAGAAGAAGACCCGGAGGACTAGATTCTTGGAGGTATAAAATTCTATCATAATAGTCTAGAACCTTTATGTGTTTAGCTAGTTTGGGTTTCTAAAAGATCCTGAATGTTTAGTCGATGTTGCTTGACGTAAAAATCGTTTTTGTAAATTCTGCCTCCCCACAAACCATGTGGGGTGTGTGACATCGACTTACAACTTTCGTCACTAACCCTTTCTTATTTCTCCTCGCGGAGTCCATGGACCGGTCAAAGATTATGGCCGCCTTAGCCGCCAAGGCACAGGGTAGGAAGGACAGCAGCGTCAGCTTTTCTAAGCCCGCGCCAAGAGGAACGTCTCACCATGAGCCTTCTGTGAAGACTGTCGTCCCCCTACCAGTCCCTGAGGAGCGCGGGGGAAGTGGGCATTAACAAGCCCGGGATCAGGCTCCTCGGGTAAGGTCTGAGGCGCCTTATTCTGTCGAGCCTCCGGCCAAGAGGCACAAAAAGGTGGTTTCCCGGCCGGAGTCGGCCGAGATACATATTCAGGAAGGCAATCTCTTTCTCGAGGTGCCGTCGGTACTGTCTGTAGCTGAAAGCCTCCTGGAGGATATGGAAAAAGCGGCGGGGGCCAAAATACCTCAGGATACCATGAAAGCCCAAGTCGCCGCGATAGCCCAGGAGGTCGTCCAGGTTAATGAGTTCTCCATAAATTTCCTTCAAGTAATTTTTTTCCTGTTAAGTTCCTGATGGATACTGTTTGCTTCCTTTTGCAGGTTCTCCATCACCGCGCTTTCATGGCTGCCATGGAGGTTGAAGAGGTTGCCCCGGCAATAAAAAGGGCGGGGAGACCTCTTCGCGCAAGGAATAAATCCTCGCCAGGTTGAAGGAGGCCGAGGAAAACGTTGCCTCTCTCGATTCACGGTTAGTCCTGGAGGAGCTGAAGGCCGGAAAGCTGACCGAGTCCAACCAGGCCTTCCAGGCCCAGGACGGCGAAGTCAACAAGATTTTCGATGCGATGAAGAATCAGAGAGATTCATTCAAGAAGGATGCCCAGGTAGCCAAGGATGCGGAGAAACAGACCGCAGAGAGGGCGGAGAAGGCTGTGGAGGGCTATAAATCGGGCAACCAGTTTTACCTCGATCTAGCCGACTTTGCGGCCATTTGGTGGCATAATGCCCTTGATGCCGTCAAGGAAATTATGCCTGGGCTCGATGACAAGGAGCTCCGTGTGAGGTACCCCCTCCTAGAGAAAGAGCCTAAGGGCGGACCCGCCGGGCAGATGGGCGGACATGGGACCTCGGTTGCCGCCGAGACTGCTACTGCTACTCCTTCACAGTCTAATGCGGCTACGACCTCAGGGGCCGCCGCTGAGCAGGACGGGATAATACAGCGGTGAGTGGGATATCCCCGAGAAGAAAACTTGAAGCCGCCACTCTCTTTATTTTTGTCAACCTTTGTAAGCCTCCGGGCATTTTTGTAAGGCCGAGGGCCCCCCTTTTTTTAATACTTGTAATTTTGAGTATGGAATCAATGAAGACTTTTCTGCTCATTTACAATGTCACTACTACAATATGGGGTAGCCCCTACGGCTATAGGAATCCGTAGGGGCAACTTTTTATTGCCCTTACGGATTAATCCGTAGGTTCCCATGGTTTTCCCTACGGTTTCCTACGTTTTAATTTAAAAATATTAAATCTTAAATTGATGTTTGGCCCTACGGAGCCGCAAACAAATTCCCTACGGATAAATCCGTAGGGACATGTATATGGGTATTTAATAAAAAAAAGGCACAGAAAAGCCCTACGCCTCGATCTCTTTCCTAAATTTTCACTCAATCTCTCTCGCGTCTCGATCTTGTTCCCGCGTGTCGAATTTTCTCCTCGTCGCCACTGCCCTCCGCCCGCGGCCCGCCACCACTCTCGTTCCCAAAACTTCCTCGTCGACTTCCTCGTCGTCGCCGCCCACAAATCGTCGCCGATTGCGTTGTCGACCACCGATCTCCTCCGTCGTCTCCTCCACCGCCCGCTACAGGTTAGTAAATCTCCAATTATTTATAATTTTGATGATGTTAGGGCTAAGGTTTCAGGGTTCAGGGTTCGGATATGGGTGAGGGCTAGGGTTAGGCATCGGGTTCAGTTTAGGTTTAGGTTAGGGTTAGGGTTCGGTTGGGGTTGGGGTTGGGGTTGGGGTAGGGGTTGGGGTTCGGTTTGGGTTGGGGTTGGGCTGGGGCTGGGATGGGGTTAGGGCTGGGGCTGGGGCTGGGGCTAGGGTTAGGGTTAATTAGTTAGGGTTAGGGTTAGGGTTTGGTTTAGGTTTAGGGTTAATTTGGGTTAATTAGAGGGTATGGTTAATTTGAGTTAATTAGTGATAATTTGAAAGGGTTACGGTGTTGATTAGGGTTAATTAGGTTAATTTGGGTAAATTGGGTTAAGTTTGACCTGATTAGGGTTAATTATGTTAATTTGGGTAAATTGGGTTAAGTAGGGATAATCTGTGTTAGGGTAACGATTATGGTTAATTGTGGTTAATTAGGTTAATTTGGATTATTTAGGGTTAGGGTTTATGGTGCACTAGTTTATTCAGTAGGATACTCGATGATAATGTAAACGTACAACTTTATCATAAACGCAAGAAAAATTTACCCTAAACTTGAAATTTCAAACCCTTAATAACGAAACGTAAACGTAAAACCTATTCACGTTAAATGTTCTAGTTAAAACCAATACATGATACTCAATGATAATATCAAACTTTCATATTCTCATCGATACTCATATATGAAATTCAAAGCGCAACTTAGTCCCCGTCTATCGGTTAACATACGTTCGATATTCGTCGTGACATAGAACTATACGAAGGTTGTTAAATATCGGACGGTATAGCTCGGTACTAACAACCGTCGTGTAGTCTCTATGACGAGAAGATTCAATAGTATGATAACAGATAGATTTGTCCCGTGTAGACAAGTTAGGAATGTATAAAGCAAACACCTGCATTCACTTGTGTTTTCATCCGTTTTGAGATATTTCGTCGGTACTTTTTCGCTGGTTCTCCGTGTACAAAGATAGATTAGATGTTCATTTAAACGTTGTTTCACAGTTTTGAAATGGTTATCTATTTGTTGGGAAACCGCCCGCGCGCGCAAACGCGTATGTTTTGGAAATGTGTACGTTTTAATGGAAAACGGAATGCGCGCACGAGACCGTTCTCGTTTTAAATATTTATAACCGCAAGTGCACGGCGCGTTATAGTGAGTCAGCAAGCACGGGTCGATCCGCAGGGAATTATGTATTAGGTATCGTTGTTTAAGGTTAACAAATCAATGAATTGGGGTTGTGTCACAAAAATATAAAAGAATACGAAAACAAGAAATAAGGAAAATAAGTTTAAGGAAAGAATGGTTGTGGCTTGGTTCGGAAGCTTGAATCGTGACGTTTACCTCTACACTCCCTTGGTCATGAGTTGTCCGGCCTTACCTTGATCCCGACATGTAGCACGACTTGTCAACGCGGTTGCGGAGCACAAACCGTCAAAGTCCGATATTCGCCGCAAAGCACGAAATGAGTCCGTTTTGGTCACTTACCGTTTGTATGTCCGCGCTTGGGGTATCAACACTAAGCACAAGGGTTAGCAAGCGTACCGCAACAACAAAAACACAAAGTGGTTAGCGAGAGCAAATGATTTTGGTGTTGAGTTTCCTAAGGGTATGTGAAGGTATATAGTATATGAAATAAAGAGCGTGTCAAGCCCTTATCACAACATACCATATCCTAGCTTAGCAAACTTAACACCAAATGGATCTTAACTTAAACATTGAAAATGGGGAAAGGGAATGAATACGGTATATGAGGAGGTTACAAGTAACCATGATTCAAGATACCGTATCATATCAATACATAAACAATATTCAAGTTAGAATCGTAAATTTAGCGCATGAAACATAAATAAGAGGTGGAGGAAGCAAAGCTTTTCATCTCACTTCCTCACACACACCACAACCAAATAAAAGAATTAGCTAAGCATGATTAAAGAAAGCAAGTAAAGAAGGCAAGTAAATAAAAGAAAGCAACAATTATATAAACACTTGAGACCAAGATATAAGATTTGGTGACTTGTTCAACCTCCTTAATGAAGCTCTCCAAAGAGAGCTTCAAGAGGGAAGAAAAAGAAGAAACCAATTGAAGATCACTCCCCTCAAGCCTAAACCAAAAAGAAAAGCAAAAACTAAAAAAATGTATAATCTATGAGAGTATGAGAGAATGAGAGAGCCCTCCCCTTGCCACTGATATGCTATTTATAGACCCAAAATAGGAATAAATAAACAATAAAAACATGACGAGGTGGCATCAGGGAAGGGGCTGTGAGAAAATGGGGTCCATAGGGGCCTCGGGAACCTTGCTCGCCGGATTATCAAGGAGGCTCGCCGGCCAAAAACCGAGGAGGTGGGCTCATGCTTGTATAGTGGGTTAGTGTGCACTCCAATAGCACTCTGGTTCTGTTTGCTTGGTCTAAATCAACCTGATTTGTCTTCAGAGTTTTGGAGGGAAACATTGTTGCTTTAACTCACATCAAAACTTTTAGCAATAAATGCACATAAATGCCCATCACACCAACACAAGCCAACTTGCCCAAATCATCATGCCATGGTAGCCCCAATTGGTCCATGCCCAAGAGTTTTGTGTGTTGGACCATTTATACAAAAAGTGTGTACACATCAATTTATTGCAAAAGAACTCTTGGGATATCGGTCGGTTGTCTGTTCTGTTTGCAGTGTCGTCTCCCAAACGTCATATCCATGATTTTGAGTATGTTTTCAGTGTTTTATCACGAATACCTGTAAACTGTAATAACTGAGCATACACTGATCAATAGTATCGATATATAAAAAAAGAGATAACGAATGAGCGGTATTAAAATGCAGTTTTATGTGGAGAACAAATACCCCCAAACTTATCTGTTGCTCGTCCAGAGCAATACAAAAGATCCTGGCCTCACTTTCGCAGGGAACGCGATTGCACTGAGCACGTGCAACAAGTCGTTAAACCTCTAGGTGTCCCTAGTAGGGGGAGTGTTGTCTCTTGAGAGTTTTCAGCGGATTACACCTACAAAATCCAGTCAAGTTAGTTACGGAGAAACTGTTGATTCAGATCCTAAAGTTATGAATCAAAGCTAGAAGCTCTATCACCCAAGTTAGAAACATTAAACCCTATTTTTCACTCATCACAATTTGTTTAACAAAAGCCCATACGTGTTTTTACGTGATTGTGCGGCACTGTCGATAGGTTTTTAAGAACTTGATTAGGGTCATCATGTCAAAAATTACGGACCAGAATAAACCTCTAAAGGATCACACGAGTTTAAAAGGAGTTAAGATTTTCTCAAGTTTTATTCTCCAGTTAGGTTTCAAGTCAGAATATATATCAATTTTAAAAGAGAACCTAAGTCTTATTTTTCACTCCTACCTTTCACCTATTTTTGTTCATACACACCTTTCATTATCGTGCAAAACGTCTTAATAAATACAAACCTTCATATCTTCGCGAAAAAACTGTTTTTAAATAGAAAATTTGTCACCGCCAAGATTATTCTCCCACAAAGAACTGTTAGGAGTTTTAACTTGGAGAGAACACTTGCTTAGCTTGTTTTATCTGGCGATTGAAAATTTAGCGAGCTTTGGGTCAATGACTTCCAAACCAGATGGTTTTAGGGCATTAGGTGTGTAGACACCCCAAAGACTTAATTACCCAAGTTACCAAGGCCACAACACAAAAGACTCATTTTATTTTGAATAATTCAGCACTTAAGTGAAAATGGAGATATAGCCAGCTATTTCTTTTAAATCTGAAGATGTTACATATGATAAAGTGTGTAATTACTCCAACAAGGTTCTAGATGGGTTATTTATCAGACTTAATAGCTTCTGTTCAAATCTCTATAAAGTTCTTCATATCTACTTCACTGTATGAACAAATCTTGATACTTTGCTTAACTTGGCCAGACCTGTTTGATCATAAAGATGTTTTATCAATTTTCAAAAGTTTTATAGACATTTAGACATTCATCAAATTCTCAAAAACCTATGACACATGCAAGTGACATAAAAGACATATATCAGCAATAGATAAACAAACATGAGGGTTATCTTTTAGGTTGTCAATTTCACAACAAGGATTTAGTTATTTCTACCTTATTAGCCGAACCATCTGATTTTGAATCCAAATTTCCCAGATAACCACACAACAAAGTTTTTATAAGTTTTCAAGAAATTTTTCAATTTTTATAAATTTTTCAATTTTTCTATACAGTGCAGTACAAAAGCAGATATGAAATGCAGCTACATGCAAAAGAAAAGAAAAATACAAAATATAAATGTTGAAATGCAAGAAATATGCAAATGCAAATTATATGCAGATACAAAATACCACCACCACCAAGCTTCAGCTCCACCCCCAAACTTGAACCAGACGATGTCCTCATCGTCGCTTTGCTTTTCCTTTTCCTTTGCTGCCGCTGCTTGCATCATCCTGGTTGGCTAATACCCGGCTGAGTTGATCTTTCAGTTCCTTGTTTTGATGGATAATAGTCTTGAGGCCGCGGACCTGCATCCTCTGAAGCTCGTAGGGATCTGCCGGAATGTCATCTCCCAAGTATATTTCTAACGAAGTCTGCGGGGCCGCATGCTCGCTGGGGTCAGTCGGGGTCCAAATGTGCTGTTCACTCCTTGGATCAGAGTACCCTGGCGAGATCTTCTCTATCTCTACCGGTATAGCAGGATACATCGAGAGATAGGCAGTGAACTCGTCCTCCGCCATATAATTGCGGCAAATTTGAGTGATGAGGACGGGAAGCAGAGATTTGTGCACCGCAGCACTTTCCTTGATCGTTGCAAACAGCATGCTCACCATGCAAAATTGGTAGTCCTTGGTCATCAAACACTGGACCACGTGCCCTACAATCGCTGGAAATGATGATACGCGTGCAATCCCCTTGACATTTCGATACACCCACCGGCATGCCGTATAGGCGTTCCTGTAGATCTGCTGGGCATTCAACTCGACATCTCGTAGCTCACATCGGTTCCCCAGAACCGTCCTATACTGCGCCAATTCTAGGGGTTTCTGAGAACCAGATCGCATTGGGATAATCGTGACGTGGGAAATGGTTTCCGCTGAGAACACCCTACATCGTCCCAGAAAATGCAACCTAATCCCATCCTGTAGTATTCCCCATCACGAATTGCATCATAAAATTCATCAACTAGGCGCTCACAGGCGCACAACCCCTCTGTCCCGTACAGCAAGAATTCCCAACCAAGTTGTCGGATTGCGTGTAAAAATAGTGTCCGAAGACCTCATGTGAAATAATTGCGACAAAATTTCTCTCCAACTCAAAAGGGGCCATTTGTTCAGGTCTGTGGGAATTGCAGGAAATAAACAGTGTAGGAGGGGAGAAGAGAGTGTGCCTTACAGCAGGGAGGAAGATGATCGACCAAAGGAGGAGGTGCGGCCGATCTCGCCGGATTTGGGGCTCTCGCCGCCGGCCGATTTCCGAGGGAGGAAGCTAGGTTTTGGGTAGGGGCTGCGGGAAGAGGAAAGGAGGATTTTAGATCTGTTTGGAGAGAGTGAAAGTGAAGGCTCGGGCTGTGGGCAGTGGGCTTATAAAGGGATGTTTACAAAAAAAAAAACCCCCACAATGCAAATCTATCATAATTACACTTCTCTTTAAACAGAAAAATTTGAAAACAGTCTCGTCCCGCCCAAAAGATCAGCACTCGCCCCTAGTGGATGAAATCTTATTAAAAACTAGGAAAAAAACAAAAAATCACAATATTCACAGTCTACCGACATGGTTAAAGCAGACGTTAATACCAGCCATAAGAAAATTTTGTCAATATAATGCAATGGCTGGTGGAAAAATTTGTATAAAAAAATAAAAAGAAAAAGAAAAAGAATGTGTTAGTGGTTAGTGAAGGACATGGGTGTGCAAAAATAGGGGTCAGAAGACGCTGAAGATGAAGACGAAATTTTGAGGCTGTCAAAGAATTATTTTCTGAATGAATTGGATTTTCAAGAATTTTGTGTGGAGTTTCAAAGTCAGGTCCGTTTAAAAACTGGAGTTCATCCGCAATATGTTGAGCAAAAGAAAGGTTTCTCGGATGTTCCCTAATTGTTCCCGACCCAAACTCACCAAGAATATCAAGTTCATCAGCAAAAATTTCCTCAAAACTCGACAAGAAAGAAAAATGTTCAGTATCGTCTTCCTCCCTACTATTTTTCACTATCCTACACTCATTATTTACATTCATTCCCAAAATGATTTTTTCCTTTTCACATTCATAGTTGGGTAGGTTCATATCATCCAAAAAGGTAGGTTCCCATCCTAATGTTTCTTACGAAACAATATCACTAGGTGATACAAAAATTGTGGGTTCATTATCATTAATCTTTTCTAATCTATCCCAACCATACCCGCCAAATTCACAAGGTTCCTCCTCTAAAATTGGAAAACAAAAATCAGCCGGAGGACTTTCTTGTGTGTCCTGGTAGCACTCAGTCAATCCAGTTGTGTCATCATCTTTGAAATCATCCAAATTGATCAGTTTAGTTATTTCACTCGGGTGACTTCCTAGCTGACAGATGTTTACACTATTGGGTTCCGATTGGCTGTGCTCACTCCCTAGAATTTTTTCAGCTAAATGTTTCACTTGCCCCTCTATGCTAGCCAAAGATTGGGCCTGAGCAAGAAATAATTGCTCAGACTGCTGTATGAATAAGGCTAACGTAGAAGCTGACTGATTCTTGACCGCAGTCATCACTTCAATACTTTTTTTTAGAGTGGTCAACCTAGCATCCATCTCACTATCATTATCTACAGATGGTTCAATGGTTTTGGGTTGGAGGGGTTGTGATGGTGGTGATGCTAAAGCAGTCATTCTGTCGACCTCCTTCTATAAATTTGCAATCAATTGGTCAATGTTTGAAGTGGTACTGGGTTCAGGAGTGTTAGGTGGGTGACCGTTATCAAGGATTTGGAACGGTTGGTCACCACCTAGAAAAGGACAATTATCATGAATGTGGGAAGAATTTTGACAATTTGTACAAATCAATTGGGACTGAGTATAAATAAAAGAATAAGAGTCGTGAAAAATAGAATTGAATCATGTATCATCCATATTAACAAGAATGCACAAATATCACAAACACAAAGAATATCATACCCCTATCAGTCTACGGTATTCTACGTCAACTAGACCTGCTCAAGAACTTAATTGTCGAAATAAAATTGTGTCGAGAAACGGGCTCAAGATATACGGATCATGAATCCAGGTAAGTGAAAGAGAGAAGGGGAGGTTTTACAACGCTTTCACAAAATTCCTTAATTAAATAACCATTTCTCTTGTTGCCTAGATACCCTGTGAACGATATACCGTTAAGCGGTGTTCTAAACACAGTTAACTTCTCCTAATGAGCGCGATGTCCTTAAGTCAAAGTTTAATTGATTTTAATTTACTGAGGGTATGCAAGAATGCAGTTTTTGTGATTTGTGGGCTACAGATAAAAGGTAATGAAATTCTTTACCGTACCTTGTTTGGTCATTTATGCCCTTAATTTCCGTATTAAGATGCAATGCGCAATCAAATAAAAGAATTCAAGAAATCATGAAATTTAAATAATTCTTTTTCAGTTAAGTATTATGTGCTGCAACAAATACGGGTTAGTTCTCTTGTTTTATTGGCGGCAAAATTGTGCGAAGAATCCTGCAAAAGATAGAGAGTTGGATTGCGTCGGATTCGAGCGAAGGTGTTAGGAAATACGTACCGATATGAATTGGTTTAAGAAAACCCCTTTGAATTGATTCAAGTTGTTGAATGATCGCTTGCGCGGGTCAAACTACCCGGATCATTGGCATTGTATTTCGCTAACGTCTTGAAATTTCATTTGAACCTCGCTCCGCACGATCGCTGGTCGTAATTCCGCGAAAAACCTAAAATTTCGGAAAATACGATATTTAGTGTCAAAAACGATACGCGTGCCCCAATTCCTGCATACTCAAAATTAGAAAAATCAAACTATACAAAAAGAGTACCAACACTTCACTGGAGATCACACTAGAACAAAAAATCACAAATATCCATAAGGGGCCGGTGAGCTCGGATTATTCCTTATTGTCGCCGGTCCAAATCCGAGTTCTTGTGCTCTAATTTACTGTGTGTTCTCCAGGAAATATAAGTATTCTAAAGGTATTACTGGATTTTTTAATTTCAGCACAGGGTGATAGCAGGTATAAACAACAGAGAACAATTGTAAAGAATGCAGTTAAAGTTAGTTTTGAAAAAAATTGAGTTAGAAAGTTAGTTTTGTTAGTAGAACCAGAAATAACAATAGCTAATACTACCAACTCCCCAGCAACGGCGCCAAAAACTTGTTGGGAAACCATCCGCGCGTGCAAACGCGTATGTTTTGGAAATGTGTACGTTTTAATGGAAAACGGAATGCGCGCATGAGACCGTTCTCGTTTTAAATATTTATAACCGCAAGTGCACGACGCGTTGTAGTGAGCCGGCAAGCACGGGTCGATCCGCAGGGAATTGTGTATTAGGTATCGTTGTTTAAGGTTAACAAATCAATGAATTGGGGTTGTGTCACAAAAATATAAAAGAATACGAAAACAAGAAACAAGGAAAATAAGTTTAAGGAAAGAATGGTTGTGTCTTGGTTCGGAAGTTTGAATCGTGACGTTTACCACTACACTCGCTTGGTCATGAGTTGTCCGGCCTTACCTTGATCCCGACATATAGCACTACTTGTCAACGCGGTTGCGGAGCACAAACCGTCAAAGTCCGATATTCGCCGCAAAGCACAAAACGAGTCCTTTTTGGTCACTTACCGTTTGTATGTCCGCGCTTAGGGTATCAACACTAAGCACAAGGGTTAGCAAGCGTACCGCAACAACAAAAATACAAAGTGGTTAGCGAGAGCAAATGATTTTGGTGTTGAGTTTCCTAAGGGTATGTGAAGGTATATAGTATATGAAACAAAGAGCGTGTCAAGCCCTTATCACAACATACCATATCCTAGCTTAGCAAACTTAACACCAAATGGATCTTAACTTAAACATTGAAAATGGGGAAAGGGAATGAATACGGTATATGAGGTGGTTACAAGTAACCATGATTCAAGATACCGTATCATATCAATACATAAACAATATTCAAATTAGAATCGTAAATTTAGCGCATGAAACATAAACAAGAGGTGGAGGAGGCAAAGCCTTTCATCTCACTTCCTCACACACACCACAACCAAATAAAAGAATTAGCTAAGCATGATTAAAGAAATCAAGTAAAGAAGGCAAGTAAATAAAAGAAAGCAACAATTATATAAACACTTGAGAACAAGATACAAGATTTGGTGACTTGTTCAACCTCCTTAATGAAGCTCTCCAAAGAGAGCTTCAAGAGAGAAGAAGAAGAAGAAACCAATTGAAGATCACTCCCCTCAAGCCTAAACCAAAAAGAAAAGCAAAAAGTAAAAAAATGTATAATCTATGAGAGTATGAGAGAATGAGAGAGCCCTCCCCTTACCACTGATATGCTATTTATAGACTCAAAATAGGAATAAATAAACAATAAAAACATGTCAAGGTGGCATCAGGGAAGGGGCTGTGAGAAAATGGGGTCCACAGGGGCCTCGCGAACCTAGCTCGCCGGATTATCAAGGAGGCTCGCCGGCCAAAAACCGAGGAGGTGGGCTCGTGCTTGTATGGTGGGTTAGTGTGCACTCCAATAGCACTCTGGTTCTATTTGCTTGGTCTAATTCAACCTGATTTGTCTTCAGAGTTTTGGAGGGAAACATGGTTGCTTTAACTCACATCAAAACTTTTAGCAATAAATGCACATAAATGCCCATCACACCAACACAAGCCAACTTGCCCAAACCATCATGCCATGGTAGCCCCACTTGGTCCATGCCCAAGAGTTTTGTGTGTACTTGTCTTGTGTTGGACCATTTATACAAAAAGTGTGTATACATCAATTTATTGCAAAATGACTCTTTGGATATCGGTCGGTTGTATGTTCTGTTTGCAGCGTCGTCTCCCAAACGTCACATCCGTGATTTTGAGTATCTTTTCAGTGTTGTATCATGAATACCTGTAAACTGTAATAACTGAGCAGACACCGATCAATAGTACCGATATATAACAAAAGAGATAACGAATGTGCGGTATTAAAATGTAGTTTTATGTGGTGAACACTATTCTATTACAGTGTTCTCGGAGAACAACGGGGAGGTACCGCCGAAATTTACTCGAAACGGTTGAAAGCACAAGCTAATGGGTGTCCGCTCTATACATTCTTAATGGGATAGAAGCCTTACCCCCGCCAGCCGAAACACACACATACAACAAGAATACAACGCATCATTAGAGAGCGATTCAAGATGTTCAAATTAAAACCAATATATGATACTCGATGATAATATGAAACTTTCATATTCTCATCGATACTCATATATGAATCTCAAAGCGTCACTTAGTCCCCGTATATCGGTTAACATACGTTCGATATTCGTCGTGACATGGAACTATACGAAGGTTGTTAAATATCGGTCGGTATAACTTGGTACCAACAGCCGTCGTGTAGTCTATGTGACGAGAAGATTCAATCGTATGATAACCGATAGATTTGTCCCGTGTGGATAAGTTATGAATGTATAAAACAAATACCTTCATTCACTTGTGTTTTCATCTGTTTTGAGATATTTCGTCGGTACTTTTCTGCTGGTTCTCCGTGTACAAAGATAGATTAGATGTTCATTTCAATGTTGTTTCACAGCTTTGAAATGATTATCTATTTTATTACAGTGTACTCGGAGAACAGCGGGGAGGTGCTGCCGAAATTTACTCGAAGCGGTTGAAAGCACAAGCGAATGGTTGTCCGCTCTATACATTCTTAATGGGATAGAAGCCTTACCCTCGACAGCCGAAACACATACATACAATACGAATACACAACAAACGCACACATAGCACATACACATTGACAACCCTACACTTAAGCGAAATCATAAATTGAAACACACAAATATAGAATACAACTCATACTGAGTATCCTCAAATCTAACTTTGATTATCGATAATTTATTCTTTTCAACGACAAACGCACACACAAAGTAAATCACGGATTTTCTCCTTTGTCAGTAACCATCCCGTTCTTAAATTTCTCAATATAGTCATCATAACCTACAATTTATATGTTATACAGTCTAACATGGCCCATGAGTACGTCAGAGTTAAGGACAGGATGTATGTGGATTGGCAACAACGTATGCAACCTAAGTTTGTCGCAGGAGTTGCTGCTTTTATTGAATTTGCACACGCACATAATAAGATCGCGATAGAGAAGATTCTCTGCCCGTATGATAGATGTGGGAATAAGTACCGGCAGAAGGTAGAATTGGCAGAGCTTCATATCGTAAAAAATGGTTTTACCAGACTTTATACAACTTGGCTATATCACGGGGAAGGAGAAGAACGCAGTAAAGAGGTAGAAGAAGAAGGAGAAGACGATAATGCGGCAGGAGAAGAAAGAGAAGACGGTAATGCGGCAGAAGAAGAAAACGGTAATTTCTTTCCATCAGAAGAAATGGAGGATATGGTAGAGGCTGTCCTAGGTAAATCTATTCATACCGAAGATGAAATTCTTTCCGGTCAAGGACCGTGTGCGGATAAATATGAAAATTTCATGAATGATGCTAGAAAACCAATTTATGAGAATGCAAAGTATTTCACCCTCTCATGGTTCGTCCAACTTTTCCAGATTAAGTGCCTAAATAGATGGAGCAACAAGTCATTCACAATGCTTCTTTCATTCTTGAAAGATTCCATGACCCCAGGAAATAACGTGCCCGACAGTTGGTATGGAGCCCAGAAGATGATGTCTTATTTGGGGTCTGAAGTGTGAGAAGATTCAAGCATGTCCTAAAAATTGCGTGTTGTACCGGAAAGAGAATTCAGATTTGAAAGAGTGTCCAACATGCGGAGAGGCCGGGTATAAGCCGAAATATTCTGATAAGAAGCTCGATATACTTGTCAAGGTAGCACGATACTTTCCCATAACATAAAGGCTGCAGAGGCTATTCAGGTGCAAGAAAACAGCCGAGGCAATGATTTGGCATCACCGTGCTCCTCCAAGTGAAATTGGAAAAATGAGCCATCCAAGAGATTCACCGGTGTGGAAGGATTTCGATAGGAGGCACGCAATATTCAATAGCGATCCTCGCAATGTCTGGCTCGGACTGGCTAGTGATGGCTTCTGCCCATTCAACTATATGGCTGGAAGCCATAACACATGACCCGTTGTAATGATAATTTGTAATTTGTCGCCTTGGTTGGCTATGGATCAATCATACTTGATGATGCTTCTTCTTATCGACGGACCAAACTCACCGGGAAACAATATCGACGTCTATCTCCGACCTCTGATCGAGGAGTTAAAATCTTTGTTCATTGATGGTGTAGAGACTTACGATGCAAACACAAATACAACCTTCATTTTGTGTGTGGCTTTAATGTGGGCAATTAATGACTTTCCTGCGTATGGAATGCTATTAGGTTGGTCCATATATGGTCACAAAGCATGTCCTCTTTGCCATTAACATACAACATCAAAATTCTTGAATTTTAGCAGGAAGGTTTGTTATTGCGGCCATTGACGTTTCCTGCCTGTAGACCACTCCTACAGGTTAGACGTTGTTCACTTTGATGGTCATCAGGAATTTCTTGGAGTTCCATCCCCATTGTCCGGAGAGAACATGACTGCTCAGTGGGATGGTTACAATAATGTGACTTTCGGGATGGATCCGACAAAACAGGTCAAACCACCATTCTGGAACAAGTTATGCATTTTCTTCGAGCTTCCGTATTGGTCAACAAATTTAGAGCGTCATTGTCTGAACGTCATGCATATAGAGAAGGGAGTATCCGAGCACATACTCAACTTGCTTTTTTGTAAAGACGGAAAATCGAAAGACAACCTTAATACTCGGATGGATCTACAGGACTGGGAAATAAGAAGTGAATTTCATCCTAAACCGGTAGCGGGTAAACCAGGCAAGTTTGTACTTCCTAATGCCGCTTATCATATGTCACAACCGGAAAAGAAAAGATTTCTGCAGGTATTGCAAGATTTGAAAGTTCCCACAGGTTTCTCAGGATCATTCAGCAAGAAGATAAAAATTATGAAAAGCAAGATCGATGGGCTGAAAAGTCATGATCACCATGTTATCATGGAGCACCTTGTCCTATTATCCCCCATGACTTCTCTCCCCGAATCGGTTGGTCTAATAATCAACGACCTATATTGTTTTTTCAGAGAGTTATGCGCTAAAACACTGGATGTTATGACGCTGGATAAACTAGAAAATTCTATTGCGTTGATACTTTGCAAGTTTGAGCGTATTTTCCCACCGTCATTCTTCGATATCATAATACACCTGATGGTTCATTTTGCAACTGAGGCTAAGTTAGCTGGACCGGTACAATATCGATGGATGTATCCCGTCGAGAGATACGTGGAATTTTTCATTTCACGCAATTTTTAAAATTATTGTTGTCCTGTATGCTCGTATTTATTTATTCAACATATTTTCTTTAGGTACCTCTACACTCTTACAAAGTATATACGCAATAGAAATCGACCAGAGGGTTCTATCATGCAAGGTTATTTTCTAGATGAAGCAGCCACATTTTCTTCCCGTTATCTGGTCGAGAACATTGAGACGAGACTTAACCGGCGTTGAAGAATTCAAGACGGGCCATATGGTAAAGCTGATTATAAGAGTGCAGACACTATATTTATCAACAAGATATACCGGTTTATCTTGCTTAATAGCGCATGTCTTGAAAAAATTAGAGAGTAAGTTATTTTGGATTAATTGTTATATTTATGTTTGTGTGTATATGAAATGATATAATATTAATGTTATAATTTATTGTCGAGAACAGAATTCATTTTAACGAGGTATGTGAGGGGCATCCTGATTGGAATGATGAACGATTGGAAAAATATCATCAGGATAATTTTTGCAATTGGGTTGCAGATCATGTAAGTTATTCGAATAACATGTTATTGCTATCAGTTTTAATCTAAAGTTATATCGTTATGTATTTTTCGTAAAATTTGTTTTGTTAGATCCATGATCCGAACTTGTCTGCATCATTAGAGAGTGATTCAAGATGTTTCGCTCAATTTCCTAGTATGGAGGTTGCATGTTATAAAGGATTCGGTGCCCTTGGATACAAATTCGAAGTTAAGGACATAGAAACATCTAGAACCACTCAGAATAGTGGGATTGCGATGGTAGGATCGGATGGTGTGATTTATTATGGATACTTAAATTGTATACTCGGCATCCAATATCCCGGACGATCAGAACCATTTTATATATTTTAGTGTACTTGGTACGATATGCGAACCGATACGGATAAGTGGAGAAGCAATCTCGGGACTTAGAAAGATGAATATGGGTTGACTAGTGTGAACACACTTCGATTTTACGGTCAGAAAGTTCCGTTTATCTTTCTGAACCAAGCGTTCCAAGTATACTACTTACAGTGTTTGAAGCATCCGGGATGGAGTGTCGTATGTCGTTGGAAACCCAAGGATGTCTACGATGTCCCAGAATTCGAGGACAGCGATGAGGATGAAGAAGAGAGAAGACTTAGAGTGCTCCGACCGTCTGTTTCGAAAGACGGGTTGTCTTCGGCTAATCATGAAGTTACGTGGGTTAGAAATGATATCGATGATGAAATCCAAGTAGATATGTCTAATGCGTCCATGAAACAAAAAAGGTTATCGGTAATGTTATATTATTACTTCACATTTTACGATCTGTACATATATAGTCAATGCTTGTAATGATTGTCTAATGCGTCCACGAACCGTTTTATCTAGATTTGATGACGATGACGGGAGAAACGAGGGGCGGAAGGAGCTCCAGCCGCGGCACCGGCAGAGGCAGAGGCAGAGCGGTTCTTCCGTCCGGAGAGCTTCGTAGGGAGCTTCAGAGGGCCGGTCTTGCACCCCGATCGGAGACCCCTTCGGATGCCTCCTTCCGTGTGGACTTTGCCACACCTTCAGGTATATTGCACGCATATTCGTTTTGAATGTAATATTATAGATATACATGCATGTTCATGTCAAAATTACTTACATTATCAATATTTGATTGTCTAGCTGTTGGTGATGCGTCCACATCAGGGACAGAGGCCACTCCCGCTCCTCCAGGTATGTTTATATATCGTATACCTGCGTGTATGTTTATATATCCTATAGTGTATACATGTTGATTTAGAATGTTATATTATTGATATACGCATTCTTTTTGCAATTACTTATATAACTGATACTTGATTGTCTAATTATAGGTGGTGCGTCCTCGTCTGGTGCAGGGGCCACTCCCGTCACTTCCATGCCCTCCGCTTAGTCTGCAGGTTTGTATGAATAAATATAAAATATTTATTCATTTTACATATCCTTTAAGAATAAACATGAACTTCATGTAATTTTATCGATATTTATTTTCTAGTTGGAGATGCGCCCACGTCCGGGTCACCGGCCGTTCCTCACCGGAGGAACTATCGTCCCGCTCGTGCTGCTGCCCGGGCCCAGGCTCGTGCTGCTGTTTCCGGAGGTATATATCACACTTCAATTTTCTTTAAACCTTGATTTCTTAATACTTTTTTGTCTTAATATTGATTGTCTTAATATTTCTTGTAGACGCAGGGCCTTCCCATCCTGAGAGGGGGACTCGAGGCCCGAATCAATCCCACAGGCTGAGGCCCGACAGAGTTAGGGGGAGGCAGCATTCCCCCTCTCTTTTACACCTGCTTATCGCTATACCGGAGATTATGCCGAGAGGTTCGGCCGGTATATGGGGGATGAGAGCCGCCTCGTGAAGAACTATCCAATTCACGTTGAGTGGGGCGACCAGCACCGGCGCTCATTCGCCCTCTTCTGGGATCAGGCTCGGGTATTAATATATATTTTCATTTAATTTATCCAATATATTTATTATTAACACTTGCAATTTAATAACATTGTTTTTTTTTGTATTTTCAGTTGGATTACGATTTTTAGCCTGTACCCAACCCTGATCACCCTGGGAGGGTGCTCGATCTTCACGCTCTGTACCATGGCCTGATGAAGAACATGCAATCGAAGGTCCGATACAATAGGAATGAGCTGAAGATCGATTGCTATTTCCTGTGGATGGTGACCCCCGAGGCAGAGAGAGCGGCCCTCTTACATACTCCGGCCTTTGCGAGAGTCGACGTAGATACATGGCCTCTATTGTGCCAATATTTCGACTCTCATCGCAAACAGGTATGTATTTTAAACGTAATTCATTGTTTAGTATATAATTTATCTTTTCGTGTTGCTAAATTAGAAAACTAAATCTGAATGTGTTGTGCAGAAACAGGCCGATCAAAATAAAGAGAATAGGAAGTCGGCGAAGAGGGATCGCCCCACTTATAAAGGTGGCTCGAGGAATATTACTCGTGCCATGGAGTTATCGGTAAATTACAATAAACCGGCCTTTGTGATATAATATAATATTAAGAGTTATTTTCTAATATATGTAAATTTTTGGCGATTGTAGAGAGCTCAGACCCTGGCGCAGGGTAGTACACCGAGCGTGTTGTCCGCGTATCTTGCCGTCCACGGCACCTCGACAGATCCTGCCACGGGCGAGCTTCGATACCCCGACACTGCTACCCAGGAGTATTGCGTAAGTGTTAATATTTATTCAACCCCTATTTGAAATTTTTGTTTTGAAAGGTTCAAATTTAAATGATATACTTATATTTTACTAGTTAATGTGGGTGTAGGAGCGGGTGGTTGAGCAGGCGGAGGGATCGGGGATCGATTTTACTTGACAGAATGATCCGATGTTGCTGACCCCAGTCCTAGACGCCGTACACGGAGGGCACCACGGAGGTTGGGAGAGAGGCTGGGGACTGGGTCCAGCAGGGCCCATATGAGGTTGGACTCCACTCGGCGGTTACTTCCTTTACCTCCCGTGAGCGACGTTTCGAGCAAGAACTGAACACCTTGAAGGCCACCGTCCAGGAGTTGAAGGAGATGGTGGTATGTATACTACTTAATAGTAAAATATTATGTCATATTATAAATAGCAACATATCCAATATTAGTACGTAGCCTGAGCTTATTTGGCTGTAGACTTAGCTTTGATTAATCATACATACATAGAACTGTCTAATTAAAATAAACTACCTTTTTCCAAACTAGATATCCAAATAAGGCCTAAGTCCCTAAGTATACATAGATTGGGGTTTCGCAATTACCTGATAATGATATGAATTCGACTAATACATAGTTCTTACTCGTTTATTACACACAAAATTGAACAAACGCGACAGGGTACATCGGCTGAGCCTCCACATGCATCTCCTTCGGCTGCGGCTTCGCAAGCTACTACCTCGGCTGCGGTTGCGCAGACAACTCCTATAGCTCCCAGCCCGCTCAGACTCCCACAGCTGCTTCTCCGCAAGCCACTACCTCGGCGGCGGTTGCGCAGACCACTCCTACAGCTCAACAGCCCGCTCAGACTCCCGCACATTCTGCATTGCTCGAGATATTGACTCAGGGTATATCCGAGGAGCAGGCGCCAGATTACGGCGTTTATCAGAGGTGGAGCTGGACCGAGTTAGGATAGCTTTTTGATTCTTATATTTTAAACATGTATTACTTATATGATACATATTGTATATATTTTGGACGATATTGATATTGGTGGTGTTTGCGTGTTCATATTGATTTAGATTTATATCGTATTATGCTTGTTTATTTCTTTTATATATTATGCGTGAGATGTTGATTATGAATACCGCGGTATATATTCTGCGTGTTGATTACTTTTATATATGATGTATATATTATTGTGCACAGGGCGAGGAAAAAACAGGCAGCCCATTTTGAAAAAAAACCCTGATAATATGTCCCTACGGACTAATCCGTAGGGCCAACTGTTGCACCTACGGATTAATCCGTAGGGTCCTACTTTGCCCCTACACATTTATCCGTAGGGGCAAAATATCAGGATACCTGATATTTTGCCCCTATGATCTCAGTAAATGGGTTATACTTGTCCCTACGGATTGGACCGTAGCGGCATAAACATGCCCCTACACAGGTATTCGTAGGGACAAAATATCTGGATATCTGATATTTTGCCGTTACACATCTGGACCTACGTATGTAGCCGTAGGGGCAGCAATTAGGCCCTACGGATTTTTCCGTAGGGACAACCATTATATTTTATAAACTGATAAATTAAATAACTTTTTTGTCCCTACAGTGTAATCCGTAGGGACAAATGGACCTATGCATTAAGCCGTAGGGGCAAGTTTTTAACCGTAGGGGCATGTTTAAGGCTAAGACTTGCACCTACGGCGTGTGCACCTACGGTGTATTTTCAGGCCCTTACGGCTATAGCCGTAGGGGCAGTGGTTTGCTTCTACGGATAAATCCGTAGGGGCAACCCCTATTTGTAGTAGTGTGTGTCTGTCTCTTTTGTTCGGATTCGCTGTGTTCTTAAAGATTTTCATTTCTGTTTTCCATGTATAGATAGACCGGTGCCCTCTCTTCACCTCGGAGACAAGGTAATGTGTGTCGAGTAAACATTAGGTTAGAACACCCTCGGAGACGAGGTACCGTGGGTGGAGCGACACTTGGAGAATCTAGGACAAACTTTTTAAGTTTATATAGCCCGGTATCCCTTGGAAACTATAGAAACTTTGATTAGCTCGGTAATACCCCCTCTTCCCTTGGAGACAAGGTGATTCGAATGGAATGAGAATTGGATCGGCTATCGAATGTTGATGAACTTTCTTTACTTAGATTATGCAGGAGTCTGCCTAGATCAAGTATGCGTGTTGGGTAGGAGTCTACCCAACAGTCACAAGTGAGGTCTTATGAACCGCCGTTTAGGCCGAGCAGGAGTCTGTTTGCCATTTATGGGTTTGCCGGGTAGGAATCTACGCGTCGGCCTCATGGGAGGTCTTAAGATTCATAGTTCGGGCTATGCAGGAATCTGCTCGGTATGAATGGGTGTGCCTCGGCACCGAGCAAGATTCTACCCGCATGAGGACTTGTGATTCACAGTTTAGGCCGAGCAGGAATCTACTCGCTGTAAATTGCCTGGGCAGGAAGCTACATGGCGGCCTCGTGAGAAGGCTTCAGATCTACAGTTCGGGCAAAGCAGGAATCTGCTCGCTATGGATGGGTGTGTGTACACCTCATAATATTGCATTTTATACCGCCCATTCTTATGCTCATGTGTATATAGGCAGTTGCTTTTGATCCGTGTTTGCTATATGATTACAGATTACAGGTTCTCAGTCCAAAATAACGCAAATCACGCAAAATCTCCACAGTTATGCCAAAATCCAGAACATCTGCCAAAAACAGATAAAATCCGAGTTCCGGTAATCCACACCCGTCAAGTGCCGCTTACCAGTTCAAGAGGCAAAACGAAAAACAATGATCATTGTGTCTCGGACAAGCACAAAGCATGAGAGGGACAGCACAAAAATCAAGAGGTGCACAGAGCCCGAGGGAGATCAAGGTTAAAAAGATTAAAAGAGTATCCATTTTGGACTTTTGAAAATCTGAAGATATTTTGAAACCATTTTGCAATTTTGAACCTGTCAAACAGAAGAAAAAAGCAACACGAGGAAGCCCAAGAAAAACGATGCGCCAAACCCTCTAAATGACCGCATAACTACGGCCAATAAGCCTTATAAGCGGCGGAACAACGGCCTTGTCATGTCTTCACCCGACCGTTTTTCCGGGGTAGTTTGGTAATTATGAATGGGCTCAGAATTTGGCCCCAGGGTGTCAATTCCCTGCCTATAAATACTTCAGTTTTGAGCAAAATCAAAAATACTTTTCTTTTCTAGGATTTAGTATAGTTTAGTGTGTATCTTCTTCCTCTTCTTCATTTTTCCTCCATGAAATTGTAGTGAGAGATTTTGAGTGGAAGATTAATGAAGATGAGGGTTTTTCTTAGCTTGTATCCTTAAATTCTTGTATTGTAATTTTAATATCTAAGTGTAACTTTTATTTGTTGTTGTTAAAATAGTTGTTGGTTTTCTTTTATTGTTTGTTTTTCTTTTTTTTCTAATCCGTATTTTTCAAGCCATGATACTCAATAGAGTCCCTTACTTAGGTGAGAGCCCAAATAATTGCTTGCAGTCATTTGTTAAAAACCGTATTTTCCATTCTTTCTTCTCTTCTTTCTTGTTTTATTTTTCTTTTAATGTGTGAATAATTTACACACTTGTTAGGGCTAAGGAAGGTTAGTATGAGAGATAGAAAAATCCCATGTGTTTCTATTCTCCAAACATCTTAAAATGAACCTAGACCAAACAAACACAACCCCCTCACTTAGGCGCGCTATAAGTGACATTTAGCCGCGATCTAAGTCGAGAATTCCTTTGGACGCACTACAACGTGACATGTAGTTGTAACCTAATTGGAGACTTGGTTGTGTATGTTTGGCCTAGGGTTGGATATAAGGGCATATAGCGGACGGACAAGGGGCAATAGGAATGGATTAAACGTTGGAAAACTTGGTTAAACTCGTAAATCCCATTCCTATGTCCTCCTAATCCCCTCTACTTTCGATTATTCTAATATCATTTCAAGAACGGCAAAAGACAAGCACAAGTCTAATCCTAACTCTACTAAATAACCCTAACCCTAACAAGTTTACTTGAACATAAAATACGAACACTTAGAATAGAATTGAACATACATATACATTCGTTAATTGACTCGTCTTAAACAAGAATAACGAACCATCTCCTAGTGGACGACCCGTACTCAACCGGCTAGCCACAAAGCGACACCGTCTTGATTGCGGTAAGTAGGACATATAGAACGCTTAGCGTAGCGTATAAAAATGCAGACAATCAAATAGCGCCGTGGCCGGGGAGACGGTAACGTATTTCTTTTTTGTTATTCGGGTTAATTTGTGTATAGATACAATAAAAAAAACCAAAAATATAATAAAAACCATCTTGTTATTCTTGATATTTTTTGTGTGCAAGTGTGTAGGCAAATCTGGAGCAAGTACAGTAATATAATAAAAGAAAATAGAGACTTTTATACTATAGAACAGAACAAGGGGAGTGCACAGAACAAAATTGAAGCCCCAACTCAACTTTTACACCACGGTTCCGCGGTCAAACAGCGGGGACGGCGGCCGTACCGTGGCCATGTTTTGGCTTCTAAGCCCCAATTTTTTTGTACTTCTTCTTCTTCTCCAGAAACCTCTCTAAACTCCACTGAATAGTATTTTCTGCAGGTTTCTTTGCACTAATTGTTGGATATAGTGCCCTCAAGTCAATTATTGTGATCGCAAGTAAGCGATTTTGATAATTGAGGGAGGACTTATACATGTATAACAGTCATACTCGAGATGATAGTATACTATCTGTTTTTTTTCATCATTGGTGAAGCCCGTAGGATTGTTGCTTAACAACCAGCATTATGATGGCGATCATATATGTGAGAGCTGGGTTGTCCATAAGCACATCCTTAAATGTACCTAGTCGTGATCGAGATTAGGTATCTATATTCCGAAGTAGACTAGTGTATACGCTTCTAGACCCTGACGAGGGGCGGTGGCCGGTCTTATAAGCCATAGTATAGAGGTGCTCACTGGAGGTGAGTACACTGGACGGACTCGCCGAGAACTTCTAGATGATATTATATCTATCTTCAGATGGAAGTTCTTAGGTGGCATGAGTACAGATTAGTCTTTTGACCTAAAGTCGTTATTTGTCTCGTGTGAGTTCCCACTGTACTTTGATTACTACCCTACCATGGCTCAAAGGGGTCGTGCAAACAATTTTTAATTGGGTACAGTCCCGAGCCACATGGAGGCAGTGGTCAATTGTCAAGGATTCATCTCTCCTAGTATTAGGTGTCAATGTCGCGTTGTGTTCAGTTGGCTATCACCAGAAATCCATAGCCACGATGGATGAGATTTACTTATGGTTGATCAGTAGTATCTCTGTTGGTGATGATTTTGACTCAGACACGACTTATCGGGTTAGTAAGGGTCTGACGTTATCCACCCCTAGACCCGATATGCGATACTCTTTGACGAAGAGACCGGACTGTACGGATATTGTCACATTCAGGCTTAGTAGGATAAGGACGCACTTGATTGTTGACCCTTCTTTCGACAAGTACCTGGGTAGTTGTTACGTACAGCTAGTGTCGCTGACGTGCTTGTGGTTAAACCCGCTGACGTGCTTGTGGTTAAACTCACTGCCAGCGTATTGTCGAGTCTTTAGAGTCCCACACAGAGGGTTTTTCCCAGTTCAGACGATAGATGTAGGAGCCGTACGTTGGTACGTACAGGGGTCTGATTAAATACGTGTATAAGATACACGGACTTTAATCGGACAGTTGATAATACTAGCTGGCTTAAGATTAAGCCGGATTATTAAATCAAGTTTTGATTTTATAATTTATATATGTATTATGATACATATATTTTAGTATTATTGTTCACTATTTATTTTCTCTCTTTGGTGCTATCCATATTTTTATACGGATACGCGTATGTGTAGCGATATATATACTGGGTGAAGTTTTTCGTAATCATACGGGAATGCTTCTAGATGAAAGACACCTCATATTTGATTTTCTTTTTAGAAAATGAAATAAGAAAATGAGGTGGACGTATAGTGGCATGAGGTATGTTGAGAGGTATGGTTATAGCATTTATGGTTGATCATTTATGGTGCACTATTGATCCATGGTGGCTCATTTGTAGCCACTCTCATTTCTTTGGAGACTTGATGATTTTTCTTCATCTCATGCCTCATGCTTCATGGTTGCAAGAGTGAGCAACCATCATCCTCATCTCTTCTCCTTCTTCTTTCTCTTGCTCACTTGAGCTTGAGAATATGAGAGAGAAGTTTAGTGAAATATTCCTAAATCACCGGCTATTCACACCTAGCAAGTTTGGATTATCGGTCAGAGCCACATCCGGTTTCCCTTGGGTGGATCGTCTTCGGTGAGGGTGATCGATTTTTAAGCGTGATCCCGGCAACTACGAGCTTGGAGGGGTCTTTCACAATTGTGTGGTCATGCGATAAAGATTGTAGTTTCTCAACCCTTGCACTCTTAGTTAGGTAGTTTAGGTTTTTTGGATCGTTTCCTGGGTTGCGGGTATTTGGTGCACGCGTAAATTTTTTATTTTCGCTTCTGTCTCGGCCGCGGTTTGTGTGGCGCAGGCACCGAAACCCAACATGGTATCAAAGCCACTCCATAAAGCTTAACCAGCTAGTTTGCACTTATTTAGAATTTCGATCGACGGATTTTTCCGAATCGCATTTCTAAATGCAAGCCCATTGTTCGAATTTTAAAGTTGTTCAAAAAATTGTTTAGATTGCCTTAATATTATATGCAGGCAATTCTGGAGGCCACAAAGAAATTGGAGAACATGAACCCATATTTTGGCCGCCGATCCGTGGCCAACTTTGGGCCGTGGTTTCGTAGTCAACTTTGGGTCGTTGTGCCCCAAATTTCTTATGGTGGTCTAAGATATGGAAATGTAATTTTTGGGATATTTGGTTTTGGCCCAGATTTGTTTGAGTACTGGTTTGAGCTTGGGGCCAATGCGGAAAGTTTTAATTGATCGAAATTTTGAATTCGTAGTTTTCAGCACGTTTGTTAGTTTCTGTGACCGTGAATATCATAGTATGGTATAATCCGACTGGTTATTATATGTACAATCAGACAGGTTTACGAACATGATATTCACGTTGATGTTCTGCGTTGCACTGATGTTATGGATGGATTGTCATGATGGATAGCCTTGTGTGCGATATTAGATATACAGTTCAGATTCATTTGTATATTCATTATTACGAGACGAGCGTCCGACATGTGGACTGCCATTTTTTCCAGTTTGTATATTCTTTCATTGGGGCACGACCGGGTTGAGTTCGATGTCACCGTTGTATATATGTTTTCTTTTCTGTACTAGGATTACCCCGTAGAGGAGTGCTTGAATAGCCAGATTCTAGAGGGAAACGGGCCCGCATCTCATGGTGTTGAGACCGGGGGGCCTTACTCTAGAATTGGCGGGCTATTCACCACACTCGTAAGGGCTATACGTTGATCTACGGAGGGGTGGTCAAGTTACCGGATTCCGTGAAGTGCTGGGTGGCCCATTCACTTTGTTGATTGAGGTTGCCTCACTTCAGGGATTGGCGGGTAACTTGCCGTACTCGTAGGGGTCTAGGATTTTCATTGCACCGGCTATCTACATGACCGGAGAACGTTGCGTCTCATTTATGGCTCAAATGAAATGCGGGGCTCCTATATTATCCGCTATTCCATATTGTTGTTCGCATACTTGTTATGATTTTTATCTGCCTGTAATGACTATTATCTGCCTGCGATGTTGATATATATATATATTATATATATTTAGTAGATACTTTTATATGTTTTGCATCCGCGCTAGTCCTGCCCCTGCTCGGCCGTTAGTTAAGTAACCTAACGGTGCATGACGGGCCCCGTAGCGAATGCAGGTGTCATATAAATAGCATATTATTTTGGTTGTTTCTTTTGTGGCTTGGAAACTTAAATTATAGGAACGCATTATCTGAATAGTGCAAGGAAAAATAAACCTAAGTGATGTTGTCGAAACCAATTTTAAAACTACTCGGTTTTCTTCAAAACTCATAGTCATATTCTTTTTCTTTGCATAGAGGTATTCGATTAACAATATCCCGCACCTCATTCTATGAGGGAAGAGCCTTGATCCCTTCATTGGGAGTTCGCTCTTAAGCAAAGGTTTATGTTACTAGTTGTAAAAAGCGGAGCCTAAACCACTCCATTTCAAAGCCATTCGAGTACTTTCAACAATATCAAGTTTATTACGTTAAAGGTTTTTCGCCAAAAACCAGCCGTAGCCCTCCGTCATTTCAGATTAGTATTGCTTAGTATTCGTGCTACGTATGTCGTGCTCGGCCGAGGTATAGTGTTCGGTAGCTATGTAGTACTTTTCTGTAGCATTAGATGCGATTGGTTAGGACAGTCATACGGTCATTTTGGTTCAGTCAAGGACTCGTTCGGGTGAGTTTAATGCAATCAAGATTACGACGGGTTGAACTTGATTATGACCCTTTGATATGTTTGCTCAGTCAAGGTCACTTGGGTCTTAGGGGCAAAAAACATATCGGGAGTTTCAAACATACGGGAAACTTACCAGGCATGCGCATACCTTCTGGAGTGTGGTGACTTGAGTGGATTCCGTCAGGTTATCACTTGATGATAGTTGGGTCCCGATTCCTACTTATGAGTATGTATTACTCCTCGGGAGATTTTTCACTTAACAATTAGCTAACATATTAGGTGTCTAGAAAGTGTTAACGAGATTATGCCTCTGCGGAAATGGGGTTATTAATTGGGTCCGTGCGAAAGCACGGGGCACTTCTCTCGGAGTACCAACACTGGCATGGCTGAACGGTTAGCAAACTTGTAAAGTGTAAATGATCCTCAATAGTTCTCCTTTTAGGGTTTGAAGGAGAATTCAAGGAAACAGTGGGAGTAATCCTGATTAGATAAAGTGAAAACCAATCTAATCTTGATAGAGTGCACGCTAAGTGTTTCTTTTCTCTCTCTCTAGTACAGCGACCCATGACTTATCTTAAAAAACTCATGAACCAAGTTAACAGAACCTTCTTACACCTTTGGGCTTCGGATTGTCTTGATTTGCAACAAAGTCACACATATCCTGCCACTCCTACTCTACCCTTTGCATTTCTTCAGAACACATCGTATCACTACGATGATCCATATTACTTGGAATGACCATCGTATAGTTACATACGAACTCGAAGAAGTTACTTCAGTCGAGGATGGCCACAGGTTCTGGAGAAATTGAATAGAATTATTCAGTTGTCTCTTCCCTTTGCCTTCATTCAGGTTGCAAGAGCTCCTTGCATTATGAGAGTACACCTATTACGCTTGTTGGATAGTCTTCTTCCAAATCTCAGGCTGGTGCCAAAAGGTAGGGAAGAATGAAAATCAATTAGTCTAAGGACGGTGTGCAGAAGGTAAAATGTAGAGACATATAAAAGGATTGAAGTGAGGGCAAATGAAATTATGACTACTGTCATAAATCTAGATAATGGAAAAGGCATTACTAGGAATATCTCACCGCCCCTATGAAACATTTTCATATTTCAGTTTTTCTGTATACTTGTAATAGAGAACTATTTTTCCAATTGATTCTAACTCCAGGGTATGTATTTACCGGATTTGGATCTCACATCTGTATGGTGTTACAGATGATGAGTGGGAGTAGAATATTGGGAAATAGGCAATCCGATCCTCAACATCGGAATTCGTTGCAATTGGTGATATTGGATTAAATCGCCTGGTTTTGCCTAACTGAAAATATTTGGTTTCGAATAACCGTTGTTATGCACCAAATTTTAAAATGAAATATATGTACCTTTATTTTATTAAGTAAGATATATATTTTGAAAATTATGTTATAAACATTTGCCTTTATCAATTTAAATAAGGTAAGGTGCATTGAATAACGGTGTAAGACATTCTCGACCAATATACAGTTTTCAATTTACAAAACACAGAATTTGAGTTGGTATACTCTTGGAACTTATACATGAAAATGTATGATGTCCAGTGTCCTTTGGGACAATGGGTTGGTACTCTTACTTCATTCAGATTTACATATGAGTTTTCTGGTTTTAGATGCGCATTCGTTGTAACGCAAGGTCCAACGATTTTAAGAAGTTTGTAGGTATAAGAATAAAGTAGAGAACCATACGTTGGAAGTATCAGGATTCTTCGAGGTGATCGAAGATGTAGATAATTATGCTAGGTATTCTATCATAGTAATATTGAGAACTTGATTCCCTTGCAAGTTACTCATCCGTGGGTATGCTCCTAGATGAGTAATGTTGTATTGGCATTTTTCCATTATGTGATATGCACTGGAAACAGCTGCATGACATTTGAATCTGGTTCTATCTAAATTAGTGTCTTGATTCTATATGGACATAGAATGGTTACATATCTTGAGATTGTTAAGATATGGAGTTATCTGATTTCTGTTTAGAAGCAGAATCCAGACAAACTCGAGGCACACTTCGGTAATGGTGTCTGGTTCCTTCCTTTCCATCGTTTCCACTTTGCAAGACACAGTATCACCTTCATTTCCTACGTCTGGTTCACCAAATTCGGTCGGCCCATGTTTTCTTGCGAATCTTCAGAGATTTGACTCCATTTCTCAACATGTTGATAGATTAGTACAATCTATTTTTACACTTCAACCATTACAAACTATACTAATTTATTCAATCCATTTCTACCCTTAAATTCATATTCCAATTCTTTCTTCCCTCCTCCATTTGTGTCCTCTACCGAGACCGTATCCCGCTTCCATCTATGAACGGTCTCGTGTATTCTTCATTTCTTTTCTCCTCACATTCTTTCTCCAACCCTGCTCTTATCACGATAAAGTTTTTGAATGGTTGGTATTAACTTTTGGCCTGTGTAAGGCCTTGTATAGATTGAAGCTGTTCTCTCCACCCTTATTTTGAACTTCACTGCTTAAATAGTGGAAACATTGTTTCATTTAAATTTAGGGGGACCTTTTTGTGTATATATATTTTGTTTGCCTTTTCTTTTATAAAAACAAAACAAAAAAAAACCAGGAGAGCACCGACAAATTTTGACCTCTCAATAATTTTGGCCCTCTTAGTGTAGCATGATAGTGAGGACACTATTAAGTTTAAGTTTGGGGGTGTGCCCGGTAAACCTTCTATCTTCACATTCATGTGTATATTTTTCATTTGCATACTTATTTAAAAAACCCACAAAAACTAAAAAAATTTACAAAAATATAAAAAATTTGTTGTCAAGTTAGCTAGTAGGGTAACTTAGATTTTTATTCCGAAAATTTAGTTTGATAGATTAGAAATAACTAAATCCTAGGCTTAGAAATTAAAAACCCTAAAAATAATTCTCTTTCAGTTTAACCATGGTAAATATACGTTCTTGCAGTTTTTTTTAGAAGTAAGTAATCTTGAGTTCCGTTCTTAAGTTAAGTTGAGATGAAGGGAAAGTACTGAAAATTTTATTGAAGGATAAGTCTAAAAAATAGTTCCTATTGTTGAGCCTAAATTCAGAAAGTATATACTCTACAAATCGCATTTACACGCACCTTAAAAATTGGGATGGTAGAGAATACCTAGAAATACTCTTGCCTAAAAGCCTAGTATGAAAGAAAAAATGGTATTTAAAGATAACTACCAAAAGAGCATCACTGAAAAAAATATCCGGTCTTGAAAAGAAAAAAAAGAAAAAAAAAGAAATTACAAGACCTGGAAACTGCTATTCACGCTTTAATAAGATCACACATTCAGTAATCGGTCCATCATTAATAGTCGCATGAAAAGTGTGTGAGCAAATTTGTCCTTCATTAATGAAAAGAAGTAGTATTAGGTATTAAGGTAACGGTACTATAGCTTGAATTGAATTCTTGAGTGTAGGGGTGAAATTTACACACACATAGGGGTATACGATCGATATTTAGAGGAAAGATAGGGATAAAGAATAAGTCTTATGTTTTCCGTAAAGATGATAAAAATTCCGGATTGGAGACTGCGCTTTAGAAGGAAAACTCAAGAGAAATTGAGATTTTTCTAAACTGTCAAAACGTATAGGATCTTAGGTTGAATAAATAGGAGGCGTGAAAAATAAAGGATGGATGTTTCTAATTTAGGATGATAGAATTTTTAACTTAGATGCTAAACCATAGAATTAGAATCAAGGTTAACTTATAAAACTGGCTTGACGGGATTTTGTGGGTAGTATCTGCTGAAAACCCTCAGCAGATAACGCTCCTCCTACTAGGGACACTTAGAGTTTTAACGGCTTGTTGCACACACTAAGTGCAACCATGATACCTACGAAAGTGAGCTTAGGAAATTTTGAAAATAAATGGTTTTGCTCGGGACGAGCAAGTGATAAGTTTGGGGGTATTTGTTCACACCAGAATTTTGCATTTAATACATCCCATTATTATGTTCATGTGTATATAGGTAGGTGCTTTTGATTCATGTTTGCTACATGATTACAGGTTACAGGTTCCCAGCCCAATATAATGCAAATCACGCAAAATCTCCACAGTTATGCCAAAATCCAGAACATCTGCCAAAAACAGATAAAATCCGGGTTCCAGTCATCCACATCCGTCAAATGCCGCTTACCAGTTCAAGAGACAAGACGAAAAACAGTGGTCATTCGTGTCTCGGACAAGCACAGAGCATGAGAAGGGCAGCACAAAGATCAAGAGGTGGGCGGAGCTCGAGGGAGATCAAGGTCAAAAAGATTAAAAGAGTAGTCATTTTGGACTGTTGAAAATATGAAGATATTTTGGAACCATTTTGCAATTTTGAACCTGTCAAACAGAGGAACAAAGCAACACGGGAAAGCCCATGAAAAACGATGTGCCAAATGCTTTAAATGACTGCGGAACCGCGGCCAATAGGTCTTATAGGCGGTGGAACCGCGGCCTTGTCATGTCATCTCTTGATCATTTGTCAGGGGAAGTTTGGTAATTATGTATGGGCTCAGAATATGACCCTAGAGTTTCATTCCCCTGGTTATAAATACTTTAGTTTTGAGCCAAACCAAGGATGCATTTCTTTTCTAGGATTTAGTATAGTTTAGTGTGTATCTTCTTTTTTTTCTTCATCTTTCCTCCATGAAATTGTAGTGAGAGCTTTTGAGTGGAAGATGAGGCTTTTTCTTAACTTGTATCTTTAAATTCTTGTATTGTAATTTTAATTCCTAAGTGTAACTTTTATCTATTGTTGTTAAAGTAGTTGTTGGATTTTTTTATTGTTTTGTTTTTCTTCTCTTTTAATCCGTATTTTCAAGCCATTATATTCAACAGAGTTCCTTGCTTAGGTGAGGGCCCAAGTAGTTAGCTTGCTATCATCTATTAAAAACCGTATTATCCATTTTGTCTTCTTTTCTTTCTTGTTTTATTTTTCTTTTAATGTGTGAATAATTTACACACTTGTTAGGGCTAGGAAGGTTGGTATGAGGGATGGAAAAATTTCCTGTGCTTCTCTTCGCCAAATATCTTAAAATGAACCTAGACCAAACAAACACAACCCCCTCACTTAGGCGCGCTATAAGTGGCATATAGTCGAGACCAAAGTTGAGAATTCCATTGAGCGCACTACAACGTGACATGTGTTGTGACTTAATTGGAGACTTGGTTGTGTATGTTTGGCCTAGAGTTGGAAATAAGAGCATGTAGCAGACGGACAAAGGGCACTAGGAATGGATTTAGCGTTGGAAAGCTTACTTAAACTTGCAAATCCCATTCCTATGTCCTCCTAATCCCCGCTACTTTCGTTTATTCAAACATCATTTCAAGAATGGAAAAAGACAAGCACAAGACAAATCCTAACTCCACTAACCAACCCTAACCTTACCATGTTTACTTGAACATAAAATACGAACACTTAGGATAGAATTGAATATACATATACATTCGTTAATTGACTCGTCTAAAATAAGAATGAAAAATGAACCATATCCCAGTGGACGACCCGTACTCAACCGGCTAGCTATAAAGTGACACCGTCTTAATTGCGGTAAGTAGGACATATAGAACACTTAGCGTAGCGCATAAAAACCCAGAGCAGGAATCTACTCGCTATGAATTGGCCAGACAGGAATCTACCCACACGAGAACTTGGGATTCACAGTTTAGGCCAAGAAGAAATCTAATCGTTGTGAATTGGCCGGGTAGGAAGCTACCCACGGTAAACCATGTGGCGAGGAAGTTCGGATCGCCGTGCCATGGACATTTGCGCTTTCCCGATTCCCGGGGCCACATGGCATCCGAAAGGTATCTTGGAATCTGCGCGTATTTTCTGACGAAGTCGTCCAATCTGCTCGGATCCACGTGAAAAGGAGGCAGCCAATGGGTGGAAGCCACGTGGCGATGCTTCATCCGCTGGATGTAATGCGCTGTAATTCGCCCCATGACGGCAGAGAATCTCGACCGTACGGGAATTTTTACTGAGGGTATAAATAGAGGAGTCACATTCCCCCTTTAGGCACTTTCACCCTTTACTTTTATTGTCTTTAGATTGCTCGGCGCTCCAACTTTGATCTGCACCTGTTTTTTTCTCCCTCCGACTTTTGTAGTTGATCATTTTTTTGATTTCGTTTTGCCTTGTGTTTTTAGGTCTGATTGTCGGCAACACGTACAACATTCAATAGATCGTCTCTCGCAACGACGTCTATCATTACGACTTCGACGGCTCCGATGCCATTTATGAGGCTGTGATAGGCTGTCTGCAAAACCACTATGGCCGGTTACTTCCATGCTGATCCTCTATCGTGTACGTGCCCATCCACACAATCTGGAGGTCCTCCTCCGACCCTTTTAGGGTGTTGTCTTAACAAGCACTATATGAAACTTTCGATAAGATGCGCACGGCCCATGAGTTGGGCTTGATCTTGAAGAGCAGACGAGATCGTTCGATAGATCTCCTGTGTCGATCTTTCCAATAGAGATTGATCATAACTTCATGCGCGGCGGTAGGAATCCCCGATGATACTCCAGCTGCTCGGGTCCATGGACGTAGGCAGAAGGAGTGAAAGGATGCTGCCTGGAAAACCCTGCAGGGCCTTTGTTTTGAGTACCACGACCAATGTGTTCATGCTTCTTTTCCTCCTTTGTTGTAATTGTTAAGTGACAGAACAAAGTCTTCTCTTGTTAGCCCCCAGGCATTTTTGTAGAACTAAGGAGGCGAGAATACCTCTTATAAATGAATTTCTTTTTGTCAGAATTGAAATGAAAAGTTTCATTTCTGTTTTCCAAGTGTAGATAGACCGGTCCCCTCTTCACCCTGGAGACGAGGTTATGTGAGTTGAGCGAACATTAGGTCAGAGCACCCTCGAAGATGGGATACTGCTGGCGAAGCGACACTTGGATAATCCAGGATAAACTTTTTGAGTTTATGTAGCCCGGTATCCCCTCCCCTCCCCCGGAAACGAAATGAATGGAGCGAGACTTAAGTCGACTACCTATAAGTATACCCATGCTTTATTTATATGAGTAAAGGGCCGGTCTGGGATATTTACAATGCCTCCGAGCTGAGCTGGAATCAGCCTATCGGCTCATAAGAGGGCTTTAGATCCATAGCTTAGGTCGAGCAGAAATCTACCCGCTGTGAATGGGCACGACGGGTAGGATGCTGCCAGCTGGCCTTGCGTGGTCTCTTAGCTTGGAAATGAGAAAACCAGTCCAGATTGCAGAGAAGCAAGAATCTTTATTATTAAAGAGAATACAAGTTTAACAATACAATTTAAGCTTTTCTGCATTGTATGACCACGGAAGATTATGTCCCAAGGAATCTTGGAGCTGGTACACTTCACTGGGAAATACCTCGGTCATGAGGAAGGGGCCGTCCCATTTCCGGGAGAATTTATGTAGCTTCCCTTGGTCCTCGAATTCATTGCGTCAAAGGACTGTTAGTTATATGTATGCTCTAGAGGCCATTACTGTACATTGGATGCAATTGCAGTGGATGCTGGGACATATATAGGGAGGACTTTCTTGCTCGACATGATAGTATGCTATCTGGTTACCCTTTACCTTAACGTGTACATTGATTGTCTCTCTGTTACATGTTGGTAAAGCCCTTAGGATGTGTACTTGACTACCTGGACTATGATGCGGATCATACTAGTGGGGACATGGTAGTCCATAAGTACAACCTTCAAAGTCCCTAGTCGTGGGTATATCGAGACGGGGCATCGATATACCAGAGTAGACTAGCGTATACCTTCTCGACCCATACAGATGGGCGATGGATGATCCCATATCCATTGGTGTTTGACATCAGAGATGATATACGGGTGCTCAGTGGAGACTGGGTACACTGGACGGACTCGCCGAGAACTCCCAGATGGTATTATACCTTACGTCAGATGGCAGTTCTCTGGTGACACTGGTACAGAGTAGTCTATTGACCCGAGATCGTCATAGAGTCTTGTGTGGTTCCCACTGTGCTTTGATTTCCACCTTACCACGTCCAAGAGGGCGTGCAAAATGGTGGCTTTTGGGTACAGTCCCGAATCACATGGAGGCAATGAGCGATAGGAGGGGATTCGTCTCTCCCGGTATAGGGAGTTGATGTTGCGCTGTGTTCGATTGGCTATAACCGGAAATCCCTAGCCAGGATTGCTGAGATTTACTGGTAAGTGTTACCAGTAGTTTCTCGAACTGTTATAGACCTCATATCGACACGACTTATCGAGCTGTTGGGGTCTGACGTTTACCACCCCTAGGCGAGATATGCGACATATCAGACGACGAGACCGGACTGTACGGTAAGTGTTACTGGTTGGATTCACAAGAGTGTGAGCGGGCTTGCTTGTCGATCTTCTGATCGCTCAATACCCGGGTGGCCGTTACGTTTAGCAGACCGCTTGCGGCTTGTGGGTGTTTGATATGATCATCACCTGCTGCCGGCGTATTGACGAGTCTTTAGAGTCCTACACAGAGGTTTCCTGGCTCAAGCGAAACGAAATAGGAGCGCATATGAGATATGTGCGGGACCGAGAACAATGCGTGTATGTGATACCGTATTCTATTCTCGCGATGAATGTATCGATATGGTTGTATGCGATATAACCTAGTTATCGAATCAAGGATTGATTCGATAAGCCGATATATTGGATATTAGTCGGTCACATGCGATATGACCGGATCGTTAAATCAATTGTTGATTTAATGATTTAATGCATAATTATATATTTGATATATTACTTTGCATTAACTACTAGTGGTTCACTTTAAATGGTTTTTTCTCACTTGTTTGTGCACATTGTATATGTGATATATTTTTTGTGCACAAGTTTGTATCATGTTTGATGATGCATGCTAACTTGGGTTTGTGTAAAGATTAAACCATGGTTATATGAATGGTTAGGGTTTTGTTTTCTTATTCATTTATTTATTTATTCTTTTTGGAAAATAATAAGCATAAAGAGAAAATGGTGGCTTTCTTTGTTTGTATATTGAAGCTTCATGAAGCTTTGAACAAGTCCACCATTTTTGTCTCATGCTTAACCCCAACCATTCCACTTAACCATGATTCATTCTCTACACTTGACCATGGTTGGTTTATGATAAGTATTCATTTATTTTCTATTTGGAAAATACTTATCATAATATATTCCTTCTTCTTCTTCTTCTTCACATGAAGAAAAGCTTGCTACCAACAATGGCATCTTGAGAAAAAGAGTGAGAAATCCAATTCTAAAGTGAACCCACCTCCTATTTCTTCATCCTCTACCTCTTGCCAAGTAGTATAGGGTGTTTTCTTCACAAGTTTCATGACTTGGTGAAGTGGGAGCTTGATCTTGTGATGCCTCGACGTAGATCATCTTCGGTATCGAAGTCGACGACCTAGCCCGCCATTTCTCTGATGAAGCCGACGCTAGAGCCCGGGATTCGATTTGTTCAGCAAGGAGACTTCATCATGGAGCTATGGAGGTGGAGGACCGGATCTACAAAGGTTGTATTTCCGTTCACTTAGTTAAGTTGTTAACTAGTTGCATGTTTCGCCTAAAATTCTAGTTAACGATCCGTATTAGGGTTTCTCGGCAGTTGTAAAATTTGAAATTGGCATGGTTGATGCCTTGTGAGACCTCATTAGTGTGCCTAGGAACCCTACAGTGGTATCAGAGCCTAGCTAGAGCCTTAGGCGATGCGTAGACGGAGTTAGAAATCCGAATCGAACCGAAACCCTAAACCCAAATTTCTCTCTGGACTTTTTTCAAAAACTGGGTTTTTTCCAGATTAAAAATGCTTAAAAAATTCAGCAGGGAATTCTAAGAATTATGGTGCAAAAATTTACTCATGAAGTGTCTATAGCGCGGCGGAACCGCGGCAGAAGCCTGGCTTCTGCGGCGGTTCCGCGGCCAGTTGATGGGATTTGCCTCCATTAATTGCACAGTAATTCCTATATTCAGGTGCTGTATTTTCTGGGAATTTTTAATATTTACTCAAGAGGTGAGTTTTCTGGGTTGTATTGGGAGTTCGTAGATTCGATCGGATTGTCTAATTTTGTCTATGTGTTTTTCCGGATAATTCTTGAATATGTTAAAAAGTTCGACCGGATATAAATACCCACTTTTTTCCCTGTCGGGAAATTTCCAAGTGTTGGATTTTTCCGTGGTTTAAAGACGTTCTAAGTAGTGCAGGTAACGCGATGGACCCTCTAGAAGACAACAAACCTTAACTCGATTATGTGACCGTCTTGAACTGCCCTTTGAACCTTCGGGTTTGGGGCAGTACGGCGTGCCACATGTGAGGCGTTGGCTTGACCCTTCTACGGCTGGACCGTTAGTACTGAGGTATGAACTGAATGTTTTTAGACTTATTTCATGTGTTGACCTGTATCGGGAAAACTTGGGTGTTCGAATGTTCGATCGGAAAGTTTAACATTTTCTATTTATCTGGAATGGGATACAATAATTGGAATTCACAAGTAGTTATGAGATAACTGAATGAATGTTATAAACAAAGCACTTTAGTCTCACTTGATCGGTTGCTACGGAATTTTGATGTGATCAAAATTACGTCGCAATCACGTAGCGTACGCGGATACTCGCCGGGTAAACTTAATAGACAGCCTCACTCCATAGCCCCGACCAAGTGACTGTAGGAGAACCCCGTCGCCGAAAGCATTCGTTCGGGTGCTCGCGGCAGCGGTGTTCCGCCTTGGTGCACTTCGTCGACGGCGTCGGGGGTACGGCCGTCTACTAAAGTTTGCGACGAGCATTCGATCAGGATGTCGGGAATCCTGTTGAATTGCCCAACTTGATATTGAAAAGTGTTTTCGATATTGAGACTAAAATGCGGGGTTTATAATTGTTAGGCATGCGATGTCTAAGGAATTCATTTGATTAGGCATGCGATGTCTAAAGAGGTTGCGGATTCCAACTGTTGTAGTTTTACACTTTCTTTTCTGTGACCGTAAGTGTAATATGTGATATCGCCGGTTTCGTTGCTATATGTCAACGACAATTGGGATGCGTATATTTACTTAAGTTGATGACATGTGATGTTATGTGTTGCTGGATATGTTATATTGGATCGTCGTGTTTGAATAGCCGGGGGTATTTATGTGAGATGAGTGTTTTTCATTTTCATTCATGTAAAAACTTGTATGTAATATTCTTTTATTGGGACACTTCTAGGTTGCGGAAGATGTCACCATTTGTATATTATTTACTTTTCCGCACTAGGATAGACCCAAGAAGGGGAGCACAAGTGACCGGGTTCTAGGGTCCAGTGGGAGACCAACTCGAGGAGTCGAGCCCGGGTCTCCTAACTCTAGAATTGGTAGGGTTTCTTGCAGCTCTCGTAGGGGTCTAGGGGTGTGGGTTTGGCTATTCATCACGACCGTGGAATCCGTGTTTTATACTGGCTCGTATTGAAAACACGGACGTCCTAATATATCCAATATTTCATATGATTCTTCTGCTGCGATATCTGTGATGTGATCATGTGATATGTTCTGTGATTGATACTGTATATAGTATATATGATATATTATATAGGCGTTACTTATGTTTTACACCCGCACTAGCCCTGCCCCGCTCTGCCGTTAGTTACCTAACCTAACGGTGCACGAGGGGACATCGAGGCGAATGCGGATGGCATAAGTGTACGTCGTATTTATCTGTGATGTTTAGGTACTTAAATGATGGGACTTCATTAATGTGATTAATGAAATAAAAGAAACTTAAAGATGTTGTAGAATCGAATTTCAAAAATAAAACAGGTAGCTACGGTTCTTGCTTTGCACAGCGGTATATGTGACATATCCTGCACCTTATTCGATGACGAAAGGACCGAGATCCCTTCACCGGGAGTGACTCCTTTAGCAATAACTGGAAGATGATACACACTCGGTTTGTCTTTTGATTGCTTTTAAGAGTTTTTGCTTTGCACAGTGATATATATGATATATCCCGCACCTTATTCGATGAGGAAAGGACCGACGATCCCTTCACCGGGAGTGACTCCTTTAGCAAAACTAGAAAAGCCTAAAAAACACTCCATTTCAAAATTCATTCGATCCTACAACGATATCAAGTTCATTACGCAATAGGTTTTCAGAAAAACCTGTCCTAGCCCTCCGTCATTTCAGATAAGTACTAGTTAGTATTCGTGCTGCGGTTGTTTGTCATGCGTCAAGGCATAGTGTACGGTAGATAACTAGTGCTTATCTGCTAGCATACGATGCGATTGGATTAGGGTATTCGCACGGCGTTGTTTGGCATGCGTCAAGGGTCGTGCGGGTGGGTTTAATTCAATCAAGAAATGTACGGGTTGAACTTGACTAGCGGACTATGGGTTGTTTGGCATGCGTCAAGGTCATAGCACGCTAGGGGCAAAATATTATCGGGAATTTCAAGTGTTGAAATTTGCAATGAGATTGCATACCTTCTATGAGATAGTTGGATCCCGATACCCGCTGCGAGTAAGAGTTACTCCTGGGAGAGTTTTACACATTACAATTGACCGATCAAGTAGGTTTCTAGAAAGGTGTCAACGGGGTTACGTCTCTGGGAAAATGAGGTTTACATTAATTAGGTTCGTGCGAAAGCACGGGGGACCTCCCTCAAAGTACCGACACTGGCCTGGCTGAAAGATAGGCGAACTTGTAGTGTGTAATTAATCCCGGCTAGTCTTTCCTTTTAGGGTTTGAAGGAAGATTTGATAAAAACAGTGGGAGCCATCCTGATTAGATAAAATAATAACCAATCTATTCTTGCAAGAGCGCACGCTGAGTGTTTTCTTCTCTCTCTCTCTCTAGGTAGCGACCATATCACGCCTTAATCAAGATAATAATACGGAATATTGACCGAACACGCTTGTTATACTGAGCTGGGGAACGTTGGTCCCGCTCCAACTTATAATTGTTATAAGACAGAGCAGGAAATTGGGGATTACCAGAATTCCCGTGCCGCCCAAACGAAGAGAGTGCATGCTGATGCATCATCTTCGGGTGTGTTCATTACAAAGAACTGTTTTTCAGTATCCTCCGCATCCTGGGTATATGATACCGGATCAGGATCCCAGATATGTAATCTGTTACATAGGGCTGCAGCTAGGTAGAGAACTGAGAATGGGTGATAAGTTTCATGAGGCAGAAAACGGGGCAAGTGTTGCAGCCAAGTCTGTTGGTCACTGTCACCCTGTATTACAAATACATTGATTCTGAACGAATGTTATTAAATACCGAACCTGATATACAAAATCATATCAGTCTCTTTACTAGTAAAGAAAGGATATAATTTTGTATTGATGGATAATGTTTTGAATATTTCCTATATCAAAAGTTGATCGGTTCAGGCACGTTATCTAAAAGCATTGATGTTCTAAATCAAACTACAGTTCTTTAGTATACGGAACACACACAAGAGGAAGAATTCAGAAATGAACGAATCCTTCTTGAGGCATTGTAGACTAGGTCATATCAATGCGATCCGACTGGCTGAAGTTACATTTTAGATGCATATTTAAATCAGTTTGAATTTACATCTTGTGAAACTTGCCAGTCATGTCACAGAGATAAGATGACCATAGCTCCGTTTACTGGAAACAGAGAAAGAGTTAGTGAACTCTTGGGATGATACATGTTGATCCCCTGTCTACACTTGCCAAGACCGGTTCTTTATACTTCATTACATTCTCTGATGATCTTTGGAGATTCAGACCCATGTTCCTGTTGAAACACAAGTCCGAACCTTTTGAGATATTCACATAATATAAGTTACAAGTAGAGAACCAAAATACGGGTATAAGTATTATGTCCTATGATGAGATCAAGGAGGAGAATACTTGAGCACGGAATTCTTGGACTTTTCTAAAAGAGAATGAGATTCTCTCCCAGCATTACTCCTCCGTATACACCATAGCACGATGGTATATCGGGGCGGAGCAATAACACCCTATGTGATAAGGTGTGCTCTATGATGAGTACTACTGAGTTACCCATTTTCTTTTGGGAGTTATGCACTTGAGAAGCTGCATACCTATTGAATATGGTTCAAATTCAAATCAGTTGCCTAGCACTTCATATGTGATATGGAAAGGGTAGAGCCCATGTCTTAAGCTAGTTAAGATTTGGGGTTGACCGGCCTATGTCTAAAAGCAAAATCCGGACAAGCTCGAGGCAAGGTCTGTAATGTAGAACTGGAAAGGTTCCAGCTATACAAAATACAGCAGATGATTTGATAGAACCAAAGGATTCAATAGTTACCAACAAACCTCAGCCTCTCCGCCGATCTTGTAAAGTTCCTCACCCGCCTGAGAGATACTTCGGTTTCTCTATGACAGTGGGAGCGAGGATTGCATCATGAGATGATGACCTAACTAGTTTCGAGCTGGCCATCAGGAGTAAGACTCTGTAAGAATGGCTGGATGCTTAGTGATCTGAGATGGAATCCATGTACACCAACAAAGTATGGACTTTGGTTGCTATATCTGAAGGGTTAAATCCCCATCAGGAGCAAGCATATCTTGAGAAGATTACTTGGTGTAGATGGAAAAGTTGAGACTTTCAAAGCTAGACTTGTTAAAGCTTTTCGTCATCGACCAGGCGTGGATAATGATGAAACCTTTTCAAGTGGCTATGCTTAAGTCCATCCAGATCCTACTTGCCACGGCTACATACCATGACTACGATATCTGGCGGTTGGGTGCCATGACTGCTTTTCTAAATGATGTTTTAGAAGAGAGAGTCTATAAGTACACAGTCAGAGGGCGTCGTAAACAGTGGGAGCAGCGGAAACATGCACAAGATGCTTTATAGGTTAAAAGAGGCATCGCGGAGTTGGAACATCTGTTTTGATGTGTTAGTCAAAGAGTTTGACATCATCAAAATGGTAGATGAACCTTGTATAAACAAAAAGGTAGTAGGGAGTATGGTGGCGATCCTCGTAGAGTACGTGGATGACATACTCTTCATAAGAAAGAAGTTTCCTATGCTACGCTCGGTCAATCTCCGCTTATCACAATGATTCTCCATATATGATCAAAATGATACCTCCTAAATCCTGGGTTTTGGATCTATGAGATAGATCTAATTGGATGTTAGGATTCTCACTAGTTGTAGTGAGATGGTATCAACCGATCCTGAGGAGAATCACTGGAAGGGTTCCAGGGTGATAAGGACGACTGAAAGTCAGTCACAGGCATTGTCTTTACCCTCAGTGAAGGGACGGTATGTTGGAAGAGTTCCAAGCTAGATACCGTGGCATACTAGACGAAAAAGGCTCGATACATCGCTACTTGAGATGCTACCAAAGAGGCAGTCTGGATGTATAATAGTTCATGAGATGAACTTTGTTCCTACCATTGTGAGACAATGGAGTTGTGGCTTATACCAAGGAACGTCCGTCCCATCAGTGATCCAGACATATTCTAAGGCAGTATCACCTGATCATGGAGATGGTTGATCTCCTAGGGGATCAAGGTTAGGAGAGCAGACTCAGAGGACAACACGGCGGATCCACTCACAAAGGCCTTTTCCCAGAGAGAGACTTTTATGGGATGGTTGAGTATGAGATACTACAACCACTGCTATCAGATGGCCCTAGTGCAAGTGGGAGATTGTTAGTTATATGTATGCCCTGTAGGGTTCCTAGGAACCCTAATGAGGTCTCACAAGGCATCAACCATGCCAATTTCAAAAAATACGGTGCCGAGAAACCCTAGTGTACGGATCGTTGGCTAGAAATCTAGGCAAAAATGAAACTAGTTAACACTTAACTAAGAGAATACGGAAATACAACCTTTGTAGATCCGGTGCTCCACCTCCATAGCTCCGCAACGAAGTCCCCTCGCTGTCCAAATGAGTTCCCGGGCTCTAGCATCGGCTTCGTCGGAGAATGGGCAAGCTAGGTCGTCGATGTCCATGCCGAAGATGATCTACGTCGAGGCATCGCTAAATCAAGCTCCAACTTCACCAAGTCAAGAAACTTGTGAAGAAAACACACTCTACTACTTGGCAAGAGATAGAGGATGAAGAAATAGGAAGTGGGTAGACTTTAGAATTGGATTTCTCACTCTTTATCATCAATCACCATTGATGACCTCAAGGTTTTCTTCTTGAGTTCAAGGAAGAAGAAGAAGAAAATGATATGATAAGTTAATTAAAAAAAGAAAAGAATAATCCATTCTTATCATAACATTAACCATAGTTAGGTGTAGAGAATTAACTAAGGTTAGATTAATGGTTAGGGTTAAAGATGAAGACTAGAATGGCTACAAAGTCAAAGCTTCATGAAGCTTCAACTAAACTCCAAAATTAGCAACCATTCTTTTCTCATCTATTCAAAATAAATAAATAAATAAATAAGTAAGAAAAGAAAACCCTAATCATTAGTTTAACCATGGCTTAATTTATTACACTTAACTATAGTTAAACATGTATCATCAAACATGATACAATCAAGTGTACAAAAGTATATCACATATACAATGTGCACAAACCAAGTGAGAAAATCCGTTTAAAGTGAACCAAAACTAGTTAGTGCAAAGTAATATATCAAATATATAATTATGCATTAAATCATTAAATCAACACTTGATTCAATGATCCGGTCATGTCGCACACAACCGACTAGTATTCAATGTATCGGCTTATCGAATCAATACTTGATTCGATACCTAGGTTATATCGCATACAACCATTCGATACAATCATCGCGAGAATAGAATACGGTATCACATACACGCATTATTCTCAGTCCCGCACATATCTCATATGCGCTCCTATTTCGTTTCGCTTGAGCCAGGAAACCTCTGTGTAGGACTCTAAAGACTCGTCAATACACCGGCAGCAGACGATGATCATATCAAACATCCACAAGCTGCAAGCGGTCTGCTAAACGTAACGGCCACCCGGGTATTGAGCGATCTGAAGATCGACGAGAAAGCCCGCTCACACTCCAGTGAATCCAACCAGTAACACTACTGTACAGTCCGGTCTGATCGTCTGATATGTCGCATATCTCGCCTAGGGGTGGTAAACGTCAGACCCCAATAGCTCGATAAGTCGTGTTGATATGAGGTCTATAACAATTCGAGAAACTACTGGTAACACTTACCAGTAATTCTCAGCAACCCTGGTCAGGGATTTCCTGTTATAGCCAATCGAACACAGCGCAACATCAACCCCCTATACCGGGAGAGACGAATCCCCTCCTATCGCTCATTGCCTCCATGTGACTCGGGACTGTACCCAAAAACCACCGTTTTGCACGCCCTCTTGGACGTGGTAAGATGGAAATCAAAGCACAGTGGGAACCACACAAGACTCTATGACGATCTCGGGTCAACAGACTACTCTGTACCAGTGTCACCAGAGAACTGCCATCTGACGTGAGGTATAATACCATCTGGGAGTTCTCGGCGAGTCCGTCCAGTGTACCCAGTCTCTACTGAGCACCCGTATATCATCTCCGATGTCAAACACCAATGGATATGGGATCATCCATCGCCCATCTGTATGGGTCGAGAAGGTATACGCTAGTCTACTCTGGTATATCGATGCCCCGTCTCGATACACCCACGACTAGGGACTTTGAAGGATGTACTTATGGACCACCATGTCCCCACTAGTATGATCCGCATCATAGTCCAGGTAGTCAAGCACACATCCTAAGGGCTTTACCAACATGTAACAGAGAGAAAAACAGTATACACGTTAAGGTAAAGTTCAACCAGATAGCATACTATCATGTCGAGCAAGAAAGTCCTCCCTATATATGTCCCAGCATCCACTACAATGTACATCCTATGTATAGTAATGGCCTCTAGGGCATACATATAACTAACAATCTCCCACTTACACTAGGGCCATCTGTAGCAGTGGTTGCAGTATCTCATACTCAACCATCCCATAAAAGTCTCTCTCTGGGAACAGGCCTTTGTGAGTGGATCCGCTGTTTTGTCCTCTGAGTCACTCTCCTAACCTCGATCTCCCTGGAGATCAACCATCTCCATGATCAAGTTATACTGCCTTAGAATATGCCTGGGTCACTGATGGGACGGGTGTTCCTTGGCATAAGCCACAACTCCATTGTCTCACAATGGTAGAAACGAAGTTCATCTCATGAACTATTATACACCCAGACTGCCTCTATGGTAGCATCCTAAGTAGCGATGTATTCAGCCTTTATCGTCTAGTATGCTACGATATCTAGCTTGGAACTCTTCCAACATACCGTCCCTTTACTGAGGGTAAAGACAATGCCTGTGACTGACACTCAGTCGTCATTATCACCCTGGAACACTTCCAGTGATTCTTCCCAGGATCGATTGATACCATCTCACTACAACTAGTGAGAATCCTAACAACCAATTAGATCTATCTCATAGATCCAAAACCCAGGATTTAGGAGGTATCACTTTGATCATATATGGAGAGTCATTGTGATAAGCGGAGATTGTTCGAGCGTAGCATAGGAAACTCCTTCCCTATCAAGAGTATGTCATCCACGTACTCTACGAGAATCGTCACCATACTCCCTACTATCTTTTGTTTATACAAGGTTCATCTACCATTTTGATGATGTCAAACTCTTTGACTACCACATCAAAACAGATGTTCCAACTCCGCGATGCCTGCTTTATCCTATAAAGCATCTTGCACACGTTTCCGCTGCTCCCACTGTCTACGAAGCCCTCTGGCTGTGTACTTATAGACGCTCTCTTCTAAATCATCATTTAGAAAAGCAGTCAAGACACCCAACCACCAGATATCGCAGTCATGGTATGTAGCCGTGACAAGTAGGATCTGGATGGACTTAAGCATAGCTGCTTGAAAAGGTTTCATCATTATCCACGCTTGGTCGATGACGAAAACCTTTAACAAGTCCAGCTTTGAAAGTCTCAACTTTTCCATCTACACCAAGTAATCTTCTCATGATATACTTGCTTCTGATGGGGATTTAACCCTTCAGATATAGCAACCAAAGTCCATACTTTGTTGGTGTATAAGGATTCCATCTCAGATCGCTAAGCATCCAGCCATTCTTACAGAGTCACACTCCTGATGGCCAGCTCGAAACTAGTTGGGTCATCATCTCATGATGCAGTCCTTGCTCCCACTGTCATTGAGAAACCGATGTATCTCTCAGGTGGGTGAGAAAACCCTACTAGATCGGCGGAGAGGCCGAGGTTCGTTGGTATCTATTGAATCCTTTGGTTCTACCAAATCATCTGCTGTTGTTTGTATAGCTGGAACCTTTCCAGTTGTACATAACAGACCTTGCCTCGAGCCTGTCCAGATTTTGCTTTTAGACATAAGCCGGACAACCCCAAATCTTAACTAACTTAAGACATGGGCTCTTCCCTTTCCATATCACATATGAAGTGGTAGGCAACTGATTTGATTTGAACCCTTTTCAATAGGTATGCAGCTTCTCAAGTGCATAACTCCCAAAAAGGAAATAGGTAACTCAGTAGTACTCATCATAGAGCACACCTTATCATATAGGGTGTTATTGCTCCGCCCCGATATACCATCGTGCTATGGTGTATTCAGAGGAGTAATGCTGAGAGAGAATCTCATTCTCCTTTAGAATAGTTCAGGAATTCCGTGCTCAAGTATTCTCCTCCCTGATCACATCAAAGGACATAATACTTATACCCGTATTTTGGTTCTCTACTTCTAACTTATATTCTGTGAATATCTCAAAAGGTTCAGACTTGTGTTTCAACAGGAACATATGTCTGAATCTTGAGAGATTATCAGAGAACGTAATGAAGTATAAAGAACCGGTCCTGGCATGTGTAGACTGGGGACCTACATACATCATCATGTATCATCCCAAGAGTTCACTAACTCTTTCTCTGTTTCCAATAAACAGGGCTATGGTCATGATATCTTTGTGACATGACTGGCAAGTTTCACAAGATGTAAATTCAAACTGATTTAAATCTGCATCTAAAATGTAACTTCAGCCAGTTGGGTCGCATTGATATGACCTAGTCTACAATGCCTCAAGAAGGATTCGTTCATATCCGAACTCTTCCTTTTCTGTGTGTTCCGTATACAAAGAACTGTAGTTTGATTTAGAACATTAATGCTTTTAGATAACGTGCCTGAACCGATCAACTTTTGATATAGGAAATGTTCAAAACATTATCCAACAATACAAAATTTTATCGTTTCTTTACTAATAAAGAGACAGATATGATTTTGTATATCAGGTTCGGTATCTAATAACATTCGTTCAGAATCAATGTATTGGTAATACAGGGTGACAGTGACCAACAGACTTGGCTGCAACACTTGCCCCGTTTTCTGTCTCATGAAACTTATCACCCGTTCTCAGTTTTTCTACCCTTTTGTAGCCCTATGTAACAGATTACATATCTGGGATCCTGATCCGGTATCATATACCCAGAATGCGGAGGATACTGAGAAACAGTTCTGTATAATGAACACACCTGAAGATGATGCATCAGCATGCACTCTCTTCGTTTGGGCGGCACGGGAAATCTGGTATTCCCCAATTTCCTGCTCTGTCTTATAACAATTATAAGGTGCAGCGGGACCAACGTTCCCCAGCTCAGTATAACAAGCGGGTTCGGTCAAAATTCCGTATTATTATCTTGATTAAGGCGTGATGTGGTCGCTACCTGGAGAGAGAGAGAAGAAAACACTCAGCGTGCGCTCTTGCAAGAATAGATTGGTTATTATTTTATCTAATCAGGATGGCTCCCACTGCTTTTTATCAAATCTTCCTTCAAACCGTAAAAGGAAAGACTAGCCGGGATTAATTACACACTACAAGTTCGCCAATCTTTCAGCCAGGCCAGTGTCGGTACTTTGAGGGAGGTTCCCCGTGCTTTCGCATGGACCTAATTACAGTAAACCTCGTTTTCCCAGAGGCGTAACCCCGTTGACACCTTTCTAGACACCTACTTGATCGGCTAATTGCAAAGTGCAAAACTCTCCCAGGAGTAACAATTACTCGCAGTGGGTATCGGGATCCAACTATCACATAGAAGGTATGCAATCTCATTGCAAATTTCAACACTTGAAACTCCCGATAATGGTTTTTACCCCTAGCACCTATGACCTTGGCTAAGGTCAACAAATCATAGGTACTAGTCAAGTTCTACCCGTCATTTCGTGATTAATTAGACCCACCCACATGACCCTTGGCTAAGGTCAACAAAGCCACATGACTGTCCTAACTAATCGCATCATATGCGGTGTAGGAAGACATCACTTAGCTACCGTACACTGTGCCTTGACTATGGTCAACAAACACAGCACGAATACTAAGTACTCTACTTCCTAAAATGATGGAGGGTTGCGAATGGTTTTTGTGAAAACCTTTAACGCTTTGAACTTGATCTCGTTGCGGAATCAAATGGTTTTTAAATGGAATGTTTTCGAGGCTTTTCTAGTTTTGCTAAAAGGGTCACTCCCGGTGAAGGGATCGTCGGCCCTTTCCTCGTCGAAGCGGGATATATCATATATATCACTGTGCAAAGCGGAAACTATAGAAGCGATCAAAGACAAACCGAGGGTTGTAGCATCTGCCAGTTATTGCTAAAGGAGTCACTCCCGGTGAAGGGATCTCGGTCCTTTCCTCATCGAATAAGGTGCAGGATGTTCTATAATGAACACCGCGATGCAAAGCAAGAACTGTATCTACCTGTTTTATTTTGAAATTCGATTCCACAACATCAATTAGGTTTATTTTCTTTCATTAATCTCATTAATGAATATCCCATCATTTAAGTCCACCTAACCATCACAGATAAATATAACGTACGCTTATGCCATCCGCATTCGCCTCGATGTCCTGTCTGCACCGTTAGGTTAGGTAACTAACGGCAGAGCGGGGCATGGCTAGTGTGGGTATAAAACATAAGCAACGTTTATATAATATATCATATATACTATATATAATATCTGTCACAGAATATCACATGATCTCATCACAGATAAAACACAGCAGAAGAAACATATGAAATATTGGATATACTAGGACGTCCGTGTTTTCAATACGAGCCAGTATAAAACACGGATTCCACGGTCGTGATGAATAGCCAATCCCACACCCCTAGACCCCTACGAGAGCGGCAAGCAACCCTACCAATTCTAGAGTTAGGAGACCCGGACTCGACTCCTCGAGTTGGTCTCCCACTGGACTCCAGAACCCGGTTACTTATGCCCTCCTCCTTGGGTCTATCCTAGTGTAGAAAAGTAAATAATATACAAACGGTGACTACTTCCGCAACCTGGAAGTGCCCCTGATAAAAGAATATTACATACAAGTTTTTACATGAATGAAAATGAAAAACACTCATCTCACATAAAAACTCCCGGCTATTCAAACACGACGATCCAATATAACATATCCTGCAACACATAACATCACATGTCATCAACGTAAGTAATTATGCGCATCCCTTGTCGTTGACATATAGCAACGAAACCAGCGATATCACATATTACACTTACGGTCACAGAAAAGAAAGTGTAAAACTACAACAGTTGGAATCCGCAACCACCTCAGACATCGCATGCCTGACCAAATGAATTTCTTTAGACATCGCATGCCTAACAATTATAAACCCTGCATTTTAGTCTCAAAATCGAAAACTCTTTTCAATATCAAGTCGGGCAATTCAAAAAGATTCCCGACATGCTGATCGAATACTCGTCGCAAATTTTAGTAGGCGGCCGCACCCCCGACGCCGTCGACGAAGTGCACCAAGGCGGAACACCGCTACCGCGAGCACCCGAACGGATGCTTTCGGCGACGGGGTTCTCCTACAGTCACTTGGTCGGGGCTATGGGGCGAGGCTGTCCATTAAGTTTACCCGGCGAGTATCCGCGTACGCTACGTGATTGCGAAGGACTTTTGATCACATCAAAATTCCGTGGCAACCGATCAAGTGAGACTAACTTGCTACGTTTATAACATTCATTCAGTTATCTCATAACTTCTGTGAATTCCAATTGTTGTATCCCATTCCGGATAAATAGAAAATGTCAAACTTTCCGATCGAACAATCGAACACCCAAGTTTTCCCGATACAGATCAACACATGAAATAAGTCTAACAACATTCAGTTCGTGCCTCAGTACCGACGGTCCAGCCGTAGAAGGGTCAAGCCAACGCCTCACATGTGGCACGCCGTACTGCTCCAAACCCGAAGGTTCAAAGGGCAGTTCAAGACGGTCACATAATCGAGTTAAGGTTTGTTGTCTTCTAGAGGGTCCATCGCGTTACGTGCACTACTTAGAACGTCGTTAAACTACGGAAAAATCCAACACGTGGAAATTTCCCACAGGGGAAAAATTGGGTATTTATATCCGGTCGAACTTTTAACATATTCTGAAAATTATCCGGAAAGCCACACAGACAAAATTTGATACTCCGATCGAAACACCGAATCCCCAAATCAATCCCAGAAAATTCAACTCTAGAAAAAATATTAAAAATTCCCAGAAAACTCAGCAGAATTTATCAGGAATTACTGTGCAAAAACCTAGGGCTGACGTCACTATAAGGCCGCGGAACCGCCGCAGAAGCCAGGCTTCTGCCGCGGTTCCGCCGCACAAATCACTGTTCACCAGAAACTTTTTGCACCGTAATTCTAATTTTTCTATGCTGAATTTTTTAGCAATTTTTAATTCTGGGAAAACCCAGATTTTAGAAAAAGTCCAGAGAGCATGTATTGGTTAAGGTTACGGGTTCGTTCGGACTTCAAATTCCGTCTGGACTTCGCCTAAGGCTCTAGCTAGGCTCTGATACCACTGTAGGGTTCCTAAGCACCCTAATGAGGTCTCACAAGGCATCAACCATGCCAATTTCAAAAAATACAGTGCCGAGAAACCCTAGTGTACGGATCGTTGGCTAGAAATCTAGGCGAAAATGAAACTAGTTAACACTTAACTAAGAGAATACGGAAATACAACCTTTGTAGATCCGGTGCTCCACCTCCATAGCTCCGCAACGAAGTCCCCTCGCTGTCCAAATGAGTTCCCGGGCTCTAGCGTCGGCTTCGTCGGAGAATGGGCAAGCTAGGTCGTCGATGTCCATGCCGAAGATGATCTACGTCGAGGCATCGCTAAATCAAGCTCCAACTTCACCAAGTCAAGAAACTTGTGAAGAAAACACACTCTACTACTTGGCAAGAGGTAGAGGATAAAGAAATAGGAAGTGGGTAGACTTTAGAATTGGATTTCTCACTCTTTATCATCAATCACCATTGATGACCTCAAGGTTTTCTTCTTGAGTTCAAGGAAGAAGAAGAAGAAAATGATATGATAAGTTAATTAAAAAAAGAAAAGAATAATCCATTCTTATCATAACATTAACCATAGTTAGGTGTAGAGAATTAACTAAGGTTAGATTAATGGTTAGGGTTAAAGATGAAGACAAGAATGGCTACAAAGTCAAAGCTTCATGAAGCTTCAACTAAACTCCAAAATTAGCAACCATTCTTTTCTCATCTATTCAAAATAAATAAATAAATAAATAAGTAAGAAAAGAAAATCCTAATCATTAGTTTAACCATGGCTTAATTTATTACACTTAACTATAGTTAAACATGTATCATCAAATATGATACAATCAAGTGTACAAAAGTATATCACATATACAATGTGCACAAACCAAGTGAGAAAATCCGTTTAAAGTGAACCAATACTAGTTAGTGCAAAGTAATATATCAAATATATAATTATGCATTAAATCATTAAATCAACACTTGATTCAATGATCCGGTCATGTCGCACACAACCGACTAGTATTCAATGTATCGGCTTATCGAATCAATACTTGATTCGATACCTAGGTTATATCGCATACAACCATTCGATACAATCATCGCGAGAATAGAATACGGTATCACATACACGCATTATTCTCGGTCCCGCACATATCTCATATGCGCTCCTATTTCGTTTCGCTTGAGCCAGGAAACCTCTGTGTAGGACTCTAAAGACTCGTCAATACGCCGGCAGCAGACGATGATCATATCAAACATCCATAAGCCGCAAGCGGTCTGCTAAACGTAACGGCCACCCGGGTATTGAGCGATCTGAAGATCGACGAGAAAGCCCGCTCACACTCCAGTGAATCCAACCAGTAACACTACTGTACAGTCCGGTCTGATCGTCTGATATGTCGCATATCTCGCCTAGGGGTGGTAAACGTCAGACCCCAATAGCTCGATAAGTCGTGTTGATATGAGGTCTATAACAATTCGAGAAACTACTGGTAACACTTACCAGTAATTCTCAGCAACCCTGGCCAGGGATTTCCTGTTATAGCCAATCGAACACAGCGCAACATCAACCCCTATACCGGGAGAGACGAATCCCCTCCTATCGCTCATTGCCTCCATGTGACTCAGGACTGTACCCAAAAACCACCGTTTTGCACGCCCTCTTGGACGTGGTAAGATGGAAATCAAAGCACAGTGGGAACCACACAAGACTCTATGACGATCTCGGGTCAACAGACTGCTCTGTACCAGTGTCACCAGAGAACTGCCATCTGACGTGAGGTATAATACCATCTGGGAGTTCTCGGCGAGTCCGTCCAGTGTACCCAGTCTCTACTGAGCACCCGTATATCATCTCCGATGTCAAACACCAATGGATATGGGATCATCCATCGCCCATCTGTATGGGTCGAGAAGGTATACGCTAGTCTACTCTGGTATATCGATGCCCCGTCTCGATACACCCACGACTAGGGACTTTGAAGGATGTACTTATGGACTACCATGTCCCTACTAGTATGATCCGCATCATAGTCCAGGTAGTCAAGCACACATCCTAAGGGCTTTACCAACATGTAACAGAGAGACAAACAGTATACACGTTAAGGTAAAGTTCAACCAGATAGCATACTATCATGTCGAGCAAGAAAGTCCTCCCTATATATGTCCCAGCATCCACTACAATGTACATCCTATGTATAGTAATGGCCTCTAGGGCATACATATAACTAACATGCCCTAGAGGCCATTACTGTACATTGGATGTATATTGCAGTGGATGCTGGGACATATATAGGGAGGACTTTCTTGCTCGACATGATAGTATGCTATCTGGTTACTCTTTACCTTAACGTGTACATTGATTGTTTCTCTGTTACATGTTGGTAAAGCCCTTAGGATGTGTACTTGACTACCTGGACTATGATGCGGATCATACTAGTGGGGACATGGTAGTCCATAAGTACATCCTTCAAAGTCCCTAATCGTGGGTGTATCGAGACGGGGCATCGATATACCAGAGTAGACTAGCGTATACCTTCTCGACCCATACAGATGGGCGATGGATGATCCCATATCCATTGGTGTTTGACATCAGAGATGATATACGGGTGCTCAGTGGAGACTGGGTACACTGGACGGACTCGCCGAGAACTCCCAGATGGTATTATACCTTACGTCAGATGGCAGTTCTCTGGTGACACTGGTACAGAGTAGTCTGTTGACCCGAGATCGTCATAGAGTCTTGTGTGGTTTCCACTGTGCTTTGATTTCCACCTTACCATGTCCAAGAGGGCGTGCAAAACGGTGGCTTTTGGGTACAGTTCCGAATCACATGGAGGCAATGAGCGATAGGAGGGGATTCGTCTCTCCCGGTATAGGGAGTTGATGTTGCGCTGTGTTCGATTGGCTATAACCAGAAATCCCTGGCCAGGGTTGCTGAGATTTACTGGTAAGTGTTACCAGTATTTTCTTGAACTGTTATAGACCTCATATCGACACGACTTATTGAGCTGTTGGGGTCTGACGTTTACCACCCCTAGGCGAGATATGCGACATATCAGACGACGAGACCGGACTGTACGGTAAGTGTTACTGGTTAGATTCACAGGAGTGTGAGCGGGCTTGCTCGTCGATCTTCTGATCGCTCAATAACCTGGTAGCCGTTACGTTTAGCAGACCGCTTGCGGCTTGTGGGTGTTTGATATGATCATCACCTGCTGCCGGCGTATTGACGAGTCTTTAGAGTCCTACACAGAGGTTTCCTGGCTCAAGCGAAACGAAATAGGAGTGCATATGAGATATGTGCGGGACCGAGAATAGTGCGTGTATGTGATACCGTATTCTATTCTCGCGATGAATGTATTGATATGGTTGTATGCGATATAACCTAGTTATCGAATCAAGGATTGATTCGATAAGCCGATACATTGGATATTAGTCGGTCACATGCGATATGACCGGATCGTTAAATCAAGTGTTGATTTAATGATTTAATGTATAATTATATATTTGATATATTAGTTTGCATTAACTAGTATTGTTTCACTTTAAATGGTTTTTTCTCACTTGTTTGTGCACATTGTATATGTGATATATTTTTTGTGCACAAGTTTGTATCATGTTTGATGATGCATGCTAACTTGGGTTTGTGTAAAGATTAAACCATGGTTATATGAATGGTTAGGGTTTTGTTTTCTTATTCATTTATTTATTTATTCTTTTTGGAAAATAATAAGCATAAAGAGAAAATGGTGGCTTTCTTTGTTTGTATATTGAAGCTTCATGAAGCTTTGAACAAGTCCACCATTTTTGTCTCATGCTTAACCCTAACCATTCCACTTAACCATGATTCATTCTCTACACTTGACCATGGTTGGTTTATGATAAGTATTCATTTATTTTCTATTTGGAAAATACTTATCATAATATATTCCTTCTTCTTCTTCTTCTTCACATGAAGAAAAGCTTGCTACCAACAATGGCATCTTGAGAAAAAGAGTGAGAAATCCAATTCTAAAGTGAACCCACCTCCTATTTCTTCATCCTCTACCTCTTGCCAAGTAGTATAGGGTATTTTCTTCACATGTTTCATGACTTGGTGAAGTGGGAGGTTGATCTTGTGATGCCTCGACGTAGATCATCTTCGGTATCGAAGTCGACGACCTAGCCCGCCCATTTCTCCGATGAAGCCGATGCTAGAGCCCGGGATTCGATTTGGACAGCAAGGAGACTTCATGATGGAGCTATGGAGGTGGAGGACCGGATCTACAAAGGTTGTATTTCCGTTCACTTAGTTAAGTTGTTAACTAGTTGCATGTTTCGCCTAAAATTCTAGTTAACGATCCATATTAGGGTTTCTCGGCACTTGTAAAATTTGAAATTGGCATGGTTGATGCCTTGTGAGACCTCATTAGTGTGCCTAGGAACCCTACAGTGGTATCAGAGCCTAGCTAGAGCCTTAGGCGATGCGTAGACGGAGTTAGAAATCCGAATCGAACCGAAACCCTAAACCCAAATTTCTCTCTGGAATTTTTTCAAAAACTGGGTTTTTTCCAGATTAAAAATGCTTAAAAAATTCAGCAGGGAATTCTAAGAATTACGGTGCAAAAATTTACTCATGAAGTGTCTATAGCGCGGCGGAACCGCAGCAGAAGCCTGGCTTCTGCGGCGGTTCCGCGGCCAGTTGATGGGATTTGCCTCCATTAATTGCACAATAATTCCTATATTCAGGTGCTGTATTTTCTGGGAATTTTTAATATTTACTCAAGAGGTGAGTTTTCTGGGTTGTATTGGGAGTTCGTAGATTCGATCGGATTGTCTAATTTTGTCTATGTGTTTTTCCGGATAATTCTTGAATATTTTAAAAAGTTCGACCGGATATAAATACCCACTTTTTCCCCTGTCGGGAAATTTCCAAGTGTTGGATTTTTCCGTGGTTTAAAGACGTTCTAAGTAGTGCACGTAACGTGATGGACCCTCTAGAAGACAACAAATCTTAACTCGATTATGTGACCGTCTTGAACTGCCCTTTGAACCTTCGGGTTTGGGGCAGTACGGCGTGCCACATGTGAGGCGTTGGCTTGACCCTTCTACGGCTGGACCGTTGGTACTGAGGCATGAACTGAATGTTTTTAGACTTATTTCATGTGTTGACCTGTATCGGGAAAACTTGGGTGTTCGAATGTTCGATCGGAAAGTTTAACATTTTCTATTTATCTGGAATGGGATACAATAATTGGAATTCACAAGTAGTTATGAGATAACTGAATGAATGTAATAAACATAGCACTTTAGTCTCACTTGATCGGTTGCTACGGAATTTTGATGTGATCAAAAATCCGTCGCAATCACGTAGCGTACGCGGATACTCGCCGGGTAAACTTAATAGACAGCCTCACTCCATAGCCCCGACCAAGTGACTGTAGGAGAACCCCGTCGCCGAAAGCATCCGTTCGGGTGCTCGTGACAGCGGTGTTCCGCCTTGGTGCACTTCGTCGACGGCGTCGGGGGTACGGCCGTCTACTAAAGTTTGCGACGAGCATTCGATCAGGATGTCGGGAATCCTGTTGAATTGCCCGACTTGATATTGAAAAGTGTTTTCGATATTGAGACTAAAATGCGGGGTTTATAATTGTTAGGCATGCGATGTCTAAGGAATTCATTTGATTAGGCATGCGATGTCTAAAGAGGTTGCGGATTCCAACTGTTGTAGTTTTACACTTTCTTTTCTGTGACCGTAAGTGTAATATGTGATATCGCCGGTTTCGTTGCTATATGTCAACGACAATTGGGATGCGCATATTTACTTACGTTGATGACATGTGATGTTATGTGCTGCTGGATATGTTATATTGGATCGTCGTGTTTGAATAGCCGGGGGTATTTATGTGAGATGAGTGTTTTTCATTTTCATTCATGTAAAAACTTGTATGTAATATTCTTTTTATTGGGACACTTTCAGGTTGCGGAAGATGTCACCCTTTGTATATTATTTACTTTTCCGCACTAGGATAGACCCAAGGAGGGGAGCACAAGTGACCGAGTTCTAGGGTCCAGTGGGAGACCAACTCGAGGAGTCGAGCCCGGGTCTACTAACTCTAGAATTGGTAGGGTTTCTTGCCGCTCTCGTAGGGGTCCAGGGGTGTGGGTTTGGCTATTCATCACGACCGTGGAATCCGTGTTTTATACTGGCTTGTATTGAAAACACGAACGTCCTATTATATCCAATATTTCATATGATTCTTCTGCTGCGATATCTGTGATGTGATCATGTGATATGTTCTGTGATTGATACTGTATATAGTATATATGATATATTATATAGGCGTTACTTATGTTTTACACCCGCACTAGCCCTGCCCCGCCCTGCCGTTAGTTACCTAACCTAACGGTGCACGAGGGGACATCGAGGCGAATGCGGATGGCATAAGTGTACGTCGTATTTATCTGTGATGTTTAGGTACTTAAATGATGGGACTTCATTAATGTGATTAATGAAATAAAAGAAAACTAAAGATGTTGTAGAATCGAATTTCAAAAATAAAACAGGTAGCTACGGTTCTTGCTTTGCACAGCGGTATATGTGACATATCCTGCACCTTATTCGATGAGGAAAGGACCGAGATCTCTTCACCGGGAGTGACTCCTTTAGCAATAACTGGCAGATGCTACACACTCGGTTTGTCTTTTGATTGCTTTTAAGAGTTTTTGCTTTGCACAGTGATATATATGATATATCCCGCACCTTATTAGATGAGGAAAGGACCGACGATCCCTTCACCGGGAGTGACTCCTTTAGCAAAACTAGAAAAGCCTAAAAAACACTCCATTTCAAAATTCATTCGATCCTACAACGATATCAAGTTCATTACGCAATAGGTTTTCAGAAAAACATGTCGTAGCCCTCCGTCATTTCAGATAAGTACTAGTTAGTATTCGTGCTGCGGTTGTTTGGCATGCGTCAAGGCGTAGTGTACGGTAGCTAACTAGTGCTTATCTGCTAGCATACGATGCGATTGGATTAGGGTATTCGCACGGCGTTGTTTGGCATGCGTCAAGGGTCGTGCGGGTGGGTTTAATTCAATCAAGAAATGTACGGGTTGAACTTGACTAGCGGACTATGGGTTGTTTGGCATGCGTCAAGGTCATAGCACGCTAGGGGCAAAATATTATCGGGAATTTCAAGTGTTGAAATTTGCAATGAGATTGCATACCTTCTATGAGATAGTTGGATCTCGATACCCGATGCGAGTAAGAGTTACTCCTGGGAGAGTTATACACATTACAATTAGCCGATCAAGTAGGCGTCTAGAAAGGTGTCAACGGGGTTACGCCTCTGGAAAAATGAGGTTTACATTAATTAGGTTCGTGCGAAAGCACGGGGGACCTCCCTCAAAGTACCGACACTGGCCTGGCTGAAAGATAGGCGAACTTGTAGTGTGTAATTAATCCCGGCTAGTCTTTCCTTTTAGGGTTTGAAGGAAGATTTGATAAAAACAGTGGGAGCCATCCTGATTAGATAAAATAATAACCAATCTATTCTTGCAAGAGCGCATGCTGAGTGTTTTCTTCTCTCTCTCTCTAGGTAGCGACCATATCACGCCTTAATCAAGATAATAATACGGAATATTGACCGAACCCGCTTGTTATACTGAGCTGGGGAACGTTGGTCCCGCTCCAACTTATAATTGTTATAAGACAGAGCAGGAAATTGGGGATTACCAGAATTCCCGTGCCTCCCAAACGAAGAGAGTGCATGTTGATGCATCATTTTCGGGTGTGTTCATTACAAAGAACTGTTTCTCAGTATCCTCCGCATCCTGGGTATATGATACCGGATCAGGATCCCAGATATGTAATCTGTTACATAGGGTTGCAGCTAGGTAGAGAACTGAGAACGGGTGATAAGTTTCATGAGGCAGAAAACGGGACAAGTGTTGCAGCCAAGTCTGTTGGTCACCGTCACCCTGTATTACAAATACATTGATTCTGAACGAATGTTATTAAATACCGAACCTGATATACAAAATCAAATCAGTCTCTTTACTAGTAAAGAAAGGATATAATTTTGTATTGATGGATAATGTTTTGAACATTTCCTATATCAAAAGTTGATCGGTTCAGGCACGTTATCTAAAAGCATTGATGTTCTAAATCAAACTACAGTTCTTTAGTATACGGAACACACACAAGAGGAAGAATTCAGAAATGAACGAATCCTTCTTGAGGCATTGTAGACTAGGTCATATCAATGCGATCCGACTGGCTGAAGTTACATTTTAGATGCATATTTAAATCAGTTTGAATTTACATCTTGTGAAACTTGCCAGTCATGTCACAGAGATAAGATGACCATAGCTCCGTTTACTGGAAACAGAGAAAGAGTTAGTGAACTCTTGGGATGATACATGTTGATCCCCTGTCTACACTTGCCAAGACCGGTTCTTTATACTTCATTACATTCTCTGATGATCTTTGGAGATTCAGACCCATGTTCCTGTTGAAACACAAGTCCGAACCTTTTGAGATATTCACAGAATATAAGTTACAAGTAGAGAACCAAAATACGGGTATAAGTATTATGTCCTATGATGAGATCAAGGAGGAGAATACTTGAGCACGGAATTCTTGGACTTTTCTAAAAGAGAATGAGATTCTCTCTCAGCATTACTCCTCCGTATACACCATAGCACGATGGTATATCGGGGCGGAGCAATAACACCCTATGTGATAAGGTGTGCTCTATGATGAGTACTACTGAGTTACCCATTTCCTTTTGGGAGTTATGCACTTGAGAAGCTGCATACCTATTGAATAGGGTTCAAATTCAAATCAGTTGCCTAGCACTTCATATGTGATATGGAAAGGGTAGAGCCCATGTCTTAAGCTAGTTAAGATTTGGGGTTGACCGGCCTATGTCTAAAAGCAAAATCCGGAAAAGCTCGAGGCAAGGTCTGTAATGTAGAACTGGAAAGGTTCCAGCTATACAAAATACAGCAGATGATTTGATAGAACCAAAGGATTCAATAGTTACCAACAAACCTCAGCCTCTCCGCCGATCTAGTAAAGTTCCTCACCCGCCTGAGAGATACTTCGGTTTCTTTATGACAGTGGGAGCGAGGATTGCATCATGAGATGATGACCTAACTAGTTTCGAGCTGGCCATCAGGAGTAAGACTCTGTAAGAATAGCTGGATGCTTAGTGATCTGAGATGGAATCCATGTACACCAACAAAGTATGGACTTTGATTGCTATATCTGAAGGGTTAAATCCCCATCAGGAGCAAGTATATCTTGAGAAGATTACTTGGCGTAGATGGAAAAGTTGAGACTTTCAAAGCTAGACTTGTTAAAGCTTTTCGTCATCGACCAGGCGTGGATAATGATGAAACCTTTTCAAGTGGCTATGCTTAAGTCCATCCAGATCCTACTTGCCACGGCTACATACCATGACTACGATATCTGGCGGTTGGGTGCCATGACTGCTTTTCTAAATGATGTTTTAGAAGAGAGAGTCTATAAGTACACAGTTAGAGGGCGTCGTAAACAATGGGAGCAGCGGAAACGTGCACAAGATGCTTTATAGGTTAAAGCAGGCATCGCGGAGTTGGAACATCTGTTTTGATGTGTTAGTCAAAGAGTTTGACATCATCAAAATGGTAGATGAACCTTGTATAAACACAAAGCTAGTAGGGAGTATGGTGGCGATCCTCGTAAAGTACGTGGATGACATTCTCTTGATAAGAAAGAAGTTTCCTATGCTACGCTTGGTCAATCTCCGCTTATGACAATGATTCTCCATATAGGATCGAAATGATACCTCCTAAATCCTGGGTTTTGGATCTATGAGATAGATCTAATTGGATGTTAGAATTCTCACTAGTTGTAGTGAGATGGTATCAACCGATCCTGGGGAGAATCACTGGAAGGGTTCCAGGGTGATAAGGACGACTGAAAGTCAGTCACAGGCATTGTCTTTACCCTCAGTGAAGGGACAGTATGTTGGAAGAGTTCCAAGCTAGATACCGTGGCATACTAGACGAAAAAGGCTCGATATATCGCTACTTGAGATGCTACCAAAGAGGCAGTCTGGATGTATAATAGTTCATGAGATGAACTTCGTTCCTACCATTGTGAGACAATGGAGTTGTGGCTTATACCAAGGAACGTCCGTCCTATCAGTGATCCAGACATATTCTAAGGCAGTATCACCTGATCATGGAGATGGTTGATCTCCAAGGGGATCAAGGTTAGGAGAGCAGACTCAGAGGACAACACGGCGGATCCACTCACAAAGGCCTTTTCCCAGAGAGAGACTTTTATGGGATGGTTGAGTATGAGATACTACAACCACTGCTATCAGATGGCCCTAGTGCAAGTGGGAGATTGTTAGTTATATGTATGCCCTAGAGGCCATTACTGTACATTGGATGTATATTGCAGTGGATGCTGGGACATATATAGGGAGGACTTTCTTGCTCGACATGATAGTATGCTATCTGGTTACTCTTTACCTTAACGTGTACATTGATTGTCTCTCTGTTACATGTTGGTAAAGCCCTTAGGATGTGTACTTGACTACCTGGACTATGATGCGGATCATACTAGTGGGGACATGGTAGCCTATAAGTACATCCTTCAAAGTCCCTAGTCGTGGGTATATCGAGACGGGGTATCGATATACCAGAGTAGACTAGCGTATACCTTCTCGACCCATACAGATGGGCGATGAATGATCCCATATCCATTGGTGTTTGACATCAGAGATGATATACGGGTGCTCAGTGGAGACTGGGTACACTCGACGGACTCGCCGAGAACTCCCAGATGGTATTATACTTTACGTCAGATGGCAGTTCTCGGGTGACACTGGTACAGAGTAGTCTGTTGACCCGAGATCGTCATAGAGTCTTGTGTGGTTCCCACTGTGCTTTGATTTCCACCTTACCACGTCCAGGAGGGCGTGCAAAACGGTGGCTTTTGGGTACAGTCCCGAATCACATGGAGGCAATGAGCGATAGGAGGGGATTCGTCTCTCACGGTATAGGGAGTTGATGTTGCGCTGTGTTCGATTGGCTATAACCGGAAATCCCTGGCCAGGGTTGCTGAGATTTACTGGTAAGTGTTACCAGTAGTTTCTCAAACTGTTATAGACCTCATATCGACACGACTTATCGAGCTGTTGGGGTCTGACGTTTACCACCCCTAGGCGAGATATGCGACATATCAGACGACGAGACTGGACTGTACGGTAAGTGTTACTGGTTGGATTCACAGGAGTGTGAGCGGGCTTGCTCGTCGATCTTCTGATCGCTCAATACCCAGGTGGCCGTTGCGTTTAGCAGACCGCTTGCGGCTTATGGGTGTTTGATATGATCATCACCTGATGCCGGCGTATTGACGAGTCTTTAGAGTCCCACACAGAGGTTTCCTGGCTCAAGCGAAACGAAATAGGAGCGCATATGAGATATGTGCGGGACCGAGAATAATGCGTGTTTGTGATACCGTATTCTATTCTCGCGATGAATGTATCGATATGGTTGTATGCGATATAACCTAGTTATCGAATCAAGGATTGATTCGATAAGCCGATACATTGGATATTAGTCGGTCACATGCGATATGACCGGATCGTTAAATCAAGTGTTGATTTAATGATTTAATGCATAATTATATATTTGATATATTACTTTGCATTAACTAGTATTGGTTCACTTTAAATGGTTTTTTATCACTTGTTTGTGCACATTGTATATGTGATATATTTTTTGTGCACAAGTTTGTATCATGTTTGATGATGCATGCTAACTTGGGTTTGTGTAAAGATTAAACCATGGTTATATGAATGGTTAGGGTTTTGTTTTCTTATTCATTTATTTATTTATTCTTTTTGGAAAATAATAAGCATAAAGAGAAAATGGTGGCTTTCTTTGTTTGTATATTGAAGCTTCATGAAGTTTTGAACAAGTCCACCATTTTTGTCTCATGCTTAACCCTAACCATTCCACTTAACCATGATTCATTCTCTACACTTGACCATGGTTGGTTTATGATAAGTATTCATTTATTTTCTATTTAGAAAATACTTATCATAATATATTCCTTCTTCTTCTTCTTCACATGAAGAAAAGCTTGCTACCAACAATGGCATCTTGAGAAAAAGAGTGAGAAATCCAATTCTAAAGTGAACCCACATCCTATTTCTTCATCCTCTACCTCTTGCCAAGTAGTATAGGGTGTTTTCTTCACAAGTTTAATGACTTGGTGAAGTGGAAGCTTGATCTTGTGATGCCTCGACGTAGATCATCTTCGGCATCGAAGTCGACGACCTAGCCCGCCCATTTCTCCGATGAAGCCGACGCTAGAGCCCGGGATTCGATTTGGACAGCAAGGAGACTTCATCATGGAGATATGGAGGTGGAGGACCGGATCTACAAAGGTTGTATTTCCGTTCACTTAGTTAAGTTGTTAACTAGTTGCATGTTTCGCCTAAAATTCTAGTTAACGATCCGTATTAGGGTTTCTCGGCACTTGTAAAATTTGAAATTGGCATGGTTGATGCCTTGTGAGACCTCATTAGTGTGCCTAGGAACCCTATAAGGACTAGGTCTCCAGATTTGAACACTCGGTGTTTAACCCGAGCATTGTAGTACCGGGCGGTCTGCTGCTGATATGCGGCCATCTTTATTTATACCCGGTCTCTTTTCTCCAGCAGGATGTCCAGGTTGCTTCGAAGGGCCAAGACATTGCTTTCGACGTCGAAGTGTTTGCCCTGGTAACTGGGTGGACCAATTTCTGTAGGGACCATTGCTCCGATGTCATAACAGAGACTGAACAGAGTTTCCCCCGTGGGTGTTTTCCTCGACGTTTGTAATGCACAGAGTACCCAGGGTAGTTCTTCTACCCATCCTCTTCACCTTCCTTCCACCCGGGCTCTGAGTCCCCTGATGACACCTCGGTTAGCTATCTCAACTTGCCTATTGCACCGGGGATGAGCAACCACAGAGAACTTCATCAGTATGTGGTAGTCGCTGCAAAACTATCTGACTTTGTCATTCTTGAAGTTAGTTCCGTGGTCGGTGATGATACATCTTAGAATTCCAAACCATGCAATTATGTTATTCTGCAGGATCTTCACTATAGAGGCAGCATCTGGCTTCCTAATCGTCATGGCTTCAACCCACTTTGTAAAGTAATCTACGGCGATGAGAAAATACTTATACCCCCCTGTGCTTGTCGGGAGCTGGCCGATCATGTCCATTCTCTACTGGGATAAAGGTGAGCTCAGCTGTGTTAACTTAGTGGCTGGTAGCCGAGGAGTTTTGTCAAAGAGTTGACATGTCTTGCAACTTCATACGAATTTCTCTGCATCGACGTGGATCGTCGGCCAATAATAGCCCTGTAGCAGCGTCTTTTGGATCAGATTACTGGCCTCCTGAAGTGTGATGCCGACTCCTTCGTGTATCTCCTGAAGAACATTCTCAGCTTCGTCAGAATTGATGCATCTAAGTAGAGGTTAGGTATACGACTTTTTATATAAGTTTCCTTTGCTCCACATGAAGTGACGAGCTTTCATGCGGAGCCTGCGTGCTTATGCTCGATCCTAGGGGAGTGCTCCATCATTGAGGAATTCCACTATAGGCTTTCTTCAATACGGGGTATCTCCCTGAGTAGCATAGACCCTGTGTATCACTTCTGTATCTTCGACGTTGGGTCACGACAGGACTTCGAAGAGGATGTTCCTCCTGTGGTTGGCCGAATAGGAGGAGGCGAGCTTGCTCAAGACATCGGCTTCAGTGTTCATACTCCAAGGAACCTGCACCACTTGGACCTCGTCAAAATTTTTCCTTAGTCTTTTCACCTCGAGAAGAGAGTTCATCATGAGGGGTTCTCAGGGTTCGAATCGTCCGGTCACTTGGCTGATGACCAATACGGAATTGCTGCGGACTCTGATTTTCTTTAGCCCTACTCCTGAGGTGATTCATAAGCCGGCCAATAAGGCTTCATACTTCGCGGCGTTGTTCGAGGTCTTGAAGTCGAACCGCAGAGAATACTCTATCTTGGATTCATTGAGACCGCGGATGACTAGTCCAGCTCCACTTCCTTCCTCTGTAGAGGAATCGTCCACATAAAATATACTGTCTGGAATCAGACCAAGCTTTTCTCCGACCGAGTTTTATAGTCTTAGACCCCGTGCTGGCGCTTCTTCTCTGCTGAGAATGGTGCATTCGACCACAAAGTTAGCTAGGGCTTGGACATTGATAGATTGCCTTGGTCAGTACTGGAGGTCGAATTACAAGAACTCCCATCTCCATTTCCCCAAGCGGCCTGATGACTCGGGGGAACCGAAGATGTTCCCCAGAGGTCGGTCGGTAAGGATGATGATCGTATGAGCCTGGAAATAATGTCGAAGCTTCCTAAAGGTGACGACGAGCGCCGGGACTATCATTTCGATGGTCGGGTACCTTGTCTCCGCGTCTTTGAAAACGTGGCTGATGTAGTAAACCGGCCTCTGTATTCCCTCGGATTCTTTGCACAACTGAATACTGCATTAAGCGAGCGAGAAAGGGGAAAGCTTCCATCTCAACCATTGCCAAATCCAGTCACACACAAAATGCACATGTTGCTTATGAACAACAAAATCATAATGTAAGTGCTGTGACTACGTTGAGATCTGGAAGAGTGTTGCATAATAATGTTGGCATTAGTGATGACACCTCAGCCGCCGCTTCTTCTTCTTCCTCATCTTCTTCAGAGCCTGTTCTTCATTCTTCACAAGGCTCTACTTCTTCTAATTCGAACGGACCCACATCTCAATCCACGAAAACCCCAACACTGGGATCTATTCCAACTACGCAATCTACTCCAAAAACATCGGACTCAACAAATTATGCCACATTTCTAAACAGGTTGAGACCCAGTAAACAAACTCCACAAATGGAGAAGATTGTAGAGTTATTCAAACAGGTTAGCATTAACATACCTCTCTTGGATGTAATCCAACAAGTCCCTTCTTACGCTAAAATCTTGAAGGACTTATGCACCAAGAAGAGAAAATCTCAGGTACCTAAGAAAGTTTTTGTGGGTAGTGCAGTGAGTGATGCTCTTACCTAACCTTTACCCCAAAAACGCAAGGACCCTGGCTGTCCTACAATTTCAATAACTATTGGGGATAAGAACATCAACCGCGCACTCTTAGATCTTAGTGACAGTGTTAATTTGCTTCCCTATTCAGTATATGAGCAATTAGGCATTGGAGAGCTAAAACCCACACATTGTACTCTCCAAATGGCCGACCGATCTATCACCCATCCTAGGGGTGAGTTAGTGGATGTGTTGATCAAGGTAGGGGACTTCATTTTCCCCGTTGATTTCATTGTTATGGATACACAACTTGTAGCTAACCCCCAGAGTCAAATTCCGGTGGTACTCGGTCGACCATTCCTTGCAACTTCTAATGCGGTGATCAATTGTCGAAATGGTTCGATGAACCTATCTTTTGGAAGCATGACAATTGAACTCAACATTTTTAAGTTGGGGAATCAGCCCTCCGAACCTAATGCTAATATACTTGATGTTTGCTCGATCCAAGAGATCACTCAGGAGGATTGTGAGCTTGAAAAATTTCTGTTCGATCACAATGATTTTGGCGCCACTAGTGCGTTCCTCCTTGAATCTGACACAGCTTTCACACCCGATAACGATTACGAATGTTTCACTTTTTCAAACGATTTTGAAGAATCACCGCCCGAGTTTGAGACCTTTGAATTTTCGGATGAGTTAGCCGAACCATCCGACTCGGTTGCTCACACTCGCTTTGAACCTTTGTTGGAATCCTTCGAGTTTGAGACAGTTTCACCAATTTTACCTTCAGTTGTTTCGCCTCTAAAACTTGAACTCAAGCTATTGCCGTCTCACCTTAAATATGCTTACTTAGGTGAGAATGAGACCCTACCTGTTATCATCTCGGCCTCTCTAGCCACCGATTAAGAGAAATCCCTTTTAACGGTCTTACAAAACAATCGGCAAGATTTTGGCTGGACTATGGCAGACATCAAGGGGATAAGTCCCCTAATTGTTGAAAATCATATACACATGATGGATGATGCCAAGCCAGCAAGGGATCCACAGAGTCGCCTCAACCCAATAATGAAGGAGGCTTTTAAAAAGGAGATCGTAAAATGTCTTGATAGTGGTATCATTTATCCTATCTCTGATAGCCAGTGGGTTAGCCCCATTCACGTTGTCCCAAAGAAATCGGGCATAACAGTCATAACTAATGAGGCGAATGAGTTAATACCTACTCGCACCCAAATTGGGTGGCGAGTATGCATCGATTATAGAAAACACAACGCCGCAACACGGAAAGACCACTTTCCATTACCTTTTATTGACCAAATGCTAGAACGATTGGCTGGGCACGAGTACTATAACTTTTTGGATGGCTACTCCGGCTATAATCAGGTTCCCATCACTGAAAAGGACCAAGACAAGACCACATTTACTTGTCCTTTCGGTATATTCGCTTACCGTCGCATGCCCTTTGGGTTATGCAATGCACCCTCTACTTTCCAGCGGTGTATGATGGGCATTTTTTCAGACATGGTGGAAAAATTCTTGGATATTTTTATGGATGGTTTCTCCATTTTCAGCGAATCCTTTGACGAGTGTTTGCTACATTTAGACGCAGTTCTTACCCGATGTAGGGATAAGAACCTCACTTTAAATTGGGAGAAATGACACTTTATGGTACGAGAAGGTATTGTATTAGGAAATATCATCTCGAAAAATGGCATTGAGGTTGATAAAGCTAAGATTGAAGTCACTTCCAATCTTCCTCATCCCAAGTGCGTCAAAGACATTCGAGCCTTCCTTGGCCATGCCGGTTTTTATAGACGGTTCATCAAGAATTTTAGCAAGATAGCCAGACCCTTGACTCTTTTGTTGGCCAAGGACACCAGTTTTAATTTTGACTCAAGATGTATGAAGGCGTTCGAGTCCTTGAAAAACTCGCTTACTTCTGCCTTAATTCTTTCGTCTCCTGACTGGTCGTATCCATTTGAAATTATGTGCGATGCATCTGATTTCGCCATTGGTGCAGTCCTTGGACATCACATTAACAAGATGCCGCATGTAATTTATTACGCCAGCCGAACCTTAAATGAGGCCCAATTGAATTACACAACAACTAAAAAAGAATTCTTAGCCGTTGTGTTTGCACTAGAGAAGTTCAGGCCCTATTTAATTGGCTCTCCAGTAATCGTTTACACTGACCACTCAGCTCTTCGCCATCTTTTCGCGAAGAAGGATGCTAAATCTAGGCTGATATGTTGGATCCTCTTACTATAAGAGTTTGACCTTGCTATTAGAGACAAGAGAGGATGTGAAAACGTTGTCGCCGACCATCTTTCACGCCTTTCTTCTTTGGCTACACTTCAAATTCCTATTAAAGACGTTTTTCCAGATGAGCAGCTCTTAACTGTGTCATGCGAACCTTAGTTCGTAGATATCGGAAATTATTTGGCCACCGGACTGATATCAAACGAATGGTTGAAACAGGACAAACTCTGATTCCTATCTCAAGTAAAACATTTTTTCTGGGATGAACCGTATCTCTTCAAATACTATTCCGACCAAATCATTCGTCAGTGTGTCCCCGACAATGAGTTTAAGAGCGTGCTGTCATTCTGCCATGATCAAGCGTGTGGCGGGCATTTTGGCCCAAAAAAGACAGCAGAAAAGATCTTGCCGTGTGTCTTCTACTGGCCACAACTTTTTAAAAACGCACACGAATACTACAAGACATACTCCCGGTGCCAACACTTGAGCCGGATATCTAGGAGAAATGAAATGCCGCTCCAACTAATATTGGTTGTTGAATTTTTTGATGTTTGGAGCATAGACTTTATGGGACCATTTCCCAATTCCTTTGGGAACATGTATATTCTACTCGTTGTTGACTATGTTTCTAAATGGGTCGAGGCTGTGCCCAGCCGAACTAATGATAACAAGGTTGTCGTTAGATTTCTCGAAGAAAACATCTTTTCTCGGTTTGGGCACCCTCGCGCGATTATCAGTGATAATGGATCTCACTTTTGTAATAGGACTTTCGATTCCTTAATGCGAAAATACTCCATTACTCACAAACTGTCAACGCCCTATCATCCCTAAACTTGTGGGCAAGCCGAGATTTCGAATCGGCAGATTAAACAAATATTCGAGAAAACGGTTTCCAAAAACCGTAAAGATTGGTCGTCAAAACTTGTTGATGCCCTTTAGGCATTCCGTACTGCCTATAAGAGCGATCTTGGCATGTCTCTATATACGCTTGTTTATGGAAAGGCTTGCCACCTTACAGTTAAAATAGAGCATAAAGCATTTTGGGCTATAAAAGAGTTGAACCTATCTTTGGGAGATGCGGGCAGCAATAGAAAGCAGCAGTTGAACGAATTAAACGAGCTTCAGGATGAAGCTTACGAGAATGCTGTAATCAACAAAAACCGAACGAAGGTGTTCCACGATAAACACCTTATGCGCAAGACTTTCAAACCTGGTCAACCGGTTTTACTTTACGACACTCGGTTACATTTCCATCCCGACAAGCTCAAATCTTGATGGAAAGGGCCATTTTTTATACGCACCGTATATCCACGCGGTGCGGTCGATCTACAAAATCCCGAGGGTGGTTCACTGTTTAAAGTGAACGGACATCGACTTAAACCGTTCCTCTCTGTGGACCCTTCGGAGGAGCTCCTGTTTTTGCAGGAGCCGATCTATATTGACTAATATTCCTCCATTTACCCCTAAATTTCGATTATCTAGCAAAAACACCGTTTCAAACAAGTTTGGGGGTATGTATCATTTATAATTATATAAAAAAAAATTAAAAAAATTGAAAATAAAATTTTTTTGGGGTGTTTTTGTAAATTTCCAGTTTTAATAAAATAAAAATAAAAAAATTTATTTGCAAATAATTTCCTCTTTTTAAGAGGGTTTTTTTAAAAATAACCAACACACTCCCACTATAAATAAAACCCGACCCCTCTCTGTTTTCTTAACCCTAATTTTTCACCTCTCTACAAACCCTAGCCGCCGCTCAAGTTTTTGCAGCGAGATCTCCTTCTTCCGCTGCCGAAACCCTGTTCCCGCCGCGCATCCGCCGCGTGTTGGAGTCGTCACTCTCTGATTTTTTTAGAGAAGGTTTGCTTTCTTAGATCATCTCTGTTAAATTTTTCTTTTTGATCTACACTCTCTGTAATGGCACCGAACATGCAATTAGAACGCGATTTTTCACAAATCTTTTCACACACAACTTACGAGAGTTATTTTGCTGATGAAATCACACGGAGGGGATGGAACTTTTTAATTTATAATCATCTTAATGCTTACGCTCTTCTAGATCTAGTCACTCATTCTTACGAGTGCATGGAGGAAGGCTGTTTTACACAATAAGGTTTTATTAAATTACTGTGGGGCGATAGGGAAATTATCATTGACAGGGACTTCATCAATGAAGTCACTTTAATCCCTAAATTACCTGTTCATGACCAACCCCTTCAATTTGAAGATTACATGCCCTTAATGGGTAATGACTGCTCGAGGGAACCTTGGAAGGGAATACAGACCAGAACCCTCATCGCCAATGTATTAACCGTGTGCCGTTGGGCACAAAACAACATTTTTGGCAGTTCACATAATACCAAAATTTTCACCCTGTCTCTTCATATCGTGCACACCCTAATGACTAGGAACCCTAGATTTGATATGTGCACGGTTTTGCTTTATTCAATTGGTGCTGGCAAATGGGCCACAAATTACCCATGCCCCATGTTAGTGACACAACTGTGTCACCATTTCCTCCCTGTGGAGAAATTTGATTTTTACATGCATGGAGGTATACCCATCAGGCCTCTTATTGAGGGCGTATCCACGTCCTATACCCGCCTAACTGATTTATGGTCGCGAAGGGAACCGGCCGAACATGTACCCGCCAGAACACCCAGCTCCAGCTCGACCGCGAGCGGGGAAGAACTTACCCTCATAGAACATGCACGTCTTCTTAGAAGAGCCATTAGGGGAATTGATAATTTGACAGAGATGGTGACCGACTTGGGTCACCGGGTGACAGATATTGAGCATGGCGTATCTACGCTGCTGGCGCGAGAGGAGCGTTCCCGTTCACGTTCAAGGGGACGGCGAGGTTCTGAGCAGCGAGGGCACTGCTTTTGGTAAGTTTGGAGGTGGAGGTGGTTTGTATATAGTTATCTTTGCATTTGAATATTTTTATTTTTTGTACATATTTGTATTTTCTTTCTTTGCATGTTTATTTCTGCATTGCATCTTTATATAAAAAAAATGAAAATTTTAAAAATGAAAATAAAAAAATTAAAAAAAAATTAAAATCAAATAAAAATTGAAAAACTTTTAAAAAAATTATAAAAATTGAAAACTTCATTTTTGGCCATATTTGACTTAAGTTTGACAAGACGATTAACTAGCTAGGAAAAACTAGATCCTAAACTTAGTAAATTAAAAACCCTAAAAATAACATTTCTTAAAGTTTAACCGTAGAAAATATATGCCCTTGTAGATTATTTAGAAATAGGAAAATTTTGAGTTCAATTCTTGGGCCAAGTCAAAATAAGGGAAAAGTACTGAAATTTCTTATTGAAGTGTAAGTCTGAAAAATAATTCCGAAGCTTAAGTCTAAATTTTGATTATATATACCCTACAAACTCGTACATACTCGCACCTTGAAACTTAGAATAGTAGAGGATACCATGAAATGCTCTCGTCTAAAATCCTTGATATTAAGGAAAATAAAATAAAAAGTACAAGTGTGAATAAAGAGATATAAAAAAATGAACACTGGTTTTGTAATCACTTAAGGCTGCATAAATAAAAAATGTATATAGCGAGGGTGCTTTATCACCTAGTGCCTTAGACCAACTGGTTTGGGAGTCAGTGCTAAAGCCTTAGGTATTACAAGAAGGGGAATTACGACTTAATGCGCGAACACATTTTGTAATCGGTCGTTAGTACCTCAAGAAGTATTAACGGTCGCATGAAGGATGTGTGAGCAATTTAATCTAAAAATTCACCAACTAAAAGTATTTTGGACGACGGACAAGAGTATGATAGCTAGAATTGAATTTCCAAGTGTAGGGATGATACATACACATACGTAGGGGTATATGATTGGAGTTTGGATGAGAGATAGGAATGAAAAATAGGGCTTATACCTTCAGTAGAGATGATAAAAATTCCTAAGTTGAGATGGAACCTTAGAAGAAAATTTTAAAAGATGATAAAAGCTAAGTAAATTTACAGAACATATACGATCTTAAGTTAAATGATAAGTGAGTGTGAAAAATATGGGATGATGACTTCTAAGTTGAAGATAACTGAATTTCTTGCTAGAACACCGAATTGAATGATGAAAGTCAATAGGCCAAATTGATCGGATTTTGTGGGTAGTATCCGCTGAAAACCCTCAGAAGACAACACTCCTCCTACTAGGGACATCTAGAGGTTTAAGGCTTGTTGTACGAGCTCAGTACAATCGCGATTCCTTGCGAAAGTGAGGTTAGCATTTTTCGAGAATAAAATAGTTTTGCTCGGGATGAGCAAAAGATAAGTTTGGGGGTCTTTGTTCATATCAGAATATTGCATTATTATATCACCCATTCTTAATCATATTTCAAATAAATAGTTGTTTTTGATCCATGTCTGCTAAATAGTTGCAGGTTATAGGTTCTCGGAACAATACAGTGAAAATGGTGAAAAGACGCTACAAATGTGAGACTACGACCAACAAAGAGATGAATCTGCAAGATACCGCCTGCCAGTTTGAGAAACAAATGAAGATCAGCAAACAGTTCAATATACAAAGTACAAGGGCAGCACAAAGATTCAAGACTTCAACGCGAAGCTAACGGTAAAAGTCCACAACATTCTGCACTGTGGAAATCTGGAAGAAAATAGAAGATATTCTGAGAAACCAAGTAAAGAAAACAAAAGAAAATAGCAACATGAAGCAACCCAGAGAAAAAGAACCAGAGACCCTTCAAGGCAGCCGCGGAACCGCGGCCAAACAAGGTTTATGGCTGCGGTTCCGCGGCCATATAGAGCACGTGTCGGTGCGTGTCGGTGGGAGTCGGTGCATTGACCCGGTTTTCTTAGGGTAGTATTGCAATTTCAGATGTGGATCAGATGTAAACCCTAGGGTTTCTCCTATCTATAAATAGGAAAGCCTATAGCTCTTTTGGGGCATACCTCTTTTAATTTCTAGATTAAAATTTCAATTCCTTGTAATCGTTCAAGAGTGCATCAATAAAGTAAGTTGTTTTTTTCATCTTGTGTTCTTCTTTGTTGCAATTTTATTTCTCTGCATTTTTTTAACCTGTCTTACTGATCTGCATGTTCAGTAGTTAATTAAAAAGAAAATTTATAAAAATGAATTTTGTCACTATTTCCCTAATGAGTGAGTTGTTCCTCACTTGTTAGGGTTAGGATTGGGTAGGTTTGAGAGATGAACATCTCTCACTCCTTTCTTTCCCTTATAATATTTTTAAATTAGAACTCTATGTAAATCAATCACCCTCCGCTCACTACGGCACCCTATCCTACGGGATAGCGGTGATTCCTTAGTTAGACCGGTCGTGGTTGATTTAAATAGAGGTTAAGGCTAAGAGTTAAGAAAGGACGGACAAGGACCAAAAGGAAGAAACCATGTTTCTTCCCAGACGTGCTAATCCTCTTTGTTAATTATTACCCTAACACCTAAGTTCTTGATCAGGGCAAAGAAAGCAGTGAGTAGAATTAACTTTCCAAACTAACCTAATCCTAACCCTAGCAAGGTTTTAATCCATATCAAGTTAAATTTTAGTTTTTATAAAAAAAAATTCAAAACCTACAAAAAATAGGAATTGACTCGTTAGAACAATTAGAAAAGAACACGTTTTCCCTGTGAACCGACCCGTACTCATCTCGCCTAGCTACCAAGCGACACCGTCTTGATTGCGGTAATTCTTATTCTTTGATTTAAAACGCATACGCAAAAAAAAATTCTTCACCAATCAAATGGTGCCGTTGCTGGGGAAACGGTAGTTATTTTCTTTTTGTAATTTCGGGTTAGTTAAAATTAAAAAAAATCATAAAAACTGAAAAAAAAATCATCTTGTTATTTTTTGATCTGCTTTTGTGCGAATTGTGCAGGAACGGTAAGACGGACTGATTCAGATCTGGAGCAAGCTCGGTGAACAAATCCAGAAACAGAAGATATGAACAGGCAGAGGAAAACATTAACAGCAAACAGAAAAATCTCGGAGGCTTGAAACACCTAACGCACCGCGGAACCGCCGCAACTCCTTGCATTTGACCGCAGAACCGCCGCGACTTGGTGACGTCAGCCTTTCAAATCCCTCTGTGAGTATTTCTTTTCCTCTCTTCTGCCCTCTGTAGTCCACTGAAAAATTTTCCTGCAGGGTTCTTTGCGCAAAACTTCTTCCCCCTCTCCAATAATCAATCTTGTGCAGGATTCTTTGTGCCGCAATAAAAAAAATTTTGGCAAGTGTTTTAGATTTTTGTGTGTTTACTACTTTGCATTTTTAAAAAACGGAATTTTAAGGGGCTATAACACCAATCCAGATTGGGTGGGGATTTCATTACCCTTCCTAGGACCCCAAAAATCACAAAAAGCATATGCATCAACTCTCGAGTTAATTAAAAAATATTTAGACTCAGCCAATAAGGACTGTCGCGCTCATTAAGACAAAGGAAGGTTGTGGGCAATCGGTCGTTTATCTAAACCTGATCTTGTGGTGCCTAGGTTAGACAAGTGGGAAAGGTAATTTTAAAAGGCCCGTCTTATGGTGATTCGTGAGCGGATCCCTCCTTTCTTTACTTGTGCTTACCTGGCCACAATTGGCGGTGAAGAGGCGATTTGGGGGATATCTCACAACTTTTCGCTTTGGACCAATTAGGAGCAGTCTAGTTGACTTAGGAGACCCTAGCTCTAGGCTTGATTGTGCATGTTCAAATTGTGATTGCTTGAAAGTGTGTCGTAGTTCCGTATAAAATCTTTTGCAAAGATCATTATAAAAAAAAGAAAAAAAAGAATCCACAAAACAATTTTTTTTACAAAAACCTGCCATTTTTTTGCTAGAAATCCATTGCACCCAACTTTCACCCACATTCTCTCATTGACGTTTTCTTACCCCCACCTTCTACTTTTTGACTACACTACACCTTATTTAGTGTATGTCCGGTTGGACTAGGGACACTTGCACCCGTTTAGTCTGTGTCTCGTTAGTGCCTACTGACGACTCTTTCGACTTCGAAGTCGAAATTCTTTCCACTTCTTTACCTTCATTTTCAAATTCATCACCTTCTAAAGAGATGTCGGGATTCAATCCTAACAACTCTTTACCGCCTGTTGAAGCGTCCCAACGAATCGCGCTCCAGGATCTTTTCTATCCAACCCGCACCGCACTTCCCACTCGTCTTTCATTTCCGCCGCCAAATGGGGACAACTTCGAAATTAAACCCCACTTCATCAATATGTTGCCCAAATTTCACGGGCAGGAATTCGAAGATGCCTATATATTCATTAACAAATTCCAGAATGTTTGCGTAATGATGAAGACCACCCAACTTTCCGATGATGCTATAAGGCTACGTGTCATTCCATTCACTTTATATGACCTAGCTGAAAAGTAGCTATATAGTACAGCATCGCATTCCATAAAAAAATGGGAAGAGTTTGTTAAGGCTTTTCTTAAAAAGTTTTACCCACACCACAAGACCGCGAGAATTCGTAATGAAATTAACCAATTTTCCCAGCTTCCTTCCGAACCTTTTTGGAAGTGTTTCGAACGATTTAAGGACCTTCTTGTTCAGTGCCCTCACCACGGTATCGAGAGATGGCAACTTTGCCAAACTTTATACGAAGGATTGAACCCAGCAACTAAGCAGTTGTTGGAAACCATTTGTCAAGGTCACTTTCTTACAAAATCGAGCGAGGAAGCTTGGCAATTTCTCGACGATCTTGCTGAACAAACATTTCAGTAGGAAAGCACTAAGACCACTTCATCTACTTCATCAGGTCAGTCTAGGGCAGGCATACATCAACCTGATATGTCGATTGCAATGAAGGCTGAAATGGCTGTACTCACGAAAAAACTAGAGGCAATTGAGAGCAAATTCTCATCGCCTTCTTCTGCCCCTGCTTTACCCACTCGCACTATTTGCGCTTGTTGTTCGGATCCGTCCCATTTAACCGAAGTGTGTCCTTGCAACCCACCTGCTTAAGGACAGGATCAAGTCAATGCTGCCTTTCAGCAAAGACAAAGAAATGACCCATACTCTTCGACTTATAATCCTGGTTGGAGGAGCCACCCAAATTTTGCTTGGAATCAAAATCAACAACAATTCTAAGGAAATAACAATTTTCAAAGGCCTCCTCCACAACAACAAGCCCCTCAACAAACCCAATATTAGCAACCTTTCCAACCCCAACCCTACCAAAATCGAATGAAAATTTTTGCACCAAACAACTCTTTTCATCAAAATAATTTTGTTCAACCAAATAACGATAAGGTTTTCTCGCTAGAACGAAGTCTGGATGCGTTTTTAAAACAATCTGCGCAATTCTCAGCCAGCATCTAATCTTCCATTCAGTCTTTGGTGCAACACACTGCTTCACATGATCAGAGCATCAAAACAATTGAAGCCCAAATTGCACAACTGAATGCTGCGTTAAGCGAGCGAGAAAGGGGAAAGCTTCCGTCTCAACCATTGCCAAATCCCGGTCACACACAAAATGCACATGTTGCTTATGAACAACAAAATCATAATGAAAGTGCTGTGACTACGTTGAGATCTGGAAGAGTGTTGAACAATAATGTTGGCATTAGTGATGACACCCCGGCCGCCGCTTCTTCTTCTTCCTCATCTTCTTCAGAGCATGTTCTTCATTCTTCACAAGGCTCTACTTCTTCTAATTCGAACGGACCCACATCTCACTCCACGAAAACACCAACACTGGGATCTGTTCCAACTCCGTAATCTACTCCACAAACATTGGACTCAATAAATTTTCAAAATGTCCCTTTCCAAACAGGTTGAAACCCAGTAAACAAACTCCACAAATGGAGAAGATTGTGGAGTTATTCAAACTGGTTAGCATTAACATACCTCTCTTGGATGCAATCCAACAAGTCCCTTTTTACACTAAAATCTTGAAGGACTTATGCACCAAGAAGAGAAAATCTCAGGTATCTAAGAAAGATTTTGTGGCTAGTGCAGTGAATGATACTCTTACCCAACCTTTACCCCAAAAACACAAGGACCCTGGCTGTCCTACAATTTCAATAACTATTGGGGATAAGAACATCAACCGCGCACTCTTAGATCTTGGTGCCAGTGTTAATTTGCTTCCCTATTCAGTATATGAGCAATTAGGCGTTGGAGAGCTAAAACCCACACATTGTACTCTCCAAATGGCCGACCGATCTATCACACATCCTAGGGATGAGTTAGAGGATGTGTTGATCAAGGTAGGGGACTCATTTTCCCCGTTGATTTCATTGTTATAGACACATAACCTGTAGCTAACCCCCGGAGTCAAATTTCGGTGATACTCGGTCGACCATTCCTTGCAACTTCTAATGCGGTGATCAATTGTCGAAATGGATCGATGAACCTATCTTTTGGAAACATGACAATTGAACTCAACATTTTTAAGTTGGGGAATCAGCCCTCCGAACCTAATGCTAATATACTTGATGTTTGCTCGACCCAAGAGATCACTCAGGAGGATTGTGAGCTTGAAAAATATCTGTTCGATCACAATGATTTTGACGCCACTAGTGCGTTCCTCCTTGAATCTGACACAGCTTTCACACCCGATAACGATTACGAGTGTTTCACTTTTTCGAACGATTTTGAAGAATCACCGCCCGAGTTTGAGTCCTTTGAATTTTCGGATGAGTTAGCTGAACCATTCGACTCGGTTGCTTACACTCGCTTTCAACCTTTGTTGGAATCTTTCGAGTTTGAGACAGTTTCACCAATTTTACCTTCAATTGTTTCGCCTCCAAAACTTGAACTCAAGCTATTTCCGTCTCACCATAAATACGCTTACTTAAGTGAGAATGAGACCCTTCCTGTTATCATCTCGGCCTCTCTAGCCACCGAGCAAGAGAAGGCCCTTTTAACGGTCTTACAAAACAATCGGCAAGTTTTTGGCTGGACTATAGCGGACATCAAGGGGATAAGTCCCCTAATTGCTGAACATCATATACACATGATGGATGATGTCAAGCCAGCAAGGGATCCACAGAGACACCTCAACCCAATAATGAAGAATGCTGTTAAAAAGGAGATTGTAAAATGTCTTGATAGTGGTATCATTTACCCTATCTCTGATAGCCAGTGGGTTAGCCCCATTCACGTTGTCCCAAAGAAATCGGGCATAATGGTCAAAACTAATGAGGCGAATGAGTTAATACCTACTCGCACCCAAACTGGGTGGTGAGTATGCATCGATTATAGAAAACTCAACGCCGCGACACGGAAAGACCACTTTCCATTATCTTTTATTGACCAAATGTTAGAACGATTGGCTGGGCACGAGTACTATTGCTTTTTGGATGGCTACTCCGGATATAATCAAGTTCCCATCGCCGAAAAGGACCAAGACAAGACCATATTTACTTGTCCTTTCGGTACATTCGCTTACCGTCGCATGCCCTTTGGGTTATGCAATGCACCCGCTATTTTCCAGCGGTGTATGATGGGCATTTTTTCAGACATGGTGGAAAAATTCTTGGAGCCTTTTATGGATGATTTCTCCATTTTCGGCGACTCTTTTGACGAGTGTTTGCGACATTTAGACGCAGTTCTTACCCGATGTAGGGATAAGAACCTCACTTTAAATTGGGAGAAATGCCACTTTATGGTACGAGAAGGTATTGTCTTAGGACATATCATCTCGCAAAATGGCATTGCGATTGATAAAGCTAAGATCGAAGTCATTTCCAATCTTCCTCCTCCCAAGTGCGTCAAAGGCATTCGAGCCTTCCTTGGCCATGCCGGTTTTTATAAACGGTTCATCAAGGATTTTAGCAAGATAGCTAGACCCTTGATTCTTTTGTTGGCCAAGGACACCACTTTTGATTTTGACTCAAGCTGTATGAAGGCGTTCGAGTCCTTGAAAAACTCGCTTACTTCTGCCCTAATTCTTTCATCTCTTGACTGGTCGCATCCATTTGAAATTATGTGCGATGCATCTGATTTTGCCATTAGTGCAGTCCATGGACAACACATTAACAAGATGCCGCATGTAATTTATTACACCAGCCGAACCTTAAATGAGGCCCAATTGAATTACACAACAACTGAAAAAGAATTCTTAGCCGTTGTGTTTGCACTAGAGTAGTTCAGGCCTTATTTAGTCGGCTCTCCAGTCATCGTTTACACTGACCTCTCAGCTCTTCGCCATTTTTTCGCGAAGAAGGAAGCTAAATCTAGGCCGATACGTTGGATCCTCTTACTACAGGAGTTTGACCTTGTCATCAGAGATAAGAGAGGATGCGAAAACGTAGTCGCCGACCACTTTTCACGCCTTCCTTCTTCGCCTACACTTCAAATTCCTATTAAAGACGTTTTTCCAGATGAGCAGCTCTTAACTGTGTCATGCGAACCTTGGTTCGCAGATATCGTAAATTATTTGGCCACCAGACTGATATCAAATGAATGGTCGAAACAGGACAAACTCCAATTCTTATCTCAAGTAAAACATTTTTTCTGGGATGAACCGTAACTCTTCAAATACTGTTCCGACCAAATCATTCATCGGTGTGTCCCCGACAACGAGTTTAAGAGCGTGCTGTCATTCTTCCATGATCAAGCGTGTGGCGGGTATTTTGGCCCTAAAATGATAGAAAAAAAGATCTTGCAGTGTGGCTTCTACTGGCCATAACTTTTTAAAGACGCACACGAATACTGCAAGACATGCTCCCGGTGCCAACACTTGGGCCGGATATCTAGGAGAAATGAAATGCCGCTCCAACCAATATTGGTTGTTGAAATTTTTGATGTTTGGGGGATAGACTTTATGGGACCATTTCCCAATTCCTTTGGGAACATGTATATTCTACTCGCTGTTGACTATGTTTCTAAATGGGTTGAGGCTGTGCCCAGCCGAACTAATGACAACAAGGTTGTCGTTAGATTTCTCAAAGAAAACATCTTTTCTTGGTTTGGGCACTCTCGCGCGATTATCAGTGATAACGGATCTCACTTTTGTAATAGGACTTTCGAGTCCTTAATGCGAAAATACTCCATTACTCACAAACTTTCAACACCCTATCATCCCCAAACTTGTGGGCAAGCCGAGATTTCGAATCTGCAGATTAAACAGATATTGGAGAAAACGGTTTCCAAAAACCGTAAATATTGGTCGTCAAAACTTGTTGATGCCCTTTGGGCATTCCGTACTGCCTATAAGAGCGATCTTGGCATGTCTCCATATAGGCTTGCTTATGGAAAGGCTTGCCACCTTCCAGTTAAAATAGAGCATAAGGCATTTTGGGCTATAAAAGAGTTGAACCTTTTTTTGGGAGATGCGGGCAGCAATAGAAAGCTGCAGTTGAATGAATTAAACGAGCTTCGGGATGAAGCTTACGAGAATGCTGTAATCATCAAAAACCGAATGAAGGTGTTCCACGATAAACACCTTATGCGCAAGACTTTCAAACCTGGTCAACAGGTTTTACTTTACATCACTCGGTTACATTTCCATCCCGGCAAGCTCAAATCTCGATGGAAAGGGTCATTTTTTATACGCACCGTATATCCGCACGATGCGGTCGATCTAGAAAATCCTGAGGACGGTTCGCTGTTTAAAGTGAACGGACATCGACTTAAACCGTTCCTAACTGCGGACCCTTCGGAGGAGCTCCTGTTTTTGCAGGAGCCGATCTACATTGGCCGATCTTCCTCCATTTACCCCTAAATTTCGATTATCTAGCCAAAACACTGTTTCAAACAACTTTGGGGGTATGTTTCATTTATAATTATATAAAAACAAAATAAAAAAATTGAAAATTTGAAAATAAATTTTTTGTGGGTGTTTTTGTAAATTTCCAGTTTTAATAAAATAAAAAAAATTATTTGCAAATAATTTTCTCTTTTTAAGAAGGTTATTTTACAAATAACCAACATACTCCCCCTATAAATAAAACCCGACCCCTCTCTGTTTTCTTAACCCTAATTTTTCACCTCTCTGCAAACCCTAGCCGCCGCTCAAGTTTTTGCAGCGAGATCTCCTTCTTCCGCCGCCGAGACCCTGTTCCTGCCGCGCATCCGCCGCGTGTTGGAGTCGTCATCCTCTGATTTTTTCAGAGGAGGTTTGTTTTCTTAGATCCTCTCTGTTAAATTTTTCTTTTAGATCTACACTCTCTGTAATGGCACCGAACATGCAATTAGAACATGATTTTTTACAAATCTTTTCACACACAACTTATGAGAGTTATTTTGCTGATGAAATCACACGGAGGGGGTGGAACTTTTTAATTTATAATCATCCCAATGCTTACGCTCTTCCAGATCTAGTCACTCATTTTTACGAGTGCATGGAGGAAGTTTGTCTTACACAATACGGTTTTATTAAATTACTATGGGGCGATAGGGAAATTATCATTGACAGGGACTTCATCAATGAAGTCACTTTAATCCCTAGATTACCTGTTCACGACCAACCCCTTCAATTTGAACATTACATGCCCTTAATGGGTAATGACTGCTCGAGAGAATGTAGGAAGGGAATACAGGATAGAACCCTCTTCGCCAATGTATTAACCGTGTGCCGTTGGGCACAAAACAATATTTTTGGCAGTTCACATAATACCACATTTTTCAACCCGTCTCTTCATATCGTGCACACCCTAATGACTAGGAACCCTAGATTTGACTTGTGCATGGTTTTGATTTATTCAATTGGTGCTGGCAAAAGGGCCGCAAATTACCCATTCCCCATGTTAGTGACACAACTGTGTCGCCATTTCCTCCCTGTGGAAGAATTTGATTTTTACATGCATGGAGGTATACCCATCAGGCCTCTTATTGAGGACGTATCCACGTCCTATACCCGCCTAACTGATGTATAGTCGCGAAGGGAACCGGCCGAACATGTACTCGCAAGAACACCCAGCTCCAGCTCGACCGCGAGCGGGGAAGAGCTTACCCCAATAGAACATGCACGTCTTCTTAGAAGAGCCATTAGGGGAATTGATAATTTGACAGGGATGGTGACCGACTTGGGTCACCGGGTGACAGATATTGAGCATGGCGTATCTACGCTGCTGGCGCGAGAGGAGTGTTCCCGTTCACGTTCAAGGGGACGGCGAGGTTCTGAGCAGTGAGGGCACTGCTTTTGGTAAGTTTGGGGGTGGAGGTGGTTTGTATATAGTTATCTTTGCATTTGAATATTTTTATTTTTTGTACATATTTGTTTTTTCTTTCTTTGCATGTTTATTTCTGCATTGCATCTTTATATAAAAAAAACATAAAAATTTAAAAAATGAAAATAAAAAAAATTAAACAAAAAATTAAAATCAAATAAAAATTGAAAAACTTTTTAAAAAATTATAAAAATTGAAAACTTCATTTTTGGCCATATTTGACTTAAGTTTGACAAGACGGTTAACTAGTTAGGAAAAACTAGATCCTAAACTTAGTAAATTAAAAACCCTAAAAATAACATTTCTTAAAGTTTAACCGTAGAAAATATATGCACTTGTAGATTATTTAGAAATAGGCAAATTTTGAGTTCAATTCTTGGGCCAAGTCAAAATTAGGGAAAAGTATTGAAATTTCTTATTGAAGTGTAAGTCTGAAAAATAATTCCGAAGCTTAAGTCTAAATTCTGAATATATATACCCTACAAACTCGTACATACTCTCACCTTGAAACTTAGAATAGTAGAGGATACCTTGAAATGCTCTTGTCTAAAATCCTTGATATTAAGGAAAATAAAATAAAAAATACAAGTGTGAATAAAGAGATATAAAAAAATGAACACTGGTTTTGTAATCACTTAAGGCTGCATAAATAAAAAATATATATAGCGAGAGTGCTTTATCACCTAGTGCCTTAGACCAACTGGTTTGGGAGTCAGTGCTAAAGCCTTAGGTATTACAAGATGGGGAATTACGACTTAATGCGCGAACATATTTTGTAATCGATCACTAGTACCTCAAGAAGTATTAACGGTCGCATGAAGGATGTGTGAGCAATTTCATCTAAAAATTCACCAACTAAAAGTACTTTGGACGATGGACAAGAGTATGATAGCTAAAATTGAATTTCCAAGTGTAGGAGTGATACATACACACACGTAGGGGTATATGATTGGGGTTTGGATGAGAGATAGGAATGAAAAATAGGGCTTATACCTTCAGTAGAGATGATAAAAATTCTTAAGTTGAGATGGAATCTTAGAAGAAAAATTTAAAAGATGCTAAAAGCTAAGTAAATTTACAGAAAATATACGATCTTAAGTTAAATAATAAGTGAGTGTGAAAAATATGGGATGATGATTTCTAAGTTGAAGATAATTGAATTTCTTGCTAGAACATCGAATTGAAAGATGAAAGTCAATAGGCCAAATTGATCGGATTTTATGGGTAGTATCCGCTGAAAACCCTCAGGAGACAACACTCCTCCTACTAGGGACACCTAGAGGTTTAACGGCTTATTGCACGAGCTCAGTGCAATCGCGATTCCCTGCGAAAGCGAGTTTAGGATTTTTTGAGATTAAAATAGTTTTGCTCGGGATAAGCAAAAGATAAGTTTGGGGGTATTTGTTCATATCAGAATATTGCATTATTATATCACCCATTCTTAATCATATTTCAAATAAATAGGTGCTTTTGATCCATGTCTGCTAAATAATTTCAGGTTACAGGTTCTCGGAACAATGCAGTGAAAATGGTGAAAAGACGCTACAAATGTGAGACTACGACCAACAAAGAGATGAATCTGCAAGATACCGCCTACTAGTTTGAGAAAAAAACGAAGATCGGCAAACAGTTCAATATACAAAGTACAAAGGCAGCCCAAAGATTCAAGACTTCAACGCGAAGCTAACAGTAAAAATCCACAACATTCAGCACTGTGGAAATCTGGTAGAAAATAGAAGATATTCTGAGAAACCAAGTAAAGAAAACAGAAGAAAATAGCAACATGAAGCAACCCGGAGAAAAAGAGCTAGAGACCCTTCAAGACAGCCGCGGAACCGCGGCCAAATAAGGCTTATGGCCGCTGTTTCGCGGCCATATAGAGCATGTGTCGGTGCGTGTCGGTGGGAGTCGGTGCATTGACCCGATTTTCTTAGGGCAGTATTGTAATTTCAGATGTGGATCAGATGTAAACCCTAGGGTTTCTCCTATCTATAAATAGGAAAGCCTACAGCTCTTTTGGTGCATGCCTCTTTTAATTTCTAGATTAAAATTTCAATTCCTTGTAATCGTTCAAGAGTGCATCAATAAAGTACGTTGTTTTTTTCATCTTGTGTTCTTCTTAGTTGCAATTTTATTTCTCTTCATTTTTAACCTGTCTTATTGATCTGCAAGTTCAGTAGTTAATTAAAAAGAAAATTTATAAAAATGAATTTTTTCACTATTTTCCTAATGAGTGAGTAGTTCATCACTTGTTAGGGTTAGGATTGGGTAGGTTTGAGTGATGAACGTCTCTCACTCCTTTCTTTCCCTTATAATATTTTTAAATTAGGACTCTATGTAAATCAATCACCCTCCGCTCACTACGCCACCATATCCTACGAGATAGCGGTGATTCCCTATTTAGACCGGTCGTGGTTGATTTAAATATAGGTTAGGGCTAAGATTTAAGAAAGGACGGACAAGGACCAAAAGGAAGAAACTATGTTTCTTCCCAGACGTGCTAATCCCTTTTGTTAATTATTACCCTAACACCTAAGTTCTTAATTAGGGCAAAGAAAGCAGTGAGTAGAATTAACTTTACAAACTAACCTAATTCTAACCCTAGCAAGGTTTTAATCCATATCAAATTAAATTTTAGTTTTTATAAAAAAATTCAAAACCTACCAAAAATAGGAATTGATTCGTTAGAACAATTAGAAAAGAATACGTTTTTCCTGTGGACCGACCCGTACTCATCTCGGCTAGCTACCAAGCGACACCGTCTTGATTGTGATAATTCTTATTCTTTGATTTAAAACTCATATGCAAAAAAAAAAAAATCCTTCACCAATCAAGGAACTTTCCACCCGTCACATCTAAAACACACTTAGCTGGATTCAGTTTCATCTTGTACTTTCGCAGGACCTCGAAGGTTTTGCCAAGGTCCTTGGTATGCCTGGCTGACTGGGTGGACTTCACAAGCATTTCATCGACGTAGACTTCCATGTTCTGCCCAATCTGTGGCTTGAACAACTTGTTGACCAGCCGTCAATAAGTTGCCCCAGCATTCTTGAGGCCAAATAGAATTACCTTGTAGCAATATACAACTCGATCAGTGGTGAAAACGGTGAGCTCTTCGTCAGCCGGGTCCATCCGGATTTAATTATAACCAGAGAATGCGCCTATGAAGCTCAGCAGCTCATGACTGGCCGAGCTATCCACTAGCTGGTCTATCCAAAGAAGCGGACAGTTGTCTTTTGGGCAGGCCTTATTCAGATCTGTAAAGTCGACGCATATGCGTCATTTCCCATTCGCTTTCTTGACCATGACTATGTTGGCCAGCCAAGACATGTAGTCCAGGTTTCTGATGAAATCCGCCGCGAGCAGTCGGTTCACTTTCTCCTCAATCGCCTTTTTCTTCATAGGCGCGAAGCCCTTTTCTTCTGTCGGACTAGCCGGGCTTTCGATTCAACTCCGAGCTTCTGGGTGATCATCTTAGGGTTGATCCCCAGCATATCTGTAGGAGTCCAAGCGAACATGTCGGAGTTGTCTCGGAGGAACTGGATAAGATTGTCCCGAGTTTCCCCAGTAAAGAGGGAGCCGATCTGGATTGTTCGGCTGCTGTCTCCCTCTTTAAGGGGATATTCGGACAAAGCTTCTATCAGGAAACCCCAGATCTCTTTCTTGTCATCACATGTATCCAGCGATTCCCGAGGATCACAAGGTCTGTCGGTTAGATCAACTTCTTTGTCCTCAGAAACAGTCGTGGCGAGACATACCCTAGAAATTTGCTGATCTCTGTGTTAGTGTATATGCCCTAGAGGCCATTACTGTATCATACTAGCTTGTATATTACTTAATGGAAGCTTGGGATATTCACAGTTGTATATACAATCTTGCTCGAAATGGTAGTATGCTACTTGGTTTGTCTCTGCTTTAATATGTGCATGTGTTTCTTTTAGCATATTGCTGGTATACATATTAGTAGAGCCCTTAGGATCTTTGCTTGATTACCAGCGTTGTGATGGCGCTCGCACTCGTGGGAGCTGGGTAATCTATAAGCACATCCTTATACAGGTCCCTGGTCGTTGGACTATCGAGACAGGGCATCGATACTCCGGAGTAGACTAGCGTATGCGCTTCTCATCCCAGTGTGGGAGACGGTCTGTCCCACAGCCGTTAGTACGTCGTACTTGGGATAGTATGCGGGTGCTCGTTAGGTTACGAGTACACTGGACAGGACTCGTCGGGAACTGTTGGTTGGTAATATACCTATCGTCAGTTATCAGTTCCCAGGTGACATGAGTACAGCTTAGTCCGCTGACTTGACACTGTCACTTCGCCTCGAGTGTGTTCCCACTGCACTTTGATTACTACCCTACCACGGCTCAAAGGAGCTGTGCAAACAGGTAGTTTTTGGGTGCAGTCCCGAAGCACTTGGAGGCAGTGACGGTTAGACAGGATTCGTCTCTCCCGGTATTGGGGGTTGACATCGCGCTGTGTCTAGGAGAGCCATTACACGAGTAGTCCCTGGCCAGGGCAAGCGAGATATACTGGTAGGTTTCCAGTGTTATCTCAGGGTGTTCTGGGCTACACTCCGACACGACTTGTACCGCTATTAGGGGACTGACGTTCACCGCCCCCCTAGGCCCGCCATGCGATGTATCAGACGAACAGACCGGACTGTACGGAGACTGTCACATACAGGCTCAGTAGGAGTGCAGATGGGGTTCACCTCGTCAGTCTTCTTATCGACATCTACCTAGGGACCGTTACGTACAGCTAGTGCCGCTTGCGGTCTGTGGTTAAACCCACTGCCAGCGTAGTGTCGAGTCTTTAGAGTCCCACACAGAGAGCTATTCGCCTTTAGGCAAAACGAGTAGAGGTCGCATGGTTTTGCGACAGGGTTCGTTCGCATCCGCGCACTTGTGCACGTTTGCTGTCCGGACAGTTTATACTAGCGGGCTTTGGTTTAAGCCGGATCCTAGTATATGATTTGAGATTGGTTTTTCTCATTGTGTTCGTGTTCCTCGGATCACGAATGCGGGTGCGTATGCACAGTTGCTTGAGATTGGGGGAGAGGACCTTGTTTAGGGTTAATGGCTTTTGTCATTTTATTAACCCTATGATTTTGTGTGGATTATTGTTAATTGATAATTAGCTTAATTATTGTGCATGGTTGTTGTTGACAATTTGACTTCATTGACTTGTTGACCATGTTGACAACTTGACCATAATCATTTCATTTGGAAGATGCTCTTTGATCTTTGCAAAATGGAAATGATAATGGTCATGTCATGATTTATCATGACAATTTTCAAGCTAATTATCTAATTAAAATTGTCCACACATATTAGTGAGAATGGCTCACTAATATTCTCATTCTCTCATTTCATTTCTCTCTCTTGCTCGTCCTCTCCCTCAAGCTCTCTCCCTCTCATGTGTTGAGAAACAAAAAGCTTGAGAAAAACCCTCTCTTGATCTTCTCTACTCACTTCTAGGGTTCAAGTCTTAGCATTTCTTGCACTCTAGTTACTCCTAGCTTGGAGTTGAAGCTAAAGGTGGTGGCTTTCAAGTGGATCTTTCTTTGACGGGAGAAGACTAGCAAGGTGAACTCTTTCTACCACACCTAGGAGCAAGGAGAGAAGGACTAAAGACCAAAGGTATAACCTTTCATCACTTAGCTACTTTGTAGTTAGGGTTAGCTAGTTTATGTTTAGCAAAGATCCTCACAAGCATAGTCCATGTTGCCTAAGTCATTAAAAATCCGATTTTTATTATGTTTTCCGCCTCCCCGTAAGCACCGGGGTGGGCAACACGGACTTACAGTGGTATCAGAGCCTAACTAAACCTAAACTAGCTAAGTAGTTAAGTGTAACGAAGTTTCGAAACCGAAAAACCCTAAAACCAAACTTTTTCAAAATCCAACTTTCTGTTAAAATTTTTCCTGGTTAAAATGAAAAAATTTATACTTGTAAAATTGTCTCAGGGTTTTGTGTGAAACACCACCAAATACGAACCAGAGAGGAGCCAAGAGGACCGCGCTTCCGCGGCATAAGGAAGCTCTTGCCGCGGAAGCGCGGCCGTCTTGTCAACTCTCTGTATCGTTTTTGCTGCAGTTTGTTTCTGAGTTGGTTTTAGGATTTTTAGGATATGTTATATGTGCCCAGATTTTCCAGAACTAAAATTTACTTTTGGGGGCCTATAAATCCGTATTTTTTCGAAACTTCACTACACTTTAACTATATCGGTTATATCTGTGATGCTTGTATGTATTGAACGTCGGCTAATCGCTATAAGTCGATTAGTCGGGGTTATACATCTCTGTGATCTGTGATTGTTGGTTTGTGGATATGAATGGATTGGATTGTCGCGGGTGAATAGCCGGGTTGGATGTGAGATGAGCGTTATTTTCTTTCATTCATTTGTAACATGTAAATTGATGTAATAATATTCTTTGTATGGCCGCACAACCGGGTCGGGGTTGTAGCCGTCATTGTATAATTCTTTTTACTGTTTTTGCTCCTAGGATAGACCCATGGAGGGGGTGCACAAACTACCGGGTATCTCGAAGCGCCGAGTGGCCTACTCACGGTGGTGAGGGAGGTTGCTTCGCTTCGGGTGCTTGGCGGGTAGTTTGCCGCACCCGTAGGGGTCTTGGGTGGGGTATTGGCTATTCACCGCGACCGTGTAATCCGCTTTGCGTTGCAGGCTCGAACGCATTGCGGATTCCTAGTATATCCAATGTATTCATCTGTGATCTGTAATGTCTATCATTGCTATATATTTATATATAATAACTATTTAGGCGTTGCTTATGTTTTACAGCCGCGCTAGCCCAGCCCCCGCTCTGTCGTTAGTTAAGTAACCTAACGGGTGATGACGGGGCCCCGTGGCGAATGCGAATGGCATAAGCGTACGTCATATTTTGGTTGTTTTCTGCAATGGTAGGATTAAATGATGGGACGCATTAAAAGAACTAATGCAAGAAATAAACCAAGTAAAAGTCGATTGGAACACTTTGAAAACCACTCGGTTCTTTTCAAAACTAAACTTTTAATCGCGGAGCTTGAACCACTCCTTTTAAAAGCTATCTCGTTCCATCGATTATATCAAGTTCACTACGTTCACGGTTTCGCCAAAACCATCCGTAGCCCTCCGTCATTCCACATGAATGGTCAAAAGTATTCAAGCTATGTATTTTGGCCAAAGTCAAGGCATAGTGATTGGTAGCGTTTGGGTATTCATGTGCAGCATAGATAGATGCGTTGATTTGGGACAGTCGTGCTGCCATTTTGGCCAAAGTCAAGGGTAGGTACGGGTGGGTCCAAATTAACCAGGAGAATGACGGGTAGAACTTGACATGTGACTTATGATATTTTGGCCAAAGTCAAGGTCATAAGAGCATGGGGCAAAAATCCACATCGGGAGTTTCATAAGTACTGAAACTTGCTAGCGTTGCATACCATTTGGAGTGTGATAATTCTGGTAGGATTCCTTCGGCTTTATCACGCGATGATATTTGGATCCCGATCCTACTGTGAGTATATGCTACTCCTCGGGAAAACTCTCACTTAACGATCAATGCTATAAACCTAGTAGGTGCCTAGAAAGGTGTTAGCGGGGCTACGCCCACAGGGAAAAGAGGTTACTTAATTAAGGTACTTCGCGAAAGCGTTGGAAAACCTCCCTCGAAGTACCGACACTGGCCTGGCTGAACGGTTAAGCAAGTATTGTACGGTGAGAATGATCCCGGCTAATCCTTTTCTTTATGGTTTGAGAAGGGATTCGAGAGACAGTGGGAGCCATCCAGTTTAGACAAACTAAAAACCACTCTAAACTTGCAAGAGCATCATGCTAAAGCGTTTCTTTTCTCTCTCCTAATTGCAGCGACCATTCAAGATGACCGGACTTAAGTTACTATTAGATAAAAACATATTGACAGGGCCAAACTACAAAGATTGGCTCAGGAATGTCAAGATGGCTATCACTTATGACAAGCTGGGGTATATACTTACCACCAAAGCTCCCCCCGTCCCAGGTCCCACCTCCAGCGTCGCGGATGTAGAAATCCGTAAGACATGGGAGATAGATTGCGCGAGGGCCAAATGCCTCGTACTAGCCTCGATGGACAATGAACATCAGAGGAGGCACGAGAATATGGACCTAGAGTCCATATTTCTCCATACAAAAGAACTGTATGGAGAGCAGTCTCGTATCGCAAGATACGAAGTGTCGAAGAAGCTCTTTTCGGCAAGGTTGGCCGTCGGATCATCGGTAGCGGACCACGTGCTTAAGATGATCGGTTACATAGAGGAGCTCGCGGACCTCGGGACCACGTTGGAGAATGAACTCTATACTGATCTGATTCTCCAGTCCCTTCCTTCCACTTACGCCCAGTTCATTCTTAACTTCAACATGCAAGGAAAGGAGGTTGAACTTGCCGAACTTCTGAACATGTTGAGAACTGCTGAGGGCACCCTACAGAAGGGTAGGGAGACATCCACTTTGTTTGTAGGAGGATCTTCCTCTTCTAGGTCCAGGGCGAAAGCCAAGGGCAAGAAGAAGAAAGCCCCCGCCAAACCAAGAGGCGGTGTCGGTAAAGTGGATACGAAGGGAAAGGGTAAAGCAACAAAAGTAGCGGGGAAGCTGGTGGGGAAGAAAGAATGCTTCTATTGTCACAAAAGTGGTCACTGGAAACAAGATTGCAAGGCTTGGAAAGCCAGAACACAGGATTTGAAGCGAGTTGCAGCTTCAGCTTCAGGTGTGTGTGTTATTGAAAACTGTCTATCAATAAACTCTACATCCTGGGTATTGGATACCGGATCAGGATCTCATATCTGTAATTCTTTGCAGGCGTTGAGAAAGCGTAGAGTTTTGAAGGCAGGTGACATGACCCTCAGAGTTGCGAACGGTGCTAGCATGGATGTTGAGGCCGTGGGGGACTATCACCTGGGATTATCAGATGGACACTTTTTGGTTTTGCGTAGTTGTTATTATGTACCAAATGCAACCTGTAATATCATTTCTGTATCTTTATTATCTAAAGAAGGTTATGAATTTGCATTTGTAAGTAATGTAGTGAACATTCACCTTAATCAAGTGTTGATTGGGTCAGGTACATTGAACAACGGTATTTACGTTTTAAACCAACCACAGGTTTTCAATATCCAGAATACACACAAAAGAAAGTCTCCAGAAATTAATAAAACTTTCTTATGGCATTGTAGACTGGGTCACATCAACGAGAGAAGATTGACTAAGTTACATACTGAAGGATATTTAGATTCGTTCGAATATCAATCGTATGCAACTTGTCAATCCTGTCTCAAAGGAAAGATGACAAAGGCTCCGTTTTCTGGACACGGAGAAAGAGCGAGCGAGCTCTTGGGACTCGTACACAGCGACGTGTGCGGTCCAATGTCTACACATGCGCGAAGCGGTTTTTCTTACTTCATAACTTTTACGGATGATTTTTCAAGGTACGGTTATGTCTTCTTAATGAAACATAAATCCGAGGCTTTTGAAAAATTCCAGGAATATAAGAGTGAAGTAGAAAAACAGACCGGCAAAAGTATCAAGATCCTAAGATCGGATCGAGGAGGAGAATACTTAAGTGCCGAATTCCTGAACTACTTAAAAGAGAATGGAATTCTCTCTCAGCTTACTCCTCCATACACTCCGCAACATAACGGTGTATCGGAGAGACGGAACCGAACCCTATTGGATATGGTACGGTCCATGATGAGTAACGCTGAGTTACCGCGATCGTTCTGGGGGTATGCGCTAGAAACAGCTGCATATCTTTTGAACCGTGTTCCCACTAAGACTGTGCCTACCACACCATATGAGTTATGGAGTGGGAAGAAACCCTATCTTAATCACATTAAGACATGGGGATGTCCAGCTTTTGTAAAAAAGCAGCATGCGGACAAGCTCGAGGCACGCTCAGTACAGTGCAAGTTTGTGGGATATCCAAAGAACTCCAAGGGATATTACTTCTATTACGAAGAGGAACAAAAAGTCCTTGTTTCTCGCCATGCCCACTTTCTAGAACATCAGTTCATAGAAAAAGAATTAAGTGGGAGCGCAATAGAACTGGAAGAAATTCCAGAACCACAAACTATTACTGAAAGTTTAGTGGAACCAGAAGGTTCAAAAGAACAGGACATTCCTATGCCGCTCCGCAGGAGTAGTAGGCAGTCTCATCCGCCCGAGTGGTACTACGGTTTCCTCATTGACGGGGATAGAGAGGACTGCATCCTAGATTGTGATGAGCCTACTAGCTTCCAGCAAGCCATTCAGAGCGTCGACTCGGTAAAATGGCTGGATGCAATGCGGACCGAGATGGAGTCCATGTACACCAACAAAGTATGGACGTTGGACATTGCTCCAGACGGGGTAAAACCCGTAGGATGCAAGTGGATCTTCAAAAGGAAGATTGGTGTAGATGGACAGGTTGAGACCTATAAAGCTAGACTGGTAGCAAAGGGTTTTCGTCAGCGACCTGGTTTGGACTATGACGAAACCTTTTCTCCAGTAGCTATGCTGAAATCCATTCGGATCCTTCTTGCCATCGCTGCTTTCCACGATTATGAGATTTGGCAGATGGACGTAAAGACAGCTTTTCTAAATGGTCATTTAGAGGAGTGTGTCTATATGGACCAGCCAGAGGGTTTCATTCAGGGTGGGAGCAGCGGAAAGGTGTGCAAGTTGCTCAAGTCCATTTATGGACTCAAGCAGGCATCGCGGAGTTGGAACATCTGTTTTGATGAGACGGTCAAAGAATTTGGCTTTATCAAAAATCCAGATGAACCATGCATCTATTGTAGATTTGTAGCGAGAACTGTAGTATTCCTCGTTTTATACGTGGATGACATTCTCTTAATAGGAAATGACATTCCTATGCTACAATCTGTCAAGGGGTTCTTGTCACACAGGTTCTCCATGAAAGACCTGGGTGATGCCTCCTACATTCTGGGTATCCGGATCTACCGTGACAGATCCAAGAGGATATTAGGACTCTCGCAGTCCAGGTACATCGACACCATACTGAAGAGATTCAGTATGGAAGATTCCAAGCGCGGTAATCTACCGGCTTGTCACGGGATCACCCTCTCCAAAGAGATGTCTCCCAAGACTGATTTGGAGAGGGATCGCATGTCTATTATACCCTACGCTTCTGCGGTAGGCTCTATAATGTATGCGATGTTGTGTACCAGACCGGATGTGGCTTATGCACTGAGTGTGGTAAGCAGGTATCAGTCAAACCCTGGGGAGAAACATTGGATAGCAGTAAAGAACATTCTCAAGTACCTGAGAAGGACTAAGGAGATGTTCTTGGTGTATGGCGGAAAAGACCTGCAGGTTGAGGCCTTTGCTGACTCCAGCTTCCAGAGTGACAAGGATGATTCCAAGTCCATGTCGGGTTTTGTCTTTACCCTCAATGGAGGGGCGGTGTGTTGGAAGAGCTCCAAACAGGAAACCGTTGCTGACTCGACTATGGAAGCGGAATACATCGCTGCATCTGATGCCGCAAAAGAAGCTGTCTGGATGAGGAAGTTCTTGAAAGAACTTCAGGTGGTTCCGTCCATTGTTGACCCAATACCTCTGTATTGCGACAACAACGGGGCTATAGCTTTAGCGAAGGAACCCAGGTCCCATCAGAAATCCAGACACATCTTAAGGCGGTATCACCTGATCAGGGAGATCGTGGATCGCCAGGAGATCGAGGTCCGGAGAGTTGCATCAGAGGATAACACAGCAGATCCATTCACCAAGGCCTTGCCCCAGACTCAGTTCGAGCGGCTGATCGAGATGATAGGTCTTCGATACGCCAGTACATGGCCTTAGTGCAAGTGGGAGATTGTTAGTGTATATGCCCTAGAGGCCATTACTGTATCATACTAGCTTGTATATTACTTAATGGAAGCTTGGGATATTCACAGTTGTATATACAATCTTGCTCGAAATGGTAGTATGCTACTTGGTTTGTCTCTGCTTTAATATGTGCATGTGTTTCTTTTAGCATATTGCTGGTATACATATTAGTAGAGCCCTTAGGATCTTTGCTTGATTACCAGCGTTGTGATGGCGCTCGCACTCGTGGGAGCTGGGTAATCTATAAGCACATCCTTATACAGGTCCCTGGTCATTGGACTATCGAGACAGGGCATCGATACTCCGGAGTAGACTAGCGTATGCGCTTCTCATCCCAGTGTGGGAGACGGTCTGTCCCACAGCCGTTAGTACGTCGTACTTGGGATAGTATGCGGGTGCTCGTTAGGTTACGAGTACACTGGACAGGACTCGTCGGGAACTGTTGGTTGGTAATATACCTATCGTCAGTTATCAGTTCCCAGGTGACATGAGTACAGCTTAGTCCGCTGACTTGACACTGTCACTTCGCCTCGAGTGTGTTCCCACTGCACTTTGATTACTACCCTACCACGGCTCAAAGGAGCTGTGCAAACAGGTAGTTTTTGGGTGCAGTCCCGAAGCACTTGGAGGCAGTGACGGTTAGACAGGATTCGTCTCTCCCGGTATTGGGGGTTGACATCGCGCTGTGTCTAGGAGAGCCATTACACGAGTAGTCCCTGGCCAGGGCAAGCGAGATATACTGGTAGGTTTCCAGTGTTATCTCAGGGTGTTCTGGGCTACACTCCGACACGACTTGTACCGCTATTAGGGGACTGACGTTCACCGCCCCCCTAGGCCCGCCATGCGATGTATCAGACGAACAGACCGGACTGTACGGAGACTGTCACATACAGGCTCAGTAGGAGTGCAGATGGGGTTCACCTCGTCAGTCTTCTTATCGACATCTACCTGGGGACCGTTACGTACAGCTAGTGCCGCTTGCGGTCTGTGGTTAAACCCACTGCCAGCGTAGTGTCGAGTCTTTAGAGTCCCACACAGAGAGCTATTCGCCTTTAGGCAAAACGAGTAGAGGTCGCATGGTTTTGCGACAGGGTTCGTTCGCATCCGCGCACTTGTGCACGTTTGCTGTCCGGACAGTTTATACTAGCGGGCTTTGGTTTAAGCCGGATCCTAGTATATGATTTGAGATTGGTTTTTCTCATTGTGTTCGTGTTCCTCGGATCACGAATGCGGGTGCGTATGCACAGTTGCTTGAGATTGGGGGAGAGGACCTTGTTTAGGGTTAATGGCTTTTGTCATTTTATTAACCCTATGATTTTGTGTGGATTATTGTTAATTGATAATTAGCTTAATTATTGTGCATGGTTGTTGTTGACAATTTGACTTCATTGACTTGTTGACCATGTTGACAACTTGACCATAATCATTTCATTTGGAAGATGCTCTTTGATCTTTGCAAAATGGAAATGATAATGGTCATGTCATGATTTATCATGACAATTTTCAAGCTAATTATCTAATTAAAATTGTCCACACATATTAGTGAGAATGGCTCACTAATATTCTCATTCTCTCATTTCATTTCTCTCTCTTGCTCATCCTCTCCCTCAAGCTCTCTCCCTCTCATGTGTTGAGAAACAAAAAGCTTGAGAAAAACCCTCTCTTGATCTTCTCTACTCACTTCTAGGGTTCAAGTCTTAGCATTTCTTGCACTCTAGTTACTCCTAGCTTGGAGTTGAAGCTAAAGGTGGTGGCTTTCAAGTGGATCTTTCTTTGACGGGAGAAGACTAGCAAGGTGAACTCTTTCTACCACACCTAGGAGCAAGGAGAGAAGGACTAAAGACCAAAGGTATAACCTTTCATCACTTAGCTACTTTGTAGTTAGGGTTAGCTAGTTTATGTTTAGCAAAGATCCTCACAAGCATAGTCCATGTTGCCTAAGTCATTAAAAATCCGATTTTTATTATGTTTTCCGCCTCCCCGTAAGCACCGGGGTGGGCAACACGGACTTACACTCTGTAGGCCCGGCCTCTCCCACCTTCGCTCATAGGAAACTTGTGCGTTAGGTGGTAGGTCAAGATCTGATCTTGAAGGAGGTTTAAGGTGGAGCGACCCAAGAGGATGTTATAAGAGGAAGGAACCCGAGCGACAAGGAAACTCACCAACATTGTTCGGGTTCTTCCGGCCTCCCCAATGTTGAAAGGGAGGGTGATCGTTCCCTCAGCTTGAATGGAGTGATTAGTGAACCCAGAGAGAATATGCGAGGTAAGCTGGAGATTGGACGGGTTTAATCCCATATGCTGGAAGCCGTCGTAAAATAAGATGTTCGCCGAGCTTCATGTGTCAACGAGGATTCTCTTGACTTTGTACCTATTTACCCAGTCCATGATCACTAAGAGATCATTGTGCGGGACAGATATGCCATGTAGGTCCTCATCAGTGAAGGTGATAGGGGAAACCTTCTTGTACTTCTTAGAGGAGGAGCATCTAAGGTCATAATTGGCCGGATATGGCGGGTGTCTTCGTTGCTCGGAGTTGAGCTAACGGAGAGGACCATGATTTGTCCGACTGTCAACTCTCCGGTTGGAGGTTGGTCGGATTGCTCCTTATCTGCTTGACGTTTGTCTCACAGGTATTTTGCCAAGTGACCGGAATGGATCAGCTCCTTGATATAATCACGCAGCTATTTGCAGTTCTCGTTCGGGTGTCCCTGTGACCGATGAAAGGCACAATACGGACAGCGGAGTCGCTTGCTCGGACTTTATATCATCGATGGCAGCTTGAAGAATCTCTCGCTCTTCACCTCCTTTAGAAGCTCGATCTGCGAGACTTTCAGAGACGTGTACTCGTGAAACCTCGGAGAATAAGGTTTTGAACGATCAACCTTCTTATTCTCTTCCCGGTCCCTTTTCTTTCGGTCTGTCCGTTCTCCCTGACGAAGATTAGCATTCACCTCATACTCGAGTTGGATTTCCCATTCGGTCCAGACTTTTACCTCCGCCATGGTCTTAGGTTGCCCAATGCAAATGACCGGAGCCACTGTCTGTGCTTAAGATCGGATCTTGGGGCAGTAATGACCATCTCATCCTGGTGCTCGGGTACCTCCAGGAGAGCATTGTAGAACCGGTTAATATAGCCCTTGAAAGATTCAATGTCCTCACTCTTGATAGTGAACGGGTAGTCGACCGACCACTTCTGCCGTCGATTGCCGATGAAGTAGTTAAAAAACCGAGTGGCCAATTTGTTAAAAGTTGAGATTGAGCGCGGAGTCAGGCCGCGGAACCAATCTCTCCCAGCTCGGATCAGAGTGGTAGGGAATGCTCGGCACTGTACCACGTCCGAGTTATCTTAGAAGCTCATGCCCGTGGTGAACATGTCCAAGTGGTCTTTTAGGTTGGAATTCCCGTCTAAAAGATCCACTTTGGATGGTTTGTTCCGGGAAGAGACCCGCGCTCTCAGTAACTACTCGGTGAAAGGCTTAATGAGAGAGTCCGTGGAATAATTCGTTGACCCGCCGAGCGAGGGGGTAGAAAGATGCATGTCCTCGATGTTTTTCTCGAGGACTTCGATTCGCTTCTAGTTGTTAGTGTATATGCCCTAGAGGCCATTACTGTATCATACTAGTTTGTATATTACTTGATGGAAGCTTGGGATATTCACAGTTGTATAGACAATCTTTCTCGAAATGGTAGTATGCTACTTGGTTTGTTTCTGCTTTAATGTGTGCATGTGTTTCTTTTAGCATATCGCCTATACACATTAGTGGAACCCTTAGGATTTTTGCTTGATTACCAGCATTGTGATGGCAGTCACACTAGTGGGGGCTGGGTAATCTACAAGCACATCCTTATACAGGTCCCTAGTCGTGGGATTATCGAGACGGGGCATCGATACTCTAGAGTAAACTAGCGCATGCGCTTCTCATCCCAACAGGGAAGACGGTTTATCCCACAGCCGTCAGTACGCCGTACTTGACATAGTATGCGGATGCTCGTTAGGTTACGAGTACACTGGACAGGACTCGTCGGGAACTGTTGGTTGGTACTATACCTATCATCAGTTATCAGTTCCCAGGTGACATGAGTACAGCTTTGTCTGCTGACTTGACACTGTCACTTCGCCTCGAGTGTGTTCCTACTGTACTTTGATTACTACCCTACCACGACTCAAAGGAGTCGTGCAAACAGGTAGTAGTTGGGTGCAGTCCCGAAGCACTTGGAGGCAGTGACGGTTAGATAGGATTCGTCTCTCCCGGTATTGGGGGTTGATATCGTGCTGTGTCTAGGAGAGCCATTACACAAAATCCCTGGCCAGGGCAAGCGAGATATGCTGGTAGGTTTCCAGTGTTATCTCAGGGTGTTCTGGGCTACACTCCGACACGACTTGTACCGCTATTAGGGGACTGACGTTTACCAACCCCTAGGCCCGCCATGCGATATTCTCAGACGAACAGACCAGACTGTACGGAGATTGTCACATACAGGCTCAGTAGGAGTTCGGATGGGTTCACCTCATCAGTCTTCTTATCGGCATCTACCTGGGGACCGTTATGTACAGCTAGTGCCGCTTGCGGTCTGTGGTTAAACCCACTGCCAGCATAGTGTCGAGTCTTTAGAGTCCCACACAGAGAGTTATTCACCTTTGGGCAAAACAGAGTAGAGGTCGCATGGTTTTGCGACGGGGTTCGTTCACATCCGCGCACTTATGCACGTTTGGTGTCCGGACAGTTATTACTAGCGGGCTTTGGTTTAAGCCAGATCCTAGTATATGTTTTGGGGTTAGTTTTATCTCATTGTATTCGTGTTCCTCGGAACACGGATGCGGGTGTGTATGCACGGTTGACTGAGGCAGAGTATTCTCATTAGGGTTATGGTACGGGTGTGTATGCACAGTTGACTATTGTCTTTTTCCAAACCCTAATGAGAATAGGAAATATGATTAATAATATTAGTTAACAATTATTGTGCCATGGTTGAGTTGAATCCTTGACTTTTGTTGACTTGTTGACCTAGTTGACCGGTTGACCAAAGTGGACTTGTTGACTATCATCATTTGTTTTCAAAGATGCTTCTTATTTTTTGCACAAGCATTTAATGAATGAAATGATAATGGTCTTTCATCAACTCACCATCACAAATTGTTAATTATTATTATTGTTATCATTTTCTAAAATAAGAGAGCATGGTTGTAAAAAATTCATTCATTCTCACTTGGACCTTATCTCTCATCCATTGCTCTCCTTCTTCCTCTAGCTCAAGGAAAATCCCTCTCATGAGTTGAGAACCAATTTCCTTTGAGATAAATCACTAAAACCACTCTCTACTCATCCTAAGGTTGAAGGTTTAGCAAAGCTAACACTTTAGTTACCTCAAGATCGAGGAAGGAGCTCAAGGTAGAGGCCCTCGGGTGGAACTTTCTTCGGCAAGAGAAGGCGACGAGGAGAATCATCCAACTCACTCCAAGGAGAAGAAGAGAAGGAGTTCAAGACTAGGTAAAACCCCCTAACCGAGTAGGTAAAGCCCGTAGTTAGTTTCTAGTATGTTGTTTAGCAAAGATCCAGTTTCTAGTCCATGTTACTAATAAAAATCGTTTTTCACCGTTTCCGCAACCCCGAAAGAACCGGGACAGGTAACGTGGACTTACACTAGTACCTCAAGGATTCCCCATAATCGGAGTTTCTGTTGTCCCTGCTTTGGGCTTGGGCGACGGAACGATTTCGTCTTCGCTCTATCATGTTCCTCAGATCCTCGAGATAAACCCTTCGTGGCTTTTCCCGGCGAGTGTCAAGTGCGCGGCCTCGTTGGTTACGGTGACGACGGTCTTCACTGGAATCAGGTGACCTGACTGACGTCACCTCGGAGGGTGAGGGAGCGCGGCGAGTGATGAAGCGATAGTTCGGTTGGTCCTGAGACCTCGGCGTTAAACTGTTCGGCGCCCAATGCGTTATGGAATCATTCCTCATATTGGCTTCGTGACTGCCGAAATCGGCACGCCGGTGTTCCGTGGTGTCAGGATTGATACGAGCGAGGCCGAGGACTTGAGCATGTCCGTCTGCCATTTCATGCCCGCTACCATTCTGGGGAGCCAGGGCGGCGGTCTGCCAAGCGTCGTTGGGAGTTTGAACACGAGCGAGCACGTCAACCATCACTGCTAGTCGGTTGATCCATGCCGTTAGGGCTTCGATGATGTTCGGAGGAGGAGTGGAACCGCCCCCACCTCCGTTACGAAGCACGGGATGGCTCATACTATGATCTTCATTTCGATGATCGCCGGCCATCGAAGGCGGAAGATCTACTTTTTGGTGGAGAAAACTTCTTAGTTCCTACAAACGGCGCCAACTGATGGAGGTCGGAATCTCCCTCAGATGTTGTCCTCCATAGATCTTATGGCCAGCGAGGCTGAACGGCTGAGATTTGTTATGGAAGATTGAGCGCGTGGATCTTAATGGGTTTACGAGTTGATGTTGACGCCGGGCTACCTGCAAAAGAAGTCCCGTGGTGGGAAACCACCGTAGGACCCTCCGGCGATCAAGTAAGTACCGGGGAATATTTAGGCAGAGTAGCAGTGTATTCGAATGAGTTACCTGAATCGTCTTAGAGGGTGGGTTTATATTGGATCATCTTGTTTGAATAGCCGGGTTTTTTTTACATGAGATGAGAGTATTTTTATTTTCATTCACGTAAAAAGTTATATGTAATATTCTTTTATTATGACACTTCCGAGTTGAGAATGATGTCACCATTGATGTATATTATTTACTTTTCCGCATTAGGATAGACCCAAGGCGGGGAGCACAAGTAACCGGGTTCTAGAGTCTAGTGGGAGACCATCTCGAGGAGCCGAGTCCGGGTCTCCTAACTCTAGAATTGGTAGGGTTGCTTGCCGCTCTCGTAGGGGTCTCGGGATGTGGGTTTGGCTATTCATCGCGACTGTGGAATCCGCATTTTTTACTAGCTTAATTTAAAACAAGGACCTCCTAGTATATCCAATATTTCATATGTTGACTTCTGCTGCAATGTTCTGTGATGACATCATATAACTGCGTGAGACAAATGCTTTATATTATACATATGATATATAATAAACGTTGCTTATGTTTTGCATCCGCGCTACTCTTACCCCGCTCTGCCGGTAGTTAAGTAACCTAACGGTGCTTGTAACACCCGAGCCCAATACTACTATTTCTGTTACTGGTTGAGTGTTAGATATTACTCATTTCATTTATCTTGCTTGTTTGGATCTTACTGTAAATTTTTAACTGGCTAAGTCATTTCTGCATATAACGAATTTTAGCACCTAAAGTAAAATTAAAAATATCTATCTTGGCCTACTCGTCACCCCTAGCCGCGTGGTAGCGTCCGTGCGTCGAGTTCTCGTTCCGTTCGGTGGAACGGACGAGTTTGGACGACTACGCGCGCGTACATGTGGCCGACTTGGGGGTAGGCTTTTTAATCATAAAACATTTCATTTTAAAATTTGGAATCCGCTTAAAATCCTATTATTTGAATTTCAAATTTTTAAGCGCAACCCGGGCGCGATTTGGAAATGTTTCATTTAGCGCCGAAATCCCAAATTAATAAAATATTCGAAACTAAATATATAATCTAAATCCTGCTGTTAAAAATGAAATTTGGAAATCTTTTAAAGGTTTATTTAAATATTTCTTATCCTTTTAATAACCTCTTAAAAGATTTCCAGCCAATCACGAGCCCGTGGGCCCCCTTCATTATTCCAATCTCTCTCTTTCTCTTTCCTCCTCTCTCTCTCCAATCTCTCTCTCTCTCTCTCCCCTATATTTATCCCTTCCCAGAAATCTCCCCAGAACGAACACGAGAACCCATCGCTAACCCTAACCCAAGCCGGCTCGTCACCGTCGCCGCCGCAACTCCGACGCCGGCGCCACCGTTGCCCTCGCCTCCGCCTCCTCTTTCCGACCTCGACATCCCCTCCTTCTCCCGTATGCTCGGCGCCGCAACAGGGACCCCACAGCAACCCCCGTGCCTTCTCTGGTTGGCCGAAAACATCGTCGGTGACCCGCGTCGTCGTCACCTGCGCCACCGTCGGCACCTCCTCTTCACCTGCGCACCAGCCCCGACCACCTCCTCTCTATCTCCACTTTCCTTCCCTGTTACATACCCGCAACCCTAGCCCACGCCTGCAACATCCTCGCCGGCGCCCCACCGCCGTCGACCCCATCGCTGTCGCAGCCTCTGCAATCCCAGTAAGCCTTCCTTCATCTTCCTCCTTCCTTTTTCCCCCTCTGGTTTATCCTTGGCTGTACATTGAATTTCTGAATTTGTTGTCGCTGTTTTTGCATCTCGCCGGAATCCGGCCGTACCGACGACTTGATCCGACGTTCCAGCGAGGTACCCTGATCCGCGTGGTCCCATTGTTCGTTGTTTGGATTCAATCCGTGAACCGTGCGTCCGTCGCGTGTTTCCCCGCCGACGTTACGTCCGTTTTCCCGGTTCGCGACCCGTCGAGGCAAGTATCACTTGCTACATGCTATACTATACAATTATATATGTTTTGACTCATTAAACCTGCAAAACTTAACTCGGTATGGTTATTCCCTCATTGGGTTGCAATATGACATATATCATTTTACAGTTAACATGGAAATTACAATTTGCTACTATTAACCTACGAACTAAGTTTACCTGTTAATCACATTTTTTTACCGTTAATAGATTATAGTACTCTCCTATGTAGTTCTATTACATTCGGATGTTCGTATTCAAAGACTTGATATAACCGTATTGCATCATCCTTTAAACTGTTGCACCGCTAAGGGTGCTCAAAACCTGTTAATATAATAAAACAGTTGCACTATATTAATACACTATGGTGATTGAATGAACTGCTTATTTTACTGCTTATTTCCTGCTGTTAATCCCCTGTTCGATTACATATCTGTTGTGAGCACACCCACGACATCGTTACATCTTGACTTGACTTGTTATCCATGATATATATTGTTACACCTGACATGGCACTGTTTACTGTTGACCTGACCTGTTACCTGATCTCATGCCTAATGCCAACAAACCTGACATGTTGTCCTCATGGACCATTCCTGTTGTCTATCCAGACAAACCTACTGTTACCTGACCTCGTGTTGGCATTAGTTCTTGACTACTGAATACCTGACCTGACACATATAACTTGGGGGTATGGAGAAATCAAAAGTGTAAACTAAAGTGTAACTTAAAAGGGTATTACTTGATCCGTGGTCCCGGTGGGTAACGGGACAGAGCCATTCGTGACTCTTACATTTTCCTGATCCATGGTCCCGAGGAGCAACGGGACAGAACCACTATTGGTTCCCATCTTCCTGATCCGTGGTCCCGGGGGGTAACGGGACATATCCTTTGAGTTATATGGAGGATTACTCAAATTGATTTCAAAGACTTTAGGATAGAAAACCTGATAGAACAGTTTAGTTACCCACTGCATACTACCCTGCACGGCTTGTTTCATATTATTGCTTTATTCATGTTTATTTCTGCTTTGCCTATTATACTATTCATATTATATTATTGGTTGACATGACGCGCTGACGTCTGGGTTTTGCATGGCCCAGATTCTTTACCACTGTCGCTGTCCGAGCAGGAGTACTTCAGCCAGCAGGCTGATTTATGAGTTCTGTAGTGGTTGGTTTTATTTCCTGCATTCTTATTTCCAGATGTGAGCCCGCATTATGGGACATACTTTTCTATTATTGTATTGGATCATTTGCTTCCGCATTTATTTATCATTGACTCTTGTTATTCTGGATTGTGGACATGTTTTAGATTGTTTTATCTTGTTCTTGATATCTCTACAGCCGTAATGTGACTGTGGATGGATACTTCCTACCCACAGGTAGCATGGTTGGCTATGTCACGTGCCCAATCTAGCGTACTCTGGGAAGCGGGGCGTGACATGGTTCTTTTGGTATCAGAGCCATAGGTTAGTTTGGGTTGATTCTTTTGTAGTTGGGTATTGTACCCAATACACGAATCAGAATACCCGTGTTTAGTAAACATGTCCTGCCACCTTGACCGTTTGCCATTCTTGAATCACATTCTTCCTGATTATATCTTTTACGACGTGCAAACTTACTTTGCATGTCGACCCGAAAACCTGATTCCTTGTTATCCCTAGGACTTAGGCGACTTGGGTGGAGTTAAGTAATTGTGGCTATGATACCACGGCATAGTTACAATGCGGTACTCTATTTAAGTATCTTGGAGTTCTAGCCTTAATCTATATACTGAATCTATCATCATGCTAATGTTGGGTTTTTTTTATTTCAGGAATATGGCAGAGAAGAATTTCAAGACGTATCAGAGGCGCGTGGACGAAGCCGCCATGTTGGGAGTAATACGAGGAATGCTGGAAAATCAGAAGAGGCATACTGAGCTGATCCAGCAGCAAGCAGATTCGTTTCAGGAAGGTTTGCAGGCCATTCGGCAGTCTGTAAACAACGCTGGAGCTAAACCAGTTGACCGGGTAGGGACCGTGGCAGATTTCAGACGTTTGGGTCCAACTAAATTCACTGGTTTGGAGGAGCCATTGCCGGCCGAGCAGTGGCTGGTCGACACGGAGAATTTGATGATTGCGGCACAAATCGCAGAGGACAAAAGAGTTGATGTGGTGCGCATTCAGCTAGTGGATTACGCCCGAGAGTGGTGGCTTGTGGAGGAGACCCTCTTGCCCAAACCGATCAAATGGGCGGATTTTTCTAAGAGTTTCCTGGAGAAGTTCTTCCCGCGAACTGCACGGGAGGAAATGGAAGAGAAGTTTATTGGGCTGAGGCAGAATGGAGCACCCGTGGATGTACATGCAGCAGAATGGACGAGACTCGGCAGATTCGCTGGAGCTTTAGTTGCCAACGATGTAGACAGGGCACGGAGGTTCATGCGCAGCTTGGATGTGGACATCCAGAGGCAGATTGTCTCCCTGGGTTTGACCACTTTCTCACAGGTTCTTACGGCAGCCCGGGAACAACAGAGTTTATCGGGGATGAAAGGGAGCCTGCAGCAGACAGCAGTTGCGGCCAGGAAGCCCGCATTTGTACCTAACCGAGATCATGGGCGCAAGGGTATTCCAGTGGATCGTCGTGGTGTAGCACCCATGAAGAAGCCTGTGGTCGTTGATCGAAGAAAGGACGTGATTTGTGACTACTGCCGTTTACCTGGGCACATGCAGAAGGATTGTCGAAGGAAGCTGGGACTTTGTTTGGGTTGTGGAGCGGCTGATCACGCAGTTGGTGCCTGTCCGTCGAAGCTTCGTACGAGGGATGATTTTCAGAAGCCTCCGCAGAGACCGTTCCAAGGGCAGAAACAGCTGACTCAAGGACCTAATCAGGCTCGAGCTTTCACCTTGACAGCTGAGGAAGCTAAGGCATCAGGAGAAGTGGTTTCAGGTATTCTACTCGTTCATAGTTTTCCCGCGGTGGCATTATTTGATTCTGGTGCATCCCATTGTTTTATGTCATCCAAGTTTATAACTACACACTCGATTGCCTGCACGACCCTGTCTAGTTTCTGGGACATACACATTGGGAATGGGAAAATTGTATCTCGTAGGGAATGTAAAGACTGTACAGTTGTGGTATGCGGACGGGGGCTTTTTGCAGATTTCTTGGTGATTGATACGGGCAGCTACGAGGTCGTCTTGGGAATGGACTTTCTTGACACTTTCCACGCCCACATTGACTGTAGGGCAAGGAAAGTAATTTTCCAGATTCCCGGACATCCTGAGTTTCCCTTCACTGGAGGAAGCAGTTCTGTCGGGCCAGTCGAGTTTAGGGCTAGGCCAACTAACAATGTTCTTGTAGCTATGGAAGTTGATAGTAATGAAGAGCCGGCGGTTGTTCGCGATTTTATGGACGTATTTGAAGATATATCGGGCTTACCGCCGAAGCGAGATGTGGAGTTCGCGATTGACCTTATTCCTGGTGCAGCGCCAGTATCCAAAGCATATTATCCAATGGCACCAGTAGAATTGGAAGAAGTTAAGAAACAAGTTGCTGAATTGCTTGAAAAGAGTTGGATTCGAAGCAGCAACTCGCCTTGGGGAGCTCCAGTTCTTCTAGTAAAGAAGAAGGATGGCACAAGAAGGATGTGCATCGACTATCGAGAATTAAACCGGGTGACTATTAAGAACAAGTACCCGATCTCTCGCATTGGGGAACTTTTTGAGCAGCTTAGTGGCGCGAGGGTATTCTCGAAGCTGGATTTGCGATCCGGATATCATCAGGTCTGAGTGAAAGCAGAAGATATTTGCAAGACGGCGTTTCGAACTCGGTATGGACATTACGAGTATCTAGTGATGCCCTTCGGAGTAACGAATGCGCCGGCAGTATTCATGGACTTGATGAACCGACTCTTTTCACCGTTCTTGGACCAGTTTATTGTGGTATTCATTGACGATATTCTGGTTTACTCGAAGAGTTTTGAGGAGTATGCTGAGCATTTGAAGATCGCGCTGCAGACATTGAGACAAGAGAAATTGTATGCGAAGATGAGTAAGTGCGAATTTTGGCTGGAAGAAGTAAAGTTTCTGGGGCATGTTGTGTCGAGCGATGGAATCGCCATCGATCCCGAAAAGATTGCAGCAGTTCGAGATTGGCCTATTCCAAGAAATGTGGCTGAGATAAGAAGTTTCCTTGGATTAGCCGGATACTACAGGAGGTTTGTGGAGAACTTCGCTCGTTTGGCAGAACCGTTAACCAAGCTTACGAGCAAGGAAGTACCTTTTGTATGGACGGATAAATGTGCGTTGGCTTTCGAGACGTTGAAGCAGAAGTTGATAACCGCCCCTATCCTGACCGTACCAGACAATTTCGGAGGACTGGTGATTCATAGCGACGCATCTGGGAAAGGATTGGGATGTGTTTTGATGCAGCATGGGAAGGTCGTAGCGTACGCATCAAGACAACTGAAGACCCATGAGAAAAATTATCCAACTCATGACTTGGAGCTTGCGGCTGTAATCTTCGCTTTGAAGATTTTGAGACACTACCTTTTGGGTGAGAGAGTCGAAGTTTTTACAGATCACAAGAGTTTGAAGTATGTGTTCACTCAGAAGGAGTTGAACATGAGGCAGCGGAGATGGTTGGAGCTGATGGCCGACTACGACCTAGATCTTAAGTACCACCCGGGAAAAGTTAACGTCGTGCCGGATGCGCTTAGTCGGTTACCAGCGATTCAGGTGTTAACTACGCAGAGGGAGATCATTGCAGATTTTCGAAGATTCGACTTGGAGGTTGTGCTACCACATTCTACGGGACAGTTGATGCAGTTGCAGGTACAGTCGTCCTTGATTGAGAAGATTAAAGCGGCACAATCGCAGGATCCTAGACTGCTAAAGTTTCGAGAGCAGGTTGAAGCCGGACTGCGAACAGATTTACTGGTCCACGCAGATGGTTCGTTGAGATATGGTAGCCGCTTGTGTGTGCCAAAGGGAGATGTTCGTGAAGAGCTTATGAAGGAGGCACACAGTTCAGCTTACTCTGTACATTCAGGAGGTACAAAGATGTACCGAGATATTCGACAACATTTCTGATGGGAAGGCATGAAACGGGAGATTGCTCGCTTCGTGGCTAAGTGCTTGGTATGTCAGCAAGTCAAGGCTGAACACCAAAGGGTTGCTGGTTTGTTGCAACCACTTCCGATTCCTCAGTGGAAGTGGGAAAATATAACCATGGATTTCGTGACGGCTTTACCGTGGAGTCCAAAGGGCAACAATGCGGTATGGGTGATTGTCGATCGGTTGACCAAGGCAGCTCACTTTATTCCTTTCCGGGTTGGTCAATCAACGGAGACTTTGGCAGAGCGGTACATGCTGGAGATTGTAAGATTACATGGCGTACCGGTGAGCATCGTGTCCGATCGGGACACTCGGTTCTTATCACACTTCTGGAGGAGTTTACAGGAAAGTTTGGGGACTCGATTGAAGTTTAGCACAGTTTATCATCCTCAAACCGATGGTCAGTCGGAGAGAACGATCCAAACTCTTGAAGACATGTTGAGGGCATGCATGTTGGACTTCAAGGGTTCGTGGGAGGATCATCTACACTTGGTGGAGTTTTCTTACAGCAATAGTTTCCAAGCAACTATTCAGATGGCTCCGTTTGAAGCTTTGTATGGTCGTAAGTGCCGTTCACCTGTTTGTTGGGATGATGTTGGTGAACGAAGATTACTGGGACCAGATTTGGTGGTACAGACAGTTGAGAAGGTTAACACCATCAGAAAGCATATGAAGGCAGCTCAAGACAGACAGAAAAGTTGGGCTGACACGTCAAGAAGACCTCTAGAGTTCGCCGTGGGTGATTTGGTATTCTTGAAGATATCACCGACTAGAGGAGTGATTCGTTTTGGGAGTCTAGGGAAGCTTAGTCCTCGATTCGTTGGACTCTTCGAGATATTGGAGCGCGTTGGAGAGGTAGCGTACCGTTTGGCGTTACCGCAGTCCTTGGCAGGTGTGCACGATGTGTTTCATGTATCTCAACTACGAAGGTATGTTCGAGATGAAACACACGTCTTAGATCATTCGGAGTTAACTGTACGGGAAGACCTAACTTTTGAGGAGCGACCGGTTGAAATCATGGATAGAAGGGAAAAGGTCCTTAAGAACAAGGTTATTCCCCTTGTGCTCGTTTCTTGGGGTAATCGATCGCATGGAGAGTCCACGTGGGAGCGAGAAGACGAGATCCGGCAGAAGTTTCCTCACCTTTTCCTGTAGTTTTCTATCTTGTATTCTTGGAATTTCGAGGACGAAATTCTTTTTGTAGTTGGGTATAATTTAACACCCGAGCCCAATACTACTATTTCAGTTACTGGTTGAGTGTTAGATATTACTCATTTTATTTATCTTGCTTGTTTGGGTCTTACTGTAAAATTTTAACTGGCTAAGTCATTTCTGCATATAACGAATTTTAGCACCTAAAGTAAAATTAAAAATATCTATCTTGGCCTACTTGTCACCCCTAGCCGCGTGGTAGCGTCCGTGCGTCGAGTTCTCGTTCCGTTCGGTGGAACGGGCGAGTTTGGACGACTACGCGCGCGTACATGTGGCCGACTTGGGGGTAGGCTTTTTAATCATAAAACATTTCATTTTAAAATTTGGAACCCTCTTAAAATCCTATTATTTGAATTTCAAATTTTTAAGCGCAACCCGGGCGCGATTTGGAAATGTTTCATTTAGCGCCGAAATCCCAAATTAATAAAATATTCGAAACTAAATATATAATCTAAATCCTGCTGTTAAAAATGAAATTTGGAAATCTTTTAAAGGTTTATTTAAATATTTCTTATCCTTTTAATAACCTCTTAAAAGATTTCCAGCCAATCACGAGCCCGTGGGCCCCCTTCATTATTCCAATCTCTCTCTTTCTCTTTCCTCCTCTCTCTCTCCAATCTCTCTCTCTCTATCCCCTATATTTATCCCTTCCCAGAAATCTCCCCAGAACGAACACGAGAACCCATCGCTAACCCTAACCCAAGCCGGCTCATCACCGTCACCGCCGCAACTCCGACGCCGGCGCCACCGTTGCCCTCGCCTCCGCCTCCTCTTTCCGACCTCGACATCCTCTCCTTCTCCCGTGTGCTCGGCGCTGCAACAGGGACCCCACAGCAACACCCGTGCCTTCTCTGGTTGGCCGGAAACATCGTCGGTGACCCGCGTCGTCGTCACCTGCGCCACCGTCGGCACCTCCTCTTCACCTGCGCACCAGCCCCGACCACCTCCTCTCTATCTCCACTTTCCTTCCCTGTTACATACCCGCAACCCTAGCCCACGCCTGCAACATCCTCGTCGGCGCCCCACCGCCGTCGACCCCATCGCTGTCGCAACCTCTGCAATCCCAGTAAGCCTTCCTTCATCTTCCTCCTTCCTTTTTCCCCCTCTGGTTTATCCTTGGCTGTACATTGAATTTTTGAATTTGTTGTCGCTGTTTTTGCATCTCGCCGGAATCCGGCCGTACCGACGACTTGATCCGACGTTCCAGCGAGGTACCCCGATCCGCGTGGTCCCATTGTTCGTTGTTTGGGTTCAATCCGTGAACCGTGCGTCCGTCGCGTGTTTCCCCGCCGACGTTACGTCCGTTTTCCCGGTTCGCGACCCGTCGAGGCAAGTATCACTTGCTACATGCTATACTATACAATTATATATGTTTTGACTCATTAAACCTGCAAAACTTAACTCGGTATGGTTATTCCCTCATTGGGTTGCAATATGACATATATCATTTTACAGTTAACATGGAAATTACAATTTGCTACTATTAACCTACGAACCAAGTTTACCTGTTAATCACATTTTTTTACCGTTAATAGATTATAGTACTCTCCTATGTAGTTCTATTACATTCGGATGTTCGTATTCAAAGACTTGATATAACCGTATTGCATCATCCTTTAAACTGTTGCACCGCTAAGGGTGCTCAAAACCTGTTAATATAATAAAACAGTTGCACTATATTAATGCACTGTGGTGATTGAATGAACTGCTTATTTTACTGCTTATTTCCTGCTGTTAATCCCCTATTCGATTACATATCTGTTGTGAGCACACCCACGATATCGTTACATCTTGACTTGACTTGTTACCCATGATATATATTGTTACACCTGACATGGCACTGTTTACTGTTGACCTGACCTGTTACCTGATCTCATGCCTAATGCCAACAAACCTGACATGTTGTCCTCATGGACCATTCCTGTTATCTATCCAGACAAACCTACTGTTACCTGACCTCGTGTTGGCATTAGTTCTTGACTACTGAATACCTGACCTGACACATATAACTTGGGGGGTATGGGGAAATCAAAAGTGTAAACTAAAGTGTAACTTAAAAGGGTATTACTTGATCCGTGGTCCCGGTGGGTAACGGGACAGAGCCATTCGTGACTCTTACATTTTCCTGATCCGTGGTCTCGGGGGGCAATTGGACAGAACCACTATTGGTTCCCATCTTCCTGATCCGTGGTCCCGGGGGGTAACGGGACATATCCTTTGAGTTACATGGAGGATTACTCAAATTGATTTCAAAGACTTTAGGATAGAAAACCTGATAGAACAGTTTAGTTACCCACTGCACACTACCCTGCACGGCTTGTTTCATATTATTGCTTTATTCATGTTTATTTCTGCTTTGCCTATTATACTATTCATATTATATTATTGGTTGACATGACGCGCTGACGTCTGGGTTTTGCATGGCCCAGATTCTTTACCACTGTCGCTATCCGAGCAGGAGTACTTCAGCCAGCAGGCTGATTTGTGAGTTCTGTAGTGGTTAGTTTTATTTCCTGCATTCTTATTTCCAGATGTGAGCCCGCATTATGGGACATACTTTTCTAATATTGTATTGGATCATTTGCTTCCACATTTATTTATCATTGACTCTTGTTATTCTGGATTGTAGACATGTTTTAAATTGTTTTATCTTGTTCTTGATATCTCTACAGCCGTAATGTGACTGTGGATGGATACTTCCTACCCACAGGTAGCATGGTTGGCTATGTCACGTGCCCAATCTAGCGTACTCTGGGAAGCGGGGCGTGACAGTGCATGACGAGACCCTGTGGCGAATGCGGATGGCATAAGCGTACATTCTATTTTCGTTTTTTCTGTGATGCTTAGGAAGCATAAATGATGGGACTTCATTAATGAGATTAATGAAAAGGAAAGAAACCTAAATATGTTGTAGAATCAATTTTTCAAAAAGGTAGCTCTAGTTCTTGCTTTGCATAGTGATATTCCTTGATGAATATCCAGCACCTCATTCGATGAGGAAAAAGCCGAGATCCCTTCACCGGGAATGACATCTTTAACAAAAGCTAGCAGATGCTACACCCACTCGGTTTATTTTGAAAAGCACATGATTTTAAAAGCGAAGCTTAAACCACTCCTTTTCAAATCACTCGATTCTACAACGATATAAAGTTCATTACGCAAAAGGTTTTCTTAAAAACCTGTCGCAACCCTCCGTCATTTCAGATAAGTACTATTTAATATCCGTGAAGCATTTTTTGGCCTTTGTCAAGGCGTAGTGTGCGGTAGCTGATTAGTGCTTATCTGGAACCATATGATGTGATTGGATTAGGGTAGTCGTACGACCTCGTTGGCCTTTGTCAAGAGTCATACGGGTGGGTTTAATTCAATCAGGAAATGACGGGTTGAACTTGACTAGCGCCCTATGGTTTGTTAGCCTTTGTCAAGGTCATAGGATGTCAGGGGCAAAACATTATTAGGAATTTCAAGTGTTGAAATTTGCAATGAGATTGCATACCTTCTATGAGATAGTTGGATCCCGATACCCGCTGCGAGTAAGAGTTACTCCTGGAAGAGTTTTGCACTCTACAATTAGCTAATCTAGTAGGCGTCCAGAAAGGTGTCAACGGGGTTATGCCTCTGGGAAAATGAGGTTTATTTTAATTAGGTTCGTGCGAAAGCACGGGGAACCTCCCTCAAAGTACCGACACTAGCCTGGCCGAAAGATTGGCGAACTTGTAGGGTGTAATTAATCTCGGCTAGTATTACGTTTTAGGGTTTGAAGGAAGATTTGATAAAAACCAGTCGGAACCATCCTGATTAGATAAGATAATAACCAATCTAATCATGCAAGAGCATACACTAAAGTGTTTTCTTCTCTCTCTCCACGTAGCGACCATGATACGTCTTAATCAAGATAATAGCATTGATGTATTGATCGAACCCGCTTGTTATACTGAGCTGGGGAACGTTGGTTCCGCTTTATCTTATAATTGTTATAAGTCCGAGCAGGAAATAGGGGAATATCCTGATTCCCACGCTACCCAAACGAGGAATAGGCATGTTGATGCATCTTCTTCGGGTATGTTTGTTACTGAAAACTGTTTCTCAGTATACTTTACGTCTTGGGTATTAGATACCGGATCGGGATCCCACATATGTAATATGTTACATGGGCTAAAGAAAGGTAGAAAACTGGGAATATGTGATCATTCTATAAGAGTAGAGAATGGTGCAAATGTTGCAGCCATAGCAATTAGCGAATATCACCTTGTATTACCAACTCGTAATACATTGATTCTGAACGAATGTTATTACATACCGAACCTGATATGCAATATTATATTAGTTTCTTTATTAAGTAAAGAAGGATATAATTTTGTATTGCAGGATAATGTTATGAATATTTTCCTAAATCAAAAGTTGATTGGATCAGGCTCGTTAAATAATGGCATATACGTTCTAAATCAAACCACGGTTCTTAACGTACAAAACACACACAAGAAGAAAAGTTCAGAACTGAACGAATCCTTCTTGTGGCATTGTAGACTAGGTCATATCAATGCGACACGACTAGCTAAGTTGTATAAAGATGGATATTTGAATCAGTTTGAATTTATATCATATGAAACTTGCCAGTCATGTCTCAAAGCTAAAATGACTAAAACTCCGTTTACAGGACACGGAGAAAGAGCTACTGACTCTTGGGACTGATACATAGTGATGTATGCGGTCCCATGTCTACACATGCCAGGAATGGTTCCTCATACTTCATTACATTCACCGATGATCTCTCAAGATTCGGCCATGTGTTCATGTTGAAACACAAGTCTGAAACTTTTAAGAAATTCAAGAAATATAAGTGCGAAGTAGAGAACCAAATGGGTAAAGTATTAAAATCCTATAATTTGATCGGGGAGGAGAATACTTGAGCACGGAATTCCGTGACTATTTAAAAGAGAATGGGATTCTCTATCAGCTTACTCCTCCGTATACATCACAGCACAACGGTGTATCAGAGCGGAGGAATCGCACCCTATTAGATATGGTGCGCTCTATGATGAGTAACGCTGAGTTACTGTTTCCTTTTAGGGTTATGCACTTGAGACAACAGCATACCTATTGAATCAAGTTCCATCCAAATCAGTGCCTACCACTTTATATGAGCTATGGAATGGGAAGAGAACATTTCTTAAACAATCTAAGATATGGGGTAGTCCGGCCTATGTTAAAAAGAAAAATCCAGACAAGCTCAAGGCAAGGTCAGTTCTGTGCAAGTTTGTAGGATATCCCAAGCATTCGCGAGGGTATATCTTCTACCACACTGAGGACTAAAAGGTGTTTGTTTCTCAGAATGCCACCTTTTGAGAAAAGGAATTTCTTATGGAAGAAATTAGTGGTCATAAGGTAGAACTGGAAGAAGTTCTAGCTACACAAACTACAGCTGATGATTTGTTGGAGCCGGAGGATTCAATAGTTCCCAACGAACCTCAGCCACTCCGCAGATCTAGTAGGGCTCTTTATCCGTCTAAGAGATACTACGGTTTTCTCAATGACAGTGGGAGCAAGGATTGCATCATGGAAGATGATGACCGAACTAGTTTCGAGCAGGCCGTCACGAGTGGGGACTCTGTGAAATGGTCGGATGCTATGCGATTTAAGGTGGAATCCATGTATACCAACAAAGTATGGGCTTTGGAAGTTGCACCTGAAAGGGTAAACCCATTAGGAGCAAGTGGATCCTAGAAGATAACTTGGTGTAGATGGAAATGTTGAGACTTTCAAAGCTAGACTTGTAGCGAAAGGTTTTCGTCAACGACCACGTGTCGATTATGATGAAACCTTTTCTCCAGTAGCTATGCTTAAGCCCATCAGGATCCTACTTGTCATCGCTGCATACCATGACTACGTAACCTGACAGATGGATGTCAAGGCCGCTTTTCTAAATGGTGATTTAGAAGAGAGTGTGTGTATGACACAGCAAGAGAGCTTCGAAGGCAGTGGGAGCAGCGAAAAGGTGTGCAAGGTGCTTAAATCAATTTACGGATTGAAGCAGGTATCGCGGAGTTGGAACATCTGTTTTGATGTGGCAGTCAAAGAGTTTGACTTCATCAAAAACGTAGATGAACTTTGTATATAAAAAGGTTGTAGAAAGTAGGGTTGTCTTCCTCGTATTGTACGTAGATGACATACTCTTGATAGGAAACAATGTTCCTATGCTACACTCGATCAAGCTTTTCTTATCACAATGGCTCTCCATGATGGATCTGGGTGATGCCTCTTACATCGTGGGAGAAACACTGGACAGCTGTGAAGAACATCCTTAAGTACTTGAGAAGGACTAAAGAAATATTCTTGGTGTATGGTAACGGTGACCTCCAAATGGAGTCCTCTACCGATTCGAGCTTCCAGAGCGATAAGGTCGACTGTAAGACAGTCGTGGGTTTTTTCTATACCCTCAATGGAGGGACGGTATGTTGGAAGAGTTCCAAGCTTGATACCATAGCAGACTCGACGATAAAGGCTGAATACATCGCTACCAACGATGCTACCAAAGAAGCTGTCTGGATGAAAATGTTCATGAGATGAACTTGGTGAGGTTCCCACCATTGTGATGACAATGGAGCTGTGGCTTTGGCCTAGGAACCCCGGTCCCATCAGTGATCCAAATATATTCTTAGGCAGTATTACCTGATCAGGGAGATGGTTGATCTCCGGGAGATCGAGTCAGGAGAGTTGACAGGAAGAATAACACGGCGGATCCACTCAGAAAGGCCATCCCGCAGATACAATTTGAGAGTCTCTTTAGGATGTTGGGTATGAGATACTACAACATTTGGCCTTAGTGCAAGTGGGAGATTATTAGTTGTATGTATGCCACAGAGGCCATTATTGTACATGATTGTATATTATAATGGATGCTTGGACATATATATGGAGGACTTTTTTGCTCGACATAATAGTATGCTATCTGGTTACTCTTTATCTTAACATGTAGACTAGTATAGTGATACTGTCTTGCTCTCACAAGTTGATAAAGCCCTTAGGATGTGTACTTGACTACCAGGATTATGATGTAGATCATACTAGTGGGGCCAGGGTAGTCCACAAGTTCATACTTTAATTGTTCCTAGTCGTGGGAGTATCGAGACAGGGCATCGATATTCCAGAGTAGACTAGTGTGTACGTTTCTTGACCCTGTATAGGGCGATGGATGATCTCATATTCATTGGTGTTTGACATCGAAGATTGTACACAGGTGCTTATTGGAGGATGGGTACACCAAACAGGACTCACCGAGAACTCCTAGACGGTATTATACCTAACGTCAGATAGCAGTTCTCTGGTGACACTGGTACAAGTTAGTCTGTAGACCCGAGATCCTCATAGAGTCTTGTGTGATTCCCATTATGCTTTGATTTCCACCCTACCACGTTCAAGAGAGCGTGCAAACAGATGGTGTTTGGGTACAGTCCCAAGTCATATGGAGGCAATGAGCGATAGGAGGGGTTTCGTCTCTCCCAGTATTGGGGGTTGATGTTGCGCTATGCTCTATTAGCCATAACAGGAACTCCCTGGCCAGGGCTGATTCTGAGATTTACTGGTAAGTGTTATCAGTAGTTTCTCGACCCGTTATGAGCCTCATATTGGCATGACTTATCAAGTTATTGGGGCCTGACGTTTACTATCCCTAGACTCGATATGCGACATATTAGACGAAGAGACCGGACTTTACGGTAGTGTTAATCATTAGATTCACGGGAGTATGAACAAGCTTGCTTGTTGATCTTGTGATCGCTCAATACCCGGGTAGCCGTTACATCCATCTAGTACCGCTGACGGTTTATGGGTAACTGATATGATCATTACCTACTGCCGGCGTATTGATGAGTCTTAAGAGTCCTATACATAGGTTTCCTGGCTCAAGCGAAACGAAGTAGGGTACATATATGATATGTGCGAGACCGAGATTAATACATGTATGTGATACCGTATTCTAATCTCGCGATATATGATATTAGTCGGTTGTATGTGATGTAGCCGGATTATTAAATCAAAGGTTGATTTAATAATTTAATATATATAATTATATATTTGATATATTAATATATATTAACTAATATTAGCTCACTTAAGAATTTCTTTTCTACTTATACATATAATATATATGATATATGTTAATGTATTTATTGTGTCATGCTTGATGATACATTGCACATGGGTGTATGAGACTCATACCATACTTAAGATAATTAGGGTCATTATTTATTTAGGGAATAAAAAAAATTAGGTGGAAAATGGCTTGGTTTGGATGCTTGTGGAAGCATGTAGAAACCTTGGCTTAGTCCACTAATTTTGTTTTACTATAGATATTTATTAGTCTAACCATTATCCTTAGTCATGGTTAAGTCTTTACAAGAGTTTATATGAGATATTTTCTCACCCATGGTTAAGTCTCTACAAGAGTTTATATGAGATATTTTCTCACCCACGGTTGATCACTTGAGTTTCTTCTTCTTCTCCTTACTTGCTCTCTAGCTTTAAAGTGAGAAGAAAAGGAAAAAGAGAAAATTAATTCTAAAGTGAGCAAAATTTGTACTTCACCAATCTATACCAAACTAGCCATTTAGTATAGGTTGTTTCATTCACTAATTCTCAATTAGTGAAGAGGTAGCTTGAGTTGGAGATTCCTCGACGTAGATCATTTTCGGCCTCGAAGATTTTTAAGCAAGCTCGTTCCTTTCGCCTAGTGGAGCCCAACGCGAGTCCGGGAGACCACTGCTTGGAGCTAAGGGTCTACTACACGGAGCTTTAGAAGTGAAGGACCGGTCTACAAAGGTTGTATTCCTTGTTTACTTAGAGTAAAGTTGTTTACTTGCTTAGTTGTACCCTAATTCTCTAGTTAGATCCTTGGTTCGGCTCACTCGGCACTCTATATTTTTAAAATTGCAAACTTGATGCGTGCCAAAGCCTAGTGAGGGTGCTAACCGAGCTCAGCAACTTCGTGCCGTATTATATATTGTTTATTATGGGGTTGCTCTTGGATTGTGTACGGAGAGTAATATATATCATCATCCGTAGGGCGTGGATTAGTCCAAATCTGTATATATTAGATTTGGGGTTTTGAAACTAGGAAGCAGATCTCAAATAAATGATGTCCATAAGTTCCCGGGATATTTGGATTTGATCTAAGGATCGTTAGTCATATATGAGACTAAAATCGACTCAGGAACAATGAGCATATGGGCTCAACTGATCATTAGATCATATATGAATAGCCCATGGATAGTATACAGTAGTCAATATGGAGACAGTCCACAGGGCCAAACATATTAGTTTAAGGACATCACGGTCCATGGGAGATATGGATAGAATATGGCTTGTTTGTGCCCATGAATTATATACGAGGGTCAATATGGAGACCAGTCGTAGGGCCAAACATATATTAGTTTAAGAATATCGTGGTCCAATATTAGTTTTGGGACATTTCGGTCCGTCTTTCATCTTCCGCGGGCATGTATATTTTATATGGAGAAGTGAACGATGGTAACATGGGATACACCCAATATTGGGGTGCGATCCAATTTGAACGCTTTTATATTTCCCTCAAAGGTATACATATACAGATATGTATAAAGCTGGATCTCAATATGAGATTCACATCTATATGAGATGCATGGCAATATGAAGTGTGCATATTAATATAGAAGTGCATAAATATGGGGTGTATCAATATGAGGAGCAGGACATTCCCCGTCTACGAAATTTCATATTTTTCATCAAGTTGGGATAAGAAAGGAGTTGTTGGTTGTTGGGACCACCACAACTCTGGAGACGTTGAGGGATTACAACGCCGTATATCAAAGATGTGGAAGGATGTACTCTTGAATCAAATTCCGTATATGAGGGAAGAGAACATGGTGGATTTAAGAATCATTAGTCTTATATGAGAATGAGATTAACTGAAAGATATAGGATGAAGATCATTAGACGTATATGAGACTAAGATCATCTTGGATATCATCGATGAAAGATCATTAGCTGTATATGGGACTAAGTTCAACTTGGATATCATGTGCATATGGGCTTAGTTGATTTAAAATCAAAGAAGAAGCTTAAGCTTCACAAACATAGATTTGGGGCTAAGATTGGATTTCTATACCACCCAGTAGTGCTAAGCACTCAGTCACATAGCGCTCACGTGAATATCACGTGAGGCGCTGAGTCTCTGACGTCTTTCAACCGCTCACATGTATGGCACGTGAGGCGTTGAGTCATTGCTTATGGGCGCTCACGTGTATAGCATGTGAGGCAATGTCTTCATGGGCCTTAGACGCTCACGTGTATGGCACATGAGATGCTGAGTCTCTGAGCTTCTGTGCGCTCACGTAGATATCACGTGAGATGCTATCATCTTCTTTTTTTAGCGCTCACGTGGATATCACGTGGGACGCTATGTCCTTAGAGATTTAATCTATGTTCATGTTTTTTTAAAGAAGTTAAACTTCTTTTAATGGTATTTTGACCGTTAACAATCACCAAAATTAATATTTTGAGAATATGGAATCGGTTTTTTTAAGAACTAAGTTCTTGATTATAAAGGAACTAAGTTCCTGGAGTATAAACTCCATTTTTTTCAAGTCCTTTCTTCCATTGTTCTTTTCGACCTTGTTCTCCCATGAATCTCTGATTCTTTAGAACAAGATCTTCCCGATGAGAACTAAATTCTCATCTTGTGGAAGACTTATCTTGTGAATCTCAGATCTAGAAAAAGAACAAAGTACTTTTAAAGGGTTAAACCCTTAGATATGATATGATAAGTAAAGGAGACATATTTCTCCCTCGTTTTTAGCTAGGGTTTTTTAGAGGAGGAAGATGATCTTTTTTCGAAGAAAATTAAATTCTCTATTGCAGAAGTTTATGGGGGTCTCCTACCTTTTAGATTTAATCTCTTTGTTCCTATTTATAGGAGAAGAGAAAAATCAAATTGGGAGTTCATGATTGATTTCATAATCAATCAAATTGATCTTAAAAATCAACCGGTAAATTTTATTCACCGTTAGATTTTTAATTCAAAAGCTCTCTGTTTAACAGAGAAGATTTCTTATTTGTTTTAACAAGATTTGGAAAATATTTTCCTAACATAGAATTTAATTCTATCATATGATTATCTTGTTAAGATGATATTTTCCTAAGCATAGAATTTAATTCTGTCAGATGGTTTAATTGGTGATATTTTATCACCATTGGATTTTAAATCTAAAGATTCTCTGTTAGAGAAAGATCTTTCCATATTAGAAACATCAGAGAAAATATTTCCTAAATAGAATTTAATTCTATCGCATAGAATTTAATTCTATCATATGAGAGCTTTCAAATTGGGGCACTCATGTGCTTGTTCCCTTATAGAAAAAAAGAAGTGAACAAGAAGAGGTAACGAAACCCTCCCATGTGCAAAGCACGGGAGCGCTCACATACAAAGCTGGTGACCGCCGGTATCAAGGAGAATTAAATCCTATGAAATAGCCTCCCATTTGCAAAGCACAGGAGAGCCCACATGTTAAACCCTAGGATTTAAGCCTCACGTGTTAAACACATGTGTGCTGAATACAAATAAATCAAAATCCAAACAGGGACCCATGTGTTATACATGTGAGCGCTCAGGTGCAAAGCACGTGAGCGCTGCTATCGTTTATATATAACAGCCCTCACGTGAAAGCCACGTGAGCGTATCTGTTCGAAGCGATATGTTCAGATAGAATTAAATTTTATATAGAATTAAATTTTATTTGGGAAATATCTTCCCCTGATCTTTCTAAAACTAGAAAGATTTTCTCTGTTAAATAGAGAACCTTTGTATTTAAAATCCAACTATGATTATAATATCACCGACCAAATCAAAAGATAAAATCAAATTCGTTGTTAGGAAAATATTTCCCTGATTATATTAAAACCAACAGAAGATATTTTCTTTTAAACAGAAAGCCACTAGATCAAAAATTCCCCGAGTGATCTTTGAGATCAATTAAATCAGTTAATATCTCTCAAAAAGAGATCCTCTCGAACTAATCAACGGTTTTTCCTCGCTTATATAAGGGATCCAAAACTTTAAGTCTCATACAGAGAAAACCCTCTATAAGTTTCTGCAAAAGAGATAGAAACTACAACCGAGAATTTAATTCTTTTTCAAAAAAAGAAATCTTCTTGCTCCTCCCAAATCCTAGGTAAAGAAAAAAGCAGAGATCAAACTATCTCATTTGCCGTCATATATAGATACAAAGGTTTAACCCTTTATAAAGAACTTAGTTCTTTCTCTGAATTTGAGATCCACAAGACAAATCCTCCATAAATTGAGAGTTTAATTCTCATCAGAAAGATCTTGTTCTTCAGACTCAAGATCTAGGGGAAAACTAGACATGAGAAAAGGACATGGAAGAAATGAAGAAAAAGATGGAATTTATATTTCAGGAACTTATCTCCTTTAGGATATGTTTTTTTTATCTGAAAACAGGGTTTAACCCTTCAAAGAACATAGTTCTCGCAAAAAAGGAACAGAAAAGGTTAGTTCTCAAAAATCCGATACCGGATCTTCAAAACAGTGATCTTGGTGATCGTTAATGGACAAAATACCATCAACGGTAATTTAACTTCTCTCAGAAAAATAAGCAGTGATTTAATGTCTAAGGACACAGCGTCTCACATGATATCCACGTGAGCGCTCAAAAGATATTATGAAGATAGCGCCTCACGTGATACTCACGTGAGCGCACAGAAGGCCTATGAAGACAGCGCCTCACGTGCCATACATGTGAGCGCCCATAAATAAGGACCCAGCGCCTCACGTGATATGTACGTAAGCATTTAAAATTGAGCACCTCACGTGATACCTACATGAGCGTTGCGTTAAGAAAGTGCTTAGTATTGATAGGGCAACACCCAAGTCTGAGCGCCTCACGTGACACCCACGTGAGCGCCGGAGCAGAATTTGGATATTAAATCTATAGTCAAAAGACTAATTTCTTAGCACTGCTGGATGATGAAAAAGCCTAAGACTGAGCCCCTGAAACCACATACTCTTTGAGCCCATATTGCTTTTCATAATCGAACCTATATGCTCACCTCTGTTAATGGATCTTAACAAGATTGAATGATCCTTAACCATATTTCTAAGTCGATCTTAGTCTTATATATGACAAACGTGTCTTTAGTTAAGATAAATTGAGCGCATCTGCTCATATATTTAAGCCAATCTTAATCTAAAACCAGATTAACAATTCTTAAATAAAATAAAATATCCCCTGAACTGATGAAACATATTACCTAGGGTCAAACCCAAATCTAATATACGGATATGGACTAATCCGCGCTTTACGGGCGACGACATAAACTAGTCTCCGTATACAATCCACGGGCAACCATAATAAAAAAAATATTTAACACGACACGAAGTGACCTACCGGAACAGGTGAAAGTTGTTATCACAGCATGATAACGTAATTAACTGCAAGGGCTTGCGCCTGTAGGGAAGAGCGTCCTGACAATCAAAAACCCCTCGCAAATGAGGGGGAATATGATAATGTCATGCTACATCGGTCGCATCTGTCCAAACCTCTGATATATGGTGTCATAAATCAACTTGGTATTTTTGGAGAGGTAGATGGATGTGTTCCAAATAGTATCTTCCCCCAAATTCTGGCAAGACGGCCTATCCTAGTTCGTCTCTGTTTTTAGCGGTAAACAGTGCTATCATGTGAGTACTGCCATATACATATATGGCAGTGGCGCTCACGTGCTTTACATATGAATGCTGCCAAATGAATGTAGCAAGGGTGGTCACGTGTTTAACACGTGGGTGCTCACGTGTTTAACACGCGGGCGCTGCTATAAGATTTAATCCTATCTAAAGCCGGTACTCACATGCTTTGGGCTATCATAAGATTTAATCCTATCTAAAGCCGGTACTCATATGCTTTGCATGCGAGTGCTCACGTGTTTAACACGCGGACGCTACTATAAGATTTAATCCTAACTGCTGCAGGTACTCGCGTGCTTTGCACATGAGTGCTTACGTACTTTGCGTGTGGGGGAGGTTGTCGTAGGATTTAAATCTATTTAAATCCGCTACTCACATGCTTTGCATGTATGTGATCACGTGTTTAACTCATGGGGGCTGCCCTTTATTTTTATAAAGGGAACAACAAGTTTTGAGCGAAATTTTTTGGCGGGAACAAATTCCCACACTACTTTGCCTTCGTAGGTATGTACGTGGGTTAAGTAGTGCAAAGTTATGCATCGCCATAGAGTTGATGGATCAGGAGACAGGTTTAGGTCTTTGTCGCCTAAAGCTTTGTCCGTCTTCATTAGCCGTATGGGTCTCAAGAAGGTTTTTCTCCCTATGAGTCATGAGGATCTCATAGGTGCATATTCGCCCTAGAAATGATGAGGATTCTTAAGTGTCCATCGCCTCCGTGAGTCGTAAGGATCTCACTCAAGTATCTTTTTTTTACTAGTCGTGAGGACCCGTAATTGGTTTCTTCTCCTCATTGGATGCAACTTTGTCTAATGTGGCCTATAGATAGTATAAAAGAGTCAATCTTGATTTCCTTGTTGAGCAACAGTAGCTTAGGAAACAGGTTGATATCCCCATCATCTAAGTCTTTTCACCTTTCTGCGCCGTGGGGGTCTCATAAAGTTGTTTCTCTCTACGAGCCAGGAGGATCTCGCAGATGTATCCTAACGTGAAATAAAGATAACCTCTTTCGATACAGGAGTCCGTTAGGTTTGTGGTACTGGGTTAAGTTCATCGTACCGTCGCGATGGCTGATATATTCTCAACATGCAGTCCCTTAGGTTGCTGCTCGAGTAGCCCCGCGAATATCGTGTCTCTAATCCCTTCGGAGGCTGGATAAGACATCTTCAAGTAGTCTTCTTAGGTTGGAATATTCACATTACCATTAGAAGATCCAGCGTTAGGTATTGCCGTGGCATTTTATTTGAGATTAGGCTCAATTTGGAGCCCCGATGAGTCATAAACCCACCCTTCTAGGGTGGGATGACATCCAATAGTTTTTAGGCTTGCCATCAAGACCCGAAGCTGAGAATATATCGTCACTTCACTTATGCTTTGATGATGTCGTGCCTCTCCTTCACTGAAGAGGGGTAAACATCCATATGACCTCTATGCTGTACATATGGCCATCGAGATCCGGAGTTCGGATTTTGTCGTCACTCCAGTTTTGCTTTGGCTCCTTAGAGATTTGCTGACACCACGTCTGTACTCTGCTGGAGTAAGAGAGACATCGAATTGGTCTTTAGGCCGCATACACTGCCATCAAGACCTGGAGATAGGATTTTACCATTACTTCGTCTTTGATTTGACCCTTTGGTCTATGTTGATGTCGCGTCTGCTCCCTGCTGGAATGAGAAGAATGTCGAGCTGAGCTAGGATTTTTTCATTACTCTGCGTTGGTTTGACCCTTTATTCTTTGATGATGTTGCATCTGCACCGAGAAGGAACGTCGAGATGATCTCTAAGTCGTAGATGTTGCCATCGAGATCAAGAGATAGGATTTTTCCATTGCTCCATTTTTATATATTTGACCCTTTGGTCTTTATTGACGTTACGTATGCACCATGCCAGCATGAGAAGAACGTTGGGATGATCTCCAAGCTGTAGATGTTGCCATTGAGATCTGGAGATAGGATTTTTCCATCACTCCACTTTTATTTGACCTTTGGGATTTTGTTGACATCACGTCTGCACTGAGAATGAACGTCGAGCTAGATCTAGGATTTTGCTATTACCCCATTTTGATTTAACTCCTTGGATCTTTGTCGACACTACATCTGTACTTTGCTGGAGTAAGAGAGACGTCCAAATAGTCTTTAGGCTGTAGATATGCCATCAAGACTCGGTTGTTCTTTTGACGAGGTATGGTGGGAAAATATGGTTTCCTTTCTTTCATTTATGCTCATGGATTGTATACAAGAGTCAGTATGGACCTACTAGCAGGATAGAAAAATTTTATTTTATTATTTTATTTTTTATATTTCCGTGATACTCTATCTTTTCAGCTTTTCGTATCACGAAAGTCGCGATTGCCCAATCATTTCAGCTATTTTTTTCGCGATGCCCAGTCATTTCGGCTATGTCATTTTTTATTTTTACTCGCTATTTTTTATTGCGAGTTGTCCAAACATTTCGGCTGTTTCATATGCATATATTTTCTTGCTCGTTGATTTTTATTGCGAGTTGCCTCATCATTTTGACTATTTCATATGCATATTTTTCCTTTCTTGCTGATTTTATTACGAGTTGGGGATTTAGAATTTGATACCAATCTTGGTATCAGTATCACTACAACTGGAATGTTGCCAAGTGTGAATCATCATATGCTGTGAAAGAATTTGGAGCTTGACACCTGTTTAGGCATCAGTATTGTATGAGCCATAAGGGTCTCATAAAGGTATTTGTCCCTACGAGTCGAGAGGATCTCGTAGGTGTATTTTCTCCTTAGGAATCATGAGGATTCCTAAATGTGTTTTCTCTTGCAAGTCATAAGGATCTTAAAAGAGTATTTTCTCCTTGTAAATCGAGAGGACTTACAAGTATTGTTCACCATACGGGGATATTTCTTACCATTGGTGCAACTCGGTTGGAACATATTTTGTTCGTGTTCGTGAATTGTATATAAGAGTCGACATCGAACTACTTGTAAGGCAACTTAGAGGATATGACGGCTTAAGAACAGGTTTAGATTTTTGTAACCTAAGACTTTTGAATTCTATGAGCCGTGAGAGTCTCATAGAGGGTATATTCTCCTTACGAGTCATGAGGATCTCGTAAGTGCGTTTTCTGCTTAGGAATCGTATGGATTCCTAAGTGTGTTTCTCCTTTGCGAGTCGTAAGGATCGCACATAGGTATTTTCTCCTTAACATGGTCGAGGGGACATTGCAAGTGTACACATTTTTTTTACGAGATTGCGCCCTTTCGGGTTTTCACAAACTCGCCGGCAGTCCCACTGTTTTTACTCACGGCGCCCTTTTAGGTTTTCATCCATGCCTATTTCGCTTGTAGACATACCTTTTTTTGCGAACGGTAGAACTCTCGAAAGTAGCTTCACCGCAGATGACTCATCTATTTGCCGATGGGAGTTGGGGGTGGCTTCATTGCTGGAGTAGCTGTGTAGCCGGTGAGACTTGAGTTGCAATTTTCGCTGGTGAGACTTCAATTGCAATATCAATCTCAAGGAGTAAATTAGTTTAGGGACATCACGGTCGATTAGCGCCATTTTTGGGTCAACGTGCTAGTTTAGGGACATTTCGGTCCATTATTTAGGGACATTTCGGTCCAACATCCCCGTGTTCGGGGTGATGTACTAGTTTAGGGACATTTCGGTCCAACATCTCTGTGTTCGGAGCGAAATGCTAGTTTAGGGACGTTTCGGTTCAACATCTCCGTATTTGGAGCGAAATGCTAGTTTAGGGACGTTCGGTCCAATATCTCCGTGTTCGGAGTGAAATGTTAGTTTAGGAACGTTTCGGTCCAACATTTATCATTCAGTCGGAGAGTTACATAACCCATCCATTCAAACACTTGCTTGCTTAGGCGTTGCTACCTGACCGTTGTATGAGTGGCTACTTCATGTCTTAGGCTATCTTCACCCTGTTGGACTGCTTCATTTATCATCATACCAATCAGGTTATTTTTACGGGAAATACCAGGCACTTTACACGGCACCTGCCCCCTGCTCATCAATATCTCTTTCTGACATTGACGGAGCATTTTCTTTATATACAAAAGAACAAGATATCACGTCACTCCTTCTGCTAAGTCTTCTTTCTCCAAGGAAGAATGAACTTGACCTGGAAGCTTTCCCCTCATCATCCATTTTAGGTTTCTATGTCTTCTATGTCCCTTCCATAATTTCTGGTTCAAGCGGATTATTCCACTTGATTGCACGACCCGCTTGTAGGTCCCTTAACATTCTATTTGTTCTTTGAAGAAAGAACCACCTCACATAGAGGTTCCTCCGCCAGCGAGCAAGATGTCCCCTGCGCATATTTCGGGGAGCGAGTATTCGCATCCCTATCTCTTCAAGGGTAGGACCCGCGCTGTCGTTATTTTGAAGATAGGTTGCTTCAGAGACACTCATTTTTTGTTGGTGAGCACTGGCGACAAACGCCGCTGATCAGTCAAATTTATTGCACATTTGTATGAACATTTTTCCTATTAATGCTTACAACTAAAAGGTGTTATTTGTAAATTAAGAACATATGTGTGTTTATTTGTAAAAAGATTATTATCATATATTTCTTAATCTATAATTAATATAACTAGGGAAAATATATGCATATCATATTAAATAAAATATCCATGAGATTATTTATTAATAAAATATGCATATCATATCAAATATTCTTAACCAATATTCTTAAGATATCATATCATTTAATTGGTTGGAATAATATCTCAAATAAAATAATGCTACTAACAAGATGATTTGAGATATTGTGCAGGTATTATAATATGATTAGCTTAGATCTGAACTATGAGTAGGAGATCCACAACAAATCGATTCACCTAACCAAATCTGCCGAATATTAGGAGTAAATCGAAGGATCTCGCAACGGTAGAGACTAAGAGATATATTTTCAGAATCTTTTTATCAGAAGGACCTCAAAATATCTAGAGAAGAAGCCATGAGAAATTTGGAAGCTCAATCCCACCAAACGGCGGTGGAAGGACGGTCAAAGTAGGCTTTTGGCGACGGTTCAGCGGTCTTCTGGCGGCCGTAGGATTTTGAATCTCAGGGTCTTGATCGTAATTTGACGCACTTCAACATGACATCTAGGATTTCATATTCCATAGCCTATAAAAGGACCGAGAGCATTTATCATAAAAAAAAATATAATCGAACTATCTATCCATCAATCGAGAGAGATCTAGCGAGCAACTAGGGTTTTTATAATTTACTTTTTCAGCGAGCAATTTCATAATGCATTAGTTGATCAATAAAGGTAGTTCTTTCTTTTAATTTTGTCACATTTTACTTTACACATTTTACTTTCCGCATTACTTTCTGCATTACTTTCAGCATTACATTCTACATTTACTTTCTACGTTACTAATTTTAATTATGGGTTCCGTTTTCTTCCACCTTTCTTCTACTATGCTAATATCCATGAGTAAATTCTTTCTTACTAGGCTTTGTAGGATAGGGTAGAATAATAGATGAAAAATAACACTTAAATTCTTTTTAAAGTTTTAACTTTTATAAAATTTAGCAAAATGAATGTTAACCCTCTTATCGGGGGCACTATCAATTCGTGATAGTCACGACCACGATTTGAGATTAGTTAATAATCATTTTGTTAAGCGCTTGAGATAAATAGAGATTAATGGAAGGACAAGGGTCAGTAGAAGGAAACTCTAATTCCCTACAAGAATCTTAATCCACATTCATCGCTATTTCTCTAATATTAAATAATTAAAAGATAAAAAGAATTAATTTTAAAATTCCATCCAATAACTACTAAGTCCTATAAACCTTACAAGCCCTTCTATTATAAACTTTTAAAACCTTTCTAGTATAAAATGACAACAATCCTACGTTTCCTCTATCAACTCGTTTAAAATAAGAAAAACAGTTTACCGTTTTCCAGTGGATGATCTGTACTCATCGCGGCTAGCTATTCGCGACACCATCTTTATTACGGTTATTTACAACAAACATACAAACACTTTTTCGCAACCAATCAAATGACACCGTTGCCGAGGAAACGGTCGTAATTATTTTTCTTGTTATTTGGGTTGATTTCTAAGATAAAACCAGAGAACATAAAAAATAGAAATACAAATAACAAAACCGCATTTTGTATTTTTAACGATTTTTGTGCAAGTTTTGCGACAAATCTGGAGCACTTGGAGTGAACCAAAAGAGATTCAGAGACTATCAAATAGAACCAGAGGAGCATTGGACTGCTCTGAAAAAGTTTGGAGGGGAGATCTCATAAGTCGTCGGCGGAACCGCGGCCAGAAGTATCTTTTGTCGGCGGAAGCACGGCTACTTTGGGGAGTTAAGACCCCAATTTTTTCTGGTGTTATCCCATAATCTCCCTCTTTCCTCTAAAACTCCAATAAATTGTTTTTACCTGCAGAATTCTTTGCAAACAGCGCCGCTAAAAATCTTTATGCGTGTTTTAGATTTTGGTTTATTTTGCATATTTAAAATGGACATTAAGGGTCAGGAAACCCAAATTCAGATTATGTGGGGATTTCATCACCCTTTCTAGGCCCCACAAATCATAAGCAAGCATACGCATTATCCTATATTAATAAAAAAATATTTAGACTAAACCTCTAAGGACAATCGCGCTCAATAGGACAAAGGAGGGTCATGGGTAATTTATTATTTATCCGCATTTCTCTTATGGTGTCTAAGGCAAGTGTGACTACGAAAAGTGGTTTACTTAATTAAGACCGCTATTTCGGTAATTCGTATAGCGGATACCTCCCACGTACCTGGTACTTACCTGGCTGCAAGATTGATAAGGAGGCGATAGAGGATTGATCCTACGTCTTATCCTTTGGAAGTGTAGGAGCGGTCTAATGATTTGACCTAGGTGACCCTAGTTCTAGGAATTGTTTGTGCACGTTCGTCGAGTCCCTCTTTCAAAGCAAAACGATTTCAAAAATTAAAAAAAACTAATAATAAAATAAAATATTATCACCCTCTTTTCTTTTCATTCTCTTATAATGGGTAACCCAAACCGACGAACTCTTGGCGAGTTTTGCTATACACAAACAAATATTTCTTTATATCGTTATTACTTTGGTACAAATTCCGCTGCCGCCATTTCTTTAAAGGATAAGATAGGACGCTCTAGAAATAACAGTTGGACACCTCACTTAAAATCCTATCAATCGAGTCAAAATTTAACACTTTCTTATGTTGCGAAGGCCTGTAGCCAAAGTTTCATACCTTTCACTGCTCCAAAACTTTTAGGACAACAATTACAATCATTTCCATATGGAAATGTTAATACTCCTTTTGAGGCGAATACGGCAACTTTTACACCCATGACCATTGCTGACCAAATTGCAATAGCCAGTCGCCAACTAACCAACCAATCTCAATCTTCTTCATATCACAATGATGATCCTAATCCTATTTATGAAGATTGGATACACCCTTCTACCTCTTATCAACAGTACCAAATTTTCACTCTCTCTCATGTTGATACTTATCTTGAGCCTAATGTGGCAATTCGTAAACCCATTTCTATTGCGGAAAAAATTAAACTCACTCGTAGCCAACAATTAAACACATTCCAACCATACTCAACTGTTGCACCTTATCTAGACAGTGCTTCTGAACATCAATCAGGAAGTTCCACGGTTCAAAGAGAATCCTTTATTGAAACTTCTTCACAAAGTATGTCTAGTTTTGAAATAGAGTTGGAATTGAATAGTGAGAAAGAACTATGGATCCCTCTAAGTCAAACCAAAATCAATTCTTTTGATATCAACACCTTCCATCCTGAACCGTAACCGAATGTATTTGATGATCAACCGCTTAATAATCTAATTGATGATGTGCCCGAGAATAACATGTTTGACTTTTCCAATCATGAGTGTGAAAGAGAGCCATACACCATTCCAAATCAAACAGATCCTTATCCGACTACACTTGACATTTCAAATCTTCCAATTCCATCAAGTGAACCTAGTGATCCATCGATTGAGGATAATATAATTGATGAATTTTTAAAGAATTATTCGTTTGATTTGACTGAAAGTGCTAGTGAGATCGGTGTTGAGAATATCTTTGAAAATGAACGCGCTCTATTGGATGAGTTGAATTCACCGACCCATCATATCCTTTCCATTGAATGTGAACATCTTCCTGTATATTTAAGTGATCATATTCTTAACACCTACCTATCCGATATGCAAAATGATAATCAGCTTTCATCTCCCATATCTGGTTCAACAATTCTCGACACCCAAGTTCATTTACCCAATTCATCGTCTTTCACTTTCTTTGGTTCTTCTCATCTTCTTTCAATTCCACCGAACTTTGATGAAGCACACTTCAATATTTTGAGTTCTATGATTCTTGAAAGACCACTCGAGTTAGACTCTTTTGAAAATAATGTAGACAAGCTTTTCGATTCTCCTACCTCTATAATTTCTGACGAATCGAGTGTTTTGAATACTGGTGCGCAACACATTAACCTTGAAACTTTAAATCTTTCTAGTGAATCTGCATATTCCACTAACATAGATATCGATTCTTTTCTTTCCGATGAGATTATCATTAGGAACATCGATGAAAGTTTCGAAAATATTTTTGCTGAAGAACTCGCGCTTCTTAAAGACTTGGATGCTGTGATGAATCAATCTCCACCGGAAATCCGTGCGTCCTTCTTTGAGGCCGAAGAAATTGAACCGCCACCCCTTCTTCTTGTCACATACGAGAATGTGATTATTCCACTCATTTTTATCTTTCAAATTCTCGTTTTCATTCACTATCACTTTTTTGTCTCCACCAATGGAGACGTAAAACCTTTCGATTACATTTCTTATCTTACCCCCACTTCATCTCATATCATTACTCTTATTTATGTTTCTTTTACTCGAGATATGATACAACCTTCAATCTTATACAGTGTCGAGTCTTCTTCATGTCTATCCGTTACATGATCTTCTACCAACTATGGTGTTACCTTAATAAAATATTTGAATGGTTGGTTTTAACTTTTAGTCTTTATAAAGTTTTGTATAGGCTGATAATATTTACCCCCTCTTATGTTGAATTTTAATGCTCAGCGATGAAAACACTGTTTTACTCAAGTTTGGGGGGGAAAAGAAAAATATTTTTAAATGGCTCTTGAAAGAAAAGAAATTTTTACACGATTGTGAGCCAAGAACAGGTTTGGGGGAGGATTTCACTGTCATTCACTCTTGACCCCTTCTTTATACCATCTTATTGAACTGTTCCTTCTAGTCTTCAGGTTTTAAGCTTACAGAACAACATCAGTGAGGACACTTGGGGGGATGGTTTGTATGGATAGTTTGTATATATCTACGCATCATATATAAATATTGTAGCACATAAAAAAAATTTGAAAATAAAAGTTAGAAAGTGAAAAATACATATTTAAGAAATGAAGAGATTTAAGAAATGCAAGAAAATTAGATATTTTAAAACGAAATTAGTAATACGTAGTCATAAGATGTTGTCCAAAGGGTTAGTAAGATAAAGAAATTACTAATCTGCGGATAGAAATAAGTCTGAAAAATAGTCCCTATTCTTGAGTCCAAACTTTTGAACGTTGATACCCTACTATACGCACTTGCATACAACTTGAAACTTGGGATAATAGAGGATACTTTGAAATACACTTATTTAAAAGCCTTTGTATGAATGAAAAAAAATCAACAAAATATAAGTAGTGCATAAAATAAAATTAAAAAAATGAACACTGGTTTTGTAATTACTTAAGGCGGCATAAAAAATATAGCGAGAGTGCCTTATCAACTAATGTCTTAGACCAACTAGTTTGGGAGTCACTGCTAAGACTTATGTATTGCAAGACTAGGATATTGCTAATTACGCCTTAATAAGTGAGCACAATCAGTAATCGGTTGGTTAGTACCTCAAACAGTATTAACGGTCGCATGAAAAATGTGTGAGCAAATCCATCTAAAATATCACCGACTAAAAAGTACTAAGGAATATGGATAAAGAGTATGATAGTTTGAATTGAATTCTCTAAGTGTAGCGATGCCTTTTACACACACGTAGGGTTATATGATCGATATTTGGAGGAAAGGTAGGGAGGAAGACTAAAAACGATGTTTTATTGAGAGAGAATGTGATTTCTGACATCTTTTCAAGACCATTAAGATTGGGCTCAGGACAACTAAAAAGCTAGTGTAGTTTGAAACACTTATTTTCAAGTTTTTTCTTTTTGTATCTTTGCATGTAATTTTTATCTTCTTTCTTTTATTTTGGGATTTTGTACGTGTAATCCGCTGAAACCCCTCAGAAGACAACACTCCTCCTGCTAGGGACACTTAGAGGTTTAAAGGCTTATTGTGCGAGCTAAATGCAATAGTGTTGCCTACGAAAGTGTGCTAGGTTTTTTCTTTTTTTTCTTTTTCTTTTTAATAAATAGTTTGCTCGAGACGATCAAAGATAAGTTTGGGGGTATTTTATCTGTCAAATTTATTGCACATTTGTATGAACATTTTCCCCATTATTGTTTACTACTAAAATATGTTATTTGTAAATTAAGAACATATATGTGTTTATTTGTAAAAAGATTATTATAATATATTTCATAATTTATAATTAATATAATTAGGGAAAATATATGCATATCATATTAAATAAAATATCCATGAGATTATTTATTATTAAAATATGCATATCATATCAAATATTCTTAAAATATCATATCATTTAATTGGTTAGAGTAATATCTCAAATAAAACAAATGCTACTAACAAGATGATTTGAGATATTGTGCATATATTATAATAAGATTAGCTCAGGTCTGAATTATGAGTAAGAGATCCACAACAAATCGTTTCACCAAACCAAATCTGCCAAATATTAGAAGCAAATCGAAGAATCTCGCAACGGCAGAGACTAAGAGATTTATTTTCAGAATCTTTTTATCATAAGGACCTCAAAATATCTAGAGAAGAAGCCACAAGAAATTTGGAAGCTCAATCCACCCAAACGGCGGTAGAAGGGCGGTCAAAATAGGCTATTGGCGGCGGTTCAGCGGTCTTCTGGCGGCCGTAAGATTTTAAATCTCAGGGTCTTGATCGTAATTTGACACGCTTCAACATGACATCTAGGGTTTCACATTCCAGAGCCTATAAAAGGACCGAGAGCATTTATCATCAAAAAAATATAATCGAACTATGTATCCATCGATCGAGAGAGATCTAGCGAGCAACTAGGGTTTTTGTAATTTACTTTTTCAGCGAGCAATTTTGCAATGCACTAGTTGATCAATAAAGGTAGTTCTTTCTTTTAATTTTGTCGCATTTTACTTTACGCATTTTACTTTTTGTATTTACATTCTGCATTTACTTTCTGCACTTTACTTTCTGCATTTACTTTCTGCACTTTACTTTCTGCATTACTTTCCACATTACATTCTGCATTTACTTTCTGCGTTTTTAATTTTAATTATGGGTTTCGTTTTCTTCCACCTTTTTCTAAAACGTTAATATCCATGAGCGAGTAAATTCTTGCTTGCTAGGGTTTGTAGGATATTGTAGAATAATAGATGAAAATATCACTTAAATTCTTTTTAAGGTTTTAATGTTTATAAATTTTAGCAAAATGAATGTTAACTCTCTTCTCGGGCGCGCTATCAATTTGTGATAGTCACAACCACGATTTGAGATTCGTTAATAATCGTTTTGTTAAGGGCTTAAGATAAATAAAGATCAATGGAAGGACAAGGGTCGGTAGAGAGAAACCCTAATTCCCTACAAGAACCCTAATCCACATTCATCGCTATTTCTCTAGTATTAAATAATTAAAAGATAAAAGGAATTAATTTTAAAATTCCATCCATTAACTACTAAGTTCTATAAACCCTACAAGCCCTTCTATTATAAATTTTTAAAATCTTTCTAGTATAAAACGACAACAATCCCATCTTTCTTCTATCAACTCATCTAAAACAAGAAAAGCAGTTCACCGTTTTCCTGCGGACGACCCGTACTCATCGCGGCTAGCTATTTGCGACACCGTCTTGATTGCGGTTATTTACAACATACATACAAACATTTTTTCGCATCAATCAACCGCCTGTCTCCGCTTTTCATATATCTTCATCAGAAGAGGATGGGTCTTGACCCATAGACCCATCTAATCCAATCGAGCCATTTTATCAATGAGCTCTTGGAAGGCCGTCGTCTTGAAGAGTGTCATATATATGAACGCCTTTGAATTTGAATCAAGGGTGGTGTTCATATTAAAATTTTGTACTTTTATACCACCCTCTCTTGATCGCATTGCATATAAGTATGTGCTTTTGATCCGTGTTTGCTACATAATTGCAGGTCATAGGTTCTCAGTCCAAAATAATGCAAACCCCGAACAGTCATAAAAAATTCAGGGCAACATCCAACAAACGGATAAAAATACGGGTTCTGCTCACCATCCGTCGGTGCTGCTTATCAGTTCAGGAGATAAGATCAAGAGAGGGTCATTCATGTCTCGAATAAGCACAGAGCACGAGAGAGGCATCACAAGAATCAAGAGGCAACGCGGAGCTCGAGGAAAATCAAGGCAAAAAGTCCACATATTCATTTTTTGGACTGTTGTAAATCTGGGAGTAATTTGGAATGATTCTGCAAATAAATATGTACCAAGAAGAAAAATAAAGCAACAGAAGAAAGCACGAGAAAAATGAAGACCCAATTCCCCAAACAGGCCACAGAATCGCAGCCGATAGTGCACTTAGGCCGCGGAACCACGGCCGTATCATTACAACATGCGGCCAATTTTCAGGGGTGTTTTTGTCATTATATATAGGCTCAGAAAAGGACCATAGGGTTTCACTTCACTGCATATAAATACTCCAGATCAAAACCAAGCAAAGGATGTATAGTTTTCACTATTTTTAGTTAGAATTTGAGTGTAAACTTCTTCTTCGTCTTCATCTTTCCTCTATTAAAATTGTAGTGAGAGAATTTGAGTGGATGATAAATGAAGTGGAAAATGTTTTTTATGCATGTCTTGTTCAATTGTTAACTAATTTTATCAATTTCTTGTTGTTTTCTTTATTAAGTAATTGTTGGTTTTATTTGTTCTTTTCTTCTTCTCTTTTCTTTTATCTTTGCAACCATGATGCTTGCCTAAGTGAAGTCCCAAGTAGCTAGCTGCTACCTTCTACCTCATTTCTTTCTATCTTCTCTAGTTGTTTTCATTTTCTTTTTTATATAATGAGTGAATAGTTTTCTCTCTTGTTAGGGTAAGATAAGGGAAGTTTGAGAGAAGAAAATCTCTCTCTCTCTTTCTTTTGCCCGACAGCTTGAATTGAACTCCCGTCAATTCAACTACAATCCGCTTCCTATGGCACCCTATCCTCTATGATAGTGGTGACACCCTAGTGAGACCGGCTGTGGTTGGATTGACTGGAGGTTATGGTTAAGAGCCAAGAACAGACGGACAAGCACCAGAAGTAAGGACCTAAGCGTTGGAAATCCTAGCTTATACTCGCAAGTATCATTCCTAGTCATTCTAATCCATGTTGTTGCCGATTACCGTAACATCAATATCAAGAGAGGCAATTGAATGAGATGAGAGAACTCTTAAATCAAACTAACCTAATCCTAACTCTAACAAACTTCCATTCACATACATATCAAACCCATAGTTAGTATCGAACAAACTCGGACAAAAATTTGACTTAACTCGTTAAAATATTAAGAAAAAGACTCCCATCTCTCCGTGGATCGACCCGTATTCAACCGGCTAGCTACAAGCGAAACTGACTTGATTGCGGTAAATAGAACATATAGAACGCATAGCAAAAACATAACAATCAAATGGCGCCATTGCCGGGGAGATGGTAGTTTATTTCCTTTTATAGTTTCGGGTTAATTTGTGATATAAAAAAAACAAACTATAAAAATCAACTTGTTATTTTTTGATTCTTTTTATGCGAGTGTGCAGGATAGGAAGAAGAGTAAGTTCTGTACCAAAGTCATGGAGAGTTAGACCCACATCTCATAGCTACACTGCGGAGGATCAAGACGAAACCGCGGCTAACCATACCAAATTCTGGAGAAATTTCAGTGACCAAATTAGGTACCAGAAGCAAAAACCCAGAAGAGAAGACCAATTTTAGCACACAGCAGAAATTTGGAGGTCCAATTCTCCAATACCACCGCACTTCCGCATCCATTTCATCCGCGGTCAAAATATTGACTGCGGTTCCGCGGTCAAAATATTGACTCAGTGCCCAAAATTTTTGGTGAGTATTTCTTTCTTCTAAAAACCCCCCTTTGAGCTCCACTAAACTGTTTTTTCTGTAGCATTCTTTACGCAATCTTTCTCTCCATTTCCAATGAACTATTTTTGTGGAGGATTCTTTGCGCCACCGCCAAACAAATTTTTTGCAAGTGTTTTAGATTTTTTTGTTATCGTTTTGCATAAATAATACGGACTTTAAGCTTGGGTGGGGATTTCATCACCCTTCTTAAGACCCTAAAAATCATAAAAGGCATACGCATTACCTTCGAGCTTAATTAAAGAATATCTAGACTCAGCCAATTAAGATCTTGTCGTGCTCAATAGGACAGAGGAAGGTTGTGGGCATTCGGTTGTTTATCTAAACTTGACTCTGTGGTGCCGAGGCTAGACAAGTGAGGATGTAATTTTAAAAGGCCCGTCTCACGGTGATTCGTGAGCGGAGCCCTCCTTACCTCACTTATACTTAACTGGCCATAATTGGAAGTGAAAAGGCGATTCGAGGGTTATCTCACTGCTTGTCGTTTTGGAACAGTTAGGAGCAGTCTGGTTGGACTTTGAAAACCATAGCTCTGCGTATGATTATGCATATTGTGACTGTGATTGTTTGAAGTTGCGTTCGTAATTCCGTATATATTTTTCAAAACTCTGTAAAAAAATTTCATAAAAACTTTCCATTGGTCACCAAATTTTCATTCCACCAACCTTTCACCTACATTTCTCATAATCGTTTTTTTACCCACATTCTACGCTTTGACTACACTAAACTCGTTTAGTGTATGTCCGTTTGGACTCGGGACCCTAGTGCTCGTTTAGTCCGCGTTACACTAGTCTCTATCGACTACGCGATCAACTCCGAAGTCGATTCATCGTCCCCTACGCACACCTTACCTTTGCCGATCAACACCGAGATTGACCAAGATTCTGTTCACACATCTTCACCTTCTTTATCCCATTCCTCTTCTCGTGAAATGTCGGGACCTCCACCTTTTCTCGATCAGACCAATCCCGCATTTCCCAACTTGATTCCACCACCTCTTGGTACGAATAATCCACCTCCTCCGGGAATGATTCCACCACCTCTTGGTGCGATTAATTTGCCACTCCCGCAGGAGCACCGCCACCCATCGCGTTACAAGACCAATGATATCCTATCCGTACAGCTCTTCCTACCTGCCTTTCTGTACCACCAGCCAATAGGGATAATTTTGAGATTAGGCCCTATTTTCTCAACATTCTGCCAAAATTTCATGGGCTTGATTCAGATGACCCGTACGTCTTCATCAATAAATTTCAGCAAGTATGCCAGATGATGAAAACGACCCAGCTTTCTGATAATGCAATCCGCTTATGGATGATCCCTTTCACCCTTTGCGATTTAGCGGAAAATGGTTTTATTCCACCACATCTCATTCCATATTCAGTTGGGATGAGTTTGTAAAAGCCTTTTAAAGAAATTTTTCCCAAATCAAAAGACTACGCATATCAGAACTGGAATCAATCAATTCACCCAGCTTCCTAATGAAACATTTTGGAATTGTTTCGATCAGTACAAGGATCTCCTTTTGCAGTGCCCTCATCATGGTTTTAAAAAAATGGCAACTTTGTCGCACTTTATATGAGGGAATGCTTTCAGAAACTAGACAGTTACTGGAAACCATTTGTCAAGAACACTTCCTATCTAAATCTGAAGAGGAAGCCTAGCCATCCTTAGAAGATCTTGCTGAGAATACTCTGCAATGGGAAAGCACCCGACTGACCACTTCATCTTCTACATATTCCGATCAATCTCGGACAGGAGTTCACCATTTGGACGTATCAATTGCGATGAAAGACAAACTGGCCTCAATCACGCGATAACTTGAAGCAATTGAGAGCAAATTTTCATCCCCTGCCCTAGCCCTGTTGCTCCACTCCGCACCATTTGTTCTTGTTGTTCGAATCTGTCACACTTGACAGAAGAGTGTCCTTATAATCCACCATCTCAAGGACATGATCAGGTTAATACTGCACTTCAGCAAAGACGAAGGAACGATCCATACTCTTCCACATATAATCCCGGTTGGAGGAACCACCCTAATTTTGCCTAGAACCAAAACCAGTTCCAAGGCCAAAATACCTTTCAGAGGGCCCCTCCACAACAACAACTACAACAGCAACAATTTCAGCAATCTTTCCAACCGCAACCTTTTCAAAACCAGATGAACCATGCTTCTCCATACAACAATTCATTCCCTCCAAACAATAACTTTGCAGCGCCCAGTAATGATAAGATTTCCTCGCTAGTATGGAGTCTTAATGCTTTTGTGAAGCAATCAACTCAAACCACCGCGAACATCCAATCTTCTATTCAATCACTTGTGCAACACATAGTTTCTCATGGGCAGAGCATCAAAACCATCGAGACCCATATTGCACAGCTGAACGCGGCATTGAGCAAGCGAAAGAGAGAAAAACTTTTGTCTCAATCATTGCCCAATCCTGGTCACCCACATAATGCACATGTTGCTCTCGAACAACAGAACCATAATGTCAGTTCCGTGACTACGTTGAGATCAAGGAGGCTGCTGAACAACCACGTTGACGTCCTAATTGTTGATGAAGACACCCCGGCCGCTTCTTCTTCTTATTATTATTCTACTTCTTCTGAGCGCATTCTCCATTCTTCACGAGGCACTTCTTCGACTGCTGATAAGAACGGACCCACCTCTCACTTTACTCAAACTCCGGTTTTGGGTTCTATTCCATCTCCACAATCTCCTCCACAAGTATTGGACTCAACCAATTTCAAAGCCCCATTTCTAAACTGGTTGAGATCGAATAAACAAAATTCATAAATGGAGAAGATTGTAGAGTTATTCATATCAACATTCCCCTCTTAGTTGCAATCCAGCAAATCCCCTCTTATGCGAAAATCTTGAAAGACTTGTGCACTAAGAAGAGAAAATTTCAGATACCGAAGAAAGTTTTCTTGGCTAGTAACGTAAGTGATGCTCTTACCCTAGATTTACCACAAAAATGGAAAGACCCTGGTTATCCCACGATTTCAATTACCATTGAGGATAAGAACATCAATCGCGCTCTTTTGAATCTTGGTGCCAGTGTTAACCTTCTTTCTTATTCAGTTTATGAGCAACTTGGTGTAGGAGAACTGAAACCTACATATTGTACTCTTCAAATGGCCGACCGATCTATCACCCATCCTAGAGGTAAGCTAGATGATATGTTGATCAAGGTTGGGGACTTCATATTCCTCGAGAATTTCATTATTTTAGATACACAACCTGTAACCAACCCTCGGAATCAAATTCTGGTAATTCTCGGTTGTCCATTCCTTGCAATCTTAAATGCAGTGATCAATTGTCGAAATAGTTTCATGAACCTATCTCTTGGTAACATGATAATTGAACTCAACACTTTTAGGTTAAGGAATCAGCCATCCGAACCGAATGCTCATATAATAGATATCTGTTCCATTCAGGAGATCGCCCCTGAGGATTTTGAATTCGAAGAATTTCTGTTTGATCATGGTGATCTTGACGCCACTAGTTCGTTCCTATTTGAACCTACTGCTTCCGATTCTGACAAAGAATATGAGTGCTTCACGTTTCTAACGATCTTGACATGTCATCACCCGAGTTGGAATCTTTTGAATTTTCGGATGCGTTAGTTGAACCATCCGACTCTGTCGCATACACTCGCTTTGAGCCCTTCTTGGAATCCTTTGAGTTCAAGACACGTTCTCCGATTCTGCCTTCAGTTGTTTCTCCTTCGACACTCAAACTCAACCCTCTGCCGTCTCACCTCAAGTATGCTTGCTTAGGTGAAAACGAGACTCTCCCCGTAATCATTTCGGCTTCTCTAACTTCAGAGCAAGAGAAAGCCCTGCTCTCAGTCTTGCAATCAAATCGGTAAGAATTCGGCTGGATGATGGCGGACATCAAGGGGATTAGTACCCTGATCGTTGAACATCACATTTACATGATGAATGATTCCAAACTAGCTAGGGATCCACAGAGACTATTGAATCCAGTCATGAAGGAGGCTATGAAGAAAGAAATTGTCAAATGTCTGGATAATGGTATCATTTACCCTATATCCGACAGCCAATGGGTCAGTCCAATACACGTTGTCCCTAAAAAGCCGGGCATTACGGTTATCGCAAATGAGATGAACAAGTTAATCCCTACTCGCACGCAAACCGGGTGGCGAGTATGCATTGATTATCGAAGACTCAACGCCGCAACGTGGAAGGATCACTTTCCGCAACCATTCATTGACTAAATGTTCGAAAGATTAGTTGGACATGAGTTCTACTGTTTTCTGGACGGTTACTCAGGTTACAACCAGATTCCCATTGCCGAAGAAGACCAGGACAAAACCTCTTTCACTTATCCTTTCGGCATATTCGCATATCGTCGCATGCCTTTTGGACTATGCAATACTCCCGCTACATTTCAGCGATGTATGATAGGAATATTCTCTGACATGGTCAAAAAGTTTCTAGAGATATTCATGGACGATTTCTCCATCTTTGGAGACTCTTTTAACGAGTGTTTATAACACCTGGACGATGTCCTTACCATAAGAAAGTATAAAAATCTCAGTTTAAACTGGGAGAAATGCCACTTCATGGTACATGAAGGCATTGTCTTAGGACATATTATTTCTTGAAACGGCATCGAGGTTGACAAAGTAAAGATTAATGTCATTTCCAACCTCCCGCCTCCCAGATGCGTCGGAGATATTAGATCTTTCCTTGGCCATACCGGTTTCTATAGATGGTTCATCATGGACTTTAGCAAGATTGCTAGACTCTTGACTCTTCTTCTGGCCAAGAAAACCACGTTTAATTTTAACTCGAACTGTTTGACTGCTTTTGAATCACTACGAAGCTTACTCACTACTGCTCACGTTCTTTCTTCTCCCGACTGGAAGCATCCCTTCGAGATTATGTGGGATGCATCTGACTTTACTATCGATGCGATCTTAAGACAGCACATCGATAAGATGTCGCACGTGATCTACTACATGAGCCAGACCTTGAATGACGCACAAATGAACTATACAACAACCGAGAAAGAGTTCTTGTCGGTTGTATTTGCTTTGGAGAAATTCAGGCCATATCTCATTTGCTTCCCAGTCGTCTTCTATACAGATCATTCCTCTTTGAGACATCTTTTTGCAAAAAAGGATGCTAAATCTCGGCCAATACGTTAGATGCTCTTACTTTAAGAGTTTGACCTTGTCATTAAGAACAAAAGAGAATGTGAAAACGTAGTGGCCGATCATCTTTCACGACTTCCTTCTTCACCGGCGCTTCCTCTCCTAATTAACGATGCTTTTCCTGATGAACAACTCTTGACAGTGTCTTACGAACCATGATTCGCAGATATTGTGAACTGTTCACCGCCGAAAGACAAGGACCGAAACGTTGGGATGTCTAGCCTGAATTTGGGCGCAAATGCTATTTGGACTTCTCCACCCACCTCTCCAAAGATACCAAGTTGATTTATGGTACCATATGTCGGAGGTTTGGACAGATGCGACCATTTTAGCAGACTTTATCATATTCCTCCTCGTTTGTTAGGGGGTTTTGATTGTGGGGATGCTCTTCTCTACAGGCGCAAGCCCCTGCAGTTAATTATGTTATCGCATTGCGAAAACCACTTTTTCCTTCTCCGGTGGTTCACTTCGTGTCGTGTTGTATTTGTTTTATTTTGGGTTGCCCGTGGATTGTATTCGTAGACTAATTTATTTTGTCGCCCATAGGGCACGTATTAGTCCAAATCTGTTTATTTAAGATTTCGGTTTGGGTCAAGAATTTGCATGACGGGGTCCACGTCGGTAGCTTGTTTAGCCAACGGGAATGAACTTAGGACGCATTTCTCACATTTGTGAGGTCTATCCATTGATAAGATATTTGAGTTTGATCTAAAAATCGTTAGTCATATTTGAGACTAAAATCAACATAGAAACAGGTGAGCATATGAGATATTAGTTTAAGGACATTGTTTCCCCAATTAGAGCAAAGCTCTGTTCAGAATTCAAAATTTGAATTATAGCTGTGCTTTTATAAAGGCGCTTCGCTACAACTAGCGCACCCCGTGCAAAGCACATAGGCGCTAACTCTGGATGCGTTGCGCTCCAAGTAGCGCACTACGTGCAAAGCACGTGTGCGCTAGCAAAAAGAGCGCTGCGCTCCAATTAGCGCACCATGGGAAAAGCGCACCATGGCCAGAGCGCATAAGCGCTAGCGCTAGAACTAAATGTTCCTCACCGTTGGATCAAATATCCAACGGATATGATTAAATCATCGGTTAATAAGAATAAAATTCTGTTGAATCTTTCCAAATAGAAAAGATTGTGCCTTGAATTTGGAACACCGTTGGATCAATGATCCAATGGTGATTAAAAATCACTAAAATACAGAACAAATTCTGTAAAGTAGAAAAGATTTCTCAATCTTATTAAAACAAGAAGATTATCTTCTGTAAATCAGAAGCCCTTGGATTAAGGATCCAACAGTGGGGAAATTCCCAAATCAATTGGAGAATAAATCTCTTTAACTGATTCAACAAATCAGCCTCCCTTATATAAAGGCCCTAAGACTTCAAGTCTGATAGAGAGGAACCCCCCCCCCCATAAACTTTGAGAAAATCTCAAGAAGAAGAAGAAACTTTCGACGAAGGAAGATAATTCTTTTTCAAGAAAAAAAGAGTATACAGACGAAATCGTCTTAATATAATCAGAAGTACTTACTTCTTTCACTGATCATAGCTCTATAAGACAAAGTTGTCTTTCATAAATGAAGATTATGAACATCTCATTATAAAGGGGGGGGGAGAATTATTCAATTCTCTTAGGATCACAGATCTAAAAAGGCAAAGCCTTTCATCAAAAAGAGATTGAAATATCTCCTATAAATTAAGAACTTTGTTCTTAGAATCTTGAGACAAAGTCTCTTATCAGAAAGAAGATAATCTTCAGAGCGCAAAGTTAATCTAAGAGGATCCTTAGCGCTCCTGATTTAAAAGTGCCTTAGTGCTCTTCATCTAGCACAAAGCGCTGCAGTGCAATAGCATTTTAAACGCAGCGCACTGCGCTTATTGGCTAGCGCTCAGCGCTAAGCGCGCCACGTGCTCCTCACGTGCGCGCTGCATTACTAAAAGCGCTTCGCACTTGTTATATGGCATTAGCGCCGAGCGCTTCAATGCTTCAATTATAGCGCACCAGCGCTCTACATCTAGCGCAAAGCGCTAAGTGCATCTGCGCTCTTCATTTAGCGCAAGGCGCTAAGCGTATTAGCTCTTCATATCTGGCGCAAAGCACTAAACGCATTAGCGCTTTAACCATAGCGCGCTGCGCTCATCGACTGGCGCTAGTGCCAAGTGCGCCACATGCTTTTATGTGTGCTTGAACAGAACATGAACTGTTCTTTTAATAAGCCTGGAGCTATGAAAAATGCACAGCATTCAGCTAAAGAAAAAACATTGTCAGAGACCAAACCATTACTTAGCATTTTTAAGAGATTGGACTCAAACAAACACCTAGCAACTCAAAAAAACAAATGTTGAACATTGTAATTGAATGGACTTAGCCTAAATTGGCCATAAGTCCTTAATTCAGATTAGCTGAGCCCATTTGCTAATTAATCCTTTGATCTTAGTCCCAAATTGGACTATAAATCTCCCAACCAACGTTGCTTCAAGGGTACATCTCTGAACTCCTCTGATATTTGTCGTTGTAATCCTTCAACGCCTTCAGAGAGATGACGGGTCCCGACAGCCATACATTTCACAAACCGTGATGTCTTAAAACTAACGTCGGACTGTGGAGTCCTTAAATCCACGGACTATGATGTCCTTAACCTCGACCGTGATGTCTTAAAACTAACATCGGACCGTGGGGTCCTTAAACCCATGGACTATGATATCCTTAACCTCGACCGTGATATCTTAAAACTAATATCGGACTGTGGGGTACTTAAATCCACGGACTATGATGTCCTTAATCTTGATCGTGATGTCTTAAAACTAATATTGGACTGTGGAGTCCTTAAATCCACGGACTATGATGTCCTTAACCTTGACCGTGATGTCTTAAAACTAACGTCGGACTGTGGAGTCCTTAAATCCACGGACTATGATGTCCTTAACCTTGACCGTGATGTCTTAAAACTAACGTCGAACTGTGGAGTCCTCAAATCCACGGATTATGATGTCCTTAACCTCGACCGTGATGTCTTAAAACTAACATCGGACTGTGGAGTCCTCAAATCCATGGACTATGATGTCCTTAACCTCAACCGTGATGTCTTAAAACTAACATCGGACTGTGGAGTCCTTAAATCCACGGACTATGATGTCCTTAACCTCGACCGCGATGTCTTAAACTAACAATGGACCGTAATGTCCTTAAACTAATTATGGACCGTAATGTCACTAAACAAAACAATAGAGCCCAATTGCTCTCTTGTCGAATCTAAACGATCCCGTTAAGTTGATCTTAGTCTAGAATTAGACTAGCGTGTCCTTAACAAACGTTTAAGTTGATCTTATCCTCAAATAAGGCTAACGTATCCTTAAACACAACCCCCCCAAACCCAAATCTAAGAAAGATACGGATTTGGACTAATCCACGTCCTACGGGCGACAACACAAATTTGTCTCCGTATACAATCCACGGGCAACCAAACACAAAACAAACATCCACGACATGAAGTGACCACATGGAGAAGGAGAAAGTTGTTACCGCGATGCGGTAGCGTAATTAACTGCAGGGGCTTGCGCCTGCAGGGAAGAGCGTCCCCACAATCAAAAACCCCTCAAACGAGGGGGAATCTGATGAAGTCTGCTATATCGGCCGCATCCATTTAAACCTTCGATACATGATGCCATAAATCAACTTGGCATCTTCGGAGAGGTGGATGGATAGCACCAATTAGCATCTGCTCTCAGATTCAGGCAAGACGTCCAGTCTTCCCGGCTTCCGGCGATGAACAGATTCCGGCACGCCCGGTGGGACCTTTTCCTCTTTCCACTCCACACTTCGTGTGTCGTGTTCGCGAACGAATCGCGGCTTGCTATGGTTGCCTGTGGATTTGAGGTACTTAGATTTGGTGTCTTGCTCCGTGCAGAAAATAGAAGATCAATGGCTTCAAACTGCACTAACTGCAACTGCAACTCTCGCTCCGTCCCGTCCGGAGGAGTGACATACGGGCCTCAAGCGGCCTCTATCTTCGCGATGCCGGTGGACCAGGTCACGTAGGCCACCACGGGATTGTTTTTCGGGACCATGCTCCTACCGATGAGCTTCAGCACCCCTGTACCAGAAGCTCCCAAGAAGTCATTCTTTAGTCAGCTTGCTACTATTGCGGCCCCTCTCAACGGGTCGGCCAGCTCCAGCTCCTTGGTCTTTGCCAAACTGGGCCAAAATTCCTGTGGGCCCACAACGAAGCCTGCAATCCCAGAGAGGGTTATTCCGAAGAGAGTAACCAACCCTGCTCCTGAAGTCGCCAAGGCGGCTTCTCCTGCCAAGGGGTCGGTCTTTACAAGACTGACTGTCCCAACTCCCGCTCCTGCTCCTGCTACTCAAAGGACATCAGTCTTCAACAGGCTGACACCAGCAATAGCCCCTCACCTTAACAGGGGGCAACGCAAAGCCATCCCCATCACCAAGCCAACTCCATCAACTCGACACGCTCGACGTCGCCACTGGCGCCGAGTAAGGAAGGCCGGGGGAAACTCCCCCTCTGGGCTAACTCCACCAGCCCCAACGGCGGAAATTAATGTTGTTGTTCCAACCGGGAACAGCTTCGAGCTGCTGACTAAGGTGCGTAGGAATTCTCCTACCGCCGTACTGAAAAGATCACCTCCACCGGTGGAGAATGTTGCGGAAGCAAAGCCAAAACAGTCCCCTCAGCGGCTGTTCTCCAAGATCTACAAAGTCTGGCGGCCGGTCCGGAACTCGGTAGTTGATCAAGATTACCCTCGCCGACAAAAAAGGGCGAAGGTTCAACAAGAAGAAAGCCATCCTGCCAAATCACGAAAAGCTATATAGGTGCCCACCGCGATGGCCCCCTCAACTTCGACCGCTCATGAGAAGAGAAGGCCGAAGAAGATCCCCGTGCCTGTGACAAATGTCAAAGGCACTGAACCCAAACGCCCTAGGTCTGGGGGCATGGTGGTACATACTGTTTACATGGCATCCGGAAAAGAGGATAGCCGCGCTTCGACGGGCCACCGACCGCTCACCCGATCCATCACAAGGGCTCAGGAACAGCAACGGCAGAAGCTTCAGGAGATGTTGACTGCAATGTCCGCACTCACCGGACCAAAAGGAAGCCCGGAGGCGTCATCGGAACAACGTCACGAACACGAGACTGATGCTGAATTCCTTCGGAGAATGCTCGAAAAGAAGGACAAGGAGGCTACGGAACAAGCGGCCAATATAAAGCAAATGGCTCTTCTGTTCCAAGACATGGTGGGTATGATGATCCATCAGGACCCTCCAGCTGAAGATCCTCCGATTATCCTCGAAGACGACAGAGGAGAAACATCAAATCCACCTCCGGCTCTTTCAGCAGCCAAGGAGGAAACCATTTCTAAGGCCGCCTTGGATGACTATATTACTCAACAAATACGAGTTCACCAGGCAAATGAAGCGGCTGGCCAGGTCGTGAAAACTGGGCGACCATATCCAAGCTAGTATGACCAGATAAAGTATCCGCCGGGATATACCATCCCTAAATTCCATGTGTACAAGGGGACGGGCAATCCCCACCAGCACGTTGCCCAGTTCAGAGCTCTGTGCGGCAACACCGGGGGCGATGATAAGATTTTGCTCCGCCAATTCGTTGGCAGCTTATCGGAGACGGCATTTGAGTGGTAGTCCGAACTTCCAAACGACTCCGTCAAAACTTTCACAGAGATGGAGTTGTTATTCACCCAGCGATTTGCATGTGCTAGTGAACGCACCCCGATAACGGCATTGATCAATGCCAGGATGAAGCCGGGCAAAACTTGGGTTCAATACGTGATCCGATGGTGAAATTTGTGGTCGAAGTGCGAACAGCGCATCGAGGAAGCACCAGCAGTGGGCATGTTCTAAACTCTCATGCAACTGTTTCACAGTTCATGATGTTCTTCAAACCGACCACATTCCAGGCTTTAATCGACAAACTAGCCCAGATAGACCAAATGGGTCACAGACCGCCTCCTCCAAATCCGGACTCCCGCAATGAAAAGGGCAAAAGGAAAGCAACCTTTGTCACCAACACTCGACAACAACCGAGTGGCCCGAAAGCGGTTGTTCGCCAAAGCAACAAGCGGCAATCTCTCGATGAGAAGCTGAGACGTCCTTACTTGTTTCCCCAAGATGAAAACAAGGAGACTGTTCGAACTAGCAATGCACAATGGGCTCATTACTCTACCAGAGTCAAGACACCCACTGCAACCGAATGACGTCGACGACCCCAATTACTGCCCCTACCATCGAGTATTGGGCCATCCACTCAAAAATTGCTACGTCTTCAAAAATTGGGTTGAAGACCAATACCAGCAAGGCAAATTCGCGTTGTCTGAAAATTGGAAGGTGAACCCGTCACAACCACATGCTCCGAAAAAGATGGACATGCCGGGGGCATCGTGCTCATTCATATGGAAAGCCCCGTGGACCGAAAAGTCCATAAACTAGAAAATCGCCTCAAATACGGCAATTGCGGACCGCAATGTCCTAAAACTTGCAAAGGACCGAAATGTCCCTAAACTAACAACGGACTGCAATGTCCTAAAACTTGCAAATGACCAAAACGTCGTTAAACTACGACCAACCCGCGGCATCCTCAGGCTGACGTGGTAAAAAAAACGGTATGTCCATATGCAAAATGGGCACGGATGAAAACCCGAAAGGGCTCCGTGAGTAAAAACAGCAGGGATACCGGCGGGTGTTTGTGAAAACCCGAAAGGGTGCAATTTCGTTAAAAGACACTTGCAAAGTCCTCTCGACTTTGTAAGGAGAATCCACCTGCGTGAGATCCTTATGACTCACAAGGGAGAAACACATTTAGGGATCCCCACGATTCCTAAGGAGAAATTACACTTGCGAGATCCTCACGACTCGTAAGGAGAATCCTCTTATGAGACCCTCACGGCTCATAAGGTTCAAAAGTCTTAAGTTACAGAGACCTGGACCTGTTCTTAAGCAGCCCCCACAACATCCACTACTGCCCTACGAGCGGCTCAATGCTGACCCCCGTATACAATCCACGGACGCGAATAAACATTTCCCTAACAAAGTCTCATCCGTGACTAGGGATATGTTTGCACGGTGAACAACCCTTGTGAGTTCTCTCGACTTATAAGGAGAAAACTTTCTTGTAAGATCCTTACGACTTATGAGAAGCCATACGCTTAGGAGTCCTCACGATTCCTAAGTAGAAAACGCACCTACGAGATCCTCACGACCCGTAAGGAGAAACACCTTTATGAGACCCTTACGGCTCATGAAGTCAAAATCCTTAGTCGACGGGATCCTAACCCTGTTTCCTAAGCCACCTTTGTTCGACATCGACAGAGGCAAATGATGGTCCACTCCTGGCAATATCCCAGTTGTAGCGATACTGATGCCAAAATCGGTATCAAACTTCAAGTCCTTTCATGGCAAATAATGATTCGCTCCTGGCAATATTCCAGTTGTAGTGATGCTGATGCTGAGATTGGCACCAGACTCCAAGTTTCACACTCGCGTAAAAAAAATCGGCGAGCCAAAAATGCATATGAAATAGCCGAAATGATGGGGCAACTTGCAACAAATCAACAAGTAAAGATGTATGCATACAAAATAGCCGAAATGATTGGGCAACTCGCAATAAAAAGCAGCGAGTAAAAATAAAATAAATAGCCGAAATGATTGGGCACCGTGAAAAACAGCCGAAATGATTGGGCAATCACGACCTTCGCGATATAAAAGCTGAAATGATAGAGCATCGCGGAAAGAAAAATGAAATGAAAGAATGAAACTTTTTGCCCTACAGGTGAGATCACATCGATCCTTGTATACAATTCAGGGGCACAAACAAAAAAGGAATCATACCTTCCCACCAGGCTCCATCGGTAGGCGAAGCCAAATCTTGACGGTTCATAAGACAACCTAAAGACAATCTCGACATTCGTCGCAATATTGCAAACACAGTGTCAACAAACGAAGTGAATGAAGATCCCTAGCTTCAGAGTCTCGATGTCAACATCGACAACTTAGAGATCAACACCGGCATTCTTCGTCCCTCCAACCAGACACAGACGTGACGTCAACAACCGACCTCAGAGTCGCAATGAAGCGAAGCCATGGTAAAGTCCTTAGTTCCAAACCTTAACGGCAACATCTACAGCCTAAAAATCAGCAATGGTGATCCTCCTCATTTCAACAGGATTCGGGCGCAGCATCACCAAACGGAGCCACGATAAAGTCCTTAGTTCCAAGACTCTACGGTCCACAGACAACCTAGAGTCAACTAATGACCTCCTTGCCGGATCAACGCTCCGTCTCGGAAACAAGTCAACCAACCTCCAGGGAAATCAGTATCCTTGGCAAAAATCTCGATTTAGGGAAATCAGCATCCTTGACGAGAGCACCTTTGATTCGCGTCGACCCGCAGAGAAAACAGCGTCTTTCCAGGAATAGATCGATTTGTCTCAACCCCAGGGAAAATAATTTCCTTGGCAACTTTCTCGATTCAGGGAAATCAGCGTCCTTGACGAGAGCACCTTCGATTCGCGTTGACCCGCAGAGAAATCAGCGACTTTGCAGGAATACATCGATTCATCTCAACCCCAGGGAAATTAGTGTCCTTGGCACCTCCTCGATTCAGGGAAATCAGCGTCCTTGACGAGAGCATCTCGATTTGCGTCGACCCGTAAGGAAATCAGTGTCATTGCAGGAATACAACGATTCGTCTCAACCCCAGGGAAAATAATGTCCTTGGCAACTTTCTCGATTCAGGGAAATCAGCGTCCTTGGCGAGAGCACCTTCGATTCGCGTTGACCCGCAGAGAAATCAGCATCTTTGCAGGAATACATCGATTCGTCTCAGCCCTAGGGAAATCAGTGTCCTTGGCACCTCCTCGATTCAGGGAAATCAGCATCCTTGACGAGAGCATCTCGATTCGCGTCGACCCACAAGGAAATCAGTGTCTTTGCAGGAATACATCAATTCGTCTCAACCCCTGGGAAAATAATGTCCTTGGCAACTTTCTCGATTCAGGGAAATCAGCATCCTTGACGAAAGCACCTTGATTCGCGTCGACCCGCAGAGAAATCAGCATCTTTGCAGGAATACCTCGATTCGTCTCAACCCCAAGGAAATCAGTGTCCTTGGCAACTTCCTCGATTCAGGGAAATCAGCGTCCTTGACGGAAGCATCTAGATTCGCGTCGACCCGCAGAGAAATCAGCGTCTTTGCAGGAATACCTCGACTCGTCTCAACCCCAGGGAAATCAGTGTCCTTGGCAACTTCCTCGATTCAGGGAAATCAGCGTCCTTGACGAGAGCATCTAGATTCGCATCGACCCGCAGAGAAATCAGCGTCTTTGCAGGAATACCTCGAATCGTCTCAACTCCGAGGAAATTAGCGCCCTTGGCAAGTTCCTCGATTCAGGGAAATCAGCGTCCTTGACGAGAGCACCTTGATTCGCGTCGACCCGCAGAGAAATCAGCGTCTTTGCAGGAATACCTCGATTCGTTTCAACTCCGAGGAAATCAGCGTCTTTGACGAGAACATCTCGATTCGCCCCGGACTCCAGAGAAATCAGTGTCTCTACAGGAATACATAACATCAAGCAAAGCGGAGTGACGGAAACTCCCAGTTCCACGACTCGGCGATGCACAAATGACCGAGAGTCAGATCTTGACTTCGTGAAATGCGGATAAGGACAACTTCACCCATCACTTGCGGGTCTTGACGACTCACAAGGCAGTAAATTCTCTTGTGAGATTCTTACGACTTTCAAAAGAAAACACACTTGGGAATCCTCACGATTCCTAAGGAGAAAATACACCTACGAGATCCCCACGACTCGTAGGGAGAAAATTTTTATGAGACCCTCACGGCTCATAAAATTGAAAAGCCTTAGGAAAAAGATCTTAACCTGATTCCTAAGCCATCGCTGTCCTACAAGGAAATCAAAGTAGATTATCCATAAAATGTACTTACTAAAAGGGACACACCATCATGAAGCAAAATATGCCTTTTATTCATGAATCCAAATGAGTACAAAGTACAATTTATGAAAGAACCAAAAATACTCTCATTCAGGAGTATGTACAAAAGAAGAATAAAAAATATACAGTTCTTCAAGTTGGCGGATGATTCAAAAGGTTCATCAGTTCATCCTTCCTTTCTTGGGTCTCAGCTTCAAAATTGGCTATGGTTGCGAGGCGGGTCTCCGCTTCCGACCGTTGGGCCTGGTACGAGGCAAGCCGGCCTTCGAGTTCATGCTCAGTAGCTTTATGAGCATCAACCATCGTCCGGGTAAAGATAACAGCTTTATCAACAGCCACCACGTCTTTGATTTTGCCTTGAAGCTCTTGCCAAAGTTTATACGCGCGGGTGGTCTTAGATGTAAGTTCGGCTTGAAGCTCCCCTAGCGCGGTTGAAGCCAGCTTCCTCTCTGAGAACTTTCGGCGGAGCCTCTTTTCACAGGAAAGCGTATTAGCGGCATACCGCTTAATCAACTCCTGCAAACTTGCCTTCACAACCACCACCTCCGAAGGAAGGCATGCGCATTCAAGACCATGCAAGCAAGCCTCCACTCGACGACAGAATTCGACCCAAACTTGCACAAGTGCCTCACTGTGATAAGTAGCAAGAAAAAGGAGAGTCTTGTTGGCTTCAGCGGCAAATTCTTCGGCTGTGAGCGAGCTACCAACACGAAGATCTTCGATTAACTCTAACAAAGAATGAAGGCTTGACTTGGCCATTCGTTCGGATGCACACAGCGCATAAGGGCCAGACGGCATGAGAATGCGAGTCTCCAACACGGTAAAAGTAGGCAGAGCTGTTAAAGATTGATAAATGATTAGCGAAGGTTGCAAACAGAGGACAGATACAAAGGCGTCGACACTTTACTTACCCTCATTTATACGAGAAGAGTCTGGAAGATCTCTGGGCCCATCGAGGACCTCAACCTCATCATCAGCCTCCAGGACTACAGAAGACATGAACATTGTTACATAAAGAAGTAACAATATCGAGAAAGGAGCGAACAATTCTAACCTTGTCCGGAAGATAGAATGATGCGCTGAGGGGATATCGCCTGTGGAGCAGCCAGTTCCAGCAGACGCTGGAAAGACTTCCGGGGAGATAGGCCAGCGATGGACGCCGCCAATTCCCGTAGCTCTGAGAGGACAGAAAAGTTCAAATAATGAAGAGATCGTTAAAATAAAAGATGAAACAATACCTTCGATGCTCCTCCCACTTTGGATTGGAGGGATAGCAGCTTCGGTGGCCTCCTCCGTGCCTCCAGACACATCATCGGGGAGGTGAACCAGTATAGTAACTTCCGGTGGAGGAGCAGTGACCATCGCTACGGGCTCCAATGGAAGGATGGTAGCCTTGATTACCTGTCTCGCAGTCTCCAGGCAGTCCCCAGGGATATCCATTGAACCCGCGGTCAATGAAGACGCCCCTTCCGGAGGAGCAATCACCTGGGGAGCAGGAATCGCCAAGGGAAGCTCCATCGCAGGAGGGACAGTTTCATCAGTCCCCTCCACACTGAGCAGTGTTTCACTAGGGGTATCGGCAGGCTCTACGGCCAGTAAACCCGTGGGAACCTCCCCCATCGCCGAAGTCTCTGCACAGTTCACACAAGGATAAGAATACATATATACAAGTGCAGACAATATGAAGTATTACAAAGGAATACCGGAACGTACCGATGCGCAAGGAAGCTTTCTGTATGGCTTGCTCAAGCCGACACTCCTTCTCAAGGAGGTGTGCTCGCCGAGATTCAAGGGTGGACTCGTGGCCTTCAGTCTATAATGAAAGCGCATCCGCAACATCCTCCGAAGCAGCCTGCTTAAGAGCCCTTTCACCCCATTCCTCCAAAGGGCCGATTAATCGTCGCCGGATCCACGAAGGGCCTTCATAAAAAATGATGGCTGGGTAGGGCTTTTTCGGAATTCTTACGTTCTCTGACGCGTCTTGAGAACGTCTTATAGCCTCAGCCAGTTGTGCAGCTTCCTCGGCAGATGAACCAGGAAAAAGAATATTGTCGTCCGGTGGACTAGCAGCGGTCTTTTTCCCCCGTTTTGGCCCAGAGCTAATAGCTCTAGAAGATCGCTTCTTTCCCCTTGCCGTCTGTTTTCTGGGCTGCTTCTCGGTTTCGACAGAGAGGGAAGACTTCTTCAAGACCTCCGCCAAGGGGACATTATCATCAGAACCAGGTTTTACCTCCGGAACCGTTACGGTATCTATCATCGGTTTTTCAAGTGAAGACTCTGTTGGCAATGAGGCGCGGAGCCTTTCCTCCTCTTCAAAGGTTTTAAGCGAAGCAGTAATGGCTTCTTCTGCTGAGGCGCCTGTTGAAACAGCAAGCGTCAATCAAAGCATGATAAAAAGAAGAGTGAAATAAGTAACGGAGAGATAAGGGTAAAGTATACCTGACTGCACAAGGGCGTCCAGTTCTTTCTCAAGGGTGGCTAACTGTTTGGAAGCTTCAATGGCAACCTCCAAATCAGTATCATCAAGCATCCCGAATAAACCCTCGTTGGTCCCATATTCGCTCAAGCCTTCGCTTGACGGAGCAGGGGGCGTCGAGCCTAATATAGTGTCCAAAGAAAGTACTTGTTTCTTTTTCTTCTAAGGACAGGCGCCGGTGGCCGATAACACGAGTTTACGTTTGGTAGACGCCTTCGGACGACGAGTCCCAATTTCTTTTCCTATGTCTGACTCGGGAGACGCGGCAGCCACCTCTTTTTCAGGCACGCAGGATGGGGGCAACCCACGCGTAAGGCTTAACACGCGTGGATGCTCAACTACAGTGGCCTCTCTCAGGGGAGGATGAACAATGTTCCGTCGCTTCAAAGGAACATTTCGATCACCAGCCGGCACTGCACCCTTGCGATCGAGCAACAATCGCTTCTTTTCCCTGATAACAGCACCCATTGAATGCTGATACCATGCCACGTACGCATTAAGAGCCTTTGGGACGCAACTCAGTTCGCTGATAAAGAAGTTGGACCCTGTGTTCAAGCGCATGAAATGATGCAGTGCTCTCCGCATTCCCTCTTCAGTAGCAGCAGGCTCGGCCAAGAAGGTTCAAGTGGGACGCCCTGATTGTAACTTAGCTGTTGTGAGAAACGGTGCGGATTGTATCCCATGAATAATGCCGCATCATTTTGCCTGAACACTAAGAAACCCGGCCTGATGGAGTATAAATGAAGGATCTCCTGAGCTTTCAACACAGAGGCCCTATCTTTAAATATGTCCTGCAGTGGCAGCACCACCTTCCTCGACTCTTGGCCGACAGTCAGAACATTATCAGTAAAGGACATGCCAACCCCAACCGTGCGCGGGCGAAGAAACAAGCCTTTAGCTTCCCGTTGTGTCGGAGTCACAATAGAAACGCCAAACAGTCGCATGATCCGAGGGAACCTGCACCTGTCATAAAAACCTGGCCTCTTGTAGATGCCAAAGACACCTAGCACGTGTAACTCAAGCCATGACGTGAAATAATGCATCGGGAAGTTTACCGACTGCACCCCTGGCTCAGTGGTATCAGCCGCCAAGCTAAGGCCGTGATATATATGAGCTAACCCAGTAATCCCCATAGCCACTTGTATCCCAGCAACCATGTAATGCGTAGGATAGAAAACGGACGGCCTCATACGGCGAGGGTACATGGGAAGCGTGAACCAACTCAGCCACAGCCCGAGGAACCCTAAAAAGAATGCTTCTTCATCGAACCCAGGAGCCGCCAGTTCTGCAAGAGGGATGACCGGGGTATCAGGTAGATAGAAGCTCTTCTGATCCGCCTCCACCGCTGGCAGATTTCCTAAACCCAGGCCGAAGGGGTCGTCAAGACTGGCGAATTTCTCGACTTCTTCCTTCAATATTTCCGGGCGAAGAAAATCAGCGATAAAAGCCGAAAAACTAACTCCACGACCTTCGGATGCAATAGAGAGGTTCTCATACATATTCAACACCTTTATTAAGCTCGGAAATTTGTGTTGAATAGCATTCTCGGGAGTAAGACCCATTACCACTAATTTGGTAGCGAAAACATACTCATCCGGGGGAAGCAATTCCTCGTAATGTTCCCCACTAACGGGTAGGCCCGAGACCTCTGCAAACTCCTCCAAAGAAATGGAGACTTCTCGATCTGATAGAAAGAAGGTGTGGGTTGGGATGTTCCACTGTTCCAGAAATTCCCTGACCCACCATGTGGGGGGTATGGAATATTGAAACAAAGAAGCATAAACGGCGAGATACAATCCGAGCTTCATCAACTGTGGCTTCCTCGCCAATAGAATATACCGGGCCCACTGCAAATACCCGGCTGGGTGACGGAGAGTTAGTCCTACGTTGTACGGCTGTCCCCAGGGGCGTGACTCGCCCTGACATATGCGTTGCCTTAGGATGTCCAAAGCCACCAGCGGCTGCATGGGTATTGCGGCAATAGAAGCCCGAAGGAGACCTTCTGAAGTCCAGTTGACCTCCTCCACAGCATAATTTATCAGAGTCGCATTTGCATAAGCAATCGCTGAAATAGGCTCCAAGGGTGTCGCACAGGAAAAGCTTCGCCGGCCCATAATAATTTGATCATACCATTTACCCCATAGATGAAGACTCTTATGCTCCGGGTCATGGTCTTTTATCAGCACGAAAACCTCTCGATCAACGGGTGCTTCAGGAAATCCGCCTTCTGAACGAATGAATGGGAAGGAGGTGTCAGAAGACATAATGCCTGCGCAGAAAGAACAAATTTTTCAGCCACCAATGCTATAAATTAAATTCTATTACAAGGTACTATAAATCCGTACCGCACTGCAATGCAGTTAAAGGGGACCATAGGGGACCCACAAGATGATAGTTCATCATTAATAAAACAGCCTCATCATTGGATGAGGCTGACATTAAATGAGGAAATCCTCAAGAGATTCTCATTAAATGAGAAATCCCTCGGGCAAAGGAGTAAAACTCCCATTGAGAGCAGTGCTCTTCACTAGACAGACATCTGTCAAATTCTAATGATGAAGAAATAAAATTCCTCGAGAAGAGCCTTGCTCTGAGAAGATGATGGAATAATCTATCAAAAATAAAATTTCAATTTGATCTTCAAGATCCATGAACAAACTCTTAAGAGTTCTTCTATTTGATCTGAAAGGAGCAAAGCTCCATTAGTGGATTAAGAAATCATAAGCAAGATCCCTTTTAGATCTATGATTCCAAGAGAGCAAAGCTCTATTAATAAAACCCTAAAAAGGATTTTCTTTAGATCAAAGATCTATGAAGAGCAAAGCTCTGTTAATGGGTGAAACCCTAAAAGATGTATCAAAAAGATTTAATCTTTCACCTAATTCGACAATGTTCTGTCTTTAAAAATTCTTAAGAAGAAGAGCTGCGCTCTGATGAAGAAAATAAATTTTCAAGAAGGATTGAAGATGAACAGAAGTCATTTCAAGGGCCAAGGGTCCTATTTATAGGCACTAAGCGCCGTTTCAGTTCCTTGGGTGATCCAAGAGTCGAGATGTTGCCACCGCTGCACCCACGTGTGGACCCCGTGAGCGCAACGGTAGGGGGGCATTTGTTTCCCCAATCAGAGCAAAGCTCTGTTCAGAATTCAAATTTTGAATTACAGCTACGCTTTTATAAAGGTGCTTCACTACAACTAGTGCACCCCATGCAAAGCACATAGGCGCTAACTCTGGATGCACAGCGCTCCAAGTAGCGTACCACATGCGAAGCACGTGTGCGCTAGCAATAAGAGCACTGTGCTCCAATTAGCGCACTATGGGCATAGCGCATAAGCGCTAGCGCTGGAACTAAATATTTCTCACCGTTGGATCAAATATCCGACGGATATGATTAAATCATCGGTTAATAAGAATAAAATTCTGTTGAATCTTTTCAAACAGAAAAGATTGTGCCTTGAATTTAGAACACCGTTGGATTAATGATCCAATGGTGATTAAAAATCACTAAAATACAGAACAAATTCTGTAAAGAAGGAAAGATTTCTCAATCTTGTTAAAACAAGAAGATTATCTTCTGTAAATCAGAAGCCCTTGGATCAAGGATCCAACGGTGGGGAAATTCCCAAATCAATTGGAGAATAAATCTCTTTAACTGATTCAACAAATCATCCTCCCCTATATAAAGGCCCCAAGACTTCAAGTCTGATAGAGAGAAACCCCCTATAAACTTTGAGAAAATCACAAGAAGAAGAAGAAACTTTCGGTGAAGGAAGATAATTCTTTTTCAAGGTAAAAAGAGTATACAGACGAAATCGTCTTAATATAATCAGAAGTACTTACTTCTTTCACTGATCATAAATCTATAAGACAAAGTTGTCTTTCACAAAGGAGATTATGAACATCTCATTATAAAGGGGGAAGAATTATTCAATTCTTTTAGGATCACAGATCCATAAAGGCAAAACCTTTCATCAAAAAGAGATTGAAATATCTCCTATAAATTAAGAACTTTGTTCTTAGAATCTTGAGACAAAGTCTCTTATCAGAAAGAAGATAATCTTCAGGGTGCAAAATTAACCAAAGAGGAGCCTTAGCGCTCCTGATTTAAAAGTGCCTTAGTGCTCTTCATATAGCGCAAAGCGCTGCAGCGCAATAGTATTTTAAACGCAGCGCACTGCGCTTATTGGCTAGCGCTTAGCGCTAAGCGCGCCACGTGCTCCTCACGTGCGCGCTGCATTACTAAAAGTGCTTTGCACTTATTATATGGCATTAGCGCCGAGCGCTTCAACGCTTCAATTATAGCGCACCAGCGCTCTACATCTAGCGCAAAGTGTTAAGCGCATCTGCGCTCTTCCATTTAGTGCAAGGCGCTAAGTGAATTAGCGCTTCACATCTGGCGCAAAGCGCTAAACGCATTAGCGCTTTAACCATAGCGCACTACGCTCATCGACTGGTGCTAGTGCCAAGTGCGCCACATGATTTTATGTGCGCTTGAACAGAACATGAACTGTTCTTTGGATAAGCCTGGAGCTATGACAAATGTACAGCATTCAGCTAAAGACAAAACATTTTCAGAGACCAAACCAAAGCAGCTAGGTGTAAACAAATGTTGAACATTGTAATTGAATGGACTTAGCCCAAATTGGCCTTAAGTCCTTAATTCAGATTAACTGAGCCCTTTTTCTCATTAATTCTTTGATCTTAGTCCCAAATTGGACTATAAATCTCCCAACCAACATTGGTTCAAGGGTATATCTCTGAACTCCTCTAATATTTGTCATTGTAATCCTTCAACGTCTTCAGAGAGGTGACGGGTCCCGACAGCCATACATTTCACAGACCGTGATGTCTTAAAACTAACGTCGGACTGTGGAGTCCTTAAATCCACGGACTATGATGTCCTTAATCTCGACCGTGATGTCTTAAAACTAATATCGGACTGTGGAGTCCTTAAATCCATGGACTATGTTGTCCTTAATCACGACCGTAATGTCTTAAAACTAACATCGGACTGTAAGGTCCTTAAACCCACGGACTATGATGTCCTTAACCTCGACCGTGATGTCTTAAAACTAATATCGAACTATGGAGTCCTTAAATCCACGGACTATGATGTCCTTAACCTTGACCGTGATGTCTTAAAACTAACGTCGGACTGTGGAGTCCTTAAATCCACGGACTATGATGTCCTTAGTCTTGACGTGATGTCTTAAAACTAACGTCGGACTGTGGAGTGTAAGTCCACGTTACCCATCCCCGGTTCTTTGGGGTTGCAGAAATGGTGTAAAATGATTTTTACGGTAAGGGTAATATGGACTCTAGAAACGGATCTTTTTTAAACAAACTATCTAACAACCTAACTAAGAGTTTAGCTACTAGGTTAGGGGTTATACCTAAACTTGAACTCCTTCTCTTCAACTCCTTGTGGTGGTCGGATCGGCCTCACCTCGTCGTCTCCTTGTGCCGAAGATGGATCCACCCGAAAGCTTCTACCTTTGACTCCAACCTCAATCTAGAGGAAACTAGAATACTTGGTTTGCTAGACCTTGTACACTAGGATGAGTAGAGAAGTGTTTTGGGTTTTATCTCAAAGGAAATTGTTCTCAACTCATGAGAGGGAATTTCCTTGAGCTAGAGAGAGAGCAAGAGGAAGAGGGAGAGCTTGAGATGAAAGAGAATGAGAATGATAGAATAAGGAAGACTTTTTGCAACCATTCTCTCATAATACAAAAATAATCATAATAATAATAATAATTAAGCCTTTTGTGATGGTTCATGGCAATGGCTTTATCATTTCATGCACTCATTTTGTAAAGAACAATAAGCAAGCAAAAGTCATACCGATGAAATGATAGCCATTGTAATGATGATGGTCAACAAGTCCAAGCTAGTCAACCGGTCAACAAAGTCAACAAGTCAACAAGGTCAAACTTTCAACCCAACCATGGCACAATAATACTTGATTAATATTATTATTAATCATATTTCTTATTGTCATTAGGGTTTAGAAAAGGTCAACAGTCAACAACCCTAATGAGAATCCTCTGCCTCTATCTCTGTCAACTGTGCATACACACCCGGATCAGCGTTTCGAGGAACACGAATACAAAGAGATAAAACCAATCCAAAAATGTATACTAGGATCTGGCTTAAACCAAAGCCCTCTAGTAATAACTTCCCAAACACCAAATGTGCACAAGTGCACGGATGTGACCGAACCCTGTCGCAAAACCATGCGACCTCTACTCTTTTGCCTAAAGGCGAATAGCTCTCTATGTTGGACTCTAAAGACTCGACACTACGGTGGCAGTGGGTTTAACCACAGATCGCAAGCGGCACTAGATGTGCGTAACGGCCCCCAGGTAGATGCCGATAAGAAGACTAACGAGGTGAAACCCATCTAAACTCCTACTGAGCCTGAATGTGACAGTCTCCGTACAGTCCGGTCTGTTCGTCTGAGAATATCGCATGGCGGGCCTAGGGGGGCGGTAAACGTCAGTCTCCTAGTAGCGGTACAAGTTGTGTCAGAGTGTAGCCCAGAACACCCTGAGATAATTAGAAACCTACCAGTGCATCTCGCTTGCCCTGGCCAGGGACGACTGTATGTAATGGCTCTCCTTGACACAGTGCGATATCAACTCCCAATACCGGGAGAGACGAATCCTGTCTAACCGTCACTGCCTCCAAGTACTTCAGGACTGCACCCAACTACTACCTGTTTGCACGACTCCTTTGAGCCGTGGTAGGGTAGTAATCAAAGTACAGTGGGAACACACTCGAGGCAATGTGACAGTGTTAAGTCAGCGGACTAAGCTTTACTCATGTCACCTGGAAACTGATAACTGACAATAGGTATAGTACCAACCAATCAGTTCCCGACGAGTCATGTCCAGTGTACTCGTAACCTAACGAGCACCCGCATACTATCTCAAATACGACGTACTGACGGCTGTGGGACAGACCGTCTCCCCTGCTGGCATGAGAAGCGCATACGCTAGTCTACTCCGGAGTATCGATGCCCTGTCTCGATAGTCCTACGACTAGGGACCTGTATAAGGATGTGCTTGTGGATTACCCAGCCCCTACGAGTGTGACTGCCATCACAACGCTGGTAATCAAGCAAAGATCCTAAGGGCTCCACTAATGTGTATAGGCGATATGTTAAAAAAAACACATGTACACACATTGAAGTAGAGACAAACCAAGTAGCATACTACTATTTTGAGCAAGATTGTGTATACAAATGTGAATATTTCAAGCTTCCATCAAGTAATATACAAACTAGTATGATACAGTAATGGCCTCTAGGGTATATATACTAACAATCTCCCACTTGCACTAAGGCCATGTACTGGCGTATCGAAGACCTATCATCTCGATCAGCCACTCGAACTGAGTCTGGGTCAAGGCCTTCATGAGTGGAACTGCAGTGTTATCTTCTGAATTTACTCTCTTCACCTCGATCTCCCGGCGATCTACAATCTCCCTGATCTGGTGGTACCGCCTCAAAATGTGTCTGGACTTCTGATGGGACCTGGGTTCCTTCGCTAAAGCTATAGCATCGTTGTTGTCACAATACAATGGTATTGGATCAACAATGGTAGGAACCACCTGAAGTTCCGTGAGGAACTTCTTCATCCAAACAGCTTCCTTTGCGGCATCGCAAACAGCTATGTACTCCGCTTTCATAGTTGAGTCAACAACGGTTTCCTACTTGGGGCTCTTCCAGCAAACTGCCCCTCCATTGAGGGTAAAGACATAACCCGACATGGACTTGGAGTCATCCTTGTCACTCTGGAAACTGGAGTCAGCAAAGGCCTCGATCTGGAGGTCTTTTCCCCCATACACCAAGAACATCTCCTTAGTCCTTCTCAAGTACTTGAGAATGTTCTTTACTGCTATCCAGTGTTTCTCCCCTGGGTCCGACTGATACCGGCTTACAACGCTCAATGCGTATGCTATATCTGGTCTGATACACAACGTCGCATATATAATAGAGCCTACCGCAGTAGCGTAGGGTATTGATGACATGCGAGCCCTTTCCAAATCAGTCTTGGGAGACATTTCTTTGGAGAGGGTGATTCCGTGACAAGCCGGTAGATTACCGCGTTTGGAATCTTTCATACTGAATCGTTTCAGTATGGTGTCGATGTACCTGGACTGTGAAAGTCCCAACATCCTCTTAGATCTATCACGATAGATCTGGATCCCCAGAATGTAGTTGGCATCGCCCAGGTCCTTCATGGAGAACCACTGTGACAAGAATCCTTTGACTGACTGTAACATAGGAATATCATTTCCTATTAGGAGAATGTCATCCACATACAAGACGAGGAATACCACAGTTCTCCCTACAATCTTACTGTAAATGCATGGTTCATCTGGGTTTTTGATAAAGTCATATTCTTTGACAGTATCATCAAAGCAGATGTTCCAACTCTGTGATGCCTGTTTCAGTCCATAGATGGACTTAAGCAACTTGCACACTTTACTGCTGCTCCCACTCTGAATGAATCCCTCTGGCTGATCCATATAGACGCACTCTTCCAGATTTCCATTTAGGAAAGCCGTCTTTACGTCCATCTACCAGATCTCATAATCGTGGAAGGCAGCAATGGTAAGAAGGATCCGAATGGATTTGAGCATAGCTACTGGAGAAAAGGTCTCGTCATAGTCCAAACTAGGTCTTTGACGAAAACCCTTTGCAACAAGCCTAGCTTTATAGGTTTCGACCTGCCCATCTACACCAATCTTCTTTCTGAAGATCCATTTGCAGCCTACGGGTTTTACCCCTTCTGGAGCAAAATCCAAAGTCCAAACTTTGTTGGTGTACATGGACTCCATCTCGGTCCACATTGCATCCAGCCATTTTACCGAGTCACCGCTCTGAATGGCTTGCTGGAAATAGTAGGCTTATCATAATCCATGGTGCAATCCTCTCTATCCCCATCTATGAGAAAACCGTAGTATCTCTCGAGCGGATGAGACTGCCTACTACTCCTGCGGAGCGGCGTAGGAATGTCCTGTTCTTTCGAACCCTTTGGTTCTACTAAGCTTTCAGTAATAGTTTGTGGTTCTGGAATTTCTTCCAGTTCTATTGCGCTCCCACTTACTTCTTTTTCCAAGAACTGATGTTCCAAAAAGTGGGCATTACGAGAGACAAAGACCTTTTGTTCTTCTGCGTAATAGAAAAGATACCCCCTGGAGTTCTTTGGGTATCCCACAAACTTGCACTGTACTGAACATGCCTCGAGTTTGTCCGCGTGCTGCTTTTTGACAAAAGCTGGACATCCCCAAATCTTCAGATATTGAAAATAGGGTCTCTTCCCATTCCATATCTGATATGGTGTGGTAGGCACAGTCTTAGTTAGAACTCGGTTCAAAAGATATGCAGCTGATTCTAGTACATATCCCCAGAATGATCGAGGTAATTCAGCGTTACTCATCGTGGAACGTACCATATCCAATAGGGTTCGGTTCTGTCTCTCCGATACACCGTTATGTTGTGGAGTGTATGGAGGAGTAAGCTGAGAGAGAATTCCATTCTCTTTTAGGTAATCCAGGAACTCGGCACCCAAGTATTCACCACCTCGATCAGATCTCAGTGTCTTGATATTTTTTCCTGTTTGTTTTTCTACTTCATTCTTGTATTCCTGGAATTTTTCAAAGGCTTCAGATTTATGCTTCATTAAGAAGACATGCCCAAACCTTGAAAAATCATCCATAAAAGTAATGAAGTAAGAATAACCGCTTCGCGCATGTGTAGACATTGGACCGCACACATCGCTGTGTACGAGCCCCAAGAGCTCGCTCGCTCTTACTCCGTCTCCAGTAAACGGAGTCTTTGTCATTTTTCCTTTGAGACGGGATTGACAAGTTGCATATGATTGATATTCGAATGGATCCAAATACCCTTCTGTATGTAACTTCGTTAACCTTCTCTCATTGATGTGACCCAGTCTACAATGCCATAAGAAAGCCTGAATTAATTCCGGAGACTTTCTTTTAAGTGTGTTCTGGACACTGAAAATCTGAGCTTGATTCAATACGTATATCCCGTTATTTTATGTACCTGACCCAATCAGAACTTGATTTAGGTGGATGTGGACCACATCGCTTACAAAAGTAAAATCATAACCTTCCTTAGAAAGTAAGGATACAGATATGATATTATAAGTCGCACCTGGTACATACAAACAGTTACGCAGAATCAATATCTGCCCAGTTGTCAGTCCAAGATGATATTCCCCTACGGATTCAATGTCCATGCTCATTCCGTTAGCAACCCTGAGAGTCATATCACCTTTCCTGATAACCCTACGGCTTCTCAGAGCTTGTAACGAATTACAGATGTGAGATCCAGATCCGGTATCCAATACCCAGGAAGTAGGGTTAACTGACATACAGTTCTCTATTACAAACACACCCGAAGCCGAAGCCACAACATGCTTCGAATCCTGGCTACTGGCTTTGCTAGCCCTGCAATCCTTCTGCCAATGTTCATTCCTGTAACAATAGGAATGTCCCTCTTTTACTATATCCAGTCCCGAAACTTTTGCCCTTATCTTTCCTTCTACTTCCCTGGTTTCCTTCAGGGCAGAAGGCAGAGACTGTAGAATCAAGTCAGTATTTGACCCGTTCTCCAACGTGGTCTTCAGGTCCATGAGCTCAAAACAACTGGTCTCTGTAAGGACGTTGCCTCCTACAGATGACCCGATAGCCAACCTCGCTTGAAGCAATTCGTTCGAGGTCTCATATCTTGCGATACGAGATTGCTCTCCATATAAATCTTTGTTATGGAGGAAGACAGAAACTAAGTCCATCTTCTCGTGCTGCCTCTGGTATGCACCATCAACTGAGGCTAACACGAGGCACTTGGCTTTCGCACAGTCCTTTTCCGATGTCGTACGGATATCACTATCCGAGACAGGGGAAATTGGTCCTGAGATGGCAGGGGTTTGATTAGTTAAGAGGTGTCCCAGCTTGTCATGGGAATTGGACATCTGGACAGATCTCTGCCAATCATAACAGTCAGGTTCAGTCATTTTATTATCTAGATGTAACCTATGTGTGGTCACCGGGTCGCTGCAATTAAGAGAGAGAGAAGAAAACACTCAGCATGATGCTCTTGCAAGTTTAGATTGGTTTTTAATTTATCTAAATAGGATGGCTCCCACTCTTTCTCGAATCCCTCCTCAAACCAAAAAGAAAGAATTAGTCGGGATCAATCTCACCGTACAATACTTGCTTAACCGTTTAGCTAGGCCAGTGTCGGTACTTCAAGGGAGGTTTTCCAACGCTTTCGCGAAGTTCCTTAATTTAAGAACCTCTTTTCCCTGGGGGCGTAGCCCCGCTAACACCTTTCTAGACACCTACTTGGTTTATAGCATTGATCGTTAAGTGAGAAATTTCCCGAGGAGTAGCATATACTCACAGTAGGATCAGGATCCAAATATCATCGCGTGACAAAACTGAAGGAATCCTATCAGAATCATCACACTCCAAATGGTATGCAGGGCTAGCAAGTTTCTGGTTCTTTAGAAACTCCCGATGTGGATTTTTGCCTCATGCTCTTATGACCTTGACGTAGGCTAAAATATCATAAGTCACATGTCAAGTTCTACCCATCATTATCCAGGTTAATTTGAACCTACCCGTACCTACCCTTGACTTTGGCCAACAAGGCAATACAACTGTCCCAAACCAACGCATCTATCTATGCAACAGATAAATATCCGGCAGCTACCAATCACTATGCCTTGGCGTAGGTCAAAATACATAACTTGAATACTACCGAATATTTAACTGAAATGATGGAGGGCTACGAATGGTTTTGGCGAAACGGTGAACGTAGTGAACTTGATATAATCGATGGAACCTTGATAGCTTTTAAAAGGAGTGGCTTAAGCTCCGCGTTTAAAAGTTGTTTTTGAAAGGAAACCGAGTGGTTTTTGAAAGTGTTCCAACGACTTTAACTTTGGTTTATTTTCTTGCATTAATTTTAATGCGTCCCTTCATTTAATCCTACCATTGCAGAAAACAACAAAAATTTGACGTACGCTTATGCCATCCGCATTCTCCACGGGGCCCCGTCATTACCCGTTAGGTTACTTAACTAACGACAGAGAGGGGGCTGGACTAGCATGGATGCAAAACATAAGCAACGCCTAAATAGATATCATATATAGATATATACATTCATCAGATACAATGATAGCCATTCCAGATCACAGATGAACACATTGGATATACTAGGAATCCGCATTTCGTACGAGCCTGTAACGAAAAGCGGATTACACGGTCGCGATGAATAGCCAATACCCCATCCTAGACCCCTACGGGAGCGGCAAACTACCCGCCAAATATCCGAGGTGAAGCAACCTCCCTCAACAACGTGAGTAGGCCACTCGGCACTTCGAGATACCCGGTAGTTTGTGCACCCCCTCCTTGGGTCTATCATAGGAGCAAAAAACAGTAAAAGAAATTATACAATGGCGGCTACAACCTCATCCCGGATGTGCGGCCATATAAATAATATTACATCAATTACAAATTACATGAATTGAAAGATAAAGAAAATTCTCATCTCACAACCCCCAGGCTATTCATCCGCGACAATCCAATGAATTCATATACACATACCATCAACATTACAGATCACAGATATGTATAACCCTCACTAATCGACGTATAGCGATTAGCAGACGTTCAATACATATATCACATCACAGATATAAACCCGTTAGCTAAAGTATTTAGAAGTTCAATCAAAATACGTATTTTTAACCACCCCAAAAACAAATTTTGCTTTCTGAAAAATCTGGGCAGAAAAATCATATTCCAAAAATCCCAAAACACCCCAGGAAATACACTGCAGCAAAACCGATCCACGTCCGAGTCAACTCGGCCGCGGATCCGCGGCAAGAAGCTCTTCTTGCCGCGTTTCCGCAGTGAGTTGGTCGGGTCAGTGGATCGTTTTTCTGCTGTATTCACTAAAAACCCTGAGACGATTTTTCAGATGTGTTAAATTATTTTTAGAGCAGAATAAAAATCGACAGAAAGTTTAAAGTTCGGGCATGTTTTGTGATTTTTTCTCCGATCGAACTTCTAGTTACTTTGCTAACATGTTAGATAGTGTTTAACTAGGCTCTGATACCACTATAAGTCCACGTTACCCATCCCCGGTTCTTTGGGGTTGCGGAAATGGTGTAAAACGATTTTTACGGTGGGGGTAACATGGACTCTAGAAACGGATCTTTGTTAAACAAATTATCTAACAACCTAACTAAGAGTTTAGCTACTAGGTTAGGGGTTATACCTAAACTTGAACTCCTTCTCTTCAACTCCTTGTGGTGGTCGGATCGGCCTCACCTCCTCGTCTCCTTGTGCCGAAGATGGATCCACCCGAAAGCTTCTACCTTTGGCTCCAACCTCAATCTAGAGGAAACTAGAATACTTGGTTTGCTAGACCTTGTACACTAGGATGAGTAGAGAAGTGTTTTGGGTTTTATCTCAAAAAAAATGGTTCTCAACTCATGAGAGAGAATTTACTTGAGCTAGAGAGAGAGCAAGAGGAAGAGGGAGAGCTTGAGATGAGAGAGAATGAGAATGATAGAATGAGGAAGACTTTTTGCAACCATCTCTTATAATACAAAAATAATCATAATTAAGCCTTTTGTGATGGTTCATGTCAATGGCTTTATCATTTCATGCACTCATTTTGTAAAGAACAAGCAAGCAAAAGTCATACCCATGAAATGATAGCCATTGTAATGATGATAGTCAACAAGTCCAAGCTAGTCAACCGGTCAACAAAGTCAACAAGTCAACAAAGTCAAACTTTCAACCCAACCATGGCACAATAATACTTGATTAATATTTTTATTAATCATATTTCTTATTCTCATTAGGGTTTAGAAAAGGTCAACAGACAACAACCCTAATGAGAATCCTCTGCCTCTGTCTCTGTCAACTATGCATACACACCCGCATCCGCGTTCGAAGGAACATGAATACAAAGAGATAAAACCAATCCCAAAACGTATACTAGGATCTGGCTTAAACCAAAGCCCGCTAGTAATATCTGCCCGGACACCAAATATGCACAAGTGCACGGATGTGACCGAACCCTGTCGCAAAACCATGCGACCTCTACTCTTTTGCCTAAAGGCGAATAGCTCTCTGTGTGGGACCCTAAAGACTCAACACTACGCTGGCAGTGGGTTTAACCACAGACCGCAAGCGGCACTAGCTGTGCGCAACGGCCCCCAGGTAGATGCCGATAAGAAGACTGACGAGGTGAAACCCATCTAAACTCCTACTGAGCCTGAATATGACAGTCTCCGTACAGTCCGGTCTGTTCGTATGAGAATATCGCATGGCGGGCCTAGGGGGGTGGTAAACGTCAGTCCCCTAATAGCGGTATAAGTCGTGTCGGAGTGTAGCCCAGAACACGCTGAGATAACACTGGAAACCTACCAGTGCATCTCGCTTGCCCTGGCCAGGGACGACTGTGTGTAATGGCTCTCCTTGACACAGCGCGATATCAACTACCAATACCGGGAGAACCGAATCCTGTCTAACCGTTACTGCCTCCAAGTGCTTCGAGACTGCACCCAACTACTACCTGTTTGCACGATTCCTTTGAGTCGTGGTAGGGTAGTAATCAAAGTACAGTGGGAACACACTCGAGGCGAAGTGACAGTGTTAAGTCAGCGGACTAAGCTGTACTCATGTCACCTGAGAACTGATAACTGATGATAGGTATAGTACCAACCAATCAGTTCCCGACGAGTCATGTCCAGTGTACTCGTAACCTAACGAGCACCCGCATACTATCTTAAGTACGACGTACTGACGGCTGTGGGACAGACCGTCTCCCCTGCTGGCATAAGAAGCGCATACGCTAGTCTACTACGGAGTATCGATACCCTGTCTCGATAGTCCTACGACTAGGGACCTATATAAAGATGTGCTTGTGGATTACCCAGCCCTCACGAGTGTGACTGCCATTACAACGCTGGTAATCAAGCAAAGATCCTAAGGGCTCCACTAATGTGTATAGGCGATATGTTAAAAGAAACACATGTACACACATTGAAGTAGAGACAAACCAAGTAGCATACTACCATTTTGAGCAAGATTGTCTATACAAATGTGAATATCCCAAGCTTCCATCAAGTAATATACAAACTAGTATGATACAGTAATGGCCTCTAGGGCATATACACTAACATGGAGTCCTTAAATCCACGGACTATGATGTCCTTAACCTCGACCGTGATGTCTTAAAACTAACATCGGACTGTGGAGTCCTTAAATCCATGGACTATGATGTCCTTAACCTTGACCGTGATGTCTTAAAACTAACACCAGACTGTGAGGTCCTTAAACTCACGGACTATGATGTCCTTAACCTCGACCGCGATGTCTTAAAACTAACAATGGACCGTAATGTCCTTAAACTAATTATCGACCGCAATGTCACTAAACTAAACAACAGATCCCAATTTCTCTCTTGTCGGATCTAAACGATCCCGTTAAGTTGATCTTAGTCTAGAATTAGACTAACGTGTCCTTAACAAACGTTTAAGTTGATCTTAGCCTCAAATAAGGATAACGTATCCTTAAACACAACCCCCCCAAACCCAAATCTAAGAAAGATACGGATTTAGACTAATCTACGTCCTACGGGCGACAACACAAATTAATCTCCGTATACAATCCACGGGCAACCAAACACAAAACAAACACCCACGACACGAAGTGACTACATGGAGAAAGAGAAAGATGTTACCGCGATGCGGTAGCGTAATTAACTGCAGGGGCTTGCGCCTGCAGAGAAGAGCGTCCCCACAATCAAAAACCTCTCAAACGAGGGGGAATCTGATGAAGTCTGCTACATCGGCCACATCCGTTTAAACCTTCGATACATGGTGCCATAAATCAACTTGGCATCTTCGGAGAGGTGGACAGATAGCACCAATTATCATCTGCCCCTAGATTCAGGCAAGACGTCCAGTCTTCCCGGCTTCCGGCGGTGAACAGACATCACGGTCCAACATCGCCATGTTTGGAGCGAATATTGGTTTAAGGACATTTCGGTCCATTATCGCCGTATTTATGGTGAATATTAGTTTAAGGACGTTTCGGTCCAACATTCCTATTTTGGGGATGAGTATTAGTTTAAGGACATTTCGGTCTAACATTCCTGTTTTGGGGACGAATGTTAGTTTAAGGACATTTCGGTCTAATATTCATCTTGTGCGTACGTGTATTTGTTACGTGGCAAAGTGAACGATGATGATATGGGATGCGCTCAATTTGGGGTGGAACCCAATTTGAGGTGTGCACGTCAATTTGGAAGTGTATCATTATGGGATGTATCATTCCCTGTCTTGATGAAATTTTATATCAAGTTAGAACGGGAAAAGAGTTGTTGGTTGTCGGGACCCGCCACCTCTCTGAAGATGTTGAGGAATTACAACGACATATATCAGAGTGGTAAAGAGATATACCCTTGAACCAAATCCCATGTTTGAAGGAAAGATCATGGTGCATCATATAAGAATCATTAGCCTTATTTGAGACTAAGATTACCTTATGAGATATGGGATGAATATCATTTTGGATATCATTAATGAGAGATCATTGGTCATATTTGAGACTAAGATTAGTTTGGAAATCACGAGCATATGGGCTCGCTTGAAAAATCAAAGAGGTTTAACCTCAGGAAACTTAGCCAATTTGGGCTAAGACTGGGTTTCTGTACTACCTAGCAGTGTAAAGCACTCAATTGCATATACCGCTCACATGTGTTTTACATGAGGCGCTATAATATTGCTAAGCACTAGTCTTTGTGGCACTCACGTGTGTTTCACCTGAGGCGCTGAGGTTTTGTCTTCTTTTGGACGCTCACGTGTATTTCACGTGAGGCGCTGAGTTTTGGCGCTGCACTAGTGCTGAGCACTAACTTTTTCAGGCACTCACGTGTGTTTCACGTGAGGCGCTATATAACTTGGCCTTGGGTGCTCATGTGCTTTTCACATGAGGCGCTGAGTTATTTTTGGAGATTTAATCTCTGTTAATATTTTTAGAGAACTTAAATCTCTGTTGATGGTATTTTGATCATTAATGATTGTTCCCCTCCGAAAGACGGCATAAGTCAAACGTCTTGCCTGAAATTCGGGGCAGATGCTAATTGGTGCTATCCGTCCACCTCTCCGAAGATGCCAAGTTGATTTATGGCACCGTATATCGGAGGTCTAAACAGATGCGGCCGATGTAGCAGACTTCGTCAGATTCCCACTCGCTTGAGGGGTTTTTGATTGTGGGGACGCTCTTCTCTGCAGGCGCAAGCCCCTGCAGTTAATTACGCTACCGCATCGCGGTAACAACTTTCTCCTTCTCTAGATGGTCACTTCGTGTCGTGGGTGTCTGTTTTGTTTTTGGTTGCCCGTGGATTGTATACGAAGACTAATTTATGTCGTCGCCGATAGGACGTGGATTAGTCTAAATCCGTATTTTCTTAGATTTGGGTTTGGGGGTTTGGGTTTAAGGATACGTTAGCCTCATTTGAGACTAATATCAACTTAAACGTTTGTTAAGGATACGTTAGTCTCATTTCAGACTAAGATCAACTTAACCATTTGTTAAGGATACGTTAGTCTCATTTCAGACTAAGATCAACTTAACGGGATCGTCTAGATCCAACAAAAGAGCATTTGGGCTCTATTGTTTAGTTTAGGGACATTGCGGTCGATTACCAGTTTAAGTACATGGTGGTCCATCATAGTCTATGGAATATATGGCTGTCGGGACTCATCACCTCTCTGAAGACGTTGAAGGATTACAACGACAAATATCAGAGGAGTTCAGAAATGTACCCTTGAACCAATGTGGATTAAGTGATCTGTAGCCCAATTTGGAGAATAAGATCAATTAATTAGGTTATGAGCACATTGGCTCAGTTGAGTCTGAATTGAGGACTTACGGCCAATTTGCGCTAAGTCCACTTAAATTTGAAATATTGGCCCTTTGGTTGGACCATTAGACATTTGTCTGGGTTTCAGCCCATATTATTTAGCGATGCTAAACAAGAGTTTGAGGGCTTTGGCAACATTTTGTCTTTGAGTGAGCAGTGAACATTATGGCTCTGAATTTTACTCAATTTCGAGTAGGAGGCTTTTGCCTCTGAAAGATTAACCAGTCTGGTTAAGAATAGTGTTAAACACTAGAGAAAACAGTGTTAAACACTGGAAACATATCCTCCAAATTAGTGTTAAACACTAAAAGATAATCAGTGTTAAACACTGGAAATATAACTCTCAATTTAGCGTAAAATACTAAAAGGCAATCAGTGTTAAACCCTGGGAATATAGATTCCAAAATTAGTGTTAAACACTAGAAAGTAAGAGTGTTGGACACTGGAAATAAGGTTCTGGAATTAGTGTTAAACACTAAAAGATAATCAGTGTTAAACACTAGGAATAAAGCTCACGAATTAGTGTTTAAATACTAAATAGGAATGGGTCACGTAGGGCCACGTGAGGGCGCCCAGAGGTGGGACCGGATCCCTTTTACTTTGTTATGCAAACGAGTGTTAAACACTTTTACATTTTTATTCTGGAGTATCAGGTGTTGGCACGTGATGAGGATTTATGCTCAGGTTGTTAAAGCATCCGCCAAGGGGTCACGTGGGAACACGTGAGAGCGCCCAAGGCCTTATATTTCCTTTGTTTTTTCTTTCTGTGTTTTGTAGGTCACGTGGAAGCACGTGAGGCGTTGCCTCAGAGCTCTTTCCTCCTTATTTCTGTGGATCTTTACAGTGTTCACGTGGGGACACATGATAGAGATCTTTTGAGTTCTCTGTTATTTTTAAGAATTAAATTCTCAGTAGGGTTGAACCCTAATTATGATTTTGGAGGAATTAAACTCCTATTATGAAAGAATTAAATTCTTATATAAGGTTAAACCCTAATCTCTTTTTAGGAAGAATTAAATTCCTGTGAATTCGAGAGAATTAAATTCTCAATTAGGGTTGAACCCTAGTTTTGTCCATCTTGAAGGAATTAAATTCCTATAAGTTTTAGGAGAATTAAATTCTCAATTAGGGTTAAACCCTAGTTTTGTTTTGGAAGAATTAAATTCTCTAAACTTAATTCCCCCTCTATGTTTTGGATCTGCATGGCAGGATCTCAACCCGATGAGAATTAAATTCTCATCCTATGGGGAGATGTGCTCTGTGCAGATCTTCAACCAGAAGAAGAACTAAGTTCTTTGCAAAAGGGTTAAAATCTTAGATTTTTGAGAATTAAATTCTCTTTTTCTGAAGTTTTGATCCCCTTTCTTTTTCTCACCTAGGGTTTTCTTTCTGAATTTTCAAGATGCCAAAATTCTCTCCAAAGTTTTCTCTCCAAATTCTATCTCTCTTCTTTTTTAATTCTTCCTTCTCGACTCCTATTTATAGGAGGAGGAAAAGAATCAATTTGTTTAGTAAATCTCTCATTGAAAGATTTGATTTCTTTTCATCATTAATCTGAGCCTTTAGATTACTAGGTGAATTTTATTCACCGTTAGATGTTTTAATCCACAGATATTCTATTTGTTATTTCAGTAGGAATTAGGGGAAATCTTTCCTTATCCAAAATTTTTCCATAAATTGGTGATATTTAATCACCCTTGGATTCTTAATCCAACAGTTATCCTTAATTCTTCTCTATTTTGAAAAGATTTAAATGATCTTTTAAGAATTTAATTCTATTAAACCGTGAGGCTTTTAAAGCCAGTCGCGTGTGAGCACGTGACCCCGGTCGCGTGTGAGCACGTGACCCCCCGAATGGACTCCTCTTCTGTGCTCTGTTTTGTGCCGTTGCTTTAACCATCACGTGCCAACACGTGACCATTGGTCACGTGTGAGCACGTGATGCCTCTTTTTGAAGTTTTTTCCTGATTTTTTAATCAGGGAACAAATGCCCCCACAGCGTTGCTCTCACGTGTCTGCACGTGAGTGTAACGCTGTCACTTTTGTGACCGTTGGATCTGTCTAAGGAGTAGGGTAGATGAAACATTTTCCATCACATCCTATAAATGCAATGGTCTCTTCAGAAGCGCCTCCACTCCTTCATCTTCCTCCTTGCGATTTCTTTTCCTTTTGAGAATTTAATTCTCTTTTTCCAGAGCTTAGTTCTCTGCTTCAAACATTTTCCAGAGTTTAACTCTGTTGAAGGATTCCTTTTTCTCAGGTAATGATCTTTGGATGATCGAAGAACTTTCATAGAACTCTCTGGATTTTAAATCCATACCAAGGGCTTTCCCCTTTTTACTAAGAACTCATTTTTCTTCAAGTTCTTCAACAAGAACAGAAAACCATTTAATCTTCAAACTGTAGATCTCTTAGGGTTTCTCTAACCTTTAGAGAGATGATGGTGTCGGTTGTCTTTTCCCTGGAATTTAATTCCATCTAAAAAAAACTTGGATTCTGAAGGGTGTCTCAGGGAATGTAATTCTCCTCTTTTAACAAGGAATTTAATTCGTATGAAGAACTAACTTCTTCCCATGGGGACTTCTTGGGGTTTCATTGCTCTGAGCTTTCTCTTTCACATCTGAGAAGAAGAAGTTTGCCATGTCCTTTCCTGGGAATTTAATTCCCTTGATTCTGTTTGATTTGTCACAGAGTCCAAAATAGATTTCTTTTTAGGGGAATGTGTAGGGTCACTTGAAATCCAATGCTTATTTAATGAGAATCTTCTTTTTGTATCCTTATAATTGCTTGGCCTCATTATTAACGAGCCACCATCTTGATTCTGTGGGACCCATGTGTTTTGTAGCCAATGGTCCCACAAAAAAAGGAGTCTGCAGTCGCTTTCTTCAACTGTCTTTATATATATATATATATATATATATATATATATATATATATATATATATATTGCTGGCTTCGCTTTTAACAGTTTTCCCCCTATTTTATTTTAGGTACAATGACTTCTGTTCCGTACTTTCCTTTCACTCGCTCGGAGGCCGCCTTTCCTCGGTCACCATCTGATGAGGAAGTGATAGCGATGATCAAGGCTCATGACCCGACCGGCACCAACTTGCTTTTGTGGGGGACCTGGTACAGTCATATTATCCGGGGGCGCCGAATCTTCCTTTGCGAAGTACCAACGGAGCCCACCTTTCTGTTTCTACCAATGGACCCACCAAAGACAATCTTTGCCGTGGAGATGCCGAATTGGACTCCGATGGGGTGGCTCGAGCCTTTGACAACTGGTATCCCAAACCATCCGATCCGAGCTATAGATATTCTGGGACGGCGTATTTGCCAGGGTGAGGCCCAACCATGGGGACAAATCTACAAGATAGGGCTCACCCGTCGACACCTTATGGGAAACCTCCTCTAGGCTCGTTACATCCTTTCTGCCCATCGCGCGCGGCTGCAGAAGGTCGGGCTTTACCAGGCGATGTATGCATCACTCTTCCACTACCAATCCCCGCATGTCTGGTGGGTTAAGGCGTTCTTGAACCAGTGGAATCTCCCCACCAACACTTTTCTTCTAGGGGACCGCGAGGTTTCGATCTCTTTGGAAGAATTTTATGAAATCTCGGGGTTGCCAATCCGGGGGACACTTTATGAGGAGTTGCTGCCTCCCGATGAGCATGTCTTTGAGACCGAGCCTGCGATCCTTGACGGCTTGTCAAGCGAGAATGCCGTCCGCCACAAGCGTCCAAGTCTGATTAAGGCGTTGGGTATCTTCGACCGGCTGTTTACAGAATCTGAGGAGTAAGGCGTTACTTTTAAGAGCTTCATTGCTTGCTTCCTTCGCGAGGATGTCCTGTTGAAAACGGCTCCGAAGTTCGCCAATATCAATGATCCCTTTGGGTTCGGTCCGAAGAAGCTGCCGGCCAAGGAGTCGGATTTACCACAGTATTATATTCCTATAACGTCGCCGGTGTCTTTCTAATCCATTGCAGCTCCCGGCATGGATGAGGAGACATTCTTCGTGGGCTTCGTCGGTGTCTGGCTTAGTTGGTTCGTCATCCCCATGCATCGCCGCTTCATGAGAGTCTCGGTCATCTATCCGGCTCATCGTATTGCTGAGGGGACACGGCTGGCCGCCGACATCCCGGCATTGGCGCATCTTTATCACGGGTTGGGCGCTGCGGCCAATACCTCTACTCCTGGTGTAGAGGCAGTAAACTTTTCTCTCCATTACTTCACATATTGGATCGAAATGCACGTGTTGGGGGCTTTTGCTATGTATCAGAGGCCCGCATTCTACGACGCCTACACCTTCCCGCGACTTACGCGATTAGTGGATGCTTCTGCCTCTGACCCAACTCAGTTTGGGGCCATTCGGGCATTGATTGCTCCTTATGCTACTGCTGGCGGAATGGTTTTTACCGACCGGTTTTATCTTCTCCTTCAGGTCCAGCTCAGCAACTTTGGGACCAGTCAAAAGACAATGTGCCTTCTTTGAGGCCCCGGGAGGCCACGCACTTGTATGCAATCAGACCAGGCTATCTGGTATTTCGCCAGGATAGTGCGGCCCTCTTCATGCGGTACAACCCGGATCGCTTCGCCTGGCAGCTTGGATACGACCGAGGCGTCCCTTTCGAGGCTTTCATAGTTGCACCGGTCCCTTCACTCGAAGCCGTTCGCGATACCGCTCATCATTTCGTAAGGTTGAACACCGGCTCCCACTTCATGATCCCTGAAGTTGACCATCTTCCACGGTGTGTGGGGTCATTTATGGGCTAGTACCTTCATCGGGTCAACCCGGTTATTGTTGAGGAGAGAAGGGTACTCCTTGGATATGGCGCTCCTACTCAGGTTTCGGCCACAAGAGCTACGCTGCGACCGCGCGCACCAGTCCGCTTTCCCCTGAGGGATACCGGTGTTGCGCTTATTCCAGGAGAGTCGGGAGTAGATCTCACTCCCACAGTTGGTATGCCATTGGGCACCCGGTCACGGGCTAATCGGGCTCCGGTAGCAGCACCACCACCCATGGCGTCCACAATGGCCGTGTCATCCTCAGTTGTGGCGCCGAGCGAGGGTGTTGAAGGTGAGGTAGGTCGGCGCCGTGCCAAGACTCCACGGGGGAGGAAGCTGTCGTTCTCGGTGGCCGGTTCTGGGTCCAAGCGGCGGAGGAAAGTGTCTGCCAACCTGCTCGACTCTTTAGTAGAGTCTGAGTCCATTCTTCAGGATGAACCATTGGCCATGCAAGAGTCGAATGCTGGCTTACTTTTTCCGGGTTCAGCTGCCGAGGAAGCCGCACAATTGGCTGAGGTTATAAGACGTTCTAAAGATGAATCTCAGAACGTAAGGGTTCCGAAAAAGCCCTATCCTGCCGTAATCTTCTATGAAGACCCCTCGTGGATCCGGCGGCGGTTCATTGGCCCCTTGGAGGAATGGGGAGAAAGGGCCCTGAAGCAGGCTGCTTCGGAGGATGCTGCGGACGCGCTTTCCTTGTGGACCGGCGGCCACGAGTCCACCCTCGAACCCCAGCGAGCACACCTCCTTAAGAAGGAGCATCGGCTTGAAGAAGTCATATTGAAGGCTTCCTTACGCATTGGTATGTTCTTATACTTTGCAGCACTTCATATTGCTTGCACTTGTATATATGTATCCTTATTCTTGCGTGAATTGTGCAGAGACTTCGGCGATGGGGGAGGTTCCTACAGGCTTGCTGACGGTAGAGCCTGTTGACACCCCCAATGAAACACTGCTCGATACGGAGGAGGTTAACAACGCTATCCCTCTTGCGATAGAGCCTCCTGCGGTGGCTCTTGCTCCCGAAGCACTCGCTCTTTCGGGAGAGGCACCCTTAGTGGTCGCCATCCCAACGGATCCTCCTGAGGGCGGCCCAGAGGCTGGGATGGAGATAGTAGAAACTATCCTCCCTTCGTTGGAGCCTGTAGTGGCTGCTGCTGCTCCTTCCTCAGAGGCCGTTACTCCAGCTCGTGTCCATGATACTGTGCCTGAGGTTGCGGCGGAAACCGTTGAAGCTGCTATCCCCCCAGCTCAGAATGGGAAGAGCGTCGAAGGTAACCTTCTACATTTCAAACTAGTAATATTTATGTTATCTGAACTCTTTTGTCTTTTCAGAATTACGCGGACTGGCGGCCTCTATTGCCGATCTGTCTCCCCGGCAATCCTTTCAGCGTCTGCTGGAGATGGTCACTCCGCAGGCAATATCTCCTCAACGCATCGTCCTCTCGTCTGGGCAAGGTTAGTGTCGTTCAACATCTTTTCATAGCATTGTTGTTGTTTTGCGGAATGACATTGATGTCCTTTACAGTTCTGGAGGCTGACGACAAGGTTGAGGTTCTCGAAGGGCCAGGGGAGCCTTCAGCTCCTTCTTGCATGACTGTGGGTAAGTGAAGTCTCAATATGGTCCCACCTATTCCTTTGCTTAAAAGTTTCACTGATCTTTTATAAATCTGAACAGCCCTGGCAGTTCTCACAGCGCTGGAGTCACGCATCGCCATGCCACCCGGCCCTTATGCTTTACGAGCCTCAGATCGTCTGGCAAAATTGAGCCTCGACTCCCTGTCATCTCTGATCGAAGAGCTTCGTGCAGGCAGTGTGATCACAGCCAAAGCGTTTGCTGCTGAAGCTAACGGTTCTCTTCCCTTTTCTTGCTGTCTATCATAGCGAAGTGGTGATGCAAGTCTGGGTTGAGTTTTGTCGGCAGGTGGAGGCTTGCTTGCATGTGCTTGAGTGTACCCGCCTTTCTTCGGAGGCTGTGGCTGCGAAGGTGAGCTTACGGGGTTTAATCGAGCGGTGCGCGGCGAATATGGTGTCGTGCGAGAAGAGGCTCAATCGCAAATTTTTGGAGAAGGAGCTGGCTTCTAAAGCGCTGAACGAGCTCCAAGCCAACCTTACAGCCAAAGTCAACAAAGCGTATGAACTCTGGCGAGTACTTCAAGAGTCTATCAAAGAGGTGGTGGCCCTCGATAAAGCCGCCGTGTTCACTCGCGAAAGGGTTGAGGCTCACAAGGCTACCGAGAAAGAGCTTGAAGGCCGGCTCGCCTTATATCAGGCCCAGCAGGCTCAGGCGGAAGCCCGTCTTTTGGCGATATTGAACCATGAGGGCGAGGCCCAGCGGAAGAAGGATGAGCTGACCACTCTGCTAAATCGCCCGCCGGCTTGAAGACTTGCAGATGTACCTTTTTTATTCCTTTTTTTTTACATACTCCTGAATAAGAGTACATTTTTTGTTTCTTCCACGAATTGTACATTGTATTCATTTTGATTCATGAATAAAAGACATATTTTCCTTCTTAATAGCGTGTCCCTTTTTATTGAATGTATTCTACGGATAGTTTATCTTGATCTCTTTGCAGGACAACGATGGCTTAGGATTCAGGGTTAAGATCTGTCTCCTAAGACTTTTCAACTTTATGAGCCGTGAGGGTCTCATAAAGAATTTTCTCCCTACAGGTCGAGAGGATCCCGTAGGTGTATTTTCTCCTTAGAAATCGTGAGGATTCCTAAGTGCGTTTTCCCTTATAAGTCGTAAGGATCTTATAAGAGAATTTTCCCTCTTACGAGTCGAGAGGACCCGTAAGCGGTTGTTTTCCTCTTTGTCGAGATTTGACTTTGGAGAGTGTGACTCGTGAATAGTATGCAAGAGTCCATTTTGGACCGACTTGCAGGGCCCAGTGCTTAGAAAACAATTTTTTTATCCCCGCTGCCTAAGGCTTTTCCTCACGAGTCGAGACGAATCGAGCATTTCTCACAAGGATGTCCTAACGTCACAGTTAACCTCTGCTCTTTACGACAGAGGTCCATTAGGGTCTGTGGTACTAGGGTTTTGCCCGTCGTACCGTCATGTTGGCTGATGTATCCCTCGATAGAAAATCTTGCTGTTCAGGTAGCCTTGCGACTGTTGTGTCTCTAATCCCTTCAGGGGCTGGACAAGACGTCTTCAAGCAATCTTCTTAGACAGTTTGACCGTCGGAAGAGCAAGCGTTAGGAATTTTGCCATGCCGCTTTTTACTTGAGGTTAGGCTCATTTTTGGAGAGCCCCGATGAGTCATAACCACTCCGCACTGGTGTGGGATGATCTCCGATAGTCCTTCAGGTTTTATATGAGTTACCGTCAAGATCCTGAAGCTAGGGATTTAGCCTTTGCATCGTTTGCTGACATTGTGTCTGCTGTATTGAGATGAATGTCGCGGTTGTCTCTAGGTTGTTGGTGAACCGTTGAGGTTTGGAACTAGGGATTTTGCCGTGGCTCCGTTGTTGTCGTCGTGTCTGCATCTTATTGGAGAAAGGACGCTGTGGTGACATCTCGTCTGCTGTATCGAGACAAACATCAAGGTGGTGACCACTCCGTGCTGGTGTGGGATGATCTCCGATTGTCTTTCTGGTTTTATATGAGTTACCGTCAAGACCCTGAAGCTAGGAATTTGGCCTTTGCTTCGTTTTCTTTGGCGTTGCGTCTGCTTATCGAGACGGACGTCGAGGTGGTGACCACTCCGCGCTGGTGTGGGATGATCTCCGATTGTCTTTCAGGTTTTATATGAGTTACCGTCAAGACCTTGAAGCTAGGAATTTGGCCTTTGCTTCGTTTGCTTTGACCGTGAGGTCTTTTGTTGACGTTGCGTCTGCATCCTGCTGGACTGCGAAGGAACGCTGCAGTTGACATTGTGTCTGCTGTAACGAGACGAATGCTGAGGTGGAGCTAGGATTTTGCCGTCACTCTGCTTTGCTTGACCATGGGGTCTTTCGTTGACGTTGCATCTACATCCTGCTGGACTGCGAAGGAACGCCATTGTTGACATTGTGTCTGCTGTAACGAGACGAATGCTGAGGTGGAGCTAGGATTTTGCCGTCACTCCGCTTTGTTTCGACCATGGGATCTTTCGTTGACGTTCCATCTGCATCCTGCTGGACTGCGAAGGAACGTCGTTGCTGATTCTTAGGCTGTACATATTGCCGTTAAGATTTGGAACTAGGGACTATGCCGTGGCTCCATTTCATTGCGACTCTGAGGTCGGTTGTTGACGTCATGTCTGCATCTGGTTGGAGAGACGAAGAACGCCTGTGTTGATCTCTAAGTTGTCGATGTTGACGTCGAGCCCCTGAAGCTAGGGATCTTCCTTCGCTTCGTTTGTTGACATTGTGTCTACAATATTGCGACAAATGTCGAGATTGTCTCTAGGCTGTCTATAAACCGTCGAGATTTGGCTTCGCTTTCTGATGGAGCCTGTTGGGAAGGTATGGTTCCCTCTTTGTTTGTGCCCCTGGATTGTATACGGGGATCGACGTGATCTCACCTGTAGGGCATAAACTTCATTTTCATCATTTTTTTATTATTTTTTTTCCCGCGATGCTCTATCATTTCAGCTTTTTATATCGCGAAGGTCGCGATTGCCCAATCATTTCGGCTATTTTTCGTGGTGCCCAATTATTTCGGCTAATTGTTTTATTTTTACTCACTTCTTTTTATTGCGAGTTGCCGAATCATTTCGGCTATTTGTTTTATTTTTACTCGTTGCTTTTTATTGCGAGTTGCCCAATCATTTCGGCTATTTCGCATGCATATATATTTTTTACTTGCTGATTTTGTTGCAAGTTGCCCCATCATTTCGGCTATTTCGTATGCATGTGTGGCTTGCTAGATTTTCGATGCAAGCTTGGGATTAGGCACCGATTCCGGCATCAGCGCCGCTCTAACTGGGAGATTGCCATGAGCGAATCATCATTTGCCTCTGTCGATATCGAGCAAAGATGGCTTAGCGAACAGGGTTAGGATCCTGTCGACTAAGGCTTTTGACTTCATGAGCCGTAAGGGTCACACAAAGGTACTTCTCCCTACAAGTCATGAGGATCTCGTAAGTGTGTTTTCTCCTTAGGAATCGTGGGGACTCCTAAGTGTATGGCTTCTTATAAGTCGTCAGGATCTTATAAGAGTGCTTTCTCCTTATAAGTCGAGAGGACTCACAAGAGCTGTTCACCGTATAGACATATCCCTAGTCACGGATGGGACTTTGTGAGGGAAACGTTTATTCGCACCCGTGGATTGTATACAAGGGTCAGTATTGAGCCGCTTGTAGGGCAGTATCGAAGGTTGTGGGGGTTGCTTAAGAACAGGTTCAGGTCTCTATAACTTAAGACTTTCAAATCTTATAAGCCATGAGGGTCTCATAAGAGGATTCTCCTTACGAGTCGTGAGGATCTCGCAAGTGTAATTTCTCCTTAGGAATCGTGAGGATTCCTAAGTATGTTGCTCCCTTGTGAGTCGTAAGGATCTCACGCAGGTGGTTTCTCCTCCCAAGATCGAGAGGACCTTGCAAGTGTCCTTTAACGAGGTTGCGCCCTTTCGGGTTTTCACAAAGACTCGCCGGTAGCCCTGTTGTTTTTACTCACGGAGCCCTCTCGGGTTTTCATCCGTGCCCATTTTTCTTATGAACATACCGTTTTTTTACGAGTCTGCGCCCTTTCGGGTTTTCACAAACACTCGCCGGTAGCCCTGCTGTTTTTACTCACGGAGCCCTTTCGGGTTTTCATCCGTGCCCATTTTTCTTATAGACATACCGTTTTTTTTTACGTCAGCCTGAAAATGCCGCGGGTTGGGAGTAGTTTAACGACGTTTCGGTCATTTGCAAGTTTTAGGACATTGCAGTCCGCCGTTGCCGCATTTGAGGCGAATTTCTAGTTTACGGACTTTTCGGTCCATGGGGCTTTCCCTATGAATGAGCATGATGCCCCCGGCATATCCATCTTTCTCGGAGCGTGTGGTTGTGGCGGGCTCACCTTTCAGTTTTCGGACAGTGCGAACTTGCCCTGTTGGTATTGGTCTTCAACCCAGTGTTTGAAGACGTAGCAGTTTTCGATCGGATATCCCAATACTTGGTGGTAAGGGCAATAATTAAAATTGTTGACATCATTCAGTTGTAGCTGGTGTTTCGGCTCCGGTAGAGTGATAAGCCTGTTGCGCACTGCTAGTTCGAATAGCCTCCTTGTTTCATCCCGGAGAAATAGTAAGGTCGTTTCAACTTTTCATAGAGGGGTTGCCGCTTGTTGCTTTGGCGAATAACCAGTCTAAGGCCACTCGATTGTTGTTGAGCGTTGGTGACGAAGGCCGTTTTTTCCTTCCTTTTATCCTTTTTGTTCGATCCCTTGTTTGCGGGTCCGAGATTCTTTCCGGGTAGCGTGCGATTGCACGGCTGAATGTTCTCGCAATTCCTCAATTCTTTCGTTTTAGAGATGGCTTCCTTGAAGAGAAGGGCGAGGGCTACTTTTTCGTCGGAATCGCTCCCGAAGGTGATAACTCACGGTCCCTCAGGATCAACCCTATGACAATTTTCGGCAATTCTTATACGCTCATCTGTCGCATTTTTCTGCTGTCTACGAGCTTCACGCTTTGTCCTGTTGAAGTGTTGCCTGTGAGCGACATACCCTTGCCACCAACACTTAAAGGAGTTGCTGTCCTCGGTAGGATGTGCGATCTTCTGATGATATAAGCAGAAATTAGGATGTACGTCCACTTCATCAAGATGTATACTACCAGGAGAATTTTCTCTGAAAGAGGGCAGCCTCATCCCCATCGATATGGCTTTAGCGAATCGTTTCCTTTTCTTGATCTTGCTTTCATTTGCGGTAGATGTACATTGATCTGGTGGGATTGTTTCGACCCTTTTGTCCAGTCGCCGGCGTTTGGCCTTTTCAAATATGGCCATCTCACGCTCCCGATCGGCTTTACTTTTTAGATGAATTTCACTCAGGAAGGCGTCGATCATTTCGTCTGACGGCCATAGAAGTTCTGGTTCAGGACCTTCCCCCCATCTCTCGGTGTAAGGGGCTTCTTTATCGTCTATCAACGAGTGAGAGATCACATGGCAGCTTGCCACATACTCCTCAGGTTCATCCGACGAGTCTTTGTCATCATTTCCATCCTCATGGACGTGGCTGAGGAACTCTTGGAGCGTGATAGGAGTCCGTGCCTTTTGATTGTACTCTTCTAGCGCATCGATCTGTTTCTGTAAGTCTGTGCGCTTGTCACCAGGCTTCACGAGCTTTTTGGATCTCTTCTTCTTCTTCTTTGAAGATTTTGACGGCTGGATGTGAGTGCTTGGGCCATCACCACCAATCTTTGGAGTTAGGCACGGCTTCAGCATCCCCTCGACGATCTGGGGTTCTAGCGGATTCTTCCACCTGATCGCCGGACATGTCTGGAGATCATTCAGCATCTTTTGGGTTTTGGCCGAAAGGGCCACCTCCCATGGGGCCTCTTCAACAAAAGAGCACGATGCCCCCGACGTGTCCACCTTTTTAGGAGCATGAGGCTGTGGCGGGTTCACCTTCCAGTTTTCGGATAACGCGATCTTGCCCTGTTGGTACTGTTCCTCGATCCATCCCTTAAAGACGAAGCAATTTTCGATTGGATGGCTTACCGCTTGGTGGTAAGGGCAGTAATTAGGATCGTTGACATCGCCTGGCTGCAACGGACGTTTTGGATCCGGCAGATTGATGAGTCTGGTGCGCACTGCCAACTCGAACAGTCTCCTCATTTTATCCTGGGGAAATGAGTAAGGACGTCCCAGTCTCTCCTCGAGAGATGGGCGTGGACGCACGTTGTTTTGGCGAACAACCGGCTTTGAGTTGCTCGGCTGTTGTTGAGTATTGGCGACGAAAGTTGCTTTTCCTTTCCCTTTTTCATTTCGAGAGTCCGTCTTTGGAGGAGATGATTTATGTCCCATTTGGTCCATTTGGGCCAACTTGTCAATCAAGTCCTGGAAAGTAGTTGGCTTGAAGAGCATCATGAACTGGGAGATGGCCGCTTGAGGGTCAAGAGTGCCCACGAACATGCCCACCGCCGGCACTTCTTCGATCCGCTGTTCGCATTTCGACCACAGATTCCGCCATCGGATAGCGTACTGGACCCACGTCTCGCCTAGCTTCACCCTGGCATTAATCAATGCCGTTATCGGGGTGCATTCACTAGCACTCGCGAATCGCTGGGTGAATAACAACTCCATTTCTGTAAACGTTTTGATGGAGTCGTCGGGAAGCTCCGAGTACCATTCAAAAGCTATGTCTGCTAAACTACCGACGAACTGGTGAAGTAGAAGTTTATCATCACCTCTAATATTGCCTCAAAGAGCCCTGAACTGAGCGACAAGTTGATGGGGATTGCCTGTCCCCTTATACACATGGAATTTGGGGATTGTGTAGCCCGGCGGGTACTTTATCTAATCATACCAGTCTAGATACGGTCGCCCAGTTTTAACGACTTGACCGGCCGCTTCCTTTTCCTGGTGAGCTCGTATTTGCTGAGCTATATAGTCATCCAATGCGGCCTTGGAAATGGTTTCCTCCTTGGCTGCTAAACAAGCCGGAAAGGGATTTGACATCTCCACTCGGTCATCTTCAACAATGATCGGAGGGTCTTCAGCTGGAGGATCCGGCTGTAACATCATCCTGACCATGTCTTGGAAGAGAAGCGCTATTCGTTTTATGTTGGAAACTTGTTCTGCTTCTTCTCTGTCCTTCTTTTCGAGGATTCTCCGAAGAAACTCGGCATTAGTTTCCTGCTCACGGTGCTGCTCTGATGACGCCTCCGGGCTTTCTTTTGGCCCGGTGAGTGTGGCCATTTGCGTCAGTATTTCTTGAACCTTCTGTTGCTGCTCCTGAACTTTTGTTACGGATCGGGTGAGCGGTCGGTGACCCGTCGAAGCGCGGCTATCCACTTTCCCGGATGCCATATAGACAGTGTGCACCACCATGCCCCCAGACTTGGGGCGTTTAGATTCAGTGTCTTTGCGATTTGCCAAAGACGCAGGGATCTTCTCCGACCTCCTTCTTTTGTGGGCGGTCGAAGTTGAGGGGGCCGTTGTAGTGGGCACCCAAGTAGCCGTCGCTTTTTGTGGCTTGACAAAATAGTCCTTCTCCTGTTGAACCTTCATCTTTTTCTGTCGGCGGAGATAGTCTTGATCCATCATGGAATCTTGGACTTGACGCCAGACCTTGTAAATTTTAGAGGACAGCCGTTGAGGGGGCTGCTCCAGCTTCACCTTTGGGGCATTCTCCACAGGTGGAGGAGATCTTTTCAATACGGCAGTTGGCGAGTTTTTGCGCACCCTCCTTAGCGGTTAAAAAATATTCCCGGTTGGAACAGCAGCATTGATTTCCACCATAGGAGCTGGTGGAATTAGTCCAGAAGGGGAGTTGCCCCCAGTCTTCTTTACTCGGCGCCAGTGACGACGGCGAGCATGTCGTGCGGATGGGATTTCCTCAGCCATAAGGGTGACTCCCTCATGCCCCCTGTGTTGGTCAGCAGTTGTCGTTGTCAGCCTATTGAAGATTGATGTCCGCTGAGTGGGGATGGCCAACCTATCGAAGGCAGATTTCCGAGTAGGGGAAGCAACCTTGATGATTTCGCCAGGAATAGGAGCTGAAATAGTCGGTCTTGTGAAGACTGACCCTTTTGCAGGAGAAACCGCCTTGATGACTTCGGGAGCAGGGATGGCTATCCTTCTTGGTATAACCCTTTCTGGTATCGCGGGCTTCTTCATGGGCCCAACTGAGCTTTGGCCTAGTCTGGCGAAGACCGAGGCGCTGGAGCTGAACGACCCGTTGAGAGAGGCCGCAGTAGTAGCAAGCCAACCAATGACCGACTTCTTGGAAGCTTCTGGTGTTGGTATAGGGGCGTTGAAGCTCATGGGTGGGAGCATGGTCCCGAAGAATAGTCCAGTGGTGGCTTGAGTTACCTGCTCCACTGGTATATTGAAAAGGGACGCCGCTTGGGGCCCGTAAGTCACTCCTCTAGCAAGTACAGAGTGAGAGTGGCAGTTGCAGGTAGTGCAGTTTGAAGCCATTGATTTTCAGTTTTCTGTACGGAGCAAGACACCAAATCTAAGTACCTCGAATCCACAGGCAACCATAGCAAACCGCGATTCGTTCGCGAACACGACACAAGAAGTGTGGAGTAGAAAGAGGAAAAGGTCCCACCGGGCGTGCCAGAATCTGTTCCCCTCCGAAAGACGGCGCAAGACAGACGTCTTGCCTGAAATTCGGGGCAGATGCTAATTGGTGCTATCCGTCCACCTCTCCGAAGATGCCAAGTTGATTTATGGCACCGTATATCGGAGGTCTAAACGGATGCGGCCGATGTAGCAGACTTCATCAGATTCCCCCTCGCTTGAGGGGTTTTTGATTGTAGGGACGCTCTTCCTTGCGGGTGCAAGTCCCTGCAGTTAATTACGCTACCGCATTACGGTAACAACTTTCTCCTTCTCCAGATGGTCACTTCGTGTCGTGGGTGTCTGTTTTGTTTTTGGTTGCCCGTGGATTGTATACGGAGACTAATTTATGTCGTCGCCCGTAGGACGTGGATTAGTCCAAATCCATATTTTCTTAGATTTGGGTTTGGGGGTTTAGGTTTAAGGATACGTTAGCCTCATTTGAGACTAATCAACTTAAACGTTTGTTAAGGATACGTTAGTCTCATTTCAGACTAAGATCAACTTAACCGTTTGTTAAAGATACGTTAGTCTCATTTCAGACTAAGATCAACTTAACGGGATAGTTTAGATCCAACAAAAGAGCATTTGGGCTCTATTGTTTAGTTTAGGGATATTGCGGTCGATTACCAGTTTAAGGACATGGTAGTCCATCATAGTCTGTGGAATATATGGCTGTCGGGACCCATCACCTCTCTGAAGACGTTGAAGGATTACAATAACAAATATCAGAGGAGTTCAGAGATGTACCCTGGAACCAATGTGGATTAAGTGATCTGTAGCCCAATTTGGAGAATAAGATCAATTAATTAGGTTATGAACACACTGGCTCAGTTGAGTCTGAATTGAGGACTTACGGCCAATTTGGGCTAAGTCCACTTAAGTTTGAAATACTGACCCTTTGGTTGGACCATTAGACATTTGTCTGGGTTTCAGCCCATATTATTTAGCGATGCTAAACAAGAGTTTGAGGGCTTTGGCAACATGTTGTCTTTGAGTGAGCAGTGAACATTATGGCTCTGAATTTTACTCAATTTCGAGTGGGTGGTTTTTGCCTCTGAAAGATTAACAAGTCTGGTTAAGAATAGTGTTAAACACTAGAGAAAACAGTGTTAAACACTGGAAACATATCCTCCAAATTAGTATTAAACACTAAAAGATAATCAGTGTTAAACACTGGAAATATAACTCTCAATTTAGCATAAAATACTAAAAGGAAATCAGTGTTAAACCCTAGGAATATAGAATCCCAAATTAGTGTTAAACACTAGAAGTAACAGTGTTGGACACTGGAAACAAGGTTCTGGAATTAGTGTTAAACACTAAAAGATAATCAGTGTTAAACACTAGGAATAAAGCTCACGAATTAGTGTTTAAACACTAAATAGGAATGGGTCACGTGGGGCCACGTGAGGGCGCCCAGAGGTGGGACCGGATCCCTTTTACTTCGTTATGCAAACGAGTGTTAAACACTTTTACATTTTTATTCTGGAGTATTACGTGTTGGCACGTGATGAGGATTTATGCTCAGGCTGTTAAAGCATCCGCCAAGGGGTCACGTGGGAACACGTGAGAGCGCCCAAGGCCTTATATTTCCTTTGTTTTTTCTTTCTGTGTTTTGTAGGTCATGTGGGAGCACGTGAGGCGTTGCCTCAGAGCTCTTTCTTCTTTATTTCTGTGAATCTTTACATGGGTCACGTGGGGACATGTGATAGAGATCTTTTGAGTTCTATGTTATTTTTAAGAATTAAATTCTCTGTAGGGTTGAACCCTAATTATGATTTTGGAGGAATTAAACTCCTATTATGAAAGAATTAAATTCTTATATAAGGTTAAACCCTAATCTCTTTTTAGGAGGAATTAAATTCCTATGAATTCGAGAGAATTAAATTCTCAATTAGGGTTGAACCCTAGTTTTGTCCATCTTGAAGGAATTAAATTCCTATAAGTTTTAAGAGAATTAAATTCTCAATTAACGTTAAACCCTAGTTTTGTTTTGGGGGAATTAAATTCTCTAAACTCAATTCCCCCTCTATGTTTTGGATCTGCATGGCAGGATCTCAACCCGATGAGAATTAAATTCTCATCCTATAGGGAGATGTGCTCTGTGCAGATCTTCAACCAGAAGAAGAACTAAGTTCCTTCCAAAAGGGTTAAACTCTTTGATTTTTGAGAATTAAATTCTCTTTTTCTGAAGTTTTGATCCCCTTTCTTTTTCTCACCTAGGGTTTTCTTTCTGAATTTTCAAGATGCTAAAATTCTCTCCAAAGTTTTCTCTCCAAAGTTTTCTCTCCAAAATTCTATCTCTCTTCTCTTTTAATTCTCCCTTCTCGACTCCTATTTATAGGAGGAGGAAAAGAATCAGTTTGTTTAGTAAATCTCTCATTGAAAAATTTGATTTGTTTTCATCATTAATCTGAGCCTTTAGATTACTAGGTGAATTTTATTCACCGTTGGATGTTTTAATCCAAAGATATTCTATTTGTTATTTCGGTGAGATTTAGGGGAAATCTTTCCTTGTCCATGATTTTTCCATAAATTGGTGACATTAATCACCCTTGGATTCTTAATCTAACAGTTCTTCTTAATTCTTCTCTATTTTGGAAAGATTTAAATGATCTTTTTAGAATTTAATTCTATTAAACCGTGAGGCTTTTAAAGCCAGTCACGTGTTGACACGGGACCTTTGGTCGCGTGTGAGCACGTGACCCCGGTCGCCTGTGAGCACGTGACCCCCCGAATAGACTCCTCTTCTATGCTCTGTTTTGTGCCGCTGCTTTAACCATCACGTGCCAACACGTGACCATTGGTCACGTGTGAGCTCGTGATGCCTCTTTTTGAAGTTTTTTCTTGATTTTTTAATCAGGAAACTATGATCACCAAGATCACTATTTTAAGGAACTGGGATCATGTTCTTAAAGAACTAAGTTCTTGATTTGAAGGAACTAAGTTCCTGAAGTATTATGAACTCCATATTCTCCATGTTCTTTTATCCATATTTTTTTGTTCATGTTTTCGGAGAGGTTAAAGCTCTGTTAATGGTATTTGACTATTAATGATCATCAAGATCACTATTTTGAGGATCTTGGATCGGGTTTTTAAAGAACTAAATTCTTGATTTGAAGGAACTAAGTTCCTGGAGTATTATGGACTCCATCTTCTTTCTGTTTAAATTTGTTCTTCCCTGAATCTTTGATTCTCAAGAACAAGATTTTCCCGATGAGAATTAAATTCTCAACTTGTGGAAGACTTGTCTTATGGATTTCAGATCCAGAGAAGGAACTAAGTTTTTTTAAAAAGGTTAAACCCTTAAATGTAATATGATAAGTAAAGAAGATATTTTGATATCTTCTTTTTTCTTTACCTAGGGTTTTGAGGAGGAAGATTTTCTTCTTTGAGAATTAAATTCTCTGTTCTCTTTTTTGTTGAAGCTTTTTGAGAGCCTTCTGTATTTTTTACAGAAGCTTATGGGGGATCTCTCTTCTTTTAGATTTAATCTCCTTACTCATATTTATAGGAGAAGAGAAAAAATAAATTTGTTAAGAAAATCTCTCATTGAGAGATCATGATTGATTTCATAATCAATCAAAAATGATCTTTTAGATCAATTAGTGAATTTTATTCACCGTTGGATTTTTAATCCAAAAGCTCTCAATTTAACAGAGAAGATTTTTTTTTTGTTTAACAAGATTAGGAAAAAAATTTCTAAGATAGAATTTTATTCTATCATATGAATATCTTATTAGTTTAACAATATCAGAATTTTATTCTATCATATGAATATCTTGTTAGTTTAACAAGATTAGGAAATATTTTCCTAAAATAGAATTTTATTCTAACATATGAATATCTTGTTAGTTTAACAAGATTAGAATTTTATTCTATCATGTAAATATATTGTTAGTTTAACAAGATTAAGAAATATTTTCCTAAAATAGAATTTTATTCTATCATATGAATATCTTGTTAGTTTAACAAAATTAGGAAATATTTTCCTAACCATAAAATTTAATTCTGTTTAACAGAGAAGATCTCTCTTATTTTAGGAAGATCGGGGAAATATTTTCCATATAGAATTTAATTCTATTAGATAGTTTAATTTTATCACAATTGGATTTTAAATCCAAGATTCTCTGTCAGAGAAAAATCTTTCCATATTAGAAAAATCAGAAAAAATATTTCCCAAAAATAGAATTTAATTCTATATAAAATTCAATTCTATTTAAATATCGGAGCTCACATGCTTTGCATGTGAGCGCTGCCAAAAGAATGCGGTAAGGGAACTCTCGTCTTTAACACGTGACCCCTATCATGTGAGCGCCGCCAAAAGAATGCGGCAATGGAACTCACGTGTTTAAAACGTGACCCCTAGTGTGGGTTTTAGCCTGTTTATTTTCAGCGCTCATATGCTTTGCATATGAGCGCTCACGTGTTTAACATGTGAGGCCTGTTTGGCTTTTGGTTATTTATGCAAAGCATATGAGCGCTCACGTGTTTAACACAAGAGGCCTGTTTGCCCTTTTTACTATTTGCTTTCAGCGCTTATATGCTTTGCATATAAGCGCTTACGTGTTTAACACGTGATGCCAAACCATGGGAATTTTTTTCCTCTTTCTTCTCTTCCCCTTTTTTTATAAGGGAACAAATAGCTCTTAGCCAAAAAATTTGGCGAAAACATGAACTATTCAGCAACAAGACTCGTACCAAGCGAATGGTCGAGTCAGGATAAATTTAGATTTTTCTTCTAAGTAAAACACTTTTACTGGGACGAATCCTACCTATTCAAGTATTGTCCAGGCAAAATCATTCGCCGGTATGTCCCTAATAATGATTTCAAGAGTGTGTTGTCGTTTTGCTACGATTATGCATGTGGCGGGCATTTTGGCCTAAGAAAAACAGCTGAGAAAGTCTTGCAGTGTGGATTTTACTGGCCAAAACTTTTCAAAGATGCACATGATTACTGCAAAACTTGCTCCTAGTGCCAACATTTGGGCCGGATCTTCAGGACAAATGCAATACCGCTCCAACCAATTCTGGTTGTTGAGATGTTTGACGTTTGGGGGATAGACTTCATGGACCCATTTCCCAACTCTTTCAGGAACCTGTACATTCTTTTAGCTATTGATTATATCTCTAAATGGATCGAGGCGGTGTCCAGCCGGATGAACGACAACAAGGTTGTTGTTAGATTCCTGAAAGAAAACATCTTTTTCCGGTTTGGGCACCCTCGCGCTATCATTAGTGACAATGGGCCACATTTCTGCAATGGATCTTTTGAGGTCTTAACGTGGAAATACGCGATTAATCACAAACTATCCATGTCCTACCACCCCCAAACAATTTGGCAAGCCGAAGTTTCTAATTGGCAAATCAAGCAGATATTGGAGAAAACGGTTTCCAAGAACCGTAAAGATTGGTCTTTGAAATTGACTATACCCTTTGGGCATTCCAAACTGCGTACAAGATTGATCTTAGCATATCTCCCTATCGGCTTGTATATGGAAAGGCTTGGTACCTCCCTGTTGAAATCAAGCATCGCGCATTTTGGGCGATCAAAGAGATGAACTTCAACCTTGACTATGCGGGCAGCTATCGGAAGCTGCAAATTAACGAATTGAATGAGCTTCGGGATGAGACTTATGAAAACACGGTTTTAATAAAAAAAAACCGTATGAAGGTGTTTCATGATAAACACCTTATACGGAAAACTTTCACTCCTGGTCAGTAGGTACTTTTTTATGACACCAGACTCCACTTTCATCCTGATAAGCTCAGATCTCGCTGGACGGGACCTTTTCTTGTGCGTTGTGTATACCCACACGGCAGGGTGGATTTGGAGAATCCGAAAGACAATTTATTATTCAAGATGAACGAACACAGAGTAAAACCGTTTCTCAACGCAGAACCATCGGAGGAGCTCCTGCTATTGCAGGAGCCAGTTTATATTGCCTGATCTTTCTCCGTTTACTACCAAACTTCGGTTATCCAGCCAAAAACAGTGGAAACACCGTTTCAAATAAATTTGGGGGTATGTACATACCATCTTGTATATGTGTGTGTCTGTGTGTGGAAATTCTTATCCAGTGTGTATCCATTTTTTGTTCTTCTGATGAGCATCCCTGTCTTATAAATGCTCGGTTTTGTGTGTTGGGATATTTCTTGCCTGGTGAAATTCCCTTTTGAAAAAACAAAAAAAAACGATTTGATAAAAAATATTTAAAAACAAAAAAAATAAGAGTTTTTTTTGTTGTAAATATATAAAATAAAAAAATATATATTGAAAAAATACCAAGTTTTGAGGGGTTTTAGTGTAAAAGAGATCACCTTTTAACCACCTTTTGACTTCCCTTTTTAAAACCCCTTTTCTCTTCTGTTTTTCTCAACTCGCGACTTCCTCTCCTGTCACGACTCAGAATTGGCACGTGACCGGCACTTGAATCATGTGAAATATATAGGACCCCATCGTAACCCAAGCAAACCGAAAGCCCTGAAATCTAAACCTTTTTAGGAAAATAATGGAGGTGAAGTTTCGAAATAAAGGTAAAATTAAATCAAGTTCTTTCCTTCAAAGTATATAAGTAAGCTTCATTTAAAATATAAGGGGATTCATATACTAAAGTTTGAAAACGTTTTCGTCATTTGAAATTTGGGCAGCACCTCATTTGTAAATTTTGATAAAAATAAGTACATAATCAATAATAATATGGCATCCCCAAGCGAGAGCTAGCTCTTCGCCAATTGGAAGAATCACAACTATGCAATATGAATATACGATGCCCAAGGCAAAGATCAAACACAGAAAAGAAAATAAAGAAAACCAAAGTATCATCAAATCCAAAATAAAGAATAATACAAATTTCTCACTCTAAGTCTGAAGGAATATAAAAGTCTCTGGTTTCTAAGTCTACCAAATATATAGTCTGGCTGATGGAGTTTTTAATTAGATACAAATGAATAATAAATGTATACAATGGCGGTTACAATCTGAGGAGTAACCACCTAAAAATGCAAATCACCCAGAAGAAAAGATGTGTCAGAAAGTCGCTACTGATCCTGCAAGAAAACTATGGCACAATGGGGGTGAGTTGCCAACTCGTGAGTAGAAGACATCAGGAGGTAGAAATCGAATGTATGACGATCACCTAGGTCATATAATAATAATATAATACCGTGTGGTAACGAGGGTGATCGTGTATATATAAGTATAATAATAATAATAATATCGTGCCTGTGTCAATATATGGTACCATGTCATCTGTGTCATATATATGTATATATATGTATCATCCAACGTGCGTCTATGAACGACACATCAATTCATCATAAAACGTGAGTGCCCATCATTGACACTCGAAATTATCATAAAACCCATGTCCAGCATCGACACATAAATCCTCATATCTTAGGCGCCATCTTATCAGATCGGCCCTCATATCCATCTGTCTCATATCACTCTGGTCAGTATCCTCTGGGTATCTGCCGAGTCCTGTACTGTCACCGGTAGGTAGTGTTCCCCTACCAGGCTCAACGGCTTTCTATACGATCATCTTGCCCCGAAGTACCGTACCGGGTCTACCATGTACCTGTAGACGGTGACTTCTCACTTCTCGAATCGGGTAATCATCATAGCTCAGCACCGAGAAAACTCATGGTGGATGTCGAAATATCATATCAAGAAAAACCGCATTTTTAAAACAATCATAAGTTTTTAAAATGTATCTACGGTTTCTCAAATCCAGAAATATCATGAAAACAGAATCTCATAAGCATATAACAGTGATGAAATAATATGTACAGGCACAAAACAATACTGTAAAGTATAACAAGTGTGTTCATATGAGCGTGTCGTGTAACTAGGTAAGGAAGTGCAATATCTGAACTAGTATGTGTGGTACTGTGTACTAAACAATAACTAAAATTCTACAGGTTTTAAGGCAATACAGTGACATAGCGATTTCTAATGTGTACGTGGCATGGAAATTACCGATGATGTGTGTGTGAGCCGGCGAGTATGTGTACGTGCAACATGTGCATCATCGGTAATGGTGTGTGTGTCCTAGCTGACAAAGTCATATAAAGATAAGTACACGAAACATAGTATATATGTCGTAAATGAAAATAATACGAGCATATATAGAAATAAGAAATCGTAGTGCGAGCGTAAACAGAATAAAGAAAACGTAAACGAGAACAGTATAAAATGCGTAACTACGTATGAGCCATGCAGTTATAGTTTAAAATAGTACGAATCATTATTTTTGAAAATATGGGCTACGATATTTTTGCAAAAGATATCATTTGAAAATCCGTAGCATGCCTTGAAATTATCATTTAAAAGTGCATAACGGTCCGTTAGTTTTGAAAATAAGTATGGCTCTAAATATATCCTAATATCGACTTAAGTAATTTAAAAACAATATGTCTCGAGTCGATACGTACATAAGACAGCGATCCATCCTCATCATATTACGTACGGTATAATTTATCGTACGATATCATCAAATCAAATAGTACGGATCTATCGTCATGTACATCATATTACGTACGGTATAATCCATCGTACGATATCATCAAATCAAATAGTATGGATCTATCGTCACGTACATCATATCACGTACGATATAACCCATCGTACGATATCATCAATCAAGTAGTACGGATCAATCGTCCCGTACATTCATATCATCTCATCTCGTCATATATCATCATATGTCATATTATCTCGTATCGCATCAAGTATATATATTGCCTCATATCATCATATCATATCATATCGACTGGTTTCATCATATCGGATCATATTCTCATCATATCATATCATATTGTATATATATGTAGTTATATACTTTCATGAATAGATATAAATCATAGGCTAAGAACTAGTACTAGGAACATATCACTCTACTAATATACTATTGTCACATATAATATTCTAGAAACACTATTTGCTAAGTATTCATATCCCAAGTGCGTGTGTGTATATACACACACACCCTAATACTATAGTTGCGGGGTGCTATACGCTATCCACCTGACTTCTACCATAGATATACATCAACTTACCTGCAACGCCTCACTCTAGTCGATCTTGACGGATGCCTTGCCCTCCTTCGTCGTCCTGAGAGTCCACGCGCTTGTACCTACAATTAAAACATATTGTATCGCATAAACATCCAAATCGATAACTGATACGACAAGCAAAGGGCACATAGGTTGGAACCTATGGTCCGCTCATGCTGGAATAACAAAACAACCCCCGACGTTAACGTACGAATATCAAACGACCGAGTCAAAACTCAAGTATCAAAAACCAAGTTCCAAAAGTCAGAAAATATCGACAGAAAACAAGTAAAATGACTCCAGATTTTTCTAAGGTGAAATTAAACCTTTTTGCATATATGGTAGATCTAATTATCTAAAAAGTGAGCTACAAACCAAATTTCAGACCCTATCTCCAAAATTGGGCTGAAATTTGCAGCTAAAACGAATAAAACGGCATCCATAACTTGGGGGTTTGGGCTCGGGTTTCTAGGATGGCTTTCTATTAGTCTGCACATCTCACTACATCCGCTATTTAATTTTCAGAGTCCCCGAGCCATCCCTAATTCTAATTGATCGCCACAAGTTCAACAAAACCGATATCGAAAAATTCTAAACTCAAATTTGAAACTTCTAAGCTCATTTTGGTCAAGGATTCTCTCACTAATAGGGTTGTGGTCATTAACTAAACCTTAATTACATCACCACTACTCATAACATCCACAAAAGGTCATCCTAGAAATTTATAAGTTCAAAAAACATAACATATTTAACTCTAAACCAATATATGATATTAGGAAACTTTAAAACTAACCTCAAGGTGGAGTTATTATCTCATGGAGCAACACAAGAAAATTCCTAGTTGGCCAAAAGTGTTGAAAATTCAAAACTTGATCACTCCAAGATTCTTGTAATGAGGTGAGGAACATTTTTTATGAAGGTTTAGGGTGGTTTTGAGGGTGGTGCATGGTAGTAGAGGGTGGTGGAGGAGTTGAAGAAGAAGTTGAAGAAAACTGGAGAGGAGATGAAGAAGAAGAAAAACGGCGATGAAGAAGAATAAATGGTTACTAGAACCATCCCCCCTCTCTCATTCTCTCCCCTCATAACTCATGTCACCTCCATGCCCCCCTCTCATGTATTCTCCCTATTTTCTTTTCTATTTTATGTTGGCTATAATACCCTCAAGTCAATTATTGGATCGCGGGCACGTGATTGCAATGATTGAGGGAAGAGCTATACCGGTAGAAAAGTCTTACTCGAGATGATAGTATGCTATCTGGTTTATCTTTATCATCGTGTACATGTTTCATGTGACATTACAGATCACTATTACATGTTGATAGAGCCCATAGGATTCTTGCTTGACTACCAGCAGTATGATGGCGATCATATACGTGAGAGTTGGATGGTCTATAAGCACATCCTTAAAGTGTCCCTAGTCGTGAGAGTTTCGAGACTGGGTATCGAGACTCCAAAAGTAGACTAGTGTATACGGATTGAGACCCCGACGAGGGGCGGTGGCCGGTCTCACAAGCCATTGGTGTCAGTTGGTTCACCTAAGATGTATACAGGTGCTCATTTTGCTATGAGTACACCGGACAGACTTGCCGGGGAAATGCTAGTTAGTATTATACCTATTGTCAGATAGCAGTTCCCTGGTGACATGTGTACAGGTTAGTCTATCGACCTGAGATCGTCATTTGTTTCGTGTAAGTTCCCACTGTGCTTTGATTACTACCCTACCACGGCTCAAAGGAGTCATGCAAACAGGTTTTAGTTAGATATAGTCCCGAGCCACATGGAGGCAGTGAGCGGATCGTCAGGAGATTCGTCTCTCCCGGTATTAGGGGTTGATGTCGCGTTGTGCATGGATGGCCATCAACAGAAATCCTCGGCCGGGGTAGACGATAAATACCGATTTAGGATCGGTAGTTTCTCAGTTGGTGATAGTTTTCATACCGATACTAAATGTCAAGTTATTAGGGGTCTGACTTTATCCACCCCCCTAGACTTGATATGCGATACTCATAGACGAACGGACCGGACTGTACGGATATTGTAACTGTCAGGCTCAGTAGGGTTTCAGGATGAGTTTGCTCATCGGCCTCCCTTTCGCTCAATAGCTAGGTAGCCGTTACGTACAGCTAATGCCACTGACGTGCTTGTGGTTAAACCCACTGCCAGCGTATTGACGAGTCTTTAAAGTCTCACACAGAGGGTTTTCCTGGTTCGGGCAAAACGTTGTAGAGGCCGTATGGTTTTATGGCAGGGTTCGATCATATTCGTGCACTTGTGCATGCATCATGATCAGACGGATAATACTAGTAGGCTTTGGTTTAAGCCGGATCCTAGTATTATATTGTTGGATTACTTTCGTCTCGTTGTATTTGTATTCTGTCGGAATATGGATGCAGGTATGTATATACGGATGAGGGGTATTCTTATAATTCGTTACGAGTTTACTTTTGAGGTTGTCATTTCTTTTTCTTATAATAAACATTTAGGGTTTTAAATGTTTATTTTGTGAGGAAATTGTGACTCATTTATTGGCAATAATTCATGGTGCATTCACTTGGTGACTCATGGTATTGGTTCTTGTGATAATTCATTGTGACATGGATGGTTTTGTTTTGAAAAGGATATTTGTGTGAGATATTCTTTGTGAGATGGAAGTTCTTTTCTTGTGAGGATTTTTCCTCAAGTGCTCACAACAATATCAAACACAAAACCCTTAGCAAAACAAAAACAAAAGAAAAAGGCAGAACACTTTCTTCACTTGTTTTTTTCTTCTGGCCAAAATTCTTGAGCTCACACTTTTCTTCACTTGGCTTCTTCTTCAACCTCCACCCATTCCCTCTCATAAGTTGAGAATCCTTGGGTGTTTTGAGACAAAATATTCACACACAATCTCTACTTCATCTTGGCTATCTAGGTTAGCAAACTAGATACCCGAGTTGCTTCACTTTTGAAGCGGGAGCCCGTATTACTAATTCTCGACGTGGATAGTCTTCGACGAGAGAGACCAGAGATCGAACTTGATTGAGGAAGCCGCAAGGAGCTTGAGACAGAGGTTGAAGACCGAAGGACATAGATCGATCGGTATAACCTCTCTAAACTTTTTTCATAGGAATAATATAGGGTTAATGGTACGATCCGTCGATTAGGGTTCCGTTAGCGCCGGTTTTTAAAAGTTTTTGTTCCGCGTTTGCCCACAGATTGATGACCGGGGCGCTGCCATAATCCTACATGGTATCAGAGCCAACCCATTAACCACATACTAGTTTGTTTAGACGATGTTAAAGTATCGAAACAGAAACAACTCCGAAACAATATCAACGATATTCCATTCTCTGTCAATTTTTTCCGAGTGTTCTAAATATATTTAAGCAACTGTAGAAGACTAATTAGGTGACTACTAAAACACTCCCTAAATACGAACCCATTCCACCCGTATTGGACCGGCTACATTGAGGAAAAATCCGGCATGGCCGGTTTTGTGAGGGTGTCTGGACTTGTAATTTTGGGTGTATGCTAGTCTCTAGAATATTGGTTCAGTGGTATTGCTAGTTTAGCCCAGTTTGGATATAGTTTTATATAGTTGTTTGGAGTTATTCGGGGTTATTTCGAAGTTAATAATTCTAACACTGTTTAAATTTTACAGTACTTGCATTACTATCTGAGACCGTGAATGTCATTAGAGCAGTACAACTTGTCTAATTGCTATAGTTCTTTTAAATGAGTTTGCGAACGTGACATTCACATTGATGTCCTGTGTTGTGCTGTGTTGTTGCGGAATCGTCATGGTGGATAGCTTGGGTGCAATGTTAGTACGGTTTAGTTTCATTTGTATATTTGATATCGCGGGGCAAGCGTCCGACATGTAGACTGCCGTCATTGCCTGTTTATATATTATTTGTTTGGGGCACGACCTGGTTGAGGTCGATGTCACCGTTGAACATATTTTTCTTTTCTGTACTAAGATTACCCCGCAATGGAATGCACGGATAACCGGGTTCTGGAGGGCAACGGGTCTGCATCTCATGGCGTTGAGAAGGAGAGGGCATCACTGTAGAATTGGCGGGCTATTCGCCGCACTCGTAGGGGTACAGGTTGACCCAAGGAGGGGTGCTCAAGTTACCGGATTCCGTGAAGTGCTGGATGGCCCATTCACTTTGATGAAGGGGGCTGCCTCGCTTCTAGTTTTGGCGGGTAACTTGTCGCGCTCGTAGGAGTCTAGGTTTTCATTGCACGGGCTATCCACACGACCAGGGAAACGTCGGGTTTCACTTACGGCTCAAAGAAAACTCGGGGCTCATAGATTATCTGTATTGTTCTGTAATACTTATTGCTTATCTGTGATGTTGTATTTATCACGCCTGGAGTGATTTTTATATATTGCTATATATATACTAGTAGATGTTTTATATGTTTTACACCCGCGCTAGTCCAGCCCCCGCTCTGTCGTTAGTTAAGTAACCTAACGGGTGATGACAGGGCCCAGTGGCGAATGCGGATGGTATATACATACATTATATTTTCGTTCTTTTGTGGTGTGATTAATTGATGGGACTGCGTTGATTCAGATCAAAGCAAGGAAAACAGACCTAATTGATGTTGTTGGAACAATTTTAAAAAGATGTTATTACAAGGATGTTTTCTTTTGTTTTGCACAACAATATTCGGTTATGAATATCCAGCACCTCATTCCACGAGAAAAGAGCCGAGATCCCCTCACCGGGAGTGACCTCTTGGGCAGAAGTTTGCGTCAGGGTAATAACTTCACTATAGTCGATTACTTTTTTGCTTTGCGTCAAGGTATTCAGTTGGAATATCTTGCACCTCATTCCACGAGAAAAGAGCCGAGATCCCTTCACCGGGAATGACCTCTTTAGCAAAGGTTTTCGCCACTATATATTTGTAAAAAGCTATCCGGTCCCTTCAACGATATCAAGTTCATTACGTTAAAGGTTTTTGGCCAAAAACCATTCGTAGCCTTCCGTCATTTCAGACGAGTAGCACTTAGTATTCATGCTATGTATGTTGGCCTTCGTCAAGGCATAGTATATGGTAGCTATTTGTTACTTTTCTGTTGCATAGATAGATGCGTTGGTTTGGGACAGTCGTACTACTATTTTGGCCTTCGTCAAGAATATGTACAGGTGGGTTCAAATTAACTTAGACAATGACGGGTAGAACTTGACATGTGACTTATGATATGTTGGCCTTCGTCAAGGTCATAAGAGCATGGGGTAAAAATCACATCGGGAGTTTCAAACATACAGGAAACTTGCCAGGCATGCACATACCTTCTGGAGTGTGATAACTTGAGTGGATTCCATCGGGTTATCATGCGATGATAGTTGGATCCCGATTCCCACTGATGAGTTGGTTTACTTCTCGGGTGATTTTAGATGATCCCAACTAATTCTTCTTTCAGGTTTGGAGGAGAATTTGAGGATACAGTGAGAGATCCTGATTAGATAAAATGATTGACCATTCTGATCTAGGTTAGAGTGCACGCTGAGTGTTTCTTTTCTCTCTCTTTGGCAGCGTCCATGACCCGACCTTAGACTATAACTCAGTAACCAAGTTAACCGGACCTTCCTAAAACACACTGGCTTTTACCCTTTGCTTTTTCTCCGGAATATTCCGTATCACTACGAAGATCCAGATTTATTGGATATGACCATCGTATAGTTACATACGAACTCGAAGAAACTTGTTTCAGATTCGAGAATGGTTTCCGGTTCTGGAGAAAATGAATAGGACTATTCAGTTGTCTTTTCCTTTTACCTTCTCTCAGGTTGTGAGGGCTCCTAAGATTAGGAGAGGGTACACCTATTACGCTTATTGGATAGTCTTCTTCCAAACCATAGGCAGGTGCCGATAGGTGGGGAAGGAAGAAAACCAATTAGCCTAAGTGTGTACAGAAGGAAATAAGTAAAGACAAATAAAGGGATTAGAAAGAGGGCAAAGTAAATTGCGACTGCTGTCATTCACGACAAAACCGCGTATATCATCGCCACTCCTACTTCACCTTTGCATTTCTCCAGAACACCCCGTATCACTACGAAAATCCACATTTATTGGATAATTCATCGTATAGTTATATACGAACTCGAAGGAACTTGTTCCAATTCGAGGATGGATTCTGGTTCAGGAGAAATAAAATAAGGTTTATTCAGTTGTCTTTTATCTTTAGCTTCTCTCAAGTTGCGAGTACTCCTACGATTAAGAGAGTACACCTATTACGCTTATTGGATAGTCTTCTTCTAAACCATAAGCTGGTGTCGAACGGTAGGGAAGGAAGAAAACCATTTGGCCTAAGGGTGGTGTACAGAAGGTAATGAGTAAAGACAAATAAAGGGATTTGGAGAGATGACAATGAAATATACGGTTACAGTTATGAATATGGATAATGGAAAAGGCATTACTAGGAATACCCGCTACCCCTTTTGAAACATTTTCATGTTTCAGTTTCACTATGCGTTGTTAATTGAAAACTGATTTCCCAATTAGATCCTTACTCCAGGGTATGTATTTACCAGGTTTGATTCTCACATCTGTATGGTTTTACAGATGATGAGTGGGAGAAAATTATTGGAAATTACGTAATTATATCCTCATTATATCGGAATTCGTTGTAACTGGTGATATTTGAGGAAATCACCTGGAGTTTTTCCTGACGGCAAATATTTGGTTTTTAAGATCCGTTGTTATGCACCAATTTCAAACTGATATATCTGTACGTTTATTTTATAAAGTGATATATAACTTTTTGAAATTATGTCCATGACATTTACCTATATCAGTTGATGATTCGGTAAGGAGCATTAAACAGCGGTGTAATTATTCTTAACCATAGTACAGTTTTCAACCTACGACACACAAGATTTGTGTTATTCAACTCAGGGGACTTATACAAAATATTATATGTTGTCCAGTGTCCATTAGGGCAGAGGGGTTGGTCCTCGTACTATATTCTGTTTACTTGTGACTTATCCAGTCTTATACAAGCGTTTCGTAGAAATACAAGGTCCAAGTTTTGAGAAGTTATGGGTACAAGAATAAAGTAGAGAACCATGTGTTGCGAGTATTAGGATTCTTCAAAGTGATCGAAGATGTAGATACTTGTGTCTGGTATTCAGTTAATAGTAATGGTTTTGAGAACTTGCTTCTCTTTCAGGTTACTCATATCTGGATGCACTCCTAAGTTGAGTAATGTTGATCGGCCTCTCTCTATTTAGTTGACATGAACTGGAGACGGCTGCATGATTTGAATCTGGTTCCAACTAAATCAGTGCCTCTGTTTCTATATTGTATATAGAATGGTCCATATCTTAACTATGTTGAGCTATATGGAGTTGTCCGGCTTATGCTTAAAACCAGACTCTGAATAACTCAAGGCAAGTTTCTGTAATGGAAGTTTGTGGGTTATCCCGGGCTATGACGAGGGTTAACTTTCTACCATCTGGAAGATCAATAGTGATATTGATCTTAACACGCCATAGTTTTAGCAAAATGGATTTTTTCAGAAAACAGTAGTGGGAGTATGGTAGAACTGGAAGTGATTCCAGAACCACAGACGATAACTGAAAATTTAAATTGACAACCCTAAATTTCCTGTACAACTTTCTGTACAAATTTTTCAAAAAATACAGAAAGAGGTATTTTTGCCTGAACACAAGATATAAGTTTGATTTGCTTTTTAATAGCAAGAAGGAGCATGTAGCTCATTGGTAATACCTTGCATTGCTGAACCAAGCCACCAGAGTTCAAATCACATACCCCATATTATTTTTAATATTGTTTTATTTTAAATTTTTAGAATACCAAGGGTTTACACGTGCAAAACTCACAAAAACCCCACTACACCCAAAAACCTAACTGGACCAGAGGGATAGTGAATCGACGGGGGACCCTCCGACCACCCGACTCTGCCAGGATCGGCCGAATCGGCCGACGACTCGGCCGACTCGGGCCGCCGCCACCGGCCGGACTCGGCCGGACCGCCGAGTCCCCAACATGAAAAAGTTGGCTTTTCACATTCCCTGCACATCTGTATACTTTAAATTCTTGGACCAGTACCAGAGACATTTTAAAACTCTAATTACTCCACTTTTAATACATTTTATCACATTTTTTTCATTTCAACCTTTCTCCTATCTAACCCTAGCCTTACCCTATAAATACAACCACTACACACACACCCCTCACTCTAAATTCTGAACAAAACTCTCAAGAAAATTCCTAGAAGCTTAGTGTACTTTTGGAGTAGCGAAGGGCGATGCTCCGGCAATTTTCCGACAACAACCCTAGGAGTTCCCGGCGACGAAACGATGCACAGGCGCCTCATCCCGTCTCCTCTTCCTCATCCCTAACTTCTAAACCCGTAAGTCCTACCTTTATCTTCTCTATTCTTTTTCTAAAAATACGAAATTCCAAAACCCGACTGAATCGAAGTTAATCTGATTTCCGATTCGGTTCTTTCTCAAAATCCAACATTTTCTTAAATACAATCACACAAAACCCTTACATGTTGACTATTAAACATTAATAAATATGTTGAACAAGTTTCATGACAATCTAATTTATTTTGTAACTTTTACCGTACTTTTTCACTAAAATACCATGTAGTTTCATTTTGACATTAAAACATCACAATCTTGCTGTACCTTTAAGTAGATCACGAGGTAATGACCTACCTTCTCACAACACTCATATGCAATATAGCACAATACCTTTCAGGAATATAGAATACGGGAAAACGAAACCTTTCAAATAAATACCATTTACTAATAAAACCGTTTTCTAAAAGATTAAGTGTTTTACAAATCTTTGCAAAGCGCCGCTATAATCCATTTTGGAAAACCCGACTGGGATGGTGCAGATTATCGCACATCCCTGAGCTTAGTAGTACGAGATGCAGACCTCCGCAAGGAGCATTCGGTCTCGAGAGATTTAAAATACCAAAATCTTAAGAAAATGAGAATTCTAGAAATATAATATATATTAAAATTTATTTTTATAAAAAATATATATACATATATAATATCAAAATATCTATTTTTGTTATAATATAAATATTCCAACTTTTCCAAATCACAAGAATCACTTACATTAAAATACCTTGAATTCCATACAAATGCAATATTACAATTTAATACCATATATTATGAAAATTAGGTTATTCTCACTAAAAATGTCACATGTATAAAATCTACATTTATTACAACACTAAAGACGATAATTAAACACTTGGGGTGTATTTTTAAAATCACACAAAAGTATTTTTACATAAAACCCCTCAATTTCTATAAATTACCCTAAGGACCCTAGTAAATATAGTTTTAAGCGGGACCAGTCTCTTGAGCCTCAGGGAGCCAGAGATATGGGTGTTTGCCTATCTAAGGTAGACAATTTAACAACGGTATTATCAATACGGTAATCGTCTTTGAAAAAGATACAAATCATGCCGCCCATGTGCAGCGATTACCGATAATATCAAAACAATCAGGAATTCAATTTACTTTTTTAATTGTCTGACTCAGACTGAGTCTCATTAATAATCTGACTTGAATATGATTCAAGTACAATTTACAATCTACAATTCAACATGAATCCATGAATACATATATTCAATATATTCAATCTGTATTGACTGAACCGAACCATGGATATACTTCCATTTACATGATTCTCTAATTACATCCATTTACTGATATCATAGTTTCGGCAATTCATCCATCTATACAATTCAAATTACAAGACAATACAATACAAAACAATACAAACAAGATATCGCGGGGTTTAAAGGGTAGATTGGTACGGAAGGTGTTAGAAGTGGCACGAGACAGCAACCATAAGACGTAATTACATCCACGCCGTTGTTCCGGGCTTTCTAACGGATCCTTGGACTTCCATTTGCCTTAGTTGTTGGGGTAAAAATTTACACCCCGGTTGACCAAGTCAAAATCAAAGTCAACCCCAAGACAAGTGGGCCCAAGCCCAGATCCAGTGGGCCCATGCCCGGGTCGAGCCCGAACATGAAGCGGCCGGCCTTCCCCCATGCCAAGATAAAAATTTTGTAATAAATAATTTTGTTGCATTTCTTTTATTTTATTTATGGATAAATGTAAGAAAAATAGGCATAAAGCCAAATTTTTGTAAAGCCCATGGCTTATGTGCAAAAAGAAATGGCACATGAGCCATGAAATAGGCAAAATGCCATTTTGTGAAGCCCAAGGGGCTATTTGTAAAGTGTATGGCCTATAAAGGCAAAGATAATGAAAATATCTCAACAACTTTTTCTCTCTCCAAAAAAAAGTTTCAGATCTGAGATCTTTCTTCCTTCTTCAAGGTTCCAAAACCTTCTTCTTTCTTTTGAATTAAATCAAGAGTTCTACTCTCCTTTTTTATAAAATAAATTAGTTTTTCACCACAAAACCCATCAAGGGGAACTCAGATCTTCCATTAGATCTCAAAAAGGAGTGATTTTTAAAATTCCATATCTCTTGATCTTCAAGATCCAGGAAGCAACAGGAGGAAGAAGAAGAACCACTTCCATTAAATCCAGAACACATTCAGGAGCCCGACTCCTCTCTGATTTCTCTTTGAGAAATCCTTTTCAGGCTAAAAGCCTCTTGTCCTCTCCAGCGCGCAGCGCAAGTGCGCAAAGCGTCCGCGTGCCGACACGTGGCGCGCGCGCTCGCTTGCGCACCTGCGCGCAACGCGCATTGCACAAAGCGCCCGCGTGCCGACACGTGGCGCGCGCGCAATACGCAAAGCGCCCGCGTGCCGACACGTGGCGCGCGCGCTTGCGCACCTGCTCGCTTGCGCAAGCGCGCCCGCGTGCCGACACGTGGCGCGCCTGCTTGCTTGCGCACCTGCGCGTAACGCGCATTGCGCAAGGCGCCCACGTGCCGACACGTGGCGCGCGCGCTTGCGCACCTGCGCGCAGCGCTCATGCGCAAGGCGCCCACATGCCGACACGTGGCGCGCTTGCGCCTGAGCGCACAGCACCTAAGCGCACAGCGCTCAGGGTGCTGTCCCCACGCATCCTTTGGATGTCTTTTTCCCTTTTTATATATATACATGTATATCTGTACATATGTATACATATTTACATACACACACACTCCACAATACTGTCCTCCTCAAAAATTTTTGGGTCGGGGCGCTGCCCCGCACCCCGCAAGGGGGCTGGTAGCCCCCTTGACCCCCAGCCCGCTATCCGGGTAGCGGGACCCCCGTAAAAACTCTGCGTGGCTCCCGATATACCCAAAACCCCCCTTTCAAAACAAAACACACGTACACTGCACATTGAGTTCGCATGACCAGTTTAACCCGTTAATCGGAGGTTCCCTCGCCCCAAAGGCGAGGGGTAATTAACGGCAGCTTAGTCCGCGGCTGCCGGAGATTCGGATCCCCACAATCAATAAACCCCGGCCTACCCTAGGCAGGGGGAATCTGTAGTACGCCTGACAAGCGCGTGCATATTCCCATCTCAATGGGATGACGAAAAACACCCTACAGACTCTGGCACGCCCGGTGGGACCCTATCTCTCCTCCCATATTTCGGGTTAAACATTCATGCGAACTCAATCAATATACATATCGATTGCCTATACTGAAATGATGTTATTTTTTTTCCATGCAGCAATCAACTTTCGACGACAATGTCTCCCCAGACGAATTCGGCTTCCAACGTGACCCCGATTCTGTACGTGGTCAAGATCAACGCTCGTGTGGTTCTCCCTGCGAGCCTCAGTCGACAGTGGGAGGAACCGCCCCGCCAATTTGGTTCTGTCATCATCTACCCTGCCGGGAGCGCTCATCTGGCGGAGATCCCAACGGAACAGGGGGCCAAGCCGGTCTCACGGGGCAAGAGGCCGAATGTCGTGATCGCCAAGGCACCACAACCGAAACTTAAGACTGTATCTAAACGATTCTCTGGTGCTCCAGCGGGGTGCAAGAACTCCGGTACAAAGGGCAACATCAAATGTTGCAGACGGGCTCAGGTGATGACTCCAAAAAATGCACAATTGAACGTATCTCCGAGGCCCTCCATCGCCCGGTCTGCGGCGTCTTCCCAAAGAGCCGAAGTCTGCCAGGTGCTTAGAACAGAAAAGTTAAGGCAGAAGCGGCTCAGGTATCGAGCCAACAAGAGGGTCAAGGCTTCGGCCAAATGGAATCGTATGAAGTTCCAAGTGCAGGGTTGCCCCGCGACGACGGCTGAGTCTGACGTGAGAATCAGCAATTCCTTCGAGCCTCTAAAGTGGGTTCAGAAAAATGCCATGACCGCCAGAATCAAGAAGACAGCGGTCCGAACAGTGCCACAAAGAGATGTATCCCGGCCCTAACAGAAAAAGTATGACACTGTCTCTTCAAGAGTCTATCAAGCACTCTGTGCCGCACGAAAGCAGCGGGGCAGACCCAGAAAAGAAGCGCCAGCACCATTCAAGAACCTGGTTAGGCCAGCCGCCTTCAATCGACTACCAGCTACCGAAGCAAGGGGTCAAGACAGCGATCCGTGAAATCAGCTTCCAATGATAGAAAGACGGTCGGGTATATCATCCATACGGTCTGTATGGCGGGCGGACGCCCCAGCGACAACCTTCGCAGCAAAAGCAAGGATGGGGCCACCACATCCCAAGCCCAATCTAGCCTGAATGTGGTCGCCGCCGCTCAAGAACAGCCGCCCCCGCTGGATGAAGAAAACCCTCTCGATGAGGATGATAGGCAGAAAGACCCCTCGGTCCATGAAGAGTCAAGCTCGGACAGCGAGGAGGAGCCGACTTTCCGCCCCAGGACTGCGGAGCAAGAGCTGCTTCAAGAGCTTCGAAAACAGCTCAGGAGCAAAGATAAAGAGATGGCCAAGCTCTATTCGAAGATTGACGACTTAACGAACGTGGTGATGCAGCTTACGGCTCAAATCGCTCGAGCGCCTCCCAACCAAGCACAAGCCACTACTAATCAGCCAGGTGATGACAATCCGAGGCAGCCAATGCCTGTTCCTTTGGGACCAAGACTGGTCGAGCCGCATGAAAGCCGGCCACATTCCGCTTCTGGGGACGCCTTGGCCACAGATAATACTATCCCGCTAACACAGGATCGGATAATGGATTTGGTCACCAGCAAGGTTAAAACATTGGTGGCCGAAGCTGAAGCTCAGAAAGAAATCGGTAGTAGCGGGCGGCCATATCCCGCGCAGTACGATCTGATTGAGTTCCCAAGCGGCTACGTCATTCCTAAGTTCGGAAGATTTGATGGAACGGGGAATGCAAACCAGCACGTCGCCCACTTCAAAGCATCGTGCGGAAATACAGGGGGCAATGACGCGCTCCTTCTTCGTCAGTTTGTCAACAGCCTGACCGGTGTCGCTTTCGACTGGTACACGAGCATACCAGACGGGTCTATCATTACCTTTGCCCAAATGGAGTCTCTGTTCCGGCAAAGGTTCATGAGCGTCAGTGATAAAATCTCCATTGCCGACCTTGTGAGGACCAAGCCGAGGAAGAATGAAAGCAACACTGACTTTATCGCCCGATGGCGTAATCTCACGGTCAAGTGCGAACCGCCGCTGGAGCAGGACCAGTCCATCAGCCTTCTCATTGGGAACCTCAGCAATTGGATGGTTCCATTCTTGTGTACAGCAGGCCTCAAGACATTTCAAGAGCTAACCAAGAAGGTCAAAATACTGGAACGCTCAAAGCAAGAGTCCCCGCCGGACTCTCAGAGAGACAAAACTTGGAAAAGCAAGCGGGACGATAGCCGTAGAAGCGGGAGTTCCAGCAGTACCAATGTCTTCAATGCGTCCGACAATGAAGAAAAGCGAAGGGCGGGTGAATCCAAAACTAACCGGTCTCGAAAGCCATTACTGGGAGGAGATGGGCCTTCCCTAGAGGAGAAGAAGAACAAGGTTTACTCTTTCAGAAGGGACAAGGTCCGCAAGATATTTAAAGATGCCTTGAACAACGGCCTCCAATTGCCGGAGTCGAAAAGACCCCAAGAAGCAAAAATGACCGACAATCCTCTGTATTGCCCGTACCACCGAGTAGTGAGCCATGCGATCGATGATTGCTATATCTTCAAAGATTGGGTTGAGAAGCAGTACAAGGCTGGAGAGATCGAACTGTCCAAAAGTGTGTTGGTGAACAATCAAGTTGCAACCACCAACTTTATACAGACAGAAATTGAAGCTTTCTGGGAGCAGACAGCCGAACCCGCTGCCCTGAGAACTGAAACGGACTCATCGCGGCCTCCGTGGAGTACGCACATATCTAATAAGACGAAGAAGATGATAAAGCTACTTCGGAAAGAACCCAGGATAGAATGGGAAGGGCAGAAGAAGCCTACCAGTCCAGCTGCCAATGCGGCTCCATCAGGCTCAAAATCCAAGAAGCTGAAGAAGAAGAAAAGTGCAGCTCGGCGCGAAAAAGAGTCTGCAGGGAGATCGACCATTCAAAAATATATCGATTCCCTCGAAGAATATGAACAAAAGGAAAGAACATTGATTCAATTGAAAGAGTTCTTCCCTGTACAAGCGGCTGAAATTCTGGAGGAGTTAGAAGAAGACTCCAATAAAGAGATCCCAGTAGTGACCTGCTACGCCATCCATCTTGGCAGCGACTCCGAGGATGATCTTTGTTTTCCGAAGAGGATGAGGAGCTCGCCACAACGACCAATCAAATCCAGCTCAGAAGCGGCAGGGCTCTACCGCCAAATCAGGGCAACGCCCCAAAAGGGAAGGAAAAACAAGTCACTAATGAAGAAGATGGCAGAGAACCGGCTGATGAAAACATAAGTCCTTCCTCGGTGGACTATAATGTCTTGGCGCATCTCCGGAAGCTTACGTCTCTCCTGAGCATCTACGACGCCTTGGTCCTATCTAAGGAGCTTAGAGATGTTCTCATCCACGCTCTACAAAACCCCGAGCGGTATCAGGCCCACTTTGCGGAAATTAATATGAAAGAAGCCCAGCACGCTTTGCATGCCGCCGCAGTCACATTTAAGTATGAAGACTTGGTACTGGGAACGGCTGAGCATAATCGGCCGCTTTACGTGACCGGGTACAGCGACGGAGATCGAATTAATCGCATATTGATTGATCCGGGGTCCTCAGTGAACATCATGAACTTGCGAACTCTGAAGAGTTTGTCAATGGACGTCCGACATCTGTCGAGGGAAAGGATTGTCATTCAAGGCTTCAACCAAAATTGCCAGCAAGTTCTGGGGTCCATAGCTCTGCCAATCAAATTCGGGAATCTGCAAACTGAAGCTAAGATATACGTGATCGACGCCGACACGTCTTATAAGATTCTCTTGGGGCGGCCATGGCTCCACGATTATGGCGTCATTCCGTCAACTCTCCATCAATGCATGAAGTATACTAAAAATGGCGAAGAAAGACGCATTGACGGAGACATCCAGTCGTTCGGTGTGCATGAAGTCCGATATGAAGATTATCGGTACTTTACGAACCACCAAAATGCTAAGCCACAACTGACTGAGGATAGAACGGCCCCAAGACTCAAAAGAAAATCTGCGCCGGCTATCACTTTCAAAAGCAAAAATACCCAAGTGTGCCCGCATTTCGGCAGCGACACTGATGAGTCCGATGCTGGAAGCCCGTCCTGCCGCCAAACTCGCCCTCATTTCGGCAGCGATACGGACGAATCTGTTACTGAAGGCCCATCTAGCAGCAAAGTCCGCCCTCATCTTGGCAGTGACACTGAAAAGTCAGAAGAAGAGGACCTGCCGTGCAATAGCTGTGCAGATCGGCCCCCCATGCAGCAAGCGAAACTACGAGAGACCTTCGAAGTCGCTGAAGGGTCCCTGGCTATCACAAGGGTGCCGGAACGGATGTGCAAAGAGCTTGACGCATTGTCAGTCTCTACCGTGGACCAGCTGAAAACTTTCTACGTGCCCGGGAGGAAAAATGAACAGAAGGGCATCCTGTTTTACAGGTCCAACCCCGTTGTGCACCCGGACGATCTTTCTGTCGCGTGCCTTCCCTATGAGAGAGGCATGAGAGCCGTCCTCAATCCCAGATACTATGCGCCCGAGATGCGGGAATACTTTAAGAAGTGCGGATGCCGGTTATATCAAACGGAGTCCGAAGCAAAGTTTTACGAAGGGCTATGGTATCTGCCCCAGGTCCGAGCACTCATCGATGGACGAATTCCAGATAGACGGGGCATAGGCTACATTCAACCTGATTCCAAAATGTGCTACATGATCCATGTTGGTGAGGCCAGCGAAAGATCAAATGGTGATGATGAGATAGCCGAGCCAGAAGAAGCTCCTTAAGAGCTCGAAGATGGTGGACAAGCAACCTTTGACGAGCTAACCGAGATTGACTTGGGAACGCCCGATAATCCAAGGCCGACCTACATCAGCTCGCTCTTGTCAGAGGAAATGAAAGCGCAAATAATTGCCCTGCTGCATGAGTTCGTCGACTGCTTCGCGTGGACATACAAAGAAATGCCTAGCCTTTCCCCTGAAGTGGCCGTACATAAGTTGGCTATATCTCCTGATGCTAAGCCAGTCAAACAAGCTCCTCGAAGAATGAGAAGGGAACTAGAAGAAAAGGTCATCGAGGAAACTAAGAAGCTCATCGATGCCGGCTTCATCAGGGAAGAGAAATATGCGGACTGGATCGCATGCATAGTCCCAGTGAAGAAGAAAAATGGGCAGATCCGAGTTTGTGTCGATTTCAGGGACCTCAATAAGGCATGTCCTAAAGACGACTTCCCGCTACCGGTCATGGAAATGATGGTCGATGACACCTCAAATTACGAGTTGTTCACCTTTATGGATGGCTCGTCTGGATACAATCAGATCAAGATGTCGCCTGAGGATGAGAAGCACACAGCATTTCGAACCCCGATCGGAATATACTGCTACAAAGTGATGCCGTTCGGACTAAAGAACGCAGGCGCTACATATCAAAGGGCAATGACTAATATCTTTGATGACCTAATCCATAAAGTCGTCGAATGCTATGTTGATGATCTGGTCGTCAAGACTAAAACCAGGGCCGATCATATCCAAGATCTTAGGGCCATTCTCACCAGACTGAGGGAATACGATCTGAAGATGAATCCTCTGAAGTGCGCTTTTGGCGTGTCATCGGGAAAATTCCTGGGCTTCATAGTCCGACATCGAGGGATCGAAGTTGACCCGTCGAAGATAAAGGCCATCTTGGAGATGCCCCCTCCGAAGAGTCTGACGCAGCTAAGATCTTTTCAAGGCAAGCTTGCTTATATACGGAGGTTTATCTCAAATTTATCAGGGAGATGTAAGCCCTTCTCAAAGCTCATGAAGAAAGGAGCTCCTTTTATCTGGGATGCCGAATGTCAAGCTGCGTTCGAAAGCATCAAAGAATACTTGTTGCACCCTCCAGTGCTGGCCGCTCCCATTCCAAATAAACCGCTGATTCTCTACACTGCCGCGCTGGACGAGTCACTCGGTGCGCTCCTTGCCCAGAATAACGAGGAAGGAAAAGAAAATGCCCTCTACTACCTCAGTCGAACTCTAGTCGGGGCGGAACACAACTACTCCCCAATCGAAAAGCAATGCCTGGCTCTGATATTTGCTGTGAAGAAGCTGAGGCACTATCTGCTCGCTCATCGGGTTATGCTGATCTCCAAGGTCGACCCGCTCAAACACTTGATGACCAAAGCAAGCCTAGCCGGCAGAATGGCAAGATGGGCTGTCATGCTACTTGAGTTTGACATAGTTTATACCCCTCAGAAAGCAGTAAAAGGGCAAGCTATTGCAGACTTTCTCGCCGCTCATCCCATACCAGAAGGGTCGCCGCTAAATTGTGAGTTACCCGATGAACAAGTGCTGCACCTCGAGGAAGATGAGCCATGTTGGGAGCTCTACTTCGATGGAGCCTCGTCAATAAGGACCTCCAGTAAATCAAGCATCCCGGAGATAAAAGCAGGGGTAGGATTGGTGTTCATCACACCATCAATGGGAACCCTACGGCGTTCTTTTGCTCTCACCGAGCCTCGGACAAACAATGAAGCTGAGTATGAAGCTCTGATAGCTGGTTTGGAGCTTGCCGTAGAAATGGAAATCTGATTCGGCTACGAGTCTACGGTGACTCCCAGCTTGTCATCAACCAAGTAAGCGGCGACTATAAGATATACAAACCCGAGATAGCTCGGTACAGAGGTCGAGTGGTGGAACTCATGAAACGGTTCACTCATATTGAACTAACGAGAGTCCCTAGAGCGTTGAACGGAAAGGCTGATGTACTCGCTCGCTTGGATAAGGAGCTGGCTGATCCTGACATGGACGAAATTCTGATCACAGTCAGGAGCCGGCAAATTCTACCCCCAATCTCTCTACGAGAAGAGGAAAGCACGGAACAGAAGAGCAGTCCTGCGGAAGAAGCTTCGATCATCCAAGACGAGCCCGATTGGAGAGAACCCTTCATAGAGTACCTCCGATACGACAAGCTGCCCGAAGAAAAATCTGCGAGGATTCAGCTGAAGAAAAGAGCTCTCCGATACGTGTTTGTAAACGACACGTTATACCGCAGGTCATATGACCAACTCTGGCTCAGGTGTCTGTCATTGGCCGAAGCCCAAAAGGTCATGAAAGATGTCCACTCGGGCGTTTGCGGTGCTCACCAGTCTGGCCCCAAGATGCGACTTCAAATCAAACGGCTTGGGTATTACTGGCCCACCATGATACGAGATTGCGGAGAGCATGCAAAGAAATATTATATCTGCCAAATTCACGGTGATTTTATTCATAAGCATCCCAATCCATTGCATCCTACGGTGGCATCGTGGCCTTTCGAAGTTTGGGGCACCGACATTGTTGGCCCAATTGATCCTCCGTCATCTAAAGGCCACCGGTTTATACTGGCCGCGACAGACTACTTCTCCAGATGGGCTGAAGCTGTCCCGCTAAAAGAAGTTAAGACAAAGGATATTCTGACATTCTTCCAGCATAATATTCTATACCGCTTCGGTATACCAAGAAGAATCATTTCTGACAACGGGCCTTCTTTCAAGAGCTTCAATGTCTCAAAATTCGCTACTCAGCACAAGATAGACTGGAGATATTCCTCCATCTATAATCCAAGAGCCAATGGGCTAGCCGAAGCCTTCAATAAGACTCTATGCAAGCTCCTGAGGAAAAATGCTTCAGCCAACAAGAGAGACTGGAATCTCAAGCTTCACGAGGCATTGTGGGCATATCGTACCACGCACCGTACTCCAACTCAGTCCACTCCATACTCATTGCTCTTCGGAGTGGAGGCGGTCCTCCCCCTCGAAGTCGAAGTTCCAAGCTTAAGAATGGCCGTTCAGCATGAGTTGACAGAAGAGGAAAACGTGCTCCTTCGACTTGAAGAACTCGATGCCCTCGAAGAAAAGAGGCTCGCGGCGCAGCAAAATCTGGAGCTATACCGAGCCCAAATGTCACGGGCCTATGACAAGATAACCCGTCTCCGCACTTTCAAGAAAGGTGAATTGGTGTTGGTCCTCAAAAGACCGATCATCCCTAATCGACATGCCAAGGGAAAATTCGAGCCGAACTGGGAAGGACCATACGTCATCGAGAAAGTGTTCGACGGAGGATCCTACCAACTAATAAGTGCCGAGGGAGAAAGGCCCATGCCACCCATCAATGGCCGATATCTCAAGAAATACTTCACGTGAATGCTCCAAGTCGCAGGCGAATTGAGCACATCAGCCCTACGGTCTGGATCGGACATCCTGCAAAACCGTATACAATCCACGGGCGTAAATGACCCCTATTTCTCCCAAATCCTGCCGGTGAGACTACTTTTAAAGTCCCACCAGCGGCAAAAAAAAAAAAAAAAAAAGGTATGTCCACAAGCAAAACGGGCACGGATGAAAACCCGAAAGGGCTCCGTGAGTAAAAACAGTAGGACTACCGGCGAGTCTGTGAAAACCCGAAAGGGCGCAAACTCGTGAAAAGAGATGAAATACACTCGCAAAGCCCTCTCGACCTTGCGAGGAGAAAACCCCTGCGTGAGATCCTTACGACTCACAAAGGAGCAACACACTTAGGAGTCCTCACGACTCTTAAGGAGAAAATACACCTGCGGGATCCTTACGACTCGTAGGGAGGAAATGCTTTTATGGGACCCTCACGGCCCATAAAATTGAAAAGCCTTAGGCGATAGGGATCTAAACCTGTCTCCTAAGCCATCGCTCCCCAATCCCCAAATGGCGAATGATGAGTCGCTCCTGGTACCATATTCCAGTGCAGCGATGCAGACGCCAACCAAATTCCAAATCCCATACCCCAACGGCGAATGATGAGTCGCTCCTGGTACCATATTCCAGTGCAGCGATGCAGACACCGACAAAGTCCCAAAATTTTTCCGGCCCTACGGTCTGGATCATACATCCTGCAAAACCGTATACAATCCACGGGCGTAAAACAATCCCAATTTCTCCCAAATCCTCTCAGGGCAAATGATGAGTTGCTCCTGGCATTATTCCAGTGCAGCAATGCAGATGCCAAACAAAAACCAAAATCCCAAAATCCTCTCAATGACAGATGATGATTCGCTCCTGGTACCATATTCCAGTATAGCGATGCTGATGTCAAACCTAAATCAAAATCAACAAGTCAACTTTCACTCCGACACCGCAAAAAGCGGAGCAAGTCAGAATCCAATCTCGACACCGCAAGAAGCGGAGCAAGTCAAGTCTACCCCTGACACTGCAAGAAGCAGAGCAAGTCAAATCAAGAACCGACCGTCCAAGTCGCTAAAAGGGCAGCATCGACCGTCCACGTCGCAAAAAGGGCAGAACCGACCGTCCACGTCGTTAAAAGGGCAGCACCGACCGTCCACGTCGCTAAAATGGCAGCACCGACCGTCCACGTCGCTAAAAGGGCAGCACCGACCGTCCAAGTCGCTAAAATGGCAGCACCGACCGTCCAAGTCGCTAAAAGGGCAGCACCGACCGTCCACGTCGCTAAAAGGGCAGCACCGACCGTCCAAGTCGCAAAAAGAACAGAACCGACCGTCCACGTCGCTAAAAGGGCAGCACCGACCGTCCAAGTCGCAAAAAGGGCAGAACCGACCGTCCACGTCGCTAAAAGGGCAGTACCGACCGTCCAAGTCGCAAAGAGGGCAGTATCGACCGTCCACGTCGCTAAAATGGCAGCATCGACCGTCCAAGTCGCAAAAAGGGCAGCATTGACCGTCCATGTCGTAAAAAGGGCAGCGCAGGATTCCTACAAAGCGGGAACCGAATCACTCCGGGCCAGGGAAACGTCTATCACGAACACTCCATCTCGGAGTCATGTCAAGCAACGACCGTCCATGTCGTAAAAAGGGCAGTGCCAGCTTCCCAAAAAGCGGGAACCAAATCAGGTCGCCTCCAAGTAAAAGAAGATCCATCAATTTCATGCACACGACCCACATATGTGGTGTGCATTTATTGATGGGGGGCAATTTGTTGGGGTAAAAATTTACACCCCGGTTGACCAAGTCAAAATCAAAGTCAACCCCAAGACAAGTGGGCCCAAGCCCAGATCCAGTGGGCCCATGCCCGGGTCGAGCCCGAACATGAAGCGGCCGGCCTTCCCCCATGCCAAGATAAAAATTTTGTAATAAATAATTTTGTTGCATTTCTTTTATTTTATTTATGGATAAATGTAAGAAAAATAGGCATAAAGCCAAATTTTTGTAAAGCCCATGGCTTATGTGCAAAAAGAAATGGTACATGAGCCATGAAATAGGCAAAATGCCATTTTGTGAAGCCCAAGGGGCTATTTGTAAAGTGTATGGCCTATAAAGGCAAAGATAATGAAAATATCTCAACAACTTTTTCTCTCTCCAAAAAAAAGTTTCAGATCTGAGATCTTTCTTCCTTCTTCAAGGTTCCAAAACCTTCTTCTTTCTTTTGAATTAAATCAAGAGTTCTACTCTTCTTTTTTATAAAATAAATTAGTTTTTCACCACAAAACCCATCAAGGGGAACTCAGATCTTCCATTAGATCTCAAAAAGGAGTGATTTTTAAAATTCCATATCTCTTGATCTTCAAGATCCAGCAAGCAACAGGAGGAAGAAGAAGAAGAACCACTTCCATTAAACCCAGAACACATTCAGGAGCCCGACTCCTCTCTGATTTCTCTTTGAGAAATCCTTTTCAGGCTAAAAGCCTCTTGTCCTCTCCAACGCACAGCGCAAGTGCGCAAAGCACCCGCGTGCCGACACGAGGCGCGCGCGCTTGCGCACCTACTCGCTTGCGCAAGTGCGCAAGCGCGCCCGCGTGCCGACACGTGGCGCGCGCGCTTGCTTGCGATACTCAGTTGGTGATAGTTTTCATACCGATACTAAATGTCAAGTTATTAGGGGTCTGACTTTATCCACCCCCCTAGACTTGATATGCGATACTCATAGACGAACGGACCGGACTGTACGGATATTGTAACTGTCAGGCTCAGTAGGGTTTCAGGATGAGTTTGCTCATCGGCATCCCTTTCGCTCAATAGCTAGGTAGCCGTTACGTACAGCTAATGCCACTGACGTGCTTGTGGTTAAACCCACTGCCAGCGTATTGATGAGTCTTTAAAGTCTCACACAGAGGGTTTTCCTGGTTCGGGCAAAACGTTGTAGAGGCCGTATGGTTTTATGGCAGGGTTCGATCATATTCGTGCACTTGTGCATGCATCATGATCAGACGGATAATACTAGTAGGCTTTGGTTTAAGCCGGATCCTAGTATTATATTGTTGGATTACTTTCGTCTCGTTGTATTTGTATTCTGTCGGAATACGGATGCAGGTATGTATATACGGATGAGGGGTATTCTTATAATTCGTTACGAGTTTACTTTTGAGGTTGTCATTTCTTTTTCTTATAATAAACATTTAGGGTTTTAAATGTTTATTTTGTGAGGAAATTGTGACTCATTTATGGGCAATAATTCATGGTGCATTCACTTGGTGACTCATGGTATTGGTTCTTGTGATAATTCATTGTGACATGGATGGTTTTGTTTTGAAAAGGATATTTGTGTGAGATATTCTTTGTGAGATGGAAGTTCTTTTCTTGTGAGGATTTTTCCTCAAGTGCTCACAACAATATCAAACACAAAACCCTTAGCAAAACAAAAACAAAAGAAAAAGGCAGAACACTTTCTTCACTTGTTTTTTTCTTTTGGCCAAAATTCTTGAGCTCACACTTTTCTTCACTTGGCTTCTTCTTCAACCTCCACCCATTCCCTCTCATAAGTTGAGAATCCTTGGGTATTTTGAGACAAAATATTCACACACAATCTCTACTTCATCTTGGCTATCTAGGTTAGCAAACTAGATACCCGAGTTGCTTCACTTTTGAAGCGGGAGCCCGTATTACTAATTCTCGACGTGGATAGTCTTCGACGAGAGAGACCAGAGATCGAACTTGATCGAGGAAGCCGCAAGGAGCTTGAGACAGAGGTTGAAGACCGAAGGACATAGATCGATCGGTATAACCTCTCTAAACTTTTTTCATAGGAATAATATAGGGTTAATGGTACGTTTATTTTATAAAGTGATATATAACTTTTTGAAATTATGTCCATGACATTTACCTATATCAGTTGATGATTCGGTAAGGAGCATTAAACAGCGGTGTAATTCTTCTTAACCATAGTACAGTTTTCAACCTACGACACACAAGATTTGTGTTATTCAACTCAGGGGACTTATACAAAATATTATATGTTGTCCAGTGTCCATTAGGGCAGAGGGGTTGGTCCTCGTACTATATTTTGTTTACTTATGAATTATCCAGTCTTATACAAGCGTTTCGTAGAAATACAAGGTCCAAGTTTTGAGAAGTTATGGGTACAAGAATAAAGTAGAGAACCATGTGTTGCGAGTATTAGGATTCTTCAAAGTGATCGAAGATGTAGATACTTGTGTCTGGTATTCAGTTAATAGTAATGGTTTTGAGAACTTGCTTCTCTTTCAGGTTACTCATATCTGGATGCACTCCTAAGTTGAGTAATGTTGATCGGCCTCTCTCTATTTAGTTGACATGAACTGGAGACGGCTGCATGATTTGAATCTGGTTCCAACTAAATCAGTGCCTCTGTTTCTATATTGTATATAGAATGGTCCATATCTTAACTATGTTGAGCTATATGGAGTTGTCCGGTTTATGCTTAAAACCAGACTCTGAATAACTCAAGGCACGTTTCTGTAATGGAAGTTTGTGGGTTATCTCGGGCTATGACGAGGGTTAACTTTCTACCATCTGGAAGATCAATAGTGATATTGATCTTAACACGCCATAGTTTTAGCAAAATGGATTTTTTCAGAAAACAGTAGTGGGAGTATGGTAGAACTGGAAGTGATTCCAGAACCACAGACGATTACTGAAAATTTAAATTGACAACCCTAAATTTCCTGTACAACTTTCTGTACAAATTTTTCAAAAAATACAGAAAGAGGTATTTTTGCCTGAGCACAAGATATAAGTTTGATTTGCTTTTTAATAGCAAGAAGGAGCATGTAGCTCATTGGTAATACCTTGCATTGCTGAACCAAGCCACCAGAGTTCAAATCACATACCCCACATTATTTTTAATATTGTTTTATTTTAAATTTTTAGAATACCAAGGGTTTACACGTGCATAACTCACAAAAACCCCACTACACCCAAAAACCTAACTGGACCAGAGGGATAGTGAATCGACGGGGGACCCTCCGACCACCCGACTCTGCCAGGATCGGCCGAATCGGCCGACGACTCGGCCGACTCGGGCCGCCGCCACCGGCCGGACTCGGCCGGACCGCCGAGTCCCCAACATGAAAAAGTTGGCTTTTCACATTCCCTGCACATCTGTATACTTTAAATTCTTGGACCAGTACCAGAGACATTTTAAAACTCTAATTACTCCACTTTTAATACATTTTATCACATTTTTTTCATTTCAACCTTTCTCCTATCTAACCCTAGCCTTACCCTATAAATACAACCACTACACACACACCCCTCACTCTAAATTCTGAACAAAACTCTCAAGAAAATTCCTAGAAGCTTAGTGTACTTTTGGAGTAGCGAAGGGCGATGCTCCGGCAATTTTCCGACAACAACCCTAGGAGTTCCCGGCGACGAAACGATGCACAGGCGCCTCATCCCGTCTCCTCTTCCTCATCCCTAACTTCTAAACCCGTAAGTCCTACCTTTATCTTCTCTATTCTTTTTCTAAAAATACGAAATTCCAAAACCCGACTGAATCGAAGTTAATCTGATTTCCGATTCGGTTCTTTCTCAAAATCCAACATTTTCTTAAATACAATCACACAAAACCCTTACATGTTGACTATTAAACATTAATAAATATGTTGAACAAGTTTCATGACAATCTAATTTATTTTGTAACTTTTACCGTACTTTTTCACTAAAATACCATGTAGTTTCATTTTGACATTAAAACATCACAATCTTGCTGTACCTTTAAGTAGATCACGAGGTAATGACCTACCTTCTTACAACACTCATATGCAATATAGCACAATACCTTTCGGGAATATAGAATACGGGAAAACGAAACCTTTCAAATAAATACCATTTACTAATAAAACCGTTTTCTAAAAGATTAAGTGTTTTACAAATCTTTGCAAAGCGCCGCTATAATCCATTTTGGAAAACCCGACTGGGATGGTGCAGATTATCGCACATCCCTGAGCTTAGTAGTACGAGATGCAGCCTCCGCAAGGAGCATTCGGTCTCGAGAGATTTAAAATACCAAAATCTTAAGAAAATGAGAATTCTAGAAATATAATATATATTAAAATTTATTTTTATAAAAAATATATATACATATATAATATCAAAATATCTATTTTTGTTATAATATAATATTTCAACTTTTCCAAATCACAAGAATCACTTACATTAAAATACCTTGAATTCCATACAAATGCAATATTACAATTTAATACCATATATTATGAAAATTAGGTTATTCTCACTAAAAATGTCACATGTATAAAATCTACATTTATTACAACACTAAAGACGATAATTAAACACTTGGGGTGTATTTTTAAAATCACACAAAAGTATTTTTACATAAAACCCCTCAATTTCTATAAATTACCCTAAGGACCCTAGTAAATATAGTTTTAAGCGGGACCAGTCTCTTGAGCCTCAGGGAGCCAGAGATATGGGTGTTTGCCTATCTAAGGTAGACAATTTAACAACGGTATTATCAATACGGTAATCGTCTTTGAAAAAGATACAAATCATGCCGCCCATGTGCAGCGATTACCGATAATATCAAAACAATCAGGAGTTCAATTTACTTTTTTAATTGTCTGACTCAGACTGAGTCTCATTAATAATCTGACTTGAATATGATTCAAGTACAATTTACAATCTACAATTCAACATGAATCCATGAATACATATATTCAATATATTCAATCTGTATTGACTGAACCGAACCATGGATATACTTCCATTTACATGATTCTCTAATTACATCCATTTACTGATATCATAGTTTCGGCAATTCATCCATCTATACAATTCAAATTACAAGACAATACAATACAAAACAATACAAACAAGATATCGCGGGGTTTAAAGGGTAGATTGGTACGGAAGGTGTTAGAAGTAGCACGAGACAGCAACCATAAGACGTAATTACATCCACGCCGTTGTTCCGGGCTTTCTAACGGATCCTTGGACTTCCATTTGCCTTAGTTGTTGGGGTAAAAATTTATACCCCGGTTGACCAAGTCAAAATCAAAGTCAACCCCAAGACAAGTGGGCCCAAGCCCAGATCCAGTGGGCCCATGCCCGGGTCGAGCCCGAACATGAAGCGGCCGGCCTTCCCCCATGCCAAGATAAAAATTTTGTAATAAATAATTTTGTTGCATTTCTTTTATTTTATTTATGGATAAATGTAAGAAAAATAGGCATAAAGCCAAATTTTTGTAAAGCCCATGGCTTATGTGCAAAAAGAAATGGCACATGAGCCATGAAATAGGCAAAATGCCATTTTGTGAAGCCCAAGGGGCTATTTGTAAAGTGTATGGCCTATAAAGGCAAAGATAATGAAAATATCTCAACAACTTTTTCTCTCTCCAAAAAAAAGTTTCAGATCTGAGATCTTTCTTCCTTCTTTAAGGTTCCAAAACCTTCTTCTTTCTTTTGAATTAAATCAAGAGTTCTACTCTCCTTTTTTATAAAATAAATTAGTTTTTCACCACAAAACCCATCAAGGGGAACTCAGATCTTCCATTAGATCTCAAAAAGGAGTGATTTTTAAAATTCCATATCTCTTGATCTTCAAGATCCAGGAAGCAACAGGAGGAAGAAGAAGAACCACTTTCATTAAATCCAGAACACATTCAGGAGCCCGACTCCTCTCTGATTTCTCTTTGAGAAATCTTTTTCAGGCTAAAAGCCTCTTGTCCTCTCCAGCGCGCAGCGCAAGTGCGCAAGGCGCCCGCGTGCCGACACGTGGCGAGCGCGCTCGCTTGCGTACCTGCGCGCTTGCGCAAGTGCGCAAAGCGCCCGCGTGCCGACACGTGGCGCGCGCGCTTGCGCAAGTGCGCAAAGCGCCCGCGTGCCGACACGTGGCGCGCTTGCTTGCGCACCTGCGCGCAACGCGCATTGCACAAAGCGCCCGCGTGCCGACACGTGGCGCGCGCGCAATACGCAAAGCGCCCGCGTGCCGACACGTGGCGCGCGCGCTTGCGCACCTGCTCGCTTGCGCAAGTGCGCAAGCGCGCCCGCGTGCCGACACGTGGCGCGCGCGCTTGCTTGCGCACCTGCGCGTAACGCGCATTGCGCAAGGCGCCCACGTGCCGACACGTGGCGCGCGCGCTTGCGCACCTGCGCGCAGCGCTCATGCGCAAGGCGCCCACATGCCGACACGTGGCGCGCTTGCGCCTGAGCGCACAGCACCTAAGCGCACAGCGCTCAGGGTGCTGTCCCCACGCATCCTTTGGATGTCTTTTCCCCTTTTTATATATATACATGTATATCTGTACATATGTATACATATTTACATACACACACACTCCACAATACTGTCCTCCTCAAAAAATTTTGGGCCGGGGCGCTGCCCCGCACCCCGCAAGGGGGCTGGTAGCCCCCTTGACCCCCAGCCCGCTATCCGGGTAGCGGGACCCCCGTAAAAACTCTGCGTGGCTCCCGATATACCCAAAACCCCCCTTTCAAAACAAAACACACGTACACTGCATATTGAGTTCGCATGACCAGTTTAACCCGTTAATCGGAGGTTCCCTCGCCCCAAAGGCGAGGGGTAATTAACGGCAGCTTAGTCCGCGGCTGCCGGAGATTCGGATCCCCACAATCAATAAACCCCGGCCTACCCTAGGCAGGGGGAATCTGTAGTACGCCTAACAAGCGCGCGCGTATTCCCATCTCAATGGGGTGACGAAAAACACCCTACATTAGTCTCTTGCATACTGAGACTCCTCTCGTATACACTGGCATCCTTCTGTACTAAATTATAAACAACAGCGTTAACACTAATACAATATAATACAACTTTAAAAACTATCTTCTCTTTCTGTCTATTCTATTTCTCCCTCATCTTTGGGACTTACCGAGCGATTTGTTCGCTGACGACATTCTCTTTCTTTCTTCTTTGAATGTCGTCAGGTGATTCGGACCTTCCAGAGATCGAGCCTACTAGTGAGGACTTGGACCAGCTTGCCTACGACCCTGAGCTCTAGTTTCATTGTACACATTTTTATTTTAGTACTTTTCATTCTTTTATGCCATTGTTTAGGCATTGCTTTCATTCGGTTGTATTTACTTTTCCATGCATTGTACAAAAAGAATGTGAATAAATAAAATTGATGTTCAGTTATACCTACTGTCCTTGTCTCTTGTGCGTTTATATTTTATATTGCTTAGATACGCTTAGCATATTTACTTCAGAGTAGATACATAGCGGCCTCGTCGCGCCCTCTGCCCGTACACCGGGAAGCGGAGCGTGACAGGTTTTGTTGGTGGCCCATGCAGGTCAGAGTTGTATGGAACACTGCCATGCAATTCTGTTCTGCGTGAACAACCTAAGCAATATAACACAAGAACCAGCAACTAAAACATTCTTTACAATTCATACTTCTTGAATCTTATCATTTCACGTACTTTAAATATGTCCTAACCAAAAATTTTCATTCAAGGATATGGATTCCCCAACAATACCAGCACCAATGTCTACAACACACCTCTACCACTACCACTCACACCTACCTTCCCTGCTCCGATCAACGAGCAGACGGTTCTGCTTGAGGCAATCCGCAACCTCCTGGAAGGACAGCAGCAGCAGACTGCTATTCTCTTGAACCGTTCAGAAGCGGAAGCACCCGGAGTGAAGCAATTCCGGGCACTGCACCCTAAGAACTTCTCAGGAAAAGAGAGCCCACTGGAAGCTGAGAAATGGGCTTAGAGTATCGAAGATGATCTGACAGCGGCACAAGTGCCAGATATAGCTTGGGTCCGAGTTGCAAAGTTGCAGCTCACGGACAATGCACGGGTTTGGTGGAAGGCGAAAGAAAGCCGTCTTCATCAGCCTATTGAATGGAAGACTTTCCGCCATATGTTCGACGCAAATTACTTCCCTGAGACTGCCAGGTTCAACATGGAACAGCAGTTCATACATCTGCAGTAAGGTTCAATGTGGACCAAGTTTGTAGATGAATATGACGCTGAGTTCACCATGCTCAGTCGGTAACTTATGTCTCAATAAATTCGGTTTTCAAAAAATCACATACTATACAGCTAGCACAAGACCATAACAGGTTTGCGGCCCATCTCATACCAACTGCTGAGATCAGAGCTAGAAGATTTCAGAAAGGGTTGGACTCGGAAATCCAAGCGGCTCTAGCTACAGGGGATTTCCCAACCTATAATTTGGCTTTGAAAGTTGCCCGAAGATACGAGGCAGTAGTGAAGAAGAAGGGCAAATCCCGATCTGCCGGTTTAAAACGCCCTGCCACTCAAATAGCAGGAGGAGCCTCTTCCAGACCATCATTCGAACCCAGGAGAACTGAAGAAATCAATAACCAGTCGAGTCCATACTTCTGCTGCTACTGCAGGAGAGAGGGACACTTGTGGAAGGACTGTAGGCGTACAAAAGGCCTATGTATAGTTTGTGGCGCGTCCAATCACGGAATTGGAAACTATCCTTATAGACGCAATCAAGCTCACACACCCACCAACTACCCGCAGCAGCCAGCTATCCATGCTTCTGCACCTCGTTTTGCACTCCCTGCTCCACCACCTGCACAGCCTACTCGCCAATTCCAACAGACAATGAGGAACATGCCTTGAGGGCAGAGAGACATGCCCCAAGGACAGAGGAATGTGCCCCAAGCTAAAAGAAACGTAACACGGCGATAGGCTTACACCTTAGCAGCCGTAGAACCTGAGACTTTGAACCAAGGTAACCCTGGTAACTCCCTCATATTCCTTTCAACTTTGACCAAAACTTTTGCAATCTTTCTTTCTTCTAAATATTTTCATATACTACCAATAGTTCTGTCACCAAACTTTCTTTGAATCTGTTACACTTTCCTCTTACAAATTTCGAGGACGAAATTTTTATAAGGAGGGTAGAATATAACAACCCTAAATTTCCTGTACAACTTTCTGTATAAATTTTTCAAAAAATACAGAAAGGGGTATTTTTTCCTGAGCACAAGATATAAGTTTGATTTGCTTTTTAATAGCAAGAAGGAGCTTATAGCTCATTGGTAATACCTTTCACTGCTGAACCAAGCCGCCAGAGTTCAAATCCCATACCCCCACATTATTTTTAATATTGTATTACTTTGAATTTTTAGAATACCAAGGGTTTACACGTGCATAACTCACAAAAACCCCACTACACCCAAAAACCTAACTCGACCAGAGGGATAGTGAATCGACGGGGGACCCTCCGACCACCCGACTCGGCCAGGATCGGCAGAATCGACCGGCGACTCGGCCGAATCGGCCGGCGACTCGGCCGACTCGGGCCGCCGCCGCCGGCCGGACCGAGTCCCCAACATGAAAAAGTTGGCTTTTCACATTCCCTGCACATCTGTATACTTAAAATTCTTGGACCAGTACCAGAGACACTTTAAAGCTCTAATTACTCCACTTTTAATACATTTTAATATATTTTATCACATTTTTTTCATTTCAACCTTTCTCCTATCCTAACCCTATCCTTATCCTATAAATACAACCCCTACACACACACCGCTAACTCTAAAATTCTGAACAAAACTCTCAAGCAAATTCCTAGAAGCTTAGTATACTTTTGGAGTAGCGAAGGGCGAAGCTCCGGCAATTTTCCGACGATAACCCTAGGAGTTCCCGACGACGAAACGACGCACCGGCGCCTCCTCCCGTCTCCTCTTCCTCATCCCTAACTTCTAAACCCATAAGTCCCACCTCTCTCTTCTCTATTCTTTTTCTAAAATTACGAAATTCCAAAACCCGACAGAATCGGAGTTAATCCGATTTCCGATTCGGTTTTTTCTCAAAATCCAATATTTTCTTAAATACAATCACACAAAACCCTTACATGTTGACTATTAAATATTAATAAACATGTTGAACAAGTTTCATGACAATCTAATTCATTTTGTAACTTTTACCGTACTTTTTCACTAAAATACCATGTAGTTTCATTTTGACATTACAACATCACAATCTTGCTATACCTTTAAGTAGATCACGAGGTAATGACCTACCTCCTCACAATACTCATATGCAATATAACACAATACCTTTCGGGAATATAGAATACGGGAAAACGAAACCTTTCAAATAAATACCATTTACTAATAAAACCGTTTTCTAAAAGATTAAGTGTTTTACAAATCTTTGCAAAGCGCCGCTACAACCCATTTTGGGGAACCCGACTGGGATGGTGCGGATTATCGCACATCCCTATGCTTAGTAGTGCGAGATGCAGACCTCCGCAAGGAGCATTCGGTCTCGAGAGATTTAAAATACCAAAATCTTAAGAAAATGAGATTTCTAGAAATATAATATATATTAAAAATTTATTTTTATAAAATATATATATATACATATGTAATATCAAAATATCTATTTTTGTTATAATATAAATATTCCAACTTTTCCAAATCACAAGAATCACTTACATTAAAATACCTTGAATTCCATACAAATGTAATATTACAATTTAATACCATATATTATGAAAATTAGATTATTCTCGCTAGAAATGTCACATGTATAAAATGTACATTTATTACAACACTAAAGACGATAATTAAAAAGTATTTTTACATATAAAAAAACCTCAAGTTCTATAAATTACCCTAAGGACCCTAGTAAATATAGGTTTAAGCGGGACTAGTCTCTTGAGCCTCAGGGAACCGGAGATATAGGTGCTTGCCTATCTAAGGTAGACAATTTAACAACGGTGTTATCAATACGGTATCGTCTTTAAAAAAGACATAAATCCCGCCGCCCATGTGCAGCGGTTACCGATAACATCAAAACAATCAAGACTTCAATTTACTTTTTTAATTGTCTGGCTCAGACTGAGTCTCATTAATAATCTGACTTGAATATGATTCAAGTACAATCTACAATCTACAATTCAACATGAATCCATGAATACATATATTCAATATATTCAATCTGTATTGACTAAACCGAACCATGGATATACTTCCATTTACATGATTCTCCAGTTACATCCATTTACTGATATCATGGTTTCGGCAAGTCATCCATCTATACAATTCAAATTACAAGACAATACAATACAAAACAATACAAACAAGATATCGCGGGGTCTAAGGGGTAGATTGGTACGGAAGGTGTTAGAAGTGGCACGAGACAGCAACCATAAGATGTAATTACATCCACGCCGTTGTTCCGGGCTTTCTAACGGATCCTTGGACTTCCATTTGCCTTAGTTTCTGGCATACTGAGACTCCTCTCGTATACACTGGCATCCTTCTGTACCAAACTACAAACAACAGCGTTAACACTAATAAAATATTATACAGCTTTAAAAGCTGCCTTCTCTTTCTGTCTATTCTATTTCTCACTCATCTTTGGGACTTACCGAGCGATTTGTTCGCTGACGACATTCTCTTTCTTTCTTCTTTGAATGTCGTAAGGTGATTCGGACCTTCCAGAGATCAAGCCTACTAGTGAGGACTTGGATCAGCTTGCCTACGACCCAGAGCTCTAGCTTCATTGTACACATTTTTATTTCAGTACTTTTCATTCTGTTATGCCATTGTTTAGGCATTGCTTTCATTCAGTTGTATTTACTTTTCCATGCATTGTACAAAAAGAATGTAAATAAATAAAATTGCTGTTCAGTTATACCTACTGTCTTTGTCTCTTATGCATTTATATTTTCTATTGCTTAGATACGCTTAGCGTATTTACTTCAGAATAATTACGTAGCGGCCTCGTCGTGCCCTCTGCCCGTACACCGGGAAGCGGGGCGTGACATAAATAGAACCTAAAGATTCAAGCAAGGTTTGATATTCCCTTAGCCACTCCGCAGATATGGTGGGTAACCTCACGCGCCCGAGAGGTACTTCGGTATCCTCAAAGACGATAACAGGGAAGTTCTTGTTTACCCAGACTTGCCATTACTATTGTTCTAGACTATGAGACCTGGCATGAGAATGTGTATAGCGTCATTCTAAACTAGCTTTAGAAGTGCAGGTGTATATGACTCTGCCAGAGGGTTGTTGTAGTCAGTAGGAGCAGCGGAAGTATAGTAGACAAGTTGCTTATGTCTACTTATAGACTAAAGCAGGTATAGCGGAGATAGATCATCTATTTTTGATGTGACAGTCATAGGTTTTGACTTCATCAGAATAGAAAATGGATCTGTTAAAAAGGTAGTAGGGTGTGATGTCCTGGTATTTGGATGACATACACTTTGTAGGAAGAGAAATTCCTATACTACGATCGGTTATACTGTGGTTGTCACACAGTGGTCTCTCCACATAGGATATAGATGTTATATCTGGCATTCTGGTTACTAGATATGGTTTTAGATCTAGATTTGGGTAGTTTCCCAATCTGGGTACTTTGACTCTATTCTAAAGGTGTTTTAGAATGGACGACTCTTAGCATGGTATTGTACCTGCAGGTGATGGAGTCACCCTCTCTAAAGGTGTTTTACAAACTAAAAGGGAGAGAGATGTGCATGATTGGTATATCACTTATTTAGGCATTTGAGTCAATCATGAGATGTCAAGTACCACACCAGATGTTGTTTCTTCACTAATTGCAATAAGTTGATATATTAATCCAATCCTGGAGAAACGTTCGGAAGCATTTTATGAACATAAGTCGATGTTCTAGGGATTTGGTAATGACAGCCTCCTTCGGAAGACAGTTATCATTCTAGGCTTCCAAGGTGACCTGGATGACAGAGTGACTGTCAGAGTTATAGTTTTCCCTCTTTTGAGGGGCAGTAGTTTGGACAGGTGGTCCAAGCGGAAACTGAGGGAGGCATGGCGCAGGATACTAATTAAATTCAATTGACGATACAGTCTAAGAAGTTTACTGGATTTGGAGTTCATTTGTGAACTGGATCCCATCAAATATCCAGACATATTCTAAGACAGGTATTGCTTATTTCGGGAGATGGCTTTCTCCACGAACTTGAGATAAAGAGAGACATAGAAAGAAACATTGGAGCGGATCCACTCACTGAAGCTATTTCTCGAACGCAATAGTTTTACAAACGAGCTTTGTGAAACTGATTAGTAGAGAAGTTGGGCGTTCGGTATCACACGGGCTGTGAGTATGCAATAATTAGCATTAAATGCAAGTGGGAGATTGTTGGCTATAGTGCCCTCAAGTCAATTATTGGATCGCAGGCACGTGATTGCAATGATTGAGGAAGGACCTATACCGGTAGAACAGTCTTACTCTAGATGATAGTATGCTATCAGGTTTGTCTTTATCATCGTGTACATGTTTCAGGTGACGTTACAGATCACTATTACATGTTGATAAAGCCCATAGGATTCTTGCTTGACTACCAGCAGTATGATGGTGATCATATACGTGAGAGTTGGGTGGTCTATAAGCATATCCTTAAAGTGTCCCTAGTCGTGGGAGTTTTGAGACTAGGCATCAATACTCCAAGAGTAGACTAGTGTATACGGATCGAGACCCCGACGAGAGGCGGTGGCCGGTCTCACAAGCCATTGGTGTCAGTTGATTCACCTAAGATGTATACAGGTGCTCATTGGGTTATGAGTACACCGGACGGACTTGCCAGGAACATGTTAGTTGGTATTATACCTATTGTCAGATAGCAGTTCCCTGGTGACATGTATACAGGTTAGTCTATCGACCTGAGATCGTCATTTGTCATGTGTGAGTTCCTACTATGCTTTGATTACTACCCTACCACGGCTCAAAGAAGTCGTGCAAACAGGTTTTAGTTGGGTACAGTCCCGAGCCACATGGAGGCAGTGAGCGGATCGTCAGGGGATTCGTCTCTCCCGGTATTGCGGGTTGATATCGCGTTGTTCACGGATGACCATCACCAGAAATCCTCGGCCGGGGTAGACGAGAATTACCGATCTAGGATCGGTAGTTTCTCAGTTGGTGATAGTTTTCATGCCGACACTAAATGTCAAGTTATTAGGGGTCTGACTTTATCCACCCCCTATACTCGATATGCGATACTCATAGATGAACGGACCGGACTGTACGGATATTGTCACTGTCAGGCTCAGTAGGGTTTCAGGATGAATTTGCTCGTCGGTCTCCCTTTCGCTTAATACCTGGGTAGCCGTTACGTACAGTTAGTGCCACTGACGTGCTTGTGGTTAAACCCACTGCCAGCGTATTGCTGAGTATTTAGAGTCCCACATAGAGGGTTTCCCTGGTTCGGTCGAAACGTTGTAGAGGCCATATGGTTTTATGGAAGGATTCGATCATATTCGTGCACTTGTGCACGCATCATGATCGGACGGATAATACTAGTGGACTTTAGTTTAAGCCAGATCCTGGTATTATATTGTTGGATTACTTCCGTCTCGTTATATTTGTATTTAGTCGAAATACGGATGCGGGTATGTATATACGGATGAGGGGTATTCTTGTAATTCGTTACGAGTTTACTTTTGAGGCTGCCATTTCTTTTTCTTGTAATAAACATTTAGGGTTTTAAATGTTTATTTTGTGAGGAAATTATAACTCATTTGTGGGCAATAATTCATGGTGCATTCACTTAGTGACTCATGGTATTGGTTCTTGTGATAATTCATTGTGACATGGATGGTTTTGTTTTGAAAATGATATTTGTGTGAGATATTCTTTGTGAGATGGCAGTTCTTTTCTTGTGAGGATTTTTCCTCAAGTGCTCACAACAATATCAAACACAAAACCCTTAGCAAAATAAAAACAAAAGAAAAATGCAGAACACTTTCTTCACTTGTTTTTTTCTTTTGACCAAAATTCTTGAGCTCACACTTTTCTTCACTTGGCTTCTTCTTCAACCTCCACCCATTCTCTCTCATGAGTTGAGAATCCTTGGGTGTTTTGAGACAAAATATCCACACACAATCTCTACTTTATCTTGGCTATCTAGGTTAGCAAACTAGATACCCGAGTTGCTTCGGTTTTGAAGCGGGAGCCCGTATTACTAATTCTCGACGTGGATCGTCTTCGACGAAAGAGACCGGAGATCGAACTTGATCGAGGAAGCCATGAGGAGTTTGGGACAGAGGTTGTAGACCGAAGTACATAGATCGATTAGTATAACCTCTCTAAACTCTTTTCATAGGACTAGTATAGGGTTAATGGTACGATTCGTCGATTAGGGTTCCGTTAGCGCCGGTTTTTAAAAGTTTTTATTCCGCGTTTGCCCACGGATTGATAGCCGGGGCGCTACCGTAACCCTACATTTTACAAATGGAAAAAAAATAGGAAAGTAAAACCATGCAAGAATAGAATGTAAGATGTGTCATGGTACATTAACACATGGTCAACAAAATAAATTTGGTTTAGTGCCTAATTAGTGAAATACTAATCAAGTTCAACATTCAACTTATATGTAAATAATATATATTAATTTGTAAAATGCCCTAATTAAATAAATGTTTTCATAATTAATAATTTATTTTAAATTCCAATTATTTTCCAAAATATAGGTATATAATCATACCATTCTACGAAAACTCAAATCTATACTCGTATAATATTCGTGAAATTTATTATTTTATTATTTAAATCCATAAACATTATTTTATATTTTTCTAAAATGTTACATCTCCCCTCTCTCACCAAACCCTAGCAGCCCAAAAAACTCCACTGGAGATCGCCGAAAGGACAGCGCAACCGCCGCCTGGGGTGCCACAGACCGCGCAACCGCCACCGTTTCGCCGCGTCACCCTCTGAAATTTTCAGGGGAGGTTTCTTTCTCAATCTCTTCTCTCTCGAACTGTTAACACTGTTTTTTCGTTTCAATGGCTCCCACTTTTCAATCTGAGAGAGATTTCTCTTCCATGTTCTCCCATGACTTTTATGGTAGTTATTTTGGCGACGAAATCCGGAAACGCGGGTGGAACTATTTATTGTACAACCATCCGAACGCAATCGCGCTTCCGGATCTTGTTAGTCGCTTCTTTGAAAGCATGGAGGATGGGTGTTTGGGAAGTTATGGGTATATCCGCTTGTTTTGGGGGATCGAGAAATTGTTATAGATAGAGACTTGATTCATGAAGTAATTTTGATCCCCCACATCCTCGCTCATGACCAAACCCTCCTATTTGAGAATTACATGCCATTGATGGCGCGAGTTGTGCTAGGGAACCAAAGAAAGGAATTCTTGGACGTACGCTGTATACGAACGTATTAACCGTGTGTCATTGGGCACAAAATAACATCTTTGGTAGTTCGCATAACACCACCTTTTTTACTCCTTCCCTACAGATTGTGCACACACTGATGATGAAAAACCCAAGCTATGACATGTGCACTGTATTGTTACACTCGATTGGCGCCGGCAAACGGGCAGCCAATTATCCGTGCCTAATATTAATGACATAATTATGTCGCTATTTTCTTCCTATGGAGGAGTTCGATGATTTTATGCAGATGGGGGTTCCCATTCGACCCCTAGTTGAGGGTGCGTCCACGTCATACACTAGACTTCACGAGTTATGGTCGCACACCGAGCCGACTGAGGATGTGATGGAAGAGACCCCTAACTCGAGTTCCACAGCGAGTGATGAGGAGCTGACTCCCACCGAGCAAGCACGCTTGCTGCGGCGCACTCATTGGGGGTCGGGAGAGCGTTAGGAATACTGACGACTTTTGATCAGCGTATTACGAGTCTAGAGTTAGGGATGTCTATCCTGTTAGTACGTAGTGATAGGGCGAGATCCGGGGGTCATGATGCTGACACCAGTGGGGCCGGCATGAGTAGTGCTGGCATGGGTGGTACTGCGTCTGGTTCTAGAAGACATAGTAAGCAGCAGTGAGGGAATTGCTGTGAGTAAGTTTGGGATGGGGTTTGTTGCAAATAGTTATCCATGCATTCTGCATTTGCATGTTTATTTTTTGCTTGTAAATATTCATTCTTTTGTTTGCATGTTTAAATTACACATCGCATCATGTTTATATTTCTGCATTGCATTGTTATCCCTAAATCCCATAAAAATTTGAAATACATATTCTTTTTTTAAAAATTCAAAATTGGCTACTTAGACTCGAGTTCGACATGATGTTTGACTATTTAGAAATCAGTAAATCTTAGGCTTAGGAATTGAAAACCCAAAAAATAACCCTCCTTAAAGTATAACCGTAGAAAGTATACATCCTTGCAGTTTGTTTAGAAGTAAGTAATCTTGAGTTCAGTTCTTGAGTTAAGTTGAAATGAAAGGAAAATATTGAAATTTTTATTGTAGGATAAGTCTGAAAAATAATTTCTATTCTTGAATCCAAATTCAGAAAGTATATACCCTACAGACTGCATGTACACACACCTCGAAACCTGTGATTGTAGAGAATACCTAGAAATACTCTTGCCTGAAATTCTAGTATGAAAGAAAAAAACGATATTTAAAACTAACCACCAAAAGAACGTCGCTGAAAAATATATCCGGTCTTGAAAAAAAATGAAAAAAATTGTGTATATTACAAGACCTGAAAACTGCTATTTACGCCTTAATAAGCTCACACACTCGATAATCAGCTGATTAGTGCGTCAGGAAGCAGTAGTAGTCTCATGAAAGGTGTGTGAGTGAATCCCCCGTCATTTATAAAAAGAAGTGGTACTAGGTATTAGGGCAAGGGTACTATTGCTTGAATTGAATTCCTAAGTGTAGGGGTGAAATTACACACATGTAGGGATGAATAATAAGTCTTATATCTTTCTTAAAGATGATAAATATTCCAGATTGGAGACCACGCTTTAGAAGGAAAACTCTAGAGAAACTGAGATCTTTATAAACTGACAAAACGTATAGGATTTTAAGTTAAATGAATATGAAGTGTGAAGAATAAGGGGTGGATATTTTTAACTTAGGATGATAGAGTTTCTAACTAGGATGCTGAACTGTAGGATCAGAGTCGACGGCTAATTTGACAGGATTTTGTGGGCAGTATCCGCTGAAAACCCTCAGAAGACAAAACCCCTCCTCTACGGCAACCTAGGGGTTTAACGGTTTATTGCACACGCTAAGTGCAACCATGAAGCCTACGAAAGTGAGCTTAGAACTTTTTGAAAATAAATGGCTTTGCTTGGGACAAGCAAAAGATAAATTTGGGGGTATTTGTTTATTTCAGAATTTTGCACTTTTATATCACCCATTCTTGATCGCATTGCATAAAGGTAGGTGCTTTTGATCCGTATTTACTACATAATTGTTGGTCACAGATTATCAGTCCAAAATAATGCAAACCCCGAACAGTCACGACAAATTCAGGACAACTGCCAACAAACGGATAAAAATACGGGTTCCGCCCACCATCCATCAGGTGTCGCTTATCAGTTCAGGAGACAAGATCAAGCGAGGCTCATTTGTGTCTCGAACAAGCACAGAGTACAAGAGAAGCAACACAATAATCAAGAAGGCAATGCGGAGCTCGAGGAAAATCAAAGCAAAAAGTCCACACATTTTTATTTTTTGGACTGTTGTAAATATATGAGTCATTTGGAATGATTCTGCAAATAAAAGTGTACCAAGAAGAAGAATAAAGCAACAGAAGAAAGTACAAGAAAAATAAAGACCCAACTCCCCGAACAGACCACAGAATCACGACCGATAGTGCACTTAGGCGGCGGAACCGCGATCGTATCATCATAACAGGAGGCCAATTTTCATGGGTGTTTTTGTCATTATATATGGGCTCAGAAAAAGACCCTAGGGTTTCACTTCACTGCATATAAATACTCCAGATCAAAGCCAAAACAAGGTTGTATATTTTCATTAGTTTTAGTTAGAATTTGAGTGTAAATTTTTTCTTCTTCATCTTCATTTTTCCTCCGTTAAAATTATAGTGAGAGAATTTGAGTGAATAATAAATGAAGTAGAAAGTTTTTTTATGCGTGTCTTGTTCAATTGTTAACTAGATTTTATCAATTGCTTGTTTTTTCCTTTGTTAAGTAGTTGTTGGTTTTATTTGTTCTTTTTCTTCTTCTCTTTTCTTTTATCTTTGCAACCATGATGCTCAAATATGATTCTTGCCTAAGTGAGATCCCCAGTAGCTAGTTGTCATCTTCTACCTCATTTTTTTTATCTTCTCTACTTATTTTTATTTTCTTTTTTATATAATGAGTGAGTGGTTTTCTCACTTGTTAAGGTAGGATAAGAGAAGTTTGAAAGAAGGAAATTTTCCTCACTTTTTCCTTTACCCGACAGCTTGAATTGAACTCCCATCAAATCAACCACAATTCGCTCTCTACGGTACCTTATCCTCTATGATAGTGGTGACACCCTAGTGAGACCGGTTATGGTTGGATTTACCGGAGGTTATGGCTAAGAGCCAAAAACGGACGGACAAACACCGAAAGTAAGGAACTAAGCGTTGGAAAGTCTACCTTATACTCACAAGTATCCCTCCTAGTCGCGCTAATCCTCGTTGTTGCCGATTACCGTAATATCAATATCAAGTGAGGCAATTGAACGAAGTGAGCGAACTCCTAACTCAAACTAACTTAATCCTAACCCTAACAAGTTTCCATTCACATACATATCAAACACATAATTAGTATCGAACAAACTGGGACAAAAATTTGACTTAACTCGTTAAAATATTAAGAAAAAGACTATCATTTCTTCGTGGATCGACCCGTACTCAACCGGCTAGTTACAAGCGAAACCAACTTGATTGTGGTAAATAGAACTTATAGAACGCATAGCAAAAACATAACAATCAGGTGGCTATGAACATTCCCACGGCTGAAGTTTCATCGATGTGCTGCTCATATTTTGACCAGAGATTTTGCCATCGGGTAACATATTGAACCCAAATCTCGTTCGGTTTAATATTTTCATTGACTAACACCGTCACGGTAGTGCGTTTATTCGCACTGGCGAATCTTTGACAGAAGAGCATCTCTATCTCGTCGAAGGTCTTCACAGAGTCATTTGGGAGTTCCACATACCATTCTAACGTAGTGCCTGCCAGACTGCTGACGAACTGTCGGAGGAGCAATATATCATTTTCTCCAGTGTTGCCGTACATGGATTTAAAACACGCGATGTGCTGGCGAGAATTCCCAGTTTCTTTGTATATATGGAACGTCAAAAGTATGTATTCTAGCGGGTACTGTACTTGATCGTAGCACGCCGGATACGGTCGACCAGTCTTGATCGACCTATTTACAGCTTCACTGGCATAGTGAGCTTTGACTTACTGAGCGATATATGCATCCAGTTTTGCTTTTGGGATCATTTTCTTCTTAGCCATTGATAGGGCTTGCAGAAAATTTGAAGTGTCACCTTTGTCATTAAGAGTGACTACCAGCGGTTCATTTGCCAGTGGTTCTGAATGGACCATCATTCAAGCCATATTCTGGATCAAGAGTGTTATCTGGTTCATTTTAGCGGACATCTCTGCCGCTTCTTCATCCCTTTTCTTGAGAGCACACTTCAGGAAGTCAATATCCGACTCCTGCCCTGTCCTTTTTTCGGGTGCGTCTTCGGGGTCTACCTTAGGTAGTGGATACGTAAGTGTTGTCGCCTGAGCAAGAGTCTCCTGCAACTTTTCATGTTGCTGCTGAGCTTTTGTCAGAGACCGAGTATGCGGTCTGTGACTAATAGAAGCACAACCTTCATATTTGGAGTTCACCATGTGGAATGTATGAACTATCATGCCCACAGGATTGAGTCGTTTGGAACTTTGGCCTCTGGATTTGCCTCGGGCGCTTGAGCTTTATCGGGCCTTTTTTTTTGAGAAGCTGCTTTAGGAGGAACCATCATAGCATTAACCGTCTTGGGATGAATCCTCTTGTATTTGGAAGGTGAGTTGTCAGAGTTTGGCTGACGCTTAGGGGAAGAGCCGTGGACAACGACTGAGGTCTTCATCTGCTTCCACACCTTATATATAAACGAGGAAAGCCCTTTTGGAGAGAACTGGCTTCTTCTCTCCTTGGACATCTACGAGCTGCGAAGATTTCTTCAATACGGCGGTGGAAGAATTTTGTTTGACCCTTCATAGCAGTTCAAAACTGTTCCCGGTTGAAACAGCAGCATTCATAATTAGTGTTGAAGCAGGACTAGACAGAGAATTTCCCTTGGTTTGACTTATTTAATGCTGATATCGACGTCGCTGATGTCATGTGACCGGAGCTTCTTCATCTCAGGAGTTTGCTAAGCTTGCCCCATGTTTTCTTTGAGAGCATGAATATTTTGCCCCATGTGTCGACCTTGGTCCTCGGTAGGAGCCAATTGTATGAAGACCGATGTCGTCGGCAGAGATGAAGTTTGGGAAGCCAGCCAGTGGAAGATAGACTTCTTCTAGGTTTCCTCCTTCGGCGCTGATACAACGAGGGAAAGAGGTAGGAGAATCGACCCAAAGTAAACCCCACTGATTTCTTGAAGAGCCAGATTGCAGAGATTTGAGGCTGCAAGTGGTCCATACTTGACTCCACCAGATGTGACAGAGCCTGAGTTGGTGTGAGTGGAAGAAAACACCATTCTACAAAGATATGAAATGCCAGCTTCAGTATCTCATCACCTAAAGGCAATTACAAACTATGTACCGTGATTATTTGAGCGCAGAATAACACGACACACGAATTGTGGAGTGGAAAGAGAAAAAGGTCCCACAGATCGTGCCAGAATCTGTTTACCGCCGGAAACTGGACCGAGACGTTGGAGACGTCTAGCCTGAATTTGGGGGCAGATGCTATATGAATATATTCATCCACTTCTCCAAAAATCCAAGTTGATTTATGACACTGTATATCCGAGGTTTGGATAGATGTGTCCGATATAGCAGACTTATCATATTCCCCCTCATTTGTGAGAGGTTTTTGATTGTGGGGACGCTCTTCCCTGCAGGCGCAAGCCCCTGCAGTTAATTACGTTATCGCAACGCGATAACAACGTTCAGTTGCTCCAGTAGGTCACTTCATGTCGTATTATATATTATTTATTATGGGGTTGCCCTTGGATTGTGTACGGAAACTAATATATATCATCGCCCCTACGGCGTGGATTAGTCCAAATCCGTATATATTAGATTTAGGGTTTTGAACTTAGGACGCATATCTCATATAAATGAGGTCCATCAGTTCACAGGATATTTGGGTTTGATCTAAGGATCGTTAGTCATGTATGAGACGAAGATCGACTTAGGAACAATGAGAATATAGGCTTAACTGGTCATTAAATCATATATGAATAGCCCATGAATAGTATACGATAGTCAATATGGAGACAGTCCGTAAGGCCAAACATATTAGTTTAAGGACATCGCGGTCCATGGGAGACATGGATGGAATATGGCTTGTTCGTGCCCGTGGATTATATACGGGGGTCAATATGGAGACCAGCCGTAGGGCCAAACATATATTAGTTTAAGGACGTCGCGGTCTAATATTAATTTAGGGACATTTCGGTCCGTCTTTCATCTTGCGTGCATATGTATATTTTACGTGGTAAAATGAATGATGGTAACATGGGATACGTCCAACATTAGGGTGCAATCCAATTTGAAGGCATTTATATTTCCCTCAAAGATATACATATACATAAATGTATAAAGCCGGAGCTCAATATGAGATTCACATCTATATAGGATGCGTATCAATATGAGATGTGCACATTAATATGGAAGTGTATAAATATGAGGTGTATCAATATGAGGATTAAGACATTCCCCGTTTTTATGAAATTTCATAACTTTCATTAAGTTGGGACGAGAAAGGAGTTGTTGGTTGTTGGGGCACGCCATCTCTCTGAAAATATTGAGAAATTACAATGCCGTATATCAGAGATGTGGAAGGATGTAATTTTGAACCAAATTATGTACATGAAGGAAGAGAACATGGTGGATCTAAGGATCGTTACTCTTATATGAGACTAAGATTAATTTAGAAGATATAAGATTAAGATCATTAGACGTATATGAGACTAAGATCAGCTTGGATATCATTGATGAAAGATCATTAGTCGTGTATGTGACTAAGATCAACTTGGATATCATGAGCATATGAGCTTAGTTGATTTAAAATCAAATAAGAAACTTAAGCTTCACAGACTTAGCCAATTTGGGGCTAAGATTGGGTTTCTATACCACCCAACAGTGCTAAACAATTAGTCATGTAGTACTCACGTGAATATCACGTGAGGCGCTGAGTCTCTGACGTCTTTCAAGCGCTCACGTATATGACACGTGAGGCGTTGAGTCCTTACTTATAGGCGCTCACGTGTATAGCACGTGAGGCGCTGTCTTCATGGGCCTTAGCCGCTCACGTGTATGGCACGTGAGACGCTGAGTCTCTGAGTTTCTGTGCGCTCATGTGGATATCACGTAAGATACTATCATATGTTTCTTTTGAGCGCTCATGTGGATATCACGTTAGACGCTGTGTCCTTAGAGATTTAATCTCTGTTCATGTTTTAACCATTAACAATCACCAAGATCAATATTTTGAAGATCTGAGATCAGGTTCTTTAAGAACTAAGATCAGGTTCTTTAAGAACTAAGTTTTTGATTATAAATGAACTAAGTTCCTGGAGTTTATATCTTTTTCATATCCTTTCTTCCATTGTTCTCTTCAACCTTATTTTTCCCTCAAAAAAAATTTCCTAACGTAGAATTTAATTCTATCATATGAATATCTTGTTAGGAAGATATTTTCCTAATCATAGAATTTAATTCTGTTAGATGGTTTAATTGGTGATATTTTATCACCGTTGGATTTTAAATCCAAACATTCTCCGTTAGAGAAAGATTTTTTCATATTAGAAAGAGCAGAGAAAAAATTTCCCAGATAGAATTTAATTCTATCACATAAAATTTAATTTTATCAAATGAGAGCGTTTCAAATTGGGGCGCTCACGTGCTATCACGTGAGTGCTACCATATACATATATGGCAACGGCGCTCACACGCTTTAAATGTGAACGCTGACACAAGAATGCGGCAAGAGAACACACGTGTTTAACACGTGAGTGCTCACGTGTTTAACATGTGGGGGCTGTCATAAGATTTAATCATATTTGAAACTGGTACTCATATGTTTTGCATGTGAGTGCTCACGTGTTTAACACGTGGGCGCTGCTATAAGATTTAATTCTAACTGCCACAGGTACTCGCGTGTTTTGGACGTGAGTGCTCACGTGCAAAGCACGTGGGAGCTGCCATACGATTTAAATCTATCTAAAACCGTTACTCACATGCTTTGCATATCGGTGATCACATGTTTAACATGTGGTGACTGCCCTCTATATTTTTAAAGGGATCAGAAAGTTTCAAGCCAAAATTTTTGGCACGAACGGACATGAACCGTATGGAAAGCTTTCAAGGTATCGTTACTGACACCTATAGATTAAAGGGAGGGCTTGAGTACAGCTAGGAGATCATGTGCAGCTGTAGGAAGAATTTTGTTGCGCGTCTGTTGATCGAAAATAAGAGAAATGGACGGCAAGATCGAAAATAATGACTGATGGTCAATATGACTCGAGTGATCAATAAAGCAGCAGATTTGGGAGGCAATCCAAACGAGTAAGATTTCTTATTTTTTAATTTTTTAAGTTGTGGACGTTTTCTTTTTTTGGGTGGGTGGGGTGGGTGGGTTGGGGGATATATCCCAAAAACTCATTTTAAAATTCAAAATTACCTAGTGTTTTTAAATACCAAAAATAACTATTTGAGTACCCGGGCCTCCGCTTCCTTACATGCGGGCACAATGCCTTAGGAGCCGTATGGAAAGCTCTCAAGGTATCATTAACGACACTTATCGATTAAACAGAGGGTTTGTACTGGCGATAATGTCCAACGCGCGTGAGAGGTGTCTGCGCATCATCGAATTCGAAAATGTGAGAAATGGACAGCAAAATGGTGGAGGTGATCACTCAAGAGCGAGGCACGGTGCACGGGGTTGAGGACACAAGTGTTAGTGAGTTTTATGCCGGAGAAGCACAGTTTAGATCAGCACGAAGATATATCAAAATCGAAATTATATCAACATTAAGAATAAGTATGTAGAGTGATGGTAATATATTGGTGTGCACTATTCAATTCCATGACAGGATATTGACATCTTAATTTAAGCATTAACATCTCAATTTCATTGAACAACGATTGCTGCATGGAACCAAATCAAGCAATATACTAGAGTATACGGCTCCTGGAGTGTCCTATAGGATGTACGATGCACCCTATAGTAAACCATATATAGCATCCTTATATTGGACTTTGCATGGTTGATGGAGCTCAGAATCTCCTTCAAATGTTGTCCTCCGTCGATCCTGCGATGGCGTTCTTTGACGGCTGAGATTTCGTTTGGGAGTTGTTGAGTGTGGATCTCAATAGGTTGGTGTTGGATGGTGAACTACCTGCAAAGTCCCGGGGTGGGTGACCCCAGTAGGACCCTCCGATGATCAAGTTAGGGCCGAGATATAGGTGCAGAGTAGCGGCGTATTAGAAATAAATTCGAGATACCTGAGTCGTCTAAGAGAGGGGTTTATATAGGGGTCGCATGGAGCGAGTAGGCGCGAGATCATCGCCGTCAGTTACGCCCCCGCGTTATCCTCGTCTTGAATGGAGGGATGCGCCCATTAATGACGGGATGCGCCTATTAATAGGGGATGCACTAGCGTGGGACCCGGATCATGGGGAGGCAAATATCTCGCCCTGGCGATATACACGGAGCCGTTGCGGGGCGCATGGGATCCGCGTTCCTAGTTAATCGGGGAAGCTCGGAACGTCAGGGGCTCGGAGACGAGCTGGGAGGCCGAGGAAGCTCGGCACGTTTGACGGCTCGGAGACGAGCAAAGAGACTGAGATAGCTCGGAGACGAGCTGTTGGTAGTTTCCTAGGTGAAGCTGGAATGTATTCACAGAGGTCTCCTGGAAGGTCGGACACGTTCCTCGAGACGAAGTCCCGAGGAATCCTCATAATGCAACTCATTTATTTCACCTCCGTAGTCTTCGGGACATGTCATCCGCTATGTGTCGTAATCTGAGGAGATACCACTTGTGAGCATCATCATTAGCCCCCCACTCTCGTTCTGACCTATTTATGGGTCGGGTTGAGAGTGTCCTGTTCGGTTTTCTTCTGCTCATTTTGACACCAAGATTCATAATGCGGATCGCCCGGGAATGGCACGGTGTTTGGTGGTTGCGTCATTTCGACCATTGGGCCCACGTGTCGCCTCGTCATGCACCTGAATCTTCATACGTATCCCCGATGGCGTCAGCGGATCAATGAAATGATCGCGCTTTAAAGAGGGGGCGCTATTTCAGTCGTTCCCCAGTTGGGATACGGGTCACATTTCGGGCGTCGGCTGGCGGAAGTGACAGGCCGTCTCTGACTCCTGCAGTCGAAAAGACATCCCCAATGGCCGATCGCCAAGTGGAGCCCCGCCGGTCACTGGGCGCGACGTTTCGTTTTGGCGGGAATCAATCGGGGCCGTAGGATGTTCCCCTTTGGCGTGTATAAAGGAGGGGATCATCCTAGGGCTGGTACTTTGCTCAAATTCTCTTTCATTGCTGAAGATTGCCCGGTGCTCCACTTCTTAGATCGGATCCTCTGTTGATTTTTCCTCGGTGAGTCCTTCCTTTGAATCAGGTTGGATGTCTTCATCCGAGGAGTCTGTTGAGGTAGTAAGGGTACAGTCGGACGATATCCAAGTGTAGGAAGGTCGAATCCTCCCTTTCCTCGGAGTCAAGGTGGCCATCGCGCATCAAGTAGGGATTGAACGATGGTTAAGTTTGCACAGGTCGGCATTGCTCGATTCTACGACCTTGTGAGGAGAGGCTTTGGACCCTTAGCGTAGATGGGTAGGAAGTTACCCATTGTGGTCGGACCAAGCAGGAAGCTGCATGGTGGCCACTTGAGGAGGGCTTTAGACCCTTAGTGTAGTTGGGCAGGAATCTATCCGCTGCAGATGGGCCAGCAGGAAACTGCTCGGTCGCCTCGTGATGAGAGCTTTTGATCCACAGCGTTATTAGGCAGGAAGGTATCCACTGCGGATGAACCGAGAAGGAAGCTACTCGGTCGCCTCATGAGGAGGGCTTTCAATCCACAGTGTTGTTGGGCAGGAAGCTACCCACTACGGATGGGCCTGCAGAAAATTGCTCGGCGGCCTCATGATGAGGGCTTTTGATCCACAGCGTTGTTGGGAAGGAAGCTACCCACTGTGGATGAGTCGAGCAGGAAGCTACTCGGTCGCCTCGTGAGGAGGGATTTCGATCCACAGCGTTGTTGGGCAGGAAGATTCCCACTGCAGATAGGCCAGCAGGAAATTGCTCCGCAACCTCGTGATGAGGACTTTTGATCCACAGCGTTGTTGGGTAGGAATCTACCTACTGCGAATGAACCGAGCAGGAAGCTACTCGGTCACCTCGTGATGAGGGCTTTTGATCCACAGCGTTGTTGGGCAAGAACCTACCCACTGCGGATGAACCGAGTAGGAAGCTACTGGGTCGCCTCGTGAGGAGGGATTTCAATCCACAGCGTTATTGGGCAGGAAGCTACCCACTGCGGATGGGCCAGCAGGAAATTGCTCTGCGGCCTCATGATGAGGGCTTTTGATCCACAATGTTGTTGGGCAGGAAGCTACCCACTGCGGATGAACCGAGCAGGAAGCTACTCGGTCGCCTCGTGATGAGGGCTTTTGACCCACAGCGTTGTTAGGCAGGAAGCTACCCTCTGCGGATGGGCCAGCAGGAAATTGCTCGGCGGCCTCGTGATGAGGGCTTTTGATCCACAACGTTGTTGGCCAGGAAGTTACCCACTGTGAATGAACCGAGCAGGAAGCTACTCAGCCGCCTCGTGAAGAGGGCTTTCAATCCGCAGCGTTGTTGGGCAGGAAGCTACCCATTGTGGATGGGCTAGCAGGAAATTGCTCGGCGGCCTCGTGATGAGGGCTTTTGATCCACAGTGTTGTTGGGCAGGAAACTACCCACTGCGGATGAACCAAGCAGGAAGCTACTCGGTCGCCTCGTGAGGAGGGCTTTCGATCCACAGCATTGTTGGGCAGGAAGATACCCACTACGGATGAACCGAGCAGGAAGTTGCTCGACGGCCTCGTGATGAGGGCTTTTGATCCACAGCGTTGTTGGGCAGGAAGCTACCCATTGCGGATGAACCGAGCAGGAAGCTACTCGATCGCCTCGTGAGGAGGGCTTTCGATCCACAGTGTTTTTGGGCAGGAAGCTACCCACTACGGATAGGCCAGCTGGAAATTGCTCGGTGGCCTCGTGAAGAGGGCTTTTGATGCACAGCATTTGTTGGGCAGGAAGATACCCACTGCGGATGAACCGAGCAGGAAGACATTCGTCGGCCCTGCAGGGAGGTTTAGCATGGAAACAAAGAGAAGTAGTTCAGATTGCAGGGAAACAAGAATCTTTATTATTAAATAAAATACAGATTATGTGATTCAGTTTAAATTCTCTTGCATTGAATGACCGGTTTCGATAGGTGTCCTTATTGCTCGGACTTGGGTCGGTTGGCGACGACCATGATCTGTCCGATTGTCAGCTCCCCGTCTTTAATTTGATCGGCTTTCTCCCTATCTGCTTTAACGTTTATCTCGCAGGTATTTTGCCAAGTGACCGAAGCGGATCAGCTCCTCGATATAATCGCGCAGCTGTTTACAATTCTCGGTCGGCTGTCCTTGCCTCCAATGATAAGCGCAATAGGGCCTCGAAGCCTTTTTCCCGTCCATCGGGTAGCTGGCAGGAGCCTGAAGAACTCTTCGCCCTTAGCTTCCTACAGCAGCTCGGTCTGGGAAATGTTTAAAGGAGTGTACTCCTGGAACCTCGGGGAGTAATGTTTCGGACGATCGTTTTTCCTTTTCTCTTCTCTGTCCCTCTTCTTCCGATCTTCTTGGTCGCCTCCGAGCATGTTGGAGTTCACCTCGGACTTGAGTTGGATTTCTCGCTCGGTCCATGCTTCCACTTCGTCCATAGTCTTAGGTTGCGCCAATGTAAAAGAGCGGAGCCACTCTTTGTGCCTAAGACCCGACCTCAGCACGGTGATGACCGTTTCGTCGCGGTGCTCGGGTATCTCTAGGAGGGCATTGTAGAAGCGGGTGACATACCCTTTGAAGGATTCCTTGTCGCCGCTCTTAACAGTGAATAAGTAGTCGATTGTCTTCTTTTGTCGTCGGTTACCGACGAAATGACTGAGGAACTCGGTAGCCAGCTCCTCAAAGGTAGAGATAGAGCACGGTGTAAGCCCCTGGAACCAGTCCCGGCCAGCTCGGATCAAGGTGGCGGGAAAAGCTCGGCACTGAGCTGTGTCCGAGTTATCCTGGAAGCTCATGCCCGCTGTAAATGCATCTAGGTGGTCCTTCGGGTTGGATTTCCCATCAAAGAGGGCCACTTTTGGCGGTTTGTTCCTGGACGAGACATGCTCGGCCAGCAGCTTTTCTATAAAGGGATTTGTCAGTGAGTCGGCGGATTACCTGGCCCCTTCGTCGGACGCATGGCCATCCCGTCGTATGCCTTAGATTTTCTTTTCGAGGGTCTCAAGTCGGTGGTAGTACCCTGAGGATTCTGCACAGTCGGAGTGGTGGCTATTCCCGCTCCGGGTCTGCGCGATGGTGCGGTTCCGATTTCGCTCTATCAAATTTCATAGATCCTCGGACGATGTCATTCTCGAGTAGTCCCGGTGCTCGCTGTTCGCGTGGCCTCGGCGAGCGTGGGGGCGTCGATCATGCCATGAAGCAGGCGAGCTGACCGACACCCCCTCAAGGGAGAGAATGCGCGGCAGGCATCGGAGCGACGGCCCAGTCTTCCCTGGGATCGGGGCATAGAGTTGTCCGGCGCCCAACGGGTTATGGAATCAATCACCGCATGTAGGTCACAGTGGCCGGAGTCGGCACGCCGGCGCTCGGTGACGCTGGGATGAGCACGAGTGAAATCGAGGGCTTGAGCGTGCCCATCCGTCCTTCTGCGGACGTCGTTATCCCGGGAGGGGGTACGCCGGTCTGGTGGGTAGGGCTCGGCGCTTGAACGAGGACGAAAGGGTCCACCAGCGATGTGATCCTGTCTATTCGAGCAGATAGGGCATTGATCATGTTAGGAAGGAGAAACGAGCCGCTCCCTCCTCCGTTGTGGCGGCTCGTATTCGGATCGTCGTGGTCGTCGCACGCCATTGGATTGAGGACGGAAGATCAACTTTAGTGGTGGAACAAAAAAAGTATTTCGTTCCTACAGACGACACTAACTAATGGAGCTCAGAATCTCCTTCAGATGTTGTCCTCTGTCGATCCTGCGATGGCGGTCTCTGACGGCTGAGATTTGGTTTAGGAGTTGTTGAGTGTGGATCTCAATGGGTTGGTGTTGGACGTCGATCTACCTGTAAAGAAGTGCCGGGGTGGGTGACCATCGTAGGACACTCCGACGATCAAGTTAGGGCCGAGGTATAGGTGCAGAGTAGCGGCGTATTGGAAATAAATTCGAGATACCTGAGTCTTCTGAGAGAGGGGTTTATATAGGGGTCGCGTGGAGCGAGCAGGCATGAGATCATCGCCGTCAGTTACGTCCCAGTATTATCCTCGCTTTGAATGGCGGGATGCGCCCATTAATGACGGGGTGCGTCCATTAATAGGGGGATGCGCTAGCGTGGGATGTGGATCGTGGGGAAGCGGATATCTCGCCCTGGCGATATACACGGAGCCGTTGCGGGGCGCATAGGTTTTGCGCTCCTGGTTGATCGGAGGAGAAGACAAGCAAGGAGACTGAGATATCTCGGAGATGAACTGTTGGTAGTTTCCTAGGTGAAGGTGGAATGTATTCAGGGAAGTCTTCTGGAAGGTCGGACACGTTCCTTGAGACGAAGTCCCGAGGAATTCTCATAATGCAACTCATTTATTCCACCTCCGTAGCCTTCGAAGCACGTCATCCGCTACGTGTCGTAATCTGAGGAGATACCACTTGTGAGCTTCATTAATGGTACTTTTGCACTTACATCTTTCAACCTTTTTATTGAGTGTTGCATTTAAAAGCAAAATTAACATTCAAAGCCCAATAAATCGCATGACACATATTTTTTTCTTATCAATAACGCAAGCCACATATGCAAAACCTCCTTAAAACAGGGACCCTCCAGGACCCATATACTCGGATTTGGGGTCGCTACTATTCTTCCGGTGCTATTTAGGTGCTATCTTTGAATCTCAGCCGCACATCTCTTATAAAAAAAACACCAAACCGAGGGCCCTCCTATTTTATCCAAATTTAGCTGTTGGATTGGATAGCACGAAATAGGAGCGGGAAAATAACAGCACCCATCCTGAATTCCATGTACTCGGATTTGTATTCCGATGTGAACGTTGCCTTCTTTATTTATTTATTATGGACAGGTTAAGGAGGGGAAATAAATTTTAGAAATTTTATTACTCCCATTGTTCACAACACATCTTTTCTGCTAAATTCTTAATTCAACCCTATAATAATTTTCATTAATTTTTTAAGACTTGAATATGTATGAAGAAAATTTATAGTACCTGCATGAGAAATTTATGTGAGCCCTTTAAAATTTTTCTTCTTCTCAATTTATTTAGATTTAGGTCAGGAACTTTATATTTTATGCTTATTAATAATTAAAGTATGCTTCTTGATAAGGTACAGGGACAAAAATTTGAAGGAAAAAATAGGAGGAAAAGACTAATATTATGAAATCGGAGATAGTAAATTTTGGATCATGGTGCTCAAAAGTGGTATTTACTCAGATTATGACGCGTGGAAGATGACGTGTCTCATAGGCTACTGAGAAGGAATAAATGAGAAGCATTAGAGGCGTTCCTCGGGACCTCCTCTCGAGGACGTATGCGACCTTCCAGGAGACCACCCTGAGTACTTCCATATTCCCCTAGCGAACAGCCTCCGGCTCATCTCCGAGCCCTTGACATGCCGAGCTTCCTCGACCTTACGGCTTGTCTCCGAGCTCTTGACGTGCCGAGCTTCCTCGGCCTCCCGGCTCGTCTTCGAGCCCCTAACCTGCCGAGCCTCCTCGGCTCTCCCGATCAACCGAGAACGCGGAGCCCAAGCGCCTTCGCAACAGCTCCGCGCATCTCGCCAGAGCGAGATATCCGCCGCCCCACGCTCCGTTCCCCACGCAGGCTCGTCCCCGCATTAATGAGCGCATCCCGCCATTCAAGGCGAGGATAACGCTGGGGCGTAACTGACGGCGGTGATCTCGTATCTACTCACTCCACACGACCCCTATATAAACCCCTCTCTCAGACGACTCAGGTAACTCGAATTATCTCAATACGCCACTACTCTACTCCTATACTTCGGCTCTAACATGATCGTCGGAGGGTCCTACGGTGGTCACCCACTCCGGGACTTCTGTGCAGGTAGCTCGGCGTCCAACACCAACCCATTGAGATCCATACCCAACAACTCCAAAACCAAATCGCAGTCGTCCGATACCACCATCGCAAGATTGACGGAGGACAACATCTGAAGGAGATTCGAAGCTCCATCAGTTGGCGCCGTCTGTGGGAACGAAAGACTTTTTTTCCACCATAAAAGTTGATCTTCCTCTCTCGATCCAATGGCGAGCGACGACCGTAACGATTCGAATACGAGCCGCCACAACGGAGGCGGGAACGGCTCACCTCCTCCTTCTAATTCCATCCACGTCTTGTCCGTCCAGATAGACAAGCTGATATCGCTGGTGGATGCCCTCGTCCGCATTCAAGCGGTGAGCCTTACCCACCAGACCGCGGTTCCTCCTCCCCGGGATAACGATGTCTGCAGAAGGACTGATGGACACGCTCAAGCCCTCGATCTCACTCACGCTCATCTCAGCGTTACCGAGCGCCAGCGTACCGACTCCGGCCACCAAATGATTCTATGACCCGCTAGGCGCCGGACAGCTCCACACTCCAATCCTAGGGGAGAATAAGCTGTTGCTCCAACAACCGCTGCGCGCTCACACCCGCTGAGGAGATGTTGGTCAATTCGCCTGCTTCCAGGCACAACCGACACCCCCACTCCCGCCGAGGCTGCGCCCGCGGAGAACATCGGGACTACCCAAGACGGGCCTCACCCGAGGATTTAAGAAATCTGATAGAACGAAATCGAAGCCAACTGCCGCGAAGACAAGGAGCAAGGATATCCACCACTCCGACTGTGCAGAATCCTCGGGGTACCACCACTGGCTTGCAACCCTCGAAAAGAAAATCGAAAGCATACGACGAGATGGCCAAAAGTCCGGTGAAGGGGCCAGGTATTTCGCCGATTCACTCATAAAGCCCTTTACAGAATAGCTGCTGGCCAAACACGTCTCATCCAGGAACAAGCCGCCCAAAGTAGCTCTCTTCGACTGGAAATCCGACCCGAAAGACCACTTGGACGCATTTACAGCAGGCATGAGCTTCCAAGATTAATCGGACGCGGCTCAATGCCGAGCTTTCCCCACTACGCTAATCCGGACTGGCCAGGACTGGTTCCGGGGGCTTGCGCCGTGCTCCATTTCCACCTTTAACGAACTGGCTACCCAATTCCTTGGCTATTTCGTCGGCAACCAACGGCAGAAGAAGTCAGTCGACTACTTATTCACCATCAAAGGCCGAGAAAGGGAATCCTTCAAACAGTATGTCACCCGCTTCTACAATGCCCTCCTGGAGGTACCCGAGCACCGCGACGAAACGGTCATCACTGCGCTGAGGTCGGGTCTTAGGCACAAAGAGTGGCCCCGCTCTTTTGCATTGGCGCTGTCACGACCCGTAATTTAGCATGTGACCGGCACTTAAATCACGCAACGTCTAAAGGCGTAACGTAATTCAAATAAGCCGAAGCCCAGAAAAATCTAAACCTTTTTGCGGAAAATAGTGGGGGTGCAGTTTTGAAATAAAGGTAAAATGAAATAAAGTTTTTCTTTTAAAAGTATAAGTCATATAATATAAAAAGGCAATGAATGTATACTGTCTTCGAAACATTTTCATCCTTAAAATTTCGGGCAGCACCTCCGTTGCATATTGTGATCCAAAACCATAAACATAACAATATATAGGCATCTCCAAGCGGGAGCTAGCTCTTCGCCAACTGGCGGAATCACAACCACACAATAATATATATACGAAGCCCAACGGCGAAGATCAGCACAGAAAGAAACGGTAAATGAAGCAAGACATCAAAACTCAAGAAGTGAACATACAACCATCGCTCTAAGTCTCGCACAATACCCAAGTCTGACTAGGTCCCAAATATACAAAGTCTAGTTTCTGATTTGATGGAGCTTATCTAGATATAACAGAATATAATAGTACAAGAGTGGGCACGATCAAATATGTAGCCCACCTATCAAAGCAAAACACCCTGGGTGAAACTGTGTGCCAGCGATACCGCTACTAATCCCAAGTGGTCAATCCTGCAAGAACGGTGGCACAACGGGGGTGAGTTGCCAACTCGTGAGTAGAAAACATCAGCAGGTAGAAATCGAATAAAACAACGATTTCCTAGGTTATAATATATCATGAAGATAATACTATGATATCTAGGGTGACCATGTATGCATATATGTCAACAATCGAGTCAATGCAATGACATATATAAATAAACATCTGACATCTTATGCCTATATTCATGTGGATATTATCCACGTGTGTCCATCAACGATATAAACAATCTCATGGAACCTGAGTGTTCAACATCGACACTCGAATCATCATGAAAATATATGCATGTATGTATGAAGATATCAACCACGTATGTCCATCAACGACACATCAAAATCATGGAAGCTGAGTGTCCAACACCGACACTCGAAACATCATGAAACCCTTGTCCATCATCGACACGTAAATCCTCATATCTCAGGCGCCGCATACTCAGATCGGCCCTCATATCTATCTCATCTCAGGCGCCGCATACTCAGATCGACCCTCATATCCATCTCATATCATAACTCCAAAACGGTATCCTCCGGATATCCGCCGAGTTCTATACAATCACCAGTAGATAGTGCTCCTTCTGCCAGGCTCATCGTCTACACCACAAAAATCATTTCTTACCCCGGGGTACCATACCGGGCCCACCATGAACCCGCAGACGGTGCCTCCCGCTCCTCGAATCGGGTATGCTCACAACTCAGAACCGAGGAAACTCATGGTGGACACCTCGAAATATCATATCAAGAGAAACCGCGTTTTTAAAACAATGCACAATTTCCTTTGAAATATAACTGTGGTTCTCAAATTCAGAGATCTCATGAAAACAACATCTCAAGTATATAACCATAAGATACGATGTATGCAATCATAGAATAGTAATATGAGCATATCGAGTATATCATGCAAGCATGTCAAGTGATAGTATTGAACAATGAATGTGCTTTTACTGTTAAGAATAATATAATGATATGGAAGTTCTACTGTGTAAGTGGCATGGTAATTACCGATGATGAATGTGTGTGAGCCGGCAAATCTGTGTAAGTGTAACATGTGCATCAACGATAATTGTACAGGTGTACTAGCAAATGATATCATATAGCATTAAATACCGGAACGTGATATGTACATCACGAGGGGTAATATCCTACACAACATGAACAATCAACGGGTATATCTATCTACATATGAACCATACGGTCACTTTTAAAAGATACGAATCGTAGTTTTAAAAGTGGGTGCTACGGTGTTTTAAGAAAAAGACACCATTTGAAAATCCGTAGCGTCCCTTGAGCTTTCCGTTTAAAAGATGCATGTGATTCGTCAGTTTTGGAAATAGGTATGGTTCATGTGGCATCTTTACGTCGGCGATCCTGCCTCATAACATCCGATATGGCAATATTCTCGATTATCATCCTCAAATCACGAGTATGGATCAACCATCCGGTACATCTCATCGCGTACGCTAATCTATCGTACGGTGACATCAAACAGAATAGGGATTCTATCGTCCTATTCGTCGATAAGGGTACGGATCTATGGTCTCGTACGTCATATCACTCTTTATTCTCATAAATATATATGTGTGTGTGTGTGTGTACACATATATCTCAAGTTACATTTGTATCAATCTCATATCAAGTCACATTTATATAGACGTCATATCTTATAAATCTCAAGTCGTATCGATCTAGATCTCATATCATACCACTATCACTCATACTTGTCCTCTTTCAATTCTAAATATCAAGCTTCACATTCTCACATCAATCCTCATATATTAATCCAAATCATCCTTAGCTATCATATCCGTGAGTTTATACGTAGGTTTTCTCTAAACTATAGTTTATATATCACTTATCAATATCAATGGTTGCGGGGGTGCTATACGCCATCCACCCGACTTCCCCCGTAGATATAAATCTACACACCTGCTAATCTCCTCTCTTAGCCGAATTCGATGTGCTTCGTCACATCGGAAGTCCACGCGAAGGTACCTACAATTCAACACATATCGAAATGCAATTAATGCCAAGTCCGAAAAACCGATACGGCAGACGTATTTCTTATAGGTTAGAACCTATAGCTTACGCATGCAAATATAACCAAACAACCCTCGTCGTTGATGTATAAATGTCCAACGACGGAATCCAAACTCAAATACCAAAACCAAGTTTCAGAAATCGCAAAACCGAAATCAACAACATGAGAATTCACTCCCAGATTCTACCCTAGGCCAAACTAGGGAATTTTGCATATGGGGTAGGTCAAGATATCTCATGAGGGAACCCTGGAACAAAAATTAACCAATTCCACCACATTGTGGCCGCAATTTGCGGCCACAACTAATATATCTGTTGTCAGAACTAAAGGGGAAGGGCTCGGGTTTCTATGGTAGGTTCCTATGTGCCTGCACGTCTCTCTGTCATGGAAACTTATTTTATAGGTCTCTCGGGTCATCCTAGGTTCTACAGAGAAGCTACAATTTTACCAAAAATCGATATCGGGGAATTTCTAAGTTCGTGTTTTAAGTTCTAGTCTCAGGTCTAGGTCAGAAAATGTGTCACTAAAGTCTTACAAACACCCACTACACCTCAATTTACCACTTACAAGTCAAGTCTCCCACTAAATCTCAACTTGGAAATTTCTAAGATCACAAATCAACCCTAAATCAAATTCTAAACTAAACTAGGATGTACTAAACATAACAACTTAACTAAAGGAAAGGGAATATACCTCATTTGGCAACTCAAAAAAATTCTTGGGTTGCCCAAAGTCTTCAAAATCCAAACTTGAAAGGTCCAAAGGGTTTAGGAAGAGGTGGGGATCATTTATTGTGAAGGTGGCATGGAGTTTTGGTAATGAATTAGGGATGATTCATTGAGGTAGAGAAGGGTGAAGGAGGAGGAGAAGGAGATGAAGAAGAGAAGAAAAATGAAGAAGGAAGAAGAATAATGAAGAAGTCAAAGGTCTCTCTCTCTCTCTCTTAACCTCACTCTCTCTCAAAATATCTCCTACACCCACTCTCTCAAAATATCTATTTTGTTTTTCTTTCTCACTCATAAAAACCAACACAATAAAAATAACATGCAACCAAAATGTCACATGACATGGTGCACTAGCCATAGGAAAATATAAAAATACGGATTTGGCCTAATCGTGATTAGTAGTGTACTAATCAAGTTTAACTTAAACTTACATATAATTAATTATAAAAATCCCAAAATCCGATAAATATCTTTATAATAATTAAATTATTTTAATCTCCACTTATATTCCAAATATTGGTATATAATTATACCAATTTACGAAAAACCCCTATTCGCAAATCGAATAGTTTTCCGCAAAATAAATTATTTTAATATTTAATTTCCAAAAATAATATTTTATATTTCTGAAATGTTACAGTTTTCCCCCCTTAAATAAATTCGGTCCCCGAATTTAAATTTAAAGCCCCAAATACTAAAACATTTCAATAATCAATCCAAATTAACGGGGCACCGAAATCACGGAAAACTCAAACATACCTCGGCGCATCATGTGCGCATGGAAACAAGTGTGAAACTCAAAATCGAAACTCCATCAAGCATCACGCTATCATACGAGTTATAAAGGAGATACAAATCTCGAAATCCAATGCCATTCTCAAATATACTATAACAAAATTCATGATACGTAAATAGTACACATCCTCGTAAAATCCTCTAAAAACTGAATAAAACACATGCAAAAATCTTTTCTAAATCGCCGTGCGATATGTAGCTCATGGCACAAGTAGCGGACTATCATTTGTAAAGTAGTAAATATATTCCTATATATACTTTGCTCAAATTATACGTCCCGCCTTTTTGAAATATCCCAAAAGATTTTCCTTGTAAAAGTTCATGTCACTCACGGACACTTAAGAAATAGCAAGGCTATAGCTTATTTTTTTTAAAATCTCTTCGTAAACTTTTAATGCATACAAAAGTACTCAGGCACTGTTCTCATATCAGTCCTGCTCGACTACTATATAATATAGTGCCCACCATAAAAACACGATACTCATAACTAAAATCAGCCTCAAAAGGTGTATCCAACATCGCATGCGTCTGGTGTGCACGGAAAACCAAAACCAAATACAAGTGCCACGAATGTGCACTAAAACCAAACTAAGTGCAACGGGTGTGTACGAAAGTATCTGTCCAGTGCAACGAGTGTGCATGACAATAATATCAAGTGCATCTAGAGTGCACGAAAATCTTAATCCAATACAACTATCATGCACGAATAAAAATCTCAATCAAGTACATCTGGTGTGCACAAAATCCCCTACCGTGCGCCCAATATGCGCGAAATCCAAATCAAGTGCGTCAGGTCCGCACAAAATGCCTAGTGCAGCAAAACGTACGAAAACGTAAATCTGGTACAACAAATGCACGAAAACCCATCAATATCTCAACTACGCACAAAACAACACCAAGCGTACCAAGGTGTATAAAAATCATAAACGTGTACAACTGTGTGCACAAACTACGTACCAATGCACTGCCAGCACATGTAAACTATACCGAGTGTATAAATCAAGGCAAGTGCATACAACATGCACGAAATCAACTCGACAGTATCGAATCCACGGAACCATAAATACATGCAACGAAGGCATAAAATCGATATCAAGTGCAATAGATATGCACAAATCATAAACCAATGCAGCGGTGTATAAAACAAAATCAAGTGCAATAACTGTGCACAAATGAAAATATCCAATAGGTGCAGCCATGGTGCACGAAAACAATATCATGAAACTCAATCATCGAAACTCAAATCTAAGAGATAAAAGTGTGATACTCGGATCACAAAACGCAATCACAATAACTGACATTGAGGTACACCTCCTTCAATGTCGAAAAATGCCGGTATGCCCAAGCTGGCAGAGCAAGATCGTCTACTTGCCTCCTGGTCATGATATAGCGTCCTCAGTCTCACGGCCTTCATTTTCTCTGTGGATTACAAATCTCATGATCCTTCTGCTCGTCGGCCCGGTCAGGTGTACTAACGGAACAGTTCCGCTCTGGAACTCCTCTGATCACCGTTTGGCCAATTAACATGACCACTCTCAAACGGCACATTACCGACGGCAACATCTGGCCCTCTGAATATGCGCGATATAACTGATCCTGGGTGCAAATCTTTATCGTTGTGGTGTCGTGAAAAGAACCCGTTCATGATTTCTTCCGATCTCTCCTATGCCGAACTATACGAAGGTTGGCACTCTTGCTTAACTCTTTTCTCATAACCGGACAGCTGCGTCCTCAGCACGGCTTTCCTCTGAAATTTGGTTGTATATAACGCCTCTGCACACATATCAATCCTCTGTCATCAACGGAGAGTAATAACCGCTCGTTAACATCTCGCATGAACCTCTTATTCCACCCGTCTTTATTATCGTCCACTTCGACGTCATCTCTTGTTGTTTGCGTATTGCAATTCGTTCTAGGCTACAGCCAATCCGGAGTCTCTCACACGGACTCGAAATTATGGACTCGGTATCTTCACCACTCCGTGGAGGATATCTAGCCGAACACGTCCTCGGGAACTCGTCCAAATCATCGGAGGAATACTCTTTATTCGCCCATTCTCGATCAACTCACAACGCATCTGGGTGAGATCCTTCTATCCAAAACTGGTCAACTTACCGATCTCACATCGGAGCATCCAACGAACAACGTCCTCTCTTGATCAACTTACTCTAGATCTGAGTAAGTTCCTTTAACTGGAATTCTTCAACTCAATTAAGCCTGCGTCGACACATCAAATCAGACGAATTATCTCAGTCGCTTAACTTAAGATAGACTAGCTATCTTCTGTCACATCTCTATCTGAAAGCTCCAGTGGTCTCAACTCTAAAACTCTGGAAGTGACATCCCATCAATCTCAGCAACAGCTGGGTCATCTGTCTGCACAGTAGACAACATCACGACCTCAGGGGTAGGCTGTACATCAGCAGTCCTCTCAATCTGGCAGCCTCTATCAATGGCCCGATCATCCGGTGCAAAACCGAACACTCGCCTCAAACGAGAGATGTCAACACAAACACTATACCTACACATTCCTATGTTACCAGAAAACATCATGGTCAGTCCTCGTCTGTGACGAGCTCGCCTTGACCGCATCTCTAGCAGCAGCAGCTCAATCTGCGCTCAAACCATGGTGATAGGAACCTCAAGCAGGTATCGATGAAGATAGATCAAAGGAACGAAAGAAATCAACAGATCCCAAATGGATATATGATCATAGGAACGAAGAGAATCACAGATCTCAAGATAAGTACACCCTAAGGTTACTTAAGCGAAGCAGCATCTTGTAAGTATGCCGCGGAACATACACACGGTACGTCACTCTACTCAAGCTACCTACTCCATCAATCAAGGTCAACCTATGAAACGAAAGTTCAGGTCTAATACCCTCCGTCAAGTCTAAGTTCCGTAAGGTCAAGCCTAGGTTCCGAAATATATACGCCCTAGACTCCGCATAGTCAAACCCAGACTCAAACCAAAGATAAACCTAACGCTCTGATACCAACTTTGTCACGAGCCGTAATTTAGCACGTGACCGGCACTTAAATCACGCAATATCTAAAGGCGTAACGTAATTCAAGTAAGCCGAAACCCAGAAAAATCTAAACCTTTTTGCGGAAAATAGTGGGGGTGCAGTTTTGAAATAAAAGTATAATGAAATCAAGTTTTTCTTTTAAAAGTATAAGTCATATAATATAAAAAGGCAATGAATGTATACTATCTTTGAAACATTTTCGTCCTTAAAATTTCTTGCAGCACCTCCCTTGCATATTTTGATCCAAAACCATAAACATACAATATATAGGCATCCCCAAGCGGGAGCTAGCTCTTCGCCAACTGGAGGAATCACAACCACGCAATAATATATATACGACGCCGAACGGCGAAGATCAACACAGAAAGAAACGGTAAATGAAGCAAGACATCAAAACTCAAGAAGCAAACATACACCCATCGCTCTAAGTCACGCACTGTTCCCCTCCGAAAGGCGGCGGCGACTGAGAGATGTCTTGCCTGGGATTCGGGGCAGATGCTATATGGTTTCACCCGTCCACCTCTCCGAAGATGCCAAGTTGATTTATGGCACCGTGTATCGGAGGTTTAGACGGATGCGGCCGATGTAGCAGACTTCGTCAGATTCACCCTCGCTAGAGGGGTTTTTGATTGTAGGGACGCTTTTCCCTGCAGGCGCAAGCCCCTGCAGTTAATTACGCTACCGCATCGCGGTAGCCACTTTCTCCTTCTCCAGAATTTCACTTCGTGTCGTGTGTGTTTGTTTTGTTTGTGGTTGCCCGTGGATTGTATACGGAGACTGAGTAATGTCGTCGCCCGTAGGACGTGGATTAATCCAAATCCGTATTTACTTAGATTTGGGTTTGGTGTTTTTAGTTTAAGGATACGTTAGCCGTATTGAGGCTAAGAGCAACTTAAACGTTCGTTCAGGATACGTTAGTCTAATTTCCAGACTAAGATCTACTTAACGGGATCGTCTAGATCCATTTCCAGTTTAGGGACATGGTGGTCCATTTAATATATGGCCGTCGGAACCCGTCACCTCTCTGACGACGTTGAAGGATTACAAAGACATGTGTCAGAGGAGTTCAGAGATGTACCCTTAAGCCGAAGTTGATTTGGAGTTTTATGGTCCATTTGAATGTTTAAGGATACGTTAGCCAGGTTTGGGGCTAAGATCAACTTAAACGGGATCGTTTAGATCCGGCAAAGGAGCATTTGGAGGCTCCATTGTTCCAGTTTAGGGACGTAGTGGTCCATCATTAGTTTAAGAACGTTTCGGTCCAATATTAGTTTAAGGACGTTTCGGTCCATCGCCAGTTTAGGGACATGGTGGTCTGTATTCCAGTTTAGGGACGTGGTGGTCCGTCATTAGTTTAAGGACATTTCGGTCCATCGCCAGTTTAGGGACGTGGTGGTCCATCATTAGTTTAAGGACGTTTCGGTCCATCATTAGTTTAAGGACATTTCGGTCCATCGTTCCCATTTTGGGATGAATCTTAGTTTAAAAACGTTTCGGTCCAATATTAGTTTAAGGACGTTTCGGTCCAATATTAGTTTAAGGACGTCTCGGTCCACGATTTTAGGGACCCCACAGTCCATTTTCATGTATGGTCGTTGGGACCCGTCGCCTCTCTGACGTCGTTGAAGAATTACAACGATAGATGTCAGAGGAGTTCGGAGATGTACCCTCGAACCGGAGATAAATTGATTTAGGAGAGCAATTTTGCTCAGTCAATTTAGCTTGAGGACTTACGGCCACGATTGGGCTAAGTCCAATTGAAAAATGTTCAACATTTTATTTTCTTTTGATTTGCATCTCTTTTTATTTTTATTTGGGCTCTACCCATAAAGGATGCAAAGCATCAATTTATCTAGGGCTTTGCTCATTTATGAATGATGCAGGGCACCAATTTTATCTGGGCTCTGCCCTTTTATGAATGATGCAGGGCATCAATTTAAATTGGACTCTGCCCTTTTATTGCTTTGCAATTTATTTAGGCCTATTAGGTCTTTTGATTTGGGCCTGGCCCTTTAAGAAATGCATTGCATTTGTCAGGCGCTTTGCGCCAATTAGAGAGCGCATAGCGCAAGTAGTTCAGATGTTGACACGTGGCGCTTTCCCAAGAGCGCAACAGCGCAATTTGGAAGTGCGAGGCACTAAGAATCTTTTAGATTCAAGAACAGAAGTGCAAAGCACTATTTGATTTCTTGATCTAATTTAGATCAAAGAAAAATAAGTTTTTCTTGTCTTTCTTATCTTAGAGAACCAAAGGTTCATAAGAAAAAGTGCAAAGCACTATTTTATTTTTATTTTTTTTTATTAAAGATCATTGATCTTGTTCTTAGATCTATGATCTGTTCATAAGAGAACTTTCCCTTTTCTTTAAAGGTTTTTTTACCTTTATTGTTCTTGAGGAGTTCTTCAGAGTTCTCTCTTTTTTTTTCTGAAAATGTTGATGCCTTTGAATTGAGGCCTAGGGTCCTTTTTATAGTGCCCATAAATTAGTTAAATTTATTAAAGAGATCTTTCTCTGAGTGATTAGGGGAATTTTCCCCACCGTTGGATCTTTGATCCAAGGGCTTCTGTTTTACAGAAGAAAATCTTCTTGTTTTAACAAGAACAGAAAAGATTTCTTTAGAATTTTAATTCTGTTTGGCGCAGATGCCCCAGCGCGTGACACGTGTCGCACAGCGCACAACGCAGCGCAATTGCGCTAGCGCATCTGCGCTGACACGTGTCACACAGCGTAACTGCACTAGCGCATCTGCGCTAACACGTGTCGCGCAGCGCAGTGCCTGTGCAACTGAAGCGTTGCTTCCTTTAATTTTAGTTTAAATAGAGTTTTGCTCTGATTGGGCGTGCCTTCTTGGGCGCTGTGCTGACGTATCAGTGCCTGACATGTGGCGCGTTGCGCCCGAGATTTGACGGGTTGCTTCAAAATTTTGAATTTTGAATTTCAACAGAGCTTTGCTCTGATTGGGTGAAACAAATTCCCCCCCCCACCGTTGCGCTCACGTGGCGCACACGTGAGTGCAGCGGTGGCAAACTCCTGATCGTTGGATCAAGGGGTGAGCTGAAGGGGCGCAAGCGCCTTATAAATAGGACTCTTGGCCCTTAGAAAAATCTTACCATTTCAAGATTTTTGATTTTCTAGAGCTTTGCTCTTGCTTAAGAACTTCAGAGCTTTACTCATTTCCAAAGTTAGAAACTTTAGGTAAAAATTAATTTAAATCAAATTAATTCAAATTAATCTTAACCAAAGAGCTTTGCTCTCACAGATCTTTTGATCTAAAGGGATCCCTGTTGGGGTTTCATAAACAGAGCTTTGCTCTCAAAAACTTATAGATCTGCAGAGCTTTTGTTCATGGGTTCTAATCCCTGAACAGAGCTTTGCTCTCGAGGAATTTAGCCCTCTGTGTATATTATTTTCTTCTTCTATCGCTAATCTTCCTGTGGTATTTCCTCCAGACATAATGGCGGTGCGTCTATACAGTTTGCACGAGTTCATCACCTATGATGATATCCGCGCACAGGGTCGTCAACAAAACCAGGAGTTTACAGACGCTCAATGTGCAGAGGTCATGGGTCGTCTGAACGCAAGCGGTGGTTGGCTGCTTCCTCGTCGTTCGGCTCTCTTGAAAGTCATGCTGGGAGCAATATGGAGAGCACTTCCGGGTCTTCACGAGGCCCTACCGCTCAATGCGCTGGATGATGCCGAAGACAAGGTGCATTCAGTGTACCTGACGGGGCTGATCTCGAAGAAACGGCGGGACAGCCTCATTGACATCCTACATCAAATCTTCCAGTAGACAACGATAGTTGCTGCTTATCGAAGGCCGGGAGGGCTTGACGAGGATCTTGACATACAGGAGCGCGAGAGGCTGCGCATAAGAATAATTAGAAAGGCCAGAATAACTCTGGATGGCCTTACTTTTGAATTCCTCAATCCGTGCCCCGGATCTGAGGTTATACCATTGTAATAATTTGATTAATGTTTCTTATTCATTGCTTTTATGATTGTAAGAATTTTAGCAATATGAATAGAAACCCTTTTTTTTATTTCAGCTTGTCTTATTTCTCGTCCTGAGTCTTCTGCCCATGTATAAATGAGTGCGTCTCGAACGCTTGGTCAAATGTAAATCGGATGTTCTTTCTGTCATTTTCTTCTTTCTTTTATTGTTAGCAGGCTGTCTTAATAACCATGGTTGACGGATGATTAGAGCGAGTATCCCGACCCTCTCAAGAAACAGCGATGGCTTAGGCCGCAGGTTCAGATCTTCAGCCTAAGATTTTTCAACTCTATAAGCCGTGAGGGTCTCATAGAGACTTTTCTCCCTATGGATCGAGAGGATCTCGTAGGTGGGTTTTTCTCCTTAGGAATCTTGAGGACTCCTAAGTGTGGTTTTCTCTTATAAGTCGTAAGGATCCTATAAGAGAATTTTTCCCTCTTACGAGTCGAGAGGGCCCGTAAGCGGTTGTTTCCCTCCTTGTCGAGATTCGACTTTGGAGAGTGAGACCCGTGAATAGTATGCAAGAGACCTTTTTTGGATCGACTTGCAGGGTCTCATTGTTCAAGAAGCAAGTTTTTTAGTCCTTGCTGTCTGAGGCTTCATCTTGCAAGTTGAGACGAATCGGGAATTTTCCCGCGGAGACACTGGTTTCTCTGCGAGCCAACGCGAATCAGGAGGCTCTCGTCAAGGAGTGTTTGTATCCGTGAGTCGAGGAATTTGCTAGGGATTATTTGTTTCCCTAGCGCCAAGGATTATTTGTTTCCTTGGGTTTGAAACGAGTCAAGAATTTCCCACGAAGGCACTGGTTACTCTGCGAGTCGACGCGAATCAGGGGGCTCTCGTCAAGGAGTGTTTGTATCCGTGAGTCGAGCAATTTGCTAAGGATTATTTGTTTCCCTAGCGCCAAGGATTATTTGTTTCCTTGGGGTTTGAAACGAGTCGAGAATTTCCCACGGAGGCACTGGTTGCTCTGCGAGTCGACGCGGATCAGGAGGCTCTCGTCAAGGAGTGCTTGTATCCGTGAGTCGAGGAATTTGCTAAGGATTATTTGTTTCCCTAGTGCCAAGAATTATTTGTTTCCTTGGGGTTTGAAATGAATCGAGAATTTCCCACAGAGGCACTGGTTGCTCTGCGAGTCGACGCGGATCAGGAGGCTCTCGTCAAGGAGTGTTTGTATCCGTGAGTCGAGGAATTTGCTAAGGATTATTTGTTTCCCTAGCGCCAAGGATTATTTGTTTCCTTGGGGTTTGAAACGAGTCGAGAATTTCCCACGGAGGCACTGGTTGCTCTGCGAGTCGACGCGGATCAGGAGGCTCTCGTCAAGGAGTGTTTGTATCCGTGAGTCGAGGAATTTGCTAAGGATTATTTATTTCCCTAGCGCCAAGGATTATTTGTTTCCTTGGGGTTTGAAACGAGTCAAGAATTTCCCACGGAGGCACTGGTTGCTCTGCGAGTCGACGCGGATCAGGAGGCTCTCGTCAAGGAGTGTTTGTATCCGTGAGTCGAGGAATTTGCTAAGGATTATTTGTTTCCCTAGCGCCAAGGATTATTTGTTTCCTTGGGGTTTGAAACGAGTCGAGAATTTCCCATGGAGGCACTGGTTGCTCTGCGAGTCGACGCGGATCAGGAGGCTCTCGTCAAGGAGTGTTTGTATCCGTGAGTCGAGGAATTTGCTAAGGATTATTTGTTTCCCTAGCGCCAAGGATTATTTGTTTCCTTGGGGTTTGAAACGAGTCGAGAATTTCCCACGGAGGCACTGGTTGCTCTGCGAGTCGACGCGGATCAGGAGGCTTTCGTCAAGGAGTGTTTGTATCCGTGAGTCGAGGAATTTGCTAAGGATTATTTGTTTCCCTAGCGCCAAGGATTATTTATTTCCTTGAGTTGAGGTATCTGCTGAAGACACTGGTTTCTTCGAAGTTGGACTGAACCGTCGAGATTTGGCTTTGTCTTCTGGCGGATCCTGTTGAGAAAGTATGGTTCCTTCTTTGTTTACGCCCTTGGATTGTATACAGGGATCGATGTGATCTTAACTGTAGGGCCAAAGTTTTATCATAATTTTTTTTGTTTTATTTCCGCGATGCTCTATCATTTCAGCTTTTATATCGCGAAGGTCGCGATTGCCCAATCATTTCGGCTATTTTTCGCGGTGCCTAATCATTTCGGCTATTTATTTTATTTTTACTCGCTGCTTTTTATTGCGAGTTGCCCAATCATTTCGGCTATTTTGCATGCACACATTTTTACTTGCTGCTTTTTATTGCAAGTTGCCCTATCATTTCGGCTATTTCGTATGCATGTGCGGCCTATTGGCTTTTCGCCGGAAACCTGAAGTTAGACACCGATTTCGGCATCAGCACCGCTACAACTGGGATATTGCTAGGAGCGAATCATCATCTGCCTCTGTCGGCGTCGAACAAGGGTGGCTTAGCGAACAGGGTTAAGGTCCTATCGACTAAGGCTTTTGACTTTATGAGCCGTAAGGGTCTCACAAAGATATTTCTCCCTACAAGTCGTGAGGATCTTGTAGGTTTATTTTCTACTTAGGAATCATGAGGATTCCTAAGTGTTTGTTCCTCTGTAAGTCGTAAGGATCCTACAGGAGGATTTTCTCCTTGTAAGTCGAGAGGACTTATAAGGGTTGTTCGTCATGCGAACATATCTCCAGTCTCGGATGGGACTTGATTAGGGAAATGTTTATTCGCGCCCGTGGATTGTATATAAGGGTCGGTATTGAACCACTTGTAGGGCAATATCGGGAGTTGTGGGAGTTGCTTAAGCACAGGTTTAGGTCTCTGTAACTTAAGACTTTCAAATCTTATGGGCCGTGAGGGTCTCATAAGAGAGTTCTCCTTATGAGTCGTGAGGATCTCGCAAGTGTATTTTCTCCTTAGGAATCGTGGGGATCCCTAAGTGTGTTGCGCCCTTGTGAGTCGTAAGGATCTCACGCGGGTGGTTTCTCCTTACAGGGTCGAGAGGACCCTATAAATGTCCTTTAACGAGGTTGCGCCCTTTCAAGTTTTCACAAACACTCGCCGGTAGCCCTACAGTTTTTACTCACGGAGCCCTTTCGGGTTTTCATCCGTGCCCATTTTGCTTATGGACGTACCGCTTTTTTTATTTATTTTTATATATTTTTTACGAGGTCGCTCCCTTTCAGGTTTTCACGAACACTCGCCGGTAGCACTGCTGTTTTTACTCACGGAGCCCTTTCGGGTTTTCATCCGTGCCCTTTTTGCTTATGGACATGCCGTTTTTATTTTATTTTATTTTTATATGTTTTTTTTATATCTCATCAGCCTAAAAGATGCTGCGGTAGTAGTTTAAAGACGTTTCGGTCTGCTATTAGTTTAAGGAGATTTCGGTCCGACTTTGAGAAGGTTGGCTACTGCTGATAGAGTTTGAGCTTAAGCATAGTATTTCTTTAGGAAGCGGTCGTTTATTAGCCTGAAAGGCCTTTCACCGTGCATGTCCATGAGTAGATAGGCCCATCCTGGTAGACCTTATCTATGATGTATGGGCCTTCATAGTTTGGTTCGAATTTTCTTCGCTTGGCGCGATTGGGAATCATAGGCCTTTTGACCATTAGCACAAGTTCGCCTTGGCGGAATGTCCTCGGTCGGGCCAATCTTTCATATGAGCGCGTCATCTTTGCTTTATAAGCTTCCAGATTTTGTTGCGCTATGAGCCGTGTTTCTTCAAGAGCATCAAGCTCCTCAAGCCGAAGGTGAGCGTTTTCTTCGTCTGTCAGCTCGTAGTAGACTGCCACTCGCAGAGAGGGTAACTCTATCTCGAGGGGGAGTACTGCTTCGGTACCGAATACCAACGCGTACGGCGTTGTGTTCGTGGCCGTCTTGAACGTAGTTCGATACACCCAAAGAGCCTCTTGCAGTCTCTCGTGCCAGTCTTTCTTATTTCGTGACACCGTTTTCTTCATGATCTTCGTTAAGGTCTTGTTGAAGGCCTCAGCTAGACCGTTAGCTCGCGGATTATAAACTGAGGAATATCTCCAGTCTATATTATGCTATTGCGCGAAGCGACTGATTTTGTGGCTTCTATAGGCTGGCCCGTTATCGGAGATGATCCGTCTTAGCGTTCCAAACCGATATATGACATGCGTCTTGAAGAAATGGAGGATATTCTCCGTTTTCACTTCCTTCAGTGGTATTGCTTCCGCCCACTTGGAGAAGTAGTCAGTTGTCGCCAGGATGAAACGATGTCCCCTAGACGATGCTGGTTCGATGGGGCCGACTATGTCAGTTCCCCACATTTCGAACGGCCGGCTAACCACCGTTGGATGTAATGGATTTGGATGTCGGTGGATGAAGTCCCCATGGATTTGGCATGAGTGACATTACTTCGCATATTCGAGGCAATCTTGAATCATCGTAGGCCAGTAGTAGCCCATCCGTTTGATCTTCAACTTCATCTTTGGGCCCGCTTGGTGAGAATCGCAGAGTCCGTCATGAACTTCCTGGACGACTCTTTTCGCTTCGTCAGGTCCTAAGCATCTCAGCCACAGAGAATCAAACGACCTCTTGTACAGAGTATCGTTGACGAAAGCAAAAGACAGAGCTCGTTTCGTGAGCTGATGTCTTATGGACGCTTCTTCAGGCATTCGGTGGGATTTAAAGTAGTCTATGAATACTTCTCTCCAATCCTCGGTATTTTCCCAACCTTTTACTTGCAGGGTCGTCTGCTCGCTCGCTCCTTTTTCTTCGGATGATTCCGGAGATATTTCTGTTGGGGCAAGCACCCGACGGCTTTGTACCACGATTCTAACGTCATCGTCAGCCAATTCTTTAGTAAGTTTGGCCAACGCGTCTGCTTTGCTGTTTTCCGCACGCGGTATGCTTTCTAAAGTATAGGAGGGAATTTGGGTCAACAGTTGTTGCACCTTTTCACCGTATTTTACCAATTCCGGTTTGCACGTTTGGTAGTTGCCGTTCACTTGACTAACGACGAGTTGAGAATCTCCGTATATGAGGATATTTTCAATTTCCATGTCGATGGCGATCTCGAGGCCTGCTATCAAGGCTTCATATTCGGCTTCGTTATTCATCCTCGGCTCTGTTAAGGAGAAGGCGAAGCGCATAATCCCTCCTTGTGGAGTTACGAAGATGAGGCCTACTCTTGATTTGATTATAGGGGTACTTTGTTTGCGCTATTTCATGGAAGATGCTCCATCGAAATAGAGCTCCCATCGGGTATCACCACCGTCGATCGCGTCAAACGCATATTCATCTGGCAAATCGCAATTCAGAGGAGAATCGGCAGATATCGGGTGCTCAGCGAGGAAGTCGGCGATGGCCTGGCCTTTCACTGCCTTAAGAGGTTGATATGTTATCGAGAACTCCATCAAGAGCAGGGCCCATTTAGCGAGTCGTCCCGTCAACATGGCCTTCGACATCAAGTATTTAAGGGGGTCCACCTTTGAAATGAGACGGACCTCGTGCGCCAACGCATAGTGCCTGAGCTTTTTTATCGCGAAGATCAACGCCAAGCAGTGTTTTTCAATGGGAGAGTAGTTGCTTTCTGTCCCCAGCAGAACTTGACTTAAGTAGTAGAGTGCTCTTTCTTTCCCTTGATCGTTCTCTTGTGCCCATAATGCGCCTAAAGAACCTTCGAGGGCGGTTGTATAAAGAATGAGGGGTTTTCCCTTGACCGGAGCAGCCAACACCGGCGGGTTCTGCAGGTATTGCTTGATCTCGTCTAGTGCGCTTTGGCATTTTTGGTCCCAGACGAACGGGGTTCCCTTCTTCATCAGGTGGCTGTAAGGACGACACTTTCCTGAAACGTTGGCTATAAATCACCGTATATACGCGAGCTTCCCTTGGAGAGACCGCATCTGTTTGAGAGTCCTTGGCGGAGGCATTTCTATGATAGCCTTGATCTTGGACGGATCTATTTCGATACCCCGGTGTCGGACAATGAATCCCAAGAATTTGCCCGAGGAAACTCCGAATGCACATTTAAGAGGGTTCATCTTCAAGTTGTATTGCCGAAGGCGTTGAAATACAGTTTTTAGGTGCTCGGGATGTTCCTCATATGATTTGCTTTTAACTACGAGATCGTCGATGTAGCATTCAACGATTTCATGTATGAGGTCATCGAAGATCTTTGTCATGGCCCTCTGATAGGTGGCACCGGCGTCCTTTAGACCGAAGGGCATCACCTTGTAGCAGAATATACCCAAAGGAGTCCGGAAGGCGGTGTGCTTCTGGTCTTCGGGATACATCTTTATCTGATTATACCCTGATGAACCATCCATGAAGGAGAAAATCTCGTGAGTAGACGTATTGTCTATCATCAGTTCGGTGACTGGCACTGGGAAATCGTCTTTCGGGCAGGCTTTATTGAGATCCCGAAAGTCCACCCATATGCGCACTGTCCCATTTTTCTTCATCACCGGGACGATGTTGGCGATCCATTCGGGGTATTGAACTTCCTGGATGAAACCAGAGTCGATCATCTTTTTGACCCCGGCATTGATGCTCATCTCAAGCTCGAGCCGCATTCTTCTTGGCGCCTGTTTGACCGGCTAGACGTCTGGGGATATCGCCAATTTGTGCACAGCAACTTCTGGATCTAGTCCCGGCATTTCGGAATAGTTCCATGCGAAGCAATCTTTATGCTGTACAAGGACGTCTTTTAACGCAGCCACCTTTTCTTCGGATAACAGCTCGCTGACAAATGTCGGTCGCGGGTAGTTTAGCGTCCCCAACTCAATTTTCTTGAGGTTATCCGCGGTAGTATGTATTCCATCTTCCATTTCTTTCGGAGCTAGCGGAAATTCTGAAATCACCTTATCGTTGCTGTTTTCGAAGCACCAGGGAAGGCTGTCCATGTTCTCAGGCTCTTCTTTTAATATCGTTATCATGCGACAGGTGCGAATCCGTTTCCAATCCCAGTGTGGAGTTGGCTCTGTTCTTGTGGCTTTGGGTTCATGTTTTTGTGGCGGTGTTCCCCTCCAGTTATCAGACAGAGCGAACTTTCCAACCTGATACTGATCTTCGACCCAATTCTTGAAGGTGAAGCAGTCTTCAAGAGGATGCCCTATTACTCGATGGTAAGAGCAATAATTTGGATCAGAGACTTCGCCTGCTTGCTCGGGGTGCTTGGATTCCGGCAGTGTAAGCATCCGATGTTTTAGGGCAAGACCAAGTATCTTTCTCGTCTTGTCCCGAGGAAACGAGTTGTCACGACCCGCAAAGTACGGAACGCGACCGGCACTTAGATTACGAAACGTCTCAAGGCGTCCGTAAAATAGATAAGCCGAAGCCCAGAATACAAAACCCAAATAAGATTTTTAGAGTGAAGGAAAACCAATTTATTTAAGTATTTTACTCCATTACCATATCTAATTCCCTTTTTAAAATAACTTTCTCTTTTTTTTTTCCAAAAATTCCAACAGAGTTTCCTTTGTAAAACAAGCTCCAAACGAGTACAATAGGAATATAAATGAATAACATGAAAATGGCATTCCCAAGCGGGAGCTAGCTCTTCGCCTCAAGGCGGTCACAAATCCTACGCAATGTAAAATGACAATATGCATAATAAGCATAAGAAATAACATGTCGACTCAAGTGGGCTCGACTCCAGATATATCATAAAATAATTCCCCAAGTCTCACAATCTCACCTCTAGGTCAATATACAGTGATCCAAATAAGACAGGTACAGCTGAAATGATAGTAGCAGTAGATGGAGTGTTCTAGATACAACGAATATATAAGGTGGTACAAAATGATAATAACCCACCTATGGGCAAAAGCTTCGAGTCCAGGCAAAAAGGGCAAAATGAGCAAAAAGTGTCCGCCGCTACAGTGCTGACGGCACGGACCTGCAGAAAAGCTGTGGCACAACGGGGGTGAGTTGCCAGCTCGTGAGTAATAAATAACATCTACTAAGGCTATCGAATGCATGTACACAAGTATTCTAGCATCCCTAAAACAGGTATGGCTACATGTACTAGCAGGTATGTATGCATCAACAGTGTACTAACAAGTATGTATGTCACATGGATGTAATAACAGGTATGTATGCCATATGAAGGTACTAACATGTATGTATGCTATACAAGTCAACACAAGATCTCATCATGTAGGTATAAGAATTGTTCCTTCCTTTGTTTTGAAACTTCCTTTTTAAACATCAGCATAATATCCAAGAAATCAATAAAATCCGTGTCCAGCAACGACACCTCAAAACTGTCTCAAATCTCATATATCCATGTCAAGTATCTCTGGCCTCAGCCGTCCAGCTGATCCATATCAAATGTCAATATCCCAATCCAGCGGCCACGGTCGGTATCCTCTGGATATCCGCCGCGCCAAATGAAGTCACCGGTAGGTAGTCCGTCCCCTGCCAGGCTCAACGCCATCATCTGCGATCCTCTTGTCCCGGGGTACCTTACCGGGTCCACCATGTACCCGTGACGGTTCCTCCACTCCTCGACACGGATCTCGAAAACCACAGCAAACTCATGGTGGACGACACTTTACATCACTAGAAAACCGCAACTTTTATATTTTTAAAGATGATAAGTTTGAAATCTTGCGGCTTTCCCCTGAAATCCATAAATATCATAAATCTCATGAAATCATCATGTATGCATATGTCAATGATAATGAATGCCAATGGTATCAATTTGCAATGTATGATTTGTACTAGGCATGAGCAGATTATATGATAATACATATGCACGAGTATAGTAATTCCAGTGATTTCATTTTAAATACTTATTGCAATATCACATTTCTAGGCAATTAACATATTTCAGATTTATAGTTATCTAGTGTTGTGACATGGCAATTACCAGGGTGTGTGTGTACATATGAATAGTGCTCGTGCTGCATATAAAAACCTGGTAATGGTGCATGTGTCCTACAAATGAGTTTGCATATATGGAACATCATATAGATCCTAATTGCAGCAATATTATACAAGTATTATTATTATTTTAATGTCACAAGTAAATGTCAAGTCTACTATTTTCAAGTTTACTAAATCTATCGGGCGACTCGCGCCATCCAAACGATCGTCCCCCGTAGATGTTAAATCTACTCACCCGTGATCCCGTGTTAGGTGTGTCCGACCACCTGCTTTCCTTTCTCCGCTGCGCTTGAAGTCCCTGCCGGTGAACCTGGAATTTACAAAGTCACATACATCAGGAAAATCCTGCAAAACGCGATATATCGATAAAAGGATAGGCGTGCGTGAAACTAAACGCGCGTGCACACGACACGACGCGACGCGCACAAACCCACCAGAACCTAGACTGACAAGCTGTGTCGCACAGCGCGCCACAGAACCACGCGTATCACGCTCGTGACGCACGAGACTTAAGACATCGGAAACCCACAAATAGCTCCAGATTTTGACTCTGGGCCCAAAACAAAAAGTTACAGATACCAACAGACTAACCTACCCAGAAGGATCCTACACCCAAAATCCCCACACCCCACCCCCTACTCTGGCCGCAATTTGCGGCCAGAATGATTAAACCGGCGGCCATGAGGGGGAGTTGGGTCCCCGTGCTCTGTATGTGTGTTCCTACTCATCTCACCATGCCACTGTCTTCACAATTTTATTCTAGGGGTCTCGGGTCAACAGCAGATCCAACAGAGGCTACAAAGTCACTAAAACTGCTAAATTACGCCAAGTCGGGTAAATCGGGTGTCTTTATGAAATCTGGGGCAATCCTCTGGTTAACTGGACTCAACAGAACCTAGAAGGGCTAGTCTAACTAACACAACTATCACATTTGCCAAAATTCTCTTAAATCACCCAAAATCATTACTAAAGCATGAAATGGACACTAATTAAGCTAGATTACCATGATTTTAGCGATTTAAGGATAACCATCTAATTTCAATGGCACTACTAGGCTTAAACAGACTAATTAACACTAAAAGGATTCTATTAGCTACAAGCACTCCAAGGTAACTAGATCTAGCATCACTACACAAGTTCTAGCACTAAAATCCCATTTAACACTAAACTAGTTTAACAATCACATAAATCTAAGTAGTGTGGAGAGAGTTTAGGAATTATACCCTCAAGGAGCCTTGCAAACAAGGAGAAGAAGAAGAATAGGAAGGAGTAGGTGCCGCAACACTGCTGCTAAGTTGGTGCTGCTGCAGTCCAAGAGCTGTTGCAGGAATCTGCTGATGTTGCTGCTGAATTGAGCCGAAGCTGTTTTTGTGGTGGAGCAAGGTTATTTGAAGATGGTTGTGTGTGTGTGTTCATGAAGTGGGCTGTTGTAATGATGATAGAGCTGAGATGGGGATATATGGATGATGGTTTGAGCTGATGGGGCTGTTTTGGGGGGTGAAACAGCTGCTGTTGCAGCAGTTTTGTGTGCTGATGTGTGAAGAAGGGGCTGAGAATGGGCTGATTTGAATCACCAGCTGTTGTAGCAGCAAAAAGGTAGAGGTTTGGATGGCTGATCCGTTGGTACAAGGGCTGAACTGTTGTGTGAGTGAGAGAGGGATTTGAGTGTGAGAAGATTTTCAAAAAGATTTAAGGTGAAAGAGGGTGACTAATCCTTAACCCACCATGACAACATCACATCCCTCTCTCTCTCTCTCTAAGTCAACCTTAAACTCTCTAAATACCTATGGTCAAAGCCAACCATCCTCAACTCAAACTAATTAGCTCTAACAACCCAAATAACCTAATCCAAGGACCTAACCCACCATGGTTAACTTAAACATAGCTAACCCATAAGCTCAAATATATGGCAAACCCTAATCTTAACCCTAATTAACGTGCATAAGTGTGTGTGGTCGAGGTAAAATTCCACAAAAATAACCATAAACCCAGATAAATTACTAGAATCCCGTTTTGGTAAACTTTTTACCAAAAACCCCACATCAACACTTAATTACTACTAACCCTAAACTCAGGTGTTACACGAGTATGCTCGACCCATTTTCTTCATGAGGGATAGATCAATAACGCTCGACTCCCGTTTGCGTGGCTTCTTAGCCCCGCTTTGTTGTTGTTGAGCACCTTTTTGGCCTTTCGACTTGTTTCTGCTTCTGCGTCGAGCCTTCTTCATAACAGGTTGACACGGAGTGACTCTTTCATTTTTGACGGCCTGTTGAAGGAGGCGTTGCGTTCTGGCTCTTTCGTAGATGGTCATTTCGCGATTGTGATCATCTCGGACCTTTTGACCAGCTTCCCTTATAAGCATGTCCATTTGTTCTTCAAACGACGGACCGGGCACTTTTGCATCAGGAACTTTTACTGGTTCAGGATTAGTGTCCTCCCGTTGCGCATCTACTTCTTCATTGAAGTCATGCACGACGTAACAGCCGCAGAGCAGTTCTCGTTTCTTGGGGTGAATGTATCCGAGCCCGATCGTTTCCATCCACCCATTAGGCAGCTTGTGTTGAGTCCCAGGAACGTTCCAGACCCTGTCATAGAATTTGGCCTTTCTAACGGTCTGTTTGAAGGGTATCCCTTGGCGCTTCAACAGCTTCTTCAAGCCTTCTGTATAATATCTGGGTAGACGGATGGGTTGAAGTCTGTCCGGCGTAGGATCTGCCCCGTGCCAGATTTCTTTCTCCACTTTGTTTTCTTCAGAGCGGTAGAATAGAATTGCCTTCTCGCATTCTCGTCTGAGAGGGATATAGAACGTTTGCAGCTCTTCTACATTGTAAATATCGAGTGCATCCAGTTCCTTATGGTGTTTAAGCGGTACCATAGCGACTTGTAGACTTTGCTCTCCGTTAGCGGAAGCCCGTATTGAAGGTCGAGCAGAGAATACAGCATGGACCTCATCGTCCGAATCACTACCAAAAATCAATGCAGGAGCGGATGGTCCTGGTTTGGTGTATTGGGGAGGACCCGAATAAACTATCTCCTCTTCCTCCTCGATATCACTGCCGAAGACAGAGATGGTAGCGTTAGTTTTATTCTCCGGCTTGCGACACCTTTCCGTGTCTTCAAAATCCGGCAAGAAGTATTTGGCATCTTCATATTTGCGAACTTCGTTCACGGAAAACGGATTCAATTCTCCCGTCACGGTATACTCGAGACCATCCCTAAAATATTTCATACACTGATGCTGTGTAGAAGGGATAATGTTGTACTCGTGTAACCATGGTCGGCCGATCAGAGCATTGTAGCATATCTTGGCATCTATGACGTGGAATTTAATGTCCGTGACGAGCAGTCCGAAGCGTAGCGTCACTATCATAAATCCAAGAGTCTTTGATGATTGGGAGTCGAACCCAGAAATGGTGATCTTGTCACGAGCAAGGTGCTGGACGCTCATGCAGATTTCTTTTAAGACCCGTACATTGAGGAGATTAACGGAGGATCCATTGTCGATTAGGATTTTGCCTATCTTTATATCGTGACAGTATCCTGAGACATAGAGGGGGCGATTGTGCTCGCACGTCCCAAGGAGAAGGTCCTCGTCGCTGAAAGTGACATCGGCCGTGTGCATTTCCTCCAATTCATCCTTCATCTTTTCCTCGGCCAGGCATGCTTGGAATTGTTCCGGATCTTAGAGTGCCTTAATTAACGAATCTCTCGCCTCCTTTGATAGCAAAAGGGCATCAAGAATGCTGAGCTGTGAGGGTAGCTTCCTCAGATGCGCTAAGACGTTGTAATCCACCTTATTTCTTTTCGGAGGGTCCTTGGCGCTTAGCTCCTCCACAACTTGGTCATCTAAGACGATATCTTCAGGGACCTTCTCTTTTCCCTTATCTTTTTTATTTGAGGGTCCGAGATTCTTTTCGGGCAGCGTGCGATTACGTAGCCGGATATTTTCACCTTCGGCTCTTCTTCTTTTCCCGAAGTGGACTCTTTAAAAAGAGGGGCAAGTTCCAGCTCCTCATCAGAATCGCTCCCGAATGTAGGCACCTGCGATCCCCCGGCGTTAACCATGCGACAATCACCGGTAATTCTGTTAAACCCTTCGGTCATATCCTTCCGCTTCCGACGAGTTTTACGCTTCTCCCGCTTAAAGCGTTGTCGATGAGCAACATATCCTTGCCACCATCTATCGAAAGCTTTGCACTTTTGAGTGGGGTGCGAAACCTTCTAATGAGATAAGCAATAGGAGGGGTGCATTTCTATTTCACCAGTAATTTTTCCTTCGGAGGATGGTAGCTTCAAGCCCATTGATATGGCCTTAGCAAACCTTTTCCTCATCTTGAATTGGCTTTTATCCGCAGTGGGTGTATTTTGCTCCAGCGGGATCATCTCAGCTCTTTCATCAAGTCGCTGGCGCTTGGCCCTTTCAAATATTATCGCCTCACGTTCTCGATCAACTTTACTTTTCAACCGAGCTTCATTAAGGAATGCGTCAATTACTTCATCCGATGGTCCCAGAAATTTTGATTCGGTATCTGCCCCCACTGTTTCAGTACAAGAAGTCTCCTCATCGTTCATGAGCGAATGAGAAATCACATGACAGCTCGCCACGTATTCTTCAGATTCATCAGATGAACTTTCTCCCTCATCTTCCTTTTGAAAGACGTGATTGAGGAACTCTTGGAATGTAATGGGAGTCCATGCCTTCTGGTTGTATTCCTCCAGCGCGTCGATTTGTTTTTGCAAGTCCGTGCGCTTGTCACCAGGCCTCACGGGCTTCTTTGACTTCTTCTTCTTCTTTTTCGAAGATTTTGACGACTAGTTGTGAGTGCTTGAGCCACCACCATCGGTCTTTGGAGTTGGACGTGGTTTCAACATCCCTTCAATGACCTGCGGTTCCAACGGGTCCTTCCACTTGATTGCTGGACATGCCTGAAGGTCGTTTAGCATCCTCTTTGTCTTGGCTGATAATACAACCTCCCAAGGAGTTTCTTCAACGACGGAGCATGTTGCCCCCGGCGTATTCGTCCCTTTAGAGGTGTGGGGCTACGGGGGATTCACCTTCCATTTGTCAGATAACGCGAATTTGCCCTGTCGGTACTAGTTTTCAAGCCAATTTTTGAAAATGTAGCAATCCTCGATCGGATGACCCAGTACTCGATGATAAGGACAGCAGTTGGGCTCGTTGACGTCACTTGGTTGTAACGGGCGTTTTGGATCCGGCAGATTTATGAGTCGGTTGCGCAACGCCGGTTCGAATAACCTCCTCGTTTTATCGCGGGGAAAGGAGTAAGAACGTCCTAGCCTCTCCTCAGGGGCTAAGTACGGACGCATATTATTTTGACGAGCAACCGGCTTCGAGTCGTTCGGTTGTTGTTGAGCATTAGCGACAACGATCGCTTTTCCCTTCCCCTTGACATTTCGGGAGTCCGGCTTTGGAAGAAGGGGTTTATGGCCCATCTGATCCATTTGCGCTAACTTATCAATCAAGGCCTGAAAGGTAGTTGGCTTGAAAAACATCATAAATTGTGAGATGGTTGCTTGCGGATCAAGGGTTCCTACAAACATACCCACCGCGGGAGCTTCTTCAATGCGCTGCTCACACTTCGACCATAAGTTCCGCCATCGTATAGCGTACTGAACCCAAGTCTCGCCTGGCTTTACCCTGGCGTTAATCAGTGTCGTCATCGGGGTACGTTCACTGGCGCTTGCAAAACGCTGAGTAAACAGTAGCTCCATCTCTGCGAAGGTCTTAATAGAGTCATTCAGGAGCTCAGAGTACCACTCGAACGCCGTATCTGATAGGCTTCCAACAAACTGGCGAAGCAACAGCTTGTCGTCACCGCCGGTGTTGCCACAGAGTGCCCTGAACTGGGCAACGTGCTGGTGAGGATTACCTGTCCCCTTGTAGACATGGAACTTGGGAATTGTGTAACCGGGTGGGTACTTGATTTGGTCGTACCAACTTGGATATGGCCGCCCCGTTTTTACGACCTGACCCGCTGCTTCCGTCGCTTGATGGACCCGGATCTGCTGAGCTATGTATTCGTCCAGATCGGCTTTGGAGATTGTCTCTTCTTTAGCTGCTGATAGAGCTGGCGGAGGATTCGACGTCTCTCCCCTATCGTCTTCAAGGATGATCAGGGGATCTTCAGCAGGTGGATCTTGTTGAATCATCATACCCACCATATCCTGGAACAGGAGGGCCATTTTCTTTATGTTGGCTGCCTGTTCCGCAGCTTCTTTATCCTTCTTCTCCAGTACGCGACGAAGGAATTCAGCGTCAGTTTCTTGTTCTTGACGCTCGTCCGCGGACGTTTCAGGGGTTTCTTTTGGCCCTGTAAGTGCGGCCATAGCGTTCATCATCTCTTGGAGCTTCTGCTGCTGCTCCTGAGCCTTGGTCACTGACCTCGTGTGCGGTCTATGACCTGTTGATATGCGGCTGTCCTCTTTACCAGACGCCATACAGACGGTATGAACTACAATGCCCCCAGACCTAGGGCGTTTGGGTTCACCTCCTTTGGTATTTACTGCAGGTGTAGGGACTTTCTCTAGCCTCCTTCTCTTATGGGCCATAGAAGTTGAAGGGGCCGTTGCTTTGGGCACCCAAGCGGTTGTCACCTTTCGTTGCTTGACCGGGGGATTTTCTTCTTGCCGACCTTTCGACTTCTTCTGTTGGCGGGAGAAGTTAGGATCACTGACAGATTCTCGGACTCGTCGCCATGTCTTATAGATCCTGGAGGACAGCGATTGAAGAGGCTGCTCCGGCTTTTCTGCTTCCACGGCGGTTTCTACCTGTGGAGGAGATCTTTTAAGGACCACAATTGGCGAGTTTCTGCGTACCCTATTCAACAGCTCAAAGCTGTTCCCGGTTGGAACAGCAGCGTTAACTTCCACCGTCGGAGTTGGTGGAGTCATCCCAGAAGGGGAGTTGCCCCAGCCCTCCTTATCCAGCGCCAGTGGCGTCGTCGGGCACGACGAGTCATCGGTCTTGGCTCAGAGACAGAAACAGCTTCTTCTTGCCCCCTGTTTAGGTGTGGGGTGGTTGCCGGTGTCAGCCTATTGAAGACTGATGTCTTTTGAGCAGCATGAGTAGGAGTGGGAGTTGGGACGGTCAATCTTGTAAAGGCCGATCTCTTAGCAGGAGAAGCCGCCTTGACGACTTCAGGAGCAGGTTTGGCTACTCTTTTTGGAATAACCCTTTCCGGGACTGCAAGCTTCATTGTGGGCTCACAGGAGTTTTAGCCCAGTCTGGAGAAGACCGAGGCACCGATTTTGGGCGACCCGTCGAGAGGGGCCGCAGTAACTGAAAGTCGGTCGAAGACCGACTTCTCAGAAGCTTCTTGTACGGGCACGGGGGTGCTGAAGCTTGTTGGCGGAAGCATAGTTCCGAAAAACAGCCCCGTGGTGGCTTGAGTAATCTGCTCCACGGGCATGGTGAACAAAGAGGCCGCTTGGGGCCCATAGGTTATGCCCCCAGTTGAGGCCGGACGCGAGTTGCAGCTGCAGTTGGAGCACTTCGAACAAGTTGAGGCCATCGATGCTTGACTTCTCTTCTGCACTGAGCAAGAGACCAAATCTTAGTAAACTTGAAATCCAAAGGCAACCGTTAACAAACCGCGATTGGTTCGCGAAGACGACACACGAAGTGTGGAGTGGAAAGAGGAAAAGGTCCCACCGGGCGTGCCAGAATCTGTTCCCTTCCGAAAGGCAGCGGCGACTGAGAGACGTTTTGCCTGGGATTCGGGGCAGATGCTATATGGTTTCACCCGTCCACCTCTCCGAAGATGCCAAGTTGATTTATGGCACCGTGTATCGGAGGTTTAGACGGATGCGGCCGATGTAGCAGACTTCGTCAGATTCCCCCTCGCTAGAGGGGTTTTTGATTGTAGGGACGCTTTTCCCTGCAGGCGCAAGCCCCTGCAGTTAATTACGCTACCGCATCGCGGTAGCCACTTTCTCCTTCTCCAGAATTTCACTTCGTGTCGCAAGTGTTTGTTTTGTTTGTGGTTGCCCGTGGATTGTATACGGAGACTGAGTAATGCCGTCGTCCGTAGGACGTGGATTAATCCAAATCCGTATTTACTTAGATTTGGGTTTGGTGTTTTTAGTTTAAGGATACGTTAGCCGTATTGAGGCTAAGATCAACTTAAACGTTCGTTAAGGATACGTTAGTCTAATTTCCAGACTAAGATCTACTTAACGGGATCGTCTAGATCCATTTCCAGTTTAGGGACATGGTGGTCCATTTAATATATGGCCGTCGGGACCCGTCACCTCTCTGACGACGTTGAAGGATTACAACGACATGTGTCAGAGGAGTTCAGAGATGTACCCTTGAGCCGAAGTTGATTTGGAGTTTTATGGTCCATTTGAATGTTTAAGGATACGTTAGCCAGGTTTGGGGCTAAGATCAACTTAAACGGGATCGTTTAGATCCGGCAAAGGAGCATTTGGAGGCTCCATTGTTCCAGTTTAGGGACGTAGTGGTCCATCATTAGTTTAAGGACATTTCAGTCCAACATTAGTTTAAGGACGTTTCGGTCCATCGCCAGCTTAGGGACGTGGTGGTCTGTATTCCAGTTTAGGGACGTGGTGGTCCGTCATTAGTTTAAGGACATTTCGGTCCATCGCCAGTTTAGGGACGTGGTGGTCCATCATTAGTTTAAGGACGTTTCGGTCCATCATTAGTTTAAGGACATTTCGGTCCATCGTTCCCATTTTGGGATGAATATTAGTTTAAGGACGTCTCGGTCCAATATTAGTTTAAGGACGTTTCGGTCCAATATTAGTTTAAGGACGTCTCGGTCCACGAGTTTAAGGACCCCGCAGTCCATTTTCATGTGTGGTCGTTGGGACCCGTCGCCTCTCTGACGTCGTTGAAGAATTACAATGATAGATGTCAGAGGAGTTCGGAGATGTACCCTCGAACCGGAGATAAATTGATTTAGGAGAGCAATTTTGCTCAGTCAATTTAGCTTGAGGACTTACGGCCATGATTGGGCTAAGTCCAATTGAAAAATGTTCAACATTTTATTTGCTTTTGATTTGCATCTCTTTTTATTTTTATTTGGGCTCTACCCATAAAGGATGCAAAGCATCAATTTATCTAGGGCTTTGCTCATTTATGAATGATGCAGGGCACCAATTTTATCTGGGCTCTGCCCTTTTATGAATGATGCAGGGCATCAATTTAAATTGGACTCTGCCCTTTTATTGCTTTGCAATTTATTTAGGCCTATTAGGTCTTTTGATTTGGGCCTGGCCCTTTAAGAAATGCATTGCATTTGTCAGGCGCTTTGCGCCAATTAGAGAGCGCAAGCGCTTGTAGTGTTGACACGTGTCGCGCAGGCGCAGTGAGCTGCGCTAGTGCGTTGCGCTAGTGCGCTGCGCTGCTGACACGTGGCGCACTCTGGTGAGTTGCGCCAATTACAGAGAGCAAAGCTCTATCTTAAAGCACATAGCGCAAGTAGTTCAGATGTTGACACGTGGCGCTTTCCGAAGAGCGCAACAGCGCAATTTGGAAGTGCGAAGCACTAAGAATCTTTTAGATTCAAGAACAGAAGTGCAAAGCACTATTTGATTTCTTGATCTAATTTAGATCAAAGAAAAATAAGTTTTTCTTGTTTTTCTTATCTCAGAGAACCAAAGGTTCATAAAAAAAAGTGCAAAGCACTATTTTATTTTTTTTTGTTTTTATTAAAGATCATTGATCTTGTTTTTAGATGTATGATCTGTTCATAAGAGAACTTTCCCTTTTCTCTAAAGGCTTTTTTACCTTTATTGTTCTTGAGGAGTTCTTCAGAGTTCTCTCTTTTTTTTTCTGAAAATGTTGATGCCTTTGAATTGAGGCCTAGGGTCCTTTTTATAGTGCCCATAAATTAGTTAAATTTGTTAAAGAGATTTTTCTCTGAGTGATTTGGGGAATTTTCCCCACTTTTGGATTTTTGATCTAAGGGCTTCTGTTTTACAGAAGAAAATCTTCTTGTTTTAACAAGAACAGAAAAAATTTCTTTAGAATTTTAATTCTGTTTGGCGCATATGCCCCAGCGCGTGACACGTGTCGCACAACGCAGCCCAACTGCGCAAGCGCATCTGCGCTGACACGTGTCGCGCGGCGCAAAGCGCAGCGCAACTGCGCTAGCGCATCTGCGCTGACACGTGTCGCGCAGCGCAGTGCCTGTGCAACTGAAGCATTGCTTACTTTAATTTTAATTTAAATAGAGCTTTGCTCTGATTGGGCGCGCCTTCTTGGGCGCTGTGCTGACGTATCAGTGCCTGACATGTGGCGCGTTGCGCCCGAGATTTGAAGCGTTGCTTCAAAATTTTGAATTTTGAATTTCAATAGAGCTTTGCTCTGATTGGGGGAAACACGCACAATACCCAAGTCTGACTAGGTCTCCAAATATACAAAGTCTAGTTTCTGATTTGATGGAGTTCATCTAGATACAACAGAATATAACAGTATAAGAGTGGGCACGATCAAATATGTGTCCTACCTACCAAAGCAAAACACCCTAGGTGAAGCTGTATGCCAGCGATACCGCAACTGATCCCAAGCGGTCAAACCTGCAAGAACTGTGGCACAACGGGGGTGAGTTGCCAACTCGTGAGTAGAAAATATCAGCAAGTAGAAATCGAATAAAACAATGATTTCCTAGGTCATACTATATCATGAAGGTAATAATATGATATCTAAGGTGACCATGTATGCATATATGTCAACAATCGAGTCATTGCAATGACATATATAAATAAACATCTAACATCTTATTGCTATATGCATGTGGATATCATCCACGTGTATCCATCAACGACACAAACAATCTCATGGAACCTAAGTATCCAACATCGACACTCGAATCATCTTGAAAACATATGCCTGTATGTATGAGGATATCAACTACGTGTGTCCATCAACGACACATCAAAATCATGGAACCTGAGTGTCCAACACCGATACTCGAAACATCATGAAACCCGTGTCTAGCAACGACACGTAAATCCTCATATCTCAGGCGCCGCATACTCAGATCGGCCCTCATATCTATCTTATCCCAGGCGCCGCATACTCAAATCGGCCCTCATATCCATCTCATATCATAATTTCAAAATGGTATCCTCCGGATATCTGCCGAGTTCTATACAATCACCGGTAGGTAGTGCTCCCTCTGCCAGGCTCATCATCTACACCACAAAAATCATTTCTTGCCCCAGGGTACCATACCGGACCAACCATGAACCCGCAGACGGTGCATCCCGCTCTTTGAATCGGGTATGCTCACAACTTAGAACCGAGAAAACTCATGGTGGACACCTCGAAATATCATATCAAGAGAAACAGCGTTTTTAAAACAATACACAATTTCCTTTGAAATATAACTGCTGTTCTCAAATCCAGAGATCTCATGAAAACAACATCTCAAGTATATAACCATAAGGTACGATGTATGCAATCATAGAATAGTAATATGAGCATATCTGTCACGCCCCGCTTTCCAGAGTGCGCTAAGATAGGCACGTGACAGAGCCAACCATGCTAACTGTGGATAGGAAATATCCCTCCACAGTCACATTACGGCTGTCTATAAGATATCAAGAACAGGAGGAAAAAAATAACTATCTATTACATGTCCATGAGCCAGAATAAACGAGTTAAGAAATAATATGCGAAAGAAATAGATCCAAGTAACAATAACAATCTAGAAAGTAAAACGTAACTAAACTGGATACTAACTGGATCCTCACTGCTCGGCCTGACGGCAGAAGTACTCCTGATCAGCCTGCGACAAAGATAGAGAATCTAGGCCATGCAAAACCCAGACGTCAGTGCGTCATAATATCAACAATAATACAATCAGGAGGTAACAAGACATGCAGGCATGAGTATGAACAGTAAGAGTATAACAGTATCACGAATAAGGAATAGTGAAGGGTATAAGCACATGTAATGTACAGTGAATAATCTGAACTAAGCTACTGGATTAATTACTCTCAATTTTGTGAAATCAATTTAATGAATCGTTGATATAACTCAATAGTATCCCGTGCGTGCCCGGGACCACGGTCCAGATTCTCGGGCTGAAACCGAGACATGCCGCTAGGCGCTAAACAAGAAACATGTACAGATGAATGATGTCAGCAGCAGCATCCCAGGGCTGGCCTAACCCCTAAAACTGATCAGTATAAGCAATCGAACCGTCGAGTTATAAGTCAGGTTTCATCATTGATTTCCCCATACCCCCAAGTTATGTGTTCAAGTCAGGTATTGATAAATCTGAGACTAATACCAACACAGGATCAAGCAGGAACAGGTTTGTCTATACAGACAACAGGATATGTCCATCGGGACAACATGTCAGGATTGTCGGCATTAGAAACAGGATCAGGTAACATGTCAAGTAGCGATATATCAGGTCATGTCAGGTAGTGTACATGTATCAAGTCATGTCAAGTAGTGCACAGGTATAAAACGGGTGCTCATAATCAAACTGTAGCAAGTATTGAATCAGGGTGAAAGTACGGATGTACAATAAAAGCATGGATGCACAAATATCGATCAAGGGTTACATCATAACTATGTAGGGTGTACAATATCAAGCTTGGGGTGTCGATATAACAACAATATGTAATAATGTGCCATGGTATGCAAATTGATATATAATTAATGGTATGGATGCACAATAAAATATGGATGCATAATTAACTATTAGGGTTATATTTACAGTTCCAAGATTAAATGGGATGCACATTATTAAGTATGGGGTGTTACTACAATAATAATATGAATTAATGTGATCTATAAATGCAGTTATATATATTTTAAATGATATGGATGTAAACGGGTATCCGAAAACAGTAAACTTTTAGTATGGATGTACAATGTGATAAACGGGTAACATTTTACTCATATGGATGCATAATAATATACCTAGTATGTAGCAAGATGAATTAGCATGCGACTAAATATGTAAATAGTGATATAATAATATTAACATGGATAACATATTCAAACCGATTAATAATTATAAAAGTGGTATTGATTAACCATACACAAGAAAGATCCGTTCAGAAATTCAGCGTTACCCTGATTAATAAAATAGCTTAGAAATAACAAACGTTCTCCAAAAAGGACGTGTGTTATACCAAAACAAAGATAATTCAATAAGATTTTCATTTTTATAAGTTGAAATATCTCAGCTTGTTCCTACAAAAAGTTATGAACATTCGAAATTGAAAGTTTGTTGCTGGAATTTCCCTGGACAACAGTTTAGAGATATTTTCATTTGAATTTTACGTTATTTAAATAATTTATTTTGCAATTAAATATTTTATAGAGTTATAGTATTCTGAGTTAGCTTCGTAATGAACTAAAGAACGTATACTAATGGTTTTTTTATGATTTATAATGAATTTTATAAGGTAAGGCGTACAATAAATTTCAGATTTGTCGTATCCGCTTTGCAACGACGTTTCATGTGTAAACTATAATATTTTCAAACTATATTTTGTATAACATTATAAAATACAGATTATAAACTAATTAAAGATAATAATAAGAAATATTACGACGATATATATATATATATATATATATATATATATATATATATTTATATATATATATATATATATATATATTTATATATATATATATTTATAGATATAATTATAGCATATCGCAAGTTGTAAACTTTCATACATTTTATATTATAAAACTGATTAACGTTAAATAAATACGGTGTATAAATTATATAGATATAGTTATATGATGATGATGATGATGATGATGATAATACGGAAACATATAAATAAATTATATAAAGCATAGCATGTAGCAAGTTGTAAACTTGTCTCGATCGAATCACGTGATGGATACCCACGACACGTCCGACGTCGGTAAATCGTCGCATCGCACATGCGGCACGCGGGACGGGTCCAGACAAGGCAAGAGGGTGATCACACAGGCAAGGTACGTTCACTGGATCACTCGGATCGTCAGCGATGAGTACGGCTCCGGCAGTGATCACCGGAATCAAGAAACAAGATCAAGAAAAGAGAGAAGGAAGAAGAAGAAGAGGCTGTGTATTAAATAGGGAAAGAAAAAAAATAAATAAATAAAAACAAATATATATATATATATATATATATATATATATATATATATATGCAGAGGAGAGAGAGAGAGAAAGAGGTTGTTATTAAGATTTAGATTTTAATTTAAAAAGATTTTGTATGTTATAAATATTTTAAACTATTAAATTTTAATAAAGATATTAGATGAAATAAAATTGGATTTTCTGGTAAATACAAATTTAGTCCAAAATACGCCCGGGTCGGATCTAAAATTCAGTTTCAAAAATATAAAAAATATACATGTCGACCAAAACTCAAATTGGATGTCCGGGTAACAAAAATGCATACCCCCAAGAACGGATGCACGTACGTGCGCGTAGCCATCCAAACAAGTCCTTTTCACTGAACGAGACGAGAAAAAAATGCGCGGATGCTATGACAGGGTCAGGGGTATCATGCAGGCCATACCAGATATTTTTAAAATATTTTACTTGACTTTAAATGTTATATTAAAAAATGCAGATACCAGATAAAATACCAGTATGCAGTAAAAAATGAAAATGCATGAATCCATGTAACAGCTCAGGATAAATCATAAACATGAATCAAGACAGATTTCAAGCAAGCGGGCCGGGTAAAATGCAAATACAAATGTCAAAATACTATTCGCACCCAAAACACAGTAAACCACGAAACTACCATAAATAAGTAAATACTTGAACTGTAATTGGTATAAATGAACTAGGGTGTTACATTATACCCAACTACAAAAATAATTTCGTCCTCGAAATTCCCAAGACAAGAAAAGATAAACAATCGTGAAACTACGGGAAGAGATCTGGAAACTTCTGTCGAATCTCGTCTTCTCATTCCCAAGTCGATTCTCCGTGCGAGCGATTCCCCCAAGGAACAAGTACGAGAGGGATAACCTTGTTCATACGGACCTTTTCTCTTCGATCAACAATCGACATCAGTCGTTCCTCAAAGGTCAAATCCTCTTTTACAGTCAGCACCGAATGATCCAGCACGTGTGTTTTATCTCGAACATATTTACAGAGTTGATATACATGAAACACGTCATGAACATTCGCCAAAAATTGTGGTAACGCCAATCGTTAAGCCACTTCTCCAACACGCTCCAAAATCTCGAAAGGCCCCACGAATCGAGGACTAAACTTGCCTCGACTCCCAAAACGAATCACTCCTCTAGTCGGTGATATCTTTAAGAACACAAGATCACCTACAGCGAACTCTAGAGGTCTTCTCGATGTGTCGGTCCAACTCTTCTGCCGATCTTGTGCTGCCTTCATGTGATTTCGGATAGTATTAACTTTCTCAACTGTTTGCATGATCAAATCCGGTCCCAACAATTTTCGTTCTCCAATATCGTCCCAACAAACAGGTGAACGACACTTGCGACCATACAATACTTCGAATGGAGCCATCTGAATAGTCGCCTGAAATCTGTTATTTTACGAAAACTCCACCAAGTGCAGATGATCCTCCCACGACCCTTGAAGTCTAACATGCAAGCTCTCAACATGTCTTCAAGAGTTTGGATCGTTCTCTCCGACTGGCCATCTGTCTGAGGATGATAAGCTGTGCTAAATTTCAATCGCGTCCCCAAACTTTCCTATAAACTCCTCCAGAAGTGCGATAAGAATGGGTGTCACGATCAGATACGATGCTCACAGGTACTCCATGTAATCTCACATTCTCTTGCATGTACCGTTCTGCCAACGCTTCTGTTGATTGACCAACTCGAAATAGTATGAAATGAGCTGCCTTGGTCAATCGATCAATAATCACCCAAACTGCATTGTTTCCCTTTGAACTCCGCGGTAAAGCTGTCACAAAATCCTTGGTTACATGTTCCCACTTCCATTGAAGAATCGGAAGTGGTTGCAAAAAACCAGCAACCCTTTGATGTTCAGCCTTAACTTGCTGACACACCAAGCACTTCGCCACAAAGCGAGCAATCTCCCTTTTCATGCCTTCCCACCAGAAATGTTGTCTTAGGTCGCGGTACATCTTCGTGCCTCATGGATGTACGGAATACGCGGAACTGTGTGCCTCCTTCATAACCTCTTCACGAATGTTCCCTTTCGGCACACACAAACGGCTACCATATTGCAACGAATCATCTTCATGAATTAACAAGTCCGTTCGAAGTCTAGCTTCAATCTGTTCTCGAAACCTTTAAAATCTTGGGTCCTGCGACTGCGCTGCTTTAATATTATCGATCAACGACGACTGTACTTGCAGCTGGATCAACTGTCCCGAAGAATGCGGTAGCCCAATCTCCAACTCGAATTTCCGAAAATCTTCGATAAGCTCCTTCTGTGCAGTCAACATCCGAATTGCTGGCAACCGACTAAGCGCATCCGGCACTACATTAACTTTCCCCGGATGGTACTTAAGATCAAGATCGTAGTCAGCCATCAGCTCCAACCATCTACGCTGCCTCATGTTAAGCTCTTTCTACGTGAACACATATTTTAGGATTTTGTGATCGGTGAATACTTCGACCCTTTCGCCCAATAAGTAGTGTCTCCAAATCTTCAAAGCGAAAATCACAGCTGCTAGCTCCAAATCATGAGTTGGGTAATCATTCTCATGGGTCTTCAACTGTTGTGATGCATAAGCTATAACTTTCCCATGCTGCATCAAAACGCATCCCAAACCTTTCCCAGATGCATCGCTGTGAATCACCAATTCTCCGGAACCTTCTTGTACGGTCAAATAGGAGCGGTTGTCAATCTTTCCTTCAATGCCTCAAAAGCTGACGCACTACTATCCGTTTAAATGAACGGTACTTCTTGTTGGGATAAAAATTTACACCCCGGTTGACCAAGTCAAAATCAAAGTCAACCCCAAGCCAGGTGGGCCCAAGCCCAGGTCAAGCGGGCCCACGCCCAAGTCGAGCCCTCGGCCAGCCTCCCCGTGCCAACAACAAAATCATGTAATAAATAATTTTTATGTAATTGTTTGTGCATGAATGTAAACAAAATAGGCATAAAGCCAATATTTTGTAAGCCCATGGCTTATGTGCAAAAATGAAATGGCACATGAGCTATGGGATGACTAAAATGCCATTTTGTAAAGCCCAAGGGGCTATATGTAAATATGTAAGTCTATAAAAGGCAACATGATGAATAAAAAAAAGAACACCTTTCATTCTCTCCAAAAAACTTAGATCTGAGATCTTTTCTCCTTCCTCAAGGTTCCAAAACCTTCTTCTTTCTCTTGAATTAAATCAAGAGTTTTACTCTTCCTTTTCAAAAACAAAATAGTTTTTCACCACCAAACCCACAAAGGGGAACTTAGATATGTCTTTAGATCCCAAAAAGGAGAGATTTTGAGATCTCATATCTCTTGATCCTCAAGATCCAGCTAACAGAGGAGGAAGAAGAAGAACCCCTTCCATTAACCCCAAAAACACATTTAGGAGTCCAACTGCACTCTGATTTCTCTTCCGAGAATCTTTTTTGGCTAAAAGCCTCTTTTCCTCGCCGGCGCTCAAGCGCAGAGCGCCCACGTGGCACGCTTGTGCTCAAGCGCTCAGCGCTCAAGTGCAAAGCGCCCACGTGCCGACACGTGGTGCGCTTGCACAACAGCGCCCTGCGCTCGAATGCAAAGCGCCCATATGCCGACAAGTGGCGCGCTTGCGCTCCAGCGCAAGCGCTCGAGCGCAAGTCGCCCCAGTGTCGACACGTGGCGTGCTTGCGCTCAAGCGCACAGCGCTCTGGCGCAAGTCACCCCCTTGCTGACACGTGGCACACTTGCGCTCAAGCGCCCAGCGCTCAAACGCAAGTCACCTCCGTGGCGCACTTGCGCTCGAGCGTCAGGCGCCCAAGCGCAGCGCGCCCACGTGCCGACACGTGGCGCGCTTGCGCTACAGCGCCTTGCGCCCAAGCGCAGAGCGCCCACGTGCCGACACGTGGCACGCTAGCGCCTGAGCGCACAGCACCTGAACGCACAGCGCCCAAGGCGCTGGCCCCACGCATCCTTTGGATGCCTTTTCCCCCACTTTTTATGTATATATATATACATATGCATATGTATACATATTTGCACACACACGTGCTCCACGACACTGTCCCTGTTAGAAAAAAATTGGCACCGTACCCCGCAAGGGGGCTGCTAGCCCTCTTGACCCCCAGCCCGCTATCCGGGTAACGGGACCCCCGTAAAAACTCTGCGTGGCTCCTGATATATCCAAAACCCCCTTTCAAAACACAACACATGTACACTGCACATTGAGTTCGCATGACCAGTTTAGCCCGTCAATCGGAGGTTCCCTCGCTCCAAAGGCGAGGGGTAATTAACGGCAGCTTAGTTCGCGGCTGCCGGAGATTCGGATCCCCACAATCATTAAATCCCGGCCTACCCTAGGCAGGGGGAATCTGTAGTACGCCCGACAAGCGCGCGCGTATCCCCATCTCAATGGGGTGACGAAAAACACCCTACAGATTCTGGCACGCCCGGTGGGACCAATCTCTCCTCCCATATTTCGGGTTAAGCATTCATGCGAACTCAATCAATATACATATCGAATACCTATACTGAAATAATGTTTCTATTTGCAGGGGTTAACAATTTCCAATTGCCGTATTCGAATGCAAGTCGGTATTTGGACGACTTTTCTTGGCCCCAGCTGGGGGCAAGGCCATCAACACCGACAAAGAAATAAAGCATCTCATGCAAGTTCCAGCGGTGCCCCTGACAACTGCTCGATCGGGTGTCTTCTCTAAGCTCCCCGCTAACTGACCACCACGTCATTAAACTGGGAATAATCGACCGCCACGTGATCGCACGCTTTCGGCGTGTCGGATGTTCAAAGTTCTAAAGTATAACCGCGATCAGGACGGTGTCGCTATGCAGCTAGCCGGTTGAGCACGGGTCGATCCACAGGGAGATGGTTGTATGTCCTTTCTTGTTTTAGACGAGTCAATAAAGAATTTGTATGTGTTTGTTCGATCTAACCTATGTGTATTATTTGCAAGTATAAAGTTGTTAAGAAAAGATACGATAATGTAAGCTAAAGAAATCTGTACTCAAAACCTTTGAGCCGAGTCTTGACCAATTGAAGCTAGAGCAATTGGCAACAACGTGGATTAGGGGATTTAAGCGCGGTATTCGTGGAATACGGCTTATTTACCCTTGTCCTTCCGTTCTTGTCTCTTGCTTTCGCCTTCGGCCAAACCGAATGCAACCGGTCGCGGTTAGGAATCACCGTTACCTTGTTAGGGTAGGGTGCCTAACGGAGCGCTTGCGTATCGTTTGGGCGGAGTTCAATGGAAAATAACGGGAAAAGGAAATGAGCAAAGGAAATCTTAACTTACAATACCGTATTTATTCTTAACAACAACAATAATTACAACCATTCACAAAGAGAACCAAGAAGAGCAAAAGAAAAGAACAAAGAAAAGAAAAGATTACAAGTAAGTAAGTGCATGAATTAAATTGCAAGTAAGTAAAGCAAGATAATAAAAAGCAAGTAATAAAAAGCGAGAAAGAAAACTAGAAACTAGAACTCAAGACAAGCATGGAATCAATAGCCAATCCTTAAACTTGCAAGCTTAATCAAGAGGTTGCAAGATCAAGAGAAGGGTAAAGAACGCATGTGAAATAAAGCACTAATTCCATAAGAAAATACAACCCTTGAGATCAATTACTAACCCTTAACCTTTCAAGCTCAATCAAGAGGTTGAAAGATCAAGAGGAAGCAAAAATCTCAAGGGGGAGCTAAACAAACAAGAATGATACAAAAACCCTCATCTTCATTCACATCCACTCAATGGTCTCACTACATTTCCATGGAGGAAGAATGAAGAAGAAGAAGAAGAAGAAGAAGAAAAACTAAAACTAACAAAAAGAGGGCATGAGAATGAACACCAAAAGCTTGGCAAGTTCTGGGATATTTATAGGCGGGGAAATGGAAACCTAGGGCAATAATCTGGCCTTAAATAGAATTACAAATATGCCCCCAAAAGATGACACGCTGAAGACACTGTACGGCCGCGGTTCCGCGGCCCTAGTAGGGAGTTGGGCCTTCTAATTTTGTGGTTATCCTTGGTTCCTTTTTTCCTCGTGTTTGAAAACTACAAACTGCACAAAATCTTCCAGAATATCTTCAGATTTCTTAGTTCAAGATTGCATTATTTTCTTCACTTTTGACTTCTATCTCCCTCGAGCTCCGCGCACCTATTGATTCTTGTGCTGCCCCCCTCGTGCTTTGTGCTTGTCCGAGACACGAATGACCACTGTCATATATCTTGTCTCTGGAACTGGTACTCGGCACTGGACGGATACGGATGACCGGAACCCGGCTTTTATCTGCTGTCAACAGATGTTCTGTATTTGGTGTAACTGTGGAGATTTTGTCTTGATTTGCAATATTTGTACTGGAAATCTGTAATCTGTAAATATGTAACAAACACGGATTAAAAGCACCTACCTATAAACACACGAGCATAAGAATGGGCGGTATAAAATGCAGTATTCTGTTATGAACAAATACCCCCAAACTTAACTTTTGCTCGTCCCGAGCAAAACCACTTATTCACAAAAATGAAATCCTAACCGCACTTTCGCAGGGAACGTGACTGCACTGAGCGCGTGCAACAAGCCGTTGAAGCTCTAGGTGTCCCTAGTAGGAGGAGTGTTGTCTCCTGAGGGTTTTCAGCGGATACTACCCATAAAATCCGGTCAAGCTAGTTTCATAAGTTAACGTCGATCTTACTCCTACAGTTTAGTATTTACGTTAGAAATTCTATCATCCTAAGTTAGAAATATCCAACCCTTATTTTTCACACCTCCTATCTATTTAACCTTGGATCCTATACGTTCCAAAAAAGTTTTAGAAAGATGTTGGTTCTCCTGAGTTTTCCTTCTAAAGTGTGGCCTTAAATCAGAGATTTTTATCAACTTTACAAAAAACACAAGTCTTATTCTTTATTTCTATCTTTTATCCAAACATCGATTGTATACCCCTACGTGTGTGTATCTTTGCACCCCTACACTTGAGAATTCAATTCAAGCTATAATACCCTTGCCCTAATACCTAATACTACTTCTTTTCATTAAGGATGGACGGATTTGCTCACACACCTTTCATGCGCCTATTAATGCTTCATGAGGCACTAACGACCGATTACTGAATGTGTGAACTTTAAAGCGGAAATAGCAGTTTCCAGGTCTTGACTTTATTCTATATTTTCTTTTTCTTTTTCTTTTTCAAGACCGGATATATTTTTCACATGCTCTTTTGGTGTTTAGCTTTAAATACCGCTTTTTCTTTCATACTAAGCTTTTAGGCAAGAGTATTTCTAGGTATCTTCTACTATTCCAAGTTTCAAGGTGCGTGTAAGTGCAGTTTGTAGAGTATATACTTTCTAAATTTGAACTCAAGAAAAGAAACTATTTTTCAGACTTATCCTCCAGTAAAGCTTCAATACTTTCCCTTCATCTTGACTTGACTCAAGAACTGAACTCAAGATTACCTATTTCTCAAAAAAAACTGTAAGGACGTATACTTACCAAAGTTAGACCGAATGAGGGTTATTTTTAGGGTTTTCAATTCCTAAGCCTAGAATTTAGTTATATCTATCATATCAACTAAACTTTCGGAATAAATATCTAAATTACCCTATTAGCTAACTTGACGACAAAGTTTTTATATTTTTTTGGAAAATTTTCGATTTTTGTGGGTTTTTAATTAAGGTATGCAAAATATACAAATGAATGTGAAGGAAGAAAGCTTACCGAGCACACCCCCAAACTTAAACTTGACAGTGCCCTCACTGTCAGGCTACACCAAGAGGGTCAAAATTGTCGGCGCTCCCTAAAAACAAATTATATACAAAACAAAAAGGAAAACAAAAAATATATACAAAAAAGGAGTCCCCCCCAAACTTAAGTAAAACAGTGTTTCCACTGATAAGCGTTGAAGTTCAGGATTAGGGGGGAAAGAGAATAGTATCAAGCTATACAAGGCCTTACTAAGGCTAAAAGTTAACACCAACCATTCAAAAATTTTATCATGATAAAGCAGTGGTTGGTCAAAGAAGGCGTAGAGAAAAGAAATGGAGAATACGTGAGACCGTATGGAGATAGAAGCGGGATACGGTCTCGGTATATCAGAAGAAGAAGAATGGCGGAAGGGAAAAAGAAGTGGAGTACGAACTTGAGGGTGCAAATGGAGTGAATAGATTAGCACAATTTGTGATGAGCGATGTGTAAAAAGCGATTGTGCTAATCTATTAACCCGTCGAGAAATGGGGTCAAATCCCTCAAGATTCGTGAGAAACCATGGGTACGCCGAACTTGGTAAACCAGACACAGGAAGTGAAAATGATACGGTTTCTTGCATTGTCGGAACGATGGAAAGGATGGGGGGAAGTGATTGAGGAAGGGTATCGGTTAAGGATTCTGGAGGGTGTACACAGTCAGTGAAAGGAACAGGATGCATTGGAAAATCCGACTCACCATCTAGAACTGTTTCATCCTCAAAAACATTCTCAAAATTCTCCTCAAAATTCAGCTTATCCATGCAAATTTCATCAAAATCAAGACGTATATGGGGTTCGGGAAAAACATTTAATGACTCGGGATGATGAATTGAAAAGAAAAACTAAGCCAAATCTGTGGGTTCATCATCCAAAATATCCCCAGCGTCAATATCCTCAATCAAGTGAAAATCAAAATTCTCAGACACCTCATCAAAAGCATGGATTTCAATCGATTCTGGTTCTAAGATAGAGGTGTAGAGGTCAAAAGGATTGGGTGTGGTTTCACTTGGCAAGGTCCCTTCACAATCGGGTAAATCAAACACTACGAAGTCACACAACTCATTATCTGTTCTATCTGTAATCAATGAATCGGTTGGGACACTAGATAGACATTCAAAACCAGAGTTGTGGGAGTCAAGATGAATTGGGTAGGCTTGATTCGGAAGGGGGTACATCTCACTCTCTCCACTCAAATTCTCAGCCTGTCCTACCGCCTCTTCATACATTGAAAAATTTGGAGCTAGTTGAAAACTAGCTACCAGGTCAGTATGTTGTACGAGAGCGGCCATGGACGCATTCAAATCCATCATCTGTTGGCTTGACGTTACCCTAAAGTCTTCCAACGACTGTTCTAGACTAGACATTGGTTGTGAAGGGGTTTCAGTAAAAGATTCAAAGTTGTTTGGATACTGAAAACTCCCAATTAGCGGTTCTGATGCAATGTCTAGGGAAGGTGCAAAAGTAGGGTAGGATTGGTAGGAATTGAATGGCTGGACAGGAGCAGGATCAATATTTGGATAGGAAGGTGAATGGAATTGTTGATCCCAAGAATTTGAAGCGGTGAAAGGAGTGAAAGATCGGCTACGGGATAGTTCAATTCGTTCAGCAAGAGACATTGGTCTCGGGGCTACAACTGGATTTTCAAAAGGTGTATCAACGCAAGAAGGGGTGAATGTTTGAAATGGTTGATACGAAGTGGATTGCGGGGTCCAGTTGTTCGTCCTAGACGCGTCTATCCGATCTTTCAAAGAAATTTTTGGTATGGATGGATCGTTCGAAGTTCGGCCAAAGCAAGAACCGTAAGAAGTAATGTCTGGTTGTGGGTACCAAAGTTCGGCAAGAGTTTTGCGAGGTGGGGTACCCATGATATGATGAGAAAAGGAAAGAAAGGAAGAGAAAAGGAGGGAAAAAGAATGTTGAATTTTTTTTTTTAATTTTTTTTAGTTAGTTATTAACAAAAGAATGAAATATACAAAAAAGAATCTGGACAAAAACAATCACGACACAAAAATACCACACACCTAATCGTTCTAGGGTTCACCTAGGTCAACTAGACCTGCTCCAGAACTTGATTGTCGAAGTAAAACTGTGTCGAGAAACGGGCTCAAGATACACCTATCACGAGGCCAGGTAAGTGCAGAGATAAGGGGAGGTTTTCCAACGCTTTCGCGAAGTTCCTTAATTAAATAACCCTTTCTCTTTTGGCGGTTTCGCCGTTAACACTTTCCTAGACACCCCGTAAACAATGTACCGTTAAGCGAGCTTCTAAACACGGTTAACTTCTCCTAATGAGCGCGAAGTCCTTAAGGCTTAAAGTCTAGTTTCTTTTAAATTTTGTGCGGGTAAACGTTATGCTCAAGTTCGTGATTTGTGGGCCACGGAAAAAGGTGATGAAATCCTTTACCGTACGTTGTGGGGTTCGCTTGCCCTTAAATCCGTATTAATGTATGCAATGCACAATTCAATAAAAATTCTATAAAGAATCAAACAATCGTTTTTTAGTTTAAGTACGGCACTGCAACAAATACGGGTTAGTTAATTTTTAGCGTTTGCTAGCGAACTTGCAAAGAATCCTGCAAAGATATTATAGTGGATGCGTCGGATTTGAGAAAAAGGTGTTAGTAAAGTACGTACCGTTAAGATTTTGGGTTAGGAAACCCCCGTTGAATCAAATCCGGTAAGCTTGAAAAGTTCGCTTGCGCGGGTCAAACTACCCGGATCTTTGGCACTGTACCTTGCAAACACCTTAGCCTTGAACGTACACTTTACTCCCCACAATCGCAGTTTGCAAATCCGCAAAAATCTGCACTCTTGCCCAAAAAAATGATCAAAAATAACAAAAAGAATTTTTTTTTAATAAATATATACAAAAAGAATGTTAACCCGAATAATAAGAAAGAAAATACGCTACCGTCTCCCCGGCAACGGCGCCATTTGATCGCACGCTTTCGGCGTGTCGGATGTTCAAAGTTCTAAAGTATAACCGCGATCAGGACGGTGTCGCTATGCAGCTAGCCGGTTGAGCACGGGTCGATCCACAGGGAGATGGTTGTATGTCCTTTCTTGTTTTAGACGAGTCAATAAAGAATTTGTATGTGTTTGTTCGATCTAACCTATGTGTATTATTTGCAAGTATAAAGTTGTTAAGAAAAGATACGATAATGTAAGCTAAAGAAATCTGTACTCAAAACCTTTGAGCCGAGTCTTGACCAATTGAAGCTAGAGCAATCGGCAACAACGTGGATTAGGGGATTTAAGCGCGGTATTCGTGGAATACGGCTTATTTACCCTTGTCCATCCGTTCTTGTCTCTTGCTTTCGCCTTCGGCCAAACCGAACGCAACCGGTCGCGGTTAGAAATCACCGTTACCTTGTTAGGGTAGTGTGCCTAACGGAGCGCTTGCGTATCGTTTGGGCGGAGTTCAATGGAAAATAACGGAAAAAGGAAATGAGCAAAGGAAATCTTAACTTACAATACCGTATTTATTCTTAACAACAACAATAATTACAACCATTCACAAAGAGAACCAAGAAGAGCAAAAGAAAAGAACAAAGAAAAGAAAAGATTACAAGTAAGTAAGTGCATGAATTAAATTGCAAGTAAGTAAAGCAAGATAATAAAAAGCAAGTAATAAAAAGTGAGAAAGAAAACTAGAAACTAGAACTCAAGACAAGCATGGGATCAATAGCCAACCCTTAAACTTGCAAACTCAATCAAGAGGTTGCAAGATCAAGAGAAGGGTAAAGAACGCATGTGAAATGAAGCACTAATTCCATAAGAAAATACAACCCTTGAGATCAATTACTAACCCTTAACCTTTCAAGCTCAATCAAGAGGTTGAAAGATCAAGAGGAAGCAAAAATCTCAAGGGGGAGCTAAACAAATAAGAATGATACAAAAACCCTCATCTTCATTCACATCCACTCAATGCTCTCACTACATTTTCATGGAGGAAGAATGAAGAAGAAGAAGAAGAAGAAAAACTAAAACTAACAAAAAGAGGGCATAAGAATGAACACCAAAAGCTTGGCAAGTTCTGGGATATTTATAGGTGGGGAAATGGAAACCTAGGGCAATAATCTGGCCTTAAATAGAATTACAAATATGCCCCCAAAAGATGACACGCTGAAGACACTGTACGGCCGCGGTTCCGCGGCCATATTAGGGAGTTGGGCCTTCTAATTTTGTGGTTATCCCTGGTTCCTTTTTTCCTCATGTTTGAAAACTACAAACTGCAAAAAATCTTCCAGAATATCTTCAGATTTCTTAGTCCAAGATTGCATTATTTTCTTCACCTTTGACTTCTATCTCGCTCGAGCTCTGCGCACCCATTGATTCTTGTGCTGCCCCCCTCGTGCTCTGTGCTTGTCCGAGACACAAATGACCACTGTCATATGTCTTGTCTCTGGAACTGGTACTCGGCACTGGACGGATACGGATGACCGGAACCCGGCTTTTATCTGCTGTCAACAGATGTTCTGTATTTGGTGTAACTGTGGAGATTTTGTCTTGATTTGCAATATTTGTACTGGAAATCTGTAATCTGTAAATATGTAACAAACACGGATTAAAAGCACCTACCTATAAACATACGAGCATAAGAATGGGCGGTATAAAATGCAGTATTCTGTTATGAACACCACGTCATTAAACTGGGAATAATCGACCTCTAAGTCGTTAAACTGGAAATGTAAAAAAAATGTAAAAAAAATGTAAATAAAAAAAATGTGTAAATGAAAGAAAAATAAAGAAAAGCCGAAATGATGGGGCAACTCGCAATAAAAATCAGCGAGTAAAAATAAAAATGAAAATAAAGCCGAAATGATGGGGCAACCGCGAATAAAAACAGAAATGATGTGGCAATCGCGATCTTCGCGATAAGAAAAGCTGAAATGATAGAGCAATCGCGGTAAAAAAAAAACGGCGAATAATGAGTCACTCCTGGTACCATATTCCAATGCAGCGATGCAGACGCCAACCAAAATCCAGTTTCCCAAAATTCTTTCGGCCCTACGGCTAGTCCCCAAATTGACTGCCGTATACAATCCACGGGCTCAAATAATCCTCAGCATACACATGCCCCACCGTAACCACCAGTTACGCGGCTGGTCTCCGCCTTTGGAATTGTGCTTCATTGGGAAGACCCACTCATGTGTCCTGGCACCTCTGCTTTAGTGTTAGCAACGCTGATGCCGGCCCCTACCCCAAAATTCCAAGCTCGCCATCAATAGACCTCTAAGTCGTTAAACTGGAAACAGATGACCACCAAGTCGTTAAACTGGAAACAGATGACCTCTAAGTCGTTAAACTAAAAACAGTAGACTACCAAGTCTCTAAACTGGAAACAGACGACCACCAAGTCTCTAAACTGGGAACGAGGGAAATCCACTCATGTGTCCTCGCGATACATGAGAAGAACAAACCTTTGTGGGATCCTTACGACTCACAAAGGAAAAGCACACTTAGGAGTCCTCACGACTCCTAAGGAGAACATACACCTGCGGGATCCTTACGACTCGTAGGGAGAAAATGCTTTTGTGGGACCCTCACAGCCCATAAAATTGAAAAGTCTTAGGTGACAGGGATCTAAACCTGTCTCCTAAGCCATCGCTCCCCAACCCCCAAGTGGCGAATGATGAGTCGCTCCTGGTACCATATTCCAGTGCAGCGATGCAGACGCCAACCAAATTCCAAATCCCATACCCCAATGGCGAATGATGAGTCGCTCCTGGAGCCATATTCCAGTGCAGCGATGCAGACGCCAACAAGGTCCTGAAATTTTTCCGGCCCTACGGTCTGGATCATACATCCTGCAAAACCGTATACAATCCACGGGCGTAAAACGATTCCAATCTCTCCCAAGTTCTCCCGGGGCAAATGATGAGTTGCTCCTGGCATTATTCCAGTGCAGCAATGCAGATGCCAAACAAAAACTAAATCCAAATCCCCTCGGGGCAAATGATAAGTTGCTCCTGGCATTATTCCAGTGCAGCAATGCAGATGCCGACAGAAAACCAATTCCCAAATCCTCTCAAAGACAGATGATGATTCGCTCCTGGTACCATATTCCAGTATAGCGATGCTGATGTCAACTCAAATCAAACAAATCAAACCAACCAATTCCAACATCAACCTCTGCGTCAAACCAACAGGCACTCCGTACCGGGGAAACGTCCTACCACAGGCACTCCGTCTCAGGGAAACGTCCTACCACAGGCACTCCGTGCCGGGGAAACGTCCTACAACAGGCACTCTGTCTCGGGGAAACATCCTACCACAGGCACTCCGTCTCGGGGAAACGTTCTACAACAGGCACTCCGTCTCGGGGAAACGTGCTACAGCAGGCACTCCGTCTCGGGGATACGTCCTACAACAGGCACTCCGTATCGGGGAAACGTCCTACAGCAGGCACTCCGTCTCGGGGAAACGTCCTACAACAGGCACTCCGTCTCGGGGGAACATCCTACAACAGACACTCCGTCTCGGGGAAACGTCAACCAACGACACTCCGTCTCGGGGAAACGTCAACCAGCGACACTCCGCATCGGGGAAACGTCCAACACAGACACTCCGTACCGGGGAAACGTCCAACAACAGGCACTCCGCATCGGGGAAACGTCCAACACAGACACTCCGTACCGGGGAAACGTCCTACAACAGACATTCTGTCTCGGGGAAACGCCAACCAGCGACACTCCGTCTCGGGGAAACGTCAACCAGCGACACTCCGCATCGGGGAAACGTCCAACACAGACACTCCGTACCGGGAAAACGTCCAACAACAGGCACTCCGCATCGGGAAAACGTCCAATACAGACACTCCGTACCGGGGAAACGTCCAACAACAGGCACTCCGTTTCGGGGAAACGTACTACAACAGACACTCCGTCTCGGGGAAACGTCGATCAGCGACACTCCGCATCGGGGACACGTCAACAATCGACACTCTGCATCGGGGAAACGTCCGACACAGACACTCTGCATCAGGGAAACGTCCGACAACGACACTCCGTGCCGGGGAAACGTCAAGCAGACACTCCGTGCCGGGGACACGTCAACAAGCGACACTCTGCATCGGGGATACGTCCAACACAGACACTCCAGGTCAGAGAAACGTCTACCACGGACACTCCGTCTCGGAGACGCGTCAAGCACCGACCGTCCAAGTCGCAAAAAGGGCAAAACCGACCGTCCATGTCGTAAAAAGGGCAGTGTATCCCAAAAAGTGGGAACCAAAGAAAGTCGCCTCCACGCAAAAGAAGATCCATCAATTTCATGCACACGACCCACATATGCTGTGTGCATTTATTGATGGGGGGCAATTTGTTGGGGTAAAAATTTACACCCCGGTTGACCAAGTCAAAATCAAAGTCAACCCCAAGTCAGGTGGGCCCAAGCCCAGGTCAAGCGGGCCCACGCCCAAGTCGAGCCCGCGGCCAGCCTCCCCGTGCCAACAACAATATCATGTAATAAATAATTTTTATGTAATTGTTTATGCATGAATGTAAATAAAATAGGCATAAAGCCAATATTTTATAAGCCCATGGCTTATGTGCAAAAATGAAATGGCACATGAGCCATGGGATGGCTAAAATACCATTTTGTAAAGCCCAAGGGGCTATATGTAAATATGTAAGCCTATAAAAGGCAACATGATGAATAAAAAAAAGAACACTTTTCATTCTCTCCAAAAAAATTAGATCTGAGATCTTTTCTCCTTCCTCAAGGTTCCAAAACCTTCTTCTTTCTCTTGAATTAAATCAAGAGTTTTACTCTTCCTTTTCAAAAACAAAATAGTTTTTCACCACCAAACCCACAAAGGGGAACTTGGATATGTCTTTAGATCCCAAAAAGGAGAGATTTTGAGATCTCACATCTCTTGATCTTCAAGATCCAGCTAACAGAGGAGGAAGAAGAAGAACCCCTTCCATTAACCCCAAAAACACATTTAAGAGTCCAACTCCACTCTGATTTCTCTTCCAAGAATCTTTTTTGGCTAAAAGGCTCTTTTCCTCGCCGGCGCTCAAGCGCAGAGTGCCCACGTGCCGACACGTGGCGCGCTTGCGCTCAAGCGCAGAGCGCCCACGTGCCGACACGTGGCGCGCTTGCACAACAGCGCCCTGCGCTCGAGTGCAAAGAGCCCATATGCCGACACGTGGCACGCTTGCGCTCAAGCGCAAGCGCTCGAGCGCAAGTCGCCCCAGTGCCGACACGTGGCGCGCTTGCGCTCAAGCGCACAGCGCTCTGGCGCAAGTCACCCCCGTGCCGACACGTGGCGCACTTGCGCTCAAGCGTCAGGCGCTGAAGCGCAAAGCGCCCACGTGCCGACACATGGCGCGCTTGCGCTACAACGCCCTGCGCCTAAGCGCAGAGCGTCCACATGCCGACACGTGGCACGCTAGCGCCTGAGCGCACAGCACCTGGGCGCACAGCGCCCAAGGCGCTGGCCCCACGCATCCTTTGGATGCCTTTTCCCTCTCTTTTTATGTATATATATATATATACATATACATATGTATACATATTTGCACACACACGTGCTCCACGACACTGTCACTGTTAGAAAAAAAATTTCTACCGGGGCGCTGCCCCGCACCCCGCAAGGGGGCTGCTAGCCCTCTTGACCCCCAGCCCGCTATCTGGGTAGCAGGACCCCCGTAAAAACTCTGTGTGGCTCCTGATATATCCAAAACCCCCCTTTCATAACACAACACATGTACACTGCATATTGAATTTGCATGACCAGTTTAGCCCGTCAATCGGAGGTTCCCTCGCTCCAAAGGCGAGGGGTAATTAACGGCAGCTTAGTTCGCGGCTGCCGGAGATTCGGATCCCCACAATCATTAAACCCCGGCCTACCCTAGGCAGGGGGAATCTGTAGTACACCCGACAAGCGCGCGCGTATTCCCATCTCAATGGGGTGACGAAAAACACCCTACACTTCTTACCGCGTAAGTTTGGTCAAAGGCTCAGCCAAACGAGAAAAATTCTCCACGAACCTTCTGTAATATCCGGAAAGTCCAAGAAAACTTCCGATCTCTACTACGTTCCTCGGAATCGGTCAATCTTGAACTGCTGCTATCTTCTCAGGATCAACGGCGATTCCACTTCCGGATACAACATGCCCCAAAAACTTCACTTCTTCAAGCCAAAACTCGCACTTACTCATCTTTGCATACAATCTTTCTAGCCTCAATGTCTGCAGTGCGATCTTCAAGTATTCCGCATGCTCTTCAATGCTCCTCGAGTAGACCAGAATATCATCGATGAACACCACTATAAACTGGTCCAAGAACGATGAAAAGATTCGGTTCATCAAGTCCAAAAATAGCGCCGGTGCATTCATGACTCCGAATGGCATCACTAAATACTCGTAATGTCCATACCGAGTTCAGAACGCAGTCTTGCAAATATCCTCTGGTTTAACTCGGACCTGATGATATCCGGATCGCAAATCTATCTTCGAAAATACCCTTACACCATTAAATTGCTCGAATATTTCGCCAATGCGAGGGATCGGGTACTTGTTCTTAATAGTCACCCGGTTTAATTCTCGATAGTCGATGTACATTCTCCTTGTGCCATCTTTCTTCTTTACTAGAAGAACTGGAGCTCCCCAAGGTGAATTGCTGCTGCGAATCCAACCCTTCTCAAGCAATTCGGTAACCTGCTTCTTGACTTCTTCCAACTCCACTGGTACCATTGAATAGTACGCCTTTGAGGTTGGTGCTGCGCTAGGAACAAGATCGATCGCGAACTCCACATCTCATTTTGGCGGTAAACCCGAGATGTCCTCGAACACATCCATAAACTCTCGAACTACAGCTGGCGCTTCCTCCTTATGAACTTCCATTGACGAAAGAACATTGTTTGTCAGCCTAGCCCTAAACTCGACTGGCCCGACAGAACTGCTTCCTCCAACAAAAACAAACTCTGGATGTCCTGAAATCTGGAAAATCACTTTCTTTGCCCTACAATCAATATGAGCGTGGAAAGTGCCGAGAAAGTCCATTCCCAAGACAACATCATAACTGTCGGTATCGATCACCAAGAGATCTGCAAAACATGAACTGGTAAGCAATGAAACTGAGAGAACCAAGGTAATAAAACGACCATGGAACAAGGAAATGAATCAAGACCAGGACTCTAAGTTACTTAAATAGAGTACCGCATTGTAACCATGCTGCAGTTCATAGTTACGATTACATAACTCCGTTCAAGTCGCCCAAATCCTAGTATCGGAATCAAAAGAACAAGGAGAAACAATAGGGAACCAAAGGTTCCAAGCCGAGATGCAAAGTTGTTTGCATATCGTCAAGACAAGGGTCAAGAGAAAGATATGATTCAAGAATCACGATAACAATGTGGCAGGACATGTTCCTAATTATGAGTTTTCCGATTCGTGTATTGGGTCCAATACCCAACTACAAAAAGAATCAAACCCGATTAACCTAAATCCTATGGCTCTGATACCAAACAAACCCTGTCACGCCCCACTTCCCAGAGTGCGCTAAGATAGGCGCATGACAGAGCCAACCATGCTACCTGTGGATAGAAAACAACCCTCCACAGTCACATTACGGCTGTCTATAAGATATCAAGAACAGAAGAAATAAAATAACTATCTATTACATGTCCATGAGCCAGAATAAACGAGTCAAGAAATAATATGCGGAAGAAATAGATCCAAGTGACAATAACAATCTAGAAAGTAAAACGTAACTAAACTGGATACTAACTGGATCCTCACTGCTCGGCCTGATGGCAGAAGTACTCCTGATCAGCCTGCGACAAAGGTAGAGGATCTGGGCCATGCAAAACCCAGACGTCAGTGCGTCATAATATCAACAATAATACAATCAGGAGGTAACAAGACATGCAGGCATGAGTATGAACAGTAAGAGTATAACAGTATCACGAATAAGGAATAGTGAAGGGTATAAGCACATGTGATGTACAGTGAATAATCTGAACTAAGCTACTGGATTAATTACTCTCAATTCTGTGAAATCAATTTAATGAATCGTCGATGTAACTCAATAGTATCCCGTGCGTACCCGGGACCACGGTCCAGATTCTCGGGCTGAAACCGAGACATGCCGTTAGGCACTAAACAAGAAACATGTACAGATGAATGATGTCAGCAGCAGCATCCCAGAGCTGGCCTAACCCCTAAAACTGATCAGTATAAGCAATCGAACTGTCGAGTTACAAGTCAGGTTTCATCATTGATTTCCCTATACCCCCAAGTTATGTGTTCAAGTCAGGTATTGATAAATCTGAGACTAATGCCAACACAGGATTAAGCAGGAACAGGTTTTACTATACAGACAACAGGATGTGTCCATCGGGACAACATGTCAGGATTGTCGGCATTAGAAACAGGATCAGGTAACATGTCAAGTAGTGATATATCAGGTCATGTCAGGTAGTGTACATGTATCAAGTCATGTCAAGTAGTGGTGTATCAGGTGATGTAAAGTAGTGCACAGGTATCAAACGGGTGCTTATAATCAAACTGTAGCAAGTATTGAATCAGGGTGAAAGTACGGATGTATAATAAATGCATGGATGCACAAATATCGATCAGGGGTTATATCATGACTATGTAGGGTGTACAATATCAAGATTGGGGTGTCGATATAACAACAATATGTAATAATGTGCCATGATATGCAAATTGATATATAATTAATGGTATGGATGCATAATTAACTATTAGGGTTATATTTACAGTTCCAAGACTAAATGGGATGCACATTATTAAGTATGGGGTGTTACTACAATAATAATATGAATTAATGTGATCTATAAATGCAGTTATATATATTTTAAATGATATGGATGTAAACAGGTATCCGAAAACGGTAAACTTTTAGTATGGATGTACAATGTGATAAACGGGTAACATTTTACTCATATGGATGCATAATAATATACCTAGCATGTAGCAAGATGAATTAGCATGCGACTAGATATGTAAATAGTGATATAATAATATTAAAATGGATAACATATTCAAACCGATTAATAACTATAAAAGTGGTATTGATTAACCATGCACAAGAAAGTTCCGTTCAGAAATTCAGCGTTACCCTGATTAGTAAAATAGCTTAAAAATAACAAGCGTTCTTAAAAAGGGACGTGTATTATACCAAAACAAAGATAATTCAATAAGCTTTTCATTTTTATAAGTTAAAATATGTCAACTTGTTCCTACAGAAAGTTATGAACATTCGAAATTGAAAATTTGCTGCTGGAATTTCCCTAGACAACAGTTTAGAGATATTTTCATTTGAATTTTACGTTATTTAAACAATTTATTTTGCAAGTAAATATTTCATAGAGTTATAGTATTCTGAGTTAGCTTCGTAATGAACTAAAGAACGTATACTAATGATTTTTCTATGATTTATAATGAATTTTATAAAGTAAGGTGTACAGTAAATTTCAGATTTGTCGTATCCGCTTTGCAACGCACTACTACAAATAAGGGTTGCCCCTACGGATTTATCCGTAGGGGCAACCCACTGCCCCTACGGATATATGCGTAGGGGCGAAAAAATTCCCCATAGGTGCAAAGGCCGCAGGTGCAAGTTGAAGCCCTGAACTTGCCCCTACGGGCAAATTCTTGCCCCTACGGATATATGTGTAGGTCATGTTGCCCCTACGGAGTAATGCGTAGGGTAAAAAAAAGTTATATTATTTATGGTTTTTTTAATATATTAACTGTACCTACGGATATAACCGTAGGGGTATGATATAACTCCTACGGATAAAGGCGTAGGTGTCCGTAGGGACCGTATATCAGGATTTCTGATATTTAGCCCCTACGGATAACGCTGTAGGGGCTAGTCTTTTGGCCCTACGGTTGAGTCCGTAGGGGCACTCCCAACCCCTGGTTCTGCGATCAGTGGGAAAATATCAGTTACTGCTGTTATTTGGCCCCTACGGGCTTAGCCGTAGGGGCAAAATGTGTACCTACGGTTTAATCCGTAGGTACATAATATTTGTATTTTTTTTTAAAAATGGGTTGCTTGATTTTTTTCCCGCCCTGTGCACAATAATATATACATCAATCAAATATAAAATTAATCATCACACAACATATATCGCAGTATTCATATTCACATCTCACGTATATAATATACAAAAGAAACCAAAAAACTGAATATGATATAAATATAAACCAAAATCAATATCGCCCAAAATGTTTCAAAATGTAGTACAATATGTATCATATAAATAAATACATGTTTAAAAAAATAAGAATCAAAATGCTAGCCTAGCTCGGTCCAGCTCCACCTCTGATAAACGCTAGAATCTTGCGCCTACCCCGTCGCGTCTGGACCTAACGTGTGCAATAAGCGTGTAAGAACTCTGTTTTATTCGAATTCTTATCATTATCGAGTTATTTCGAAACCCCATTTGGATATCTATTTTGGAAAACTGTAGTTTATTTTAATTAGATATGTACATGTATGATTAATAAAACCTAAGTCTACAACCAAATAAGCTCAGGCTACGTACTGATATTGGATATGTTGATATCTATAATATGACATGATATTTTACTATTAAGTAGTATACATACCAGCATCTCCTTCAACTCCTGAACGGTGGCCTTCAAGCTCTCCAGTTCCTGCTGGATACGTCGCTCACTGGAGACGGAGGAAGTAACCACCGGGGTGGAGTCCAACCTCATATGGGCCCTGCTAGAGCCCAGTCCTCGGCCTCTCTCCCAACCTCCATGGTGCCGTCCGTGTGCGGCGTCCAGGACTGGGGTCAGCAGCCTCGAATGCTGCCTTCCCCCTAGCAACTGTCAGAACATTATATTTAGCACATACTGGTCTATAAAATTGACAAGAAATACCAAAATCAACAAATTCAAAGCCTTACCTACAGAGATAGAAGATGTGCTCCTCTGGTATCTGCATGTATCAAAATTTGAATAATATTAATTAATTTCAGTACATACATATTAACAAAGTAAACTCGCATATAGCGCTGCTTACACATAAGACAGGGAGTGAACAAGCTCTTGTAGATCATCAGGCGCAAATCTAATCTCATCAAGCAGCCCATGATAATGAGTTGGACGACTAGACAAGGTCCACGACTTACAATCATTCCCGCATGCGAGCACATATAAAAATCATAGTTTCTAGGATGACAAATTTTATTGTCAACTACTGTCACCACCTACAGCTAGACAATAATAAAAATTACTAAGAGCAAAAGGAATGTGTGTATATTTATGATATAACATTCTAAATCAATATACATGCCCTATATGATATATAAACATACCTGGAGGAACGGGAGTGGCCTCTGTCCCTGATATGGACGCATCACCAACAACTAGACAATCAAACATTGACAATATAAGTAATTTTGACATAAACAGGCATGGATATCTATAATATTATATTTAAAATGGATATTAGAGAGCGCACCTGCAGTGAGAAGTAATAAAAGTATCACCCAACAAGGGTGTAATTTACAGAATCAGTTGAGACTCTTGAAAGTCATAGAAGAACCTGACCTGCACAAATCTGATGTATGTTTTCCATTGGACACTAAGAAGTCTCTAAAGGGAAAAGCCTATGTGAAAGACATCATTAGTTCATATCAGAAGATTGATACTGAAACAGAGAACAAGGAATGCCATTTTCTTCTTCTTCTGCCACATTACTGTCTTCTCCTTCTTCTTATGCCACATTACTGTCTTCTTCTTCTTATTATGTGCGCGTGCAAATTCAATGACTATATTGAGAATATGGATTAATAGTGGGTAGGAAAAATATTTCTCAAATTGCTTTTGCGTCTAAAAACCATAAACTACTAAGTAATAGCATACATAATTTTTTTAGTATAAAGGTTGTTATTTTAAGTTTTCCCTTATAGAGATATGATCTAACTGCCTTTATAAACTATAAGTGTGCAGAAAATTATAATAAAAAACCATAAGAAAGGGTCGTAGCCATGCATAACCTTGAATCTACATACCAAATCATGCACAAGCATGCAATTATTGTCACCTTGCCTTGGAATATAAAATATCTTGGAAGACTATAAGCAAGCATTTAAATCTTGATAGCTTTTGACTTCAACATATATTTTTCTCAAGTACCATGAAATATACTTCCTCCGTATAAACCGTTTTCAGAAAGATGGATTAACAATGACAAATTATCCATTGTGGCTCACTAGGTTAGCATTTTCTCTTCTATTGACCATCTTACTAATCTGCTTGGTAAATTTATTCGGAACCGGCTGCGAATCATTAAAAGACATGCATAAGAAAGAAAGCTAAAATACAGATATATAGCATACCGATACATCGAAACTTCAAAGTTGCGATGACAATCCAGAGATATTTATTTCTACACACGTGGTGCGCGTGCGAATGCGTCAGGCATCATGGACAAATATTTGAGAACATGGAAAGTATTATTAGTATAAAGTAATTAAAGTTTTTAAACGCGTTGGGTAGATATTTTCTTAGTTGATGCAATCATATCATGAGGACTAAATTTAAGCTATTATACATATGCATATGTATTTTTCTAACCTAATATATTACACACACACACACACACACAGAGAGAGAGAACACCAGTTTGGTAGAGAAATCAGGTAGCAGGATCCTGAAGAAATGGAGTCCATAGTATTGCTCATCATCATCATCCATGATCCTTTTAAAAAAATATTATCAAAAGGATCATGGATGATGATGATGAGCAATGCTATGGACTCCATTTCTTCAGGGTCCTGCTATCTGATTTCTTTACCAAACTGGTGTTCTCTCTCTCTCTCTCTCTCTCTCTCTCTCTCTCTCTCTGTGTGTGATATATTAGGTTAGAAAAATACATATGCATATGTATAATAGCTTAAATTTAGTCCTCATGATATGATTGCATCAACTAAGAAAATATCTACCCAACGTGTTTAAAAGCTTTAATTACTTTATACTAATAATACTTTCCATGTTCTCAAATATTTGTCCATGATGCCTGACGCATTCGCACGCGCACCACGTGTGTAGAAATAAATATCTCTGGATTGTCATCGCAACTTTGAAGTTTCGATGTATCGGTATGCTATATATCTGTATTTTAGCTTTCTTTCTTATGCATGTCTTTTAATGATTCGCAGCCGGTTCCGAATAAATTAACCAAGCAAATTAGTAAGATGGTCAATAGAAGAGAAAATGCTAACCTAGTGAGCCACAATGGATAATTTGTCATTGTTAATCCATCTTTCTGAAAACGGTTTATACGGAGGAAGTATATTTCATGGTACTTGAGAAAAATATATGTTGAAGTCAAAAGCTATCAAGATTTAAATGCCCGCTTATAGTCTTCCAAGATATTTTATATTCCAAGGCAAGGTGACAATAATTGCATACTTGTGCATGATTTGGTATGTAGATTCAAGGTTATGCATGGCTACGACCCTTTCTTATGGTTTCTTATCATAATTTTCTGCACACTTATAGTTTATAAAGGCAGTTAAATCATATCTCTATAAGGGAAAACTTAAAATAACAACTTTTATACTAAAAAAATTATGTATGCTATTACTTAGTAGTTTATGGTTTTTAGACGCAAAAGCCATTTGAGAAATACTTTTCCTACCCACTATTAATCCATATTCTCAATATAGTCATTGAATTTGCACGCGCACATAATAAGAAGGAGAAGACAGTAATGTGGCAGAAGAAGAAGGAGAAGACGGTAATGTGGCAGAAGAAGAAGAAAATGGCATTCCTTGTTCTCTGTTTCAGCATCAATCTTCTGATATGAACTAATGATGGCTTTCACATAGGCTTTTCCCTTTAGAGACTTCTTAGTGTCCAATGGAAAGCATACATCAGATTTGTGCAGGTCAGGTTCTTCTATGACTTTCAAGAGTCTCAACTGATTCTGTAAATTACACCCTTGTTGGGTGATACTTTTATCACTTCTCACTGCAGGTGCGCTCTCTAATATCCATTTTGAAGATTCAAAATGGATATTAGAGAGCGCACCTGCAGTGAGAAGTGATAAAAGTATCACCCAACAAGGGTGTAATTTACAGAATCAGTTGAGACTCTTGAAAGTCATAGAAGAACCTGACCTGCACAAATCTGATGTATGCTTTCCATTGGACACTAAGAAGTCTCTAAAGGGAAAAGCCTATGTGAAAGCCATCATTAGTTCATATCAGAAGATTGATGCTGAAACAGAGAACAAGGAATGCCATTTTCTTCTTCTTCTGCCACATTACCGTCTTCTCCTTCTTCTTCTGCCACATTACTGTCTTCTCTTTCTTATTATGTGCGCGTGCAAATTCAATGACTATATTGAGAATATGGATTAATAGTGGGTAGGAAAAGTATTTCTCAAATGGCTTTTGCGTCTAAAAACCATAAACTACTAAGTAATAGCATACATAATTTTTTTAGTATAAAAGTTGTTATTTTAAGTGCGCGTGCAAATTCACTGAAAGCAGAAACTCCAGTGACAAACTTAGGTTGCATACGTTGTTGCCAATTCACATACATCCAGTCCATAACCCTGACGTACTCATGGGCCATGTTAAACTATATCATATAAATTGTAGGTTATGATGACTATATTGAGAAATCTAAGAACGGGATGGTTACTGACAAAGGAGAAAATCCGTGTATATGCTTTGTGTGTGCGTTTGTCGTTTAAAAGAATAAATTATCGATAATTAAAGTTAGATTTGAGGATACCCATGTATGAGTTATATTCTATATATGTGTGTTTCGATTTATGATTTCGCTTAAGTGTAGGGTTGTTTTTACTTAAAGAAGTATCACCATCTACTATATATAAAAAAATGTACCAAACTAGGACTAGAACTCATTTAACATTATCAACTAGTGAGATTTCAATGTCGAAAACTCCCTAAGGAGGAAAATTACTAAAAGGAAAAGACTCTTTGAACAAAACGCATCCACTAGCAATAATATGGAACTGAGACTCGATCAAGATTCTCTGGACTAAAAAATTCCAAGGAATTGCTATTTGAATTACGTTAATTTGGAACACGATCGTTGTAAGTTGTACTTTTCCCGACTTGTGTCATGCCCATGAGCACACAAACTTCTCCCCAATCACAAATCCCAGTCCAGATTGGTATTCAAAATTTATTTAATTAGTTTGTGATCCACATCATTGATTCATTGCTTGAGGCATCAATGTAGGCACAAATATCACTGAAGCAGCCTAAATCACCATATGAACCGGTTATCGGTTTCAATTCCACCAGAATTAGAATTTCATCCGAACAACTTTCACACAGTAATCGGAACCTGGTCAACAAATTTGTCATGCCCGTTGTGGTTTTACTTATGTACAGTACTTCCACAAAATACGTGCTGTCATTTCTAAATGGAAGTTTCTCAGTGCCACCATAGTAGCAGAAGATGGAATTGTTTATCGCAACTAGATTATGCTAAGCCTCAGATAGATTAGGCAAACATGATCTAGAAGAATATAATTAGCAGAGGAAAAATATAATAAAACAAAACAAAGCGTAGCAAATAAGATAAAATAAAATAAAGATATAGAAAATAAAACATTGGGCTTAGGATTTGTAAGCTAGAAGTACAAAATGAAAACAAGTAGTACCTTTCTAACTACGGCATAGTCTACAAGAGACAAGTTAAGCTCCACATCTGACTTAGCCTGATATGAATGTACAACCTACAGAACTGGGCTTGGACATGCTTCAATTCTTGGCCGCTCTGATGCCATTTGTTTATCAAACATAGAGATGTGCAAAAATTGTTGGCAAATTACACGGCAGAACTTAACTTGCATTTATTTCTAATGCCTGCAAAAAGCAGCCTTAGTTTTAGGCTAAACAGAAAAGTGGTTTGTTTGATTACCTCAGCTTCAAGCTGGTCAAGGATTTGTAAGATTCTCTGATGGTAAGTCTGTTCTGATTCAGCCTTAACTGCACAAAGTGCAACAATACAAGTCAAATATGATAACCATGACATGCTAATTCAATGCAGGTAACATAACTAGTAAATGGTGAATTAAGTACCATTGCAAGTGGATGCGTTTTGTTGAATCAATATGATCCTGAGACTCGATCAAGATTCTCTGGACTAAAAAATTCCAAGGAATTGCTATTTGAATTACGTTAATTTGGAACACGTTTGTATGATTGAAGCTAAGAAACAAATATATTTCCATATTATATCATGCATTGTTTTATCAAAAATAATTTTATCGCATACCTAGCTATGTGCTGAAGTAGGCTATATATCTCAACAGAGAGAGAAATTTATAACCAACATACCACGAATATTGAGATTGTGTGTGTGTGTGTGTGTATATATATATAAGTAGACATTTGAATCTAGACAAATAGAAAACAAAACTTTATTGCTCCCTTGTCTCTTATCAAAATCATTAGAAATGTTCATTTTTTCGGGGCTCAAAATTTCCTTCACAAGCTTTAAAAGAGACCTAGAAAAATTCTCACCCCCTGTCGCAACCCCCTGCCCCAACCCTAACCCTAACCCTAACCCCAACCCGAGCCCCGGCCAGTACCCCAACCCCAACCACAGCCCTAGCCGCAGCCCGAGCCCGAGTCCCAATCCCAACCATATATGAAAAACAACCTATGTTCGGTCTTTGAGCATATATGCAAACGAGGCTATGCACAGGAGGCCGCGGTGGGAGACCCACTCGTGCTTAGTTTTTTAGCACGAGTCCTTTAGAACGTTTGCGTTTGGTTTTTATATTTCAAAACGCTCAAATTAATTCTGAACTGGGCATTGATTAATTTTTCAAATTCAATTCTTTTTAATGTCATTTTCACTCCATTCGCTCTTCAATTGCTTCTTCGTCCTCCAATTCCACAAAATTCTGCAGCCATCTCCATCAAAACTGACTAGTATTATCATCAACAGCCCCACCCCAGCAGCACCCCAGCAGCAACCCTAAGGCAAACCCTAACCCCAGCAGCACCCCAGCTAGCTAAACCCCAACACCAACCCTAAGGCAAACCCTAACCCCAGCCCCACCCCAGCAGCAGCCGAACCCCAACCCTAACCCTACCCCGACCCCGACCCCGACCGCGACCACGACCCCTGCCCAACCCCAACTCGAGCGCGCAACCCCAAACCCAACCATGAACCCTAAGCCCAAAATAATCCAAAAATTCTTTAATTTAGCTCGAGATTTCCTCACCTGAACGGCTGCTGCTGGGGCGGTGGCGACGGCCTGAACTGCGGTGGCGACGGCCTGAACTGCGGTGGCGACGAGAACTGCGGTGGCGACGAAACCGGCGGTGGCGACGAGAAGAACGACGGTGGCGACGACCGCGAGGCGATTTGGGGTTTTTTTTCACGCGCGATCGAGAGAGAGAGAGAAATTGAGCGTAGGCGATCGATCTGGGTTTTTGTTAAATCGATATTTACTTGCCCCTACGGATATACCCATAGGTCCTTTGTTTGCAGCTCCGTAGGGAAAAACACCAAATTAAGAATTAATATTTTTATTCTTGGACGTCTGTGCCCGTAGGGGCAATCACTTAGCCCTACGGATTAATCCGTAGGGCCAAGTTAAATCTGCCCCTACGGATTCCAATATCCGTAGGGGCAACCCCCTATTTTACCAGTGACGACGTTTCATGTGTAAACTATAATATTTTCAAACTATATTTTGTATAACATTATAAAATGCATATTATAAACTAATTAAAGATAATAATAAGAAATATTACGACGATATATATATTTATAGATATAATTATAGCATATCGCAAGTTGTAAACTTTCATACATTTTATATTATAAAACCGATTAACGTTAAATAACTACGGTGTATAAATTATATAGATATAGCTGTATGATGATGATCATGATAATAATAATACGGAAACATATAAATAAATTACATAAAGCATAGCATGTAGAAAGTTGTAAACTTGCCTCGATCGAATCACGTGACAGATACGCACGACACATCCGACGTCGGTAAATCATCGCAACGCACACGCGGCACGCGGGACGGGTCCAGGCAAGGCAAGAGGGTGATCACACAAGCAAGGTACGTTCACTAGATCACTCGGATCGTCAGCGACGAGCACGGCTCCGGCGGTGATCACCGGAATCAAAAAACAAGATCAAGAAAAGAGCGAAGAAAGAAGAAGAAGAAGAAGAGGCTGTGTATTAAATAAGGAAAGAAAAAAATAAATAAATAATATATATATATATATATATATATATATATATATATATATATATATATATATATATGCAGAGGAGAGAGAGAGAGAGAGAGAGAGAAAGGGGTTGTTATTAAGATTTAGATTTTAATTTAAAAAGATTTTGTAAGTTATAAATATTTTAAACTATTAAATTTTAATAAAGATATTAGATGAAATAAAATTGGATTTTCTGGTAAATACAAATTTAGTCCAAAATACGCCCGGGTCGGGTCTAAAATTCAGTTTCAAAAATATAAAAAATATACATGTCGACCAAAACTCAAATTGGATGTCCGGGTAACGAAAATGTATACCCCCAAGAACGAATGCACGTACGTGCGCGTAGCCATCCAAACAAGTCCGTTTCACTGAACGGGACAAGAACAAAATGCGCGGATGCTACGACAGGGTCAGGGGTATCATGCATGACATGCTAGATATTTTTAAAATATTTTACTTGACTTTAAATGTTATATTAAAAAATTCAGATGCCAGATAAAATGCCAGTATGCAGTAAAAAATGAAAATACACGAATCCATATAACAGGTCAGGATAAATCATAAACATGAATTAAGACAGGTTTCAAGCAAGCGGGTCGGGTAAAATGCAAATACAAATGTCAAAATACATTCGCATCCAAAACACAGTAAACCAAGAAACTACCATTAATAAGTAAATACTTGAACTGTAATTAGTATAAATGAACTAGGGTTTTATAATATCGAGTATATCATACAAGCATGTCAAGTGATAGTACTGAACAATGAATGTACTTTTACGATTAAGAATAATATCATGATATGGCAGTTCTACTGTGTAAGTGGCATGGCAATTACCGATGATGAATGTGTATGAGCCGGCAAATCTGTGTAAGTGTAACATGCGCATCAACGATAATTATACAGGTGTACTAGCAAATGATATCATATAGTATTAAATACCGGAACGTGGTATGTACATCACGAGGGGTAATATCCTACACAACATGAACAATCAACAGGTATATCTATCTACACATGAACCATACGGTCACTTTTAAAAGATACGAATCGTAGTTTTAAAAGTAGGTGCTACAGTGTTTTAAGAAAAAGACGCCATTTGAAAATCCGTAGCGTCCCTTGAGGTTTCCGTTTAAAAGATGCATGTGATTCATCGGTTTTGGAAATAGGTATGGTTCAGGTGGCATCTTTACGTCGGCGATCCCGCCTCATAACATCCGATATGGCAATATCCTCGATTATCATCCTCAAATCACGAGCACGGATCAATCATCTGGTACATCTCATCGCGTACGCTAATTCATCGTACGGTGACATCAAACAGAATAGGGATTCTATCGTCCTATTCGTCGATAAGGGTACGGATTTATGGTCTCGTACGTCATATCACTCTTTATTCTCATAAATATATATACATATATATACACATATATCTCAAGTCACATTTGTATCAATCTCATATCAAATCACATTTATATATACGTCATATCTTATAAATCTCAAGTCGTATCGATCTCGATCTCATATCATACCACTATCACTCATACTTGTCCTTTTTCAATTCTATATATCAAGCTTCACATTCTCACATAAATCCTCATATATTAATCTGAATCATCCTTAGCTATCATATCCATGAGTTAATACTTAGGTTTTCTCTAAACTATAGTTTATATATCACTTATCCATATCAATGGTTGCGGGGGTGCTATACGCCATCCACCCGACTTCCCCCATAATATAAATCTACACACCTGTTAATCTCCTCGCTTAGCCGAAGTCGATATGCTTCGTCATCTCGGAAGTCCACACGAAGGTGCCTACAATTTAACATATATCGAAATGCAATTAAAACCAAGTCCGGAAAACCGATACGGCACACATATTGCTTATAGGTTAGAACCAATTGCTTACGCATGCAAATATAACCAAACAACCATCATCGTTGACGTATAAATGTCCAACGACGGAATCCAAACTCAAATACCAAAACCAAGTTTCAGAAATCGCAAAACCGAAATTGGCAACATGAGAATTCACTCACAGATTCTACCTAAGGCCAAACTAGGCAATTTTGCATATGGGGTAGGTCAAGATATCACATGAAGGAACCCTGGAAAAAAAATTAACCAATTCCACCACACTATGGCCGCAATTTGCGGCCACAACTAATATATCTGCAGCCAAAACTAAAGGGGAGGGGCTCGGATTTCTATGGTAGGTTCCTATGTGCCTACACGTCTCTCTGTCATGGCAACTTATTTTATAGGTCTCTCGGGTCATCCCAGGTTCCACAGAGAAGCTACAATTTTACCAAAAATCGATATCGGGGAATTTCTAAGTTCGTGTTTTTGGTTCTAGTCTCAGGCCTAGGTCTGGAAAAGTGTCACTAAGGTCTTATAAACACCTACTACACCTCAATTTGCCACTTACAAGTCAAGTCTCCCACTAAATCTCAACTTGGAAATTTCTAAGATCACAAATCCACACTAAATCAAATTCTAAACTAAATTTGGATATACTAAACATAACAACTTAACTAAAGGAAAGGAAATATACCTTATTTGGCAACTCAAGAAAATTCTTGGGTTGTCCAAAGTCTTCAAAATCCAAACTTGAACGGTCCAAAGGGTTTAGGAAGATGCGGGGATCATTTATTATGAAGGTGTCATGGAGTTCTGGTAATGAATTGGGGATGATTCATGGAGGTAGAGAAGGGTGAAGACGGAGGAGAAGGAGATGAAGAAGAGAAGAAAAATGAAGAAGGAAGAAGAATAATGAAGAAGTCAAAGGTCTCTCTCTCTTAACCTCACTCTCTTTCAAAATATCTCGTACACTCACTCTCTCAAAATATCTATTTTGTTTTTCTTTCTCACTCATAAAAATCAACACAATAAAAACAACATGCAACCAAAATGTCATATGACATGGTGCACTAGCCATGGAAAAATGTAAAAATACGGATTTGGCCTAATCGTGATTAGTAGTGCACTAATCAAGTTTAACTTAAACTTGCATATATTAATTATAAAAATGCCAAAATCCGATAAATATCTTTATAATAATTAAATCATTTTAATCTCTACTTATATTCCAAATATTGGTATATAATTATACCATTTTACGAAAAAACCCTATACGCAAATCAAATAGTTTTCCACGAAATATATTATTTTAATAATTAATTTCCAAAAATAATATTTTATATTTCTGAAATGTTACAGGCACAACCTAAGACCATGACCGAAATGAAAGCGTAGACCGAGCGAGAGATCCAACTCGAGTCCGAGGTGAACTCCGACATGCCCGGGGGCGACCAAGCAGATCGGAAGAAGAGGGACAGGGAAAAAGAATGGAAAGAAGATCGTCTGAAACCTTACTTCCTGAGGTTCGAGGAGTACACTCCTCCAAACATTTCCCAGACCGAGCTGCTGGAAGAAACTAAGGGTGAAGGATTCTTCAGGATCCCGCCGGCTACCCGATGGACGGGCAAGCATCTCCGAAGCCCGTATTGCGCCTATCACCGGGCGCAAGGACATCCGACCGAGAATTGTAAACAGCTGCGCGATTACATAGAGGAGCTAATCTGCTCCGGTCAATTGGCAAAGTACCTGCGAGATAAACGCCAAGCAGATAGAGGGAAAGCCGGTCAAATTAAAGACTCAGAGCTGACGATCGGACTAATCATGGTCGTCACCGAATGACCCAAGTCTGAGCAACAAGGACACCAGCCGAATTCGGTCACTCAATACAGGAGAATCTAAACTGAATCACATAATCTGTATTTTGTTTAACAATAAAGATTCTTGCTTCCCTGCGATCTGAACTGCTTCTCTTTGTTTCTATGCTAAAACTCCATGCAGGGCCGACGAATGTCTCCCTGCTTATCCATAGTGGGTTGATTCCTGCCCGATAAACACAGTGGATCAAAAGCCCTCATCGCAAGGCCACCGAGAAATTTCTTGCTGGCCCATCTGCAGCGGGTAAATTCCTGCCCAAAACGCTGTGGATCATAAGCCCTCCTCACGAGGCGACTGAGTAGCTTCCTGCTCCGTTCATCCGCAGTGGGTAGCTTCCTGCCCAACAAAACGCTGTGGATCAAAAGCCCTCGTCGTGAGGCGACCGGGCAGCCTCATGCTCGGTTCATCCACAATGGGCAGCTTCCTGCCCTATAAACTATAAAGAGATGGATCGAAGGCCTTCATCATCAGGCCGCCGAGCAATTTCTTACTGGCCCGTCTGCAGCGGGTAGATTCCTGCCCAAAAACGCAGTGGATCGAAAGCCCTCATCGCGACGCCGCCGAGCAATTTCCTGTTGGCCAAACCCTAGTGGGTAGCTTCCTACCCAACTACGCTAAGAATCGAAAGCCCTCATCACGAGGCCGCCGAGCAATTTCTTGCTGGCCTATCTGCAGCGGGTAGATTCCTTCCAAACAATGCTGTGGATCGAAAGCCCTCCTCACGAGGCGACCGAGTAACTTCCTGCTCGGTTCATCCGCAGTGGGTAGCTTCCTACCCTACAAAACGCTGTAGATCAAAAGCCCTCATCGCGAGGCGACCGGGCAGCCTCCTGCTCGGTTCATCCACTATGGGCAGCTTCCTGCCCTACAAAGATATGGATCGAAAGCCCATATCATGAGGCCGCCGAGCAATTTCTTGCTGGTCCATCTGCAGCGGGTAGTTTCCTGCCCAACAACGCTGTAGATCGAAAGCCCTCCTCACTAGACGATCGAGTAGCTTCCTGCTCGGTTCATCCGCAGTGGGTAGCTTCCTGCCCAACAAAACGCTATGGATTAAAAGCCCTCCTCACAAGGCGACTGAGTAGCTTCCTGCTCGGTTCATCCACAGTGGGTAGCTTTCTGCCCAACAAAACACCCAAAAGCCCTCATCGCGAGGCGACCGGGCAGCCTCCTGCTCGGTTCATCTACTATGGGCAGCTTCCTACCCTAAAAAGAGATGGATCGAAAGCCCTCATCACGAGGCCGCCAAGCAATTTCTTGCTGGCCCATCTGCAGCTGGTAAATTCCTGCCCAACAACGTCATGGATCGAAAGCCCTCATCACGAGGCCGCCGAGTAATTTCTTGCTGGCCCATCTGCAGCGGGTAGATTCCTGCCCAACAACGCTGTGGATCGAAAGCTCTCCTCACTAGGCGACCGAGTAGTTTCCTGCTCAGTTCATCCGCAATGTGTACCTTCCTGCACAACAAAATGCCATGGATCAAAAGCCCTCATCGCGAGGCGACTGGGTAGCCTCCTGCTCGGTTCATCCACTATAGACAGTTTCATACCCTACGAAGAGATGGATCCAAAACCGTCATCACGAGACCGCCGAGCAGATTCCTGCTCGACCCATCCACAGTGGGTAGCTCTCTACCCAATAACACGGTGGACCCAAAAGCCCACGTTACAAGGCCGCCAGATATCTTCCTGCTCGGTCTCAACGGTGGATCCTTGAGCCTCACATTAAACCAGCTGGCAAGCCTTTACCCAGCGCATGTACACGAAGAAGGAAAACTCCTAACATGGCCCAAGTAAAAAAAATGCTCGAGTTCGATCAATAGCCGACCCGAACAGACTAAGCAATGTCTCCATTATGGCGGCGCCCTTTCAGTGATCCAGTGCCGTCATCAGGGATATGCGCAAAAATTAAGGCACACGGTGAGACACCACATGAGCCCAAATATCGAAACACCGCAACTGCCAAAACGCCAAGTCGTTCCCAGGCGATCTCCATCATGATTCTCGGCACCAAACTGAGCAGAAGAAAAACCGAGTAGGCCACTCTCAATCCGACCCATGAATAGGTCGGAACAAGAGTGAGGGGCCAATAATGGTACTCAAAAGTGGTATTTACTCAGATTACGACGCGTAGCAAATGACGTGTCCCATAGGGTACTGAGGAGGAATAAATGAGATGCATTAGAAGCGTTCTTCGGGACCTCGTCTCGAGGACGTATCCGACCTTCCAGGAGATCTCCCAAAGTACTTCTATATTCACCTAGCGAACACCTCCGACTCGTCTCCGAGCCCTTGACATATCGAGCTTCCTCGACCTCCCGGCTCGTCTCCGAGCCCATGACGTGCCGAGCTTCCTCGGCCTCCCGGCTCGTCTCCGAGCCCCTGACATGCCGAGCCTCCTCGGCTCTCCCGATCAACTGAGAATGCGGAGCCCAAGCGCCTCCGCAACGGCTCCGCGCATATCGTCAGAGCGAGATATCCGCTGCCCCACGCTCCGCGTCCCACGCAGGCTCGTCCCCGCATTAATGAGCGCATCCCGCCATTCAAGGCGAGGATAACACTGAGGCGTAACTGACGGTGGTGATCTCGCATCTGCTCGCTTCACGCGACCTCTATATAAACCCCTCTCTCAGACGACTCAGGTAACTCGAATTATCTCAATACGCCACTACTCTGCTCTTATACATCGGCTCTAACTTGATCGTCGGAGGGCCAACGGTGGTCATCCATCCCGGGACTTCTGTGCAGGTAGCTCGGCGTCCAACACCAACCCATTTAGATCCACACCCAACAACTCCAAAACCAAATCGCAGCCGTCCGATACCACCATCACAGGATCGACGAAAGACAACATCTGAAGGAGATCCGAAGCTCCGTCACTTGCTTAATGGGTTTTTTGATTATTAGATGTTTGCATGTGTGCTACATGTTTGAATGTATTAAAAGGTGGTGCATAAATTTTAGATGCAAATGCAAATTAGAGAGAGAAACATCCGAGAAAAATGGTAACTTGAGAATATGGCAGATACTTGAGGTTTAAAGAAAGTTGGAGGATCTTCCTATTCTTTGCAACTTCTTGCTTAGAAAAGATAAGAGAACGACATATGACGCTCCTGCATTTGAGCTATAATAGTAAATGGATATAAATATTTAAGATTGTATAGATGAACTCATAGACTGTCGCTCTTTCTTGCAAAAACAAAAAAAAAAGGCCTTGAGCTTACTTCTAATCGTTATTAATTTATTTCTACTCAAGAATGCACCAATTAAACTACTATTTTCATATAATGAACTTGTTTCTAATTTAAATGTATGAATTAGGCATAGTTTGGGATATTTGAAAGCTAATATTGAAAATTCTTTATAAAATGTCGTTTATTTAATGAAAAAGTTCCCTTTATAGCAGCATGAACATATTGCTACAACACCATAATCATCCGGCCGAATGTCCGCAAAATAGAAACCACCTTTTCATCTTCTAAACGCTTTGCAAAAATTGTCTTTCCATGTTTTGCTTACCACTTTTAGCGAAAAAGGAGCAGTTTCATTTCCAGACTTTCCACATAAAATCGAAATAACGTTTTTGCACCGTGAATCACACAATTTCTTTCTTTATAAAGCAAGCATGACAAGTCATAAGTAACATATCTAAACGGTTACTTTCCTGAATTGATTCTTAAAATCGATATTTATCCCTTGTTTCTTTACTTTATACTATTGGTCTATTATAACAAAAATTCAAGGTCCATAGTTATTGTTTCTTATTTTTCTAAAATAATTCAAAAATTTGAGAAAAAAATTCACCAGCCTCTCATATGTTGACCACATCATTAAAATGTCTTTCTCTCTTGTTTTCCCGTCTCTATCTCTATTTGGGGGGTGGGGGGAAAGGAACGGGGTCTTTTCTCATGTTTCATTTGAGAAAAGAAAACAACTTGCTGAGATCCAATATTTTATATATTTAAACTGTGTTTATATCACATATACAGGAGCAGCAGGACATGCAAAAACCCTAGTTTCTAACATAACGTAAAAAAAAGGGTAGTATGATCATGGAGGAGAAACGTTAAAGAGTGCTCATAACTCTGGAGGGGTATGAATAGAGTTTTATTAAAAATTCTATTTTTAAAACTTGCAACAAAATATTTGAGCAATTTAAACAAGAATAAGACAATGACAATTGCAACACAATATATATGCAAGATAATAAAGTAAAGAGAAAAAGAGTGCAAACTATGACACGGTCGATTTAGAGCGGTTCAGCACTGTTAGCCTAGTGCACTATCTCAGACCCCGCCCTTAGGACTTTTCCTTTTCGCTACAACCTTCCTTCAACCGGACAGAGAAACTCTTACACGTTCTGCTTCTCTTCCATAAGCCTTACATATTTCGCTTCTTCCTTAAGAAGTTCACGACTTCTTACCATGATAATCTTTTCTCTTTTTAACAAGGTGGGAGAATTTTTGCAGCAGTTCTATCTATAGGATTAAAGACCAATGAGCCTGAGATCAATTTGTATTTTGCGAGAGAAAATTTGAAAGTGACTGCACACGTGATATTCAAATAATGAAAGTAAAACAATAGTATATATATAGATACAATGTAAATCAATTTGAAATAATTTTGCTCAAAACATTAGCTACATGCCTTCTAAGAAATAATGATTCTTTTATTTAAAAACCTTTCAAAATATTAAGAGACTGAAATGATATTCTCATGGTAATTTAACCCTTGATATTCGCAACAAATAAAGCTTTCTTAGCCTCCCTTCACACACATATATATAAAAGGAAGGGCTGGTTATTTTTCAAATTAGTTAAACTTAGCAATAATATTAGTGATAAATTTATACAGGCCGTTTAGGAAACCATATGAAAAATAATTTATAACTTATAATTATTTTATCGACATAAAAGCAATATGAAAATTTACCGAGGTGTTTTCTCAAGTTCATTAGATCCTAACCTTTTACAATTAGATCCTTAATGAAATGAATAAAAAATATAACTCTATGAGCCAATCACCGACTCTTGTTATTTGTTAGCTTTAAACTTGATGTTGAAATTATACTCTATTTTATGAAGTCGTAACATTTACATCTATTCTCCTTTTAGATATAGCATTTAAAGTTCGTTACTCCATCCTTGCACCCTATAAATAAATATGCAAAACAGTGACACAATACGAAAAAACTATTTTGCAATAATCAAAACAGGGAGATCAACGAAACTGAAGTTACATTGCATCACATGAGCACCACAGAGAAATACAGGGCTCAGCTGTACAATACAGATCACAAAGCAACGGTTAGGATCCATTTGTCCCCACCTTACCCCGCCATACCCAGGGCCCCACCCACAAAAAAAAAGATGCTAAATAAGATATACCCCCACAACACATCTCATATCGTTATATAAAGATCCAATGGTAGGGCACCGCACCATCCCCATTCCCAATCTCTTTCGCTCCTCCTTCCCATTCTCTTCTCTCTTATCACTCTTTTGTTTTTAGTCCCACATCGGAAAATCAAACGCCCCCGCACCCCGACCCCCACCCCCACCCCCAGATTTATGACCTAAGAGAAAAGGGCAAAAAAAAAAAACCCTAATGGCCTCCGCCTGCGTCAACACCCCCACTTCCACTCTCCCCCATCCTTCTTTTGTCGGCTGCTTCAGCCCCCGCTTCTCCTTCACCGCCCACGATGACGGTGCCGGTTCGGATCCTATCAATGGGGATCCCGATCCGAACGACGACGGCGGAGGCTTCATCGACTTCGAGTTCCGCCACCTCGACATCCACCCCTCCGCCTCCGCCTCCGCCGACGAACTCTTCTCCGGCGGCAAGCTACTCCCCCTCCTCCTCCTCAAACCCAACAACAACCCGGATCCGATAACCCTAACACCACCACCACCCGAGCCAGCGAAGCCTCCGGCTCCGACTTCTTCGGATCCTCATCACTTCGCCGTCTCCCCCAAAGCCCCGACCTGCTCCATCCGCTGGCGCGAGATCCTACACCTCAAACGCCAGCAGCAGCAGCAGCACCACCACCACCACCACCACCCCAAACCCGACCCGAACGCGAAACAACCCAAATCATCCACATCATCATCTCTGAAGCATTTCCTCAACCGCAGCTTCAGGTCCTCCTCGGATCCCAACCTCACCCTCCCGCTCCTCAAAGGATCCGAACCCGAACCCGAACCCATTTCCTCATCGCGCCACTCTATCTCCTCCGCAACCTCGACGAGCAGCTCATCGAGGCACGAGCCCGAGGAGCTCCACCGGCTGTCCCTCGACTCCGACAACAGGCCGAACCGGGCTCCGATCCTTCTGAACCGCCGCGTTCCGGCCCGGCACGGCCGGAGCCCGGCGAGGGCGACTGCGCCGCCTCCGCCCCGGTGCGCGTCGGTGGACAGCCCCAGGTTGATCGCGACGGGGAGGGTGGTGTTCCAGGGGCTGGGGCGGAGCTCCAGCAGTCCCAGCACCTTTGGCGGCGGCAGGCCCCTCGTCAAGCCCAACGTGCGGGTCACGCCGGTGCTCAATGTCCCGGTCTGCAAAAGTTTCGGCCTTTTGTTTTCCGGCTCCGGCACCAACGCCAAAAACGTTACCACCAGCAGCAGCAAAGGGAAGCATTACTAACTGTTTTTTGTAAATAGTGAGGGTGTTTTATGTTAAATGCGAGAACAGGTGTAAAAAAAAAATTGGTGCTTTAATTTTCAGCAGCTATGTAGTCTGGAAACAGTGCAGGGTAGCTAGGGAGCAGCATGGTTAAAAGAATTCCTCTATTTTTCTGTTTATGCCGAAAACTAGTGTTCATCTGCTGCTGTAGCTTTTTATTATTAATTTTTTATTTTTTGTAACAGTTTTATTAACTTTTTGTGTTTGGGTCTTTGTTGTTGTTTGTTATGGCTTGGACCGAGGATCCTCACATGGCATCAAGTAAAGAAATACAGAGCTAGATTCTTTGCTGTTGTTTTTGTTTTGTTTCTTTTTCCATTTTTCATTTTTCAATATTTAATTATAGATGCTGACTACTTTTTTATTTGGGGTTTCTGTTCCCATGGATAAACCCCTTTTTTCTGTTTCTTAAATTCAAGATGTGGAGCTTGTTGCTCACTCATCCATTGGATGAATGCATGCTGATTTCTTATTTTTTTAATGTATTTGTTTCCTTTATAAATCTATACTGTCGGATGTTATCGTTATTTTGTTTACTAGATTAATTTTCAACAGGTGCCATGCAATGAGTGAACATGGAACCATTAAGTGAACCGGTGTAAAATAATATATATTGGGAGACTTATGTATGATTTTTCATTTCAAATTTCAAGATATCCCTTGTGTTTTAGTTATAATGCAGAGATTTGTACCTATGCAAATATGGGCAACTATTTTGGCCTCCTATTTATTAGGTACTATTTTAGGTTGTAATCATGCTTCTAATGTCTAATTCACTTGGTTTCACCAATGAGCGATTGCTCAGCTGGTATGACTCATTTTTAGTGAGAGAAGTGGCTTCAATCCAACACTTTTTTACGGGCCAATTCGCAAGAAAAAAATTCACTTGGTTTCTGGATTAGTTAATTACTGATCAAATTAATAAAGTTAGAGCAAAATATTATTTTTCTACTCTTTTACCATCATGAATAATACAGTTAAGTTTATTGTTACTAACATCATCAAGGACTCGGAGCTATTTAGTTGGTTGTAAATTGTAGACATAAAAAACTTTGCTCATGCGCTATGATTGTGAAATGACGTTATTCTAACTATTGAGCTTCAGCATATGGGCCGAATTACAAAGGTTTTTTCACAGGGTTTAAGTTGTGAAGGTCCATGTACAGTTTTATCCCTACAATGAGATTATGTATGTGAAATATAAAATCTATTAAGTAAATTTTTGGGGAAATTGTTGAAAAGCCTTCGGCCCAACTAAAACCTATCAAAAAATCCCTGGGCATTTTCATCATGTGAAAAACCCCCTAAGCCCATTACTTACAGTCATATGTATTTTAATATATCCCAAGAATGTCCTTAAAGACTCATGTGCCAAGCTAAAAATTGGCAACTGCATTATTTTTGGTGGAAATTTTAATTTTCAGTTGCCTGTAATTTCTATCTTGGATTGTGTTTTGTTAATTTTTTCTTGAAGGACTGAGCATTAAATGCTCCAACCTAATCATTTTCCTTCCAAATTCACCACTTTTCCCTCTAAACAACCTATGTTGCCAATGGAACAAGAATTATCCCATTCATTTTCTCCATTATCCATTATTTTCTCTCATTTACTCTACTTTCATTTACTACCCCGGCAAACTAAATCTTTATTTACTCTCTTGCTTATTTAGAATGACCCAAACTTGGACATCAATGTGTTTTATGAGTGGATCCAATAGGAAAGATTTGGTCTTGACCATCTCGGAGGCGACAACATGATTCGAATTGAAAGGAACAATCTCATTTCAACTTGATGTACAGGTTGATAAGTTAAAACTTTCATACAAGATAGAGAACTATGAAAATCATACGGTTAGGATGATAACCGAAAATAACTATGTAAATATAGTCTGTATCCATCAAGAGACGAACGAAAAGGTCATCCATATGCAAGTATCCGTTGATATCTTAGCAACTATGAGCAAATTTGTCTTTATTTGACTTGATTTTTGTTTAGAGAAATATACAAAACAGTTGCCTGCAATTTGTAGGCAGAGTTGCCTGTAACTTCTAAACAGTTACCTGAAACTTATAAGAACATGCTAGTAACTTCTAAACAGTTGCCTGTAACTTCTAAAAAAGTTGAATGTAACTTCTAAGTAGTTGAATGTAACTTCTAATCAGTTGCCTTTAACTTCTAAAAAAGTTTTCTGTAACTTCTAAACAGTTTTCTATAACTTCTGAATAGTTTTCTGTAATTTCTAAACAGTTGTATTTTTCTAATATCTAAGAAAATTTGCCTTTAATGTCTAATAAGTTGCATGTAATATCTATATGGATTCAAGTAATAATAAGTTAACAAAAGCGTTATTTGTGTAACAGTCAACACACATTATCGTCTTCCGTTCAAGCAATTGCGCATGACCGAGTACATGAGTTGGAGTAAAACTTGTCACCTGTGAGGCAAGATAATCAAATAATGAGGAACAATATTCCGATTGCGTGGCATGACGCAAATCACGGCACATCTCAAATATTCAAGGGTTCTTACGAAATCAGGATGGTTCTTTTCCAATTTGTTATTGCGAAACAATTCAACTTCGGCTACATAGAGAACAATAGTTTTAGGGTAACAGTGGAATGTTCTCAAAAAGGATAAATGATGCCTATGGAGAGTGTATGCATCTCCTTGTACTCGGAGGTATAGAGTTTTTATATTGCGTTAGTAATATAAAAGTGAAATTATCGTTATTTGCAAATTGTTAATTGTTTTAATTGTTAAATTAATCTAAGATTTGCATGTTTGTCATGTATGAGTAGTATTCTGTGGGCTATAAAATACTACCCAACGGACACATGTTCTAGAGAAATTTCAAGCGACAGACATCTCTGGGCTAAGAAGAAATTGTTGGCCGACATGCTTGTAGATGTTTTCATGTCACGACCGGACTATCGGTTAAACGAGGTTAAGAAGTGTAAGCCGATGTCGCGCACCCTGCGGGTTCAAGGGGAGGCGGAATTTTCAAAAAACGATTTTAACGAACTACGCAACACCGGCTAACTCCAGATTTTATACTTAAATCTTAACTAACTAAACTATCTTGGAGTTTTAGCTACTCGGTAAGAGTGTTATACCTTCTAGAACCGATCCTTCGGGTCTTCTTGTCCTCCTTTCCTTGGCTCCTCGGTGAACGGATGAAGGTTGCATGATCGGCCTCCTCGCATCAAAGATGATCCGCCTGAGAGTTTGTGCTTCAAGCTCCAATCTCTAAACCGAGATAACTAGGGTAAATGGTTCGCTAATCTAAATAGCCTAGGTGATGTAGAGAAGCTCTAATGGATTGTATTATCTCACTAAACCCTTTGTTTCACAACACATGTGAGTGTAAGGGTTTAGCTTGGGGAAGAAGGAGATGAAATGAAGAGAGAGAAGAAGAAGTGAACAAATGAGCTAGGATCCTCCAAAGTGTAGAGAACGGCAATCAAAATAAACTCGTTTATTGAACCATGTAAATTTCCCACAATATAAAATCCTCCCATGCTTCAATAGTGATCCCAAATCAATAAAATAATGCAATAGCCATGCTTTACACCATACCACAAAATGTCTTCTCCATTTCCACCTCATTAATCCATTTAAGAAAATGGATAATACCAAATAATGAGGTGTCTCCTTCTAGAATCATTCTTGAGAAAATTACAAGAATACCCCTCACCGTATATACACACCCGTGTCCATATTCCGAAAAATACGAATACACTGAGATGATAGCAATCCAATAATACAATACTAGGATCCGGCTTAAACCAAAGCCCACTAGTATTGTCTACCTGAAATCATCCGTGTACAAGTACACGTATGTGATCGTAGCCTTGCCGTAAAACCATACGGCCTCTACATCTTTATCCCGAAGTAGGGAAACCCTCTGTGTGGGACTCTAAAGACTCGACAGTATGCTGGCAATGAGTTTAACCACAAGCACGTCAGCGGTACTAGCTGTACGTAACGGCTAACCAGGTATTTGTCGATAAGAAGGTCGATGAGCAAACACATCCGAACTCCTACTGAGCCTGTCTGTGAAAATCTCCGTACAGTCCGGTCTGTTCGTCTAAGATACTCGCATATCAGGCCTAGGGGGATGGTAAACGTCAGACCCCTAACAGCCCAATAAGTTATGCCGGAGGAGAAACCAATACATGCTTGATAATTGTGCATCTTAGTCATGATGTGGCCCCTGATCGATATTTGTGCATCCATGCTTTTATTGTACATCCGTACTTTCACCTTAATTCAATAATTGCTACAGTTTGATTATGAGCACCCGTTTGACACCTGTGTACTACTTGGCATGACCGGATACACTACTACTTGACATGACTTGATACATGCACACTACCTGACATGACCTGATATATCACTACTTGACATGTTACCTGATTCTGTTTCTAATGCCGACAATCCTGACATGTTGTCCCGATGGACATATCCTGTTGTCTGTATAGACAAACCTGTTCCTGCTTGATCCTGTGTTGGCATTAGCTTCAGATTTATCAATACGTGACTTGAACACATAACTTGGGGGTATGGGAAAATCAATGATGAAACCTGACTTGTAACTCAACAGTTCGACGCTTATACTGATCAGTTTTACGGGCTAGGCCAGCCCCGGGATGATGCTGCTGACATCATTCGTCTGTACATGTTACCTGTTTACTGCCTAGCGGCACGTCTCGGATTCAGCCCGAGAGTCTTGACCGTGGTTCCGGGCATGCACGGGATACTATTGAGTTACATCGACGATTCATTAAATTGATTTCAAAGACTTGAGAGTAATTAACCCAATAGCTTAGTTCAGATTACTCACTGCACATCACATATGCTTTTACCCTTCACTGTTCCTTATTCGTATTACTGTTCTACTTTTATTACTGTTCATACTCGTGCTTGCATGTCTTGCTACCCCCTGATTATATTATTGTTGATATTATGACGCACTGACATCTGGGTTTTGCATGGCCCAGATCCTCTACCTTTGTCGCGGGCTGATCAGGAGTATTTCCGCCGTCAGGCCGAGCAGTGAGGATCCTGTTAGTATCCAGTTAGTTTAGTTATTTCCGTACTTTCCAGATGTTACTGTTTATTGGATTTATTACTTCTGCATATTATTTCTTGACTCGTTTATTCTGGCATATGGACATGTACTAGATAGTTTATTTTACTTTCCAGTTCTTGATATCTTATAGACAGCCGTAATGTAACTGTGGAGGGATGTTTCCTATCCACAGGTAGCATGGTTGGCTCTGTCACGTGCCGATCTTAGCGCACTCTGGGAAGCGGGGCATGACAGAGTTTGTTTGGTATCAGTGCCATAGGATTTAGGTTAATCGGATTTGATTCTTTTTGTAGTTGGGTATTGGACCCAATACACGAATCGAAAAATCCGTAATTAGGAACATGTCCTGCCACATTGTTATCGTGATCCTTGAATCTTATCTTTCTCTTGATCCTTGTCTTGACGATATGCAAACAACTTTGCATATTGACTCTGGTTCCCTATTGTTTCTTTCTATTCTGATACTAGGATTTGGGCGACTTGAACGGAGTTATGTGATTGTACCCATGAACTGCAGCATGGTTACAATGCGGTACTCTATTTATGTAACTTGGAGTCCTGGTCTTGATTCATTTCCTTGTTCCATGGTCATTTTATTACCTTGGTTCTCTCAGTTTCATTGCTTACCAGTTCATGTTTTGCAGATTTCTTGGTGATTGATACCGGCACCTATGATGTTGTCTTGGGAATGGAATTTCTCGGTACTTTCCACGCTCACATTAATTGTAGGGCAAAGAAAGTGATTTTCCGATTCCCGGACATTCGGAGTTTGTTTTGCCGGAGGTAGCAGTTCTGTCGGGCCAGTCGAGTTTAGAGTTAGGCCGACAAACAGGTTCTTTCGACAATGGAAGTTGATAAGGAGGAAGCGCCAGCTATAGTTCGAGAGTTTATGGACGTGTTCGGGGACATCTCGGGTTTACCGCCAAAACGAGATATGGAGTTCACAATCGATCTTTATTCCTGGTGCAGCGCCAATCTCAAAGGCATATTATCCGATGGCACCAGTGGAGTTGGAAGAAGTCAAGAAGTAGGTTACCGAATTACTTGAGAAGGGTTGGATTCGCAGCAGAATTTCACCTTCGGGAGCTCCAGTTCTTCTAGTAAAGAAGAAAGATGGCATAAGGAGGATGTGCATCGATTATCGAGAATTAAACCGGGTGACTATTAAGAACAAGTACCTGATCTCTCGCATTGGCGAATTGTTAGAGCAACTTAGTGGCGCGGGGTATTTTCGAAGCTGGATTTGCGATCCGGATATCATCAGGTCCGAGTTAAATCAGAAGATATTTGCAAGACTGCGTTCCGAACTCGGTATGGACACTACGAGTATTTAGTGATGCCATTCGGAGTCACGAATGCACCGGGGATATTTATGGACTTGATGAACCGAATATTTTCACCGTTCTTGGACCAATTTATAGTGGTGTTCATCGATGATATTCTGGTCTACTCGAGGAGCATAGAAGAGCATACAAAACACTTGAAGATCGCACTGCAGACATTGAAGCAAGAAAGATTATATGCAAAGATGAGCAAGTGCAAGTTTTGGATTGAAGAAGTGAAGTTTTTGGGGCACGTCGTATCCGGAGATGGAATCGCCGTTGATCCCGAGAAGATTGCAGCAGTTCAAAATTGGCCGATTCCGAAGAACGTAGCAGAGATCAGAAGTTTTTTTGGACTTGCCGGATATTACAGAAGGTTCGTGGAGAATTTTGCTCGCTTGGCTGAGCCTTTGACCAAGCTTACACGCAAAGAAGTACCGTTCGTATGGACGGATAGGTGTGCGTCAGCTTTTGAGGCGTTGAAGCAAAGGTTGATAACCGCTCCTATTTTGACCGTACCAGACAGTTCCGGAGGATTGGTGATTCACAGCGACGCATCTGGAAAAGGTTTAGGATGTGTTTTGATGCAGCATGAGAAGGTTATAGCTTACGCATCGAGACAGTTGAAAACCCATGAGAAGAATTACCCAACTCATGATTTGGAGCTAGCAGCAGTGATTTTCGCTCTGAAGATTTGGAGACACTACTTACTGGGCGAAAGGGTTGAAGTATTCACCGATCACAAAAGTCTTAAGTATGTGTTCACACAGAAAGAGCTTAACATGAGGCAGCGTAGATGGTTGGAGTTGATGGCTGACTACGATCTTGATCTTAAGTACCATCCGGAGAAAGTTAATGTTGTGCCGGATGCGCTTAGTCGGTTGCCAGCAATTTGGATGTTGACTGCACAGAAGGAGCTTATCGAAGACTTTTGGAGATTCGAGTTGGAAATCGTGCTACCGCATTCTTCAGGGCAGTTGATGCAGCTGCAAGTACAGTCGTCGTTGATCGATAATATTAAAGCAGCGCAGTCACAGGACCCAAGATTGCAGAAGTTTCGAGAACATATTGAAGCTGGACTTCGAACGGACTTGTTAATTCATGAAGATAGTTCGTTGCGATATGGTAGCCGTTTGTGTGTGCCAAAAGGAGATATTCGCGAAGAAGTTATGAAGGAGGCGCACAGTTCCGCATATTCCGTACATCCAGGAGGTACGAAGATGTACCGCGATCTAAGACAATATTTCTTGTGGGAAGGCATGAAAAAAAAGATTGCTCGCTTTGTAGCGAAGTGCTTGGTGTGTCAGCAAGCTAAGGCTGAACATCAAAGGGGTACTGGTTTATTGCAACCACTTCCGATTCCTCAATGGAAGTGGGAACATATAACCATGGATTTCGTGACAGTTTTACCGCGGAGTCCAAAGGGCAACAATGCAGTTTGGGTAATTGTTGATCGATTGATCAAGGCAGCTCATTTAATACCATTTCGAGTTAGTCAGTCAACGGAAGCGTTAGCAGAACGGTACATGCAGGAGATTGTGAGATTGCATGGAGTACCTGTGAGCATCATTTCCTATCGTGATATCCGATTCTTATCGCACTTCTGGAGGAGCTTACAGGAAAGTTTGGGGACTCGATTGAAGTTTAGCACAGCTTATCATCCTCAGACAGATGGCCAGTCGGAGAGAACGATCCAAACTCTTGAAGACATGTTGAGAGCTTGCATGTTAGACTTTAAGGGTTCGTGGGAGAATCATCTACACTTGATGGAGTTTTCTTACAACAACAGCTTTCAGGCGACTATTCAGATGGCTCCATTCGAAGCATTGTATGATCGCAAGTGTCGTTCACCTGTTTGTTGGGACGATGTTGGAGAACGAAGATTGTTGGGACCAGATTTGATCGTACAAATAGTAGAAAAAGTTAATACTATCCAGAATCATATGAAGGCAGCACAAGATCGGCAGAAGAGTTGGGCCGATACATCGAGAAGATCTCTAGAGTTCGCTGTTAGTGATATGGTATTCTTGAAGATATCACCGACTAGAGGAGTGATTCGTTTTGGGAGTCGAGGCAAGCTTAGTCCTCGATTCGTAGGGCCTTTCGAGATTTTGGAGTATGTTGGAGAAGTGGCTTATCGATTAGCTTTACTGCAATCTTTGGCGAATTTTCATGACGTGTTTCATATATCTCAACTCCGTAAGTATGTTCAAGAGGAAACACACATGCTGGATCATTCGGAGCTGACTGTAAGAGAGAATTTGACCTTTGAGGAACGACCGATATCGATTGTTGATCGAAGAGAAAGGGTCCTTAAGAACAAGGTTATCCCTCTCGTACTTGTTTCTTGGGAAAATCGCTCGCACGGAGAATCGACTTGGGAACGAGAAGACAAGATTCGACAGAAGTTTCCATACATATTCTTATAGATTCTTAATTGTTCATCTTTTCTTATTTTGGGAATTTCGAGCACAAAATTCTTTTTGTAGTTGGGTATAATGTAACACCCTAGTTTATTTATACCAATTCTATTATTCTTTATTTATGGTATTTTCTTGATTTATTATGTTTTGGGTGCGAATAGTGTATTTAATATTTGTATTTGCATCCGACCCGACCCGCATGCTTGAAACCAGTCTTGATTCATGTTTATGATTTATCCTGACCTGTTACATGGACTCGTGCACTTTCATTTATTTGTACATTGCATACTCGCATTTTATCTAGCATCTGCGTTTTAATATAACATTTTAAGTCACATAAAATATTTTAAAAATACATTGCATGGCCTGCATGATACCCCTAACCCCGTGGTAGTATCCGCGCATCTTGTTCTCGTCTCTTTCAGTGAAACGGACTTGTTTGGATGGCTACGCGTACGTGCATGCATTCGTTCTTGGGGTATGCATTTTTTCGTTACCCAAATATCCAACTTTAATTTTGGTCGACATGTATATTTTTCGTATTTTAAAACTGAATTTTAGACTCGACCCGGGCATGTTTTGGACTATATTTGTATTTACCAGAATATCAAATTTTATTTATATAATATTAATTTTATAAACTGATAAAAATTAAAATTTAGTTAACTAATAAAAGATTTTTTAAAATTTAAATCTAAACTAGTTTCCTAACAAACTAACAACCCTTTTCTCTCTCTCTCTCCTCTGCATATATATATATATATATATTTATATATATTTTATTTATTTATTTTTTCTTTCCTTATTTAATACATAGTCTCTTCTTCTTACTTCTTCTTCTTCTTTCTTCTTTCTTTTTTTTGATCTTGTTTCTTGATTTCGGTGATCACCACCGGAGCCGTGCTCGTCGCTGATGAGCCGAGCGATCCAGTGAATGTACCTTGCCTGTGTGATCACCCTCTTGCCTCGTCTGGACCCGTCCCGCGTGCCGCGTGTGCGTTGCGACGATTTACTGACGTCGGACGTGCCGTGCGTATCCGTCGCGTGATTCGATCGAGGCAAGTTTATCTTGCTACTTGCTATGATATATACTACATCCATATTAATAATAATATTTCATGTTTAGTGTATTGTACATCCCCTGTTATCATTTTACTGTTTTACGACGTCCGTTTGCATCCGTATAATTTATTTCATATCTAGTGCATGCAAATTTATCTTGTTACATACTAGACTACAATATATTACACTCATTTGAATAATAACATCACATAATGTTTAGTTATTTTACTATTTTACTGTCTTCGGACATCCGTATGCATCCATATCAATATTTACACATCTAGTCGCATGCTAATTCATCTTGCTACATGCTATATATCTTATTTTGCATCCATATGAATAAAAATATCACATGTTGATTGCACTGTACATCCATATTAAAGTTTTACCGTTTTCGGATACCCGTTGCATCCATATCATTTAAAATATATATCGGCGTAATATTTCTTATTATTATCTTTAATTAGTTTATAATCTGCATTTTATAATGTTATACAAAATATAGTTTGAAAATATTATAGTTTACACATAAAACTGTAGGGTTCCTAGGCATCCTAATGAGGTCTCACAAGGCATCGAACATGCCAATATAAAAAATTATAGGTGCCGAGAGACCCGACTACGGATCGTTTGCTAGAAAACTAGGCGAAAAAGCTAACTAGTTAACATTTAACTATGAGAATACGGATATACAACCTTTGTAGATCCGGTGCTCCACCTCCATAGCTCCGCAACGAAGTCCTCTCCGCTGTCCAAAAAGAATCCGGGCTCTAGCGTCGACTTCATCGGAGAATAAGCGAGCTAGGTCGTCGATGTCCATGCCAAAGATGATCTACGTCGAGGCATCGCTAAATCAAGCTCCACCTTCACCAAGCCCTAAAAACTTGTGAAGGAAACACACTCTACTACTTGGCAAGAGGTAGAGGATGAAGAAATAGGAAGTGGGTAAACTTTAGAATTGGATTTCTCACTCTAATTCTCACTTTGCCATTAAAGCTTGTGAAGCTTTTTCTTGAAGTGAAGAAGAAGAAGAAGATGAAGAATATGATAAGTTAATTTAAAATAGAAAAATAAAACAATACTTATCATAATCTTTACCTTAGTTAAGTGTAGAGAATTGACTAAGGTTGGGTTGATGGTTAGGGTTAAGGATGAGAACAAAAGGTCAACAAGTCAAAGCTTCATGAAACTTCAACTAAAAACAAAAGTAGCCACCATTCATTTATCTTCCAATTTATTCAAAATGAATAAATAAATAAGATAAATGAATAAGTAAAACCCTAATCACCAACTTAACCTTGGTTTAATTCTTTATACTTAACCAAAAAGCATGCATCATCAAACATGATACAAACATGTGCACAAAATCATATCGCATATGCAATGCGCACACCCGAGTGAGAAAATCCATTTTAAAGTGAACCGATACTAGTTAATGCAAAGTAATATATCAAATATACAATGATGCATTAAATCATTAAATCAACACTTGATTTAACGATCCGGTCATGTCGCACATAACCGACTGGTATCATCAGTAACAACTTATCGAATCAACACTTGATCCGATAACCCGGCAATATCGCATATAACCGATCAATGTTACATCGCGAGAATCGAATACAGTATCACATACTGGTATCATTCTCGGTCCCGCACATATCTCATATGCACTCCTATTTCGTTTCGCTTGAGCCAGGAAACCTCTGTGTAGGACTCTAAAGACTCGTCAATACGCCGGCAGCAGATGATGATCATATCAAACACCCACAAGCCGCAAGCGGTCTGCTAAACGTAACGGCCACCCGGGTATTGAGCGATCAGAAGATCGACGAGCAAGCCCGCTCACACTCAAGTGAATCCAACCAGTAACACTACCGTACAGTCCGGTCTGATCGTCTGATATGTCGCATATCTCGCCTAGGGGTGGTAAACGTCAGACCCCAATAGCTCAATAAGTCGTGTCGATATGAGGTCTATAACTGTTCGAGAAACTACTGGTAACACTTACCAGTAAATCTCAGCAACCCTGGCCAGGGATTTCCTGTTATAGCCAATCGAACACAGCGCAACATCAACCCTCTATACCGGGAGAGACGAATCCCCTCCTATCGCTCATTGCCTCCATGTGACTCGGGACTGTACCCAAAAACCACCGTTTTGCACGCCCTCTTGGACGTGGTAAGATGGAAATCAAAGCACAGTGGGAACCACACAAGACTCTATGACGATCTCGGGTCGACAGACTACTCTGTACCAGTGTCACCAGAGAACTGCCATCTGACGTGAGGTATAATACCATCTGGGAGTTCTCGGCGAGTCCGTCCAGTGTACCCAGTCTCTACTGAGCACCCGTATATCATCTCTGATGTCAAACACCAATGGATATGGGATCATCCATCGCCCATCTGCATGGGTCGAGAAGGTACACGCCAGTCTACTCTGGTATATCGATGCCCCATCTCGATACACCCACGACTAGGGACTTTGAAGGATGTACTTATGGACTACCATGTCCCCACTAGTATGATCCGCATCATAGTCCAGGTAGTCAAGCACACATCCTAAGGGCTTTACCAACATGTAACAGAGAGACAATCAGCATACACGTTAAGGTAAAGAGTAACCAGATAGCATACTATCATGTCGAGCGAGAAAGTCCTCCCTATATATGTCCCAGCATCCACTACCATATACATCCTATGTACAGTAATGGCCTCTAGGGCATACATATAACTAACAATCTCCCACTTGCACTAGGGCCATCTGTAGCAGTGGTTGTAGTATCTCATACTCAACCATCCCATAAAAGTCTCTCTCTGGGAACAGGCCTTTGTGAGTGGATCCGCTGTGTTGTCCTCTGAGTCTACTCTCCTAACCTCGATCTCCCTGGAGATCAACCATCTCCATGATCAAGTGATACTGCCTTAGAATATGTCTGGATCACTGATGGGACGGACGTTCCTTGGCATAAGCCACAACTCCATTGTCACACAATGGGAGGAACTAAGTTCATCTCATGAACCAATATACACCCTGACAGCCACTTTGGTAGCATCTTAAGTAGCGATGTATCTAGCCTTTATCGTCTAGTATGTCACGGTATCTAGCTTGGAACTCTTCCAACATACCGTCCCTTTACTGAGGGCAAAGACAATGCCTGCGACTGACATTCAGTCGTCTTTATCACCCTGGAACACTTCCAGTGATTCTCCCCAGGATCGATTGATACCATCTCACTACATCTAGTGAGAATCCTAACATCCAATTAGATCTATCTCATAGATCCAAAACCCAGGATTTAGGAGGTATCACTTTGATCCTATATGGAGAATCATTGTGATAAGCGGAGATTGATCGAGCGTAGCATAGGAAACTCCTTCCCTATCAAGAGTATATCATCCACGTACTCTACGAGGATCGTCACCATACTCCCTACTACCTTTTTGTTTATACAAGGTTCATTTACCATTTTGATGATGTCAACTTCTTTGACTAATACATCAAAACAGACGTTCCAACTCCGCGATGCCTGCTTTATCCTATAAAGTATCTTGCACACGTTTCCGCTGCTCCCACTGTCTACGAAGCCCTCTGGCTGTGTACTTATAGACGCACTCTTCTAAAACATCATTTAGAAAAGCAGTCATGACACCCAACCACCAGATATCGTAGTCATGGTATGTAGCCGTGGCAAGTAGGATCTGGATGGACTTAAGCATAGCTACTTAGAAAAGGTTTCATCATCATCCATACCTGGTCAATGACGTAGACCTTTAACAAGTCTAGCTTTGAAAGTCTCAACCTTTCCATGTACACCAAGTAATCTTCTCAAGATATACTTGCTCCTGATGGGGATTTAACCCTTCAGATATAGCAACCAAAGTCCATACTTTGTTGGTGTATAAGGATTCCATTTCAGATCGATAAACATCCAGCCATTCTTACAGAGTCTCACTCTTGATGGCCAGCTCGAAACTAGTTGGGTCATCATCTCATGATGCAATCCTCGCTCCCACTGTCATAGAGAAACAGAAGTATCTCTCAGGTGGGTGAGGAAACCCACTAGATCGGCGGAGAGGCTGAGGTTCGTTGGAATCTACTGAATCCTTTGGTTCTATCAAATCATCAGCTGCAGTTTGTATAGCTGGAACCTTTCAAGTTCTACATTACAGACTTTGCCTCGAGCTTGTCCGGATTTTGCTTTCAGACATAGGCCGGTCAACCCCAAATCTTAACTAGCTTAAGACATGGGCTCTTCCCTTTCCATATCACATATGAAGTGGTAGGCAACTGATTTGATTGAAACCCTATTCAATAGGTATGCAACTTCTCAAGTGCATAACTCCCAAAAGGAAATAGGTAACTCAGTAGTACTCATCATAGAGCACACCTTATCATATATGGTGTTATTGCTCCGCTCCGATATACCATCGTGCTATGGTGTATACGGAGGAGTAATGCTGAGAGAGAATCTCATTCTCCTTTAGAATAGTCCAGGATTTTCGTGCTCAAGTATTCTCCTCCTTGATCTCATCAAAGGACAAAATACTTTTACCCTTATTTTGGTTCTCTACTTCTAACTTATATTCTATGAATATCTCAAAAGGTTCGGACTTGTGTTTCAACAGGAACATATGTCTGAATCTCTAGAGATCATCAGAGAATGTAACGAAGTACAAAGAACCAGTTCTGGCATGTGTAGAGAGGGGACCTACATACATCAACATGTATCATCCCAAGAGTTCACTAACTCTTTCTCTGTTTCCAATAAACAGAGCTAGTGTCATTATATCTTTGTGACATGACTGGCAAGTTTCACAAGATGTAGATTTAAACTGATTTAAATATGCATCTTTATGTAACTTTAGCCAGTCGGGTCGCATTGATCTGACCTAGTCTACAAGACTTCAAGAAGAATCCGTTCATTTCTGAACTCTTCCTCTTGTGTGTGTTCCATATACTAAGAACTGTAGTTTGATTTAGAACATCAATGCTTTTAGATAACGTGCCTGAACCGATCAACTTTTGATATAGGAAATGTTCAAAACATTATCCAACAATACAAAATTTTATCCTTTCTTTTTTCTAATAAAAAGAGTGATATGATTTTGTATATCAGGTTCGGTATCTAATAACATTCGTTCAGAATCAATGTATTGGTAATACAGGGTGACAGTGACTAACAGACTTGGCTGCAACACTTGCCCCGTTTTCTGCCTCATGAAACTTATCACCCGTTCTCAGTTCTCTACATTTCTGTAGCCCTATGTAACTGATTACATATCTGGGATCCTGATCTGGTATCACATACCCAGGACGTAAAGGATACTGAGAAACAGTTCTGTATAATGAACACACCCGAAGATGACGCATCAGCATGCACTCTCTTCGTTTGGGCGGCACGGGAATTCTGGTAATCCCCAATTTCCTGCTCTGTCTTATAACAATTATAAGTTGGAGCGGGACCAACGTTCCCCAGCTCAGTATAACAAGCGGGTTCAGTCAATTTTCCGTATTATTATCTTGATTAAGGCGTGATATGGTCGCTACCAGGAGAGAGAGAAGAAAACACTCAGCGTGTGCTCTTGCAAGAATAGATTGGTTATTAATTTATCTAATCAGGATGGCTCCCACTGCTTTTTATCAAATCTTCCTTCAAACCCTAAAAGGAAAGACTAGCCGGGATTAATTACACACTACAAGTTCGCCAATCTTTCAGCCAGGCCAGTGTCGGTACTTTGAGGGAGGTCCCCCGTGCTTTCGCACGAACCTAATTAATGTAAACCTCGTTTTCCCAGAGGCGTAACCTCGTTAACACCTTTCTAGACACCTACTTGATCGGCTAATTGTAATGCGTAAAACTCTCCCAGGAGTAACTCTTACTCGCAGCGGGTATCGGGATCCAACTATCTCATAGAAGGTATGCAATCTCATTGCAAATTTCAACACTTGAAATTCCCGATAATATTTTGCCCCTAGCGTCCTATGACCTTGACAGAGGTCAACAAACCATAGGCTGCTAGTCAAGTTCAACCCGTCATTTCCTGATTGAAGTAAACCCACCCGCACGACCCTTGACAGAGGTCAACAAGGTCGCACGACTACCCTAAATCAATCACATCATATGCTTATGCAGATAAGCACTAATCAGCTACCGCACACTACGCCTTGACAGAGGTCAACAAACGTAGCACGAATACTAACTAGTACTTATCTGAAATGACGGAGGGCTACGACAGGTTTTTCTGAAAACCTATTGCGTAATGAACTTGATATCGTTGTAGAATCAAATGAATTTTGAAATGGAGTGTTTTTGAGGCCTTTCTAGTTTTGCTAAAGGAGTCACTGTCACGTCCCACTTCCCAGAGTACGCAAGATTGGGCACATGACATAACCAACCATGCTACCTGTGGGTAGGAAGTATCCATCCACAGTCACATTACGGCTGTAGAGATATCAAGAACAAGATAAATAAACTATCTAACACATGTCCAAATCCAGAATAACAAGAGTCAATGATAAATAAGTGCGGAAGCAAATGATCCAATACAATAATAGAAAAGTACGTCCCATAATGCGGGCTCACATCTGGAAATAAAATGCAAGAAATAAACAAATCACTACAGAACTCACAAATCAGCCTGCTGGCTGAAGTACTCTGCTCGGTCGGCGACAGCGGTACGAAATCTGGGCCATGCAAAACCCAGACGTCAGCGCGTCATGTCAACCAGTAATAACATAATAGACAGGCAATGCGAATATGAACATGAAATAAGCAAGAGTAACAATAATATGAATCAGAGCAGTGCAGGGTTGTATGCAGTGGGTAAACTAAAATGTGCTATCAGGTTCTCTGTTCTAAAGTCTTTGAAACCAGGTAAGGTAATCCTCATCGTAACTCGTCGGTAGTTATTCCGTAACGCCCGGAAAGACGGCAAACAATAGGTATTCCGTAACGCCCGGAAAAACGGCAAACAATAGGTATTCCGTAACGCCCGGAAAAACGGCAAACAATAGGATATTCCGTAACGCCCGGAAAAACGGCAAACAATAGGATATTCCGTAACGCCCGGAAAAACGGCAAACAATAGGATGGCCCTTGGAGTTACGTTCGGTTACAATACTGATTTCCCCATACCCCCAAGTTATATGTGTAAGTCAAGTCAGGTATCCCGTAATCAAGAAACTAATGCCAACACAGGATCAGGTAAACAGGTTTGTCTGGATAGACAACAGGAACGGTCCATGAGGACTACATGTTAGGTTTGTTGGCATTAGACACACGATCGGGTAACGGGTCAAGTCAAACAGTATACGGTACCATGTCGGGTAGATCCATATACATGTAGTATGTCAGGTCAAGTTGTGAACAATATCATATGTGAATTCACAGTCAGTTATAGAATCAAGCATGGTCATTAACAACATGATATAAGCAATGAATTAAGCAATAGGCAGATGCACTCAGTTTGCAGTACAGTTATTAGTTGTGTCACAGAGAGGATTTCAACATTTCAAGAATGCAGTAAGACAATTATAGTCATTTAATCATGTTAATAAGCTTAAGACTTCATGGATGCAATTATATGCAACTTAAATGCGATGGATGCAAACGGGTATCCGAAAGGTTATAAAACTATAAAATGGTAATGTGGGATGCACAACTAAGCAATATGTGATATAAATATTGATATAATAATATTAATATGGATAGCATATTCAAAGCGATTAATAACTATAAAAGTGGTATTGATTAACCACGCACAAGAAGGTTCCGTTCAGAAATTCAGCGTCATCCTAATTTGTAAAATAGCTTAAAAATAACAAATGTTCTCCAAAAGAGACGTATCTTATACCAAAACAAAGATAATTCAATAAGCTTTTCATTTTTATAAGTATAAGCATCTCAGGTTATCTCTACAAAACGTTATGAATATTCGAAGTTGAAAGTTTGCTGCTGGAATTTCCCTGGACAGCAGTTTAAAGGCATTTTCATTTGCATTTTACGTTATTTAAACAATTTATTTTGCCAGTAAATACTTCATAGAGTTATAGTATTCTGAATTATCTTCGTAACTAACTAAAGAACGTATACTAATGATTTTTCTATGATTTATAATGAATTTTATAAGATAAGGTGTACAGTAAATTTCAGATTTGTCATATCCGATTTTTCAACGACGTTTCATGTGTAAACTATAAGATTTTCAAATGTATAACATTATAAAATGAAGATTATAAAAGTATATAGCATGTAGCAAGATTAACTTGCCTCGATGGGTCGCGAATCGGGAAAACGGAACGTTAACCGTCGGCGGGGAAAACTCGCGACGGGCGCACGGTTCACGGAATGAACCCAAACGACGAACAAAGGAACCACACGGGTCGGGGTACCTCACTGGAACGTCGAGAAGCGTCACCGGCACGACGGAATTCCGGCAACAAAAGAACAGTTAAAAAAAATGAAAAACGGAATATGAAGCAAGAAGAGAAAGAATGATAAAAAGAAGTACGAGAGAATATATGAGGGAGAGGGAGAGAGAGAAAAAAGTGGAGAGAGAGAGAGAAAGTGGGGCCCACAGGGTTAAAGGGGAGGTTGCGATTGGCTGAGAGAATAAATTAAGAAGGATATAAAAGATTGTAAAAATATTATATGGTTAACTTAAAGATTTAAAAGATAGGTAATGAACAGTAAGATATCAGGTTAGTTAGAAAAAATATATGCGATGGTTTTAATAATATTAAAATTTGGGATTTTGGCGCCAAATAAAACATTTCCAAATTGCGCCCGGGTTGGGTCTAAAAATTCGAAATTCAAATAATAGGATTTTAAGCGGGTTCCAAATTTTAAAATGAAATGTTTTATGATTAAAAAGCATACTCCCAAAACGGACATACGCACGTGCACGTAGCCATCCAAACTCGCCCGTTTCACTGAACGGGACGAGAATACAATGCACGGACGCTACCACGAGGCTAAGGGTGTCAAGTAGGCCAAGAAGAATATTTTCAATTTTATTTTAGGTGCTAAAATTTGTTATATGCAGAATGACTTAGCCGGTTAAAATTTTGCAATAAGAACCAAACAAGCAAGATAAATGAAATGAGCAATGCCAAGCACTCAACCAGTAACAGAAATAGTATTATTGGGCTCGGGTGTTACATCATACCCAACTACAAAAAGAATTTCGTCCTCGAAATTCCAAGAATTCAAGATAGATAACTACAGGAAAAGGTGAGGAAACTTCTGCCGGATCTCGTCTTCTCGCTTCCAAGTGGATTCTCCATGCGATCGGTTACCCCAAGAGACTAGCACAAAGGGGATAACCTTGTTCTTAAGAACCTTTTCCCTTCGATCCTCGATTTCAATCGGTCGCTCCTCAAAAGTCAAGTCTTCTCGTACTGTTAGCTCCGAATGATCCAAAACGTGTGTTTCATCTCGAACATACTTACGGAGTTGAGATACGTGAAACATATCGTGCACATTTGCCAAGGACTGCGGTAACGCCAAACGATATGCTACCTCACCAACACGCTCCACGATCTCAAGGGTCCAACGAATCGAGGATTAAGCTTTCCTCGAGTTCCAAAACGAATCACCCCTCTAGTCGGTGATATCTTCAAGAACACCAAATCACCCACGGTGAATTCTAGAGGTCTTCTCGACGTGTCGGCCTAACTCTTCTGTCTGTCTTGTGCTGCCTTCATATGATTTCTGATAGTGTTAACCTTCTCAACTGTCTGCATCACCAAATCTGATCCCAACAATTTTCGTTCACCGACATCATCCCAACAAATAGGTGAACGACATTTACAACCATACAAAGCTTCAAACGGAGCCATCTGGATAGTTGCCTGAGAACTGTTGTTGTAAGAAAACTCCACCAAGTGTAGATGATCCTCCCACGAACCCTTGAAGTCCAACATGCATGCTCTCAACATTCATCAAGAGTTTGGATCGTTCTCTCCGACTGACCATCAGTTTGAGGATGATAAGCTGCGCTAAACTTCAATCGAGTCCCCAAACTTTCCTGTAAACTCCTCCAGAAGTGTGATAAGAACCGAGTGTCCCGATCGGACACGATGCTCACCGGTACGCCATGCAATCTTACAATCTCCTGCATGTACCGCTCTGCCAAAGTCTCCGTTGATTGACCAACCCGGAAAGGAATAAAGTGAGCTGCCTTGGTCAATCGATCGACAATCACCCATACTGCATTGTTGCCCTTTGGACTTCGCGGTAAAGCCGTCACGAAATCCATGGTTATATGTTCCCACTTCCACTGAGGAATCGGAAGTGGTTGCAACAAACCAGCAACCCTTTGGTGTTCAGCCTTGACTTGCTGACATACCAAGCACTTAGCCACGAAGCGAGCAATCTCCCGTTTCATGCCTTCCCACCAGAAATGCTGTCGAATATCTCGGTACATCTTTGTACCTCCTGGATGTATAGAATAAGCTGAACTGTGTGCCTCCTTCATAAGCTCTTCACGAACATCCCCTTTGGCACACACAAACGGCTACCATACCTCAACGAACCATCTTCGTAGACCAGTAAATCTGTTCATAGTCCAGCCTCAACCTGCTCTCGAAACTTCTGCAGTCTAGGATCCTGCGATTGTGCCGCTTTAATCTTCTCAACCAAGGACAACTGTACTTGCAACTGCATCAACTGTCCCGTAGAATGTGGTAGCACAACTTCCAAGTCAAATCTTCGAAAATCTGCAATGATCTCCCTCTGTGTAGTTAACACCTGAATTGCTGGTAACCGACTAAGCGCATCCGGCACAACATTAACCTTCTCTGGATGGTACTTAAGATCAAGATCGTAGTCAGCCATCAGCTCCAACCATCTACGCTGCCTCATGTTAAGCTCCTTCTGTGTAAACACATACTTCAAGCTCTTATGATCTGTAAAAACTTCGACTCTTTCCCCCAAAAGGTAGTGTCTCCAAATCTTCAAAGCGAAAATCACAGCCACAAGCTCCAAGTCATGAGTTGGATAATTCTTCTCATGGGTCTTCAACTGTTTCGATGCGTATGCTACAACCTTCCCATGCTGCATCAAAACACATCCCAATCCTTTTCCAGATGCGTCGCTATGAATCACTAGTCCTCCGGAATTGTCTGGTACGGTCAGGATAGGGGCGGTTATCAACTTCTGCTTCAACGTCTCAAAAGCCAACGCACACTTATCCGTCCATACAAAAGGTAGCTCCTTGCGCGTAAGCTTGGTCAACGGTTCTGCCAAACGAGCGAAGTTCTCCACAAATCTCCTGTAGTATCCGGCTAATCCAAGGAAACTTCTTATCTCAGCTACATTCCTTGGAATAGGCCAATCTCGAACTGCTGCAATCTTTTCGGGATCGACGGCGATTCCATCGTCCGACACAACATGCCCCAGAAACTTCATTTCTTCCAGCCAAAATTCGCACTTACTCATCTTCGCATACAATTTCTCCTGTCTCAATGTCTGCAGTGCGATCTTCAAATGCTCAGCATGCTCCTCCAAACTGTTCGAGTAAACCAGAATATCGTCAATGAATACCACAATAAACTGGTCCAAGAATGGTGAAAAGATTCGGTTCATCAAGTCCATGAATACTGCCGGCGCATTCGTTACTCCGAAGGGCATCACTAGATACTCGTAATGTCCATACCGAGTTCAAAACGCCGTCTTGCAAATATCCTCTGCTTTCTCTCGGACCTGATGATATCCGGATCGCAAATCCAGTTTCGAGAATACCCTCGCGCCACTAAGCTGCTCAAAAAGTTCTCCAATGCGAGGGATCGGGTACTTGTTCTTAATAGTTACCCGGTTTAATTCTCGATAATCGATGTACATCCTCCTCGTGCCATCCTTCTTCTTTACTAGAAGAACTGGAGCTCCCCAAGGCGAGTTGCTGCTTCGAATCCAACCCTTCTCAAGCAATTCAGTAACTTGTTTCTTAACTTCTTCCAATTCTACTGGTGCCATTGGATAATACGCTTTAGATACTGGCGCTGCACCAGGAATAAGGTCAATTGCGAACTCCACGTCTCGCTTCGGCGGCAAGCCAGATATATCTTCAAACACATCCATAAAATCGTGAACAACCGCCGGCTCTTCACTATTATCAACTTCCATTGCTGCAAGAACATTGTTAGTCGGCCTAGCCCTAAACTCGACTGGCCCGATAGAACTGCTTCCTTAACGCAACTGCTGTCTGCTGCAAACTCCCTTTCATCCCAGATAAACTCTGCTGCTCTTGGCTGCTGCAAGTATTTATGAGAAAGTGGTCAAACCCAGAGAGACATTCTGCCTCTGGATGTCCACGTCCATCCTGCGCATGAACCTCCATGCCCTGTCTGCATCGTTGGCAACTAAAGGTCCAGCGAAACTACTGAGTCTCGTCCATTCTGCTACATGCACATCTACGGGTGCTCCCTTCTGCTTTAGTCCGATGAACTTCTCTTCCATTTCCTCCCGTGCAGTCCGCGGGAAGAACTTCTCCAGGAAACTCTTAGAAAAATCCGCCCACTTGATCGGCTTGGGCAAGCGGGTCTCCTCAACAAGCCACCATTCTCGGGCGTAGTCCACTAGCTGAATGTGTACCACAACAACTTTTTGTCATCTGGAATCTGTGCCGCAAAAAGCAAGTTCTCTGTGTCAACTAGCCACTGCTCCACTGGCAATGGCTCCTTTAAACCAGTAAATGTAGACGGACCCAACCGCCTGAAATCTGCTACGGTCCCTACTCGGTCAACTGGTCTAGCTCCAATATTGTTCACAGACTACTGAACGATCTGCAAACCTTCCCGAAACGAGTCCGCTTGTTGCTGGATCAGCTCGGTCTGTTTCTTTGATTCTCCAGCATTCCTCTTATCACTCCAAGCATGGCGGCTTCATCCACACGCCTCTGGTACGTCTTCACATTCTTACTTGCCATAATCCTGAACTCAAAACACCCAACATTAGCATGATGATAGAGTCTGAATATAGATCAAGGCTAGAACTCCAAGATACTTAAATAGAGTACCGCATTGTAACTATGCCGCGGTATCATAGCCACAATTACTTAACTCCACCCAAGTCGCCTAAGTCCTAGGGATAACAAGAAATCAGGTTTTCGAGTCGACATGCAAAGTAAGTTTGCACGTCGTAAAAGATATAATCAGGAAGAATGTGATTCAAGAATGGTAAAACGGTCAAGGTGGCAGGACATGTTTCCTAAACACGGGTATTCTGATTCGTGTATTGGGTACAATACCCAACTACAAAAGAATTAACCCGACTATCCTATGGCTCTGATACCAAAAGAACCATGTCACGCCCTACTTCCCAGAGTACGCAAGATTGGGCACGTGACATAGCCAACCATGCTACCTGTGGGTAGGAAGTATCCATCCACAGTCACATTACGGCTGTAGAGATATCAAGAACAAGATAAATAAACTATCTAACACATGTCCAAATCCAGAATAACAAGAGTCAATGATAAATAAGTGCGGAAGCAAATGATCCAATACAATAATAGAAAAGTACGTCCCATAATGCGGGCTCACATCTGGAAATAAAATGCAAGAAATAAACAAATCACTACAGAACTCACAAATCAGCCTGCTGGCTGAAGTACTCCTGCTCGGTCGGCGACAGCGGTACGGAATCTGGGCCATGCAAAACCCAGACGTCAGCGCGTCATGTCAACCAGTAATAACATAATAGACAGGCAATGCGAATATGAACATGAAATAAGCAAGAGTAACAATAATATGAATCAGAGCAGTGCAGGGTTGTATGCAGTGGGTAAACTAAACTGTGCTATCAGGTTCTCTGTTCTAAAGTCTTTGAAACCAGGTAAGGTAATCCTCATCGTAACTCGTCGGTAGTTATTCCGTAACGCCCGGAAAGACGGCAAACAATAGGTATTCCGTAACGCCCGGAAAAACGGCAAACAATAGGATATTCCGTAACGCCCGGAAAAACGGCAAACAATAGGTATTCCGTAACGCCCGGAAAAACGGCAAACAATAGGATATTCCGTAACGCCCGGAAAAACGGCAAACAATAGGATATTCCGTAACGCCCGGAAAAACGGCAAACAATAGGATGGCCCTTGGAGTTACGTTCGGTTACAATACTGATTTCCCTATACCCCCAAGTTATATGTGTAAGTCAAGTCAGGTATCCCGTAATCAAGAAACTAATGCCAACACAGGATCAGGTAAACAGGTTTGTCTGGATAGACAACAGGAACGGTCCATGAGGACTACATGTTAGGTTTGTTGGCATTAGACACACGATCGGGTAACGGGTCAAGTCAAACAGTATACGGTACCATGTCGGGTAGATCCATATACATGTAGTATGTCAGGTCAAGTTGTGAACAATATCATATGTGAATTCACAGTCAGTTATAGAATCAAGCATGGTCATTAACAACATGATATAAGCAATGAATTAAGCAATAGGCAGATGCACTCAGTTTGCAGTACAGTTATTAGTTGTGTCACAGAGAGGATTTCAACATTACAAGAATGCAGTAAGACAATTATAGTCATTTAATCATGTTAATAAGCTTAAGACTTCATGGATGCAATTATATGCAACTTAAATGCGATGGATGCAAACGGGTATCCGAAAGGTTATAAAACTATAAAATGGTAATGTGGGATGCACAACTAAGCAATATGTGATATAAATATTGATATAATAATATTAATATGGATAGCATATTCAAAGCGATTAATAACTATAAAAGTGGTATTGATTAACCACGCACAAGAAGGTTCCGTTCAGAAATTCAGCGTCATCCTAATTTGTAAAATAGCTTAAAAATAACAAATGTTCTCCAAAAGAGACGTATCTTATACCAAAACAAAGATAATTCAATAAGGTTTTCAGTTTTATAAGTATAAGCATCTCAGGTTATCCCTACAAAACGTTATGAATATTCGAAGTTGAAAGTTTGCTGCTGGAATTTCCCTGGACAGCAGTTTAAAGGCATTTTCATTTGCATTTTACGTTATTTAAACAATTTATTTTGCCAGTAAATACTTCATAGAGTTATAGTATTCTGAATTATCTTCGTAACGAACTAAAGAACGTATACTAATGATTTTTCTATGATTTATAATGAATTTTATAAGATAAGGTGTACAGTAAATTTCAGATTTGTCATATCCGATTTTTCAACGACGTTTCATGTGTAAACTATAAGATTTTCAAATGTATAACATTATAAAATGAAGATTATAAAAGTATATAGCATGTAGCAAGATTAACTTGCCTCGATGGGTCGCGAATCGGGAAAACGGAACGTTAACCGTCGGCGGGGAAAACTCGCGACGGGCGCACGGTTCACGGAATGAACCCAAACGACGAACAAAGGAACCACACGGGTCGGGGTACCTCACTGGAACGTCGAGAAGCGTCACCGGCACGACGGAATTCCGGCAACAAAAGAACAGTTAAAAAAATGAAAAACGGAATATGAAGCAAGAAGAGAAAGAATGATAAAGAGAAGTACGAGAGAATATATGAGGGAGAGGGAGAGAGAGAAAAAAGTGGAGAGAGAGAGAGAGAAAGTGGGGCCCACAGGGTTAAAGGGGAGGTTGCGATTGGCTGAGAGAATAAATTAAGAAGGATATAAAAGATTGTAAAAATATTATATGGTTAACTTAAAGATTTAAAAGATAGGTAATGAACAGTAAGATATCAGGTTAGTTAGAAAAAATATATGCGATGGTTTTAATAATGTTAAAATTTGGGATTTTGGCGCCAAATAAAACATTTCCAAATTGCGCCCGGGTTGGGTCTAAAAATTCGAAATTCAAATAATAGGATTTTAAGCGGGTTCCAAATTTTAAAATGAAATGTTTTATGATTAAAAAGCATACTCCCAAAACGGACATACGCACGTGCACGTAGCCATCCAAACTCGTCCGTTTCACTGAACGGGACGAGAATACAATGCACGGACGCTACCACGAGGCTAAGGGTGTCAAGTAGGCCAAGAAGAATATTTTCAATTTTATTTTAGGTGCTAAAATTTGTTATATGCAGAATGACTTAGCCGGTTAAAATTTTGCAATAAGAACCAAACAAGCAAGATAAATGAAATGAGCAATGCCAAACACTCAACCAGTAACAGAAATAGTATTATTGGGCTCGGGTGTTACAGTCACTCCCGGTGAAGGGAACGTCGGTCCTTTCCTCGTCGAATGAGGTGCGGGATATATCACATATATCACTGTGCAAAGCAAAAACTCTTAAAAGCTATCAAAAGACAAACCGAGTGTGAAGCATCTGCCAGTTATTGCTAAAGGAGTCACTCCCGGTGAAGGGATCTCGGTCATTTCCTCATCGAATAAGGTGCAGGATATATCACATATACCTCTGTGCAAAGCAAGAACTGTAGCTACCTGTTTTATTTTGAAATTCGATTCTACAACATCTTAGGTTTCTTTTATTTCATTAATCACATTAATGAAGTCCCATCATTTAAGTACCTAAACATCACAGATAAATACGACGTACACTTATGCCATCCGCATTCGCCTCGATGTCCCCTCGTGCACCGTTAGGTTAGGTAACTAACGGCAGAGCAGGGCAGGGCTAGCGCGGGTGTAAAACATAAGTAACGTCTATATAATATATCATATATACTATATACTGTATCTATCACAGAACATCACATGATCACATCACAGATATCGCAGCAGAAGAAACATATGAAATATTGGATATACTAGGACGTCCGTGTTTTCAATACGAGCCAGTATAAAACACGGATTCCACGGTCGTGATGAATAGCCAAACCCACACCCCTAGACCCCTACGAGAGCGGCAAGCAACCCTACCAATTCTGGAGTTAGGAGACCCGGACTCGACTCCTCGAGTTGGTCTCCCACTGGACTCCAGAACCCGGTTACTTGTGCCCTCCTCCTTGGGTCTAGCCTAGTGCGGAAAAGTAAATAATATACAACGGGTGACAACTTCCGCAACCTGGAAGCGCCCCAATAAAAGAATATTACATACAAGTTTTTACATGAATGAAAATGAAAAACACTCATCTCACATAAAAACCCCCGGCTATTCAAACACGACGATCCAATATAACATATCCAGCAACACATAACATCACATGTCATCAACGTAAGTAAATATGTGCATCCCAATTGTCGTTGACATATAGCAACGAAACCGGCGATATCACATATTACACTTACGGTCACAGAAAAGAAAGTGTAAAACTACAACAGTTGGAATCCGCAACCATCTCAGACATCGCATGCCTGACCAAATGAATTACTTAGACATCACATGCCTAACAATTATAAACCCCGCATTTCAGTCTCATTATCGAAAACACTTTTCAATATCGAGTCGGGCAATTCAACAAGATTCCCGATAGTCTGATCGAATACTCGTCGCAAACTTTAGTAGGCGGCCGCACCCCCGATACCGTCGACGAAGTGCACCAAGGCGGAACACCGCTGCCGCGAGCACCCGAACGGATGCTTTCGGCGACGGGGTTCTCCTACAGTCACTTGGTCGGGGCAATGGAGCGAGGCTGTCTATTAAGTTTACCCGGCGAGTATCCGCGTACGCTACGTGATTGCGACGGACTTTTGATCACATCAAAATTCCGTGGCAACCGATCAAGTGAGACTAAATTGCTAGATTTACAACATTCATTCAGTTATCTCATAACTTATTGTGAATTCCAATTATTGTATCCTATTCCAGATAATTAGAAAATGTTAAACTTTTCGATCGAACAGTAGAACACCCAAGTTTTCCCAATACAGCTCAACACATGAAATAAGTCTAACAACATTCAGTTCGTGCCTCAGTACCGACGGTCCAGCCGTAGAAGGGTCAAGCCAACGCCTCACATGTGGCACGCCGTACTGCCCCAAACCCGAAGGTTCAAAGGGCAGTTCAAGACGGTCACATAATCGAGTTAAGGTTTGTTGTCTTCTAGAGGGTCCATCGCGTTACTTGCACTACTTAGAACGTCGTTAAACTTCGAAAAAATCCAACACTTGGAAATTTCCCGACAGGGGAAAAATTGGGTATTTATATCCGGTCGAACTTTTTAACATAATCATAAAATTATCCGGAAAGCCAAATAGACAAAATTTGATACCCCGATCGAAACACCGAATCCCCAAAATAACTCCAGAAAATTCAACTCTAGAATAAATTTTAAAAATACCCAGAAAATCCAGCATAAAATAATAGGAGTTACTGTGCAAACAGTGTATGATGACGTCATCATTCCGCCGCGGAACCGCCGCAGAAGGCAGGCTTCTGCCGCGGTTCCGCCACGGTTTTTACTGTTCATCGGAAAAATTTTGCATCATAATTCTTATTTTTTCCTGCTGAATTTTTTAGCAATTTTTAATTTGAAAAAATCCACGTTTTCTGAAAACGTCCAGAGAGCATTTTCCGGTTGGGGTTTCGGGTCATTCGGACTTCAAAATCCGTCTAGACTTCGCCTAAGGCTCTAGCTAGGCTCTGATACCACTGTAGGGTTCCTAGGCATCCTAATGAGGTCTCACAAGGCATCGAACATGCCAATATAAAAAAATTATAGGTGCCGAGAGACCCGACTACGGATCGTTTGCTAGAAAACTAGGCGAAAAAGCTAACTAGTTAACATTTAACTATGAGAATACGGATATACAACCTTTGTAGATCCGGTGCTCCACCTCCATAGCTCCGAAACGAAGTCCTCTCCGCTGTCCAAAAAGAATCCGGGCTCTAGCGTCGACTTCATCGGAGAATAAGCGAGCTAGGTCGTCGATGTCCATGCCGAAGATGATCTACGTCGAGGAATCGCTAAATCAAGCTCCACCTTCACCAAGCCCTAAAAACTTGTGAAGGAAACACACTCTACTACTTGGCAAGAGGTAGAGGATGAAGAAATAGGAAGTGGGTAAACTTTAGAATTGGATTTCTCACTCTAATTCTCACTTTGCCATTAAAGCTTGTGAAGCTTTTTCTTGAAGTGAAGAAGAAGAAGAAGATGAAGAATATGATAAGTTAATTTAAAATAGAAAAATAAAACAATACTTATCATAATCTTTACCTTAGTTAAGTGTAGAGAATTGACTAAGGTTGGGTTGATGGTTAGGGTTAAGGATGAGAACAAAAGGTCAACAAGTCAAAGCTTCATGAAACTTCAACTAAAAACAAAAGTAGCCACCATTCATTTATCTTCCAATTTATTCAAAATGAATAAATAAATAAGATAAATGAATAAGTAAAACCCTAATCACCAACTTAACCTTGTTTTAATTCTTTATACTTAACCAAAAAGCATGCATCATCAAACATGATACAAACATGTGCACAAAATCATATCGCATATGCAATGCGCACACCCGAGTGAGAAAATCCATTTTAAAGTGAACCGATACTAGTTAATGCAAAGTAATATATCAAATATACAATGATGCATTAAATCATTAAATCAACACTTGATTTAACGATCCGGTCATGTCGCACATAACCGACTGGTATCATCAGTAACAACTTATCGAATCAACACTTGATCCGATAACCCGGCTATATCGCATATAACCGATCAATGTTACATCGCGAGAATCGAATACAGTATCACATACTGGTATCATTCTCGGTCCCGCACATATCTCATATGCACTCCTATTTCGTTTCGCTTGAGCCAGGAAACCTCTGTGTAGGACTCGGAAGACTCGTCAATACGCCGGCAGCAGATGATGATCATATCAAACACCCACAAGCCGCAAGCGGTCTGCTAAACGTAACGGCCACCCGGGTATTGAGCGATCAGAAGATCGACGAGCAAGCCCGCTCACACTCCAGTGAATCCAACCAGTAACACTACCGTACAGTCCGGTCTGATCGTCTGATATGTCGCATATCTCGCCTAGGGGTGGTAAACGTCAGACCCCAATAGCTCAATAAGTCGTGTCGATATGAGGTCTATAACCGTTCGAGAAACTACTGGTAACACTTACCAGTAAATCTCAGAAACCCTGGCCAGGGATTTCCTGTTATAGCCAATCGAACACAACGCAACATCAACCCCCTATACCGGGAGAGACGAATCCCCTCCTATCGCTCATTGCCTCCATGTGACTCGGGACTGTACCCAAAAACCACCGTTTTGCACGCCCTCTTGGACGTGGTAAGATGGAAATCAAAGCACAGTGGGAACCACACAAGACTCTATGACGATCTCGGGTCGACAGACTACTCTGTACCAGTGTCACCAGAGAACTGCCATCTGACGTGAGGTATAATACCATCTGGGAGTTCTCGGCGAGTCCGTCCAGTGTACCCAGTCTCTACTGAGCACCCGTATATCATCTCTGATGTCAAACACCAATGGATATGGGATCATCCATCGCCCATCTGCATGGGTCGAGAAGGTACACGCTAGTCTACTCTGGTATATCGATGCCCCATCTCGATACACCCACGACTAGGGACTTTGAAGGATGTACTTATGGACTACCATGTCCCCACTAGTATGATCCACATCATAGTCCAGGTAGTCAAGCACACATCCTAAGGGCTTTACCAACATGTAACAGAGAGACAATCAGCATACACGTTAAGGTAAAGAGTAACCAGATAGCATACTATCATGTCGAGCGAGAAAGTCCTCCCTATATATGTCCCAGCATCCACTACCATATACATCCTATATACAGTAATGGCCTCTAGGGCATACATATAACTAACAGAAACGTCGTTGCAAAGCGGATACGACAGATCTGAAATTTACTGTACACCTTAGCTTATAAAATTCATTATAAATCATAGAAAAATTATTAGTATACGTTATTTAGTTCGTTCCAAAGCTAACTCAGAATACTATAACTCTATGAAATATTCACCTGCAAAATAAATTGTTTAAATAACGTAAAATGCAAATAAAAATATCTCTAAACTGCTGTCCAGGGAAATTCCAGTAGCAAATTTTCAATTTCGAATGTTCATAGTTTTTTGTAGGAACAACCTGAGATACTTCAACTTATAAAAATGAAAACCTTATTGAATTATCTTTGTTTTGGTATAAGACACATCCCTTTTGGAGAAAGATTGTTATTTTTAAGCTATTTTACAAATCAGGGTGACGCTGAATTTCTGAACGGAACTTTCTTGTGCATGGTTAATCAATACCACTTTTATAGTTATTAATCGGTTTGAATATGTTATCCATGTTAATATTATTATATCAATATCTATTTAATAAATAATAGTGCTTGTTTTTTAATATTCAGCAAATTTTACCGATTTACAGTTTTATAGTATCCGTCTGTATCCGTACGGTTTATTACATATCTAGTTGCACGCCGAGACCATATTATTTAATGTTACTGTTGTATTAGTGCACCATGCTTGATAATTGTGCATCTTAGTCATGATGTGGCCCTTGATCGATATTTGTGCATCCATACTTTTATTGTACATCCGTACTTTCACCTTAATTCAATACTTGCTACAGTTTGATTATGAGCACCCGTTTGACACCTGTGTACTACTTGACATGACCTGATACACCACTACTTGACATGACTTGATACATGCACACTACCTGACATGACCTGATATATCACTACTTGACATGTTACCTGATCCTGTTTCTAATGCCGACAATCCTGACATGTTGTCCCGATGGACATATCCTGTTGTCTGTATAGACAAACCTGTTCCTGCTTGATCCTGTGTTGGCATTAGTTTCAGATTTATCAATACCTGACTTGAACACATAACTTAGGGGTATGGGGAAATCAATGATGAAATCTGACTTGTAACTCAACAGTTCGACGCTTATACTGATCAGTTTTACGGGATAGGCTAGCCCCGGGATGCTGCTGCTGATATCATTCGTCTGTATATGTTACATGTTTACTGCCTAGTGGCACGTCTCGGATTCAGCCCGAGAGTCTTGACCGTGATCCCGGGCATGCACGAGATACTATTGAGTTACATCGACGATTCATTAAATTGATTTCAAAGACTTGAGAGTAATTAACTCAGTAGCTTAGTTCAGATTACTCACTGCACATCACATATGCTTTTACCCTTCACTGTTCCTTATTCGTATTACTGTTCCACTTTTATTACTGTTCATACTCGTGCCTGCATGTCTTGCTACCCCCTGATTATATTATTGTTGATATTATGACGCACTGACGTCTGGGTTTTGCATGGCCCAGATCCTCTACCTTTGTCGCGGGCTGATCAGGAGTATTTCCGCCGTCAGGCCAAGCAGTGAGGATCCTGTTAGTATCCAGTTAGTTTAGTTATTTCCGTACTTTTCAGATGTTACTGTTTATTGGATTTATTGCTTTCGCATATTATTTCTTGACTCGTTTATTTTGGCATATGGACATGTACTAGATAGTTTATTTTACTTTCCTGTTCTTGATATCTTATAGACAGCCGTAATGTGACTGTGGAGGGATGTTTCCTATCCACAGGTAGCATGGTTAGCTCTGTCACGTGCCGATCTTAGCGCACTCTGGGAAGCGGGGCGTGACAACCTGTTTACACAACTCCTTTCAACCGTGGTATGGTAGTAATCTAAGTGCAGTGGGAACACGCTGGAGACGAAGTAGCGATGGCAAGTCAATGGACTAACCTGTACTCATGTCACCTGGGAACTGCTTCCTGACGATAGGTATAATACCAACCAGCAGTTCCCATCGTGTCATGTCCAGTGTAACTCATAACCTAATGAGCACCTGCATATTATCTCCAGTACGACATACTAATGATTGTAGGACAGACCATCTTCCCTGCTGGGATGAGAAGTGTATACACTATTCTACTCTGAAGTATCGATACCCCGTCTCGATAATCATACGACTAGGGACCTGTATAAGGATGTGCTTATAGACTACCTAGCCCCCACTAGTGTGACTGCCATCACAACGCTGGTAGTCAAGAAAAGATCCTGAGGGCTTTACCAATATGTATAAGCGATATGTTAAAAGAAACACATGCACATATTGAGCTAGAAACAAACCGGTAGCATACTACTATTTTGAGCAAGAATGTTATTATAACTGTGAATATCTCAAGCTTCCAATATGTAATATACAATCCAGTATGATACAATAATGGCCTCTAGAGCATATCTCACTAACAAGAAGGACTTCAATCAAAGCTTCGAGATGAAAATTTCATACGATGTTGCATGGCATGCAATGGAATTGGCAAAAGAGATCTTCTTCGACAATTATCGACATTCTTATGACTCTTTAAGGTGGTATCAAAGTAAGTGCATAGAAACCAATTCCGGGAGCGTAATTAGCATCAAAAAATCAGTGGATGACAGATTCATGAGGTTATTTGTTAGCTATGGTGCTTGTATTGACAGGTATTTATATGGTTGTCGGCCTCTCATATTTCTTGATGAAACATTCATCAAGAACAGAGCAAAAGGCGTTCTATTGGCGGCGACTTCTTATGACGGAAATAATGATTTGTTTCTGTTAGCTTTCACTATTTGCGATCAAGAGAATATCGCAAATTGAACATAGTTTTTAGGTCAGTTGAGAGCTGTATTGTTTGATGGTCCTAGGGCCTACCACCCACCACATATCTTTGTGTTTGTATCAGACTCCGACAAGAGAATCAAAGAAACGGTTAGGATGTGCTTTCCCACCGCATTGCATTCACTTTGCATTCTTCACTTAAAACAGAATTTTAAAAATAGGCTCAAGAGGCTTGGTATGAAGAATTCAGAAGCCAAAACTTGCGCGCATCTGATGGAGACAGCATATTACCAATACACGACGGTTGAATTCTTAGGGAAAATGAACCTATTGAAGAAAGAATCGATGGTTACCTACAACGCAATGGTTGAACATTCCATCAACACTGGGCTAATTGTTACTTCCTGGAATAAGGTACAATCTCAATTATTGCTCCTCAATACATCTGATTTGGTTATGAACATGATTGACATAGATATGTATAATATCAGAGCGGTTGCCTGTAACTTCTAAGTAGTTGCCTGTAACAACTAATAAGTTGTATGTAACTTCTAACTAGTTGCCTGTAATTTCTAATAAGTTGCATGTAATATCTATTAATTTGGTTATAATTATTAAGTTGCCCGTAACATCTACTGACTTACTTGTAACCTCTAGGTAGTTGCATGTAACATCTACTGATGTCACGTCCCAAAGTTTGGCCCGTGACCGGCACTTAACCACGTAACGTCTACAGGCGTAACGCGTCTAAGTGAACCGAAAACCCAGAAATCAAACCAGTAAAAGTATAGAGTGTTATAAGTTTAAAATGAAAGCACTTACTAACATGTTAAGAAATCTAAGTAAACAATCACCAAGATAGCAATATACGACGTCGTAGCGAAGATCAAGATCCACAAGTGGGAACATCACAGATAGAATAAACTGCCAGTACAGTCGGCTCACAACGAGCTCGACACCAGAAAACAAATAATATACATCACCGTCCTCACACTGTCTCTAAGTCAAATACATACATGGTAGTTGGAGAATACTAGATACAACAATGTACATAACTGAAAGATAAACAGATACCGCACAAAACCCACATATCAGCAAAAGAGCTAGTACACCAACTATATGGGTATCTGTGTCAAAAGATGCAAAACGCAGCCTGCCGCGACTACTCCGAAGGGCAACCTGCAAACACTGTGGCACAACGGGGGTGAGTTGCCAACTCATGAATATAGATAACATATAAAGGTAATCGCGAGCATGCACGTACTGCGCTACTCTATCATATGCCAACAAATGATATCAATATGTGATAAGCAGTATGTGCAATAATCATGCAAGTGCTCTATCAGGTAATATAACTACAGGATGATGTACAATAATAAATGCTGAGCATGGGCAATATAACATCTACACGGAATGTCAACGTGGAATATATAATCGGTGTCCATCAATGCACCCAGATCCCCCAAATAGCTCAGGCGCCGGCATCCTCATCGGCCCTCAAATCCTGTAAATTTCTGAGAATCCCGAGTGCCCAACATCGGCACCCAAATATCATAAATACTCGTGTCCAGCATCGACACGCAAATCCTCATCCATCGGGCCCCGTCAGTCCGGGTCAGCCCACGGGCTCCGTCTGCGGTATCGGCCCTCAGCCCCGGCAGTACAGATCACCCCGCATCCATCTATCGACTCTGATCAGTATCCTCCGGATAACTGTCAGGTCCAACCAATCACCGGTAGGTAGTAGTCCCTCTGCCAGGCTCACCGTCTACTACACAGCGAAACCGTTCTCGCCCCGGGGTACCATACCGGGTCCACCATGTACCCATAATCGGCCTCAACCAGCTCCTCGATTCGGGTTCACATATATCACTCTAGCACCGAGGAAACACATGGTGGACGCACCGAAATATCATATCAAGGGAACCGGGTTTTTAAATGATTACATATTTGAAATAGCCACGGTTCCTAAATCCAGAAATCACATGTAATCCAAATCAATATGCAAGTCAATGATCCGATATGATATGTGCATCAAATATGAATATCATGTCAAGTCACATATAGATGAGCTATAATATAATGATCCGATGTGATATATGCATCAAGTATGAATATCAAGTCATGTCACATATAGATGAGCTACAATATAATGATCCGATGTGATATATGCATCAAGTATGAATATCAAGTCATGTCACATATAGATGACCTACAATATAATGATCCGATGTAAATTCTACAGTGTGAGTGTCATGGCAATTACTAACGGTGTGTGTGTAACATGCAGGATAGTGCTCGTGCAACATGGACCGTCAGTAATAGTGCGGTGTTCTATCAATTCTAGTTTATAACCATATAGCAGGGAATGCAGTATGCACTAAATAGTAGCCATGAACAGTCAATGTATGTGAATATAGCTATAAAGTCCTATCAGCCCCGACGTAGAACGCCATGCGGGCGATATCCCCGTAGATGTTAAATCTACTCACCGTAATCTCTCGCTAGGTATAGCCAACAACTTATTTCCCCTTCTGCGCGGCGTCCGCCGTACTCGCCTGGGAACCTAGAATTTCACAATACATCATACATAAGCTTGAAGTCACACAAACACGACATTAAGGCCGAACTAGTAACTCGTGTCGTGAACCCGCGCGCGTGTGCGCGATACGCTAAAACGTGTGATTACGTGCCTGAAGCCACTCCGACGCGTCGCGATACGCAGGAACCCAAAACCCATACACACGTATCACGCGTGTCGCGAAGATTAAAAATACGGGAAATAGGGTATTCACCTACAGATTTTGATACAGAACAGATATTGTAAAACTACATATACCAAAATAACCCACATAGCAGCAAACACCAACACCCCAAACCCCAACCCAAAACACCCCCATCTGGCCGCAATTTGCGGCCAGAATGCTTATTTCGGCGGCCTCGGTAGGGAATTGGGCTCCCAGGTTTTGTGTGTGCACTCTACACCCCCCATACATACTACAGTAACATCTAGTTTTGTTCTGGGACTTCTCGGGTAGTAGCAGATCCTACAGAGTCTTAAATCAAGCTAAAATCCACACTTTTGCACTAAAATGGAACTTTATGGTATTTTTGTGCAAACCTGAAGTACAACCTGGTTAAAATAGCTCTAATAACACTTAAAGAAGTTAACTAAACTATGAGAACACCAATCTAACATATACTTCACAAATATCCTTCAATATCACTAATGATGCACATAAAACATGATTTTTAGCTAAGATACTACAAGATATAGAAAAGAGTGTTAAATATGAGCTATATACCTTCAAAAGACCCTAAGAACACCAAAAAGTTCCAGCTCCCTCCTCAAGTATGCAGATTTGCTCCTAAACACCTCAAAAAGCCCATTTTCCCATGGTTTTGTGAAGGAAATGTGTTGATTTGTGTAGGATTTTGTGTAGGGATCAAAGGGACATGAAAAGAAGAAGAGGAGATGAAGAAAATGCCATGGTTGTTGCTGTTTTTCTGCAGGAACCTCAGAATGAGGGAAAGAGAGAGAAGAGAGGAAGAAAATGGGTCAAAAGTCAAGCTCTTTACCTAACCCCCATGCCTCATTTGTTTATTTGGATTTTGATATTCAAAAAGGGTTATGACTTGATTAAAATGGTGGGAATAAGTTATCAACCATGCAACAAAAGAAAAGAAATGGCTAACACTTTAACCTAGGTCAAAATGGCTAAGTGTGCAAGTGTACACTAACACAAAATTTTCCAATTAGGGTAAACCTGACTAAAATAACTAATAATCCTATGTACACATATAAAATAACACGCACAATTACTAATTATCACGAAAAACATTCTAACGGAAATTCAAAGTGTTACAACTGATTTGCCTGTAACTTCTAATAAGTTGCATGTAACATCTATTAAAGTTGCATGTAATATCTATTTATGTGTTTGTTGAATGCATGTATGTTCATGTTACATCCAATGTTGTTGAATCATATAATAACCGGATAAATGAATCCCGCACTTTTCCTATTCTTCAATGGTGGACCACGGAAGAGTATGTTTGATGGATCATTTCAACAGTCGACGAGAAAAAGTCGAAGGGTGGAATGGAGTGTTATGTCTCAAGTCGGAGAAAATTCTGAATAAAAATTTGGACGCTGCTAGAGTTTTTTCTGTTCATCAAGCTGATACAGAGCATTATGAGGTGTTTAACATTAAAACTGTTCGGATCAATGTGTCGGCTCAATCATGTATATGCCGAGAATATGATGTTATTAGGATTCCTTGTAGGTATACTTGCGCCGTTATCAATTTCTTGAGGCAATCAATTTATAACTACTGTAACATTTTCTTGACGATCGAATATTTCACGGCTAGTTACAGGAATACAATTTACCCAATACCAACATTTAACAAGCCAACGGTCACGGAAGAGAATATTGAGATCCAGCCTTTTTTGACGAGAAAACGGACGAGAAGGCCCTTTACAAGACGCTTAAATAACAGGGTTGTTCAAAAGAGAAAGATGAATTGTGGTAGGTGTGGCAATGAGAGTCACAATAGAGCGACATGCACTGCTCCTATCGATTAAGTGCAAAATAGCTACATGTTGGTTGTTTGATATTTTGTTTTATATTTATATATCCACCGTCAAGTTTCATGGACCTTTTATACTAAGACATTACGATGATCGTTATAATTATGCTATAAATTTTTCTATCGATTAAGTATGCATCTGAATAAAATTTAGAAACTGTTTTATGAATCCTTTTATTTGCAGTTGCCTGTAACATCTAGGCACTTACCTGTAACTTCTGATAGGTTGCCTATAACTTCTATGGAGTTGTTTGTAACCTGTAAGCAGTTTTCTGTAACTTGTAATCAGTTGCCTGTAATTTCTATGCACTTGCCTTTAATTTCTAACCACTTGCCTGTAATTTCTAATAAGTTTCTTGTAACTTATAAGCACTTGACTGTAATTTCTAACAACTTGCCTATAACTTTTAATTAGTTGCATGTAAGTTCTAACAAGTTGCATGCAACTTGTAAACACTTGCCAATAATTTCTAACAGCTTATCTGTAACTTCTAATTAGTTGTATGTAACTTCTAATAACTTGCATGTAACTTCTAACCACTTGCATGTAACTTCTAACCATTTACTTGTAACTTCTAATTAGTTGCATGTAACTTGTAAACAGTTTCCTTCAACTTCTAAGCACTTGTCTGTAACTTCTAATCATTTGCCTGTAACTTCTAACCACTTTCCTGTAACGTCTAATTAGTTGCCTGTAACTTCTAAGAACTTGCCTGTAACTTCTAACCATTTGCCTGTAACTTCTAATTAATTGCATGTAACTTGTAAGTATTTACCTGTAACTTGTAAGCAGTTTCCTGTAACTTTGAAGCAGTTGCCTGTAATTTCTAACCACTTACCTATAAATTCTAGTTAGTTGCCTGTAAGTTCTAAGCATTTATAATTTCTGTTAAGTTGCCTGTAACCTCTAACAAATTTCCTGTAGCATCAGCTATATAAAACTGATAATATCAACAAAAATTTCATTCATACCACAGTATCGGCCAAGATCGGCTATATAAAACTGATAACATCAACAAAAATATTATTTATATCACAGTATCGGCCAACATCGATTTTATAAAACGGATAATATCGACAAAAATATCATTTTTATCATCACAACATCGGCCTTATTAAAGTAAATACGTCAATAAATTTTTACATTGATTAGACAAACCAGCAACATATAAGTAATTTGTCATTCTCACTCAAAATAAGTAATAATATCGACGAATATCGGCTAAATACAAATAGATGAATACATGTACGAATAACAAAACTTTGGCCAAACAAAACTGAAACAATATCAAGCCATTTCTTCCTCGTTCACCAATAGAATTTGGGCCGTAAGTATCGTCCGCCACTACCATTTTCCCTCCAGGGCATCCGGAATCCGCCGACCCTCGATTACTGCCTTCATGAATAAGTAGATGAACACGTCGCAATCATCACTGTTAACCAACAACGATAACAAACACATATTGTTATAACCCTTAACAATCAGAAATGTTAAAAAAACATGTAAAAGAAATACTGCTTACGAATTCTTTTCTATCAAGCAAGTGACATTAGTAAAGTGAAATGCATTGAAACCCCACGCTCGTCGAATTTCTTTGCCCCAAAATTGAATATGTACCGCAAATATAGCCTAGCTCCTTCCTTCCAATAGGGGTTGCGTACTTCGATGAGTAGATTTATAACTACGGGAAAAGTTGGGTGGTGGCATATAGCACCCCCGAACTAATGTTGGGGAACACATGGTATATAAAGCATATATACATAACCCGGATACTTAGGCTATTATGTAGCTAGTCTATATTTCGTAGATTATGTAATTAGGGTATAGTTCATAACTAGTAGGATATGTGTGTGTGTGTGATTATTGATATGTGTCGTACGCGACTTGATGTCCGTACTATACAAGATTGGATATCTGGTTGATATCGTACGTTGGAGATTCCACACTGGATATGATGAGGATAGATTGCCGAATATGGCCGGTATTTATTTGACTCGTAGAGTCTTACTATAAATCCCGATAGGGATATAATGATAATGTCAGATTATACTCATTTCAAAACAACGATTCATTCCTACTTTTAAATGATAATGACAGGGATGTGCTGCTAATTTCAAATGAATATTTATATTAAAAATATCGCAGCCTTCTCTTTTCCAAATAACGTTTCGTTCTACTTTAAACTGTATAATCGTATTTATAGCGTTTGTTCACGTTACATTACGCTTACTTGATATATGCTCGCGCTTCATATAAATACACTTATAGAACACTACACAATTACTAATGATTGCCATATGGCGCCATCACAGACTCGCATTTTGCACTGCATATCATTGGTACTGCCATGTCATTGTAAGATTGCCATACATACTCGTGTAATAATTATATCTATGTTGACGTTAGATGTTGTCTATTATGATTATATTATATGAATACGACTGGAGTGATTTATCTATGTGTTTAACCGTCAACTGAAGGATATGCACTGTTGATTATGATATTGATGTTTATGATAGAAATTGAGAACCCTTCTTGTGCACATACACCTGATAGAACACCTGCACAATTACTAATGATTGCCATATTATACGAGCACAAATGTGTATGCTACACCACACATCATTAATATTGCTATGACACAGTAGAAACTGCCAGTCTTGTTCATGTTAGTTATCCATACTAGTAGGCATGATATTTGATTATTGCGATATACGAATACCGTTACTATGGATATCCGTATATGATTGTTGCCAATTGTGGCAAACATGAATTATGTATGTATTTTCGGAACTTGATATTTTTCATGGATTTGAGAAGCCGCGGTATGATTTATAAAACTTGAGTATGCTTTAAAATGCGGCTTTCTCTTGATATGATGATGATTTGTATGTCCACCGTAAGTTTTTTTAATGTATTTATGATTGATGATTATCCGAAATCGAGGAAGGGGCCGAGAAACCGAATACAGATACATGGTGAACCCGGTACGATAACCCTAGGGCAAGAAGTCCGTAAGGAAGTACGGGAAGCTAGCGAGGTCGATCGATACCAATGATAGTATTAGGCACGGTGGATATCCGGAGGATTCCGACCAGTGCGAGATCATATACACGGTAGATTTGGCCGGGGATTCCATTAATAGAGAGGACTGATCTAAGAGAAAGTGCCTAATGAAACACCTGAGATTTACGTGTCGATGATTGGCACGGTTTTCTGACAATTTTATTGGTGACGTATTTCCATTTGAGCGATCTGATTATGACGCGCTTTATTGATATGTTATGATATATGTGAGGGATCGATATGGATGCCCTTCACAGATTGAAATAGTTTAAGCTATATTATAGCTGAACGAGACTGGTCCTAAAGACATTACCTGAAATACTATTTTTATATATCAATGTATATTATGAGGTTTTCGAAGGAGCTATAGCCTTCCTATTTTGTACGTGCATATGACGACACAAGAATCTTTCAAAAGAAAACCCTTCTTAAATCATTTTCAAAAGGCGTGATGTATACTTTAAACAAAATTGCATATATCGCTTTATAAATCAACATTCGCTACTTGTGTCGTGACATACATATCATACGGCTATTTTGAAATGATTTACATATATACATTTTCAGCTACTTTATAGGCTTACTTGGTTGCATGCTATATATGAGATGATTACGCGATCCATTGGGATGCGCTTATAGTACTTGTGCATTATACATATATTAGTACATGATATGATAGTACTATATCTTATGGTTTAGGTAGATCGTTATGTATTCGATTTCTACCTTATGATATTTTTTTACTCATGAGTTAGCAACTCAGCCCCATTATGTCATAATTTCTTGCAGGATCAACTGCTTGGATCGTAGCGGCTTGTTGGTACATCTTCTTTCTTCGGTGATTGCTTCGGTGATCGAGTAGAAGAGACCTAAGAGGTTTTTAGCTTGTAAACTCAGCGTCCCATCTTTCATAAACTCATCATATATAAGCTTTTCAGTATGCGGGATGTTAGCATCTTCAGGTGAAGGTCTATCAACAAAAGATAAGCTTTTAAGGGACGACGGACGAATTAGAAGATCCCTGATGTCCCGTGACTTCATGTTTCCAACAGTCGCGATCAACCTCATCATTCTAGGAAATGGTCGCAACTCATAAAACTGATGGTGTGCGCGTTCATTGATGGCACCGAGCACGGGCATTTCAATCCATGAGAAAAAGTATTGAAGGGGAAGATGCACATGATCCATCCTGAGACGATTCTTCTTAGCGGTTACGCTCAAGAAATCATACACATGAGATATCTCGGCAATGCCTATAGCCAGGCGATTACCCTCAATGATTTGATGAGCAAGATAGTAAACGGATGCCAGCATGAAACGACCGTGCGTAGGTATCATGAACCAACTCAACCACAAACCCAGAAAGCCTACCAGGAAAGTTTTCCTGTCCATTCCAGGGATGACGACGTCCTTAAGGGTTAGGGATGATCTATCCGGGGTAAAGTAGCGGTCTCACGCGTCAGCATTCTCCGGTGGTTGCCCCATGTCAAACCCCAGATGGGTCATCAAGCTCCATGAAATCTATAGGATCTCTTGTTAGGGTAGACGCACTAACGAATTCTTTTATAAAATACTCGAAGTCTACCCCCTCCCCTCAAGAGGCCACATGAAGCTTCTCATATATCTATAGAACACGGACAAAGTCAGGATGCTTATATTTGGTGATGTTGGCATCCGCCAGCTCGATAGGCGATATGGCGGTGAAAATATACTCATTCGGAGGAAGCAATTCCTCATAGTGAGCGCCGGTGATAGGTAGCTCAAAAATTTCCCAAAATTCATGCAAAGAGATCGACGCTTCTCGATCGGATAACATGAATGTGTTGGTGGCAGTATTCTAGTGTTTCGCAAATGCTTTAATCCACCAAGCATGAAACCTAAGATACTTGAACATGGACACGTACATGGCTAAATAAATGCCGGTTTCCACCAATACTGTCTTCTTAGCAACTAACATGTACCGAGCCCAGGTAATATAGCTATGCAGGTATCTGGGCATCACGCCAATAAAGCAAGTAGATCTGTACCATGGGTGAGCTTCCCCTTGACATATACGGTGTGCAAGGGTATCTACTATCATCAATCTCCGGGTCGTTTCCATAGTAGGTTGAAGAATACCATGAGCAGTCCAATCAGTAATCTCCTACGCATAATGGAATGGCGGTGATTCTACATAGCAAATTGGAGGGATGGGACGAGATGCCCTTTCACTTGTGAAACCGAATTGCCATGTGAAAATCTGGTTGTACCAGTCAGCCCATAAACTAAGATGCTTGCGATTCGGGTCATGCTCATGAAGTATCTCAAAGACTTCTAAGTCTGTAGCCTATAGGTAGGAAGATTCTCGGCGCATGTATACGAAAAGCGTGAAGCCATTATAGCTGAAGAAGGAGAAAACGAAATGATGTCAGCAAAGTAAAAAGCCACTGTAAGTTGAGACAATGTGGAGTCTCTAGTTTCGAAGCTAAAAGATTCCATTAATCCTAAAAGTTTGGATCTTACCCTATTAAAAAAATTTGGACGCAAGCACATTGACTACCTATGGAAAATAAAAATATTTCCTATAAGAACTTAAGTTCTATACCCCAATATAGGGAAGGCAACATGCGTGAGCTTAAGCTCAGGAAAACACAAAATGATTTTTTTAAAATAAAATTTTAATATCAAACTGAAGTTTGAAAAAGGTTTTTATTTTTATCAAGTTGATTATGTGATGGCTAAAAAAAATTTGGCAGAACTTTTCTTGTTTGAGCAAGTAAGAAGATGAAGCTTAAGCTTTGAAACAAGAGCTTAAGCTCGGAGGAATAAAAAACTTAAGTTTTCTGAAAGTGAAAGAAAATAAGAGGCGCAGAAAACCCAAGGGCTCAAGCCCTATTTATAGAATAGTGGGGTTGGTTGGATTTCCTCGAATCATGAGAAAGATCCAACGACCCATATCTCACACCATTACCACCACGTGCAAGGAATGTGGCGCTAATGGTGGGAGGCATTTGTTCTGGCTAAAAATATATAACAAGACTAAGCTTGATTTTTTTTTTTATCTTAGACGCTCAGTAAATACCAGCGCCAGAGATTTTCTAGCGCTCATTAATGTCATCGTCAGAACCCCTCTGGCGTTCATTAATGTCTGCGCCAGAGATCCCCAAAAGGGAATCTTCGTTACTTAAAACTTAAGCTTTGTTTTGTATGGGAAATAATTTTCCCTATCATTCTAAACAGAAAAATGTTTGCCTTGTTAACAAGAAATCAATTTAATATTTTTCTAAAACAAAGAAACATATTATCCTGTTAACAGGGACCCTTAGATCTATAATCCAACGATACTTAAACATCCGGGCCTGATCTCATGATCAATCAAAGACATTTCAAAGTGAGATTGTCTCTACTTGCCCAACAATATTCTATACCCTATATAAAGGACCCTAGAAGTCAAATAAAAAAAACGACCCCCTATAAATTTAAGATCAAAAGCTTAAGCTTTCTTGCTCTTTGTAATTTTCTTCTGTCTCTATCGACACCAAGGTAAATATAGAAGATTAATCTCCATGAAAAAAGCTTAAGCTTCATCGATAAGAAGGTTAATCTTCATAAGAACTTAAGTTTTTTCTCAGATTTTAAGATCCTTAAGTCAAATTCTTCCTTACCGAAAACTTAAGTTTTACAGAAGGTGTATTTTGATCTTAAGATCTAGGGTTTAGAGAAAACTAAAGTTTTCTTCATAAACTTGATGATGATGGATAGAACCCTAATGATCTTAACATCAACATAAAAAAATAATAATAGTGATGATGATGATGATGATGATGAAGTTTTCAATCAAACAACCCCTTTTATGAACTAAGTACAAAAAAGGACTCCAGATCACAAAAGTTGTGATCTTGATGTTGTTAATGGCCAAAATAGCCATTTACAGATGCTTAAGCTTTATATGAAAATTAAGTTTCAGAGGAAAATTATAAAGAGATTAATCTCTAAAACGGCCATGCGCCAGAGGCATATGCGCTGATAGTCATGCGCCAATAGGTTGAAACCACGTGGCATGCACCACAACCCCTAAACACCAATGTTTAATGCGCTAGAGACTCAAAGGTCAACAGGTATGCGCCAATACCTATCCTCCATGCGGCATGCACCATAATACCATGCGCCAATGATCCCTGCGCCAGAGGCCCATATGTCTCTACCTGTGCGCCAATAACAGAACAATACATGGCATGCGCCAGAGCTTCTGTGCGGCAATACATATACCCCAGAGCTAATACTTAGTCCAATTTGACCAAGTTTTGGGAAGTTTAAGCTTCTTTGATATTCTGTTGAGCCCATATGCTGACGTATTTTAAGTTGATCTTAATTTAAAATCAGATTAATGATCTTTAAACAAATTATCTAAGTTGATCTTGGTCCCATATACGACTAACGATCCTTAGACATATATCCTTGAACTAATGGACCCTATTCATATAAGATATACGTTCTAAGTTCAACCCCAAATCTGATGTATGGATTTAGACAAATCCGTACCCTACGGGCAATGACATATATTAGTCTCCGTATATAATCAAAAAGCAACCCAAAATAAGCAACATACAACACAACACATGAAGATTTCTGAAGTAGAGAAAGTTGTTATCGTTTGGTGATAACGTAATTAACTGCAGAGGCTTGCACTTGCAGGAAAAAGCGTCTCCACAATCAAAAATCCCTCACATATGAAGAGGAATCTGATAAGTCTGCTACAACGGTCGTATCCATTCAAACCTAGTATATACCATGCCATAAATCAACTTGGTATTTTTGGAGAGGTGGACGAATATGTTCCATATAGCATTTGCCCCCAGATTCAGGCTGGACGCACTCCCCACGCCTTAGTCCGGTTTCCGGAGGTAAACGGTTCCTTTTTTCCCTGCGACCCATATCTTCGAAATTTTCACAGTCACGTACTCGCCCTCATTTAGATACCTGGACGGCTTTCGGCCCCGCCTATTCTTCACGCGTCTCTCGGAACTCTTTATGGAGGACTTAAAGACGACCGATTTCCTTTGGCTACGAGTATAGGGGTGACCGCGGAAGACTGTAACGCATCATTAGAACCCTAAAAAATGAGCTTCTCAACCGCTGCATAAATGTTTCCCTCATTAGAAACAATCGCAACAACTTCCTCCTCAATTCGAGCAATCGCCAGGTATACAATAACCGCCAAATTGTCTTCGAAACTGCCATCAGACCCACCATATTTGTCATCATCATCACCTTCCTCCTCTTCTTTCTCTACCTCATCCATTTCGGCTCTCTACTTCTCCTTTTCTTCTACCTCATCCACTTCCTTGCCTTTCACTGGCCCAGAATCGGTAAACTCTTGGCATCCCAACCCATAGAGTATACTACGCAGAAGTTGAATCTCGGCTTCTGCTGCCTCCAATGCCCCTTGCCGCTTGGAATGAGCGTTTTATAATGTAACTCTTTTTTCGCATAAACATTCTTCCTATACGTCACCTATGCTTCAAAGGACATGCCATGTACATTGACCTTCTCATTCGGCTTCTTAACAAATCGTTTATTCAGAATCTGCACCAATGAAGACCACAATATATTATAATCAAGTTATTAGAGTTTACAGGAAATTAATTTATTAGAAATTACAAGCAACTGCTATAGAAGTTACATGCAACTTATTAAAGGTTACATACAACTGCTTAGAAATTATAGGTAAGTACTTACAAGTTACATGCAACTCCTTAGAAATTGCATGCAACTACTTAGAACTTATAAGCAAATACTTATATATACACAAGATAATTTTTTAATGTAAATAGAGAATATTCAACTTACCGATGCAGATGTTGCGTCATCGCCTCCACTGCTCTTCTTTTTTAATATAGAAACGGAGGATTGATGGAATGTTTTGACACATCCACGTCTCCCTTCGGCATAAAAGTGATCATCTTTCTCTTCATTGCCTTCTCCAATCCCGACATCTTCAAAGATGTACTGAATTGTCATCCACATAGGGCAGCTTTGTTGGTGTCTATGTGTGTCGATTGCCTCAAACTCGTAATGGTATAAAACCATAGCTGCAAACAAATATAATAGTAAATAATCAAAACACATCTACCCAACAATATTAATTTATGTAGTTTATATTTTACGTACAAATATAGTATAATCTCTATAATAGTTTGTATCTACTTACTGCAAGAATTATCTGACACCCGGGCAACTGTGCAGAGCCAACTTTTGAGCTAAACTTAGTCATGACACCGTCCATTACCATTTCGTGCACCACTTTGGCCCAGTTCACACTCAACACTATCGATAGCTCAACATATGGAAAAGCATCTCTAGGGACGGTCGGGAACGTGATGGGTATCTAAAATAAAGAAAGTTAATAAAGAATCAGCAAAGACACAAAATCTTCCATCACTTTTGGAGTTCTATCCTTCACAGTTCACTCTAAAGTAGCCTCTATTATTGTGATGTACGTCCTTTCACCCTTTTATATGATAAAGTACTTCTCTCGAAACTGGGTGATATCACGGTTGGTCTCGATAACTTTGTCGGCCTTCGGCAAGCCGATGTGCTCGCTAACTCAATCAAAAGTAAATTTATGTATGGTGCCTCCAAAAAAGAACTCTTTGGTGTCTCGATCATATGAAGAGATAAGCCTACATAAGTTAGACCTATCTTGACCCAAAGTTGGCAGCTTTATATAATGGCGGAACAGAGTTTTATTTAGCCTCCGTATATGCTATGGGTGAATGTGTGCCTTCAACCTCTCAATGAAGCTGTTGTGGCGAGTGACGTTGATATACGTCTAAATAGCGGCCGTATCTCCATACTTTCTTCTGCAGAAAACCAAATTTAAATATTAAATCATAGCTATCAATTCTTTAAACTGAAAATTATAGGCAACTGCTTACAGATTTTATGCAAGTTCTTACAAATTACATGCAACTTCTTACAACTTACAGGAAACTTTTATAGAAGTTGCAAGCAACTACTTAGATGTTACAGGCAAATAATTTACCTGTATTATGTTGCCAACAACAAATGAAAATAAGTACTTATCTGTAACATCTATAAAGTTGTCTGTAACTTATAAGCAGTTGTCTGTAACATGCAGGCAATTTTGGTAACATTATAGATGTTACAGGAAACTTTATAGATATTACAGGCAAGTGCTCATTTTCATGCATCATCCAAGCACTTGACCATAATATCGAATCATTTGCCTATAATATCCTAGCAACAACAAATACCATAATGAAAATGAGAATTTAAGCATTTTACCTATAATACAAGCAAGTTCTCATTTTCATTTTCATGCATCATCTAAACAATCCACTGTAATATCCAATTTTACAAACCTAAAAATCAAGCATCGATGAGATATTCACAATTTTTAGAAAAGAAACAAATTGAATTGCAATGTAAGATTAACAGAAAAGGTATCAATTTTGCCTAATTTGTATCTCGGCCTTTGTCAATTTCTCGGCCGTTTTCGATTTATTCGACGTCATTAATTCCAATTATAGAGCCACTGATTTAGCCAGCGTCTTTTTCGCCAATTTCAAGGCCAATGTCGATTTAGCCGCCTTATCCTTTAATACAGGAGCCATTCTATAGGAAGTGATGGTGATGAAGTTGTTCTCGTGACAGAAGAGGGGGTCTAGGAGCCGACGAGAAGGTAGTGAAGGTCCGGAATTTTGGTGTCATCTTAGGGCTGACGAGAGGACGGATGGAGGGCTCTAGGGTTAGGGTTTTCGACGATGTCGGGCAATTTAGGGTAGGGAGTTTTGGTGTCAATTTGGGGAGACGAGATTGTGACGAGGGTGACAAAAGCGGGGACGGCGACGAAGATGAAGAGAGGAGTGGGTTTTCTGAGTTCGAGCGCCAGAGAGAGAGAGAAAGACAAAAAAATTTGAATAGGGGGTATTTTCGTCCATCTACCAAAATATTATATCAAGACCTTACTTGGTATTGTGCCTGTCACGCCTTCTCTTTCTTCTTTGGAATGTTGTCAGCGAACAATCGCTCAGTAAGTCCCAAAGATAAAGGAGAAATAGAATAGGCAGAAAGAGAAGATTGCTTTTAAAGTTGTATTATATTGTTATAATATTGTGTTAACGCTGTATTTATAACTTGGTACAGAAGTATGCCAGTGTATACGAGAGGAGTCTCTATATGCCAAAGACTAGAGGCAAGTGCGGTACAAGGAACCGTTTATGCCACGGTACAACAGCAACTGGATTTAGGTTAGGTGTATTAAATCTTACCATCTCGTGCCACTTCTAACACCTTCCGTACTAATCTACCCCTTAAACCGCGAAGTATTGATTGTATTGTCTGTATTGTAACTTGTATTGTCTTGTAATATAGTTTGTATAATTGGATGACTTGCCGAAACCATGATATCAGTAAATGGATGTAACTGGAGAATCATGGATGTAACTGGAGAATCATGTAAATAGAAATATATCCATGGTTCGGTTCAGTCAATATAAATTGAATAGATTGAATATATGGATTCATGTTGAATTGTAATGTTGTAAATTGTACTTGAATCATATTCAACTCAGATTATTAAAGAGACTCGGTCTAAATCAGAACAATTGGAAAAAAACTTTAATCCTGAATTATGTTTTGGTGCTATCGGTAACCGCTGCACATGGGCGACAGGATTTATGTCTTTTTCAAAGACGATTATCGTATTGATAACACCGTTGTTTAGTTGTCTACATTAAATAGGCAAGCACCCCCTTCTCCGGCTCCCTGAGGCTCAAGAGATTGGTCCCGCTTAAACCTATATTTACTAGGGTCCTTATGGTAATTTATAAAACTTGAGGAGTTTTTTTTTATGTAAAAATACTTTTGTATAATTTTAAAAATACACCCCAAGTATTTAATTATTGTCTTTAGAGTTGTCATAGATGTAGATTTTATATTTATGATATTTCTAGTGAAGATAACCTAATTTCATAATATAGGGTATTTAATTGTAATATTGAACTTGTATGGAATTCATGGTATTTTAATATAAAGTGATTCTTGTGATTTTAGAAAGTGTTGGAATATTTATATTATCACAAAAATAGATATTTTGATGTTACATATATATATATATATATATATATATATATATATATATATGTTTATATAAAAATAAATTTTAATATATATATTATATTTCTAGAAATCTCATTTTCTTTGGATGTTCGTATTTTAAATCTCTCGGGACCGAATACTCTTTGCGGAGGTCTGCATCTCGCACTACTAAGCCCGAGGACCGCTTCCCAGTGTACGGGCAGGGGACGCGATGATACCGCTACGTATTTACTGTGAAGTAAATACGCTAAGCGTATCTAAGCAATATAAATATAAATGCACAAGAGACAAGATATAATAAAACAACAACTTTATTTATTCATATTCTTTTTACAATACGTGGAAAAGTAAATACATGGGATAAATGCGATGCCTAAATAGTGGTATAACAGAAATGGAAAGTACTGAAATGAAATGTGTACAAGTGTAACTACAGTTCGGGATCTTCAATAAACTGGTCCAAGTTTATCACAAACGGACGGGGTGTCCGTTTGTGATAAACTTTAGATGTGTAGATGCACAATTGATAGAACTATAATTTTCTGTATATTATATTACTTAGAAATGCATGAAACAACCCGATATAGGATTTGCAATACAATATATAGTTGCTGTCTAGAAATCTGAATTTCTGTTTTAAATGCTGATGTTAGAACGATCATAACTAGAGCTACAGAAATCCAAATCGCGCGAATCCTGGTGTTTTGGACAAGTATATCGAAAGGCCTACAATTTTCTAATAATTTTTATAACCTGGAATCCGATAGAAATTAACTCAAACTGCATTTTAAAAATATGCGGCGCTGCTGAACAGATTCTGATCTGTTTTGCGCGACGATACGAAAACAGATATACCTCTCAAACCGGTAGTCGTATTTACGTGAAACTGGAACTCACGCATGAAAAACAATTAGAACCATATTTTTGTTATATTTCGCATTCGTTCGACTTGATTAATTAGTCGTACATAATATTTTTTTACAGCATTGTTTATGGTAGTTACTTGAATAATATACTTGACTCATTTCATGTTATTCGAACATGTATACATATTTATCTTGATCATTAAATTGTTATATGTACATAAAGACGATAATTAAATATTTGAGTTGTATTTTGAAAACTATACAAAATTATTGTTACCTAAAACCCCCTCAAGTTATATAAATTACAATAAAGACCCTAGTAAATATACGTTTAAGCAGAACCAGTCTCTTGAGCCTCAGGGAGCCGGTGCTTGCCTATCTAAGGTAGACAATCTAACAAACGGTGTTATCAATACGGTAATTGTCTTTGAAAAAGACACAAATCATGCCGTCCATGTGCAGCAGTTATCGATAACACTAAAACTTAATTCAGGATTCTAATTTCTTTTCTAATTGTCTAACTCAGACTAAGTCTCATTATTATAATCCGACTTGAATATGATTCAAGTAAATCTACAATACTACAATTCAACATGAATCCATATATTCAATCTATCAATCTATACAACTTGACCGAACCGAACCATAGATATACATCCATCTACATGATTCATACATCTACATGATTCTCCAGTTACATCCATTTACTGATATCATGGTTTCGGTAAGTCATCCAATTATACAATTTATATTACAAGATAATACAAGTTACAATACAATCAAGATATCACGGGGTTTAAGGGGTAGATTGGTACGGAAGGTGTTAGAAGTGGCACGAGACTGCAAACATAAGACACCTAACCTGTATTCCATTGTTATTGTACCGTGGCATAAACGGTTCCTTGAGTTCCTGATACCTTAGACTCCGGGGCAAGTGAGACTCCTCTCGTATACACTGGCATCCTTCTGTACCAAACTACAAACAACAGTGTTAATACTAAATACAACATTATAACAATATAATACAACTTTAAAAGTTACACTCTCTCTCTTTCTGTCTTTTCTAGTTCTTCCTTATCTTTGGGACTTACCGAGCGATTTGTTCGCTGACGACATTCTCTTTCTTTCTTCTTTGAATGTCGTCAGGTATTTCGGACCTTCCAGAGATCGAGCCTAGCACCGAAGACTTGGACCAGTTTATTGAAGATCCCGAGCTGTAGTTACACTTGTACACATTTCATTTCAGTACTTTCCATTTCTGTTATGTCATTATTTAGGCATTGCTTTCATTCAGATGTATTTACTTTTCCGTGTATTGTACAAAAGAATGTTAATAAATAAAGTTATTGTTTCACTACATTTGTCTCTTGTGTACATTTCTTTTATATTGCTTAGATACGCTTAGCGTATTTACTTCAGAATAAATACGTAGTGGCCTCGTCGCGTCTCCTTCGCCGTATACCGGGAAGCGGGGCGTGACAGTGTTCGAGTTATGTCCAATTTTAAAACAGTGTACGAATCGGAACAGATTCTGTCCAGATCCGTCACTAAATATTGTAATGTGGTTTTCTATATTTTATGTCGGTTTTCAGTAAAAACTTAAAACTAATAAAATATAGATATTTCGATGTAGATATCTAAAATACTTGAGTTTTCTCAATTTGGATATCTGTAGACCAAGTTATGTATCTAAGAAGTTGATTGATAAATATAGTTTTCTGTTTTTACGAACAGTGAATAAAAATGATATAATTCCTAAACCGTTATGCGAATCGATCTAAAATTTTTACAGCGTATACAAAATAATATATTCTATCATATGTAAATTTCATGAAATTTCCAAAAGTAAAAATTAATTTCTAAAAATTATTTTAAAAGTAAAGATATTGATATGTATACTAAAATCGGCAAAAAGATTAACTAGTATTTTTATACAAGCTTCATCTTTTCTTTTAATAACCAAACCGATTCCATGAGATATCGTAAATATATTGTGGCATGAAATCTATGTTCTCACTACTCATAATAAACATTTATAGTCATGAACAAAGAATTGAAAACACTTTAATTTGGACAAGAGGCAATAAGGTATTATTAAACCATATATAACCATATGTATCTAGACTTATATATATGTATATGTTTATGTTTATTTTCTTTTAAAGATTACGATATGAAAAAAAACGGGTTCACGAGATATGAAAAGAGAAGAATAAAGAGATGGAGGGAGGGAGGGAGAATGAACTTACATACACAAGCTGGTATTGTCACCGGGCTTGTCTATCCGCCGATAGCCTCGCGTTTCTAGCGAGACCTTCTTGAAAACTTCTTTGTGTTCTTCTTCTTGGACTCTAGGTGAAGAAGGAGAAGTGAGAGATAAAAAAATATGAGGAAGGAAAAGATAAAGGAGGACAAATAAAGATGGTGTAATGATGAATTATGTATAATAATATATGCATTCAACATGAGAATTAAAAGAGAAATGAAAGGTCACCATTCATTTTGGAAATGAAATGTCTCATTTGTAAGTTATGAGAAGAATAAAAAATTGATAAAAAAAATAATTGCAAGAATGGGGATTTGAACATGTGATCTATGGAATAATAATGCAAAGACTTAACCAATGAGTTATAAGGTTGTTTATGCACATATTTAATTAGAATTAAATATATGCTGTTGCTTGAAAAGAAAGTGGGTTTTTGGACTCATAGTTTTATAAAAGAAAATGAAAATGATATTGGATTTGGGTTATGGGCTGGGTCAGGTCTTGCATTTAATTTTGAATACGTTAAAATTTAGTTTAAAGAAATGGGTTTGGGAAAAAAATAGATGGAATAATAAAATAATATATTTAATAGAAAACAAAATATACGGAAAAATAATAAGAATAAATAAATACAATATTTTACTAAAGAAAGAAAACACGATGGTATAATAATATTTGGGGTCGTTACAGTGCCAAGGGCTGTTTAGACCGTGATTCTAAACAGTATGGTCCTTCTCACTATTTCAAAAATACAATTGACTTTTTGACAGGTTTTTCTTGAGACGGGGCTTTTCAACAATTTACCCTAAATTTTTTAAATGGAAAAAACGATTCTTTTTTTAAACTGATGTGGAAGTCCAACCCACACACACAACACACACACGCAAAAAAAAAACATGGACGCACCAAAGGGAATTATGAATTTGCCCCGAAAACGTTAAATTGTAGCAATTTCCCCTCCTGGAGATCGAACCCCCCACTCTGCTCAGGAAAGGAAGTGCCATACCAACTAAGCTATTGCTCATTAGTAATGGAAAAATAATTCGATAAAATAACTTTAACAACTCCTATTTCAATATGATTTCGAGTAGATAGACAGTGATGCACAATATGATTTTCCAATCAAATTGAATTTTGTTATTTTTCTCTTAAGTATTTGTCAGTCAATTGAAATTTTTGAAAGTCGATTGAAAATTTTTAAATTTTTTTAAATAGAACTGGGATATTTGATACTGGAACCAATTAACCAGAATTTTTATGGAACTGAAGCATTTTTAATAGGATTAATGAACTATATTATTAGAAGTAGAACTGAAAGTCTGAACTTTATTATCACTTTTATGGCATATGAGCTTATGTTATTTATATGTGGCCAATATTATTTTTTGGTTTTAAATAGTATAATAAAATAAACTGTAATTTAATAATATGAACGAGGCTTTGAGAAATAATTATTAATAAGAAATTAAAATAAAATTACTATATAGTAGTATTATATTAAATTTAGAGTAACAATCTGTATACATTATTTTCTCCAAAATATAGAGCAAATTTTTTGAATAATAAATACATGAATGATTTATTAATTAAATCAAATATGGTATTTCATGCTAAAAAAACTCATAACATGTATAATCACTACAACATAATAATAATTGACCAAACAAATCCGAAAAAAAATCAATAAATATTTTAGTTGAACACTTTAAAATATATAATTCTATTTTCATTTTTAAAATAACAAATCACTCAATCATATTTAATTAATATTAGCAATAATATATATTATATTTGATTCGTATAAATAACTTAATATTAAAGGACAAGAAATAAGAATATTATAAATTAAATTAGCGTAATCCACTATTTTTTTTATTAAATTCATACTATGACTATTTTCTTGTTTTGACACGAGTGAAGAACAAAGGAAAAGGAGAGTGCGTGTGGAGGGGGAGGGGAGAGAGAGAGGAAGGAGGAGAGAGAAGTACGAAGAGGAATGGAGAAAGAAAGAGAGAGCAACAGATGGAGGACAGGGAAGGGAGGGAAAGAAAGGAAAAGAGATCTTTTGTTGTAGTTCCAATTTATTTTTTTTATAATTGTTCCACTCGAATAGATAGAATAATTATTAGGCTAAAATTAGAAATTTTTATACGATGGAACTAAAAATCGAAACTTTTAACCCATCAGTTCCAGTTCTTGTTCCATCTATGACGAACACCAGAAAATTGAAAGTGTGGTTACAGTTCTAATGGACTAACACTAAATGTAAAATGTTCTGATTGACCAACATCTCCACAGCCTTTGGCTGATAGTTGTAAGAAACCATGCAAACGTCGGCATCTTAGCATCTTAGCTGTTCGACCGTTGATGGAAATATGCCTTGCTGATATGAATTCAAGTCGATGTGAATGTCGGCTATGTATGCCAACAAACTTAGGCGAGTAAAATCAGGGCGGCAATTTTGTTCTCTCCTTTCCCTACATTTTGGGAGACATATGTATTGTTTTAAATATCGAATTATAGGACGTTAAATGGTTTATTTCATGAAATATCCAGAGCCAGCAACAAGATTCATGTAACATGCACAATTTGCTTTCTCCCTTTTATTTATTATTTTTGCCTTTTACATAAATTAGCCTTCTACTTATTATGGGTCAAGGCAAAGAAAAAGCATGGAACACAAAATGTTGCTAGAAACTAGGGTCCATTGGTAAAAAGTCAAGCCTCTACCCACGCAAAATTCTTGGTTGGTCTCACACCTGACAATCCCTTAGCAAAATGAGGCTTAATTCTAGCTCTCATCTTCACTATATATGTAAAAAATTCAACTCCAATTTAAGCAACTGCTTGCATCAAATTAATCTCTTTTTATTTTATCCAATACATTTATATTGAAATTAAATTAACATGGCTCAGTTGATGAGAGGCCAAGAGGATGAATCAGAACAGGCCAGGATCTTCTCTGAATCTGCAGCCCACAAGCTCCCACAAGAGGTCTCCAAGGTCTACTCTTTTAATTTTGTAGCCGAAAAAGAAATTGCAATATTTGTTGCGAAATTGTTTGCTTAAATGATACCATGTGATTTTCCACAATAAAAAAAGAGTAACAATAATTATGGTAACCGTTGTTGCAGCGAGCGGTGCATCTATTGAAAATACAAACAAAGCATTACATGTGTTGCATGAGCGATCCGTCTACTGGAAATCTAAAACAAATGATACATTTCCAATTTTTTAGTTTGCCAAATATAAATTTTAAGTGGATCAATTTGCTATAGAAGTTTTATTGTTGGAGCAATTTGGCTGAACTTTTCTTCTTTTTTGAATCAAATTCCCGTTTTTGTAACATTTTATAATTACCCTATATATATTTTTCATCCATGAAACTTGGAGCCCATTATGAATTTTGGGTCCTTGACTTCATTGCCGTGGAGAGTTTAGACTTGACATGGGGAAGCTGAGGAATTGTTTGGCTTTGGAGTTGAGTTTCGATGAATGGCATGAGGTTTTCAGAGTCATCTAAACTTCAACTCCAAAATCAAAAACAATCCAGTTTGGCAGCCATTTTATATTGTAAAAGAAGGCGGAGTTTTAACCTAAAAATGGGATTGTAGAGTTGTTTGAACTTAACTTTCACGTTCCAAAACGTCTTGTTCCAAATTACGTCTTGTTTGCCGCCCTTCGTTTTGAACTTCTAAAGTTTATATAACCTTACACGACAAAGTTTGCATAATCCAAACCCTACATTAGAAAAATATTCCTGACTCCAAAGCCAGACATGCCCCAACCTTAAGAGACAGGTTTGGTAATTATCCTAGCTTCAAAAATTGAGAAAATAACCAACATTTTGGAATTAAAATAACTTCAAAATAGCCATTTGAAGTTTAATAACCGGAAAAGAAATGCGGGTATCGATGACGCACGAGAGAATTCATCCTTCTTGAATTGGTCAAAAAGTTGTATTAGTAAACCGTTAAATTTACGTCCTCTGCCACAAGTGGAAGAAGTATTAAAATTACACAGCTTTTTTAATTTTTATTTTATGTATGTCTTAGAATTTGTCGATCAAGATGGGCAGTGCCAATCAATTTCTCTAAAGCAACATGTAGAAATCATTTTTTAAGTAGAGATAGGACCTTGTTTGCAAAGTGGAGTTCCCATGAAAGAATAATTTCAATTATTCAAAGCTCCAAAACCCTAACAGGCCTGGAAAGCCGAAGAATGCATGCATGTGTAGGAAAGGGATATTTGAATCACTGAACAGGTCCTGTCATTTTAGTTGCAGTGGTTCAGTCAGTGATGGGGAAATTATGAACATGCAATGCTTAAAATATGAGAGAAACCCCTCATCAATGTGAGGTCACAACATACACTCTCTCACTGTTGGATCCATAACCTAAGGCCCCACAAGCTTCGATCTCCATATATGCTTACATATATAATCCAAGCACAAATTGATTGGTTCTTAACTTTTAGTTTCTTGTTAATTTGTTGGCATGCGGTTTCTAATTATTAATTTTGCTTTCAGCCAGCAAGCCAACATGACAAGCTTTGTGACTCGATGCATGAGAAAGTGATAAGCTCAGAGCTGGCAACGAGGAACATCTCCTCACTCGCGCTCCAAGATGGGAGAAGATCTCTCTCCATGCAAGAGAGAGGCACCAAATCCCACAACTTTCCTGGTGTCAAGAGAGACTGAAAACAGCTTCCTAAAGATTATATGTCCCAAGTGATGGAAAAAGCTTAATTTGCTTTCAAGACTTTTAATTAAGAAACCCACCCTTCTTTATGTTTTTTTTTCCCTTTGGAATTGACCTTATAAAAATTTCATGTATAGGTCTCTATATATGATAGCTACATTGCTTGGTCTCTTTATGTATCCAATTTTCTATAATATATAGAAATAGAAATTGATCATCTGTTTGTTATGTTCTGTATCTTATTTTAAGTATTTTAACTTCTAGTTGAAATGCTAAAATGAGACCCTAATAGTGTTGTAAAACACAATCTGTTCTTTATTCGGTTGGCCAGTGCATAACGTACCAACGAATTATATGCTGCATTATTGGATTACATTGGAATTATATTGAAATTGATTTTTGAATACATATAATATATAGAAAGCTTGAAAAGGATGGAAAGGATAGAAGACAGTTTGGTTGGGAATAAAGAACCTTTTTATTAAGTGAATGTCGGAGTTAGTACACGGTGTATGGGATATGGAGTGGGTTGTGCGTTGCGAGCCAGATTATATGGTCATTCACATGTATATTTTGCATATGTCCAATCATACAGTCGCTTGCCTTTTGACACTAATCGAAGCGGCAGGAGGAGACTGATAATTAACTTCGGAACGACTAATTTATCAACATGTCAAACTTTGCTTTGCAACCCTAGACCCTAGCTAGCACCGTCCTAAAATGTTGATATCCAACAACCTAGATTATAATTATATTTTTTCTGAGTAGCGATTTCCTTAACTTTTTACTTATCGATCGTGAAAAAAAAGTCCAAATAGAAATTTATGCATGCACTCCAACTGACCAAAATTGTGTGTTCAAAACAAATGTCTATGCTTACGACATTGGTAGATTTCGTTTATGAAAGTAGGCCAAGGATAATGTTCTATTAGGCAACAATATAAAACTCATAAAATTCTAAGGGTAAAGATCAATAACAAAGTTCATTGATAATAAAGAAATTAGAGGTCTTAACAAAGGCTAACTCTAAAGCAACCCTAATAATACAAAGGTAAGAAAATAAACCTAGGCCGAAAATTACTCTAAACATGCCCAACAAAAAATAAACCTAAGCATAAAATTAAAAAAAAAACCTTTCTGCCTCCTTGTACACCTCTATCTCAATCGATCTCAGATTTACGTCAAAGCTACAGGTACTAACAGAGGAAACTTGAATTGGCACCGTCCTAGGGGACGAAACTCGTTTATCGGATAACGGTTATGATAGTCAATCTAATGTTTCAATCAAAATATATATATATATATATATATATATATATATATATATATATATATATATATATATAGCCTCCGGAATTTGATCAGAGAAATCGACGCATATTTCCCAACCATCTAGACTTATTTTGGTCCAAACAACCTACAAGTTCTGCAAACTGCTCTGCATCATTGCTCCAAATCATTGACCCTCAGCATATTAATCCCCATGAAATCCCCAGAGAGAGTTAAACTTTGAGGGGCCTGGTCATTTAAGTATTGAAACTTCATGTCAAACTTATTATCATCCTTCCTTATTATAATATGCTAGGGGACCAAGGAACCTATAGAATTTAGGTGATATCTAAGGGATAAGATAGCTCCTGTGGTCCATGGGCGAGGGCTGGCTTTGTTTTTAATTCCAATATAATTAGATGCATGCACTTGCAAGTTTTTTTCTCAAATGAGGCCATGATTGGATTCAATTCCAATCTTCTCCAGATTTGAACAGAAAGCAACTGCACTTAAATTTCACATATCATATGGCCCTTGTACCCTTCGATTGATTTATAATCTTAAACACCCTTATGCTAACAAAACCCCTGAAAAACACCCGAGCTCAATTCCAGACGACTCAAATGGTTGTCTGATTTAAAGATCATGCATATGATTAGTTGAGACTAAACAATAGTTTAAGATGCAGCGTCGAACCGCCGCGCCCGATTAAGTATTAATTGAGCCATAGATTGTTTACTAATCACAAAACAGAGAGCATATAAGCATATACTATGGGACAGAATAGTGAAGTTGGTTGTGGGTAGTGAAAGGGAGAGCAGGCAAGAATAATCAGGAGGATGGCCAATGAGAATCACTGGGAATTTTATGTTTTGGATAGAGGGGGAGCTTGGAAAGAGATGTGAGCCATTGAAGATGTGGGGCCCTACCAATTGCCATCAGTCTCTTTCAATAGCTTCAAACATCAAAAGAAAAAAATTTCAAAGTAAAAGAGCTCTAGGATTCTATCGGCAGGATTGATCTTTATATAAAATCTATCTACATGACTTGGAGCTCAAATCCTATCAATAGTATCCTGGTCCGATTTCGCGCCCTTCAAGACTCGAACCTCTCCCATCACAATCAAGATTCCAATTGAGAATTTGGTCCCCCCACCCACCCACCCACCCACCCACCCACCCACCCCCCACCTTTTCAAACAATTAACATTGTGATAAGATGATATAAGTTGGGCATCTAAAACTTAATCTCACCTTGCACCAAAAATCTAAGGAGACCAAGGAGACCCACAACATGGAGAGCTTGGTTTCAGTAGGAGCCTGAGACATATGGAGAACCACAAAGAAAGTTTTCGTATCAGAGAACTAACATGCTTGAACATAATAAGTTAATATAAAATGAGATGATGAAGTGATCAGAGCAGAGAAATAATCATAATGGGGTCTATTTCATTCCATATTTGGCAGGTATGAGAGAGGAATCTTAGGTGGGGTTTAGATGTGAGGACAAATGCATAAAATAAACAAGATAATATATGCAAAGGGTTTTTGTTAGCACCACTTGCTCTCATATTTTGCAGGAGAACTTGTACTTGCTCACTTGACAGCAGACACGATACCAAGGCATGGAGAGTAGAGTGGAACCTAGGAAATGCCAGTAGAATCCTGATAATGTTTTAAATTCCATGCAAAATGAAAAAAAAAAAATAATGTGATTTTGTTGAATCTTTAACTCTTTAGTACATAGGTTGGTTATATCAGGGATATGAAATTAATTACGAAGCAGCAAATAGCCAACTTGTCGTATTTATATATGTGGTCATCCTAGAAATCTTATGTTTCAGAACAAGATCATAAGACAATAGGACAGGATCAGATGATTGATGTGTTTCAACATTATAGAATGATTTTTTAATTTTTTAATTTCTTTTGACATTTTGATCCATGAAAGTTTTGCTATCATGAGAAATTGAAAACGATGGTGTAATAATCATGGTAAAATATAATGCAGATAAATTCATTTGTCGAAATATTCGGTCATTACAATTTTTACGATTGTTATTACATGCATTCCCTCAACATGTACATGATGAATTCTTGTCTCCAACTCTAGGAAAGAGCCGTGGCCATGTTGAATGCTGAAACATTCCACGTTTGGACGGTACTCTAAGATAATCATATTGTATTTAACCTGTCAACACCAAGAAAAAGACCTGAAAAGCTTAGACGGCGGCCTAAATTTTCTTTGCCTTGTCAATCTGCCACTAGAAAGCGAAACGGATAAATCATTGAAGAATGTGAGCTGGTGAATCAAAAGGATACATGATAAGAACTAGACGTATGATAGAAACGACAACAACGGTGCCACGAATGGCTAGAATTTCTCGTTGCTAATTCGCTACCGTTTCTAATTTCCGTCACTTTCTCTCATCATTGCCGCATATCAAATGGAGAAATTTAATATATAGGGGTGTTAAATATGACGCTAGCTTGATGTATATTGTCGTTATTATGGTAGTACACAGATGCTAGTTGGATTTAATGACGATTAATTCGGAATTTTATAAAAATTTTACAGAATGCAATATGCAATGATTTATCGCTTACCCGAAGGGCCGTTTTGAACATTTTCGGAAGGTATAACAGCTGTCAGCAAGCTGCTGCTTGCTGTCTGATTCTGCTGCACCATGTGAGATCCATAAGTATATAAATTCATGGCCTGCATTATTAATACAAGTTAGACCCCCATCGATGCGCAAAAAAAATAAAATATAAATATAAAGCATAAAAGAATAATTTAAAGGGGCCTGCGAACCTGGGGAGGCAGTTGCATGTGGGGAAAGCCACCAATGTACCAAGCATACGATTCGGGGAGATGAGCATTTTGCATCTGTGCAGGGAAATTTATCGGATTTACGGATTGAGATGTGCACATCGGAATTTGATCTGTGGAAGAGTGATTATTTACTGCTAGCGGGTTTCTTGATAATTGGATTGGATTGTTGACTACCCGTGGCATGTATTGTTGCATGCCAGGAAACATCATCGGCGTCATGCCGCTCCCCATCCACATAAGCTTTGACATTGAAAAAAAAAAACATAATTATTGACAAATCTAATATTTTTGCAAGGACTTGTCATGTGTGTAAAGTATGAAGGAATATTTATCAGTTTTAGTACCTGAAGTTGTAGTTGAAGTGATTTCAAGTACTCGATTGCCTCGTCCAGCATCGAAGCTTTGTCAGACTGAAAACGATATCAGTCACCATATGATCAGTGCACAAAAATTGCAAATTTACATGATAATGTCATGATAATATATCTAAATGTACATGACAATTTCATTAAATAAATAGGTTTGCTTTCATTTTATTTTACCTTGTTACAATGAGGAATGAGTTCCTGCAATGCTCTCATCTTTTCATTGATTCTATCTCTTCTTCTCTGCATCGAAAGACGGATAATCAGGACATGATAAAATAGAATGAAAAAAACATATATCCAGCAAAGGATTTTACCCTCTCTGATAGATTATGAACTTCCGCAGCACGGCTTTTGCGGGTTGATGAAGGCCGTTGAGTCAGCCTGTTAGCCTCGATCGACTCATACTCAGCCTCCTACAAGGTTTACAAATTAAAGAATTTAGTTACTTGAGAAAAGAATGATAATCGAAGATTTCAAATATAACAAGTTTTTAAAAAATAATGCGGGTTTCATGCAATTTATCAGGAAACGGACTACTGAGACAAAAAGAGTAACCTCGCTGTGGCATTCGGATTCCTCCCCATCTCGTCCCTTCCGCTTGAGATTTCCAGCACCCTGTTGTCTTGTTGTCGTCCTCCTGAAACTGCAACCAGACCCACCGGACGAAGAAGTCACGGTTGTATCAAACATACTCGCTCCCACCCATTCTGGAGGTGAAATCATCGGTCCAGCCTCTTTCAGCCCTTTTCCAGGAACACGGTCATTTAAATTCTGAACTTGATTGCTCCCACAAACACTTGAACTCCCGGTTTTCAACGATCCACCCATATCTGCTTTCGCCGGCCTCAAAAAATGAGAAAAAATTACAGGCCCGCCACCGACATGAGACTTAGGAGGCGGCATTGTGAAAGCATTCACATCCTCTTCTATAATGACCTGTTTGCTCGGCTTATTAGGATCGATAGTATCCGACACCGGCATTTCACTAAGGAATTCTAATGAATCTTCGAGCGGGTGTTGGAACCACGTAGCCAGGTCATCTTCTGGGATCAGATTTACGAGAGGGGCGATAGGTTTTGGTTGGGGATTCGGCTTCTGTGATTGTCTAATTTCACCGACACTCGGCGGCGGGGGTTTTCGATTAGTTTGGCTTTGCATCACCACATGCCCATTTCTCCACAAGAGCTCTACAAGCTCATTGTCCGAACTGAAACAACATCGAAAATACTAATTTAGAAAAGTCCTAGATAAAATGAGGCGAGTTTCGATAGGATATACTAACGGCATCGATTTCTTCTCGTTTGATTGTGGAAAGAGATCATTAAAAGCTCTCAAGTCATCATCCATGCTCCAATCTGGGACGCAGTGGTTCATTGATTCTTCCTTTTTTTCATACAAGAAATGCAAATTATATATAATCCATAGCAGTTACCCAGAAAAAAAAATAGCATATTGATTGGAACTACTTTATTTTCTGGCAAATACCACAACGACTACTTATTATGACCTACTCTTTTCTCTCCAAAACTAAAAGATATACAAAAATGAAATTTTATGACCCCATCAAATGAATCAACTAAAAATAGAATCAACAGAGATTAGATAAAAACTGTATTTAAACCTAAGAAAAAAATAATAACAAAAAAGCACTTCAAACATGCATAACAATCCTAAACATCAATTACCCAAATGAGAAAAGACTCAAAAATAACAAAAAAAATGGACATGACCCAAAAGAAGTAATGAAACGTTTTCCACATGTAAATAAATAAAACAAAAATTAAAAAAAAGGGGGGGAAATAGAGGAGAAGAAAAAGGCTAACCTTAACAAAGAGAGGTGATCCTTTCACTTCCACCAAAAAGAGAAACTGAACTTGCACAGGAAATGGAATCTTGTATACACAGACTTCACTAACTAAATATTTATTTATTTATAATCAATATTTATATTTATAGTCAATATTTATGAAATTCTTTTTTTTCCCCTTCTTTTTATTGTAGCTGCTTACAAATTCTCTGCATCTCTTCTTTTGGGGGGTTTTGTACCCTTGTGTGAAGCTGAGAGGTTGATGGTAGTGGGTGGTGGGTTATTGGGTATTGGGCCGAGACTGCATGCGGATCCGATAATGATAAAGGTCTCTCTTGATTTAGATTTGGTGAAGGGTTGACGCTCTGAGGTATTTATTATTGGTGGATTTAGTCAGTGAGGTTTTTATAATTCAATCTTGCTAGATTTGTCTGACCCACAACTGATCTTATTATTAAAGAGATTTTGTTCGCTTATTTTTTATGGGAATAAGCGTGCGGGATTTCTGGTCTTGATTGTATGCTATTTGAAAATAGGCTTATTTCACATAAATCATCACGTGGTTTACTCGACTTTTCCAAAACCGCTTTGTATTTTGAACTCATCATGCAAACCCTCCAAATTTTTATTTCCTATGTTACACAGACCCCCCTGCGGTTATTTATTGCAAAAATTGATTAAACTAAACTCTTATTTTAATAAAAATACGGATCCTCTAGATGAATTGAAGGTAAACCATACTCGCAATTTGTCATGATTTGGAGAATGAAACTTTAGATTTGAGGATTTTGAGAAGAAGCTTCAATTTGGAATTGAATTGAAATTTAGAGTAAAGGAGTCAACATAATAAGATTTGGATGGATGATTTAGGAAAAACTATAAGGATCGGTCAAATGCGGGTCATATGATCTGTTAATCATCAAAAAAAAATAATTGCAAATCAAACCATAGGGGTTTTTTGTATGACGAATTTGTGATGAGTTTGAACTATATTATGGTTTTGAAAAACTCGAGTAAACCACATGATGATTTCTGTGAAATAACCGTTGAAAATACCGGTCTTTTATTTTAAATCTTTTGTAATAACAAAACCATCGGTAATAATGGCATTGAACATTTAGACTTCTCATGTAGAATCAATAGTTGGATTATTGCATCTTGAGCTTTTAAATAGAAACCTTTAACGAGAAGGTCCCAAATTTATATGTGTTTCTTCCGAAGATTCAATGAATCGTATTTGTTAGTTCCGATGCATGAGCTTGCAATATCCTACATTGAACATCCTCAAGGAACTGCCATTTTGTACATGCACAATGGTGGGCATGCTAAGAGGAGGGTAAACTCGAGCGAGTTGGTAAAATAACCTATCATTTGGACAAGTACCTGAGGGTAAATACTTTTATTTCTTTATTTTTTTATGGTCGGATGCATATTCCTGATACATTGAAGAATTTTCCTGAGGAAAAATTCCTAACCCCGAGAAAAAACGCATGTGTCAACTCATTCCTTTCGAAATATTCTACGGTGTGCCGGTTATACATGTCCGATCATGAAAAGGAAAGATATAAGCACAAAAAACATGTCAAGCTGTATAAAAGGTGCCCGAAATTCATCATCTCTTTTTCTCGTGTCCAGATATAATAAACCAGGCACACCTAATAATTATTCCATTCATTCCATCTTCTTAAGCTTGTCACGTTAATGTCACATGAGCTGGGCACTTATTACATGAAGAGTTAACTGTTTTAATACCAGAGTTATTTTAAGGCAACATGAATTGCAGAGAAAATAAATAGATGAACATTTAAAATTACAGATAAAATATAGTAAATCTTTTTAATATCAACTAAATTATCAAGGAATAAAAATAGTGGAGAAAACTAAAATACTGTAATTAAGGACCTTTCTTCAAAACGTATTGCCATACATGGAAATCTAAATATGACTCAAGAATTTCTGGATTCTAAAAGGAAATTCTATCCTCAAATAATACTATAAGAACAAAAATTTGAATAATCTTTTAAAAACTTTGACATAATTTAATATTCTCAAAACTTAACCATGATATGGGACACACGGCTATTGAACACACGGACACTTGGGCATGTCACCGGGCACCGTGTTCGGCACGTTTGAGCCGTAACACTTATATTAAGTGTATCGGGTCGATACAAGAATGCGGGATATAGTTATGGATGAATTTATTCCATTATGGAAAGAATTATTACATATTATAATCTTTTTCCTTAAAATCTCTTTTTTTGTTATAAATGAGGCTAGGGAGTAGTTCTAAAAGATGTAATGATGGAAATCATGTTTATGAATGATCTATCTGAGGGATAATTGGTTTAATTCTTATGGATAACAATTATTATATTTTGGGTAAATTCTCTAGGAAAAAACTTACATGTCTATTAAAAAAACAGTTGGACATTTCTTCAGTGAAAACCTTTTGGCCCACTAAAAAATCCATGTTGTACCTTTTGACTTTAATAAATTCATGTATTCCAAAACTGTTCCAGCCATATGCTCTGTCAGCCTATCAATTTGTACAACTGTAACAATATCCGAAAGATTTGCCCATAAAATTTGAAGACTTACATGTAATATCTAAAGATTTTCATGTAATATCTGAAAACTTGCATGTAAGAAGTTGTCCATCTACACACTTACATGTAATATCTTAGCACTTTCCTATAATATCTAAGTAGTTACATGTAATATCTGCACGGTTGCTTATTATAATATATAAGCAGTTACATGTAATATCTATGCAGTTGCTTATTGCATGTAATTCTAAGCAGTTAATTGCCTATAATATCTAAACGGTTGCCTGTAATATCTGATCATTTTTCTTTAATATCTAAGCATAGAAGGAGAGAAGAGAGGAGGAGTAGCAGAAGAGAAAGAGAAATGAGGAGGAGCTCCCTCGTAAATGGTGGAGGGACGAGAAGAGAGGAGTAGCGGAAGAGGAGTAGGGAGGAGGAGCTCCCTCATAAACGGAGAAGCAGTGGAGAAGGGAGAAAATAGAGGAGAGGTGAGGCGGAGGAACAATGGAAAGAGCGGAGGAGGGGAGCAATGAGCAATGACGGAGGAGGGAGAGGAAGGAGGAGCAGAGGGAGAAGAGATGGAGCAACGTAAAAGGAAGAGAAACGAGGAGGAGCAGAGAGAGGAACAACGAAGGAGGAAAAAAGAGCGGAGGTTTTGGTGTGAGAGATTGAGATAGAGAGAGAGGAAGAAGATGAACATGAGAGAGGTTCCGGAGGAAGAAGGGTATTTTTGAAACTTTAGCACAAAATAGATGGATGGAAGGATGGAAATATGGCCCAAGGGCTTTTTGCCAATGAGTTTTTTGATTCGGGGGCTTCTCATCTATTTTGAGAACTGCATGGGTTTTTTAACGGACTTGGAGTGATCTCTTTTTTTGGCACTGGCCCGTAAGCCCTAACCTATGCGCACAACACACACAAAACCCCCGCCCATACACAAGCACACAAGACACACACATCCAGGAGACCCATGCGTTTGCCTCGAAAGTGTTAATTTATGGCCACTTTTTTTACCCTTATATTTTACATTTGGTGCATATATTTGTATGTTTTAGGCATACTCAAAAAAAATTATATGATAATGATGATAGTTGAATAACATTTGATATGTGCTTTGAAAGTCATAATGGTATGCGTTTTTTGTTGCACTAGTTATATTTTGTTTGATACAATATGTAATTTATATAAATAAATAATACACATGTGTTTCCATCCTACCTATCTATTTGCCATCCTACCTATCTATTTGCATATCCAAATCTGATGATCTTGACGTTTGATTCATAATTTGAGCTTTTGTGAGCAAATTTTCAATTCATTTATTTTATTTTCAACTGAAACCTATCTGTAGAAAAATAACTTGCCATAACAAAAAGCTATGTTATATTTGTATTTACATTTGATGCAACTTACTTCATTGAAGTAACTCTATATTTGTATCCACATCAATGCAACCACAAGTTTTCTAAGCAATATAAAACATCCATTCCAATAAAACATGATGACTTGTTTTCTGCATGGCTGTGAACTTTCAGAATTACATTTAAAACCCAGGAAGTTTTAAAATTAATTTGCAAGTAGAAATTCAGCGAAAAAGAAAATACTCAGTGTGAACCTATGGCCAGCCTTTACCTTTGAAGGACCCAAAAGCCCCATTCTCTAATCATAATACCAAAATCAATTTTAATCAATATGTAGATCTTATGAAGAATACGGAACGGTCCGTCTCTGGCAATATACATATTCCGATGAGTTCGAATAAGAAAAAAAATGTAGTTTACTGTGTATGGTATTTCACATGATTCTCATATTACAGTCTTCTACTTTTTATGGAATACTTGCATCTCCTCACGATCCCGATCACAGCTTTTCGACAGGGAATCCTATAACAGGTTTGGTTTAATTTCCGAGGCTAGCGAGCGGAGTTCCTTAACTTCTTGATCTGTGAGCTTCCACCCTAGAGCACCTACAAACTCAGCAGCTTGCTCGGCATTTTTGGCGCTTGGGATCGGCACAACATTGTCTTGACACACTAACCAGTTCAAAGCCAACGGAAGCAATACGAGCGAAGAAAGAGCATTTAAGTATTGGGATTTTTTTTTCTTTTTCCTTTTTAGAAAGAAAGAAGCATTAACAGGCAACAATATATCTGTATCTACCAAGACGTTTAATATATCTATGCCTTATCAATGTTTCATTAGTTTAAACTCTTGAAGCCTAAAAAATTTAAATAAAACCACAAAAGAAAAGAAAAGAAAAGTCCAAATTTCACCCCAAAAAAAACTTAAAATTGGAGCGTTTATCAGATGTATACCTACAAATAAATACCCTATACTTAATAACTAGCAAATAAATTACTCGAACTTCCTATGACTTTCCAACTCAATACCTTGATGCTGTTTTCGGTGAATAGAGAGGTGGCCCAGGTGGGTACTAGATAAAGAATGTCATCAAAACCTACATATCTTATTAAATTTAGATGAATGGGAAGTTCAAGGTAGTTGTTTGCAAGATAATAAGTTTAAGGTATTTATTTGTGTGCCATCTTCTCGAAATGGTTCAGGAATGCATACAGCATTTAAAAATGAATAAGAGAAAGAGCCCAGTGTATGCAACCATATTCTCTCGGCATGTTTGTTTCGTTGGAGTATTTTTTTAGGAGTTGGAAGTCTAGCATAAAAACGAGTGAAGAGTAGAAATTCTAGCTGTTTGGGAGGGGTTACTTGAGTTTAAAATTAAGAGTTTGAAGTTGTGTACGGTAGGGTATTTTAAAAAAAAAGAGTTTATAAATGAAAATGGAAAGTAATAGGGTAATTAAGAGAGGTGTTTTGAGGTTTGGATATTGGTACGAGGCACACGCCCATATCTTTTGTCCAACATTTTTCTTGAATTACCGCTCAAATGCCTAGAAGATTGGTTCAAAAACTAAGTAAGAAAGTAAATCTTGCAAGTAAGAAACTAAGGAGCCAAAACCAGTGGAGTTGATAGAGGCTGACTGAGGAGAGATGAAGGCGAGATAAAGAATCTTTGAGAGCAGAGAGAACACTCCCTCAGCCGAACTGATGAGGATCCTTTTCGGGCCTCCGTCAGATGTTGTCTTCCGTTGATCTCGCAGTGGACTTAGGTGATTATCTTTCTTCGCGTGTGGGTCTCAATGGGTTTTTGGAGGAAGGGGTAAGGTGAGGGAGTGGCTGCCAAGTACCTGCAAAGAAGTCCCGGGGTGGTTTGGTACCACCAAGAACCCTCCGACGCTCAAGTTAGTGATGAGATCCGAGCAGAGTAACGGCATAAAAGTGTAAAGAATTGCTTACTTGACCCCTCTGTGATGGGGGTTTATATAGCGGTGGTGGCACGCAGCAGCAGGTGCGAGGATCTCGCCGGCAGTTACGCCCCCGACGTCACGCCCGCGTAGAAAGCGGATCGCCCATTAATGGGGACTGATGGCGTGGAACGTGGGATGTTGCTGGCGTAGAATCTGCGCATGGCGAGACTCGCGGAACGGCGGTTACGCCTGTGAGCGGTGACTTTGGTCGGAGGGCCGAGGAAGACGGCCTCGGCTTGGAGCTCGGGACGAGCGAGGAGGCCGAGGAGTCCAGTCTTGTGGCAGCTCGGCGCGAGCTGCGGGGCCGAGGAAGCCAATTTGCAGAGGGCCCCGAGGAGGGCCAGCATGTGTTTGCAGGTCGGGTACAGGGTAGCCGGGTCGACCCCCTGTGGGCCCTCTTCTGGGTTGTGGACACGTTACCTGCCACGTGTCCTGATCTTGGAGGTCGCCAATATTGAGCATCATCATTAGCCCCCCACTCTTGTCCCGACCAGCTAGCGGGTCGGGTCAGGAGTGGACTGCCGGGCCTCCCGAGGTGAGCTCCTTCCTAGGGTTATGTCGGGATGAGTTCTCGGGCCGTCGGTTGTCTTTTCCGTTAGCGAATCAAGGCGAGATCTCCGCATTTAAAGGAGGTGCGCCGGTTCGTGCACTATGCAACTGAAGCGACGGTCCACGTGTCGAGCGTCGATTGGCTGATGCGACGTATGCAGGCCTGCGGCGTCTGATGGGATGCGGCCCAGCGCAGAACTGACACGTGGAGCGATCGGGGCCGCTGGGCGTGGAGCTGTTTCGGCGGGAGACGACGGGCGCCGTTGGATGAGGCCGTGTGCAGCAATAAACAGGGGTGGGGCCCACTCCAGGGCCCTTACTCCTCCATATTTCCCTCTCTCAAGTCTTGGCTGCTCGGCGTTCGTCTCCCTTCTCTCGTTTCCAGCCTTTGAAGATTTTCTTTTTCAAGGTTAGATGTCTTCCTCTGTAGAATCAGTAAACATTGTAGGAGTAGGCGCTAGGGTTCCTTTAGCTGTGTCTGAGTCCCCTCGGGGAGCAGGGGTTGGATCCTCTCCCCGGGATCGTGAGGCGGGGGCCGCCTCCAGGGAGGAGGCGGCAGATGTGGCCCCCCAGCACCTTGTGCTGGGTGAGGTATGAGGACGAGCTCGCCAACGCTCAGGCTCGCTTCCACATCTCCTCGCGCTACACGCTTCGACTGGCTAAGGAGGAAGAGAGGGCAGACCAGGTATGGGACAGGGAGATTGCCCTGTATTTGGAAAGTTTTTAGGGCGGAATGCGCCTGCCCTTCTCTCTTAAGGTCGTCGCCGCACTAAATTTCTTCGGTTTGGCCCCCGGCCAGTTAGTGCCGAACTCGTGGAGGATCCTCCTCGGGTTCCTGATCCGTCTGAAGTTACAGGTGGTTTCCTTCAGTCTTCCCCTTCTCGATTCCTTCCTTGTCTTCAAGAATCACCCTGGTGGTCGACCAGGCGACCCGAGATGGGTTTATCTCACTTTCAGAAAACGGCCACGGGGCGCTGCCGGGACCGGGGTCGTGACATTGCCCTCTTCCATCCATGACTAAAAAAAGAAATTTTTCTTCGTTTCCTCTCCCGAGGGCGAGGACAGGCCCGTGCCTACCAAGTGGTCGAGGGAGAAATGTTTGTCGGGGAACCAGTCTAATGACCCTGCCGCGGTGAGGGTGGCATCGTGGGAGCCCATCCCTCGACCTGACGTGCTGCTTTTCGAGAGGGTTCTGAGTTGGGCCGGACTCAGCCCTGTTGAGCTCGTCGGTCAGTTAGGTTAGCTTTTTGGCTTGTGTCTTGCTCGCGTCACTGATTTGTTGGGTATTTGTCTTGTGCAGGATCCATGGACTTCGTCTCGCTCAGAACTTCCATACGCCAGCCGAGGCAGCCTACGAGGGCTGGGGGCACCAGTTCTTCCCATGCGAAGCCCGCCCAGCTCTTACCGCTCCGGTGGCGGCGTCCCGCGAGTGCTCGGTGGCGGATCCCGCCCTGGGTCCCAGCAGAGCATCGGGCCGGAAGCGGGCCCTGATTCAGGAAGACTCGGCCTCGGAAGAGGAGATCGGCTCTCCCTCAGAGCCGCTCAGGAGAAGCTCCAAGAGACCCTCCCGGGGCCGGTCCTCGCCGACCATGGTGGAGGAAGGGGGCTTCCGGTTTGCGGTGCCATCGGGACTGTCCGTGGCGGACAGCCTTCTGCATGAGATAGAGACCTCGGCAGGGGGTAGAGTCTCCGGCGGGACCTTCAGGGCTCAGCTGGCGTCCATCGCCCAGGAGTCCGTGCGGGTAAGTTTTTTTTGTATTCATGGCGAGATTTAGTGCTCCCCTCATCTTTCTGATCTTTTCCGTATTTTCTAGGTTCTCCAGCACGTAGCCCTCGCCCTACGCATGGAGGCCGAGGTGGTAGCCCCGACGCTGGGGGCTGCAGGTCAGTTTGCCTCGCTGCAATAGAGCTCCAAGCGGGAGCTGGAGGTGATGTCGGTGAGGGTTGCCGCCTTGGAAGGCGAGGTGGAGGCCGGGAGATGGGAAGTCGCCAGGCACCGCGAGGCCGCCGTTATCGCCGAGGGTAAGCTCGGGGACGCTCAGGTGTTCGCCGGAAACCTGAAGAGGACGGTGAAGACCCTCCGAAAGAAGCTGGGGACGGCGGCCGAAGCGGCCAAGTCGACTGAATCAAGGGCGGTAGATAGCTACAAGAAGTCGAGAGACTTCTATGACGACTTGGCCATGGACACGACCCGTATTTGGCACGACGCCCTTGATGCCGTCAAATCCCGGATGCCGGAGTTCGACGACGCAGAGCTCCGAGCCAAGTTCCCCCTCGTGGGCACCAACGAGCAAGGGGAAGGGGTTCTCGGCGAGGAGGTGGCCGAGGATCCAGCGAGCCATGTGGTGGAGATCGAGGACCTCGAGGTCGTACCTGGCCTCAGGGTGTAGAGCCCTTGTTCTCCTCTTTTTATTTTTGCTTTCTTGAATTTTGTAAGGCTGGGGAGCCAAAAGAAAATACCCTTTGTAAAAACTTTTGCTTTTGGTAGTAATAAAGTTTTTCTTCAGCTCCATAGAATTGCGTTCTGCCATATGTTTGTGAAGAATGCTCGTTTGGGATATTTTTTCTTGTGCCGTTGTGCTTTCATGTCAGGTTGGCCCTATGTCTAACGATCGTTTGTCGAGTTTACTGCAATCGCTGGCCGATGAGCGTGCTGCCGGGGAGGTAAGTTTCCTTGGCCCCGGAGTCGAGGGGAGATCGTCTAGATGTGGATAGTCCTGATGCCCCTCACTAGGGCCTGTGTCCTCCGTGGGTCGGCAAGCATTTCCGATCCTGAGCACTGACCACCACCCGGGGGTGACTGGGCAGGGTAGCTGCTCAGTCGCCCCTTGCAAGGGCTCTCTGGTCCTGGCGTTGTGGTAGGGGAGCTGCCCGCCAGGGATGGCCCGCGCGAGGGCTTCAGATTCCTGGCATTCTACCTACTGAGGATAGTCGAGCAAGGACTCGGCTGTCTTTGAGAGGCTGTAAGAAGCCCACTAAGGATGACCGGGCAGTGAAGCTGCACGGTGGCCTCTTGGCGAGGGCTTGGACCTCCGGCGTTGTGGGTAGGCAACTACCAGCCTGGGATGAACGAGCGGGGTAGCCGCTCTGGGGCCTCTTGTGAGGGCTTTTGATCCCTGGCATCGAGGGTAGGGAGCTACCAGCCGGAGTTGACTGAGCAGGGTAGCCGCTCGGCTGCCTCTTGCGAGGGCTTTTATCCTTGTCGGTTGTGGTAGGAAGCTACCCGCTGGGATGCGCCGAGTAGGAAGGGGCTCGGCGGCCTCGTGAAGAAGGCTTCATACCATCAGCGTCTGATGGGCAGAAGGATGCCCGCTGGGGATGCGCCGAGCAGGGAGGAACTCGGCGGCCTCATGGTAAGGGCTTGAGATCCTTAGCATCAGACGGGCAGGAGGATTCCCGCTGGGGATGCGTCGAGCAGGAAAGAACCCGGAGGCCTCGCGATGAGGGCTTCAGACCATCAGCATCTGATGGGCAGGAGGATGCCCGTTGGGGATGCACCGAGCGGGAAGGAACTCGGTGGCCTCGGGACGAGAGCTTTAGACCATCAGCGTCTGATGGGTAGGAGGATGCCCGCTGGGGATGCGCTAAGCGCGAAGGAACTCGGAGGCCTCGCGGTGAGGGCTTGAGACCATCAGCGTCTGATGGGAAGGAGGATGCCCGCTAGGGATGCGCCGAGCAGGAAGGAACTCGGCGGCCTCGCGGTGAGGGCTTTGATCCTTGATGTTGGAGGGGCCGTGAGAGGCCTGCGAAAGATGGCCGAGCAGGGTAGCTGCTCGATGCCTATTGGCGAGGGCTTTGATCCTTGACGCTGAGGGGCCGTGAGAGGCCTGTGAAGGATAGCCGAGCAGCACTGGAGGGGCCGTTTAAGGCCTGCGAAGGGTGGCCGAGCAGGGTAGCTGCTCGGTGCTTCTTGGCGAGGGCTTTGATCCTTAACGATGGAGGGGCCGTGAGAGGCCTGCGAAGGATGGCTGAGCAGGGTGGCTGCTCGGCGCCTCCTGGCGAGGGCATTGATCCTTGACGCTGGAGGGGCCGTTTGAGGCCAGCGAAGGGTGGCCGAGCAGGGTAGCTGCTCGGTGCCTCTTGGCGAGGGCTTTCTGATCCCTGGCGTTGCGATAGGGATGCTATCCGCCAGGGATAGCCGAGCGAGGGATCCTCGGGCTCGACTGCCTCTGGGAGGACTTTCTGATCTCTGGCGTTGCTGTAGGGAAGCTACCCGTCAGGGATAGCCGAGCGAGGGATCCTCGGGCTCGACGTCCTCTGGGAGGACTTTCTGATCTCTGGCGTTGCGGTAGGGAAGCTACCTGCCAGGGATAGCCGAGCGAGGGATCCTCGGGCTCGACTGCCTCTGGGAGGGCTTTCTGATCCTTCAGGACGGGAACCGAGCAGGGTTATTGCCCAATGCCTCTTGGCGAGGACTTTGATCCCTGTCGATTGTGGTAGGAAGCTACCATCCGGGGATAGCCGAGCAAGGACTCGACTGTCTCTGGGAGGACTTTGGTTCTTGGTGCGGGAAGAGCTATAGGGCTGTAAGAAGCCTACCAAGAACCCTTGGCCAGGCAGGGTTACTGCCCGATGCCTCTTGGCGAGGGCTTTTGTCCTGAAGGATAGCCGAGCGAGGGATCCTCGGGCTCGACTGTCTCTTGGAGGGCTTTCTGATCCCTGGCGTTGCGGTAAGGAAGCTACCTGTCAGGGATAGCCGAGCGAGGGATCCTCGGGCTCGACTGCCTCTGGAAGGACTTTCTGATCCCTGGCGTTGCGGTAGGGAAGCTACCTGTCAGGGATAGCCGAGCGAGAGATCCTCGGGCTCGACTGCCTCTGGGAGGGATTTCTGATCCCTGGTATTGAGGTAGGGAAGCAACCCGTCAGGGATAGCCGAGCGAGGGATCCTCGGGCTCGACTGCCTCTGAGAGAACTTTCTGATCCCCGGCGTTGTGGTAGGGAAGCTACCCGCCAGGGATAGCCGAGCGAGAGTGAAAGGTTAGCCTAGCACCTCATGAAGGGTTTGGAAGCATCGCATGTACCAAAGATTGAATTTTTAGGGTGCTAAGTAAACTTACAAAGGATCTATCCTAGAAAAATTAGGGTTTCAAAATTTTCACATCATTTCATGAAAGAAAAGCTAGGGTTTAGAGAGTACAACCTTTGTAGCTCTCTTCACTAGACTTCTCGGCCTCTTGGGTGTTGGAGGAAGGTCCTCTTGAAGTCCTCTCACGTCCACGACGATCCACCCGAAGTCCCTAGTCCAAGCTCGCAACTTCACCCGATCAAGAGAACGAATGAAGATGACACTCTAAACAAGTGGGCTAAACTTGTGTAGAATGATGTTGTGGTTCTTATTCTCACTTCAAAATCCAATCTTGTTATGTAATTTGCTCACTACAAAAGTCTAGAGAGCAAGTGAAGAAGGAGGAAGAAGATGATGGCTATTTTTGAGAAGAAGATAAGAATAACTTATCTTCAAAGAAAAAGAAAATATATCTATATATATTTTCTTGTTCTCATCTCAAACCATGGTTTAAACAATGAATATATTATTAAACTTGAGTTAAAACACAAAAGGAAAGTTTACCTAAGGTTAAAAGGTGGGTGAGAATGGTTAGGTCAAAAGAAGAGTGTAGAAACAAATCAAACATAACCATTTCCTTTTTCCTTTTTGTTTTAAATCAAATGTAATAAAATCCATATTTAAAACCATGGTGTGAGTCTTATATTGCCACCATTTCCATGTGTATACGACCATGAAGGATGTATGTATGTATGTATGTATGTATGAATGTACATCCATATGTGCATGAATCTAAAAAGAGAACATACATGCATGCATACATCCATCAAGTACAAGAAAGGATTTCTAGTGAGAAAATAATGGTTAAATGATAAATCAATACTTGATTTATCAATCCGGTCATATCACATATGACCCTAACCAAAAGCAAGCCGCCCGATCAATATACGGTATCCTATACTCGCATTTTAATCGGGTCCATGCGCATATCGCATACGCGCACCACAACGTTTCGCCTGGACTAGGAAACTCCATTGTGGGACTCTGAGACTCGTCAATACGCCGGCAGTGGGTGATGATCATATCAAGCACCCCCAAGCCGCAAGCGGTCAGCTAAACGTAACGGCCACCCGGGTATTGAGCGATCAGAAGAGAACAAGCGAATCTGCTACAACTCCCGTTGAGCCAATCGGCAACACTTCCCGCACAGTCCGGTCTCCTCGTCTGATATGTCGCATATCAAGTCTAGGGGTGGTAAACGTCAGACCCCAATAACCGATAAGTCGTGCCGATGTGAGGCTCATAACGGGTCGAGAAACTACTGGTAACACTTACCAGCAAATCTCTGAATCAGCCCTGGCCAGGGACCTCCCTGTTACGGCCAATCGAGCACAGTGCAATATCAACCCCCAATACCGGGAGAGACGAAACCCCTCCTATCGCTCATTGCCTCCATGTGACTCGGGACTGTACCCAAAAACCACCGTTTTGCATACCCTCATGGACGTGGTAAGGTGGAAATCAAAGCACAGTGGGAATCACACAAGACTCTATGACGATCTCGGGTCTACAGACTAACCTGCACAAGTGTCACCTGAGAACTGCCATCTGACGTGAGGTATAATACCATCTAGGAGTTCTCGACGAGTCCGTCCAGTGTACCCATTCTCCACTGAGCACCTGTATACCATCTCTGATGTCAAACACCAATAGATATGGGATCATCCATCGCCCATCTCATGGGTCGAGAAGCGTATACGCTAGTCTACACTGGTATATCGATGCCCCGTCTCGATACACCCACGACTAGGGACCTTGAAGGATGTACTTATGGACTACCATGTCCCCACTAGTATGATCCGCATCATAGTCCAGGTAGTCAAGTACACATCCTAAGGGCTTTACCAACATATAACTCTAAGACAGTATAAAGAGACAAGTATACATGTTAAGATAAAGTACAACCAGATAGCATACTATCATATCGAGCAAGAAAGTCATCTCTATATATGTTCAAGCATCCAATATAATATAAATCATCTGTACAATACTGGCCTCTAGGGCATACATACAACTAACAATCTTCCACTTGCACTAGGGCCAGCTGCTGTAGTATCGCATACCGAGCATCCCGAAGAGTCTCTCAAACTGTGTCTGGGGAATGGCCTTCGTGAGTGGATCCGCTGTGTTATTCTTCGTGTCAACCCTCCTAACCTCGATCTCCCGGCGATCAACTATCTCCCGGATCAGGTGATACCGCCTCAGAATATGCCTGGATCGCTGATGGGACCTGGGTTCCTTGGCCAAAGCCACCGTTCCATTGTTATCGCAATACAAAGGTATTGGATGCTCAATGGATGGAACCACTCCAAGTTCAGTAATGAACTTCTTGATCCAGACAGCCTCTTTGGCAGCATCGTTGGCAGCGAGTATTCAGCCTCCATTGTCGAGTCTGCCACGGTTTCCTGCTTGGAACTCTTCCAGCTAACCGCCCCTCCGTAAAGGGTAAAGATAAATCCCGACTGCGACTTAGAGTCGTCCTTATCACTCTGGAAGCTCGAATCGGTAAAGGACTCCACTTGGAGTTCTCCGTTACCATACACCAAGAGCATCTCTTTAGTCCTTCGCAAGTACTTGAGAATGCTCTTCACAGCTGTCCAGTGACTCTCTCCAGGATCAGCTTGATACCTGCTCACTACACTTAGTGAGTATGCTACATCGGGTCTGGTACATAGCATCGCATACATGATAGAGCCTACAGCCGAAGCATAGGGTATCCCTTGCATGCGAGCTCTCTCCAAATCAGTCTTGGGAGACATCTCTTTGGAGAGAGTGACTCCAGAGATCATGGGTAAGTTACCACGCTTGGATTCTTCCATACTAAACCTCTTTAGTATGGTGTCAATGTATCTGGATTGGGACAATCCCAATATCCATTTGGATCTATCTCTATAGATCCTAATTCCCAATATGCAGGAGGCATCACCATGATCTTTCATTGAGAATCTTTGTGATAAGAAGAGCTTGACCGATTGCAGCATAGGAATATCATTTCCTATCAAGAGTATGTCGTCCACGTACAATACGAGGAAGACAACCTTACTCTCTGCCACCTTCTTGTAGATACAAGGTTCATCTACATTTTTGACGAAATCAAACTCTTTGATAACGACGTCAAAGCAGATGTTCCAACTCCGCGATGCTTGCTTTAATCCATAAATGGATTTAAGCAGCTTGCACACCTTCCCGCTGCTCCCACTGTCTACGAAGCCCTCTGGCTGAGTCATGTACACGCACTCTTCTAAATCACCGTTTAGAAAGGCGGTCTTAACATCCATTTGCCAGATTTCGTAGTCATGATATGCAGCGATGGCAAGCATGATCCGGATGGATTTAAGCATAGCCACTGGAGAAAAGGTTTCGTCATAGTCCACACCTGGTCTTTGACGAAAATCCTTTGCAACAAGTCTAGCTTTGAAAGTCTCCACTTTCCCATCTACACCAAGTTTTTTCTTGAAGATCCACTTGCTCCCAATGGGTTTTACCCCTTCATGAGCAACTTCCAAAGTCCATACTTTGTTGGTGTACATGGATTCCATTTCAGACCGCATTGCATCCAGCCATTTCACTGAGTCCTTACTCGTGATGGCTTGCTCGAAGCTAGTTGGGTCATCATCTTCCATGATACAATTCTCGCTTCCACCATCAATGAGAAAACCGTAGTATCTCTCAGGCGGATGAGAAACCCTGCTAGATCGGCGGAGCGGCTGGGGTTCGTCAGGTACTACTGAATCCTCTGGTTCTACCAAGTCTTCTGTTATAGTTTGTGTCGCTGGAACCTCTTCCATTTCTACCTCAATGCCACTTTTCTGTTTCATAAGAAAACCTTTTTCTAAGAAAGTGGCATGTCGAGAAACAAACATCTTTTGTTCCTCGGGGTGGTAGAAGATATACCCTTGTGAATTTTTGGGATATCCTATAAACTTACATAAGACTGATCTTGCCTCGAGTTTGTCCGGATTTTGTCTTTTGACATAGGCTGGACAACCCCATATCTTAATGTAATTAAGATGTGGTCTCTTCCCTTTCCATATCTCATATGGAGTGGTAGGCACTGATTTGGTAGGAACTCTATTCAATAGGTCCATGGCTGTCTCAAGCGCATATCCCCAGAAGGAAATAGGTAACTCAGCTGTACTCATCATTGAGCGCACCATATCTAATAGGGTGCGGTTTCTCCGTTCCGATACACCGTTGTGCTGTGGTGTATAAGGAGGAGTGAGCTAAGCGAGAATCCCATTCTCTTTTAGATAATCCAGAAAATCATTGCTCAAGTATTCTCCTCCTCGATCAGATCGAAGGATCTTAATACTTTTGCCCGTTTGGTTCTTACTTCGTGCTTATATTCTCTGAATTTCTCAAAAGCTTCAGACTTGTGTTTTATCAGGAACACATGTCCGTATCTAGAGAGATCGTCAGTGAATGTAATGAAGTAGGAAGAACCGTCCCTGGCATGTGTAGACATGAGACCGCATACATCACTATGTATCAGCCCTAAGAGTTCCGTAACTCTTTCTCCGTGTCCCGTAAACGGAGTTTTGGTCATCTTGCCTTTGAGACATGACTGGCAAGTGTCATAAGATAAAAATTCAAACGGATTTAAATATCCATCCTTATGCAACTTAGCTAGTCGTGTCGCATTGATGTGACCAAGTCTACAATGCCACAAGAAGGATTCGTTCATTTCTGAACTTTTCCTCTTGTGTGTGTTTTGTATATTGAGGACTGTATTTTGATTTAGAATGAATATGCCATTATGTAGCGAGCCTGATGCAATCAATTTTTGATCAGGAATATGTTCATAACATTATCCTTTACTACAAAATTATATCCTTCTTTACTTAATAAAGAAACTGATATAATGTTGCACATCATATTTGGTATATAATAGCATTCATTTAAAATCAGTGTATTACCACTTGGTAATACTATGTGATACTCGCCAACTGCTTTGGCTGCAATATTTGCCCCATTCCCTACTTGAACGGAATATCACCTTTTCCCAGTTCTCTACCTTTCCGTAGCCCATGTAACATTTTACATATGTGGGATCCTGATCAGGTATCTAATACCCAGGACGTAGGGTGGACTGAGAAACAGTTCTCAATAACTAACACACCTGAAGAAGATGCATCAACATGCATGTTCTTTTGGGCGGCTTGAGAATCTAGATATTCTCCTATTCCCTGTTCAGTCTTATAACTCTTATAAGAAAGAACGGGTCCAACGTTCCCTTGCACAGTATAACATGCGGGTTCGGTCAATACATCCATATTATTATCTTGATTAAGGCATGACATGGTCGCTACCTGGAGAGAGAGAGAAGAAAACACTTTAGCGTATGCTCTTGCAAGATCAGATTGGTTATTATCTTATCTAATCAGGATGGCTCCCACTGGTTTTTATCAAATCTTCTTTCAAACCCTAAAAGGAAAGATTAGTCGGGATTAATTACACCCTACAACTTCGCCGATCTTTCAGCCAGGCCAGTGTCGGTACTTTGAGGGAGGTTCCCCGTGCTTTCGCACGGACCTAATTAAAGTAAATCTCGTTTTCCCAGAGGCGTAACCCCGTTGACACCTTTCTAGACACCTACTTGATCGGCTAATTGTCCTGTGTAAAACTCTCCCGGGAGTAACAATTACTCGCAGTGGGTATCGGGATCCAACTATCTCATAGAAGGTATGCAATCTCATTGCAAATCTCAACACTTGAAATTCCCGATAATATTTTGCCCCTAGCGTGCTATGACCTTGACGCATGCCAAACAACCCATAGTCCGCTAGTCAAGTTCAACCCGTACAATTCGTGATTGAATTAAACCCACCCGTACGACCCTTGACGCATGCCAAACAACGCCGTACGAATACCTTAATCCAATCGCATCTCATGCTACAGATAAGTAATAATCAGCTACCGTACACTACGCCTTGACGCATGCCAAACAACCGTAGCATGAATACTAAATATTACATATCTGAATTGACGGAGGGCTACGCAGATTTTTCTGAAAACCATGAGCGTAATGAACTTGATATCGTTGTAGAATCAAGTGAAGTTTTGAAATGGAGTGATTTTGAGGTTTTCATTAGTTTTGCTAAAGAGGTCACTCCCGGTGAAGGGATCTCGGCTCTTTCCTCATCGAATAAGGTGCGGGATATATTATATATATCACTGTGCAAAGCAAAACTTCAAAAGCAGTCAAAAGTCAAACCGAGTGTTGTAGCATCTGCCGGTTTTGCTAAAGAGGTCACTCCCGGTGAAGGGATCTCGGCTCTTTCCTCATCGAATAAGGTGCAGGGTATATCATATATACCACTATGCAAAGCAAAACTATAGCTACCTTTTTATTTGAAAATTTGATTCTACAACATCTTTTAGCTTTCTTTTCTTTCATTAATCATATTAATGAAGTCCCATCATTTATCTCACCTAAACATTACAGATAAATACGACGTACACTTATGCCATCCGCATTCGCCTCGATGTCCCCTCGTGCACCGTTAGGTTAGGTAACTAACGGCAGAGCAGGGCAGTGCTAGCGCGGGTGTAAAACATAAGTAACGCCTATATAATATATCATATATACTATATACTGTATCCATCAGAACATATCAAATGATCACATCACAGATATCGCAGCAGAAACATAGATATAATGTGGGATATACTAGGACGTCCGTATTTAGTATTTAGCCAGCAATAGAAAATACGGATTCCACAGTCGCGATGAATAGCCAAGCCCACACCCTGGACCCCTACGAGAGCGGCAAGCGACCCTACCAATTCTGGAGTTTAGGAGACCCGGTCTCGACTCCTCGAGATGGCCTCCCACTGAACCCCAGAACCCGGTCATCTGTGCTCCCCTCCTTGGGTCCATCCTAATGCGGAAAAGGTAAATAATATACAACACTGGTGGCATCGACCTCAACCCGGAAGTGCCCCAAATAAAAGAATATTACAATACATTTGAATTTACATGAATGAAAATATAAAACTCTCATCTCACATAAAACCCCCCAGCTATTCAATTGCGACAATCCTGCACATCATATCTCAGCAACACATAATATCTCATATCATCAACGTAAGTAAGTATGCATACACCGATTGTCGTCGACGTATAGCAACGACGGTCGGTAAATACATACTACACTTACGGTCATAGAAAAGAAAGTGTAAAACTGCAATGTCTGGAATCCACATTCTCTTTAGACATCGTAAATGCGAAGTATCACATACCTCGTATTTCATGTCTTATAATATGAATTCCACACATTGCATCTCATTCCAGATAATTAGACGGTATTAAAGTTTTCGAACGAATGATCAAATACCCAAAATTCCCTAAACCTCAACACTTGAGCGGAGTTCAAAAACCCGGAGTGTGACACAGTGGTAGCGGTCCAGCCGTAGAAGGGTCAAGCCAACACCTCACATGTGGCACGCCGTACTGCCCCAAACCCTAAGGTTCAAAAGGCAGTTCAAGACGGTCACATAATCGAGTTAAGGTTTGTTATCTTCTAGAGGGTCCACCACAAACAAACTTGCACGTATTTCCGAAAGATTTTAAACCCCGTGAAAAGTGAGCAAATGATACTCGTTCAAATACTTCAATACATTCTAATTTATCCAGAAAAGAAACGAAATGAAAATTCCGATCGAATCGTCGAGTCCAAAACCATCTCCAGAAGTTTCAACAGTATATTCAGATTAAACATACTCAAAACAATGTACAAGCAGTTTAAGGAGTTACTGTGCAAAAACGAAGCCATGAAGCCACTATATGGCCGCGGAGCCGCGGCTTAAGCCAAGATTTGCCGCGGTTCCGCGGCGGTTTGTTCAGATCATGGGTTCGTATTTCACAGTATTTCTTATATTTTCCTGCTGTATTTTTTAAGTATTTTTAATTCTGAAAATAACCAGATTTTAAAAAATGTCCAGAGAGCATTCTAAAAGGCCGTATTTCGGTTCGATCGGAGTTTTAACTTCGTAAAATAGTCGCCTAATATTCTAGGTTGGCTCTGATACCAATGAAAGGTTAGCCTAGCACCTCATGAAGGGTTTGGAAGCATCGCATGTACCAAAGATTGAATTTTTAGGGTGCTAAGTAAACTTACAAAGGATCTATCCTAGAAAAATTAGGGTTTCAAAATTTTCACATCATTTCATGAAAGAAAAGCTAGGGTTTAGAGAGTACAACCTTTGTAGCTCCCTACGCTAGACTCCTCGGCCTCTTGGGTGTTGGAGGAAGGTCCTCTTGAAGTCCTCTCACGTCCACGACGATCCCCCCGAAATCCCTAGTCCAAGCTCGCAACTTCACCCGATCAAGAAAACGAATGAAGATAACACTCTAAACAAGTGGGCTAAACTTGTGTAGAATGATGTTGTGGTTCTTATTCTCACTTCAAAATCCAATCTTGTTATGTAATTTGCTCACTACAAAATTCTAGAGAGCAAGTGAAGAAGGAGGAAGAAGATGATGGCTATTTTTGAGAAGAAGATAAGAATAACTTATCTTTAAGGAAAAAGAAAATATATCTATATATATTTTCTTGTTCTCATCTCAAACCATGGTTTAAACAATGAATATATTATTAAACTTGAGTTAAAACACAAAAGGAAAGTTTACCTAAGGTTAAAAGGTGGGTGAGAATGGTTAGGTCAAAAGAAAAGTGTAGAAACAAATCAAACATAACCATTTCCTTTTTCCTTTTTGTTTTAAATCAAATGTAATAAAATCCATATTTAAAACCATGGTGTGAGTCTTATATTGCCACCATTTCCATGTGTATACAACCATGAAGGATGTATGTATGTATGTATGTGTGAATGTACATCCATATGTGCATGAATCTAAAAAGAGAACATACATGCATGCATACATCCATCAAGTACAAGAAAGGATTTCTAGTGAGAAAATAATAGTTAAATGATAAATTAACACTTGATTTATCAATCCGGTCATATCACATATGACCCTAACCAAAAGCAAGCCGCCCGATCAATATACGGTATCCTATACTCGCATTTTAATCGGGTCCATGCGCATATCGCATACGCGCACCACAACGTTTCGCCTGGACTAGGAAACTCCATTGTGGGACTCTGAGACTCGTCAATACGCCGGCAGTGGGTGATGATCATATCAAGCATCCCCAAGCCGCAAGCGGTCAGCTAAACGTAACGTCCACCCGGGTATTGAGCGATCAGAAGATAACAAGCGAACCTTCTACAACTCCCGTCGAGCCAATCGGCAACACTTCCCGCACAGTCCGGTCTCCTCGTCTGATATGTCGCATATCAAGTCTAGGGGTGGTAAACGTCAGACCCCAATAACCGATAAGTCGTGCTGATGTGAGGCTCATAACGGGTCGAGAAACTACTGGTAACACTTACCAGCAAATCTCTGAATCAGCCCTGGCCAGGGACTTCCCTGTTACGGCCAATCGAGCACAGTGCAACATCAATCCCCAATACCGGGAGAGACGAAACCCCTCCTATCGCTCATTGCCTCCATGTGACTCGGGACTGTACCCAAAAACCACCGTTTTGCACGCCCTCATGGACGTGGTAAGGTGGAAATCAAAGCACAGTGGGAATCACACAAGACTCTATGACGATCTCGGGTCTACAGACTAACCTGCACAAGTGTCACCTGAGAACTGCCATCTGACGTGAGGTATAATACCATCTGGGAGTTCTCGACGAGTCCGTCCAGTGTACCCAATCTCCACTGAGCACCCGTATACCATCTCTGATGTCAAATACCAATGGATATGGGATCATCCATCGCCCATCTCATGGGTCGAGAAGCGTATATGCTAGTCTACACTGGTATATCGATGCCCCGTCTCGATACACCCACGACTAGGGACCTTGAAGGATGTACTTATGGACTACCATGTCCCCACTAGTATGATCCGCATCATAGTCCAGGTAGTCAAGTACACATCCTAAGGGCTTTACCAACATGTAACTCTAAGACAGTATAAAGAGACAAGTATACATGTTAAGATAAAGTGCAACCAGATAGCATACTATCATATCGAGCAAGAAAGTCATCTCTATATATGTCCAAGCATCCAATATAATATATATCATCTGTACAATACTGGCCTCTAGGGCATACATACAACTAACAGAGAGATCCTCGGGCTCGACTGCCTCTGGGAGGACTTTCTGATCTCCGGCGTTGCGGTAGGGAAGCTACCCGTCAGGGATAGCCGAGTGAGGGATCCTTGGGGTCGACTGCCTTTAGGAGGACTTTCTGATCCCTGGCGTTGTGGTAGGGAAGATACCCGCCAGGGATAGCCGAGCAGGGTAGCTGCTGGGCTGCCTTTTAATGAGGGCCTAGATCCTTAGGCGAGGTGGCCCTCGAGCCGCCGTGGTGAGTGATTGAAACGATTTTTAGGATGTGTCGGTATTGAGAAAATTGTATTTAGAAATCACAACCAAAAAATTATTTGACCGCAATCAACTACGGTGTCGGATGTAGATCGTTAGCGAGTGTGGATCGTCCACAGGGAAAGTGTAATCCGTTCAATTTTCGAATTAGATGAGTTGAAAATTTAAGGCAAAGAAAAGAAAACAATTCATGATTTGCATTTGAAGATCAAGAAATAAGAAAAATCTAGATCTAGAAAAAACATTAAAAACAAGAATTGAGATGAGAGATAATTTCCAACCAACAATCAAGATTAGAAGTATGGCTCGTAAGAGTAGATCGGATCTATAGATATGATGAGATCTAATGATTACTCATTCTTATCCATTAACGAATTGATACTAGATCGATGCAAATTCATCGAGGTTTAAGGATCTTGCGAGGAAATTAGAGATTTCGCAACTCATCCTTTGTCCTTTCGATGGATCGCACTCAAATTCTAGTTTCTAGTTAATCAAATGTTTAATAGTTGTTCCCTAGTTTCGAGTGAACACGATCAAGAAAGCATCATCTCGAAACTAGGTTATTAATCATTTGATTCATTAGAATTTCCAAACATTATAGGATTTAAGAATTGTAAAAATATCTAAATCATCATCATCTAAAGATCGTCACAACTCCTACACGAGCGGAGATTACTCAAATATCATGATCACAAACACAATCACAAATTGAGATCTAATCAGTATGCTTGAATTAAAAGATAAGCAAGAATATAGAAAATTCACCTTTATTTATCGACAAATTTCGTTACAACTCTCTTGAATTTACAAAAGGATGGAACTAGATCGTCGATTTCGGGTTCGCTCGGCTCCTTGAGTCGCGGGTCGGCGTGGATCTCTTGCTCCGTTGAAATCCGGCGTCGCTTCTAAAGGTTGAAGGCACTCTTGCTTGAATTGCTCTCGGGATCTTGATCTTGATTTTTGAATTGGATTTTTGAGGCACAAGTTGTGTCACTCAACTTGTGGGTTGAAGATGATGGTGATTCTTGAACCATTTGCACCCTAGATCTAGGCTCCTTTTTATAGACCTCTATATCTAGAATTGAAATTTGAATTCCCTCCACAAGTTAGTTAACCAAAAGATTTAAATTTCCCTCCAAGAGTTAGTTAAGCCCAAAATTTGAATTTCCCTCCAAGAGTTTGTTAAGCCGAGCCTTCTAGATGTGCCGCGTGGAGCTTCTGGGGTCTTCTGGAAGCTTTGGCCGTTAGAAATAGGCATGTGACAAAATTGGGTGGTTTGATTTCTTCAAATGGCCGCGGATCCGCGGCGCCAAGGGGGTTTGGGCCGCGGATCCGCGGTCCTTTATGGGCTTTAGAAGTTGAGTTTTATTCTGTTGACTTGGGCTGACATATGGGCCTCTTTCTGATGTGTGGATTTTTATTAAGCCTTCTGTATCACTACTAGATCTTCAGCCTTTGAGTTGGCGCATCTTTTATCAGATCTTTTCCCAATTTTGGGCTCTGCTTCTGTGATTTCCTGCATTTAGACCCCAGACAAGAGTTGCACAATACTAGGATGATGCGATGCTATGAAAAATACACAATTCCCCTAAAAGTGCCGGTTTTAGTATACAGTACAAGTAATCTAGTATTTTACATGTGTTTTGCAAATATGTGTGATATGAATACCGGATACCTTTACTTGACTGCAAAAGGTAGGGAAATTGTCGTGTTAGAAATGCAGTATTTTCGACTGATCAGTGAGCCCCTTCTGTGCGACCCCGTCAAGGGAGGGGGTGTCGGTCGTGGGGAGGCTCGAGGCGAGGCGCCCTGGAGGAGGATCTTTGCGTGGAGTTGTGGGGCGCCCAGCGGGCCTCAGAGAGTATCGGCCCGTGAGACCCGTGGCTATGGGACGCAGCCTGCCGGTGTCAGCCGCGCCGATGAGGACAGAGTCTCCTGGAGGCGGAGGATCGGCGATCTGGGGCCCTGGCCCGGCCATTTGGACGAGCGCCTCCGCGATGGACTGCAGTCGGTCTATTCGGCCGGCAAGGATGGTGATGACGGTCGCCGGAGGAGGTTCATCCGCGCCTCCGATGAGGAGGGGGCGGCTGCTGGTACTTGGATCTTCAGGGTGATCGCACGCCATGTGGATGGAGATCGGAAGGCCAACTTTTGTCTTTGTGGAGTTTGTGTTCCCACAGACGGCGCCAACTGATGGAGCTCCTTTTCGGGCCTCCGTCAGATGTTGTCTTCCGTTGATCTCGCAGTGGACTTAGGTGATTATCTTCCTTCGCGTGTGGGTCTCAATGGGTTTTTAGAGGAAGGGGTAAGGTGAGGGAGCGGCTGCCGAGTACCTGCAAAGAAGTCCCGGGGGAGTTTGGTACCACCAAGGACCCTCCGACGCTCAAGTTAGTGATGAGATCCGAGCAGAGTAACGGCATAAAAGTGTAAATAATTGCTTACTTGACCCCTCTGTGATGGGGGTTTATATAGCGGTGGTGGCACGCAGCAGCAGGTGCGAGGATCTCGCCGGCAATTACACCCCCGACGTCACGCCCGCGTAGAAAGCGGATCGCCCATTAATGGGGACTGATGGCGTGGAACATGGGATGTTGCTGGCGTGGAATCTGCGCATGGTAAGATTCGCGAAGCGGCGGTTACGCCTGTGAGCGGTGACTTTGGTCGGAGGGCCGAGGAAGACGGCCTCGGCTTGGAGCTCGGGACGAGCGAGGAGGCCGAGGAATCTAGGTCTTGCGGCAGCTCGGCGCGAGCCGCGGGGCCGAGGAAGCCAATTTGCAGGGGCCCCGAGGAGGGCCAGCATGTGTTTGCAGGTCGGGTACAGGGTAGACGGGTCGGCCCCCTGTGGGCCCCTTCTGGGTTCTGGACACGTCACCTGCCACGTGTCCTGATCTTGGAGGTCGTCAATATTGAGCATCATCACGAACCTCCATGGAAAAGCTGCAAATTTGGTTGCAACAGCTACCTCAACTGACCCTTTCTTTAACGAATCTGCGAATTTTTTAATTAAATATACACACAGTTAGATAAATTATTAGAATCCAAGAGCATACTTGTTATAGCGTACTTAGAAACAATGACGAGAAAAACAAGCTCAAATAGGGAAGAAATCCATAGGAATCAATAGTCACGAGTTATCTCAACCATCAAAATTACCAGTCTTTCCTATCAAATTGGGTTCCATTGGAGAGAAATTCGGTACATGAGAAACAAACTATAACAACAAACATGGTGTTATATTTGTGGAGAATTTTCATTCCGATGTAATAGGATTTAAAAGGATTACTAATTAGATCCTATATTTAAAATTGAGATTTATCTCCTATATTAATCGAGATCGAGCCCACAAATTAGTTAAAGCAGCAGCAACATGGGTCTAATCTCGAGGTCACGAGATTGATGGCGGCTTCCTATTGGTAGGTGTGCATATGAGATCCAATCTCACATGAGATTCGTGAGGGCTCAAATATGCTCTGTTGGATTACTGTGAAGATTTAAATTAATCTTATTTAAATTTTAACATTATCTACAAGCAACCAATCACCTCTATATATACACATGATTAAATCCCTAGATGTTGCGTGGCCAAAATTAATCCAAAGGATTTTTAAATGAAGTCTGCGGTGGCATCATCAAAAGGAATCGATAGAGACAAAGATGTTGCGGCCATCAAGGAATAATTAATTTCACGAGCCCAAGGTGAATTAATGTACAGAGAGAGATTATTGTATTAAGAGGATGACCGATGATAGAAAGATTTAAAAAAAATCACAGTTGTTTGTAAACTTGATTCAAGAAATTAGTAGACGTTTGCAGATTCCGTTTTGTCGGGAACTAGTCATACGGTAGGTAATCTCCGTTAACAAATTCCTTTTGCCTCTCTGTTTTGTGATTCTATTTACCAATTCTCGCATTGTAATTATTTTATTTTTCATTGATTAATTGCGTGATTTTTTTATTACGTAATTTGGTTTGTCGTGCGCATTGTTCCGTATATCGATTCTTTCTCAATAACTAGTATCAGAGCGTGGTTAAGAAACTTAGGGCTCTTCAATTCCACAATTTAGGTTAACAGTGGGTACCGACACTTACGTCATCTTTCCCACTTTCTCAAATCGTTATTTTGAAAACGTTGATTCATATTAAGAGAGAAGTCGAGTTTGCTGCAATATAGATGAATATGGCGGATGATAAAATAAGTATCGAAAAATTCAACGGTCATATTTATAGTTGGTGGCGTATGCAGATGGAGGACTACATGCACCAAAAGAACCTGTATCTTCCGTTGCTTGGAGAAAAGCCCGAGAAGATAGCCGATGATGCGTGGAGCCTTTTGGATAGGAAATCCCTGGCGACAATCCGGTTGTCGTTGTCTTCGCAGGTGGTCTTTAATATCTCGAAGAAAAAAACAACCATGGGGCTAATGACGATATTAACCAAGTTGTATGAGAAACCTTCAATGTCAAAAAAGATCTTCCTAATGAAGAAACTTTTCAATATGAAGATGGCTGAAAACGGCTTGGTGACGGAGCACCTGAATGACTTCAACAGCGTGACGAGCCAACTCGAATCGGTTGAAATCGTCTTTGAAGACGGGATTCGAGCACTTCTATTTCTCTGTTCATTGTCGGAGAGTTGGGAGAATCTAGTGATGGCGGTCAGTAACTCGATCTCGAGAACTCTCACGTTTAATGATGTAGTGAGTTGTATATTAAATGATGAGATGCAAAGAAAGACCGAGAGTGGGAGTTCGGGAACTTCCGCTCTTTCGGTGGAGAATCGCGGTAGAACGATAGAAAGAGGAAAAGGAAAGAAGGGAAAGTTTAAAAGCCGAGAAAAATCACAAGGAAAAATCCAAGGCATGTGTTGGAATTGTGGAAAGAAGAGTGTCACGCCCCGCTTCCCGGTATACGGGTAAGAAGATATGGCGATGCCGCGACGTATTTACTCAGAAGTAAATACGTTAAGCGTAAATAAGTAATATAAATGTAAAACACAAGAATGACAAGAGATGTAATAACACAACAACTTTTTATTTATATTCATTCTTTACATACAACTGAAAAGTAAAGTATAGTGATGGAAAGCGATGCCTAAACAATGGCAATATGAACTGAAAGAAAAGTAAGTACAAGTAGGAACTAGAACTCTGGCTCCTCAGTAAACTGCTCCAAATCGTCTTGGCTGGGCTCGGTCTTCTGAGAGTCGGGTTCTTCTAACAACATTCCAAAGAAAGGAAAGATAGGAATGTCATCAGCGAACTAGCGCTCGCTAAGTCCCAAGAGATAGAATAGAAATAAACAGGTAAAGAGCATAGAAATGGATAAATAAAATGTTTGTTATGTTAACGTAGTTGTTTGTAGGTTGGTACAGAATATACTAGTGTCTACGAGAGGAGTCCAACTATCCCGTGGACTAAGATATATGGAGTATAAGGCTCCATCAAAACCCACGGGACAACGGCACGGATATTCAGATTAGGTGTATTATAGTGACCGTCTCGTTCCACTTCTAACACATTCCGTACCAGCCTACCCCTTTAAAACCCTATAATGTATATTGTATTGTTTTGTGGTATAAGACTTGCCGAAACCATGGTATAACTTATTCATGTAAACAGATCAAGATGTAAACAGATAGTCATATAGTCAAGTCAAAATATATCTATTGTTCGGTCAAATCAAAACAAGTTGCATGTTTGTATTGTTCGGTATACATGTTCAGATTCAAGTATATATTGGATTTATGTTGGATTGGAGTTAAGTTTGGATTGTGTTCATATTTAGATTGTATTCTGATTAGACTGAAACTCAGATTGAGTTAGACACTTAAACAGATTTGGATTTCTAAATTAGGTTTTGGAATTATCGTAACTGCTGCATATGAACGGCAGGATTTGTGTCTTTTTCCAAGACAATTACCATTAATAACCCCAGTTTAGTTTTCTACCTTAAATAAGCAAGCACCCACTCTCTCCGGCTTCATGAGACTCAAAAGAATTGGTCCCGCTCAAACCTATATTTACTAGAGTCCTTAATGTAAATTTAATATAACTTGAGGGTTTTTTATAAAAAATATTTTTAGTATACTTTCAAAATAAATCTCAAGTATTTATTTATATTCTTTAGGGTTTTCAGGGATGTGAATTTTACAAGATGAGATATGTTAGTGAATATATATATATAGTTCAAGCTATTTTAGTATAAACTTGACTTGTATGGATTCTTGATGGTTGTTCCCTGATTAAAAATCCGGAAAAACTTCAAAGGAGGCATCACGGGCTCACACGTGACCAATGGTCACGAGTTGACACGTGATAGTTAAAACAACAGCGCAAATAAGCTGGGAAAAGAAGTCAATTTGGGGGTCACGTGCTCACACGTGACCAAAGGTCACGTGTCAGCACGCGGCTGGCTTTAAAAGCCTCACAGTTAACAGAATTAAAATTCTGAATTTCTCTAAAAATCTTTCCAAATGTGAAAAGAGTAAGGAGAACCGTTGGATTAAAAATTCAGGGGTGATTAAATATCACCAATTTATGGAAAAATCTTAGACAAGAAAAGATTTCCCCTAAATCTCACCAGAAATAACAAATAGAATATCTTTGGATTAAAAATCCAACGGTGAATAAAATTCACCTAATAATCTAAAGGCTCAGATTAATGATGAAAACAAATCAAATCTTTCAACGAGAGATTTGCTAAACAAATTGATTCTTTTCCTCCTCCTATAAATAGGAGCTAAGAGAAGAAAAGAGAGGAGAGAGAATTTTGGAGAGAGAATTTTGGAGAATTTTGGAGAGAGAATTTTGGAGAGAATTTTGGCATCTTGAAAATTCAGAAAGAAAACCCTAGGTGAGAAAAAGAAAAGGGGATCAAAACTTCAGAAAAAGAGAATTTATTTCTCAAAAATCTAAGAGTTTAACTCTTTTACAAAGAACTTAGTTCTTTTTCTAGTTGAAGATCTGTAAAAAGCACATCTCCCCATATGTTGAGAATTTAATTCTCATCGGGTTGAGATCCTGCCATGCAGATCCAAAACTTAGAGGGGGAATTGAGTTTTGAGAATTTAATTCTCCCAAAATTATAGGAATTTAATTCCTCCAAGACAACCTTATATGAGAATTTAATTCTCCCAAGATTATAGGAATTTAATTGCTTCAAGATGGACAGAACTAGGGTTTAACCCTAATTGAGAATTTAATTCTTTCAAATTCACAGGAATTTAATTCCTCTTAAAAAATGAAATTAGGGTTTAACCCTGCATAAGAATTTAATTCTTTCATAATAGGGATTTAATTCCCCTAGAATCAAAATTAGGGTTTAACCCTACAAAGAATTTAATTCTTAAAGATAAAGAGATTTTCAAGCATGCAAAGAATTAAGGTCACGTGTCCCCACGTGACCGCCGAAAAGATCCCCAAAATGAGAAGGAAAAGGTTCTGAGGCAACGCCTCACGTGCTCCCACGTGACCTCCAAAAGCACAGGAAGAAAAAGTAGAAGAAAAGAAGCTTTGGGCACTCTCACGTGTCCCCACGTGCCCCCTCAGCAAGTGTTTTAATTATCGATGCATAAATCCTCATCACGTATTAACACGTGATAGAATATAAAAGAAGTGTTTAACACTTATTTGCTAAGCAAAGTAAAAGGGGATCTGGTCCCACCTCTGTGTGCCCTCACATGGCCCCATGTGACCCATTCCTATTTAGTGTTTAAACACTAATTTAAGAGAACTTATACCCAGTGTTTAACACTGGAGCTTTATAGTGTGTAACAATAGTTTGGGGACTATATTTCCAGTGTTTAACACTGATTGTCTTTTAGTGTTTAACACTAATTTGAGGGATCTATTTCCAGTGTTTAACACCGTTTTCTCTAGTGTTTTACACTACTTTTAGCCAAATTGGCTAATTTTCCAGTGGCAAAAGTCCCTCCTCCAAATGAATCTCAAAATTGAGAAAATCAAAGATGAAAATGTTTAGCATTGCTAAATAATGTGGGCTTGAACCCAGACAAATGTCTAACGGTCCAATAAAGGGCCAACACTTCAAATTCAATTGGACTTAGCCCAAGTTGGCCATAAGTCCTCAACTCAGACTCAACTGAGCCAACGTGCTCACAATATAATTAACTGATCCTAGTTCCAAATTGGAATACAAATCACTTAATCCATCTTGGTACAAGGGTATATCTTCACTCCTTTGATATTTATCGTTGTAATTCTTCAACGTCTTCAGAGAGGTGACGGGTCCCGATAACCACACATTTCACGGACTGTGGGGTCCTTAAACTCATGGATTACGATGTCCTTAAACTTTATAGACTATGATGTCTTTAACCTGGACTGTGGGGTCCCTTTAAACCCACGGACTATGATGTTCTTAACCTTGACCGAGATGTCTTTAAACTAACAATGGACCACTATGTCCCTAAACTGGCAATCGACTGCAATGTCACTAAACTAAACAATAGAGTCCAAACGCTCTGTTGTTGGATCTAAACGATCCCGTTAAGTTGATCTTAGTCTAAATTTAGACTAACGTATCCTTAACAAACGTTTAAGTTGATTTTAGTCTCAAATGAGGCTAACATATCCTTAAACCAAAACCCTAAAACCCAAATCTAAGAAGATATGGATTTGAACTAATCCACGTCCTACGGGCGACAACATAAATTAGTCTCCATATACAATCCATGGGCAACCACAAACAAAACAAACACCCACGACACAAAGTGACCATCTGGAGCAGGAGAAAGTTGTTACCGCGATGCGGTAACATAATTAACTGCAGGGCCTTGCGCCTGCAGGGAAGAATCAAAACCTCACAATCAAAAACCCCTCAAACGAGGGGGAATCTGACGAAGTCTGCTACATCGGCCGCATCCGTTTTAAACCTTCGATACATGTTTCCATAAATCAACTTGATATCTTCGGAGAGGTGGTGTAACAACCGAGTTCAATTATACCAATTTCTGTTGCCGTTTGTGTTGTTTGTGTTGTTTATTTCATTTACCATGTTTGGTTGTGAATGACAGTTTACTTTATATTCGACCCGCTTACTTGAGCTTGTTGCTTCCTAGTTATAGATTACCCTAACATTACATATTTTGCATATAACAATTTAAGTTACTTAAAATAATTTAAAAATACATGACATGGCCTGCATGGTATCCCTAACCCTGTGGTAGCGTCTTTGCATCGTGTTCTCGTCCCGTTCAGTGAAACAGACGCGTTTGGATTGCTACGCGCACGTACGTGCGTCCGTTCTAGGGGGTATGCATTTCTGTTACAAAATCCTTCATTTTAATTTTTGGAACTCGCTAATAATTTTCATATTTCAAATCCAAATTTTTGGACCCGACCCGGGCGCAATTCTGAAATATTTTGTATCCCGCCAAATTTTAATTATTCTTAAATTTCTTTAATTCATTAAATATTTCTTAACAGCCCAGATTTCTTTTACAACTAACGAATAATATTTTTTAACAATCGAAATCTTTCAACCAATCCCAGCCTTCCTTACTACTGGCCCCCCTCTCTTTCTTCTATCTCTTTCTTTTTCCACAGCCAATAAGAAACTTTCCCTTCATTTCACCGGGCCCCATGTCTCTCTCTTTCCCCAAATCTTTCCCTTTCTCCTTCTCTCTCTTCCCCACGAGCTCTCTCTCTCTCCCCCCTTTCTCTCTCCTCTCGCGCTTTTCTCTGTCTGCTCGCGATTACTGTGCGTTCCTCGAGTCGCGTCACCGCCTCCCCGCTACGCTCACCTCTCTTCTTTGCATTTATATATTTTCTTCTTCTTCCTTTTTAAAACCCGCAGCTTCTCTCCTCCTTCAACCCATAACCCTCACCGCCTCCATTAACCCTAACCCTATTTCCTCGTCTCCTCTACCCTCGTCGATACCCTCTGCATCCTCTCCTCACCCTCATCTCCATCACCACTTTCTCCTTCTTCCTCCCTCGAACGAACCCATTGCACCCAAGAAACCCGAGCACCCTCTTCCACGACCACCGCCATCTCACGTCGCCGACCATCTCCCATCGCCATCTCCTCCCTCTCCTCTGCTCTTCCTCCTGCACCAAAACCCTGCACTTACAAACCCTACTAAACATCAAACCGAGCCCAAACCCTAACCAAACCCTAGCTCTTCAAAACTCTTTCGCCGGCGCCCTCACCGCCGTTGGTCTCGCCGCCACCGCTAGCACACCCTTCTGCAACCCAGTAAGCGATCCTACACTCAATCCTCCTCCATTCTCTTTTCTTGCCTTCTTTTCTTTTCTTTCTTTAAGTCCTTGCTTTCTTGTGTTCACTGCCTTTGTCCAAATCGCCGGAGTTAGCCGCGACGTTGACGATCCCGACGCCCCAGCGAGGATACCTGACCCGTGTGATCCCATCGTGTGATGTTTGGACTCATTCCGTGTACCGTGCGCGCGTCGCGACTTTTCCCGCCGACGCGTGACGTTCCGTATACCGCTTCGCGATCCATCGAGGCAAGTGAAAACTTGCTACATGCTATCTATAATATTTTTATACCTATTAAATTGCATAGTAAAACTGTAGATTACTTATAGCACCGCCTGTTCCATTTTTCCTTTTCGATGTTCCGTATATCATATTAGTTTCGGATCATGAATTATAACTTGTTGCATGTTAGAGTACAATATTGTGTTCCCACATCCGTGTTTAAATTACTTAATAATTATCTGCATAACCCATAGCACTTTTAAATAGTTTCTACCCCGAATACCCGGTTGCATCCATTGAACATATTATACATATCATTGCATCCCTAGATCATTTAACCCATAATAATGAGATTTAACAATTCCATATCATTTAAGTGTATGATAATTAATGTTGGAACCATAACCCTAACTCTAATCGATAACCGTACATCTAAATAGTTTAATCTGTATCTATTTGCATATCATATTACATGTTCCAGTTTATCGTTCTATTAGTACCCATGCTTTTTTTGTATATCCATGTTTATGCTAGTTTGATTATGAGCACCCACTTGACATCTTGTGCACCCTGACATGACTTGTTACGCCTTTTACTTGACACGACATGGTACCGTGCAACTCTGGACATGACATGACACCTATATATATTACTTGACTTGACCTGATGTACCATGGCTTCACCTGTTACCTGATCTTGTGACTAATGCCAACAAACCTGACCTGTTGTCCTTGCGGACGTTTCCTGTTGTCTATCCAGAAAAACCTGTACCTGCCTGATCCTGTGTTGGCATTAGCTCCAGATTATTTAATACCTGACTTGAACATATATGACTTGGGGGTATGGGGAAATCAGTGATGAAACCTGACTTGTAACTCGACAGTTCTATATATGTTCTGATCAGTCTTACGGGCTCGGCCAGCCCTGGAGTGATGCTACGGACATCACTCGTCATTACCTACCATCCTTTACTGCCTTGCGGCACGTCTTGGGTTCAGCCCAAGAATCATAGACCGTGATCCCGGGCACGCACGGGATACTATTGAGTTACATCGATGATTCATCAGATTGATTTCAAAGACTTGAGAGTAGTTAACCCAATAGACCAGTTTAGATTACTCACTCAAAACTACCTTTCACTGCCCTGATTTATATTGCTGTCATACCTGCTTTACCATTTATGTTTATACTTGCATGTCTTGCTACCCTGTTTATATATTATTGCTTGATGTTATGACGCGCCGACGTCTGGGTTTTGCATGGCTCAGATTCCGTACCTTTGCTGCAGTCCGAGCAGGAGTACTTCAGTCAGCAGGCTGAGCAGTGAGGACTCATTAGTAGTTAGTTCTTTTACTCTTTCAGTATTTTATTCCTGATGTGAGCCCGCATTATGGGACATACGCTTCAGTTATTCTTGTATTGGATCTCTTGCTTCCGCATTATTTATTCTTGATTCATTTTATTTTGACTTATTGACATGTGCTAGATAGTTTTATTATTATTCTTGATATCTCTACAGCCGTAATGTGACTGTAAAAGGATAATTTCTATCCACATGTAGCATGGTTGTCTATATCACGTGCCTACCTTAGCGTACTCTAGGAAGCGGGGCATGACATGGTTCTTTTGGTATCGGAGACATAGGTTATAGGTTAATCGGGTTGATTCTTTTTGTAGTTGGGTATTGGACCCAATACACGAATCAGAATACTCGTGATTAGGAAACATGTCCGGCCACCTTACCGTTTTACCATTCTTGAATCTAACCTCCTCCTGATTATACTTTTACGATATGTAAACCTCCTTTGCATATCGACTCGAAACCTGATTCCTTAGTTATCTCTAGAACTTAGGTGACTTGGGTGGAGTTATGTAATTGTAGCTATGATACCGCGGCATGGTTACAATGCGGTACTATATTTAAGTAACTTGGAATTCTAGCCTTGATCTACATTTTGAATCTGTTATCATGCTAATCCTTTGGTGCTTTAATTTCAGGAACATGGTAGACAAGAATCTGAAGACGTACCAAAGGCGTGTTGACGAAGCCGCCATGCTTGAAGTAATACGTGGGATGTTGGAGAATCAAAAGAGACAGACTGAGCTGATCCAGCAGCAGGCTGAATCTTTTCAGGAAGGTTTGCGGACCGTTCAACAGTCCGTGAACAAGGTTGTGGCCATACCCGGGGATCGTATGGGTACCGTGGCGGATTTCAGGAGACTGGGTCCGTCCGTCTTTACTGGCTTAGAGGAGCCGTTGCCAGCGGAGTAGTGGCTGGTTGACATGGAGAATTTACTCATTGTGGCACAGATCCCAGAAGATAAGAGAGTGGATGTGGTACGCATCCAGCTGGTGAATTACGCCCGTGAATGGTGGCTGGTGGAAGAGACCCGCTTGCCCAAGCCAATCAAGTGGACGGATTTTTCGAAGAGTTTCTTGGAGAAGTTCTTCCCGCGAACTGCACGGGAGGAAATGGAAGAAAAGTTCATCAGTTTGAAGCAGAACGACGCACCTGTAGATGTGCATGTAGCTGAGTGGACGCGGCTCAGTAGATTCGCTGGACCTCTGGTTGCCAACTTTGCTGATAAGGCAAGGAGGTTCATGCGCAGTTTGGATGTGGACATCCAGAAGCAGATTGTCTCTCTGGGTTTGACCACTTTTTCTCAAGTGCTTACAACGGCTCGAGAGCAGCAGAGCCTATCTACGAAGACTGGGAGTTCACAGCAGCCAGCAGTTGCAGTAAGGAAGCCGGCTTTTGCACCGAATCGAGTATATGGACGCAGAGGTATTCCAGTGGACCGTCATGGCGTAACCCCGATGAAGAAGCATGCTATCGTTGATCAGAGGAGGACCGTGATCTGTGACTACTGTCATTTACCTGGGCACGTGCAAAGGGAGTGTCGAAGGAAACAAGGACTCTGTTTGGTCTGTGGATCGGCGGATCATACTATCAGCACTTGTCCGTCGAAGCTTCGTACGAAGGATGATGTTCTGAAGCCTCCGCAGAAACCATTTCAGGGACAGAAACAGCTGACTCAGGGACCCAATCAAGCTCGAGCATTTACCCTGACGGCTGAGGAAGCTAAGGCTTCGGGGGATGTTGTTTCAGGTATTCTACTTGTACATGGTTTTTCCGCATTAGCGTTATTTGATTCTGGTGCATCCCATTGTTTTATGTCGTCCAAGTTTATAGCTACACACTCGATTACCTGCACGACCCTGTCTAGTTTCTGGGACATACACACTGTGAATGGGAAAATCATATCTAGTAGAGGGTGTAAAGATTGTGCAGTTGTTGTTTGCGGACGGGAGCTTTTTGCAGATTTCTTGGTGATTGATACGGGCAGCTATGAAGTCGTCTTGGGAATGGATTTTCTCGGCACTTTCCATGCTCACATTGATTGTAGGGCAAAGAAAGTAATTTTCCAGATTCCCGGACATCCCGAGTTTATCTTCACTGGAGGAAGCAGTTCTGTCGGGCCAGTCGAATTTAGGGCTAGGATGACAACTAATGTTCTTTCATCGATGGAGGTTGCTCAAGAGGAAACGCCAGCTGTTGTTCGAGATTTCATGGACGTGTTTGAAGACATATCAGGTTTACCGCCGAAGCGAGACGTGGAGTTCGCGATTGATCTTATTTCTGGTGCAGCGCCAGTATCTAAAGCATATTATCCAATGGCACCAGTGGAGTTAGAAAAAGTTAAAAAGCAGGTTACTGAATTACTTGAGAAGGGTTGGATCCGAAGCAGTAACTCTCCTTGGGTAGCTCCAGTTCTTCTAGTTAAGAAGAAAGATGGCACAAGGAGAATGTGCATCGATTATCGAGAATTAAACCGGGTGACTATTAAGAACAAGTACCCGATCCCTCGCATTGGCGAATTATTTGAGCAACTTAGTGGTGCGAGGGTATTCTCGAAGCTGGATTTGCGATCCGAATATCATCAGGTCCGAGTGAAAATAGAAGATATTTGCAAGACGGCGTTCCAAACTCGGTATGGACATTACGAGTACTTAGTGATGCCCTTCGGAGTAACGAATGCACCGGCGATATTCATGGACTTGATGAACCGAATCTTTTCACCATTCTTGGACCAGTTTATAGTGGTGTTCATTGATGATATTTTGGTCTATTCGAAGAGTATTGAAGAGCATTGATTGATGTGAAAATTTTGTAGTAGTTAACCGCAATCAATAACGGTGTCGCTTGTAGCTAGACCGAGATGAGTACGGGTCGTCCTCTGGGAAACGTGGAACCTTTTACTCTTACTTTAGATGTGTTGAGAAAAAGAGGAAGGATAAAGAGTATTGTAGAATGGTTTCTAGATCTACGTTAAGCACTAATGCAAAATATAGATCTAGATTATTTATGAATGTAAGTTTATATAAGAAGAGGGCTTGTAGGGTTCATTAGAATTTAGTAGTTATGGATGATTAATTAAAAATTACTCTTTCTATCCTTTAATAGATTTAAAACTAGAACGACAATGATGCGTGTAGATTAGGGTTTCTGGAGGGAAAAGGAATCCCACTCTTAACCCCTATCTCGACACGGAACTCCGTTCATATCTAGCCTTTACCAAAACAATCATTAATCTAACCTCTAATCGCGGTCGCGGCTAACAATGAATTGGAAGTGCACCCGATTAGGATATTAATGATTCTTTTGATAAAGTTTATAAACTTTATAGGACTTAAAAAGAGTTTAGGGATTTTCATCATCCATTAGCCTACCCTAATCCTACGAACCCTAACAAGCGGAGAATTACTCGTTCATGTTGAGAGAAAAAGAGATGGAGAGAAAATGCATAATTAAATTACGAAGGAATAGAATAAGAAAAAGAAAGCTACCTTTATTAATCAACAATATTCATTACACTTTGATTCCTTAGAAAATGATTACAAGTACTAGTTGCTTCTTGATCTCTTCTAAGGAGGTAGATGAACCGTTGATGATCAGCCTGGATATGTGAGCCGTCTTGGACTTCGTGATCTCGTCGGCTTAATGATTTTTCCAAGAGGCTCTCGGTCCTTATTTATAGTCCCAAAGCCAAAACCCTTGCTTCCAAATTTGGAAGAAAACTGTAAAGATTCACCCAGAAAAAGCGCAACTTCTATCTCTTCTATCTTGCGGCGGATCCGCGGCCAACATGGGGGTTTGGCCGCGGATCCGCGGCCAATGGTGGTGATCTCTTGATCATTTTTCTGTGGCTTTATTTGTGTGACATGTGGCGATCTCTGAAACCTTTGGAACTTGGAAATCTTTTCGTAGTTACTGCCAGACTTGATTTCTAAGTTTTGTTTTCTTAATTAGGCAGGTTTGCTTTAACAACTTGATTTCCTTGATTTTAGTCCTGAAAATTCTGCACAACAACTCAAATGATATTTAGTAGAGTTTGTTTTCTTAAGATATGGTCAATGATATTTTTTGCATACATTTTCCTACCAAATGCTAATTATAATATATAAATACATGAAAATAGTCTTTTTACATATAAACCCTCATATGTATCATATATTATAATAAACACCTTTTCTAATATAGAAATAGTAGGAAAATGTAATAACAAATGTGCAGTTTTATTAACTGAATAAGCATACAGATCATTTGAAGATCGCACTGCAGACGCTCAGGATAGAAAAATTATATGCAAAGATGAGCAAGTGCGAGTTTTGGCTGGAAGAAGTAAAGTTTTTGGGGCATGTCGTGTCTGGCGATGGAATCGTCGTCGATCCCGAAAAGATTGCAGCAGTTCGAGATTGGCCGATTCCGAAGAATGTTGCAGAGATAAGAAGCTTCCTTGGACTCGCCGGGTATTACAGACGGTTCGTGGAGAACTTTGCTCGTTTGGCGGAGCCATTGACCAAGCTTACGCGCAAGGAGGTACCATTTGTGTGGACGGATAATTGTGCGTCAACTTTTGAGGCGTTGAAGCAGAGATTGATAACCACTCCTATTCTGACCGTGCCAGACAATTCCGGAGGATTGGTAATTCATAGCGACGCATCTTAGAAAGGATTGTGATGTGTTTGATACAGCATGGGAAGGTTGTAGCGTACGCATCGAGATAGTTGAAGACCCATGAGAAGAACTACCCAACTCATGACTTGGAGCTTACGGCTGTGATCTTCGCTTTAAAGATTTGGAGACACTACCTTTTGGGCGAAAGGGTCGAGGTTTTCACTGATCATAAAAGCTTGAAGTATGTGTTCACGCAGAAGGAGCTTAATATAAGGCAACGTAGATGGTTGGAGCTGATGGCTGACTACGATCTTGATCTTAAGTACCATCCGGGGAAGGTTAATGTTGTGCCGGATGCGCTCAGTCGGTTACCAGCAATTCAGATGTTGACTATACAGAAGGAACTCATTGAAGACTTTCGAAGATTTGATTTGGAGGTTGTGCTACCGCATTCTTCGAGACAGTTGATGCAGCTGCAGGTACATTCATCGTTGATCGAGAACATTAAAGCAGCGCAGTTGCAGGAACCGAGATTGCAAAAGTTTCGAGAACAGGTTGAAGCTGGACTTCGAACTGATTTACTGATCCATGAAGATGGTTCGATGAGATATGGTAGCCGTTTGTGTGTGCCAAAGGGAGATATTCGCGAAGAACTTATGAAGGAGGCGCACAGTTCAGCATATTCCGTACATCCAGGAGGCACGAAGATGTACCGAGATATACGACATGATTTCTGGTGGGAAGGCATGAAACGGGAGATTGCCCGCTTTGTGGCAAAATGCTTGGTGTGTCAGCAAGTTAAGGCTGAACATCAAAGGGTTGCTGGTTTATTGCAACCACTTCCGATTCCTCAGTGGAAGTGGGAATATATAACCATGGATTTCGTGACAGCTCTACCGCGGAGTCCAAAAGGCAACAATGCAGTGTGGGTGATTGTTGATCGTTTGACCAAGGCAGCTCATTTCATTCCTTTTCGGGTTGGTCAATCAACAGAAACTTTGGCAGAACGGTACATGCAGGAGATTGTAAGATTGCATGGAGTACCGGTGAGCATCGTGTCCGACCGTGACACTCGGTTCTTATCACACTTTTGGAGGAGCTTACAGGAAAGTTTGGGGACTCGATTGAAGTTTAGCACAGCTTATCATCCTCAAACAGATGGCCAGTCGGAGAGAACGATCCAAACTCTTGAAAATATGTTGAGAGCTTGCATGTTGGACTTCAAGGGTTCATAGGAGGATCATCTACATTTGGTGGAGTTTTCTTACAACAACAGTTTCCAAGCAACTATTCAGATGGCTCCATTCAAAGCTTTATATGGTCGCAAGTGTCGTTCACCTGTTTGTTGGGATGATGTCGGTGAACGAAGATTGTTGGGACCAGATTTGGTTGTGCAGACAGTTGAGAAAATTAACACTATCAGGAATCATATGAAAGCAGCATAAGACCGAAAGAAGGGTTGGGCAGATACGTCGAGAAGACCTCTAGAGTTCGCCGTGGGTGATTTGGTATTCTTGAAGATATCACCGACTAGAGGGGTGATTCGTTTTGGAAGTCGAGGAAAGCTCAGTCCTCGATTCGTCGGACCCTTTGAGATTTTGGAGCGTGTTGGTGAGGTAGCGTATCGATTGGTGTTACCGCAATTCTTGGCGAATGTGCATGATGTGTTTCACGTATCTCAACTCCGTAAGTATGTACGAGATGAAATACATGTGTTCGATCATTCGGAGCTGACTGTACTAGAAGACTTGACTTTTGAGGAGCGACCGATTGCGATTGTGGATCGAAGGGAAAAGGTTCTTAAGAATAAGGTTATCCCTCTTGTACTTATTTCTTGGGGTAATCGCTCACATGGAGAGTCAACTTGGGAACGAGAAGATGAAGTCCGGCAGAAGTTTCCCCATCTTTTCTTGTAGTTGTTGGTCGTTTATCCTTTTTGTGTTCTTGGAATTTCGAGAACGAAATTTTTTTGTAGTTAGGTATAATGTAACAACCGAGTTCAATTATACCAATTTCTGTTGTTGTTTGTGTTGTTTGTGGTGTTTATTTCATTTACCATGTTTGGTTGTGAATGGCAGTTTATTTTATATTCGACCCGCTTACTTGAGCTTGTTGTTTCCTAATTATAGATTACCCTAACATTACGTATTTTGCATATAACAATTTAAGTTACTTAAAATAATTTAAAAATACATGACATGGCCTGCATGGTACCCCTAACCCTATGGTAGCGTCCTTGCATCGTGTTCTCGTCCCGTTCAGTGAAACGGACGCGTTTGGATGGCTACGCGCACGTACGTGTTTCCGTTCTTGGGGTATGCATTTCTGTTACAAAATCCTTCATTTTAATTTTTGGAACTTGCTAATAATTTTCATATTTCAAATCCAAATTTTTGGACCCGACCTGGGCGCAATTCTGAAATATTTTGTATCCCGCCAAATTTTAATTATTCTTAAATTTCTTTAATTCATTAAATATTTCTTAACAGCCCAGATTTCTTTAACAACTAACGAATAATATTTTTTAACTTTCAAAATCTTTCAACCAATCCCAGCCTTCCTTACTACTGGCCCCCCTCTCTTCTATCTCTTTCTTTTTCCACAACCAATAAGAAACTTTCCCTTCATTTCACCGGGCCCCACGTCTCTCTCTCTTTCCCCAAATCTTTCCCTTTCTCCTTCTCTCTCTTCCCCACGAGCTCTCTCTCTCCCCTTTCTCTCTCCTCTCGCGCTTTTCTCTGTTTGCTCGCGATTACTGTGCGTTCCTCGAGTCGTGTCACCGCCTCCCCGCTGCGCTCACCTCCCTTCTTTGCATTTATATATTTTCTTCTTTTTCCTTTTTAAAACCCGCAGCTTCTCTCCTCCTTCAACCCATAACCCTCACCGCCTCCATCAACCCTAACCCTATTTCCTCGTCTCCTCTACCCTCGTCGACACGCTCTGCATCCTCTTGTCACCCTCATCTCCATCACCTCTTTCTCCTTCTTCCTCCCTCGAACGAACCCACTGCACCTAAGAAACCCGAGCACCCTCTTCCACGACCACCACCTTCTCACGTCGCCGACCATCTCCCATCACCATCGCCATCTCCTCCCTCTCCTCTGCTCTTCCTCCTGCACCAAAACCCTGCATTTACAAACCCCACCAAACATCAAACCGAGCCCAAACCCTAACCAAACCCTAGCTCTTCAAAACCTTTTCGCCGGCTCCCTCACCGCCGTTGGTCTCGCCGCCACCGCTAGCACACCCCTCTGCAACCCAGTAAACGATCCTACACTCAATCCTCCTCCATTCTCTTTTCTTGCCTTCTTTTCTTTTCTTTCTTTAAGTCCTTGCTTTCTTGTGTTCACTGCCTTTGTCTAGATCGCCGGAGTTGGCCGCGACATCGACGATCCCGACGCCCCAGCGAGGATACCTGACCCGTGTGATCCCATCGTGTGTTGTTTGGACTCATTCCGTGTACTGTGCGCACGTCGCGACTTTTCCCGCCGACGCGTGACATTCCGTATACCGCTTCGCGATCCGTCGAGGCAAGTGAAAACTTGCTACATGCTATCTATAATATTTTTATACATATTAAACTGCATAGTAAAACTATAGATTACTTATAGCACCGCCTGTTCTATTTTTCCTTTTCGATGTTCCGTATATCATATTAGTTTCGGATCTTGAATTATAACTTGTTGCATGTTAGAGTACAATATTGTGTTCCCACATCCGTGCTTAATTACTTAATAATTATCTGCATAACCCATAGCACTTTTAAATAGTTTCCACCCCGAATACCCGGTTGCATCCATTGAACATATTATACATATCATTGCATCCCTAGATCATTTAACCTATAATAACGAGATTTAACAATTCCATATTCATTTAAGTGTATGATACTTAATGTTGGAACCATAACCCTAACTCTAATCGATAACCGTACATCTAAATAGTTTAATCTGTACCTATTTGCATATCATATTACATGTTCCAGTTTATCGTTACCCATGCTTGTTTTGTATACCCATGTTTATGCTAGTTTGATTATGAGTACCCACTTGACATCTTGTGCACCCTGACATGACTTGTTACGCTTTTTACTTGACACGACATGGTACCGTGCAACTCTGGACATGACATGACACCTATATACATTACTTGACCTGACCTGATGTACCATGGATTTACCTGTTACCTGATCTTGTGACTAATGCCAACAAACCTGACCTGTTGTCCTTGCGGACGTTTCCTGTTGTCTATCCAGACAAACCTGTACCTGCCTAATCCTGTGTTGGCATTAGCTCCAGATTATTTAATACCTGACCTGAACACATATGACTTGGGGGTATGGGGAAATCAATGATGAAAGCTGACTTGTAACTCGACAGTTCTATACCTGTTCTGGTCAGTCTTACGGGCTAGGCCAGCCCCGGAGTGATGCTACGGACATCACTCGTCATTACCTACCATCCTTTACTGCCTTGCGGCACGTCTCGGGTTCAGCCCGAGAGTCATAGACCGTGATCCCGGGCACGCACGGGATACTATTGAGTTACATCGATACTTCATCAGATTGATTTCAAAGACTTGAGAGTAGTTAACCCAATAGACCAGTTTAGATTACTCACTGCACACTACCTTTCACTGCCCTAATTTATATTGTTGTCACACCTGCTTTACCATTTATGTTTATACTTGCATGTCTTGCTACTCTGTTTATATATTATTGCTTGATGTTATGACGCGCTGATGTCTGGGTTTTGCATGGCCCAGATTCCGTACCTTTGCTGCAGTCCGAGCAGGAGTACTTCAGTCAGCAGGCTGAGCAGTGAGGACTCATTAGTAGTTAGTTCTTTTACTCTTTCAGTATTTTATTCCTGATGTGAGCCCGCATTATGGGACATACGTTTCAGTTATTCTTATATTGGATCTCTTGCTTCCGCATTATTTATTCTTGATTCATTTTATTTTGGCTTATGGACATGTGCTAGATAGTTTTATTATTATTCTTGATATCTCTACAGCCGTAATATGACTGTGGAAGGATAATTCCTATCCACAGGTAGCATGGTTGGCTATGTCACGTGCCTACCTTAGCGTACTCTAGGAAGCGCGGCATGACAGGTGGACGGATAGCACCAATTAGCATCTGCCCCGAATTTCAGGCAACACGAGCCTACGCGGTCGCGTCTCCCGTGATTCGGAGGGGAACAGATTCTGGCACTCCCGGTGGGACCTCTTCCTCTTTCCACTCCACACTTCGTGTGTCGTGTTTCCGAACGAATCGCAGTTTGCTATGGTTGCCTATGGATTCGAGGTACTTAGATCTGGTGTCTTACTCCGTGCAGAAAATAGAAGACCAATGGCTTCAAACTGCACTAACTGCAACTGCAACTCTCGCTCCGTCCTGTCCGGAGGAGTGACTTACGGGCCCCAAGCGGCCTCCCTATTCAAGATGCCAGTAGAACAAGTGACTCAGGCCACCACTGGGCTATTCTTCGGGACTATGCTCCCATCGATGAGCTTCGACACCCCACTATCGTCGCAAGAAGCTCTAAAGAAGTCGGTCTTTGATCGGATTACAACTACCGCGGCCCCTCTCAATGGGTCGCCCAAGTCCAATGCCTCAGTTTTTAGCAAATTGGGCCAGAGTTCATGTGGGCCCATGATGAAGCCTGCAATTCCAGAACAGGTTATTTCGAAGAGGATAGCCATCCCTGCTCCTGAAGTCGTCAAGGCGGCTTCTCCTGCCAAGAAGTCAGTTTTCACAAGGCTGGCCACTCTGGCTCCCGCTCCAGGCAAAGTCTCCTCTGCCCAGAGGTCTATATTCGATAGACTGGACATTACTTCTCGGCGAACGTCAGTCTTCAAGAGGCTGGTACCAACAGCGCCTGACCAGAGCAGGGGGCATGACAAAGCCATCCCCATAGCTGAACTAACACCATCTGTGCGACATGCTCGCCGTCGTCACTGGCGCCGAGTACGGAAGGCTGGGGGCAGCTCTCCGTCTAGATTTACTCCACCAGATCCAATGGTGGAGATCGATACTGCTGTTCCAACCGGGAACAGCTTTGAGCTGCTGAATAAGGTGCGCGGGAACTCTTCTACCGCCGTATTGAAAAGATCTCCTCCACCGGTGGAGAATATTACAGAAAATAAGCCGGAGCAGCCCCCTCAGCGGCTGTCCTCCAAAATTTATAAAGTCTGGCGACAGGTCCAGGAATCGGTGATTGACCAGGACTACTCTCGCTGGCCAAAGAAGCTTAAAGCTCAACAAGAAAAGAGCCATCTCGTGGTAACACAGAAGATATCATCTGTCTGGATGCCCACTGCAACAGCTCTCTCAATGTCAACCACTCAAAAGAAAAGGAGGCCAGAGAAAGCCCCTACGACTACGGCAGGTCTCAAAGAAGCTGAGCCCAAACGCCCTAAGTCTGGGGGCATAATGGTGCATACTGTTTACATGGCTTCCGGAAAAGAGGAAAGCCGCGCTTCGACGGGTCACCGACCGCTCACCCGATCTGTGACAAAAGCCCAGGAGCAGCAACAGAAGCTTCAAGAAATGTTAATGCAAATGGCCGCACTCACCGGACCAAAAGAAAGCCCGGAGGCATCATCAGAGCAGCGTCACGAACAAGAAACTGACGCTGACTTCCTATGCAGAGTCCTCGAAAAGAAGGACAGAGAAGCAGTAGAACAAGCGGCTAATATAAAACAAATGGCGCTTCTCTTCCAAGACATGGTAGGGATGATGCTATAGCCGAACCCTCCAGCTCCAGCTGAAGACCCTCCGATCATTGTTGAAGACGATAGAGGGGAGACATCTAATCCTCCTCCCGCTCTTTCAGTAGCCAAGGAGGAAACCATCTCCAAGGCCGTACTCGATGATTATATAGCTCAGCAAATACGAGCTCACCGAGCGAACGAAACGGCTGGCCAAGTTGTCAAGACTGGACGACCCTACCCAGGCTGGTATGACCAAATAAGTTACCCGCCGGGATATACGATCCCTAAATTCCATGTATATAAAGGGACGGGGAATCCACATCAGCATGTCGCTTAATTCAGGGCTCTTTGCGGCAACACCGGGGGAGATGTTAAACTGTTGCTTCGCCAATTCGTCGGCATCTTAGCGGAAACGGCCTTCGAATGGTATTCGGAGCTACCTAACGACTCTGTCAAAACATTTGCGGAGATAGAGCTGCTGTTTACATAAAGATTTGCAAGCGCCAGCGAGCACACCCTGATCACCACATTGATCAACGCCAGGGTAAGGCCAGGCGAAATGTGGGTTCAATACGCAATACGGTGGCGAAACTTATGGTCGAAGTGCGAACAACGCATCGAAGAAGCACCTACGGTAGGCATGTTCGTAGGCACTCTTGATCCGCAAGCGACCATCTCCCAGTTCATGATGTTCTTCAAGTCAACTACTTTCCAGGCCTTGATTGACAAGTTGTCCCAAATGGATCAGATGGGTCACAGACCATCTCCTTCAAAGACGGATCCTCGGAATGAAAAGGGGAAAGGAAAAGCAACTTTCGTCGCTAATACTCAACAACAGCCGAGTAACTTAAAGCCGGTTGTCCGTCAAAACAATATGCGTCCATGCCCATCCCTTGAGGAAAGACTAAGACATCCTTACTCATTTCCTCAAGATAAAACGAGAAGACTATTCGAACTGGCGGTGCGCAACAGACTCATCAATCTGCCGAGTCCAAAACGTCCGTTGCAGCCAGGAGATCTCAACAATCCTAATTACTGCCCTTACCATCAAGCAGTAAGCCATCTAATCGAAGATTGCTTCATTTTCAAAGGCTGGATTGAGGACCAATACCAACAAGGCAAGTTTACATTATCCGAAAACTGGAAAGTGAACCCGCCACAACCTCATGCCCCTAAAAAAGTGGACATGCCGGGGGCATCGTGCTCTTTTATAGAAAAAGCTCCATGGGAGGTCGCTCTTTCAACCAAGACGAAAAGAATGCTGAAGGATCTCCAAACGTACCCGGTAATCAGGTGGAAAAATTCACTAGAACCCGAGGTCGTCGAGGGAATGCTAAAACCGTGCCCAACTACAAAATCCGGTGGTGATGGTCAAAGCGCTCGCACCCAGCCGTCAAAGTCTTCAAAGAAGAAGGAGAAGTCCCAAAAGCCCGTGAAGTTTGATGACAAGCGCACGGATCTGCAAAAACATATCGACGCACTGGAAGAATATAATCAAAAGGCGCGGACCCCAGTCACACTCCGAGAATTCCTCAGCCACGTCCTTGAAGACGGAGATGATGACAAAGACTCGTTGGATGAACCTGAGGATTATGTGGCAAGCTGCCATATGATCTCTCACTCGTCGATAGATGATAAAGAAGCTCCTTTCACCGAGAGACGGGGGGCAGGTCCTGAACCAGAACTTCTATGGCCATCAGACGAAATGATCGACGCCTTCCTGAGTGAAATTCATCTAAAAAGTAAAGCCGATCGGGAGCGTGAGATGGCCATATTTGAAAAAGCCAAACGCCGGCGACTGGACAAAAGGGTCGAAACACTCCCACCAGATCAAAGTACATCTGCCGCAAATGAAAGCAGGATCAAGACAAGGAAACGATTCGCCAAAGCCATATCGATGGGGATGAGGCTGCCCTCTTTCAGAGAAAATTCTCCTGGTGGTATACATCTTGATGAAGCGGACGTACATCCTCATTTTTTCTTATATCATCAGAAGATCGCACATCCTACTGAAGACTGCAACTCCTTTAAATGTTGGTGGCAAGGGTATGTCTCTCACAGGCAACACTTCAACAAGACAAAACGTGAAGCTCGTAAACAGCAGAAAAATGCGACAAATGAGCGTAAAAGAATTGCTGGCAATTGTCATAGGGTTGATCCCGAGGGACCGCGAGTTCTCACCTTCGGGAGCAACTCCGACGAAAAAGTAGCCTTCGGCCCTCTCTTCAAGGAATCCATCTTTAAAACGAAAGAATTGAGGAGTTGCGAGAACATTCAGTCGTGCAATCGCACGCTACTCGGAAAGAATCTCGGACCCGGAAACAAGGGATCGAACAAAAAAGATAAAGGGAAGGAAAAAACGGCCTTCATCGCCAACACTCAATAACAATTGAGTGACCCTAGACCGGTTGTTCGCCAAAACAACATGCGGCAGCTCCTCTATGAAAAGTTGAAACGTCCTTACTCATTTCCCCGGGATAAAACAAGGAGGCTGTTCGAACTAGCAGTGCGCAACGGGCTTATCACTCTACCGGAGCCGAAACACCAGCTACAACTGAATGATGTCAACAATCCTAATTACTGCCCTTACCACCAAGTATTGGGCCATCCGATTGAAAACTCCTACGTCTTCAAAAACTGGGTTGAAGACCAATACCAACAGGGAAAGTTCGCGCTGTCCGAAAACTGGAAGGTGAGCCCGCCACAACCACATGCTCCGAGAAAGATGGATATGCCGGGGGCATCATGCTCATTCATAGGGAAAGTCCCATGGACCGAAAAGTCAGTAAACTAGAAATTCGCCTCAAACATGGCAACGGCGGACCGCAATGTCCTAAAACTTGTAAATGACCGAAATGTCGTTAAACTAATCCCAACCCGCGGCATCTTCAGGCTGACATGGTAAAAAAAGAAAACGGTATGTCCACAAGCGAGATGGGCACGGATGAAAACCCGAAAGGGCTCCGTGAGTAAAAACAACAGGGCTACCGGCGAGTCTTGTGAAAACCCGAAAGGGCGCAACCTCGTTCAAATAAAAAAAAGAGAGGAAAAAAAAAACGGTATGTCCATAAGTAAAACGGGCACGGAAGAAAACCCGAAAGGGATCCGTGAGTAAAAACAGCAGGGCTACCGGCGAGTGTTTGTGAAAACCCGAAGGGGCACAACCTCGTTAAAAGACACTTGCAGGGTCCTCTCGACCTTGTGAGGAGAAACCACCCACGTTAGATCCTTACGACTCATAAGGGAGCAACACACTTAGGGATCCCCACGATCCCTAGGGAGAAATTACACTTACGAGATCCTCACGACCCGTAAGGAGAACTCTCTTATGAGACCCTCACGGCTCATAAGATTCAAAAGTCTTAAGTTACAGGGATCTGAACATGTTCTTAAGCAGCCACCACAACCTCCAATATTACCCTACAAGCGGCTCAATATTAACCGTTGTATACAATCCACGGGCGCGAATAAATATTTCCCTAATAAAGTCCCATCCGTGACTAGAGATATATTTACACGGTGAACAGCCCTTGTAAGTCCTCTCGACTTATAAGGAGAAAACACTCTTGTAAGATCCTTACGACTTATAAGAGAACATGCACTTAGGAATCCTCACGATTCCTAAGGAGAAAATGCACCTACGAGATTCTCACGACTCGTAGGGAGAAATGCCTTCATGAGACCCTTACGGCTCATGAAGTTAAAAACCTTAGTCAACAGGATCCTAACCCTGTTCGCTAAGCCACCTTTGTTCAACATCGACAGAGGCAAATGATGATTCGCTCCTGGCAATATCCCAGTTGTAGGGATGCTGATGCCGAAATCGGTGTCCAATCCCAACCTCGCAGCGAAAGCCAGCGAGTTACAAATGCATATGAAATAGCCGAAATGATGGGGCAACTTGCAACGAAATCAGCAAGTAAAAATGTATGCATACAAAAACAGCCGAAATGATTGGGCAACTCGCAATAAAAAGCAGCGAATAAAAAGAAAAATAGCCGAAATGATTGGGCACCGCGAAAAATAGCCGAAATGATTGGGCAATCGCGATTTTCACGATATAAAAAGCTGAAATGATAGAGCATCGCGGAAAGAATAAAAAAAATGATGAAAGAATGAAACTTTTTGCCCTACAGGTGAGATCACATCAATCTCTGTATACAATCCAGGGGCACAAACAAAGAGGGAACCATACCTTCCCAACAGGCTCCATCAGAAAGCGAAGCCAAATCTCGACGGTTCATAGACAACCTAGAGACAACCTCGACATTTGTCGAATATTGCAGACACAATATCAACAACGAAGCAAAAGAAGATCCCTAACTTCAGGGTCTCGACGTCAACATCGACAACTTAGAGATCACCAACGGCGTTTCTCCCCGCTCCAACCAGATGCATACGTGACGTCAATAACCGACCTCAGAGTCGCAACGAAACGGAGCCATGGCAAAGTCCCTAGTTCCAAATCTCAAAGGCCGCATCTACAGCCTAGATATCAACAACGGTGTGCCTCCTTATTCCAGCAGGATGCAGATGTTACACCATCAAACGGAGCCACGACATAGTCCCTAGTTTCAAATCTCAACGGTTCACAGACAACCTAGAGACCATCTCAGCATTCGTCTTGTTACACCAGACGCGATGTCAACAACGGCGTTCCTTCGCAATCCAGCAGGATGCAGATGCAACGTCAACAAAAGACTTCATGGTCAAAACAAAGAGGAGTGACGGCAAAATCCCAGCTCCACCTCAGCATTCGCCTCAATACATCAGACATAATGTCAACAACGACGTTCCTTCGCAGTCCAGCAGGATGCAGACGCAACGTCAACAAAAGACCTCTTGGTCGAAACAAAGCGGAGTGACAGCAAAATTCTAGCTCCACCTCAGCATTCGTCTCGTTACACCAGACGTAATATCAACAACGGTGTTCCTTTGCAGTCCAGCAGGATGCAGACGCAACGTCAACAAAAGACCTCACGGTCAAAGCAAACGAAGCTGTTCCCTTCCGAAAGACGGCGCGACGCAGGGACGTCTTGTCTGAGATTCGGGAGGGAACACCAAGGAAAGAGGGGTCACGTGTGGACACGTGAGAGCGCCCTAATTCCCCTTATTTTGTTCTGCCAAAAGTATTGAATACTTTGGAGCATCACGTGCTATCACGTGATAGGAATTTGGGTATTTGTTTATTAAAGCTTTTGCCAAGGGGTCACATGGTAGCACGTGAGAACGCCCATAGCTTCTGTTTCTTTTGCTTTTTCTTTGTGTGCTTCAGGGGTCATGTGGGGCACGTGAGGCGTTGCCTCAAAGTTCTTTTCTGTGGATCTTTACAGGGGTCACGTGGTAGCACGTGACTCTGGTTCTTTGCATGTTTGAATATCTCTTTATCTTTTTAAGAATTAAATTCTTCATAGGGTTAAACCCTAGCAATAAGTTTAGAGGAATTAAATTCCTATTTTCTTTTGAAGAATTATATTCTTAATCTTTTTTCTGTAGGAATTAAATTCCCCATGTATATAAAGAGTTAAATTCTGGCACAGGGTGAAACCCTAATTTCTTTTTTAAGGGAATTAAATTCCTGTGAGTTTGAGATAATTAAGTTCTCAATTAGGGTTAAACCCTAGTTCTGTCCATTTTGAAGGAATTAAATTCCTATAATATAGGGTTAAACCCTAATTTTATCTCAAACGAATTAAATTCCTATAACTCTTGTGAGAATTAAATTCTCAAAAACTCAATTCCTCCTCTATGTTTTAGATCTGCATGGCAGGATCTCAACCCAATGAGAATTAAATTCTCAATTTATGGGGAGATGTGCACTTTGCAGATCTTCAACCAGAGAAAGAACTAAGTTCTTTTCTTTTTATAAGAGTTAAACTATTTTGAGAATTAAATTATCTTTTTGAAGCCTCTCTTTTCTTACCTAAGGTTTTTCTTTGCAGAGAATCAAATTCTTCCCCCTGAATTTTCAAGACTCCAAGGCGCTCTCTCTCTCTCTGTATCTCTCCTTCTTCTTTTTTTTAACTCTCTCCTTTGGCACCTATTTATAGGAGAGAGACAAGAATCAATCTGCTTTAGTAAATCTTTCATTGAATGATTTGATTTGTTTATTACGAGATTTGATTTATTTTCATCATTGATCTGGGCCTTTAGATTATCACCGTTGGATTTTAAATCCAAAGATATTTCTTTGTTATTCCGGTGAGATTTAGGGGAAATCTTTCCATGTCCAAGATTTTTCCGTAAATTGGTGATATTTAATCACCTTCAGATTCTTGATCCAACGGTTTCAGATAATTCTTCTCCATTTTGGAAGGATTTGAATGATCTTTTCTCAGAATTTAATTCTGTTAAACAATAAGGCTTTTAAAGCCGGTTACGTGTGGCCACGTGACCGTTGGTCACGTGTGGCCACGTGTGAGCACGTGACCCCTGGTCACGTGTAAGCACGTGACTCCCCTGAACTTTTTCTTCTTCTTTGCTCTGTTCTTTGCCGCTGCTTAACCATCACGTGCCAACATGTGACCACTGGTCACGTGCGAGCACGTGATGCCTCTTCTGAAGCTTTTCCTGATTTTAAATCAGGGAACAAATGCCCCCACAACGTTGCTCTAACGTGTCAGCACATGAGTGCAACGCTGTCACTTTTGTGACCGTTGGATCCGCCTCGGGTGTAGGGTAGATGAAACGTTTTCCATCCCATCCTATAAATGCCCATGTCCTTTCAGCGGAGCCTCCACTTTGCTCATCTTCCTCCTTGTGAACTTTTCTTCTTGAGAATTTAATTCTCGTTTCCAGAGCTTAGTTCTCTGCCTTAAAAATTCCCAGAGTTTAATTCTGTTTAAGTAAGACCCATCTCTTCAGGTAATGTCTCCGGATGATCGAAGAACTTTCATATATAAAACTTTCTGGATTTTAAATCCACGCCAAGGGTTTTCCCCTTTAATCAAAAACCCATTTTTAAGTTCTCTAAAAGAAGACTACTCATTCTTTAATCAACAGCCCCTTTAGGGTTTCTCTGATCTTCAGGGACTGATGGTGTTTGTCTTTTCCATGGAATTTAATTCCATCTCAACAAAAATGTTTCTGAGAATTTAATTCCCTTTTTCAAAAGGAATTTAATTCCTACGAAGAACTGAGTTCTTCCCATGGGGGTTCTTAGGGTTTCTTGCCCTGAGTTGTCTCCTTCACATCCAAGAAGTTTACACTAAACTCTCATGTTCTTTATTTCAGGCATTATGGACGCCCATATGTATGCTCTTGATGAAATCATTTCTTACGGGAACATTCGTGCACTGGGCCGTAGTCAGAACTAGGAGTTCACCAACGCTCAGTGTGCTGAGATCATGAGCCGCTTCGACGAGTACAACAATCGGCTACTCCCCCGTCGCTCTTCTCTTCTGAGACTCATCGTGCTGGCGATCTGGGAGGCGCTTCCTCTCTTCTGCACCAGCGTACCGCTCAGGGCATTGGATGCTGCCGAGGATAAGATACATTCGGTGTATCTGATGAGCCTAATCTCGAAGAGAAGGCGCGACAACCTCATTGATCTCTTGCACCAGGCTTTTCAGCAGTCGGCTATACTTGCTGCCTATTGGAGGATGGAGGACATTCGTGAGGACCCCGACGCTTGCGACCGCGAGAGAAAACATACTAGGATGGTTCTAAATGCCTGGAAGATCTTGGACAAAGTTACGTTCGAGTTTCTCAATCCATGCTCCGCGTCCGAGGTCTTACCGTTGTAAACGTGTTCTTTTTATTTTGTATGAACTTTTTAAAGCAGGAATGATAAGTTTTATCGTGTCCTTCTGTGTTTGCATTCCTTTTTTGTGGGATTTTGTCATTTTTGCTATTGTTGTTGCTGATGTCTTTAGCATGTAAGGTACAATTTACTTTTCGGTACACTTCAAGATTGATGCTCACGTGCTCCGCACGTGGGGTCCCTTTGATGGGGCTGTTCAACTTTTGATGCCATGTTTCTGTGCATGGCATTAGATGCAGAAAAGGAGCCTTGGAAATAGTTCCCTTTCTTGATTTCCAATGCCTTCCCCTTTTTGGGCCTTGGAAATAGTTCCATCATGCCATATTCTCCACGCGTAGAGCATTCAATGCTCCTCTTTATAGTCCTTAGGCCATAACCTATTTTTCCTTCACAGAGAAATCTATTCTCATTTTGGGGTAATTTGTCTTGAGTGACAACTGCGTGCCATGGCCTGCAACCGCCCTCATGCTCGTCGACAGCCATAGGAAGTACCTATCGAGAAGATGATCCCGTGCTTTGCCGCACGATTGGTGGATCCCCTCCTTACCGACGACGAATGCGACTCAGCGGTATACGAACTCTTGAACCGTAGGGGGTTCCCCCTCCCAATGGGCTTCCTCTGGCTCCGGATGATTCTTGCTGCCGTGCTTGCCGACGTCCCTCCTCACCCGACGGAGATGACCCTGGCGATACTTGACGCGGCTGAAGAAAAGCTCGAGGGTTTTTACGAGGCGTGCCTGATTACTCAGGCTTTGAAAGATCGCTCAGTTCACCTTTTGAGCGAAATAAGAGCTCGGCGGGCTGTTATGTCTGCTTTTGCGGACGAACATGGCGCCAATCGGTGGGGAGCGACTCCTCGCGAGAACCGTCGCTTTGACGTGTTGGAGAAAACAGAGAGAGAGATGGAGAATTTTGTTTTTTGTTTTGTCAACCCTTGTGCTACCGATCCCTCGTTTGGTGACCTTTTCCGCTAGCGTAGTATATTCAAATTAGTTTTCGCATGCTTTATGTTGAACTTTCATGTATGCTGGGTACTCGTATGTATGTTTTTGCTTGCATAAATGAACTTTGTGTTCTTCCCATGAGAATTTTCTTTAATTGCGAACACTATCACCATGTTGCATGCACATCAGAGATTCGGGTATTATTTCTTTTCGGATATTTATATAGTTGCGAATGCATGCTTGATAGGATATACATCGAAATTTTTTTTGCTGCTTCCCATACCAGATGATGTGCGCGTGTTTTAGATCGACTATTACTATCGACCCGGGGCTTGTTTATACGATCTTGAGCGTATACGTCCTAATTCAAAGGCTGCGGTCGTGAAAGCTGGCTTGCGTGGTCTGATAGAGCGGTGTGTGGCGAACATAGTGTCGTGCGAGAAGAGGCTCGGTCGCAAATTCTCGGAGAGGGAGCTGGCCTCTAAGGCATCGAGCGAGCTTCAAACCAGCCTTACAGCCAAAGCCAATAAAGCGTATGAACTCTGGAGAGTGCTTCAAGAGTCTATCAAAGAGGTGGTGGCCCTTGATAAAGCTGTCGTGTTCACCCGCGAAAGGGTTGAGGCTCACAAGGCCACCGAGAAAGAGGTCGAAGGCCGGCTTGCCTCGTATCAGGCCCAGCAGGCTCAGGTGGAGGCCCGTCTTCTATCGATACTGAATCATGAAGCCGTGACTCAACAAAAGAAGGACGAGATGGTAAAATTGCTAAATCGCCCGCCGGCTTGAAGACTTGTATCTTTTTCTTTCTTTCTGTACATACTCCTGAATGAGGGTATATTCTTTTTGCTTTTTCATGAATTGTACTTTGTATCCATTTTGGTTTATGAATAAAAGACATATTTTTCTTCTGAATGGTGTGTCTCTTTTTATTGAATGTGTTCTGCGGCCAATTTATCTTAGTCTCCTTGTAAGGTAGCGATGGCTTAGGATTCAGGGTTAAGCTCTGCCTCCTAAGACTTTTGAGCTTTATGAGCCGTGAGGGTCTCATAAAGAGTTTTTCTCCTTACAGGTCGTGAGGATCATGTAGGTGTAAGTTCTCCTTAAGAGTCATGAGGATTCTTAAGCGGGTTTTCCCCTTGGGAGTCGTAAGGATCTCGCAAGAGAGTTCTCTTCCCTACAGGTCGTGAGGACCCGCAAGTGCTGGGTGCGGTCGCCCTTATCCACATTTCACGGGGTCAGGGGTTGCTTTGGGATGTTTTCCAGGGTACCATAGTTTAAAGACATCGCGGTCAAGGTTAAGGACCTCATAGTCCGTGGGTTTAAGGACTCCATAGTCCAAGGTTAGTTTTAAGACATCACGGTCAAGGTTAAGGACATCATAGTCTGTGGATTTAAGGACTCCACAGTCCAATGTTAGTTTTAAGACGTCACGGTCGAGGTTAAGGACCTCATAGTCCATGGATTTAAGGATTCCACAGTCCGATATTAGTTTTAAGACATCCCGGTCAAGGTTAAGGACATCATAGTCCATGGATTTAAGGACTCCACAGTTCGATGTTAGTTTTAAGACATCACGGTCAAGGTTAAGGACCTCATAGTCCATGGATTTAAGGACTCCACAGTCCGATGTTAGTTTTAAGATATCACGGTCAAGGTTAAGGACCTCATAGTCTGTGGATTTAAGGACTCCACAGTCCGATGTGTGGTTACCGGGACCCGTCACCTCTTTGAAGACGTTGAGGAATTACAACGACAAATATCAAAGGAGTGAAGAGATGTACCCTTGAACCAAGCTAAAATCAGTCTAGAATCATGGTGGTTGATCGTTGGTTTTAAGACATTACGGTCAAGGTTAAGGACATCATAGTCCGTGGATTTAAGGACTCCACAATCCGATGTTTGCTCTGGATGCTTCATACGGGTTCACTGCCGTGCTCTGTGAGGATCAGGCTCCGCTCTGGACTTTTTCCGCGGGGTCAAAGAGTGACGTTATCTATGTTACACGTGACCAAGAATTTCTCACTAGATGCTTCACACGGGTTCATTGCCATGTTCGGCGAGGACTAGGCTCCGCTCTGGATGCTTCACACGGGTTCACTGCCGTGCTCTGCGAGGACCAGAATCCGCTCTGGACGTTTCCTACGGGGTCAAAGAGTGACGTTATCCGCGTTTCACGTGACCAGAAATTTTGCTCTGGATGCTTCCCACGGGTTCACTGCCGTGTTCTGCGAGGACCAGGCTCCGCTCTGGACATTTTCCACAGGGTCAAAGAGTGACGTTATCTGCGTTCCACGTGACCAGGAATTTTGCACTAGATGCTTCACACAGGTTCACTGTCGTGTTTGGCGAGGACTAGGCTCTGCTCTGGATGCTTCACACAGGGTCAAAGAGTGACGTTATCCGCGTTCCACGTGACCAGGAATTTTGCACTAAATGCTTCACACGGGTTCACTGCCGTGTTCAGCGAGGACTAGGCTCCGCTCTGGACGTTTTCCGCGGGGTCAAAGAGTGACGTTATCCGCGTTCCACGTGACCAGGAATTTTGCTCTGGATGCTTCCCATGGGTTCACTGCCGTGTTCTGCGAGGACCAGGCTCCGCTCTGGATGTTTTCCACGGGGTCAAAGAGTGATGTTATCCGCGTTCCACGTGACCAGGAATTTTGCTCTGGATGCTTCCCACGGGTTCACTGCCGTGTTCTGCGAGGACCAGGCTCCGCTATGGACGTTTTCCACGGGGTCAAAGAGTGACGTTATCCGCGTTCCACGTGACCAGGAATTTTGTTAATTATATCCGCATTTCACGGGGTTGGGATTTGACTTTTGGTGATCTGTACAGCGCCGAATCATGGAACTGGGAGTTGCCGCTGTTCCGCTTTGCTTGATATTGTGTCCGCAGTGAGACGAATGTTGAGACGATCTTTGTGGCTCGTCGAGATTTGGCTTCTTCTTTTGATGAAACCTGGGGAAAGAGTATGACCCCTTCTTTGTTTGCGCCCCTAGATTGTATACAGAGATTGATGTAACATCACCTGTAGGGCAAAAATTTCATTTTTATTTTATTTCTTTTTCCGCGATGCTCTATCATTTCAGCTTTTATATCGCGAAGGTCGCGATTGCCCCATCATTTCGGCTATTTTTCGCGGTGCCCAATCATTTTGGCTATTTATTTTATTTTTACTCGCTGCTTTTTATTGCGAGTTACCCAATCATTTCGGCTATTTTTCATGCATACATTTTTACTTGCTACTTTTTATTGCAAGTTGCCCCATCATTTCGGCTATTTCATTTGCATGTGTGGCTTGCTGGTTTTTCACCGCAAGCTTGGGATTAGATACCGATTTCGGCATCAACACCGCTACAACTGGGATATTGCCAGGAGCGAATCATCATTTGCCTCTGTCAATGTTGAACAAAGGTGGCTTAGTAAATATGGTTAAGGGTCCTGTCGACTAAGGCTATTGACTTCATGAGCCGTAAGGATCTCACAAAGGTATTTCTCCCTACAAATCGTGAGGATCTTGTAGGTGTGTTTTCTCCTTGGGAATCGTGAGGATTCCCAAGTGCATTTCTCTTGTAGGTCGTAAGGATCTTACAAAAGGGTTTTCTCCTTATAAGTCGAGAGGACTTACATGGGTTGTTCACCATATGAACATATCCCTAGTCACGGATGGGACTCGGTTAGGGAAATGTTTATTCGCCCCCGTGGATTGTATACAAGGGTCAATATTGAGCCGCTTGTAGGGCAATATCGAAGGTTGGGTGTAACTTTTTAAAAATAATTAAATAAATAATTAAATGAATAAAATTGTTTAAGTGAAATTTTTGATTTTCGGTAAAGTAAAATGTATTTTTCGTAAAACTAAACCGTGATTGTTTTTCATTATAATTTCAAAAATACCTATTTTAATTATGTAATTACTAGTAAATAGTGTTTATTTAGCCACTTATAAATTTCTACTTCAATTAAATATTTTTCCTAAATTAAATATTTTAAATATTAACATAAGCTTTATTTTTTACACTAAATTAGTGTAAATTACAAATTTGAATGGTTTTAATTTGTAAAAATGAGCCATGGTATATTAGAATCAAGTGTGTAATATGTAAAATCTTTTCCAAAATCTCTCCATGGTTCTAGAAATTTCTAGGAAAAGGGTTAAATTGAAAAAGTTAGATAATAAAGGGTTTAAGTGAAAAAATGCATTATTTATGAACTTTCTACACAATACCACACATTTTTTCTCTCTCTCCACCCCCTCCCTCTCCATGGTCGGCCTCCCCTCCATGGGTAGCCCCAAAATTTTTCCCCCATCATTTTTGCATTAAAAATCATCAAAATTCATCAAAAATTCCAAAAATAAATCTCAAAAATCAACATTCAACCTCTACCATTTTCTTTTGACCTATTTAGCATGGATTTTGGAGATGGAAAGCATGCATTTTGGAGGCTTATTTCATGTTTGGGTTTCATATTTTGGAGGTATAAATTTCCTTCTTTTGATTTATTGTTATTAGATGTTCATTTAAGCATAATTAGATTTAATATATTAATTCTATTTACTACTTTTAAAATTCAAGTTAGGCTTTGAAAAATAAAGTTGTGATTTTTATTAATTAAATAAGGTTATAATAGCTTGTTTAACATTTTTAGAGTGGAAAAATCTTGCATGGTTGTTGTATGATAATTCCAAAATTGATTTAAGTAAGCAATTTAGCTAACTAGGTTTTTATAAAATGTGTTTGTGGGTAATATAAAATTCTAATTAAGGTTGCTATCTTTAGATTGTTGTTTTAGTGAGAATATTAGCATGTTAATGGAAAGAAAAACTTAGTTTGATCACTAGTTTCTTTTGATGATTGGAAAAATACTAATAAAATGCTATTTTTGTAAACTAGATTTTGGAAATTCCTAAATAAATGAGATTAAAAATATAATTTATGGTTTCATTATATCATTATCATCATGAATTGTAGTTTAAAACATTAATTCATGTAAAATCAAGTTTTGTTGTGGAATTGTGGTATTTTGCTTGAAAGATGTTAAAAATTACTAAAGGTTGCAAACTAGAAATTTCAAATTAATACAAATTTATGTAATAAAAATATAGTAATGGGTTGTATAGTCTAGTTATGCTATTTAATGAGTTTTATGACCATTGGTTTCATTTAAATGTCATGTTTTGATGAAAAACGGTAAATTGGCATTTTCGGGTTTTACGAAATTGGACGGTTTGATGGATTTTAGGGTTTTGATGAATAAATCATATTTTATATTATAAGTAATGAGTTTTTAAACTATGAGTTATTTGTTGATGTTATCTCGATACATCGGAGTTTGTACGCCGATATCGAGCGATATTTGGTTCTTTTGCGTGGACGGGACATAGGTTTTAACCTATGCTTGTTCCTTGCGTCGTTTTGACTTTTGTATGTGATTCAGTTTACGATACTATTTATATATTTGCGTTTAGGTACCCCTCACGTGGACTGCGGGCGATGAAGAGGAGGATGGCGACACCGTCTTCGGCAAATATGGACCAGGTGAGTAGATGCATATCTACGGGGGGAAGTCGGCTGGATGGCGTTTAGCACCCCCGCAACGTAGAATAGGAATAGTACTTATCGTCATTAGGAAACCAGATGTGACCCTAGATTCTTAATGAGTAGGACCCTAGTAATGACCCTAGGCTGGACTAGACTGATTTAGGAAGACCATACCAGAGGACGAATACTTTGGAAGAGATTCGTAGGTTTCAGGTAGAAACACACACACGCACACACTGAAACTCGATATGGTGTATACATGTATGTGTATATATACATAGGACTAGGTATAGGTATATATATATATACACAACACGTATATAGGATACATTGATGTGATATGATACACGGGAATGAAACAGTATAACTGGGCTTGATGCCGTGATTCTTGGCTGTACAGTTGTATTAAGGTGTTGGCGGATCACTAGAGAATGAGATAATGAACATGTATACATAAACTATAATGGGGGGTGATGATATTGAGGTGCATGGGACTCTAGAATAGAACCCGAACTGTAACTTGTGACTGATCACGATATGATATATGCAAGACATGATATTTATGAGGAAAAATTAAGGAGGTATAATTATGATGGCAATGTTATATAATTGATGTGTGCGATTACATCATAGCACCTTGATCATGACATGTGTTGAGGATGATATTATACGAATAATGAGACACCTAGGAGATACTTGACCCGTACCCGATATTGGGATACCGTACGATGGATGTTACCGTACGAGGTATAGATATGATGATTGATCCGCACTCTTGTTTCGAGGAAACCGTACTACGTACGTGACGCTATTGAGGCTGGATCGCCGACTATTAGAGATATGGACTCAGACTTTAGGTGTACCCTTATTTCTTATCGACTAGTTCTTAGGTTTAGTTCTTTAGGAGGTTCGATGGACACTAGTTTAGGTTCGAGTCTTATAGTGGTAGTTATATTTGTATATCAAATGGGTGGATAACACACATCTGTCTTTACTTTCATACCGTAATCATAATGTGCATGTTCATATATATGTTTCTATAATCAGCATAAAACTTTGCCTGTTAGGACACCGGCACCATTACCGATGATGCGCAATTTCCACGCACACTTATTTGCCGGCTCACACACATCATCATCGGTAATTGCTATGTCACGTACACTTTAGATCATATTATCTTTTATTGATAGAATCAGTTAACAACTAGACCGATATAAGATTGTGATTACTCTCTGATGTTAGTATAGACATGGTATTTATTAATTAGACATTCATGCATTCATATTTTCATGTTATCATGCAGTATTATGGGCATATGCCGACACTTATCATATACTTACTCATGATTTTGAGATTTGGATTTCTATGAGATTTCTGGATTTTTGGGGGAAAACCGCAAGAATATATAAAAACTTCTCTCTCTCTCCTCCTCTCTTTTTAAAACATAAGATGCGGTTTTCTCGTGATGTATGTGTCGTCCACCATGAGATTTCATGTTTCCTGTTGGATTTCGAGACCCGATTCGAGGAGTGGATGAACCGTCTCGGGTACATGGTGGGCCCGGTATGGTACCCCGGGGCAAGAAGATCGAGTTGTAGACGATGAGCCTGGCAGGGGAAGGCTACCTACCGGTGATGTCGGGCGCGGCGGATATCCGGAGGATACCGACCGTTGTCGTGAGATTTGATGATATGGGCCGATCCGGACTGACGGAGCCCGAGGTATTGAGACTTGAGATTTACATGTTTTGTGTCGATACTTGACACGGATTTCATGGATTTCATTATTGATATTTCAGATTCCTATACACATTTTTCTATGATAACAGCTAAAGATTTCTTATACAGATATATCTGGATTTCAGGATTGATTATTTTACATTCGTGGTGCATGCATATCCATTCATATGACATAGTATTATATGAGGCACTGACACGAGCACGGAGTATCTGCATTTACACGTAGTATTACCCTGCTATCACTAGATGATTGGGATATAGTAGTATATTATTATGACCTAGGATAGCGTCGTGCATTCGATTTCTTTTCGTAGATGTCTTCTACTCACGAGTTGGCAACTCACCCGTTGTGCCAAATTTTATTACAGGTTCGATGTACAGGTTTCCCTGGCAATTGCTGGCACATCATTTCATTCAGGGTGATTTGCACGGTAGGTTGGTTCACTTGTATCTGAACCACCATTGTACTTTTATTCTTTCATTTGTATCTAGTAAGCTCCATCAACCATACTTGTATTACTTGATAAGTTTATTAGACCAGTTATTTATTTTGACCTTAGAGTCGCGCTTGTATTATTCTGATCTGGTGGTTTTGTTTTCTTTTGAGTTTTGAGCCTCGCCCTTTGGCGTTGTATATTATTGTTCTTGTTGTGGTTGTTTCCGCCTGTTGGCGTTGAGCTAGCACCCGTTTGGGGATGCTTTTTATTGTTTTTATATATTATACTTGTTTGCACCCGTTTGGGGCCAGTTTTTACAGAGGAGACTCTGCCGAAATTTTTGGGAAAATTTGCTGATGCTTTTAAACTTGTTTCCTTCATGTTTCTTTTACTTCTTCTTTTTCTTTTATGGTTTAGATTTCTGGGCTTCGGCTTACTTAGGTTACGTTGCGTCTCTAGACGCTTCGTAATCTAAGTGCCGGTCACGTCCCGTACTTTCAGGTCGTGACATTGGGGGGGGGTTGCTTAAGAACAGGTTAAGGTTTCTGTAACTTAAGACTTTCAAATCTTATGAGCCGTGAGGGTCCCATAAGAGAATTTTCCTTACGAGTCGCGAGGATCTCGCAAGTGTAATTTCTCCTTAGGAATCGTGAGGATCCCTAAGTGTGTTGCTCCCTTGTGAGTCGTAAGGATCTCACGCAGGTGGTTTCTCCTTACAAGGTCGAGAGGACCCTGTAAGCGTCTTTTTAACGAGGTTGCGCTCTTTCAGGTTTTCACAAACACTCGCCGGTAGTCCTGCTGTTTTTACTCACGGAGCCCTTTCGGGTTTTCATCCGTGCCCATTTTGCTTATGGACATACTGTTTTTCCCTTTTTTTTTATTCTTTTTATTTTTCTAACGAGATTGCGCCCTTTCAGGTTTTCACAAACACTCGCCGGTAGCCCTACTGTTTTTACTCACGGAGCCCTTTCGGGTTTTCATCCGTGCCCATTTTGCTTATGAACATACCATTTTTATTTTTATTATTTTTTTTATTATTTTTTTTGTATCAGTTTTGAGATGTTGCAACCCACCGTAGTTTATCAACATCTCGGTCAACGACTAGTTTTAGGACATAGTGGTCCGTTGTTAGTTTAAGGACGTTTCGGTCCATTGTTGAAGAAGGCCGGTTACTACTTATAGAGTTCAGGCTTAGGAAGATAGCGAGCGGACATAGTCGTCGTCATCTATTATTGACCTAGGCCTTGACCCGTTAAGCGTAGTATTTCTTCAGGAAGCGACCGTTTATTGGCCTGAAAGGTCTTTCACCGTGCATATCCATGAGTAGATAGGCTCCACCCTGGTAGACCTTGTCTATGATGTACGGGCTTTCATAGTTCGGCTCGAATTTTCCCCGTTTGGCACGATTGGGGATCATAGGTCTTTTGACCACTAGCATGAGTTCGCCTTGGCGGAATGTCCTCGGCCTAGTCAATCTTTCGTATGAGCGCGTCATCTTTGCTTTGTAAGCCTCCAGATTTTATTGCGCTTGTTGGGGTAAAAATTTACACCCCGGTTGACCAAGTCAAAATCAAAGTCAACCCCAAGCCAAGTGGGCCCAAGCCCAGATCCAGTAGGCCCATGCCCGGGTCGAGCCCGAACATGAAGCGGCCGGCCTCCCCCCATGCCAGGATAAAAATTTTGTAATAAATAATTTTGTTGTATTTCTTTTATTTTATTTTATGGATAAATGTAAGAAAATGGGCATAAAAGCCAAATTTTTGTAAAGCCCATGGCTTATGTGCAAAAAGAAATGGCACATGAGCCATGAAATAGGCAAAATGCCATTTTGTGAAGCCCAAGGGGCTATGTGTAAAGTGTATAGCCTATAAAGGCAAAGATAATGAAATATCTCAACAACTTTTTCTCTCTCCAAAAAAAAAAGTCTCAGAGCTGAGCTCTTTCTTCCATCTTCAAGGTTCCAAAACCTTCTTCTTTCTCTTGAATTAAATCAAGAGTTTTACTCTTCCTTTTTCAAAACAAATTAGTTTTTCACCACAAAACCCACAAAGAGGAACTTGGATCTATCATTAGATCTGAAAAAGAAGAGATTTTGAGATTTCACATCTCTTGATCTTCAAGATCCAGCAAGCAACAGGAGGAAGAAGAACATCGTTCACTAAACCCAAAAAAAAAAAAAAAAACACTCAGGAGTCCAACTCCTCTCTGATTTCTCTTCTGAGAAATTTGTTTTAGCAGCGCGCAGCGCAAGTGCGCAAAGCGCCCGCGTGCCGACACGTGGCGTGCGCGCTTGCGCACCAGCGCGCTTGCGCAAGTGCGCAAAGCGCCCGCGTGCCGACACGTGGCGCGCGCGCGCTTGCGCACCTGCACGCTTGCGCAAGTGCGCAAAGCGCCCGCGTGCCGACACGTGGCGCGCGCGCTTGCGCAAGTGCGCAAAGCGCCCGCGTGCCTACACGTGGCGTGCTTGCGCACCTGCGCGCAGCGCTCATGCGCAGAGCGCCCACGTGCCGACACGTGGCACGCTTGCGCCTGAGCGCACAGCACCTAAGCGCACAGTGCCCAAGGTGCTGCCCCACGCATCCTTTGGATGCCCTTTTCCCCTTTATTTATATATACATGTATATGTATACATATGTATACAAATGTACACATACACATACTCCGCCACACTCTCCCCCCTCAAAAAAATTTTCGGGCCGGGGCGCTGCCCCGAACCCCGCAAGGGGGCTGCTAGCCCCCTTGACCCCCAGCCCGCTATCCGGGTAGCGGGACCCCCGTAAAAACTCTGCGTGGCTCCCGATATATCCAAAACCCCCCTTTCAGAACAGAACACACGTACACTGCACATTGAGTTCGCATGACCAGTTTAACCCGTTAATCGGAGGTTCCCTCGCCCCAAAGGCGAGGGGTAATTAACGGCAGCTTAGTCCGCGGCTGCCGGAGATTCGGATCCCCACAATCATTAAACCCCGGCCTACCCTAGGCAGGGGGAATCTGTAGTACGCCTGACAAGCGTGCGCGTATTCCCATCTCAATGGGGTGACGAAAAAACACCCTACAGATTCTGGCACGCCCGGTGGGACCAATCTCTCCTCCCATATTTCGGGTTAAACGTTCATACGAACTCAATCAATATACATGTCGATTGCCCATACTGAAATGATGTTTTTTTCCCGTGCAGCAATCAACCTTCGACGACAATGTCTCCCCAGACGAATTCAGCTTCCAACGTGACCCCGATTCCGTACGTGGTCAAGATCAACGCTCGTGTGGTTCTCCCCGCAAGCCTCAGTCGACAATGGGAGGAGCCGCCCCGCCAGTTTGGCTCTGTCATCATCTACCCTGCCGGAAGCGCTCATCTGGCGGAGATCCCGGCGGAACAGGTGGCCAAGCCGGTCTCAAGGGGTAAGAGGCCGAATGTCGTGATTGCTAAGGCACCACAACCGAAACTTAAGATGGTGTCTGAACGATTCCCTGACGCTCTAGCTGGGGGCAAGACTTCCGGTGCGATGGGCAACATCAACTGTTGCGGACGAGCTCAGGAGATGACTCCAACAAATGCACAATCGGGCGTATCTCTAAGGCCCTCTATCAACCGGCCTGCGGCATCTTCCCAAAAAGTCGAAGTCTGCCAGGTGCTTAGAACAGAAAAGTTAAGGCAGAAGCGGCTCAGGTATCGAGCCAACAAGAGGGCCAAGGCTTCGGCCAAATGGAATCATGTGAAGTTCCAAGTGCAGGGTTTTCCCGCGACGACGGCTAAGTCGGACGTAAGAATCAGCAATTCCTTCGAGCCTCTGAAGTGGGTTCAGAAAAACGCCATGACCGCCAGAATCAAGAAGACGGCGGTCCGAACAGTGCCACAAAGAGACGTGTCCCGGCCCCAACAGAAAAAGTATGACACTGTCTCTTCAAGAGTCTATCAAGCACTCTGTGCCGCACGAAAGCAGCGGGGAAAACCCAGAAAAGATGCGCCAGCACCATTTAAGAACCTGGTTAGGCCAGCCGCCTTCAATCGACTACCAGCTACCGAAGCAAGGGGGTCAAGACAGCGATCCACGAAATCAACTGCCAATGATAGAAAGACGGACGGATATATCATCCATACGGTCTATATGGCGGGCGGGCGCCCCAGCGACAACCTTCGCAGCAAAAGCAAGGACGGAGCCACCACATCCCAAGCCCAATCTAGCCTGAATGTGGTTGCCGCCGCCCAAGAACAGCCGCCCCTGCTGGATGAAGAAAACCCTCTCGATGAGGATGATAGACAGATAGACCCCTCGGTCCATGTAGAGTCAAGCTCGGACAGCGAGGAAGAGCCGACTTTCCGCCCTAGGACTGCGGAGCAGGAGCTGCTTCAAGAACTTCGAAAACAGCTCAGGAGCAAAGATAAAGAGATGGCCAAGCTCTATTCGAAGATTGACGACTTAACGAACGTGGTGATGCAGCTTACGGCTCAAATTGCTCGAGCGCCTCCTAATCAAGCACAAGCCGCCACTAATCAGCCGGGTGACGACAATCCGAGGCAGCCAATGCCTGTTCCTTTGGGACCAAGACTGGTCGAGCCAAATGAAAGTCGGCTACATTCCGCTTCTGGGGACGCCTTGGCCCCAGATAGCACTATCCCGCTAACACAGGATCGGATAATGGATTTGGTCACCAGCAAGGTTAAAACATTGGTGGCCGAAGCCGAAGCTCAGAAAGAAATCGGCAGTAGTGGGCGGCCATATCCCGCGCAGTACGATCTGATTGAGTTCCCAAGCGGCTACGTCATTCCTAAGTTCGGAAGATTTGATGGAACGGGGAATGCAAACCAGCACGTCGCCCACTTCAAAGCATCGTGCGGAAATACAGGGGGCAATGACGCTCTCCTTCTTCGTCAGTTTGTTAACAGCCTGACCGGCGTCGCCTTCGATTGGTACGCGAGCATACCAGACGGATCCGTCATTACCTTCGCCCAAATGGAGTCTCTGTTCCGGCAAAGGTTCATGAGCGTCAGTGATAAAATCTCCATTGCCGACCTTGTGAGGACCAAGCCGGGGAAGAATGAAAGCAACACCGACTTTATCGCCCGATGGCGTAATCTCACGGTCAAATGCGAACCGCCGCTGGAGCAGGACCAGTCCGTCAGCCTTCTTATTGGGAACCTCAGCAATTGGATGGTCCCCTTCTTGTGTACAGCGGGCCTCAAGACGTTTCAGGAGCTAACCAAGAAAGTCCAAATGCTGGAACGCTCGAAGCAAGAGTCCCCGCCAGACTCTCAGAGAGACAAAACCTGGAAAAGCAAGCGGGACGACAACCGTAGAAGCGGGAGTTCCAGCAGTACCAATGTCTTCAATGCCTCCGACAATGAAGAAAAGCGAAGGGCGGGCGAATCCAAAACCAACCGGTCTCGAAAGCCATTGCTGGGAGGAGATGGGCCTTCCCTAGAGGAGAAAAAGAACAAGGTTTACTCTTTCAGAAGAGACAAGGTCCGCAAGATATTTAAAGATGCCTTGAACAATGGCCTACAACTGCCGGAGTCGAAAAGACCCCAAGAAGCAAAATTGACCGACAATCCCTTGTATTGCCCGTACCACCGAGTAGTGAGCCATGCGATCGAGGATTGCTATATCTTCAAAGACTGGGTCGAGAAGCAGTACAAGGCCGGAGAGATCGAGCTGTCCAAAAGCGTGTTGGTGAACAATCAAGTTGCAACCGCCAACTTTATACAGACGGAAGCTGAAGCCTTCTGGGAGCAGACAGCCGAACCCGCTGCCCTGACAAACGAAACTGACTCATCGCGGCCTCCGTGGAGTACGCACATATCTAATAAGACGAAGAAGATGATAAAGCTACTTCGGAAAGAACCCAGGATGGAATGGGAAGGACAGAAGAAGCCTACCAGTCCAGCTGCCAATGCGGCTCCATCAGGCTCAAAATCCAAGAAGCTCAAGAAGAAGAAAAGTGCTGCTCGGCGCGAAAAAGAGTCTGCAGGGAGATCGACCATTCAAAAGTATATCGATTCCCTCGAAGAATATGAGCAAAAGGAAAGAACATTGATTCAATTGAAGGAGTTCTTCCCTGTACAAGCGGCTGAAATTCTGGAGGAGTTAGAAGAAGACTCCAATGAAGAAATTCCAGTAGTGACCTGCTACGCCATCCATCTTGGCAGCGACTCCGAGGATGATCTCTGTTTTCCGGAAGAGGACGAGGAGCTCACCACAAAGGCCAATCAAATCCAGCTCAGAAGCGGCAGGGCTCTACCGCAAAATCAGGGCAACGCCCCAAAAGGGAAGGAAAAACATGTCGCTAATGAAGAAGATGGCAGAGAACTGGCCGATGAAAACATAAGTCCTTCCTCGGTGGACTATAATGTCTTGGCACATCTCCGGAAGCTTCCATCTCTCCTGAGCATCTACGACGCCTTGGTCCTATCTAAGGAGCTTAGAGACGTTCTCATTTATGCTCTACAAAACCCCGAGCGGTATCAGGCTCACTTTACGGAAATTAATATGAAAGAAGCCCAGCACGCTTTGCATGCCGCCGCAGTCACATTTAAGGATGAAGACTTGCTACTGGGAACGGCTGAGCATAATCGGCCGCTTTACGTGACCGGGTACAGCGACGGAGATCGAATTAATCGCATATTGATTGATCCGGGGTCCTCAGTGAACATCATGAACTTGCGAACTCTGAAGAGTTTGTCAATGGACGTCCGACACCTGTCGAGGGAAAGGATTGTCATTCAAGGGTTCAACCAAAATTGCCAGCAAGTTCTAGGGTCTATAGCTTTGCCAATCAAATTCGGGGATCTGCAAACTGAAGCTAAGATATACGTGATCGACGCCGACACGTCTTATAAGATTCTCTTGGGGCGGCCATGGCTCCACGATTATGGCATCATTCCGTCAACTTTCCATCAATGCATGAAATATACTAAAAATGGCGAAGAAAGATGCATTGACGGAGACATCCAACCATTCGGTGTGCATGAAGTCCGCTACGAAGATTCTCGGTACTTTATGAATCACCAAAATGCTAAGCCACAACTGACTGAGGATAGACCGGCTCCAAGACTCAAAAGCAAATCTGCGCCGGCTATCACTTTCAAAAGCAAAAACGCCCAAGTACGCCCGCATTTCGGCAGCGACACTGATGAGTCCGACGCTGGAAGCCCGTCCTTCCGCAAAACTCGCCCTCATTTCGGCAGCGATACGGACGAATCTGTTACTGAAAGCCCATCTAGCAGTTAAGTCCGCCTTCATCTTGGCAGCGACACTGAAGAGTCAGAGGAGGAGGACCTGTCGTGCAACAGCGGTGCAGATTGGACCCCCACGCAACAAGCGAAACTACGAGAGACCTTTGAAGTTGCAGAAGGGTCCCTAGCCGTTACAAAGGTACCAGAGCAAATGTGTAAAGAGCTCGATGCATTATCAATCTCCACCATGGACCAGCTGAAAACTTTCTACGTTCCCGGGAGGAAAAGTGGACAGAAGGGCATCCTGTTTTATGGGTCAAACCCCGTTGTGCACCCGGGCGATCTGTCTGTCGCGTGCCTTCCATATGAGAGAGGCATAAGAGCCGTTCTCAATCCCAGATACTATGCGCCCGAGATGCGGGAATACTTTAAAAAGTGCGGATGCCGGTTATATCAAACGGAGTCCGAAGCAAAGTTTTACGAAGGGCTATGGCATCCGCCCCAGGTCCGAGCACTCATCGATGGACGAATTCTAGATAGACGGGGCATAGGCTACATTCAACCTGATTCCAAAGCGTGCTACATGATCCATGTTGGTGAGGCCAGCGAAAGATCAAATGATGACGACGAGATAGCCGAGCCAGAAGAAGCTCCTCAAGAGCTCGAAGATGGCGGACAAGCAACCTTTGACGAGCTAACCGAGATTGACTTAGGAACGCCCGATAATCCAAGGCCGACCTACATCAGCTCGCTCTTGTCAGAGGAAATGAAAGCGCAGATAATTGCCCTGCTGCATGAGTTCGTCGACTGCTTCGCGTGGACATACAAAGAAATGCCTGGCCTTTCTCCTGAAGTGGCCGTACATAAATTGGCTATATCTCCTGATGCTAAGCCAGTCAAACAAGCTCATCGAAGAATGAGAAGGGAACTAGAAGAAAAGGTCATCGAGGAAACTAAGAAGCTCATCGATGCCGGCTTCATCAGGGAAGAGAAATACGTGGACTGGATCGCATGCATAGTCCCAGTGAAGAAGAAAAATGGGCAGATCCGAGTTTGTGTCGATTTCAGGGATCTCAACAAGGCATGTCCTAAAGATGACTTTCCGCTACCGGTCATGGAAATGATGGTCGATGACACCTCAAATTACGAGCTGTTCACTTTCATGGATGGCTCGTCTGGATATAATCAGATCAAGATGTCGCCTGAGGATGAGAAGCACACAGCATTTCGAACTCCGATCGGAATATATTGCTACAAGGTGATGCCGTTCGGACTGAAGAACGCAGGTGCTACATATCAAAGGGCAATGACCAATATCTTCGATGACCTAATTCATAAAGTCGTCGAATGTTATGTTGATGATATGGTCGTTAAGACTGAAACCAAGGCCGATCATATCCAGGATCTTAGGACCGTTCTCACCAAACTGAGGGAATTTGATCTGAAGATGAATCCTCTGAAATGCGCTTTTGGCGTGTCATCGGGAAAATTCCTGGGCTTCATAGTTCGACATCGAGGGATCGAAGTTGACCCATCAAAGATAAAGGCCATCATGGAGATGCCTCCTCCGAAGAGTCTGACGCAGCTAAGATCTTTTCAAGGCAAGCTTGCTTATATACGGAGGTTTATCTCAAATTTATCGGGGAGATGTAGGCCCTTCTCAAAGCTCATGAAGAAAGGAGCTCCTTTTATCTGGGATGCCGAATGTCGAGCAGCGTTCGAAAGCATTAAACAATACTTGTTGCACCCTCCAGTGCTGGCCGCTCCCATTCCAAATAAACCGTTGATTCTCTACACTGCCGCGCTAGATGAGTCACTCGGTGCGCTCCTCGCCCAGAATAACGAGGAGGGAAAGGAAAATGCCCTCTACTACCTCAGTCGAACTCTAGTCGGGGCGGAACACAACTATTCCCCAATCGAAAAGCAATGCCTGGCTCTGATATTTGCTGTGAAGAAGCTGAGGCACTATCTGCTGGCTCATCGGGTTATGCTGATCTCCAAGGTCGACCCGCTCAAACACTTGATGACCAAAGCAAGCCTAGCCGGCAGGATGGCAAGATGGGCTGTCATGCTACTTGAGTTTGACATAGTTTATACCCCTCAGAAAGCAGTAAAAGGGCAAGCTATTGCAGACTTTCTCGCCGCTCATCCCATACCAGAAGGGTCGCCGCTAAATTGTGAGTTACCCGATGAACAAGTGCTGCACTTCGAGGAAGATGAGCCATGTTGGGAGCTCTACTTCGATGGAGCCTCGTCAATAAGGACCTCCAGTAAATCAAGCGTCCCGGAGATAAAAGCAGGGATAGGATTGGTGTTCATCACACCATCAATGGGAACCCTACGACGTTCTTTTGCTCTCACCGAGCCTCGAACGAACAATGAAGCTGAGTATGAAGCTCTGATAGCTGGTTTGGAACTCGCCATAGAAATGGAAATCCGTCGGCTACGAGTTTACGGTGACTCCCAGCTCGTCGTCAACCAAGTAAGCGGCGACTATAAGATATACAAACCCGAGTTAGCTCGGTATAGAGGTCGAGTGGTGGAACTCATGAAACGGTTCACTCATATTGAACTAACGAGAGTCCCTAGAGCGTTGAACGGAAAGGCTGATGTACTCGCTCGCTTGGCAAAGGAACTGGCTGATCCTGAAATGGACAAAATTCTGATCACAGTCAGGAGCCGGCAAATTCTACCCCCAGTCTCCCTACGAGAAGAGGAGAGCGCGGAACAGAAGAGCAGTCCTGCGGAAGAAGCTTCGATCATCCAAGACGAGCCCGATTGGAGAGAACCCTTCATAGAGTACCTCCGATACGACAAGCTGCCCGAAGAAAAATCTGCGAGGATTCAGCTGAAGAAAAGAGCTCTCCGATACGTGTTTGTAAATGACACGTTATACCGCAGGTCATATGACCAACTCTGGCTCAGGTGTCTGTCATTGGCCGAAGCCCAAAAGGTCATGAAAGAAGTTCACTCGGGCGTTTGCGGTGCTCACCAATCTGGCCCCAAGATGCGATTTCAAATCAAACGGCTGGGGTATTACTGGCCCACCATGATACGGGATTGCGGAGAGCATGCAAAGAAATGTTATATCTGCCAAATTCACGGTGATTTTATTCACAAGCATCCCAATCCATTGCATCCTACGGTGGCGTCGTGGCCCTTCGAAGTTTGGGGCACCGACATTGTTGGCCCAATTGATCCTCCGTCATCTAAAGGCCACCGGTTTATACTGGCCGCGACAGACTACTTCTCCAGATGGGCTGAAGCTGTCCCGCTAAAAGAAGTTAAGACAAAGGATATTCTGACATTCTTCCAGCATAATATTCTATACCGCTTCGGTACACCAAGAAGAATCATTTCTGACAACGGGCCTTCTTTCAAAAGCTTCAATGTCTCAAGGTTCGCTACTCAGCACAAGATAGACTGGAGATATTCCTCCATCTATAATCCAAGAGCCAATGGGCTAGCCGAAGCCTTCAATAAGACTCTATGCAAGCTCCTGAGGAAAAATGCTTCAGCCAACAAGAGAGACTGGAATCTCAAGCTTCATGAGGCATTGTGGGCATATCGTACCACGCACCGTACTCCAACTCAGTCCACTCCATACTCATTGCTCTTCGGAGTGGAGGCGGTCCTCCCCCTCGAAGTCGAAGTTCCAAGCTTAAGAATGGCCGTTCAGCATGAGTTGACAGAAGAGGAAAACGTGCTCCTGCGACTTGAAGAACTCGATGCCCTCGAAGAAAAGAGGCTCGTGGTGCAGCAAAATCTGGAGCTATACCGAGCCCAAATGTCACGGGCCTACGACAAGATAACCCGTCTCCGCGCTTTCAAGAAAGGTGAATTGGTGCTGGTCCTCAAAAGACCGATCATCCCCAATCGACATGCCAAGGGAAAATTCGAGCCGAACTGGGAAGGACCATACGTCATCGAGAAAGTGTTCGATGGAGGATCCTACCAACTAATAAGTGCCGAGGGAGAAAGGCCCATGCCACCCATCAATGGCCGATATCTCAAGAAATACTACACGTGAATGCTCTAAGTCGCAGGCAAATTGAGCACATCAGCCCAACGGTCTGGATCATACATCCTGCAAAACCGTATACAATCCACGGGCGTAAATGACCCCTATCTCTCCCAAATTCTGCCGGTAAGACTACTTTTAAAGTCCCACCAGCGGCAAAAAAAAAAAAAAAGAAGAATAAAAGGAAAAGAAAAGAGGAGAAATAAAAAGGTATGTCCACAAGCAAAACGGGCACGGATGAAAACCCGAAAGGGCTCCGTGAGTAAAAACAGCAGGACTACCGGCGAGTCTGTAAAAACCCGAAAGGGCGCAAACTCGTGAAAAGAGATGAAATACACTCACAAAATCCTCTCGACCTTGTGAGGAGAAAACCCCTGCGTGAGATCCTTACGACTCACAATGGAGCAACACACTTAGGAATCCTCACGATTCCTAAGGAGAAAATACACCTGCGGGATCCTTACGACTCGCAGGGAGAAAATGCTTTTATGGGACCCTCACGGCCCATAAAATTGAAAAGCCTTGGGTGGTAGGGACCCAAACCTATCTCCTAAGCCATCGTTCCCCAACGGGCAACGGCAAATGATGAGTCGCTCCTGGCATTTCGCTTCAGTGTTAGCGGTGCTGATGCCGACCAAAAACCCAAATCCCAAGTCCTCCCAAGGCAAATGATGAGTTGCTCCTGGCATTATTCCAGTGCAGCAATGCTGATGCCAAACAAGATCCAAATTCCAAGTCCCCAAATGGCGAATGATGAGTCGCTCCTGGTACCATATTCCAGTGCAGCGATGCAGACGCCAACCAAATTCCAAATCCCCAAACGGCGAATGATGAGTCGCTCCTGGTACCATATTCCAGTGCAGCGATGCAGACGCCAACCAAAATCCAATTTCTCAAAATTCTCCCAGCCCTACGGTTGGTCCCCAAGTTGACTACCGTATACAATCCACGGGCTCAAATAATTCTCGTCATACCCATGCCCCACCACAATTACCAGTTACGCGGCTGGTCTCCGCCTTTGGAATTATGCTCCATTAAGAAGACCCACTCATGTGTCCTCACGATACATGAGGAGAACAAACCTTTGTGGGATCCTTACGACTCATAAAGGAAAAACACACTTAGGAGTCCTCACGACTCTTAAGGAGAAAATACACCTGCGGGATCCTTACGACTCGTACGGAGGAAATGCTTTTATGGGATCCTCACGGCCCATAAAATTAAAAAGCCTTAGGCGATAGGGATCTAAACCTGTCTCCTAAGCCATCGCTCCCCAATCCCCAAATGGCAAATGATGAGTCGCTCCTGGTACCATATTCCAGTGCAGCGATGCAGACGCCAACCAAATTCCAAATCCCATACCCCAACGGCGAATGATGAGTCGCTCCTGGTACCATATTCCAGTGCAGCGATGCAGACGCCGACAAAGTCCCAAAATTTTTCCGGGCCTACGGTCTGGATCATACATCCTGCAAAACCGTATACAATCCACGGGCGTAAAACAATCCCAATTTCTCCCAAATCCTCTCAGGGCAAATGATGAGTTGCTCCTGGCATTATTCCAGTGCAGCAATGCAGATGCCAAACAAAAACCAAAATCCCAAAATCCTCTCCATGACAGATGATGATTCGCTCCTGGTACCATATTCCAGTATAGCGATGCTGATGTCAACCCAAATCAAAATCAACAAGTCAACTTCCACTCCGACACCGCAAGAAGCGGAGCAAGTCAAGTCTGCCCCTAACATTGCAAGAAGCAGAGCAAGTCAAATCAAGCATCGACCGTCCACGTCGCTAAAATGGCAGAACCGACCGTCCACGTCGCAAAAAGGGCAGAATCGACCGTCCACGTCGCTAAAAGGGCAGCATCGACCGTCCACGTCGCTAAAATGGCAGAACCGACCGTCCACGTCGCAAAAAGGGCAGAATCGACCGTCCACGTCGCTAAAAGGGCAGCATCGACCGTCCACGTCGCTAAAAGGGCAGAACCGACCGTCCACGTCGCAAAAAGGGCAGAATCGACCGTCCACGTCGCTAAAAGGGCAGCATCGACCGTCCACGTCGCTAAAAGGGAAGAACCGACCGTCCACGTCGCAAAAAGGGCAGAATCGACCGTCCACGTCGCTAAAAGGGCAGCATCGACCGTCCACGTCGCTAAAAGGGCAGAACCGACCGTCCACGTCGCAAAAAGGGCAGAACCGACCGTCCAAGTCGCTAAAAGGGCAGCATCGACCGTCCACGTCGCAAAAAGGGCAGAACCGACCGTCCACGTCGCTAAAAGGGCAGCACCGACCGTCCACGTCGCTAAAAGGGCAGCAAAGACCGTCCAAATCGCAAAAAGGGCAGCGCAGGATTCCTACAAAGCGGGAACCAGATAACTCCGGGCCAGGGAAAACGTCTATCACGGACACTTCGTCTCGGAGACATATCAAGAAACGACCGTCCATGTCGTAAAAAGGGCAGTGCCAGCTTCCCAAAAAGCGGGAACCAAACCAAGTCGCCTCCACGTGAAAGAAGATCCATCAATTTCATGCACACGATCCACATATGTGGTGTGCATTTATTGATGGGGGGCAATTTGTTGGGGTAAAAATTTACACCCCGGTTGACCAAGTCAAAATCAAAGTCAACCCCAAGCCAAGTGGGCCCAAGCCCAGATCCAGTAGGCCCATGCCCGGGTCGAGCCCGAACATGAAGCGGCCGGCCTCCCCCCATGCCAGGATAAAAATTTTGTAATAAATAATTTTGTTGTATTTCTTTTATTTTATTTTATGGATAAATGTAAGAAAATGGGCATAAAAGCCAAATTTTTGTAAAGCCCATGGCTTATGTGCAAAAAGAAATGGCACATGAGCCATGAAATAGGCAAAATGCCATTTTGTGAAGCCCAAGGGGCTATGTGTAAAGTGTATAGCCTATAAAGGCAAAGATAATGAAATATCTCAACAACTTTTTCTCTCTCCAAAAAAAAAAGTCTCAGAGCTGAGCTCTTTCTTCCATCTTCAAGGTTCCAAAACCTTCTTCTTTCTCTTGAATTAAATCAAGAGTTTTACTCTTCCTTTTTCAAAACAAATTAGTTTTTCACCACAAAACCCACAAAGAGGAACTTGGATCTATCATTAGATCTGAAAAAGAAGAGATTTTGAGATTTCACATCTCTTGATCTTCAAGATCCAGCAAGCAACAGGAGGAAGAAGAACATCGTTCACTAAACCCAAAAAAAAAAAAAAAAAAACACTCAGGAGTCCAACTCCTCTCTGATTTCTCTTCTGAGAAATTTGTTTTAGCAGCGCGCAGCGCAAGTGCGCAAAGCGCCCGCGTGCCGACACGTGGCGCGCGCGCTTGCGCACCAGCGCGCTTGCGCAAGTGCGCAAAGCGCCCGCGTGCCGACACGTGGCGCGCGCGCGCTTGCGCACCTGCACGCTTGCGCAAGTGCGCAAAGCGCCCGCGTGCCGACACGTGGCGCGCGCGCTTGCGCAAGTGCGCAAAGCGCCCGCGTGCCTACACGTGGCGTGCTTGCGCACCTGCGCGCAGCGTTCATGCGCAGAGCGCCCACGTGCCGACACGTGGCACGCTTGCGCCTGAGCGCACAGCACCTAAGCGCACAGTGCCCAAGGTGCTGCCCCACGCATCCTTTGGATGCCCTTTTCCCCTTTATTTATATATACATGTATATGTATACATATGTATACAAATGTACACATACACATACTCCGCCACACTCTCCCCCCTCAAAAAAATTTTCGGGCCGGGGCGCTGCCCCGAACCCCGCAAGGGGGCTGCTAGCCCCCTTGACCCCCAGCCCGCTATCCGGGTAGCGGGACCCCCGTAAAAACTCTGCGTGGCTCCCGATATATCCAAAACCCCCCTTTCAGAACAGAACACACGTACACTGCACATTGAGTTCGCATGACCAGTTTAACCCGTTAATCGGAGGTTCCCTCGCCCCAAAGGCGAGGGGTAATTAACGGCAGCTTAGTCCGCGGCTGCCGGAGATTCGGATCCCCACAATCATTAAACCCCGGCCTACCCTAGGCAGGGGGAATCTGTAGTACGCCTGACAAGCGTGCGCGTATTCCCATCTCAATGGGATGACGAAAAAACACCCTACAGCGCTATGAGCCGGGTTTCATCAAGGGCATCAAGCTCCTCAAGCCGAAGGTGAGCATTTTCTTCGTCCGTCAGCTTGCAGTGGACTGCCACTCGTAGAGAGGGTAACTCTATCTCGAGGGGGAGTACTTCTTCTGTACCGAATATCAATGCGTACGGTGTCGTGTTTGTGGCCGTTTTGAACGTAGTTCGATACGCCCAAAGAGCTTCTTGCAGTCTCTCGTGCTAGTCTTTCTTGTTTCGGGACACCGTCTTCTTTACGATCTTCGTCAAGGTCTTGTTGAAAGCCTCAGCTAGACCGTTAGCTCGGGGATTATAAACTGAGGAATATCTCCAGTCTATATTGTGTTGCTGCGCGAAGCGGCTGATCTTGTGGCTTCTGTAGGCTGGCCCGTTATCGGAGATGATCCGTCTCGGCGTTCCAAACCGATAAATGACGCGTGTCTTGAAGAAATGGAGGATATTCTCCGTCTTCACTTCCCTCAATGGTACTTCTTCTGCCCATTTGGAGAAGTAATCAGTGGTCACTAGGATGAAACGATGTCCCTTGGATAATGCTGGTTCGATAGGGTCGACTATGTCAGTCCCCCACATTTCGAACGACCAGCTAGCCACTGTGGGAAGCAGAGGATTTGGATGCTGATGGATAAAGTCCCCATGAATCTGGCATGAGTGGCATTGCTTCGCATATTCGAGGCAGTCTTGAATCATCGTGGGCCAATAGTAGTTCATTCGTTTAATTTTCAACTTCATCTTCGGACCTGCTTATTGAGAACCGCAGAGTCCGTCGTGAACTTCCTGAACGACTCTTTTCATTTCGTTAGGTCCCAGGCATCTCAACTACAGAGAATCAAACGACCTCTTGTACAGAGTATTATTGACGAAGGCGAAAGACAGAGTTCGTTTCATAAGCTGATGTCTTGAGGACGCATCTTCAGGCGTTCGACGGGATTTGAAATAGTCTATGAAGACTTCTCTCCAGTCTTCAGCCTTTTCTTGGTCCTTTATTTGCATAGCCATTTGCTCGGTTGCTTCCTTTTCCTCAGATGATTCCGGAGATATTTCTGCCGGTGTGAGGACCCGACGGCTTTGTACCACGATTCTAACGTCATCGAGGTTCTCATCAGCCAGTTCTTTAGCGAGCTTGGCTAACGCGTCCGCCTTGCTATTTTCTGCACGCGGTATGCTTTCCAGCATGTAGTAGGGAATTTGAGTCAGCAATCGCTGTACTCTGTCGCCATACTTCACCAGCTCTGGCTTGCATGTCTGGTAGTCGCCGTTCACTTGGCTAACGACCAGTTGGGAATCTCCGTATATGAGGAGGCTTTTAATTCCCATGTCGATGGCGATCTTAAGGCCTGCTATCAAAGCTTCATATTCAGCTTCATTGTTCATCCTTGGCTCTGTTAAGGAGAGAGCGAAATGCATTATCCCTCCTTGTGGAGTTACGAAGATGAGGCCTACCCCCGATTTGATTATGGGGACGCTTTGTTTACGCTTCTTTATGGAAGATGCTCCATCAAAATAAAGTTCCCACAGGGTACCACTTCCGTCGATCGTGTCAAACGCATATTCGTCTGGCAGTTCGCAATTCAAGGGAGAATCGGCAGGTATTGGATGTTCAGCGAGGAAGTCGGCGATGGCCTGGCCTTTCACTGCCTTAAGAGGTCGATAAGTTATCGAGAACTCCATCAAAAGCAGGGCCCATTTAGCGAGTCGCCCCGTCAGTATGGCCTTTGACATCAAATATTTGAGAGGGTCCACCCTCGATATGAGACGGACTTCATGCGCCAATGCATAGTGCCTGAGTTTCGTTATCGTGAAGATCAAGGCCAGGCAGTGTTTTTTGATGGGGGAGCAGTTGCTTTCTGCCCCCAGAAGGACTCGACTTAAATAGTAGAGCGCTCTCTCCTTCCTTTGGTCGTTCTCTTGTGCCCATAATGCGCCTAAGGAACCTTCGAGGGCTGTGGTATAAAGAATAAGAGGCTTTCCCTTGACTGGAGCAGCTAACACCGGCGGGTTCTGCAGGTATTGTTTGATCTCGTCCAGTGCACCTTGGCATTTTTGATCCCAGACAAACGGGGTTCCCTTCTTCATTAGGTGACTGTAAGGGCGGCACTTGCGTGAGAGATTGGCTATAAATCGCCGGATGTACGCGAGCTTTCCTTGGAGAGACCGCAATTGTTTGAGAGTCCTTGGCGGTGGCATTTACATGATCGCCTTGATCTTCGACGGATCTATCTCAATGCCTCGGTGCCGGACAATGAATCCTAGGAATTTGTCTGAGGACACCCCGAACACGCATTTAAGAGGGTTCATCCTTAAGTTGTATTGCCGAAGACGTTGAAACACGATCTTCAGATGCTCGAGATGTTCCTCGTATGATTTGTTTTTCACCACGAGGTCGTCGATATAGCATTCAACGATTTCATGTATAAGGTCATCGAAGATTTTAGTCATGGCCCTCTGATAGGTGGCACTGGCGTTCTTTAAACCGAAGGGCATCACCTTATAGCAGAATATTCTCAGAGGGGTCCGGAAAGCGGTGTGCTTCTGGTCTTCGGGATGCATCTTTATCTGATTGTATCCTGATGAGCCGTCCATGAAGGAGAAAACCTCGTGAGTGGACGTGTTATCTATCATCAGCTCGGTGACCGGTACTGGAAAATCATCCTTCGGGCAGACTTTATTGAGATCCCAGAAGTCCATGCATATGCGCACTGTCCCATTTTTCTTCATTACCGGGATGATGTTGGCGATCCAATCAGGGTAATATACCTCCTGGATAAACCCAGAGTCGATCAGCTTCTTGACTTCGGCGTTGATACTCATCTCGAGATCGAGCCACATTCTTTTCGGCGCTTGTTTGACTGGCTTGATATCTGGGGATATTGCCAATTTATGGACAGCTATTTCTGGATCCAGTCCTGGCATTTCGGAATAGTTCCATGCGAAGCAATCTCTATGCCGCATAAGTACGTCTTTTAACGCAACCATCCTTTCTTCAGATAGCAGTTCGCTGACAAATGTCGGTCGCGGGTCGTTTGCCGTCCCCAACTCAATCTTCTTGAGGTTATCTGCAGTAGTATGTATGCCATCTTCCAGCTCTTTCGGCGCTGGTGGAAATTCTGAGATTACCTCGTCGTCCTTGTTTTCGAAGCACCATGGGAGGTCATCCATATTCTCGGGCTTGTCTTTTGATATCGTTATCATATGACAGGTACGAGCTCGCTTCCAAGACCGATGTGGATCTGGTTTTGCTCTTGTGGCTTTGGGTTCGTGCTTTTGTAGCGGCGTTACCCTCCAGCTGCTGGATAGAGCAAACCTGCCTTGCTGGTACTGGTCTTCGACCCAGTTCTTGAAGGTGAAGCAGTCTTCGATAGGGTGTCCTATGGCTCGGTGATAAGAGCAATAGCCCGGATGAGAGGCCTTATCTGCTTGCTCGGGGTGTTTAGACTCCGGCAGTGTAAGCATTTGGTGCTTTATGGCTAGGTCAAGTATCTTCTTTGTCTTATCTTGAGGGAAAGAGTATGCTCGACTCATTTTCTTCACAAGGGATAGATCGGAACCGCGCAATTCCTGATCACATAGGTCTTTGATCTTGTGTTGTCGTTGTCGAATCCCTTTCCCACTCTTTGACTTATTTCTGCCTCTGCGTCGGGCCTTTTGCACAGCAGGTTGACAGGGAGGGGCATTTTCGTCTTTTACAGCCTGCTGAAGAAGACGTTGCGTCCTGGCTTTCTCATAGATGGCCATTTCGTGATTACGGTCATCCCGATCTTTTTGACCCGCTTTCCTGATAAGCTTGTCCATTCGTTCTTCAAATGATAGACTAGGCACTTTGATTGCGGGATCTAGTTTTGATAGAGGGTCGGCGTTCTACGATAGGGCATCCTCTTCTTCATTGAAGTTATATATGGCGTAGCTACTATGGACTTGTTCCTGTTTCCCGGATCTCATATATCCAAGCCCAAGCGTTTCCATTCTCCCATTGGGCAACTTGCGCTGAGTCCCAGGGACATCCCAAATCCTGTTGTAGAACCGAGCTTGTCGAATAGTCTGTTTTAAGGGTACCCCTTGGCGCTTCAATAGCCTTTTTAGTCCGTTCGTATAATATCTGGGCAAACGGATGGGTTGGAGCCTGTCGAGTGTAGAATCCGCGCCATGCCAGATTTCTTTCTCCACTCTTATTTCCGTGGATCGGTAAAATAGGATCGCCTTTTCACCTTTTTGCCTGGGAGGGACGTAAAATGTCTGTAGGTCTTGCACATTGTAAGTTCCAAGTGCGTCAAGATCTTTGTAGTGCTCTCTCGGAACCATGGTAATTTGCAAACTCTGATCACCACCAGGGAATTCTCGTATTGACGGCCTACTGGAGAACACAACATTAACCTCATCTTCCGAGTCACTTCCGAAGATCAATATGGGGACGGACGATCCCTGGTTGTTGCGTCGAGACGGCCCAGCGTAAACTATCTCTTCTTCTTCTTCGGTATCACTTCCGAAAACAGGAATGTTGGCAGCGGCTTTGTTCTCCGGTTTGCGACACCTCTCTGTGTCCTCGAAATCTGGTAAAAAGTACTTTGCATTTTTGTACTTGCGGACTTCGTTCACGGAGAATGTGTTCAGCTCACCTGTTACAGTATACTCGAGACCATCCTTGAAATACTTCATACACTGATGTTGCGTAGAAGGGATTATGTTGTACTCGTGTAACCAAGGACGACCGAGCAAAGCATTGTAGCAGGTCTTGGCGTCAATGACGTGAAACTTGATGTCCGTGACGAGTAGTCCGAAGCGTAATGTTAGTATTACAGATCCGAGAGTTCGTGACGACTGGGAGTCAAAACCGGAGATGGTAATTTTATCCCGGGCGAGGTGCTGAACGCTTATGCAGATTTCCTTCAACACCCGAACATTAAGGAGATTGACGGAGGATCCAGTATCAATCAGAATTTTGCCTATCTTGATATCATGGCAGTATCCAGAGACGTACAGGGGATGGTTGTGGTCGCACGTACCAAGGAGAAGGTCCTCATCACCAAACGTGACATCGGCTGTGTGAACTTCTTCCAGTTCATCCTTCATCTTTTCTTCGGCGAGGAAGGCTTGGAATTGCTCGGGCTCTTGCAGCGCCTTGATTAATGAATTTCTCGCCTCTTTTGATAATAGGAGGGCGTCAAGAATGCTGAGCTGTGAGGGTAGCTTCTTCAGGTGCGCGAGGATGTTATAGTCCACCTTACTCCTCTTGGGGGGGTCCTTGGCAGTTAGCTCTTTCATGACTTGGTCATCTAAGGCGATATTCTCAGCGACCTTTTCCTTTCCCTTATCTTTTCTAGTTGCGGGTCCGAGATTCTTTTCCGGGAGCGTGCGATTGCGCAGCTGAATGTTTTCGCAGGCCTCTAGTTCTTCCTCTTTCCCTAAGATGGATTCTTTAAAGAGAGGGCCCAGAGCCATTTTCTCATCAGAGTCGCTCCTAAAGGTGAGAACTTGTGATCCTCCAGCGTTGACCATGTGACAGTTACCGGTAGTTCTTTTGTGCCCTTCGGTCGTACTTCTCTGCTCCCGATGAGTTCTGCGTTTCATTCGCTTAAAATGTTGCCAGTGAGCAACATATCCCTGCCACCATCTCTTAAAAGCGTCGCACTCCTCAGTAGGGTGTGAAATCTTCCGATGATATAAGCAGTAATCAGGATGCATTTCTGCTCCACCGAGCGTGTTTTCTTCTGAGGGTGGTAGCTCCATTCCCATTGATATGGCTTTGGCAAACCTTTTCCTCGTCTTGAATATGTTTTTATCCGCATCGAATGTCTTTTGATCTGGCGGGAGTGCTTCGACTCTTTCGTTTAGTCGCCTGCGTTTGGCTCCTTCTGATGCGGCCATCTCACGCTCCCGATCGGCTTTACTTTTTAGACGAATCTCATCCAAAAAAGCGTCGATCATTTCGTCTGACGGCCATACAAGCTTCGGTTCAGGCTCTACCCCCAGTTTCTCAGTGCCAGGAGTTTTTTCATCGTCCGTAAATGAGTGGAGATCACATGACAACTCGCCACGTATCCCTTGGATTCATCCGACGAGCTCTCTCCATTATCTTCCTCCTGAAAGTCGTGGTTGAGGAACTCTTGGAGTGTGATGCGAGTCCGCGCCTTTTGATTGTACTCTTCTAGCGTGTCAATTTGTTTCTGTAAGTCTGTGCGCTTGTCGCCAGGCTTCACGGGCTTTTTGGACCTCTTCTTCTTCTTCTTTGAAGATTTCGAAGGCTGGGTGTGAGTACTTGGGCCATCACCACCGATCTTTGGAGTTGGGCGCGGCTTTAGCATCCCTTCAATGATTTAGAGTTCCAGCGGGTTCTTCCACCTGATCGCCGGGCATGTCTGGAGCTCATTCAGCATTCTTTTGGTCTTCGCTGAAAGCACGATTTCCCATGGAGTTTCTTCAATGAAAGAACAAGTTGCCCCCGGTGTGTCCGTCTTCTTAGGAGTGTGCAGTTGTGGTGGGCTCACTTTCCACTTCTCGGACAGTGCAAACTTGCCCTGTAGGTATTGATCTTCAATCCATCTTTTGAAGAAGAAGCAATCCTTAATCGGATGGCTTACCGTTTGATGGTAAGGGCAGTAACTGGGGTTATTCACCTCACTGGGTTGTGGCGGTCTCCCTGGATTTAGCAAGTTGATAAGCCTGTTGCGTACTGCCAGCTCGAATAGCCTCTTCGTTTTATCCCGCGGGAATGAGTAGGGACGCTTCATTTTCTCATTATAATACCGCCGTCTTTCTTCCAGTTGGTCCGCTGGTTTTGGGGCACTGGGTTGCTACTGAGCGTTCGCAACGAAGGTTGCCTTCCCTTTACCCTTGTCATTCCGCGGTTCTGGCTTCGGGGGAGACGGTCTGTGACCCATTCGGTCCATCTGGGCCAACTTGTCGATCAAAGCATGGAACGTGGTTGGCTTAAAGAACATCATGAACTGTGAGATAGTTGCATGAGGATCTAGGGTGCCCAAGAACATGCCCACCGCGGGCACTTTCTCAATGCGTTGTTCGCATTTCGACCACAAGTTTCTCCAGTGTATAGCGTACTGGACCCACATCTCGCCTGGTTTCACCCTGGCATTAATTAATGCTGTTATCGGGGTGCGTTCGCCGGCGCTCGTGAATCGCTGAGTGAATAGCAACTCCATTTCAGCGAACGTCTTGACGGAATCGTTCGGGAGTTCAGAGTACCATTCGAACGCCGTCTCCAACAAGCTGCCGACGAATTGGCGAAGTAAGAGCTTATCGTCGCCGCCAGTGTTGCGGCAGAGAGCCCTGAACTGGGCCACATGTTGATGGGGATTGCCTGTCCCCTTGTAGACATGGAATTTCGGTATTGTATAGTCCGGCGGGTACTTGATCTGATCATACCAGCTCGGATATGGTCGCCCTGTTCTGACAACTTGACCGAATGCCTCAGTCGCCTGGTGAACCCGTATCTGCTGAGCTATATATTCGTCCAAGTCAGCTTTGGAGATTGTCTCCTCCTTGGCTGTTGACAGAGCCGGTGGAGGATTTGACGTTTCTCCTCTATCATCTTCAAGGACGATCGGAGGATTTTCAGCAGGAGGATCTTGATGGATCATCATACCTACCATATCCTGGAACAGAAGGGCCATTCGTTGTATATTGGCTGCTTGTTCCGCAGCCTCTTTATCCTTCTTTTCCAGTATTCTCCGAAGGAATTCGGCGTCGGTTTCTTGCTCCTGGCGTTGATTCGAGGATGCTTCGGGGCTTTCTTTTGGCCCAGTGAGTGCGGCCATCGCATTCATCATTTCTTGGAGCTTCTGCTGTTACTCCTGAGCTTTAGTCACCGATCGCGTGAGCGGTCGATGACCCGTAGATGTACGGCTGTCCTCCTTCCCGGACGCCATGTAAACGGTGTGTACCACTATGCCCCCAGACTTAGGGCGTTTAGGCTTACTGTCTTTGACATTTGCCGCAGGCACGGGGGCCTTCTCCGGCCTTCTTCTCTTTTGGGTAGTCGACGTGGAGGGAGCTGTTGCAGCGGGCACCCAAATGGTTGTCGTCCTTTGCTGTTTGACAGGACGGTTCTTTTCTTCCCGCACTTTCACCCTCTTTTGCCGACGAGAGTGATCTTGATCAATTACCGAGTCTTGGACCCATCACCAGACCTTATAAATTTTGTAGGACAGCCGTTGAGGGGGCTGCTTCGGCTTTGCATCTGTAACACCCTTCGCAGGTGGAAGAGATCTTTTAAACGTGGCAGTTGGAGAGTTCCTGCGTACCCTCCTTAGCGGTTCAAAGCTGTTCCCAGTCGGAACAGCAGCATTGACTTCCACCATTTGAGCCGGTGGAGTTAACTCAGAGGGGGCGTTGCCCCCGACCTTCCTTACTCGGTGCCAGTGGCGACGTCGAGCGTGACGAGCTGTTGGGGCTGGTCCGGCGATGAGGACAGTTTCATCTTGCCCCCTGTCCAGATGAGGCGCCGCTGGTGCCAGCCTCTAAAAGACTGATGTTGTCTTTTGAGTAGCGGTGTCCAATCTGTCAAAGACAGATCCTCGAGCATGAACGGGAGCCAGGATAGTCAGCCTTGAAAAGACCGACTCTTTAGCCGGAGAAGCCATGTTGACGACTTCAGGAATAGAGACGGCTGTCTTCTTTGCGATGGCCACGTTAGGGGTCATGGGCTTCTTGGCAGGCCCATCAGAGTTCAGGTTCAGCCTGGTAAAGACCGAGGCTGCCGGCTTGACATTGGAAGACCCGTTGAGAGGGGCCGTAGTAGTAGTGAGCCGATCAAAGACCGACTTCTTTTGCGCTTCCGGTACGGGCACTGGAATGGTGAAGCTTGCTGGCGGGAGCATGGTCCCGAAGAACAGACCGGTAGTAGCTTGAGTCACTTGTTCCACCGGCATAGCAAGGATGGAGGCCGCTTGAGGCCCATAGGCTACACCTCCAGGTGAGGCGGAGCGTCGGTTGTATTTGCATTTGGAGCAGCTCGAGCAGTGGGATGCCATTGATGCTTGATTTCTGCGCCAGGCAAAAGACCAAATCTTAGTAGCTTGAAACCCAAAGGCAACCATTAACAAACCGCGATTCGTTTTCGAAGACGACACACGAAGTGTGGAGTGGAAAGAGGAAAAGGTCCCACCGGGCGTGTCAGAATATGTTCCCCTCCGAAAGACGACGCGACGCAGGGACGTCTTGCCTGAGATTCGGGGCAGATGCTAATTGGTGCTATCCGCCCACCTCTGATGCCATGTTGATTTATGGCACCATGTATCGAAGGTTTAAACGGATGCGGCCAATGTAGCAGACTTCGTTAGATTCCCCCTCGTTTGAGGGGTTTTTGATTGTGGGGATGCTCTTCCCTGCAGGCGCAAGCCCCTGCAGTTAATTACGCTACCGCATCGCGGTAACAACTTTCTCCTTCTCCATGTGGTCATTTCGTGTCGTGTGTGTTTGTTTTATGTTTGGTTGCCCATGGATTGTATACGGAGACTGAGTTATGTCGTTGCCCGTAGGGCGTGGACTAGTCCAAATCCATATTATCTTAGATTTGGGTTTGGGGGTTTGGGTTTAAGGATACATTAGCCTCATTTGGGACTAAGATTAACCTTAAAGTTTGTTAAGGATATGTTAGTCTAGTTTTTAGACTAAGATCAACTTAACGGGATCGTTTAGATCCAACAAGAGAGCAATTAGGGGAGCCCCGTTGTTTAGTTTAGTGACGTTGCGGTCAATAAGTAGTTTAAGGACATTGTAGTCCAATATTAGTTTTAAGACGTTGCGGTCAAGGTTAAGGACATCATAGTCCGAGGATTTAAGGACTCCACAGTCCATTGTTAGTTTTAAGACATCACGGTCAAGGTTAAGGACGTCATAGTTCGTTGTTAGTTTTAAAACATCCCGGTCAAGGTTAAGAATAGTCCATGAGTTTAAGGACCCCATAGTCCGTTGTTAGTTTTAAGATATCACGGTCAAAGTTAAGCACATCATTGTCCATGAGTTTAAGGACCCCACAGTCCGTATCAATGTGTGGCTGTCGGGACCCGTCACCTCTTTGAAGACGTTGAGGAATTACAACGATAAGTATCAAAGGAGTGAAGAGATGTACCCTTGAACCAAAGTAGATTAAGTGATCTGTAGTCCAATTTGGAACCAAGACCAATTCATTAGGTTATGAGCACATTGGCTCAGTTGAGTCTGGATTGAGGACTTATGGCCTTCTTGGGCTAAGTCCAATCATATTTGGAATATTGGCCCTCTGTTGGTCCATTAAAGGAGAGGCTTTGCCTCTAGAAACTTAGCCAAATGGGCTAAAGCTAGTGTTGAACACTAAAGACCAACAGTGTTGAACTCCGGGAATAAAATTAGCAAATTAGTGTTAAACACTAAAAAATAATCAGTGTTAAACCCTGAAAATATAATCCCCCAAATTAGTGTTAAACACTAGCAAACAATAGTGTTAAACACTGGAAGTGAAGTTGTCAAATTAGTGTTAAACACTAAAAAAGTTGTGATTCTCAAATTAGTGTTAAACACTAACATATAACAGTGTTAAACACTGGAAATAATGTTTTCAAATTAGTGTTAAACACTAAATCAAATCAGTGTTAAGCACTGCAAATAGAGTTTTCAAATTAGTGTTAAACACTAAGAAAATCAGTGTTAAACACTGGGAATAGAGTTTTTAAATTAGTGTTAAACACTAAAAAAATCAGTGTTAAACACTGGGAACAAAGATCTCGGATTAGTGTTAAACACTAAAGAAAGAGGGGTCACGTGTGGACACGTGAGAGCGCCCTGATTCCCCTTATTTTGTTCTACCAAAAGTATTGAATACCTTGGAGCATCACGTGCTATCACGTGATGGGAATTTGGGTATTTGTTTATTAAAGCTTTTGCCAAGGGGTCACGTGGTAGCACGTGAGAGCGCCCATAGCTTCTGTTTCTTTTGCTTTTTCTTTGTGTGCTTTAGGGGTCACGTGGGGCACGTGAGGCGTTGCCTCAAAGTTCTTTTCTGTGGATCTTTACAGGGGTCACGTGGTAGCACGTGACTCTGGTTCTTTGCATGTTTGAAGATCTCTTTATCTTTTTAAGAATTAAATTCTTCATAGGGTTAAACCCTAGCAATAACTTTAGAGGAATTAAATTCCTATTTTCTTTTGAAAAATTATATTCTTAATCTCTTTTCTGTAGGAATTAAATTCCCCATGTATATAAAGAGTTAAATTCTGGCACAGAGTGAAACCCTAATTTCTTATTTAAGGGAATTAAATTCCTGTGAGTTTGAGATAATTAAGTTCTCAATTAGGGTTAAATCCTAGTTTTGTCCATTTTGAAGGAATTAAATTCCTATAATATAGGGTTAAACCCTAATTTTATCTCAAAAGAATTAAATTCCTATAACTCTTGTGAGAATTAAATTCTCAAAAACTCAATTCCTCCTCTATGTTTTTGATCTGCATGGCAGGATCTCAACTCAATGAGAATTAAATTCTCAATTTATGGGGAGATGTGAACTTTGCAGATCTTCAACCAGAGAAAGAACTAAGTTCTTTTCTTTATATAAGAGTTAAACTCTTTTGAGAATTAAATTCTCTTTTTGAAGCCTCTCTTTTCTTATCTAAGATTTTTCTTTGCAGAGAATCAAATTCTTACCCCTGAATTTTCAAGACTCCAAGGCTCTATCTCTCTCTCTCTGTATCTCTCCTTCTTTTTTTTTTAACGCTCTCCCTTGGCACCTATTTATAGGAGAGGAACAAGAATCAATCTGTTTTAGTAAATCTTTCATTGAAAGATTTTATTTGTTTATTACGAGATTTGATTTATTTTCATCATTGATCTAGGCCTTTAGATTATTAGGTGAATTTTATTCACCGTTGGATTTTAAATCCAGAGATATTTCTTTGTTATTCCGGTGAGATTTAGGGAAAATCTTTCCATGTCCAAGATTTTTACGTAAATTGGTGATATTTAATCACCTTCAGATTCTTGATCCAACGGTTTCAGATAATTCTTCTCCATTTTGGAAAGATTTGAATGATCTTTTCTAAGAATTTAATTCTGTTAAACAATAAGGCTTTTAAAGCCGATCACGTGTAGCCACGTGACCGTTGGTCACGTGTGAGCACGTGACCCCTGGTCACGTGTGAGCACGTGACCCCCCTGAACTTTTTCCTCTTCTTTGCTCTGTTCTTTGCCGCTGCTTAACCATCACGTGCCAACACGTGACCACTGGTCACGTGCGAGCACATGATGCCTCTTCTGAAGCTTTTCCTGATTTTAAATCAGGGAACAGAAGTAAAGGCCAAATTCCTAGCTTCAGGGTCTTGACGGTAACTCATATAAAACCTGAAAGACAATCGGAGATCATCCCACACCAGCGTGGAGTGGTCACCACCTCGACGTTCGTCTCGATACAGCTGACGTAACGCCAAAGCAAACGAAGAAAAGGCCAAATTCCTAGCTTCAGGGTCTTGACGGTAACTCATATAAAACCTGAAAGATAATCGGAGATCATCCCTCACCAGCACGGAGTGGTCACCACCTCGACGTTCGTCTCGATACAGCAGACGAGATGTCGCCACAGCGTCCTTCCTCCAACAGGATCCGGACACACCAAAGCAAATGAAGCAAAGGCCAAATTCCTAGCTTCAGGGTCTTGACGACGAGATGTCACCACAGCGTTCTTTCTCCAACAAGATGCAGACGCGACAACAACAACGGAGCCATGGAAAAATCCCTAGTTCCAAACCTCGACGGTTCACCAACAACCTAGAGACAACCGCGGCATTCGTCTCATTACAGCAGACGCAATGCCAGCAAAACGAAGCAAATGCCAAATTTCTAGCTTCAGGGTCTTGACGGTAACTCATATAAAACCTGAAAGACTATCGGAGATCATCCCACACCAGCGCGAAGTGGTTATGACTCATCGGGTCTCTCCAAAATGAGCCTAACCTCAAGTAAAAAGCGGCATGGAAAAATTCCTAACGCTTGCTCTTCTGACGGTCAAACTGCTTAAGAAGATTGCTTGAAGATGTCTTGTCCAGCCCCCGAAGGGATCAGAGACACGACAGTCGCAAGGCTACTCGAACAGCAAGATTGCCTATCGAGGGATACATCAGCCAACGTGACGGTACGACGGACAAAACCCTAGTACCACAGACCCTAACGGATCTCTGTCATAAAGAGCAAAGGTTAATTGACGTCAGGACATCCTTGCGAGAAATGCTCGATTCGCCTAGACACGTAAGGAAAAGCCTTAGGCAGCAGAAAAAAAACTGTTTCTTAAGCACTGGGGCCCTGCAAGTCGGTCCAAAATGGACTCTTGCATACTATTCACGGGCCACACTCTCCAAAGTCGAATCTCGACAAAGAGGGAAACAACCGCTTACGGGTTCTCTCGACTCGTAAGAGGGAAAATTCTTTTATAAGATCCTTATGACTTATAAGGGAAAACACACTTAGGAATCCTCACGATTCCTAAGGAGAAAATACACCTACGAGATCCTCTCGACCGGTAGGGAGAAAATTCTTTATGAGACCCTCACGGCTCATAAAGTTGAAAAGTCTTAGGAGACAGATCTTAACCCTGAATCCTAAGCCATCATTGTCCTGCAAAGAGATCAAGATAGACTATCCGCAGAATACATTCAATAAAAAGGGACACGCCATTGAGAAGAAAAATATGTCTTTTATTCATAAACCGAAATGGATACAAAGTACAATTCGTGGAAGAAAAAAAAAATGTACTCTTATTCAGGAGTATGTACAAAAAAAAGGAATAAAAAAAGGTACATCTACAAGTTTTCAAGCCGGCGGGCGATTTAGCAGAGTGGTCAGCTCATCCCTCTTCTGCTGGGCCTCGCCCTCGTGGTTCAATATCGCCAAAAGACGGGCTTCCGCCTGAGCCTGCTGGGCCTGATATGAGGCGAGCCGGCCTTCAAGCTCTTTCTCGGTAGCCTTGTGAGCCTCAACCCTTTCGCGAGTGAACACGACAGCTTTATTGAGGGTCACCACCTCTTTGATAGACTCTTGAAGTACTCGCCAGAGTTCATACGCTTTGTTGGTTTTGGCTGTAAGGTTGGCTTAGAGCTCGTTCAGCGCCTTAGAGGCCAGCTCCCTCTCTGAGAATTTGCGGCCGAGCTTCTTCTCGCACGACACCATATTCGCCGCGCACCGCTCTATCAGACCCTGCTAGCCCGCCTTTGCAGCCACAGCCTCCGAAGAAAGGCGGGAACACTCAAGTACGTGCAAGCAAGCCTCCACTTGCCGACAGAACTCAACCCAGACTCGCACCACCGCTTCGCTATGGTAGGTGGCAAGAAAAGGAAGAGAACCGTTAGCTTCGGCAGCAAATGCTTCAGCTGTGATTGAGCTGCCAGCGCGAAGCTCCTCGATCAAAGATGACAGGGAGTCAAGGCTTAGCTTGGCCAAACGTTCTGAGGCTCGCAAAGCATAAGGACCGGGCGGCATGGCGATGCGCGACTCCAGCGTTGTGAGAACTGGCAGGGCTGTTCAGATTTATAAACGATCAGTGAAACTTTTAAGCAAAGGGATAAGTGGGACAATATAGGGACCTCACTTACCCACAGTCATGCAAGAAGGAGCTGAAGGCTCCCCTGGCCCTTCGAGAACCTCAATCTCGTCGTTAGCCTCCAGAACTGTAAAGAACATCAATGTCATTTTGCGAAATAACAACAATGCTCTGAAATGGTGAACGACACTAACCTTGCCCAGACGAGAGGATGATGCGTTGAGGAGATATCGTCTGTGGAGCGGCCATCTCCAGCAAACGCTGAAAGGATTGCCGGGGAGACAAATCGGAAATAGAGGCCGCCAGTCCACGCAGTTCTGAAAAGATAAAAGAGTTCAGATAACGGAAATATCACTAGTTTAAAATGTGGAAGGTTACCTTCGACGCTCCTTCTATTCTGAGCTGGAGGGATAGCAGCTTCAACGGCCTCCGCCGCGACCTCAGGCACAGTACCAAGGACACGAGCCGGTGTAACGGCCTCTGAGGAAGGAGCAGCGACAGCCACTGCGAGTTCCAACGAAGGAAGGGTAGTCTTGACTATCTCCATCCCAGCCTCCGGGCCGCCCTTAGGAAGATCCGTTGGGACGGCGACCACCAAGGGTGCCTCTCCCAAAGGAGCGAGTGCTCCGGGATCAAGAACCGCCACGGGAGGCTCTATCACGAGAGGGATAGCGTTGTCAACCCCCTCCGCATCGAGCAATGTTTCTTTAGGGGTGTCAACAGGCTCTACCGCCAGCAAGCCCGTAGGAACCTCCCCCATCGCCGAAGTCTCTGCACAATTCACATGAGAATAAGAATACGTGTATTCAAGTGCAGGAAATATGAAGTATTACAAAAAATACAGGAGAATACCAATGCGTAAGGAAGCTTTCAAAATGGCTTCTTCAAGCCGATGCTCCTTCTCAAGGAGGTGTGCCCGCCGAGGTTCAAGGGTGGACTCGTGGCCGCCAGTCCACAATGAAAGCGCGTCTGCAGTATCCTCCGAAGCAGCCTGCTTAAGGGCCCTTTCGCCCCTTTCCTCCAAAGGGCCGATGAACCGCCGCCGGATCCACGAAGGGTCTTCATAGAAGATTATGGCAGGATAGGGCTTCTTCAGAACCCTTACGTTCTGAGACTCATCTTCAGAACGTCTTATAGCCTCAGCCAATTGTGCGGCTTCCTCGGAAGCTGAACCCGGAAAAAGTAAGCCAGCATCCGACTCTTGCACGGTCAACGGTTCATCCTGAAGAATGGGCTCAGACTCTACTAAAGAGTCAAGCAGGTTGGTAGCTACCTTCCTCCGCCGCTTGGATCCAGAACCGACCGCCGAAGACGACCGTTTCCTCCCCCGTGGAGCCTTGGCATGACGCCGACCCACCTCATCCTCAACACCCTCGTCCCTACCACCCTCGCTCGGCACCACAACTGAGGATGACACGGCCATTGTCGACGCCACGGGTGGTGGTGTTGCTACCGGAGCCCGATTAGCCCACGACCGGGTGCCTAATGGCATACAACTGTGGGAGTGAGGTCTACTCCCGACTCTCCTGGAATAAGCGCAACACCGGTATCCCTCAGGGGAAAGCGGACTGGTGCGCGCGGTCGCAGCGTAACTCTCATGGCCGGAACCTGAGCAGGAGCACCATATCCAAGGAGTACACTTCTCTCCTCAACAATAATCGGGTTGACCCGATGAAGGTACCAGCCCGTAAACGACCCCACGCACCGGGGAATATGGTCAGCTTCAGGGATCATGAAGTGGGAGCCCGTGTTCAACCTCACGAAATGATGAGCGGCATCGCGAACGGCTTCGAGTGAAGGGACCGGCGCGACTATGAAAGACTCGAAAGGGACGCCCTGGACGTATCCAAGCTGCCGGGTGAAGCGATGCGGGTTGTACCGCATGAAAAGGGCCGCACTATTCTGGTGAAATACCAGATAGCCTGGTCTGATTGCATACAAGTGTGTGGCCTCCCGGGGCCTCAAAGAAGGCACATTGTCTTTTGACTGGTCCCAGAGTTGCTGAGCTGGACCTGAAGGAGAAGGTAAAACCCGGTCGGTAAATACCAATCCGCCAGCAGTAGCGTAAGGAGAAATCAACGCCCGAATGGCTCCAAATTGAGTTGGGTCAGAGGCAGAAGCATCCACCAATCACATAAGTCGCGGGAAGGTGTAGGCGTCGTAAAATGCGGGTCTCTGATGCATAGCAAAAGCACCCAACACATGCATTTCAATCCAAGACGTGAAATAATGGAGAGAAAAGTTTACTACATTCACGCCAGGAGTAGAGGTATTAGCCGCAGCGCCCAACCCGTGATAGAGATGCGCTAATGCCGGGATACCGACGGCCAGCCGTGTCCCCTCAGCAATACGATGAGCCGGATAGATAACCGAGACTCTCATGAAGCGGCGATGCATGGGGATGACGAACCAGCTGAGCCAGACACTGACAAAGCCCACAAAGAATGTCTCCTCATCCATGCCGGGAGCTGCGATAGATTCGAAAGATACTGGCGACATAATAGGAATGTAGTACTGAGGTAAATCCGATTCCTTGGTCGGCAGCTTCTTTGGACCAAACCCAAAGGGGTCATTGATATTTGTGAACTTCGGAGCCATCTTCGACAGGACATCCTCGCGAAGGAAGCAAGCAATGAAGCTCTTAAAAGTAACGCCTTGCTCCTCAGATTTTGTGAACAGCCGGTCAAAGATACCCAGCGCCTTGATCAAACTTGGACGCTTGTGACGGACGGCATTCTCGCTAGACAAGCTGTCGAGAATTGCGGGCTCGGTCTCAAAGACATACTCATCGGGAGGCAGCAACTCCTCATAAAGTGCCCCCGTGATTGGCAGCCCCGAGATTTCATAAAATTCTTCCAAAGAGATCAAAACCTCGCGGTCCCTTAGAAGAAAAGTGTTGGTGGGGAGATTCCACTGGTTCAAGAACGCCTTAACCCACCAGACATGCGGGGATTGGTAATGGAAGAGCGACGCATACATCGCCTGGTAAAGCCCAACCTTCTGTAGCCGTGCGCGATGGGCAGAAAGGATGTAATGAGCCCAGAGGAGGTAGGCCGTAGGGTGTCGAGGGGTAAGCCCTATCTTGTAAATTTGTCCCCATGGTTGGGCCTCACCCTGGCAAATAGTCGTCCCAGAATATCTATAGCTGGGATCGGATGGTTTGGGATACCAGTTGTGAAGGCTCGAGCCGCCCCATCGGAGTCCAATTCGGTATCTCCACGGCAAAGACCGTCCTTGGAGTATCCATTGGCAGAAACGGAAAGGTGGGCTCTGTCGGTACTTCGCAAAGGAAACTCTGGCGCCCCCGGATAATATGACTATACCAGGTCCCCCACAAAAGCAAGTTGGTGCAATTCGGGTCATGAGCCCTGATCATCGCCATCACTTCCTCATCAGATGGTGACTAAGGAAAGCGGCCTCCGAGCGAGTGAAGGGAAAGTACGGAACGGAAGTCATTGTACCTAAAATAAAATGAGGAGAAACTGTTAAAAGCGAAGCTAACAGTGTATATATATACGATTATAAATATATATATATAAAGAGACAGTAAAAAAAAGCGACAGCGGACTCCTTTTTGTGGGACCGTTGGCTACAAAACACATGGGTCCCACAAAATCAAAATGGCGGCTGGCTAATGATGAGGCAAAGCAATTATAATGAGACAAAAGAAAAATTCTCATTAAATAAGGAGTGGATTTCAAATGACCCTACACATTCCCCTAAAAAGAAATCCATCTTGGACTCTGTGACAAATCAAACAAAATCAAGGAAATTAAATTCCCAGAAAGAGGCATTGCAAACTTCTTCTTCTCGGATGTGAAAGAGACAACTCAGGGCAAGAAAACCCCAAAAAGTCCCCATGGGAAGAACTCGGCTCCATATAGGAATTAAATTCCTTTTTGAAAAGGGGAATTAAATTCCCAGAAATTTTTGTTCTAGAGCCAGAGCTCCTTGATGATGGAATTAAATTCCATGGAAGAGACAACCGTCACCATTAGCCCCCTGAAGATCAAAGGAACCCTAAAGGGTCTATTGATTGAATGATTTTCTCTTTATTCTAAAGAACTTAAAAATGGGTTCTTGTTAAAAGGGGAAAACCCTTGGTGTGGATTTAAAATCCAAAGAGTTTATGTGTATGAAAGTTCTTCGATTGTCCAAAACCATTACCTGAAGAGATGGGTCTTTCTTCAACAGAGTTAAACTGTGGAAAATTTGCAAGGCAGAGAACTAAGCTCTGAGGAAAGAGAATTAAATTCTCAAAAGGAAAAGAGATCGCAAGGAGGAAGATGAAAAAGTGGAGGCGCTTCTGAAGAGACCCCTGTATTTATAGGATGTGATGGAAAATGTTTCATCTCCCCGATTCCATAGATGAATCCAACGGTCACAAAAGTGACAGCGTTGCACTCACGTGCAGACACGTAAGAGCAACGCTGTGGGGGCATTTGTTCCCTGATTAAAAAATCAGGAAAAACTTCAAAGGAGGCCTCACGGGCTCACACGTGACCAATGGTCACGTGTTGACACATGATGGTTAAAGCAGCAGCGCAAATAAGCTGGGAAAAGAAGTCAATTTGGGGGTCACGTGCTCACACGTGACCAGGGGTCACGTGCTCACACGTGACCAAAGGTCACGTGTCAGCACGTGACTGGCTTTAAAAGCCTCACAGTTAACAGAATTAAAATTCTGAATTTCTCTAAAAATCTTTCCAAATGGGAAAGGAGTAAGGAGAACCGTTGGATTAAAAATCCATGGGTGATTAAATATCACCAATTTATGGAAAAATCTTAGACAAGGAAAGATTTCCCCTAAATCTCACCGGAAATAGCAAATAGAATATCTTTGGATTAAAAATCCAACGGTGAATAAAATTCACCTAATAATCTAAACGCTCAAATTAATGATGAAAACAAATCAAATCTTTCAATGAGAGATTTGCTAAACAAATTGATTCTTTTCCTCCTCCTATAAATAGGAGCCAAGAGAAGAAAAAAAGGAGAGAGAATTTTGGGGAGAGAATTTTGGAGAGAAAACTTTGGAGAGAATTTTGGCATCTTGAAAATTCAGAAAGAAAATCCTAGGTGAGAAAAAGAAAAGGGGATCAAAACTTCAGAAAAAGAGAATTTAATTCTCAAAAATCTAAGAGTTTAACTCTTTTGCAAAGAACTTAGTTCTTCCTCTATTTGAAGATCTGTAAAGAGCACATCTCCCCATAAGTTGAGAATTTAATTCTCATCGGGTTGAGATCCTGCCATGCAGATCCAAAACTTAGGGGGGGAATTGAGTTTTGAGAATTTAATTCTCCCAAAATTATAGCAATTTAATTCCTCCAAGACAACCTTATATGAGAATTTAATTCTCCCAAGATTATAGGAATTTAATTTCTTCAAGATGGACAGAACTAGGATTTAACCCTAATTGAGAATTTAATTCTTTCAAATGCACAGGAATTTAATTCCTCTTAAAAAATGAAATTTGGGTTTAACCCTGCATAAGAATTTAATTCTTTCATAATAGGGATTTAATTCCTCCAGAATCAAAATTAGGGTTTAACCCTACAACGAATTTAATTCTTAAAGATAAAGGGATCTTCAAGCATGCAAAGAATTAAGGTCACGTGTCCCCACGTGACCCCCGAAAAGATCCCCAAAATGAGAAGGAAAAGGTTTTGAGGCAACGCCTCACGTGCTCCCACGTGACCTCCAAAAGCACAGGAAGAAAAAGTAGAAGAAAAGAAGCTTTGGGCGCTCTCACGTGTCCCCACGTGACCCCTCAGCAAGTGCTTTAATTATCGATGCATAAATCCTCATCACGTGTCAACACGTGATAGAATATAAAAGAAGTGTTTCACACTTATTTGCAAAGCAAAGTAAAAGGGAATCTGGTCTCACCTCTGTGTGCCCTCACGTGGCCCCATGTGACCCATTCCTATTTAGTGTTTAAACACTAATTTAAGAGAACTTATACCCAGTGTTTAACACTGGTGCTTTCTAGTGTGTAACACTAGTTTGGGGACTATATTTCCAATATTTAACACTGATTGTCTTTTAGTGTTTAACACTAATTTGAGGGATCTATTTCCAGTGTTTAACACTGTTTTTTCTAGTGTTTAACACTACTTTTAGCCAAATTGGCTAATTTTCCAGAGGCAATAGTCCCTCCTCCAAATGAATCTCAAAATAGAGAAAATCAAAGATGAAAATGTTTAGCATTGCTAAATAATGTGGGCTTGAACCCAGACAAATGTCTAATGGTCCAACAAAGGGCCAACACTTCAAATTCAATTGGACTTAGCCCAAGTTGGCCATAAGTTCTCAACTCAGACTCAACTGAGCCAACGTGCTCACAATATAATTAACTGATCCTTGTTCCAAATTGGACTACAGATCACTTAATCCACCTTGGTTCAAGGGTATATCTCTTCACTCTTTTGATATTTGTCATTGTAATTCTTCAACGTCTTCAGAGAGGTGACGGGTCCCGATAACCACACATTTCACGGACTGTGGGGTCCTTAAACTCATGGACTACGATATCCTTAAACTTTATAGACTACGATATCTTTAACCTGGACTGTGGGGTCCCTTTAAACCCACAGACTACGATGTCCTTAACCTTGACCAGGATGTCTTTAAACTAACAATGGACCACCATGTCCCTAAACTGGCAATCGACCGCAATGTCACTAAACTAAACAATAGAGTCCAAACGCTCTGTTGTTGGATCTAAACGATCCCGTTAAGTTGATTTTAGTCTAAATTTATACTAACGTATTCTTAACAAACGTTTAAGTTGATCTTAGTCTCAAATGAGGCTAACGTATCCATAAACCAAAACCCCAAAATCCAAATCTAAGAAGATACGGATTTGGACTAATCCACGTCTTACGGGCGACAACATAAATTAGTCTCCGTATACAATCCACGGGCAACCACAAACAAAACAAACACCCACGACACGAAATGACCATCTAGAGTAGGAGAAAGTTGTTACCGCGATGCGGTTGCGTAATTAACTGCAGGGGCTTGCGCTTGCAGGGAAAAGCGTCCCCACAATCAAAAACCCCTCAAACGAGAGAGAATCTGACGAAGTCTGCTACATCGGCCGCATCCGTTTAAACCTTCGATACATGTTGCCATAAATCAACTTGGCATTTTCGGAGAGGTGGACGGATAGCACCAATTGGCATCTGTCCCGAATTTCAGGCAAGACGAGCCTACGCGGTCGCATCTCCCATGATTCGGAGGGGTATAATGGTATTTTCATGCAACTTGTAATTCTTTTATTTTTGTTTGGAAAACATGGAATTTAATAATATATTTAAAATATGTGGTTTGATAATATTTATATAATTATTAAAAATAAATTTTTATTATTAAATTGAAATTCTTGTTTTTCTTAAAAATTGTATTAAATTCCATCGAGATCGTATGTTTCGTGAGTAGGTCTGCATCTCGCTTTATTAGTCCCGAGGACGTGCGATAATTCGCACCATCCCGATCGGATTTCCCAAAATGGGTTGTAGAGGCATAATCGTAAGGAATGAATTAACACAATTTAAAGAAATCCGGTTTTTAATAGTTTAAGGTATTTTGATAAAAAGTCGTATTTTGCCACAAAAAATGTTGTTCAAGATAATCGTGCTATTTCAAGATGTATGTTTGTGAGAGGTAGGTCATTACCTCGTGAGATTTTCTAAAGGCATGCTTACAAAAGTATATAAAGATATCGTATGTAAACTTCAAGATATTTAAACGTAAAACCTTAATAAAAGTTGTTTTACATGGAGTTTTAAAATGAAACTTGTTTCTAAATATTAGTTAATGTTTATAAACAAGTAAGGTATAATGATATGGATAAGTGGTTCTTAAAAAAAGTTGTAATTTTAAAGAGTATAGAATTAAAGGTCGGTATAACCCCACTTACCGACGTGATTTGAAAAGAGATTATTTTAAGATAAGAAGAGGAGAAGAGAAGTAGAACTTACAAGATGTGTGGGTTAAGAATAGAGGGAGGAAGGGATTGAGATCGTCGTGGTGTCGCGAAGTCGCCGGGAACGTCTCAAATTCTCGCCGGAAAGTGAACTTGAGCTAACTCTACTTGTACTCTTATTTGACTTGGAAATTTTTGAGAATTTTTAACAAGAGATTTCAGAGGGCTAGGGTATATGATTGTATTTATAGGATAAAATTAGGGTTTAAGGATTGAAGAGAGAATTAAAAATGCATTAAAATTTGGATTTAAAGCTTATTTTTAATTCTCTAGATAATTATAGGAAAAAAAACAGTATGGGGGTAATAGGGGTAGGACAAGGGTCAGGTGTGAAGAAAATGGGGACCATCCCCTATGGTCCAACTGTCGGCGCCGGGCTTCTGGCCAATCTCGTCGGCCACGTAGAGGCGATGAGGGCTGGGATTCTTGCTACGTGTTTTGGGCTGCTCATACAACATGCTACACATGTTTATTTCTTCCGTCTTTTCATTTTTACGTGTATGGCATGTGTAAATTTTTGGGCTTTCAAAAAGTTTAAAATAAAAATTTAGAAAAATATATGCGGCGATAGGATTCGAACACATGAGCTACGTCACAACAGTGCAAGGCTTTACCAATGAGCTATAAATGCTCTTTTGCTGTTCTTAAACAATTTTAATTTATAACTTGTGCTCAGCCTAGCAAACTCCTTTCTGTATCTTAAGAAAAATTTGTACAGAAAATTCAGGGTTGTTACAAGGGTCATAGGAAAAGTGAACGCAAATTTCCAAAGAAAAGCTGAGATAAGAAGGCAGATGAAAAGGAAATTAATGTGGTGTTTGCACAATAACAAGGGGAACAAGGTCTTTGTATATTGGCGGGTGAGAACACAAAAGCGGACACTTGGTTTCTAGATTCGGATGCATCCTTTCATTGCATTTCGGGAAAGTATCACTTCAGCGAGTATATTCAAGACGATCTTGGAGACGGCGGGAAACGGTCAGCCGTGCAAGATCGTTGGAAAGGGGATGATCATTTTGCAACCGACAGGAGGTGGTTAAATAAAATTGAAGAATAATCGTCGTATTTCAGATTTGGAGAAAATCCTGATTTCTACTAGTCAGCTTGACAAAATTTTTTTTATTATTACTGTAGACATCAGAAAATGTTCGGAGTTAAAATCGCCCAACTACTATTTCTGCATTGCTGAGTTCGTCTCTCCAATTTACACTTGAGTATAAAACGCTCGAGTTTCGGAAGACGCTTGACGTTGAAATCATCGACCGCTGCTTTTGTATCACCCTTCAATCCCATCTTCCTTGGGATCGGCCCAAAGCAAAGCCGGCCCTTATCGGGTCAGTCAACTTATTCTTGGCCCCTCAACGGTCGGTCAACTTACTCCCAACCCTTTAACGGGTCGGTCAACTTACTTCCGGCCCTCTTAATAGGTCGGTCAACATTTCTGGCCCTCTCAACGGTCAGAAAACTTATTCCCAGCCCCTTAACGGGTCACCCAACCTACTCCTAGCCCCTTAACGGGTCAGCCAACTCATTCTCGGACCTTTCAACAGCCAGTCAATTCATTCCCGGCCTCTTAACGGATCGGTCAAGTCATTCCTGGCCCCTTAACGGGTCGGTCAACTAAGACCCGACCTTTTCAACGGCCGATCAACCAAGTCAACATAATCCTATGGGCCAGTCAAGCCGAGAAACCCGGACTTCTTAAAGTCAGACTAAGAAGCTCGGACCTCTTAAAGTCCGACCAAGTGAAGCTCGGACCCCCTTTGGCTGGTTATGATACGACCTGGCCCCCACGGGGACGGCCTTAGTTTTTTTTTTTCCGTCCCCCTTAGGGCCGGTCTTGGTACAATAAATTCAAGTTGAAAAACTTAAAGAATTTAACAGTTATTCAATAAGTTTTGGGGGTAATTAAAAAAACTTAAAGAATTTTTGAAGGTATGGATAATATCGAAATATAATGAAAGTGCGTAAGAAAAAGAGAAAAATAAATATTTTTTAATTAAATATTTAAATAAAAGGCATTTTAAGAATCAACTAAAGTTGATGGGGCAAAATACCGGTTTCAGAAAGTTAGAGTTATTTTCTGATATTGGAATAAATGTTGAGAGTATTTTTTGTCATCGAGAGTTTTTCTATAAGAAACTGAAAACAAGCAAAAGTATATATGAAACCTGATTATAGCCAGCATGATGAATGGATGAAGAAACATATAGAAGATTTAATTAAGGAAAAAATATAAAGTGCTTAGTGTGATACGAGAAGGTTATCGGGCTTGTCGATAGGATCGTTAGATCCGATCCAGTAGTGGTTGCTTTTGAGAGGTTTCAAGATACTTATTTGATATATAATTATGAGCAGTGTTCAAAATAGCAATAGCGTGTAGCATAGCGTTCCACTACTAAATAGTGAAAAACGCAAAAAAACGTTGCGCATAGCGTAAGCTACATGAATTATTAATTATTACTATGTTCATCTCATTTATAATAAATTATATTATTATAAAGATATAAAATTAGTTTGAGAATATAGAACAATAAGTAATATAACAATATATTTTGCAGTTGCAGTTTCTCTGCTCTCCAAAATTCCTTAGAAAAAACAATATTTTCAAAATTCCCAATCCTTGAGTTCATATATATGGTTCATACCGGTATTAAATATCGAAAATCAATTAAATAAACTTTATTTAAGAAACGTGACTACTAAATATGATTTTAAATTAAAATGTTAGAAATTTAATGAGACCGTTTTCATATAGTTTAGGATTAGATACTGAAATCTTAAGAATTTCAATAGAAAATCTTATATGAAAATAGCGTAGCGTATACTATTTATTAAAAGCGTAAGTTATTTGAAGAAAAACGTAAGATACTCTGTATTTAAGATTTTTCCAAAGTTACATAGTCAATAGACTAAGCTACGCTACATAGCGTATAATAGCGAGCTACCTAGCGAGTTATTTTAAACATTGATTATAAGGTTATTGGTGTTGATGGGATGTTGAAGATGATATTATTCAGCTATGGTATCAAAGCGTAATCGTATGTGTTCTTATCACTTGCATTCGGTCTTCCTGCAGGTTTGATGCTCTCGATGAGGACTTGGCATTCATCACCGTATATTTCATGTCGTGTCTTCTCCTTTTAATAGAACTAGATTGCTATATATGTATATTCCGATTTTCCATCCAAATATATATCCATTAATTGCCATGTTGAAAGACTTGAGGGATATCTTGGCATCTTGGAAGATATCATTTCAGCACAAATTCAGAGGGGGGAGAGAGAGAGAGAGAGAGAGAGAGAGAGGGGAGAGGGGGAGACAGACTCGCACAACAATCATACATAAAAATTAATACAACAGAGACTACAAACATGACTCAATAAATAAAGCAATTCACTGATCACAAACAAAGAAAATCACACGCAGTCAACCATAATTAGGTATAGGACCCTATACATATAGGCATGTCATCGCTCTCCAAGAAAAAACTCATGGACTGGCCTTCGACGGTGGCGGGGAGAAGAATGGGATGGCGGGGATGTTAGGAATAGTAGGGAAGGCCGGCAGCGGAGGAAACGCAAACTTAGGAATGGCAGGAATGGTAGGAAATGTAGGAAAAGTAGGAATCGCAGGCATCGGAGGCAATGCAGGCTTCGGTATGGTTGGCAGTACTGTCGGCAATGGCGGCGGCAGAGTCGGCTTCGGTAGGGTCGGAACTATTGGCAATGCAGGAGGAGCCGCCGCCACCGGAGTGTCCAAAAGATGGCGGGCCCCGTAGCAGATGTTGCTGCTGCAGCTCAAGAACACGATGAAAGCAACGAAGAGGATCATGAATTTAGTGTTTGAAGCCATTTGATATGGTTTTAGTTAATTTAGAGGATTGTGAGATTGAAACTTATGTTTGTTTGGTTTTTATAGGGGAAGGCGACTGGTTGGATATTTTGGAGTGTGATGTGGCAGTTAGCTCAACTTCTTATCTGTAAATGCATATAAATTGTCAAAATGGATGAAGAATTAGATACGTGGAGAGATATATTAGATCAGCTACAAAATATATAAAAGATTATATATATTCTTCAGTTTGATTCAGCATGGAGTTCACCAACTATAACTACTAGTCTAAATTCTGTAATTGGTTGCGAAAATTCAACTAAATTCAAACAGATTTAAAAAAATAAAGAAATGGAAACCAAGTACTATATTAGACAGGGGAACTTTCTAGCTAAAGGCTTTCCACAAACCTCTCTCGTTAGATAGGTATGTAGCTAGCCGTATAAAAATCTAAACTGCACTTGATGGAGCTCCTTTTCGGGTCTCCGTCAGATGTTGTCTTCCGTTGATCTCGCGATGGACTTTGTTGATTATCTCCTGTTACGTGTGGGTCCCAATGGGTTTTGGTGGAAGAGGTGATATGAGGAGTATGGTGCCGAGTACCTGCAAAGAAGTCCCGGGGTGGTTTGGTACCACCAAGGACCCTCCGACGATCAAGTCAGTGATGAGATCCGAGCAGAGCAACGGCTTAAAAGAATAAAGAATGGCTTACTTGACCCCTCTGTGATGGGGGTTTATATAGCGGTGGTGGCACGCAGCAGCAGGCGCGAGGATCTCGCCGGCAGTTACGCCCCCGACGTCACGCCCGTGTAAAAAGCGGATCGCCCATTAATGGGGATTGATGGCGTGGAACGTGGAATGTTGCTGGCGTAGAATCTGCGCATGGAGAGATTCGCGGAGCGGTGATTACACCTGTGAGCGGTGACTTTGGTCGGAGGGCTAAGGAAAATGGCCACGGCCTGGAGCTCGGAACGAGCGAGGAGGTTGAGGATTCCAGGTCTCGTGGCAGCTCGGTGCGAGCTACGGGGCCGAGGAAGCCAATTTGCAGGGGGCCCTGAGGAGGGCCAGCTTGTGTTTGCAGGTCGGGTACAGGGTGGCCTGGTCGGCCCTTGTGGGCCCTTTCTTCTGAGGTCTGGGATACGTCACCTGCCACGTGTCCTGATCTTGGAGATCGCCAATATTGAGCATCAACATTAGCCCCCCACTCATGTCCCGACCAGTTAGCGGGTCGGGTCAGGAGTGGACTGTCGGGCCCCCTGAGGTGAGCTCCTCTCCAGGGTTCTGTCGAGATGAGTCCTCGGGCCGTCTGTTGTCTTTTCCGCTAGCGAATCAATGCGAGATCTCTGCAGTTAAAGAAGGTGCGCCGGTTCGTGCACTCTGTGACTGAAGCGACGGTCCACGTGTCGAGCGTCGCTTAGATGATGCGACGTATGCAGGCCTGTGGCGTCTGATGGGCTGCGGCCCAACACAGAACTGACACGTGGAGCGATCGGGGTCGCTGGGCGTGAGGAGCCGTTTCGGTGGGAGATGACGGGCGCCGTTGGATGAGGCCGTATGCGGTAATAAACATGGGTGAGGCCCGCTCTAGGGCCCTTACTCCTTCATATTTTCCTCTCTCAAGTCTTGGTTGCTCGGCGCTCGTCTCCCTTCTCCCGTTTTTAGCTCTTGGAGATTTTCTTTCCAAAGGTTAGATGTCTTCCTCTGTAGAATCAGTAGACGTTGTAGGAGTAGGTGCTAGGGTTCCTTTAGCTGTGTCTGAGCCTCTCCCTGGGACCGTGAGGCGGGGCCGCCTCCAGGTAGGAGGAGGCAGATGTTGCCCCCAGCACCTCGTACTGGGTGAGGCATGAGGACGCGCTCGCCAATGCTCGGGCTCGCTTCCACATCCCCTCGCGCTACACGCTTCGACTGGCCAAGGAGGGAGAGAGGGCAGATCAGGTACGGGGCAGGGAGATCGCCCTGTATTTGGAAGCCCTTTGGGGCGGAATGCGCCTGCCCTTCCCTCCTGAGGTCATCGCCGCGCTGAATTTCTTCGGTTTGGCCCTCGGTCAGTTAGTGCCGAACTCGTGGAGGATCCTCCTCGGGTTCTTGATCCGCCTAAGGTTACAGGCGGTTCTCTTCAGTCTTCCCCTTCTCGATTCCTCCCTTGTCTTCAAAAATCATCCTGGTGGTCGAGCGGGCGACCCGAGATGGGTTTATCTCACTTTCAGGAAGCGGCCAGGGGGTGCTGCCGGGACCGGGGTCGTGACCTTGCCCTCTTCCATTCATGACTGGAAAAAGAAATTTTTCTTCGTTTCCCCGCCCGAGGGCGAGGACTGGCCTGTGCCTACCAAGTGGTCGAGGGAGAAATGTTTGCTGGGGAGCCAGTCCAATGACCCCGCCGCAATGAGGGTGGCATCGTGGGAGCCCATCCCCCGACCTGACGTGCTACTGTCCGAGAGGGTTCTGAGCTGGGCCGGACTCAGCCCTGTTGAGTTCGTCGGTAGGTTAGGTTTGCTTTTTGGCTTGTGTCATTCTCGTGCTGCTGATTTGTTGCGTATTCGTTTTGTGCAGGATCCATGGACTTCGTCTCGCTCAGAGCTTCCATGCGCCAGCCGAGGCAGCCTATGAGGGCTGGGGGTGCCAGTTCTTCCCGTGCAAAGCCTGCCCCGGCTCCTACCGCTCCGGTGGCGGCGTCCCGCGAGCGCTCGGTGGCGGATCCCACCCCGGGTCCCAGCAGAGCATCGGGCCGGAAGCGGGCCCTGATTCAGGAGGACTCGGCCTCAGAAGAGGAGATCGGCTCTCCCTCGGAGCCGTTCAGGAGAGGCTCTAAGACACCTTCCCGGGGCCGGTCCTCGCCGACCATAGTGGAGGAAGGGGGTTTCCGGTTTGCGGTGCCATCGGGACTGTCCGTGGCGGACAGCCTTCTGCACGAGTAGAGACCTCGGCAGGGGGTAGAGTCTCCGGGGGGACCTTCAGGGCTCAGCTGGCGTCCATCGCCCAGGAGTCCGTGCAGTTAAGTTTTTTTGTTCATGGCGAGTGTAAATCTCCGTTCCCATCTATAAATTTTTTTTTATTTTCCTGGTTCCCCGATGTTTTCCTTTTCCTCGTAATTTTGTGTAAAATTGGTTGCCTAAGTTTTTGGTACTTAATTTTCCTAAACCATGACAATTAAAATCAAGCCCAAACCAACTTTTAATAAACATATATTTAAATCCCTTTTTCCTCAGCCCACCAAACCAATAGCCAATCAAATAAATTCCTCGGCCCAGAAAACTATATAAATTAAACTAAAATATCCAAGCTCAGCCCACATCTTTTTCCCTTACAAAATGAATCAAAAACCTAGCCGGCCCGGCCCAGCTTCCAAGCTCCTTACCCGCGCCCGTTTTCCCTACCGTGCCTGACCCGACCCGCTCAACCTTTCTTCTTCCCCACAATCATTTCCCGCTCGTTTTTCCTTCACTCCCCACGTCGCCCAATCCCGCGATGCCGACCCACGATCCCCCTCAACCCAACCACGATCGCGTGCGCTCCTCAACCTCTCCTCGTCCCTCTAACCCTTTCCCCCTCACACTCTCGATCCCTCCTCTCCTCTCTCCCAAAAAAAAAAATAATCTCCCTGCCTCAACTCTAACACCCCGCCACCACCGCCGACGACGAGGACGACCACCCAAATCACCTCGTCTTCCCTTCCTCGCTCTTCTCCTCAGAACTCGAACCCCCTCGCTTGCACACCCTCCTCACCATCTAAAACCACCAAGCTTCGAACCCTACACACGACCACTGCTGCACCATCGCCGGAGCGACCACCGCCGACTATCGCCGACCCCAGCACACTCACAGGAGATCCACAGAACCCCACTCCGCTTCCAGTGATCGCGAGCCATCCCCGGGCAACTCCGACGACGAACCCGAACTCGAGCCGAGGTCGTGAATCCAAACCGTGCCGTTTGTCGTGCGTTCATGCCGTTGCCGCTGCCGTGCGTCACCAAAGCGTCTCCAGGCAAGTACCCTACTTGCTACATGCTAGATTATACTGTTACAATTCAAAATCTTATAAATTCCATGTTTATAATTCGTGAAAATCTATACGACACAAGTGCTTGATGCAAAACCCGAACGAAAACCTTCCATTAAACTGAGGGAACTTGATTATATATGCTGGCCCATGTGGCAATGAATATAGTGGTGAAATTTGACTGGAAAATATGATCGTTACTGACTTGAACGATCACCCCTAATTACACCCGTTAAAACTGAATATTTCCCGTATCTGAAACTTGTTAAAATCATAATTAATTGTGTACACATTGAAATGATGCATTCGAGGGCTCAAATCGAAGCCGACTCAACGGTATAGAACCCTATAAAAGTTTTTAATTGTTTGTGTACTGAAAATATGACGAGAACTGGTTCGGAGAGTGGCTCTGGACTGCAGTCCAGAGCAGCTCTGGCTGTTGATTTCTACCTCGTAATGCTTACCCCTTTACTGCCTGAACTTTTACATTGCAAAATCCTATATTTTATTGAATATGAAACTGTTATCTAAATAACACAAGTGATTTCACCCCTTTTTATCGTTGTTTACTATTTAAACTGCAATTTGAAAGAACAGGACGTATAGCAGTCCCAACCAGAAACAGAACTGATACCCTAGTGTTGAACAGTGTATAACTTCTGACGTAGAGACGCGATTGAGAATAAGTCTGGTGCGTTGGAAATCTTATTGAGAAACCTAGATTTCATTCAACTGTAGTGTTGCTAAATTCTGATCCCAACAGGGTGATAATTGTGCCGCGAAACGGACGTTCAGTTCAGAAACTGAATTTCCTGCAGCGAACATTTAAAATGAAATGGCTGTAACTTGCAAACCCGAAATCCGATTGCACTGAAATAAATTTTTATGAACTTCCGACTGAGTCTACTTGTTACCGTATTTATATCTTTTCACTGAATTCTGAACGTATGATTTACTATAATTTTTATAAGTTCATGAGGTGCATACTAGTTCATATTATACATGACTTGTTAACTGCATAAATGTACATATCTTACCCAATTGACATATACCTAATGATAGTGCGCGTTATTATTCAGTGTACAATGAATTATCATGCATGAACGGTATTGGTTTAGGAGTGTCGAGTACGCCAATGGAAAAATGAATGATTCGTGACAGTGATTAATACAGTGAACAGTGACAAAACCGTGTTATTGGTGCATACTTGTACACGACTGGACCATACTCGTCAATAGTGTAAACCGGGGTAAAAAGGGGAAATCGAAGTGGAAAGAGCATCGTATTTAGCGAGGACCGTTATTTAGAGGATGATCATTCGAACGACTCTTATATATATTAGGTAGGATCTAGCGATCCGGCTGACAGGGTTATGTCCCGGGCGTGTGGGCCGTTGTCTTGGGTATGTACGAGACCCTCGTTAAACATGATCCTCCTTTACACAACTCGATTTCAAACATGACTTAGAGACTGATAGGGACACAGATCATACTTTGCATCATTTAGTGACATAGTGATCATCTGCATTTTACTCCCACTGTTATTACCTTATTTGCCTGTTTTATGTCACTATTACTATTTTGCTATTGCGTCGCTCTGACGACCTGAGTATGCATGCTCAGACCTCGAGGAAGGACCAGCGCAGGAGTCGGACTTACCCTTCGAGCTAGTGGAGATTTAGTCAGGAGTATCTCTTTCATCTTTTCTGCTTTCCCTAAAGAGACCTTGTAATCGAACTTGGTTAGTAGTTCTTTCCTTGTTTATTTGTAAATTGTGAACAATGAAAATTTGATGTAATAATTTAGTGATGTGTTTCTTTTACTTCTGTGCTTTGTTTACTGATTACCATGTAATGCTAGAAACCGAAGTGTGACTACGGCTGGATTATTCCCTGACCGTAGGAGCATGGCTGGCCTAGTCATCCCTCGTTTTTCGTATTTTGGGAAGCGGGGCGTGACATGGTTTTGTTGGTATCAGAGCCGTGTTTAGTCGTAAGGGATAACATTAACTATACTGTATTACATTATTTTCGCTTCACTATTCCCGACTTTCATCCTTTTATCTAATCATATCCTTTTAATATCTTCCAGAGATATGACGTCCCCGAACGACCACTCCTCGGACTTAAGTTCTCAGGATCGCACGGAGAGGATACTTAGTGCACTGACGTCTCTCGCAGAAGCTCAGGAGAGGAAGACGGACCTACTCACCGAGGGACTCAGGGCTATTACCGCTGCAGGGGGACCCTCCGCACTCATTACTGCCCCTGAGGGCACTGCTCCACCAGCTTTTTCTGCCAGGGTTGGCACCGTGTCAGATTTCCAGAGATTGCATCTAGCTGCATTTACAGGGCTAGCCGAGCCACTCGAGGCCGAGCAATGGCTGGTGAATATGGAAAACTTACCGACGGCCGCCAGGGTATCAGAGGAAGATAAAGTGAATGTGATAAAGATCCAGTTGGAAGATGAAGCCCGTACATGGTGGTCAGTGGAAGAAAGCAGGCTAGAAAGGCCAATTCAATGGAGCAAATTCAAGGAGTGCTTCTTGGACCACTATTTCCCTTCCACCGCCAAGGCCGAGATGGAAGAAAGATTCATTCTACTGAAGCAGAATGGCCGCCCCGTGGACATATATGCGGCAGAGTTCAACCGTCTGAGCCGATTTGCTCCATACATGGTCGCTTCAGAGGCCACCAGGACCAGACGCTTCTTGCAGGGACTTGGTTTCGAGCTGCAGCAGTTGATCGCGTCACTCGAGTTGCAGACTTTTGCACAGGTACTCAACGCGGCGAGAATTGAGGAGAAACTGATCAACAAATTCAGGAAGCCCCCAGTTGTTCCAGCACGTACCCACGCACCTTCTCGAGGAACCATACCAGTTCACAGGCCAGGAACAACGCAGATGAAGCGTCCGTTCGTGCCCCAGCATCGCCCTAAGAGCAAGAACGTAGTGTGCGGCTACTGCAACAGAGATGGGCATACCCAGAAGGACTGTCGTCGTGCCAAGGGATAGTGTCTGATTTGCGGATCCAGTCAGCACAGAATTAGCGGTTGCCCCGAGCGAGCAGAGATACAGGGAGGGTCCAGACCGCAATAGCAGAGATCACAGGAGCAGATGCAACCCTACACAGGCCACGGTCAGGGACGGGCTTTCACCTTGACCGCCGAGCAGGCAGAGGCTTCTGGCGAAGTTGTCACAGGTATTCTACTCGTACATTCCATGCCAGCTAGAGTACTATTTGATTCTGGAGCATCGCACTGTTTCATATCTGTGCATTTCGTTGATACACACTCCATACCACATGAACCATTAACCAAGGGTTGGGAAATACATACGGGTAATGGTGTGATAGTATCTAGTTGAGAATGTAGATCATGTCCGGTTGTAGTGTGTGGCAGGGAATTCTATGCGAATTTCCTTTTGATCGGGACAGGCAACTATGACGCAATTCTCGGGATGGATTAGATGAGTACCTTCCATGCAGTTATTGATTGCCGAGCAAGGAACGTGATCTTCCGCATTCCCAATCACCCGGAGTTTATTTTCGAAGGCGGAAGTGAATCTTTAGAGCCAGCCAAGTATAGAGCCAAGCCAAGGGAGTTGACAGCTATGGAGATTGATAAGAGCCCAGCACCAGTGATTGTTCGGGATTTCCTGGACGTGTTCCCTGAAGATTTACCAGGTCTACGCGTCTTGGAATTCTCGATCAATTTGACTCCAGGTACAGCACCAGTTTCCAAGGCCCCGTACAGAATGGCACCGGTTGAGTTGGCAGAATTGAAGAAGCAAATTGAAGAACTCCTGGAGAAGGGATTTATCCGGCCGAGTGTTTCACCGTGGGGTGCACCAGTTCTGTTAGTGAAGAAGAAGGATGGATCGCTGCGGATGTGTATAGACTATCGGGAGCTGAACAAAGTCACAATAAAGAACAAGTACCCAATTCCGCGCATCGACGACTTATTCGATCATTTGAGTGGGGCCAAGGTATTCTCGAAGTTGGATCTCCGTTCTGGATATCATCAAATCAGAGTAGCAGCCGATGATATATGCAAGACGGCTTTCAGGACCCGATACGGATATTATGAGTTCCTCGTGATGCCGTTCGGTGTTACCAATGCTCCAGCAATATTCATGGACTTGATGAACATGGTGTTTGCAAAGTATCTGGACACGTTTGTCGTTATATTTATCGACGACATATTTGTCTACTCGAAGACTCGGGAGGAGCATGTTGAGCATTTGCGCACGGTTCTACAAATTCTTCGGGAAGAGAAGCTGTATGCGAAATTGAGCAAGTGTGAATTCTGGCTCGACAAGGTTCAGTTCTTGGGACACATTGTATCGGGCGAAGGCATCTCAGTAGACCCGGCAAAGATAGAATCTATTAGAGATTGGCCAACGCCGAAGTCAGTAGCCGAGATCAGAAGCTTTCTGGGACTGGCAGGATATTATCGGCGGTTCGTCCAAGACTTTTCAAGGATCGCTGAACCGCTGACGAGGCTGACACGGAAGGAGGTACCGTTTGTGTGGACAGAGGAGTGTACCCGGACATTTGAAACACTGAAGCAGAAGTTAACCATGGCGCCTATTCTTACAGTACCAGATGATTCCGGTGGTTTGGTGATACATAGTGATGCCTCAGGGAAGGACTTAGGCTGTGTTCTGATGCAGCACGGTCGAGTGGTTGCTTACGCCTCTCGACAGCTGAGAAATCATGAAAGGAACTATCCTACGCATGACTTGGAGTTAGCTGCAGTAGTTTTTGCGTTGAAGATTTGGAGGCACTATCTGTTGGGCAAGAAAGTAGAGGTGTACACGGATCATAAAAGTCTGAAGAACGTCTTCACACAGAAGGAACTAAACATGAGGAAGCGCCGATGGCTAGAACTGATGGCAGATTACGACTTGGACCTTCAGTATCACCCGGGAAAAGTAAATGTTGTACCAGATGCTCTCAGTCACAAGCCAGCGGTCATGATGTTGACCAGTTAGAGGAGCATTATTGAGGACTTTCAGTGACTCGAGCTTGAGGTCGTCACACCGAGCGCACTCAGTCAATTTTGGCAACTACAGGTGCAGTCTTCCCTTGTGGATCGCATCAAGGCTGCACAAGCGGATGATCCTCGATTGCAAAAGTTCAGAGCGCAAGTAGAAGCCGGGCTACGAACGGACTTAATCATACATGAAGACGGTTCTCGAGATTCGGTAGCAGACTCTGCGTACCCAAGAGGAATGTTCGAGAAGAGGTACTGGCTGAGGCGCATAGTTCAGCTTATTTTGTGCATCCGGGAGGTACGAAGATGTATCGAGATCTAAAGCAGAATTTTTGGTGGAACGGGATGAAGCGAGAAATTGCACTGTTTGTATCCAGGTGCTTGGTATGCCAGCAGGTGAAGGCGGAACATCAGAGGACGGCAGGATTGTTACAACCACTTTCGATACCAGAATGGAAGTGGGAGCACAATACTATGGATTTCGTGACGGCCTTACCACGGAGACCTAGGGGCAATAACGCCATTTGGGTTATCGTCGACCGCCTCACGAAAACTGCACACATCTTACCATTCCGAGTGGGACAGTCAACAGAGTCACTGGCAGAGAGATATATGCAGGAGATAGTGCGACTTCACGGTGTTCCGGTCAGCATTGTGTCAGATCGAAACACCAGATTTGTTTCACACTTTTGGAGGAGCTTACAGGAGAGTTTGGGTACCCGCCTCAAGTTCAGTATAGCTTATCACCCGCAGACGGACGGACAATCCGAGCGTACGATTCAGACGCTCGAGGATATGTTGAGAGCCTGCATGTTGGATTTTCAGGGTTCCTGAGAAGATCATCTGCATCTAGTCGAGTTTTCTTATAACAACAGTTATCAGGCTAGCATCCAGATGGCTCCTTTCGAAGCACTTTACGGACGGAAGTGTAGATCCCCAGTTTGTTGGGATGATGTGGGAGAACGAAGATTACTGGGTCCCGAGCTCATTGTTCAGACAGTCGACAAGGTCCAAATGATCAGGCAGCGCATTAAGACGGCTCAGGATCGACAGAAGAGTTGGGCAGATACCAGCAGGAGAGCACTAGAATTTGAAGTCGGAGATCACGTGTTCCTGAAGATTTTCCCTACCCGTGGAGTTATCAGGTTTGGAGGTCGGGGAAAGCTCAGTCCCCGCTTCATCGGACCTTTTGAGGTGCTAGAGCGAGTAGGAGAGGTGGCCTATCGACTTGCCTTGCCTCCATCGCTAGCTGGTGTGCACAATACCTTTCACGTGTCTCAGTTGCGGCGTTATGTTCGGGATGAGAGCCATGTCCTGGACTATTCGGAGTTAGCTTTGGGTACCGATCTATCTTACGAGTAGCAGCCCACCACCATCCTCGACCGCAGGGAGAAAGTGCTGAAGAATAAGGTCATTCCGTTAGTCCGAGTTTCTTGGGGCAGTCGTTCCCCAGGAGAATCTACCTGCGAGCGTGAGGAAGATATCCGTGCACATTATTCACATCTCTTTGTTTAAGTACTTTTCTTTCATTGTAGAAGCCCACCACCATCCTCGACCACAGGGAGAAAGTGCTGAAGAATAAGGTCATTCCGTTAGTCAGGAGTACCTCTTTCATCTTTTCTGCTTTCCCTAAAGAGACCTTGTAATCGAATTTGGTTAGTAGTTCTTTTCTTGTTTATTTATAAATTGTGAACAATGAAATTTGATGTAATAATTTAGTGATGTGTTTCCTTTACTTCTGTGCTTTGTTTACTGATTACCATGTAATACTAGAAGCCGAAGTGTGACTACGACGGGATTATTCCCCGACCATAGGAGCATGGCTGGTCTAGTCAACCCTCGTTTTCCGTATTTTGGGAAGCGGGGCGTGACAGCGAGAATCAGTGCTCCCTTCATCTTTCTGATCTTTTCCGTGTTTTCCAGGTTCTCCAGCACGTAGCTCTCGCCCTGCGCATGGAGGCCGAGGTGGTAGCCCCGACGCTGGAGGCTACGGGTCAGTTCGCCTCGCTGCAAGAGAGCTCCAAGCGGGAGCTGGAGGCAATGTCGGCGAGGGTCGCCGTCTTGGAAGGCGAGGTGGAGGCCGGGAAACGGGAGGTAGCCCGTCATCACGAGGCTGCGGTGATCGCCGAGGGAAAGCTCGAGGACGCCCAGGTGCTCGTCGGCAACCTGAAGAGGACGGTGAAGGCCCTCCAGAAGGAGCTGGGGGCGACGGCCGAGGCGGCCAAGTCGGCCGAATCGAGAGCAGTGGAGGGCTATAAGAAGTCGAAGGACTTCTATGACAACTTGGTCGTGGCCACGACCCGCATTTGGCACGACGCCCTCGATGCCGTTAAGTCCCGGATGCCGGAGTTCGCCGACGCAGATCTCCGGGCCGAGTTCCCCTCATAGGCGCCGACGAGCAGGGGGAAGGGGTTCTTGGCGAGGAAGTTGCCGAGGACCCAGCGAGCCACGTGGTGGAGGTCGAGGATCTCGAGGCCGTACCTGGCCCCGAGGCATAGAGCCCCCATTCTCCTCCTTTTATTTTGTTTTCTTGAATTTTGCAAGGCCGGGGAGCCCAAAAAATACCCTTTGTAAAACTTCATCTTTGACAGTAATAAAGTTTTTCTTTGGTTCCATAGAATTGCACTCAACCATCTGTTTGCAAGATATTTTTGTCTGTACCGTTGTGCTTTCATGTCAGATCGGCCATCTGCCTGGCGATCGTCCGTCGAGTTGACTTCAATCACTGGCCGATGAGCGTGCCAAGCACTGCCGAGGAGGAGGCATCTCACGGCCCCGAAGTCGAGGGGGGATTACTCAGACTTGGATAGACCTGATGTCTCTTGTTGGGGATTCGGATCCGCTGCATGTGATGGGCTCAGTAGCCTCGTTATGAGGGCTACAAACACGCAGCGTCTGTTGAGCAGGAGGATGCCTGCTGGGGATGACCGAGCAGGGAAGCTGCTCGGTTGATCTTGGCGAGGGCCTTGACCCCTGGCGTTGCGAGTAGGGAAGCTACCGGCCAGGGATAGTCGAGTCTGGAAGGACTTTGATCCTTGTCCTTACTGGGTAGGAAGCTACCCGCCGGGATGCGCTGAGTAGGAAGGGGCTCGGCGGCCTCGCGAAGAGGGCTTCAGATCCTCGGCGTCTGATGGGCAGGAGGATGCCCGCTGGGGATGCGCCGAGCAGGAAGGAACTCGGCGGCCTCACGATGAGGGCCTGAGATCCTCAGCATCTGATGGGCAGGAGGATGCCCGCTGGGGATGCGCCGAGCAGAAAGGAACTCGGCGGCCTCACGATGAGGGCTTGAGATCCTCAGCATCTGATGGGCAGGAGGATGCCCGCTGGGGATGCGCCGAGCAGAAGGAACTCGGCGGCCTCGCGATGAGGGCTTGAGATCCTCAGTGCCTGATGGGCAGGAGGATGCCCGCTGGGGATGCGCCGAGCAAGAAGGAACTCGACGGCCTCGCGATGAGGGCCTTGATCTCTGGCACTGGAGGGGCCGTGAGAGGCCTACGAAGGATGGTCGAGAAGGGAAGCTGCGCGGTTGCCTCTTGGCGAGGGCTTTGATCTCTGGCGTCGTAGGTAGGCAACTACCAGCCTTGGATGATTGAGCGGGATAGCCGCTCGGATGCCTCTTGTGAGGGGTTTCGATCCCTGGCGTCGTGGGTAGGGAGCTACCAGCCGGAGTTTGACCGAGCATGGTAGCTGCTCGATTGCCTCTTGCGAGGGCTTTGATCCTTCAGGACGAGGACCGAGCAGGGTTACTGCCCAGTGCCTCTTGGCGAGAACTTTGATCCCTGTCGGTTGTGGTAGGAAACTACCAGCCGGGGATAGCCGAGCAAGGACCCGACTGCCTCTGGGAGGAGTTTGGTCCTTGGCGCGGGAAGAGCTATAGGGCTGTAAGAAGCCTACCAAGGACCCTTGTCCGGGCAGGGTTACTGCCCGGTGCCTCTTGGCGAGGGCTTTTGTCCTAAAGGATAGCTGAGCGAGGGATCCTCGGGCTCGAATGCCTCTGGGAGGGCTTTCTGATCCCTGGCGTTGTGGTAGGGAAGCTATCCCTGACGTTGCGGTAGGGAAGCTACCCGCTACGGATAACCGAGCAGGGTAGCTGCTGGGCTGCCTCTTAGTAAGGGTTTAGATCCTTGGGCGAGGTGGCCGTCGAGCCGCCGTGGCGAGCCCCCTCTGTGCGACCCCGTCAAGGGAGGGGGTGTCGGTCTATTCGGCCGACGAGGGCGTTGATGACGGTCGCCGGAGGAGGTTCACCCGCGCTTCCGGTGAGGGGGAGGCGGCGGCTGGTATCTTGATCTTCAGGGTGATCGCTTGCTATGGGGATGGAGATCGGAAAGCCGACTTTGTTTTTTGTGGAGTTTCGATTCCCACAGACGGCACCAACTGATGGAGCTCCTTTTCGGGTCTCCGTCAGATGTTGTCTTCCGTTGATCTCGCGATGGACTTTGTTGATTATCTCCTGTTGCGTGTGGGTCTCAATGGTGAAAGAGGTGGTATAAGGAGTTTGGTGCCGAGTACCTGCAAAGAAGTCCCGAGGTGGTTTGGTACCACCAAGGACCCTCCGACGATCAAGTTAGTGATGAGATCCGAGCAGAGCAACGACTTAAAAGAGTAAAGAACGGCTTACTTGACCCCTCTGTGATGAGGGTTTATATAGCGGCGGTAGCACGCAGCAGCAGGAGTGAGGATCTCGCCGGCAGTTACGCCCCCGACGTCACGTCCGCGTAAAAAGCGGATCGCCCATTAATGGGGATTGATGGCGTGGAACGTTGGATGTTGCTGGTGTAGAATCTGCGCATGGCGAGATTCGCGGAGCGGTGGTTACGCCTGTGAGCGGTGACTTTGGTCGGAGGGCCAAGGAAGACGGCCATGGCCTGGAGCTCGGAACGAGCGAGGAGGCCGAGGATTCCAGGTCTCGTGGCAGCTCGGCGCGAGCTACGGGGCCGAGGAAGCCAATTTGCCGGGGGCCCTGAGGAGGGCCAGCTTGTGTTTGCAGGTCGGGTACAGGGTGGCCTGGTCGGCCCTTGTGGGCCCTTTCTTCTGAGGTCTGGGACACGTCACCTGCCACGTGTCCTGATCTTGGGGATCGCCAATATTGAGCATCAACAACACTAAAATCCGTCTAATATTTCACCATCTATGCACTTAAATATCTTAATATACCCCATAACTTTCTCCGGAAGAAATTTATGCTTTTGATATCAGGAGATTTCAAGGTTTTGTGATTGCAGTTATTTGTACAATTGACGTACGTGGGTAATTAATATGTGTTTAAGTAACTTCTTTTGTCTATAGAACATTGTCCGCAGGAAACTGTTAGAGTAGTTATGTATGCTCTTATATATCCAATATGATTTTTGTTTATTTGTTAAAATGATTTATAGTTGTCTGTATAATTATTGATTATTTGTGTGTAGTTTATTTATAGCCTTAATTTTACAAAACACCCTTGTAGTTTCGGCATTTTCCACAAAACTATCTTATACTTTGAAAAATACCAAAAAACTACCTATTTTAACGACGCCACATCAATCCTAACTCTCTCTGTCATCGCCACGTCATCTTAAGTGTCATGTCATCATTTCATCCCTATAATTCCCTTAATCCTGCTCTAATTTTAATTTTAAACAAACCCAAACATCCTCCTTTCTCCACCACCCGCAAGCGCCCCGCCATCGGCACCCTCGCCGCCATCACCCCCGCCGGTGGCGACGCTCATCGCCGTGAACCCCAGCAACCACCACCACAATGCCGAAATCACCACCATCTTCTTCTTCATCCTCCTCCAAACCATCACCATCTTCTTCCTTCAAATCCTCACCATCACCACCCACCCTAATGCCGAAATCGAAAAGTCAAAAAGTCAAAGTCAATGTCCAAACAAGTGGGTCCAAGTACAATCAACCCGAGCCTAAGACCAAACAAGTGGGCCTAAACCCGAACCGACCCGAGCCCAAGTCAAAGCGGGTCGAATGAGATGAAATCCGACCAAACAAGTGGGTCAAATGAGATGAAATCCGACTAAAATAATTAGTCAGATTTGGTCCCGGTAATAATTTTAAAAATTACTGGGACCTAATTGTTGACACTAAAAATTGAACTCCAATAAAAGAATCCTAAATTTACCATTTGCGAATATCTTTTATGCGGATATCCGCTTTGATCAAGTCAAAGTGGGATTCTCCCGATGAAGCGGTTGCGGGTGTTGGATATGTACGCCCTAGAGGCCTATATTGTATAAGATACTAGGGATATGTATGTACAGGACAATCTTGCTCGGTTGTATATAGTATATTATTTGAGTTGTTTTTTTCTTAATATGTGTATTTCTTTCTTTTGTTGCTTTATAATGCTTGCACATATTGATAAAGACGTGATACGGTAGTATACTATTATGGTTTGACTTTATCTTAATATGTGCATATGTTATACTCGATATCACATATGGCGGATAAAAGTGTCTTAACAGCACCACTAGATTTTTACAAGTATCAAGTATGCAATTTTAAAAATTATTGGGTGCTAAGCTACACTAACCTAGAATCTAATTAGAGTATTAGGGTTTAATGCATGATATAAGAAGTTTTACACTAAGTGAAATAGATTACAAGCTTTGTAGACCAAATCCTTCACTTCTATAGCTCCGAGTGGCGGTCCTTACAACTCCTCTTGGCTCCACTTGAAGAATAGATCGAGCTTACTTCTAGATCTTCCAAACCGAAGATGATCCATCCGAAATTTCTCTAGGTCAAGCTACCTCTTCACTAATCAACAATTAGTGAAGGAAATAACCTAACTAAAGTGTTAATCTAGAATAGATTGATGAAGTAAGTGTTTTGGCTCACTTGGAATTTTATTTCTCTTTAATTTCCAACTCAAGATTAAGGCTAGAGAAGAAAGATGAACATGGAGGGGGTGTGAAAGAAAAATGGAAGTAAATGAGCTAGGGTTACATAGTAAGTGAAAAACGACTCATTATATGCTCACTTATTGAAGTATAGATTATTTCTAAAATAAAAATAATCAACCATACTTCAATAGTGCAGCCAAACCAATATTTAAATGTATGAGCCATACTTCACACCATACCATAAATATCTCCCATTTTCCACATCTTAATTCTATTTGCTCAAAATAGAAATTCCATGTTCAAAATATATCACACACACACACACACACATATATTAAGAGAAGAAAATAATTAGTGAGCATTAATATTAGTTAATATAAATATATCAAATATAAATATATATCAAATTACTAAATCAACACTTGATTTCATACTCCGGTTATATCATATATAACCGACTAATATCATTTATCTGTATATCATATTATCAAATCAACACTTGATTCAATAATCCGGTTATATCACATATAATCTAATCGATATCAAATTATCGCCAAATTAGAATACGGTATTATATACTACTATTTAATCAGGCTCCCGCACATATCAGCATATATGTCCTATTTCGTTACGCTTGAACTATGAAACCTCTGTGTGGGACTTCAAAGACTAGTCAATACGCCAACAGTAGGTAATGATCATATTAGTTACTCACAAGCCGTCAGCAATACTAGCTGGACGTAACGGCTACTCAGGTATTGAGCGATTAGAAGATCAACAAGCAAACTTATCCAAACTCCCATGAAGCTTATAAGTAACACTTACCGTACAGTCCGGTCTTTTCGTCTGATATGTCGCATATCGAGTCTGGGGGTGGATACGTCAGACCCCGGTAACTTGATAAGTCATGCCGATATGTGGCTCATAACGGTTCGAGAAACTACCGATAACACTTACCAGCAAATCTCATCAGCCCTGGTCAGGAACTTACTATTATAGCCAATCGAGCATAGCGCAACATCAACTCCCTATACCGGGAGAGACGAAACCCCTCCTATCGCTCACTGCCTCTATGTGACTCGGTACTGTACCCAAAATCCACATGTTTGCACGACTCCTTTGAGCCGTGGTAGGGAGGAAATTAAAGCACAGTGGGAACCACACAAGACACTATGACGACCTCGGGTCTACAGACTAACTTGTACCAGTGTCACCAGAGAACTGCTATCTGACGATAGGTATGATACCATCTAGGAGTTCTCGGCGAGTCATGTTCGGTGTACCCATTCTCTAATGAGCACCTGTGTACAATCATTGATGTCAAACACTAATGGTGTCACGACCCAAATGTTGCACGTGATCGGCACTTAAATCACGTGATATCTAAAAACGCCGACGCAGTTTAAGTAAGCCGAAACCCGGAATCTAAACCTTTTTCTTTTGAAAACATTGGAGATGAAGTTTTAATAATCATCAGATGGAATCATTTTAAACTAACCATTTAAATTTAACAAAGTATGTTTAAAGAGCATCTATGACAATTTAAAATTCGACAGCACCTCCTTGTAAATTTTGCATAAAACCCGATACAACTACAACAATAAAATAGCATCCCAACGGGAGCTGTAACACCCGAGTTCATTTATACCAATTCCAGTTTCCGTATTTACCTATCCATGGTCATTTCTTGATTTATCGTGTTTGGGTACGAATGGTAGTTACATTTTACATTGCATTCGATCCGACCCGGGCGTGTTTTGGAGTAAATTTTTATTTACCAAAATATCAAAACGGACTAATATTATAATATTAAATTCCTTATTTCATTCAAAATTTTCCTAACTAAATATATATATTTTCGGAACTGTTAATTTTGTAACCTTATAATTTTAATCTAAAATATATTTTTAATCCTAAATCAATTATCCTAACCTCTAACAACAGCCAGATCTTGTTAGTTGTATGTATGCCCTAGAGGACAGTATTGTACAGACGATGTATATTATATTGGATGCTTGGACATATATAGAGATGACTTTCTTGCTCGATATGATAGTATGCTATCTGGTTGCTCTTTATCTTAACATGTATACTTGTCTCTTTAAACTGTCTTATAGTTACATGTTGGTAAAGCCCTTAGGATGTGTACTTGACTACCTGGATTGTGATGCAGATCATACTAGTGGGGACATGGTAGTCCATAAGTACATCCTTCAAGGTCCCTAGTCGTAGGTGTATCGAGACGGAGCATCGATATACCAGAGTAGACTAGCGTATACGCTTCTCGACCCATGAGATGGGCGATGGATGATCACATATCCATTAGTGTTTGACATCAGAGATGGTATACGGGTGCTCAGTGGAGACTGGGTACACTGGACGGACTCGCCGAGAACTCCCAGATGGTATTATACCTCACGTCAGATGGCAGTTCTCAGGTGACACTTGTGCAGGTTAGTCTGTAGACCCGAGATCGTCATAGAGTCTTGTGTGATTCCCACTGTGCTTTGATCTCCACCTTACCACGTCCATGAGGGCGTGCAAAACGGTGGTCTTTGGGCACAGTCCCGAGTCACATGGAGGCAATGAGCGATAGGAGGGGTTTCGTCTCTCCCGGTATTGGGGGTTGATGTTGCGCTGTGCTCGATTGGCCGTAACAGGGAAGTCCCTGGCCAGGGCTGATCAGAGATTTGCTGGTAAGTGTTACCAGTAGTTTCTCGACCCGTTATGAGCCTCACATCGGCATGACTTATCGGTTATTGAGGTCTGACGTTTACCACCCCTAGACTTGATATGCGACATATCAGACGAACAGACCGGACTGTACGGTAAGTGTTACAGGTTGGATTCACAGGAGTGTGAGAGGGATAGCTCGTCGATCTTCTGATCGCTCAATACCTGGATGGCCGTTACGTTTAGCAGACCGCTTGCGGCTTGTGGGTGCTTGATATGATCATCATCTGCTACCGGCGTATTGACGAGTCTTTAGAGTCCTACACAGAGGTTTCCTGGCTCAAGCGAAACGAAGTAGGAGCGCATATAAGATATGTGCAGGACCGAGAATAATGCGTGTATGTGATACCGTATTCCATTCTCGCGATGAATGTATTGATTGGTTATATATGATATAACCTAGATATCGAATCAAGGATTGATTCGATAAGACGATACGTAGGATACTAGTCGGTTATATGCGATATGACCGGATCGTTAAATCAAGTGTTGATTTAATGATTTAATGTATAATTATATATTTGATATATTACTTTGCATTAACTAGTATTGGTTCACTTTAAATGGTTTTTCTCACTCGATGTGCAAATTGTATATGTGATATATTTTTGTGCACATGTTTGTATCATGTTTGATGATACTTGCTCATTTGGTTAAGTGTAAAGAATTAAACCATGGTTAAGTTGATGATTAGGGTTTTGCTTTTTCATTTATTTATTTGTTTATTTATTTTGAAAAGATTATGATAAGAATGGTGGCTTTCTTTGTTTCTAGTTGAAGCTTCATGAAGCTTTGACTTTGTAACCATTCTTGTCTCATGCTTAACCCTAACCATTTGAACTAACCCTAGTTCATTCTCTACAATTTACCATGGTTAGGTTATGATAAGTATTGATTTATTTTCATTTTAAATCCAACACTTATCATATTCTATTTTGATCATCATCTTCTTCTTCAAGAAAAAGCTTAAGTCCATCAATGGCAACTTGAGCAAAAGTGAGAGAAATCCAAATCTAAAGTGAACCCACCTCCTATTTCTTCACCCTCTACCTCTTACTAAGTAGTATAGGGTGTTTTATTCACAAGTTTCACAACTTGGTGAAGTCGGAGCTTGATCTTGTGAAGCCTCGACGTAGATCATCTTCGGCACGAAGCCGACGACCTTGCCCGCCCATTTCTCCGATGAAGCCGATGCTTGAGTTCGGGATTCGAGACGAACAGTGAGAGGACATCTACGTGGAGCTAAGGAAGTGGATAACCGGATCTACAAAGGTTGTAGCATCTTTCTTTTAGTTAAGTAGTTAACTAGTTTCACTTTGTCGCCTAAATTTCTAGTTAACGATCTAGTCTAGGGTTTCTCGGCACCGTAAAATTTGAAATTGGAATGGTTGATGCCTTGTGAGACCTCTTGAGAGTGCCTGGGAACCCTACAGTGGTATCAGAGCCTAGCTAGACCCTTAGGCGAAGTCTAGACGACGTTTGAAACCCGATCGAACCGAAACCCTAATTCCCGATATGCTCTCTGGACTTTTTCTAAAATCTGGGATTTTTCCATATTAAAAATGCTTAAAAAATTCAGCAGGGAATTCTAAGAATTACGATGCAAAACTTATTCCATGATCTGCTATGGGCGCGGCGGAACCGCGGCAGAAGCCTGGCTTCTGCGGCGGTTCCGCGGCCATCTGATGACATCATCTGTCCCTTTTTGCACAGTAATTCCTATTTTATTATGCTGAATTTTCTGGGAATTTTTAATTTGACTCAAGAGTTGAGTGTTCTGGGGTTGTATTGGGAATCGACGATTCGATCGGATTATCAAACCTTGTCTATGTGGCTTTCCGGATAACTTTAGAATATGTTAAAAAGTTCGACCGGATATATATACCCAACTTTTCCCCTGCCGGAGAATTTCCAAGTGTTGGATTTTTCTGTAGTTTAAGGACGTTCTGAGTAGTGCAAGTAACGCGATGGTCCCTCTAGAAGACAACAAACCTTAACTCGATTATGTGACCGTCTTGAACTGCCCTTTGAACCTTCGGGTTTGGGGCAGTACGGCGTGCCACATGTGAGGCGTTGGCTTGACCCTTCTACGGCTGGACCGTTGGTACTGAGGCATGAAGTGAATGTCTTTGAACCTATTTCATGTGTTGAACGGTTTCGGGAAAACTTGGGTGTTCGAATGTTCGATCGGAAAGTTTAATATTTTCTATTTATCCGGAATGGGATACAATAATTGGAATTCGCAAACAGTTATGAGATAGCTAAATGAATGTTATAAATCTAGCGGTTTAGTCTCACTTGATATTGAAAAGAGTTTTCGATAATGGGACTAAAATGCGGGGTTTATAAGTGTTAGGCATGCGATGTCTAAAGAGGTTGCGGATTCCAACTGTTGTAGTTTTACACTTTCTTTTCTGTGACCGTAAGTGTAATATGTGATATCGCCCGTTTCGTTGCTATATGTTAACGACAATTGGGATGCGCATATTTACTTACGTTGATGACATGTGATGTTATGTGTTGCTGGATATGTTATATTGGATTGTCGTGTTTGAATAGCCGGGGGTTTTTATGTGAGATGAGTGTTTTTCATTTTCATTCATGTAAAAACTTGTATGTAATATTCTTTTATTTGGGGCACTTCTAGGTTGCGGAAGTTGTCACCCTTTGTATATTATTTACTTTTCTGCACTAGGATAGACCCAAGGAGGGGAGCATAAGAAACCGGGTTCTAGGGTCCAGTGGGAGACCATCTCGAGGAGTCGAGTCCGGGTCTCCTAACCCTAGAATTGGTAGGGTTGCTTGCCGCTCTCGTAGGGGTCTAGGGGTGTGGGATTGGCTATTCATCATGACCGTGGAATCCGTGTTTTATACTGGCTCGTATTGAAAACACGGACGTCCTAGTATATCCAATGTTTCATATGTTTCTTCTGCTGCGATATCTGTGATGTGATCATATGATGTTCTGTGATAGATACAGTATATAGTATATATGATATATTATATAGACGTTACTTATGTTTTGCACCTGCACTAGCCCTGCCCTGCTCTGTCGTTAGTTACCTAACCTAACGGTGCACGAGGGGACATCCAGGCGAATGCGGATGGCATAAGTGTACGTCGTATTTATCTGTGATGTTTAGGTATTTAAATGATGGGACTTCATTAATGTGATTAATGAAAGAAAAGAAACCTAAGATGTCGTAGAATCAAATTTTAAACAAAACAGGTAGCTACAGTTCTTGCTTTGCATAGCGGTATATATGATATACCCTGCACCTTATTCGATGAGGAAAGGACCGAGATCCCTTCACCGGGAGTGACTCCTTTAGCAATAACTGGCAGATGCTACACACTCGGTTTGACTTTTGATTGCTTCTATAGTTTCTGCTTTGCACAGTGATATATATGATATATCCCGCACCTCATTCGACGAGGAAAGGGCCGACGATCCCTTCACCGGGAGTGACCCCTTTAGCAAAACTAGAAAAGCCTCAAAATCACTCCATTTCAAAACTTCATTTGATTCTACAATGATATCAAGTTCATTACGCAATAGGTTTTCAGAAAAACCTGTCGTAGCCCTCCGTCATTTCAGATAAGTAGTAGTTAGTATTCGTGCTACGTTTGTTGGCCTGCGTCAAGGCGTAGTGTGCGGTAGCTAACTAGTATTTATCTGCTTATGCATATGATGCAGATTGGATTAGGGTAGTCGTGCGACTTTGTTGGCCTGCGTCAAGGGTCGTGCGGGTGGGTTTAATTCAAACAGGAAATGACGGGTTGAACTTGACTAGCGCACTATGGTTTGTTGGCCTGCGTCAAGGTCATAGGACGCTAGGGGCAAAATATTATCGGGAATTTTAAGTGTTGAAATTTGCAATGAGATTGCATACCTTCTATGAGATAGTTGGATCCCGATACCCACTGCGAGTAAGAGTTACTCCTGGGAGAGTTTTACACATTGCAATTAGCTGATCGAGTAGGTGTCTAGAAAGGTGTCAACGGGGTTACGCCTCTGGGAAAACGAGGTTTACATTAATTAGGTTCGTGCGAAAGCACGGGGGACCTCCCTCAAAGTACCGACACTGGCCTGGCTGAAAGATTGGCGAACTTGTAGTGTGTAATTAATCCCGGCTAGTCTTTCCTTTTAGGGTTTGAAGGAAGATTTGATAAAAACAGTGGGGGCCATCCTGATTAGATAAGATAAAAACCAATCTGATCTTGCAAGAGCATACGCTAAAGTGTTTTCTTCTCTCTCTCTCCAGGTAGCGACCATTTCATGCCCTAATAAAGATAATAGTATGGATGTATTGAGCGAACCCGCATGTTATTCTGTGCTGGGGAACGTTGGTTCCGTTTTTTCTTATAAGAGTTATAGGAATGAACAGGATATAGGGGAATACCAGGATTCCCATGCCTCCCGATTGAAGAGAGTACATGATGATGCATTTTCTTCGGGTGTGTTCGTTACAGAGAACTGTTTCTCCATTTGCCCTACGTCCTGGGTATTAGATACCGGGTCAGGATCCCATATATGTAATCAGTTACATGGGCTTAGAAAAGGTAGAGAACTTGGAGAAGGTGATAAAGACATTAGAGTTGGAAATGGTGCAATTGTTGCAGCTAAGACTGTCGGGGAATATCACCTTGTATTACCAACTGGTAATACATTGGTTCTGAACGAATGCTATTACATGCCGAACCTGATATGCAACATTATATCGGTTTCTTTATTGAGTAAAGAGGGATATAATTTTGTATTACAGGACAATGTTATGAACATTTTCCGTAACCAAAAGTTGGTTGGATCAGGCACGTTGTGCAATGGCATTTATGTTCTAAATCAATCAACAGTTCTGAGCATAACAAACACACACAAGAGGAAGAATTCAGAACTGAACGAATCCTGCTTGTGGCATTGTAGACTGGGTCACATCAATGTGACACGACTGGCTAAGTTGCATAAGGATGGATATTTGAATTCGTTCGAATTTTCATCTTATGACACTTGCCAGTCATGTCTCAAAGGCAAGATGACCAAAACTCCGTTTACGGGACACGGAGAAAGAGTTACCGAACTCTTGGGACTTATACATAGTGATGTATGTGGTCCCATGTCTACACATGCCAGGGATGGTTCTTCGTACTTCATTACATTCACTGACGATCTCTCTAGATTCGGATATGTGTTCCTGATGAAACACAAATCAGAAGCTTTTGAGAAATTTAGAGAATATAAACAAGAAGTCGAGAACCAAACCGGAAAAAGTATTAAAATCCTTCGATCTGATCGAGGAGGAGAATACTTAAGCAATGAATTCCTGGACTTCCTAAAAGAGAATGGGATTCTCTCTCAGCTGACTCCTCCATATACACCACAGCACAACGGTGTATCAGAACGGAGGAACCGCACCCTATTAGATATGGTGCGTTGTATGATGAGCACAGCTGAGTTACCTATTTCCTTCTGGGATATGCACTGGAAACAGCTGCAGACCTATTGAATATGGTTCCTACCAAAACCGTGCCAACCACTCCATATGAGATATGGAAAGGAAAGAGACCATGTCTTAATTATGTTAAGATATGGGGTTGTCCGGCATATGTAAAAACGCAAATTCCGGACAAACTCATGGCAAGATCCATTTTGTGTAAGTTTATTGGATATCCCAAACATTCGCGCGGGTATATCTTCTACCACACCGAGGAACAAAAGGTGTTTGTTTCTCGACATGCCACCTTTTTAGAAAAGGAATTTCTTGAAAAAGAGATTAGTGGCAAGGAGGTAGAACTGGAAGAGGTTCCAGCAATACAGACTACAACAGAAGATTTGGTTGAACCAGAGGATTCAGTAGTTCCCGATGAACCTCAGCCTCTCCGCCGATCTAGTAGGGTTCCTCGCCAACCTGAGAGATACTACGGTTTTCTCATGGATGGTGGGAGCGAGGATTGTATCATGGAGGATGATGACCCAACTAGCTTCGAGCAGGCCATCACGAGTAGGGACTCAGTGAAATGGCTGGATGCTATGCGGTCCGAGATGGAATCCATGTACACCAACAAAGTATGGACTTTGGATGTTGCTCCTGAAGGGGTAAAACCCATTGGGAGCAAATGGATCTTCAAGAAGAAACTTGGTGTAGATAGGAAAGTGGAGACTTTCAAAGCTAGACTTGTTGCAAAAGGTTTTCGTCAAAGACCAGGTGTGGACTATGACGAAACCTTTTCTCCAGTGGCTATGTTTAAATCCATCCGGATCATGCTTGCCATCGCTGCATATCATGATTACGAAATCTGGCAAATGGATGCTAAGACCGCCTTTCTAAATGGTGATTTAGAAGAGTGCGTGTACATGACTCAGCCAGAGGGCTTCGTAGACAGTGGGAGCAGCGGCAAGATGTGCAAGCTGCTTAAATCCATTTATGGATTAAAGCAAGTATCGCGGAGTTGGAACATCTGCTTTGATGTCGTTATCAAAGAGTTTGATTTCGTCAAAAACCCAGATGAACCTTGTATTTACAAGAAGGTGGCAGGGAGTAAGGTTGTCTTCCTCGTATTGTACGTGGACGATATACTCTTGATAGGAAATGATATTCCTATGCTGCAATCGGTCAAGCTCTTCTTATCACAAAGATTCTCAATGAAAGATCTTGGTGATGCCTCCTGCATATTGGGAATTAGGATCTATAGAGATAGATCCAAAAGGATATTGGGATTGTCCCAATCCAGGTACATTGACACCGTACTAAAGAGGTTTAGTATGGATGAATCCAAGCTTGGGAACTTACCCACGATCTCTGGAGTCACTCTCTCCAAAGAGATGTCTCCCAAGACTGATTTGGAGAGAGCTCGCATGTAAGGGATACCCTATTCTTCGGCTGTAGGCTCTATCATGTACGCGATGCTATGTACCAGACCCGATGTAGCATACTCACTAAGTGTAGTGAGCAGGTATCAAGCTGATCCTGGAGAGAGTCACTGGACAGCTGTGAAGAGCATTCTCAAGTACTTACGAAGGACTAAAGAGATGCTCTTGGTGTATGGTAATGGAGAACTCCAAGTGGAGTCCTTTACCGATTCGAGCTTCCAGAGTGATAAGGACGACTCTAAGTCACAGTCGGGATTTGTCTTTACCCTTTACGGAGGGGCGGTTAGCTGGAAGAGTTCCAAGCAGGAAACCGTGGCAGACTCGACGATGGAGGCTGTATACATCGCTGCCAACGATGCTGCCAAAGAGGCTGTCTGGATCAAGAAGTTCATTACTGAACTTGGAGTGGTTCCATCCATTGAGCATCCAATACCTTTGTATTGCGATAACAATGGAGCGGTGGCTTTGGCCAAGGAACCCAGGTCCCATCAGCGATCCAGGCATATTCTGAGGCGGTATCACCTGATCCGGGAGATAGTTGATCGCCGGGAGATCGAGGTCAGGAGGGTTGACACGAAGAACAACACGGCGGATCCACTCACGAAGGCCATTCCCCAGATACAGTTTGAGAGACTCTTCGGGATGCTCGGTATGCGATACTACAGCAGCTGGCCCTAGTGCAAATGGGAGATTGTTAGTTGTATATATGCCCTAGAGGCCAGTATTGTACAGACGATGTATATTATATTGGATGCTTGGACATATATAGAGATGACTTTCTTGCTCGATATGATAGTATGCTATCTGGTTGCTCTTTATCTTAACATGTACACTTGTCTCTTTAAACTGTCTTATAGTTACATGTTGGTAAAGCCCTTAGGATGTGTACTTGACTACCTGGATTGTGATGCAGATCATACTAGTGGAGACATGGTAGTCCATAAGTACATCCTTTAAGGTCCCTAGTCGTAGGTGTATCGAGACGGGGCATCGATATACCAGAGTAGACTAGCGTATACGTTTCTCGACCCATGAGATGGGCGATGGATGATCCCATATCCATTGGTGTTTGACATCAGAGATGGTATACGGGTGCTCAGTGGAGACTGGGTACACTGGACGGACTCGCCGAGAACTCCCAGATGGTATTATACCTCACGTCAGATGGCAGTTCTCAGGTGACACTTGTGCAGGTTAGTCTGTAGACCCGAGATCGTCATAGAGTCTTGTGTGATTCCCACTGTGCTTTGATCTCCACCTTACCACGTCCATGAGGGCGTGCAAAACGGTGGTCTTTGGGCACAGTCCCGAGTCACATGGAGGCAATGAGCGATAGGAGGGGTTTCGTCTCTCCCGGTATTGGGGGTTGATGTTGCGCTGTGCTCGATTGGCCGTAACAGGGAAGTCCCTGGCCAGGGCTGATCAGAGATTTGCTGGTAAGTGTTACCAGTAGTTTCTCGACCCGTTATGAGCCTCACATCGGCACGACTTATCGGTTATTGGGGTCTGACGTTTACCACCCCTAGACTTGATATGCGACATATCAGACGAACAGACCGGACTGTACGGTAAGTGTTACAGGTTGGATTCACAGGAGTGTGAGCGGGCTAGCTCGTCGATCTTCTGATCGCTCAATACCCGGATGGCCGTTACGTTTAGCAGACCGCTTGCGGCTTGTGGGTGCTTGATATGATCATCATCTGCTACCGGCGTATTGACGAGTCTTTAGAGTCCTACACAGAGGTTTCCTGGCTCAAGCGAAACGAAATAGGAGCGCATATAAGATATGTGCAGGACCGAGAATAATGCGTGTATGTGATACCGTATTCCATTCTCGCGATGAATGTATTGATTGGTTATATGTGATATAACCTAGATATCGAATCAATGATTGATTCGATGAGATGATACATAGGATACTAGTCGGTTATATGCGATATGACCGGATCGTTAAATCAAGTGTTGATTTAATGATTTAATGTATAATTATATATTTGATATATTACTTTGCATTAACTAGTATTGGTTCACTTTAAATGGTTTTTCTCACTCGATGTGCAAATTGTATATGTGATATATTTTTGTGCACATGTTTGTATCATGTTTGATGATACTTGCTCATTTGGTTAAGTGTAAAGAATTAAACCATGGTTAAGTTGATGATTAGGGTTTTGCTTTTTCATTTATTTATTTGTTTATTTATTTTGAAAAGATTATGATAAGAATGGTGGCTTTCTTTGTTTCTAGTTGAAGCTTCATGAAGCTTTGACTTTGTAACCATTCTTGTCTCATGCTTAACCCTAACCATTTGAACTAACCCTAGTTCATTCTCTACACTTTACCATGGTTAGCTTATGATAAGTATTGATTTATTTTCATTTTAAATCCAACACTTATCATATTCTATTTTGATCGTCATCTTCTTCTTCAAGAAAAAGCTTAAGTCCATCAATGGCAACTTGAGCAAAAGTGAGAGAAATCCAAATCTAAAGTGAACCCACCTCCTATTTCTTCACCCTCTACCTCTTGCTAAGTAGTATAGGGTGTTTTATTCACAAGTTTCACAACTTGGTGAAGTCAGAGCTTGATCTTGTGAAGTCTCGACGTAGATCATCTTCGGCACGAAGCCGACGACCTTGCCCGCCCATTTCTCCGATGAAGCCGATGCTTGAGTTCGGGATTCGAGACGAACAGTGAGAGGACGTCTACGTGGAGCTAAGGAAGTGGATAACCGGATCTACAAAGGTTGTAGCATCTTTCTTTTAGTTAAGTAGTTAACTAGTTTCACTTTGTCGCCTAAATTTCTAGTTAACGATCTAGTCTAGGGTTTCTCGGCACCGTAAAATTTGAAATTGGCATGGTTGATGCCTTGTGAGACCTCTTGAGAGTGCCTGGGAACCCTACAGTGGTATTAGAGCCTAGCTAGACCCTTAGGCGAAGTCTAGACGACGTTTGAAACCCGATCGAACCGAAACCCTAATTCCCGATATGCTCTCTGGACTTTTTCTAAAATCTGGGATTTTTCCATATTAAAAATGCTTAAAAAATTCAGCAGGGAATTCTAAGAATTACGATGCAAAACTTATTCCATGATCTGCTATGGGCGCGGCGGAACCGCGGCAGAAGCCTGGCTTCTGCGGCGGTTCCGCGGCCATCTGATGACATCATCTGTCCCTTTTTGCACAGTAATTCCTATTTTATTATGCTGAATTTTCTGGGAATTTTTAATTTGACTCAAGAGTTGAGTGTTCTGGGGTTGTATTGGGAATCGACGATTCGATCGGATTATCAAACCTTGTCTATGTGGCTTTCCGGATAACGTTAGAATATGTTAAAAAGTTCGACCGGATATATATACCCAACTTTTCCCCTGCCGGAGAATTTCCAAGTGTTGGATTTTTCTGTAGTTTAAGGACGTTCTGAGTAGTGCAAGTAACGCGATGGTCCCTCTAGAAGACAACAAACCTTAACTCGATTATGTGACCGTCTTGAACCGCCCTTTGAACCTTCGGGTTTGGGGCAGTACGGCGTGCCACATGTGAGGCGTTGGCTTGACCCTTCTACGGCTGGACCGTTGGTACTGAGGCATGAAGTGAATGTCTTTGAACCTATTTCATGTGTTGAACGGTTTCGGGAAAACTTGGGTGTTCGAATGTTCGATCGGAAAGTTTAATATTTTCTATTTATCCGGAATGGGATACAATAATTGGAATTCGCAAACAGTTATGAGATAGCTGAATGAATGTTATAAATCTAGCGGTTTAGTCTCACTTGATATTGAAAAGAGTTTTCGATAATGGGACTAAAATGCGGGGTTTATAAGTGTTAGGCATGCGATGTCTAAAGAGGTTGCGGATTCCAACTGTTGTAGTTTTACACTTTCTTTTCTGTGACCGTAAGTGTAATATGTGATATCGCCCGTTTCGTTGCTATATGTTAACGACAATTGGGATGCGCATATTTACTTACGTTGATGACATGTGATGTTATGTGTTGCTGGATATGTTATATTGGATTGTCGTGTTTGAATAGCCGGGGGTTTTTATGTGAGATGAGTGTTTTTCATTTTCATTCATGTAAAAACTTATATGTAATATTCTTTTATTTGGGGCACTTCTAGGTTGCGGAAGTTGTCACCCTTTGTATATTATTTACTTTTCTGCACTAGGATAGACCCAAGGAGGGGAGCACAAGAAACCGGGTTCTAGGGTCCAGTGGGAGACCATCTCGAGGAGTCGAGTCCGGGTCTCCTAACCCTAGAATTGGTAGGGTTGCTTGCCGCTCTCGTAGGGGTCTAGGGGTGTGGGATTGGCTATTCATCATGACCGTGGAATCCGTGTTTTATATTATTTTTTTTACCATACTTAAAACCCATACCCTATTTTAACACACACACACACCCCACGTCCTTTTCTCTCCTCTCTCTTCTTCGTCTTCATTATTTTTTTCTTCCGCCGCCTCCTCACGAAACCTAAGCCCTAACCCACGCCTTCGCCCGCATCGCTGTTGCTGCCTCATCCTCGACCACCACCTCAACCTCACCTCTCTCTTCTTCATCCTCCTCTTTTCCCTTCCCTGCACATCCACCGCACAAGGAACCCCGACACCCATCGCCTCCACCGCCGGAACCCCATCGACGACCGTACCCCGTCATCCTCATCACCACCTTCGAATCCTGACACCATCATCACCACCATCACCTACAACCCAACCTGAGCCAACCCTATACACCCGAGAACCCATTGCGGCCACCTCCTCTGTCGCCGTCGCCCTCATCGCCGACTACCTCGTCTCAGCCCCTCGTCACCATCCCTGTCTCCTCACCTCCTTCTCTCTTTCCTTCAACCCCTCTCTTCTTCCGAGCCCACTGCAACCCTACATCCACCTTGAACCCCCACTGCCCTGCCTGAAAATCATCGTCTGCACCTCACCGTCGACGGCCCATCGTCGTCGACGACACTCTCGTCTTCCTCTGAACCAAGAACACCAAACCATCCCCTCCCCTCTCTGTTCTTCTCTTCTTTCTTCCTCTTCTTCTTTCTTTCTCTTTTTTTCCTTTTCTTGATTTGTTTTCCGGCCATCACCGAAGCCATGCCGCCGCCGACCATCCGGAGGAACCATACCATCACCACAGTACCACTACAATTCCAAAATCATACCATCATCACTTCCATGTCACGACCGTGTCGCGACCAGATCGTGTCCAGATCTCGACCAGACCACCACCAGATCGTTTCCAGATCGCGACCAGACCATGGTCCAGATCGTCTCCAGATCGCGACCAGACCACCACCAGATCGTGTCCAGATCGCAACCAGACCACCACCAGATCGTGTCCAGATCGCGACCAGACCATGCACCAGATCACAACTAGACCCAGTACCGTGTCGTGCCGTTTCACACACCGTATCGTGTCATGTCGCACCAGGACGCATGCATATCGACCTTTGTTCCGAGGCAAGTAAAACTTGCTACATGCTATTATATCTACTTAACCCATAGTACTCTTTAAATAGTTTATCACTGGTCAAACACCCGTTTGCATCCATCTCGTCTAGTATACATATAATTGCATCCCTAGATCATTAAACCCATAATAACGAGATTTTAATGTTGGAACCATAACCCTGTAAGTACACGGTAGTGCCCCGGCCGTCTAACAGACGCCAAAAGAGGAACAAAAACTTTTTACAAACTGGCGCTATCGCGTACTATAACCCGGATCTGCCATTAAAGCTAAACTAACAAACTATAAAGTGGGTAGAAATGTTATACCGAACGATCCGAGTCCTTCGATCTTCAACCATCATCCCACGCTTTGTTGCGGCTGCTCCGATCTCCTGAATCTCTAGTCTTCTCGTCCAGGTGATGAACCGAGGCAACTCGGTCGTCAAGTTTGCTAAAAGAGACGACCAAGATGAAGTAGAGAATGAGTAGAACACTTTGTCTTGTTACGTCCAAGGTTATGGACGAACGGTTAATGAAGTTGCCTTTTGGATCGAATGGAAATGAGAAATGGATCACATCTAATTTCTATGCACCAAAACTTATATCTTTTTTTCAATCAACAACCATCACTCTCACATGAGAGGGGGCCGGCCACTTATAGATGAGGGGAAGGTGAGTGTAGGAGGAGGAAGGTGACCACAAGGAATAAAAGATCAAGTAGAAATATCTTAGCACAAACAAAACTCCATTAATGTAAATGACACCTTGCAAAGAACATTAAATGCACCGTTAAAGCTCTAATAACTCACTAGCCTCATCACCATTTCTAGAACCTTCTAGAAGCATGACTCACCCTCATGACTCACCCAAGAAGAGAAGATAAATCCGCATTTAATCGAATGTTAAATACGGCCGATAGAAAACTGGAAACTGACAACTTCCAAAAGTGATCCTGAAACGTATTTCAGGATAACCCCGTATCAGTATAAACATACCCGCATTTGTATTACGACCGAATACAAATGTATCTGAGACAAAGATATTATATCTACACAGTATAATACTCTGATCCGGCTTAAACCAAAGCCGACCTGTATTATCTGCCCGAAAAATGACACGTGCGAAAACGCACGTGCATTTTCCGAACCCTGCCATAAAACCATACGGCCTCTACAACGTTTCGCCCGAACTTGGGAAACCGTCTGTGGGGAACTCTAATGACCCATCAACACACTGGCACTGGGTATAACCTCTAGCACGTCAGAGGTACGAGCTGTACGTAACGGTTTCCTATGCATTGATTGGAAGGGTAGCTGACGAGCGAACTCATCCATAAACCCTACTGAGCCTAACAGTGATAATGTATATACAGTCCGGTCCGTTTGTCTAAAGAGTATCGCATATCGAGTCTAGGGGGTGGATAAAGTCTGACCCCTAATAACGCGATAATTCGTGTCGGTATGAAACCCATCACCACCTGAGAAACTACTGATCCAAATCAGTAATTCTCCACTACCTTGGCCAAGGATTTCTAATGATGGCCACCCGTGCACTGCGCGACATCAACCCCCAATACCGGGAGAGACGAATCCCCGACGATCCGCTCACTGCCTCCATGTGGCTCAGGACTGTACCCAAAAAATACCTGTTTGCACAACTCCTTTGAGCGTGGTAGGGTATAAATCAAATCACAGTGGGAACTCACACGAGACAAATGACGATCTCAGGTCGACAAACTAACCTGTACACATGTCACCAGGGAACTATTATCTGACGATATGTATAATACCAACTAGCATGTTCCCGGCGAGTCCTGTCCGGTGTACTCATAACCCAATGAGCACCTGTATACATCTTAGGTGATCCAACTGACACCAGTGACTTGTGAGACCGGCCACCGCCCCTCGTCGGGGTCTCGACTGTATACACTAGTCTACTCTGGAGTATCGATACCCTGTCTCAAAACTCCCACGACTAGGGACACTTTTAAGGATGTGCTTACAGACCCCAGCTCCCACGTATATGACCGCCATCATACTGCTGGTAGTCAAGCCAGAATCCTATGGGCTCTATCATCATGCAATAGTGAACTAAAGCATGTATACGATGATAAAGACAAACCAGATAGCATACCATCATCTCGAGCAAGACTGTCATATCGGTATAGGTCCTGCCTCAATCATTGCAATCACGTACCTGCGATCCAATAATTGACTTTGAGGGCACCATCTCCAACAAACCCTAACTCTAATCGATAACCGTACATCTATATAGTTTTTTCTGTACCTATTTGCATATCATATTACATGTTCCAGTTTATTGTTCTGTTAGTACCCATGCTTGTTTATCTATACCCATGCTTATGTTAGTTTGATTATGAGCACCCACATGACATCTTGTGCATCCTGACATGACTTGTTACACTTCCTACTTAACACGACTTGATATCTGTGCACTCCTTGACATGATTGATACTTGTTCACTACCTGACATGACCTGATGTACCATAGCTTGACATGTTACCGGATCTTGTTACTAATGCTAACAATCTTGACCTGTTGTCCCTACTGACAGTTCCTGTTGTCTATTTAGACAAACCTGTACTTGCTTGATCCTGTGTTGGCATTAGCTCTAGATTTATCAATACCTGACTTGAACACACAACTTGGGGGTATGGGGAAATCAATGATGAAACCTAACTTGTAACTCGATAGTTATATACCTGTTCTGATCAGTCTTACGGGCTAGGCCAGCCCCGGAGTGATGCTACGGACATCACTCGTCATTACCTACCATCCTTTACTGCCTTGCGGCACGTCTCGGGTTCAGCCCGAGAGTTATAGACCGTGATCCCGGGCACGCACGGGATACTATTGAGTTACATTGATGATTCATCAAATTGATTTCAAAGACTTGAGAGTAGTTAACCCACTAGACCAGTTTAGATAACTCACTACACATTACCCCACTGTCCTTACTTGTATCACTGTTATTCTTGTTTACCATTTATGCTCATACTTGCATGTATTGCTACCTCTGTTTATATTATTGTTTGATGTTATAACGCGCTGACGTCTGGGTTTTGCATAGCCCAGATCCTCTACCTTTGTTGCAGACTGATCAGGAGTAGTGCCGCTGTTAGACCGAGCGGTGAAGATCCTGTTGGTAGGCAGTTTTACTTTCCAGGTGTTTCATTTATTGTATCTTTTGCTTCCGCATATTATCATTTCTTGACTCATTTATTCTGGCTCATGGACATGTACTAGATAGTTTAGTTTACTTTCCTGTTCATGATATCTCTACAGCTGTAATGTGACTGTGGAAGGATATTTCCTATCCACAGGTTGCATGGTTGGCTATGTCACGTACCCATTTTAGCGTACTCTGGGAAGCGGGGCGCGACATGGTTCTTTTGGTATCAGAGCGCCATGGGATTTAGGTTAATCGGGTTTGATTCTTTTGTAGTTGGGTATTGCACCCAATACACGAATCGGAAAACTCGTAATTAGGAACATGTCCTGCCACCTTGTTATCGTGATTCTTGAATCATATCTTTCTTTTATCCTTCGTCTTGAAGTTATGCAAACAACTTTGCATTTCGACTTGAAACCTTTTGGATTCTCTATTGTTTCTCCCCGTTCCTTGATTCTGATACTAGGATTTGGGCGACTTGAGTGGAGTTATGTAATTGTACCCATGAACTGCAGCATGGTTACAATGTAGTACTCTATTTAAGTAACTTGGAGTCCTGGCCTTGATTCACTTCCTTATTCTATGATCGTTATACTACCTTGCTTCTCTCGGTTTCATTGCTTACCGGTTATTATTTCATCGCCAGCTTGAATCAGGTTTACCGTGATTGATCCTCTTTAGTATCTTGACTTCGGATGAAGTCATCTTGGTATCCTACTTGTTCATATTTTTTCCCCGCATTAGAATTATTTAATTCCGGTGCATCCTTTGTTTGTTGTTGTCTTGGGAATGGATTTTCTCGGCACTTTCCACGCTCATATTGATTGTAAGGAAAGGAAAGTGATTTTTCCAGATTCCCGGACATCCGGAGCTTGTTTTGCTGGAGGAAGCAGTTTTGTCGGGCCAATCGAGTTTAGGGCTAGGCCGACAACCAATGTTCTTTCGTCGATGGAAGTTGATAAGAAAAAAGCACCGGCTATAGTTCTAGAATTCATGGACGTGTTCGAAGACATCTCGGGTTACCACAAGACGAGATATGGAGTTTGTGATTGATCTTATTCCTGGTGCAGCGCCAATCTCATAGGCGTATTATCTAATGGCACCAGTGGAGTTGGAAGAAGTCAGGAAGTAGGTTGCTGAATCACTTGAGAAGGGTTGGATTTGCAGAAGTAACTCACCTTGGAGAGCTCCAGTTCTTCTAGTAAAGAAGAGGATGTCACAAGGAGGATGTGCATTGATTATCGAGAATTAAACTGGGTGACTATTAAGAACAAATACCCGATCCCTCGCATTGGTGAATTATTTGAGCGGCTTAGTGGCGCGGGGGTATTCTCGAAGCTGGATTTGCGATCCGGATATCATCAAGTCCGTGTTAAATCAGAAGATATTTGCAAGACTGCGTTCTGAACTCGGTATGGATATTATGAGTATTTAGTGATGCCCTTCGGAGTAACGAATGCACCGGCGATATTTATGAACTTGATGAACCGAATCTTTCACCGTTCTTGGACCAGTTTATAGTGGTGTTCATCGATGATATTCTGGTCTACTCAGGGAGCAAGGAAGAGCATGTAAAACACTTGAAGATCGCACTGCAGACATTGAGGCAAGAAAGATTGTATGCAAAGATGAGCATGTGCAAGTTTCGGCTTGAAGAAGTGAAGCTTTTGGGGCACTTCGTATCCGGAGATGGAATCGCCGTTGACCCCGAAAATATTGCAGCAGTTCGAGATTGGCCGATTCCGAAGAATGTTGCGGAGATAAGAAGTTTCCTTAGACTTGCCGGGTACTATAGAAGGTTCGTGGAGAATTGTACTCGTTTGGTTGAGTCTCTGACCAAGCTTACGTTCAAGGAAGTACCATTTGTGTGGATGGATAAGTGTGCGTCAGCTTTTGAGGCGTTGAAGCAGAGATTGATAACCGCTCTTATTTTGACCATACCAGACAGTTCTGGAGGGTTGGTGATTCACAGCGACGTATCTGGAAAAAGGATTGGGATGTGTTTTGATGCAGCATGGGAAGCTTATAGCCTACACATCAAGACAGTTGAAGACCCATGAGAAGAATTACTCAACTCATGATTTGGAGCTAGCAGCTGTGTTTTTCGCTTTAAAGATTTGGAGACACTACCTATTGGGTGGAAGAGTCGAAGTATTCACCGATCATAAAAGCCTAAAGTACGTGTTCACTCAGAAAGAGCTAAATATGAGACAACGAAGATGGTCGAAACTGATGGCTGATTACGATCTTGGTCTCAAGAACCATCCGGGGGAAAGTTAATGTAGTGCCGGATGCGCTTAGTCGGTTACTAGCAATTCGGACGTTGACTGCACAGAAGGAGATTATCAAAGATTTTCGGAGATTCGAGTTGGAGATTGTGCTACCACATTCTTCAAGACAGTTGGTGCAGCTGCAAGTACAGTCGTCGTTGAACGAGAATATTAAAGCAGCGAAATTGCAGGACCCAAAATTGCAGAAGCTTTGAGAACAGGTTGAAGCTGGACTTCGAACGGACTCATTGGTTCTTGAAGAGGGTTCGTTACGATATGGTAGTCGTTGTGGGTGCCAAAGGGAGACATCCGCGAAGAAGTTATGAAGGAGGCGCACAGTTCCGCATATTCCGTACATCCAGGAGGCACAAAGATGTACTGAGATCTACGGCATCATTTCTGGTGGGAAGGCATGAAACGGGAGATTGCCCGCTTTGTAGCAAAGTGCTTGGTGTGTCAGCAAGTTAAGGCTGAATATCAACGGGTTGCTAGTTTACTGCGACCACTTCCGATTCCTCAATAGAAGTAGGAACTTATAACCATGGATTTCGTGACGGCTTTACCGCGGAGTACAAAGGGCAATAATGCAGTTGGGTGATTGATGATTCTTGGTCAATCAACGGAAGCTTTGGCAGAATGGTACATGCTGGAGAATGTAAGAGTGCATAGAGTACCGGTGAGCATCGTGTCCGACCGTGACACCCGATTCTTATCGCACTTCTGGAGAAGCTTACGGGAAAGTTTGGGGACTTGATTGAAATTTAGTACAGCTTATCATCCTCAAACAGATGGCCAGTCGGAGAGAACGATCCAAACTCTTGAAGACATGTTGAGAGCTTGCATGTTAGACTTCAAGGGTTCATGGGAGGATCATCTACACTTAGTGGAGTTTTCTTACAATGACAGTTTTCAGGCGACTATTCAGATGGCTCCATTCGAGGCTTTATATGGTCGCAAGTGTCGTTCACCTGTTTGTTGGGACGATGTCGGTGAACGAAGATTGTTGGGACCGGATTTGGTCATACAGACAGTGGAGAAGGTTAATACTATCCGGAATCATATGAAAGCAGCACAATACCGACAGATGAGTTAGGCTGATATGTTGAGAAGACCTCTAGAGTTCGCCATTGGTGATTTGGTATTCTTGAAAGTATCACCGACTAGAGGGGTGATTCGTTTCGGAAGTCGAGGAAAGCTTAGTCCTCGATTCGTTGGACCTTTTGAGATTTTGAGCGTGTTGGAGAAGTGGTATATCGTTTGGTGTTACTACAATCTTTGGAGAATGTTCATGACGTGTCTCATGTATCTCAACTCCGTAAGTATGTTCGAGATGAAGCACACGTGCTGGATCATTCGGAGCAGACTATACGAGAAGATCTAACCTTTGAGGAGCGACCGATGTCAATTGTGGATCGAAGAGAAAAGGTTCTTATGAACAAAGTTATCCCTCTTGTACTGGTTTCTTGGAGTAATCGCTCGCAAGGAGAACCAACTTGGGAACGAGAAAATAAAATCCGGCAGAAGTTTCCACATCTATTCCTGAAATTTCTTATTTGTTTATCCTATCTTGTTCTTGGAATTTCGAGGACGAAATTCTTTTGAAGTTGGGTATAATGTAACACCCGAGTTCATTTATACAAATTCCAGTTTTCGTATTTACCTATCCATGGTCTTTTCTTGATTTATCGTGTTTGGGTACGAATGGTAGTTACATTTTACATTGCATTCGATCCGACCCGGGCGTGTTTTAGAGTAAATTTGTATTTGCAAAAATATCAAAACGGACTAATATTATAATATTATATTCCTTATTTCATTCAAAATTTTCTTAACTAAATATATATATTTTCGTAACTGTTAATTTTGTAAGCTTATAATTTTAAACTAAAATATATTTTTAATCCTAAATCAATTATCCTAACCTCTAACAACAGCCAGATCTCTCTCTCCCTCCCTTTATTATATTATTTTTTTTACCATACTTAAAACCCATACCCTATTTTAACACACACACACACCCCACGTCCTTCTCTCTCCTCTCTCTTCTTCGTCTTCATTATTTTTTTCTTCCGCCGCCTCCTCACGAAACCTAAGCCCTAACCCACGCCTTCGCCCGCGTCGCCGTTGCTGCCTCATCCTCGACCACCACCTCAACCTCACCTCTCTCTCCTTCATCTTCCTCTTTTCCCTTCCCTGCACATCCACCGTACAAGGAACCCCGACACCCATCGCCTCCACCGCCGGAACCCCATCGACGACCGTACCCCGTCATCCTCATCACCACCTTCGAATCCTGACACCATCATCACCACCATCACCTACAACCCAACCCGAGCCAACCGTATACACCCGAGAACCCATTGCGGCCACCTCCACTGTCGCCGTCGCCTTCATCGCCGACTACCTCGTCTCAGCCCCTCGTCACCATCCATGTCTCCTCACCTCCTTCTCTCTTTCCTTCAACCTTTCTCTTCTCCAGAGCCCACTGCAACCCTACAGCCACCTTGAACCCCCACTGCCCTGCCTGAAAATCATCGCCTGCACCTCGCCGTCGACGGCCCATCGTCGTCGACGACTCTCTCGTCTTCCACTCTGAACCAAGAACACCAAACCATCCCCTCCCTTCTCTGTTCTTCTCTTCTTTCTTCCTCTCCTTCTTTCTTTCTCTTTTTTTCCTTTTCTTGATTTGTTTTCCGGCCATCACCGGAGCCATGCCGCCGCCGACCATCCGGACGAACCATACCATCACCACAGTACCACTACAATTCCAAAATCATACCATCACCACTTCCATGTCACGACAGTGTCGCGACCAGATCGTGTCCAGATCGCGACCAGACCAAGCACCAGATCGTGTCCAGATCGCGACCAGACCATGCACCAGATCGCGACTAGACCCAGTACCGTGTTGTGCGGTTTCACACACCGTATCGTGTCATGTCGCACAAGGCCGCATGCATATCGACTTTTATTCCGAGGCAAGTAAAACTTGCTACATGCTATTATATCTACTTAGCCCATAGTACTCTTTAAATACTTTATCACTGGTCAAACACCCGTTTGCATCCATCTCATCTAGTATACATATAATTGCATCCTTAGATCATTAAACCCATAATAACGAGATTTTAGCAATTCATATTTGTTTAAGTGTATAATACTTAATGTTGGAACCATAACCCTAACTCTAATCGATAACCGTACGTCTATATAGTTTTTTCTGTACCTATTTGCATATCATATTACATGTTCCAGTTTATTGTTCTGTTAGTACCCATGCTTGTTTATCTATACCCATGCTTATGTTAGTTTGATTATGAGCACCCACATGACATCTTGTGCATCCTGACATGACTTGTTACACTTCCTACTTGACACGACTTGATACCTATGCACTCCTTGATATGATTGATACTTGTTCACTACCTGACATGACCTGATGTACCATAGCTTGACCTGTTACCGGATCTTGTTACTAATGCCAACAATCTTGACCTGTTGTCCCTACGGACATTTCCTATTGTCTATTCAGACATACTTGTACTTGCTTGATCCTGTGTTTGCATTAGCTCCAGATTTATCAATACCTGACTTGAACACACAACTTGGGGGTATGGGGAAATCAATGATGAAACCTGACTTGTAACTCGACAGTTCTATACCTGTTCTGATCAGTCTTACGGGCTTGGCCAGCCCCGGAGTGATGCTACGGACATCACTCGTCATTACCTACCATCCTTTACCGCCTTGCGGCACGTCTCGGGTTCAGCCCGAGAGTCATAGACCGTGATCCCGGACACGCACGGGATACTATTGAGTTACATCGATGATTCATCAAATTGATTTCAAAGACTTGAGAGTAGTTAACCCACTAGACCGGTTTAGATAACTCACTACACATTACCCCACTATCCTTACTTGTATCACTGTTATGCTTGTTTACCATTTATGCTCATACTTGCATGTATTGCTACCCCTGTTTATAATATTGTTTGATGTTATGACGCGCTGACGTCTGGGTTTTGCATGGCCCAGATCCTCTACCTTTGTTGCAGACTGATCAGGAGTAGTGACGCTGTTAGACCGAGCGGTGAAGATCCTGTTGGTAGGCAGTTTTACTTTCCAGGTGTTTCATTTATTATATCTTTTGCTTCCGCATATTATCATTTCTTGACTCATTTATTCTGGCTCATGGGCATGTTGTCACGCCCCGCTTCCCAGAGTACACAAGATTGGGCATGTGACATAGCCAACCATGCTACCTGTGGGTAAGAAGTATCCATCCACAGTCACATTACGGCTGTAGGGATAACAAGAACAAGATAATAAACTAATCTAACACATGTCCAAATCCATAATAACAAGAGTCAATGAACAATAAGTGCGGAAGCAAATGATCCAATACAATAAATAAATAGTACGTCCCATAATGTGGGCTCACATATGGAAATGAAGCGAAATAAATGAACTAATCACTATGGAACTCACAGATCAGCCTGCTGGCTGAAGTACTCCTGCTCGGTCGTCGACAGTGGTAAAGAATCTGGGCCATGCAAAATCCAGACGTCAGCGCGTCATGTCAACCAATAATATAATATGAACATGGTAATAAGCAATGCAGGGATGAACATGAATAAAACAACGATATGAAATAACAGTGCAGGGTAGTGTGCAGTGGGTAACTATACTGTCCTATCAGGTTTCTATTCTAAAGTCTTTGAAATCAATTGATGACTCGTCGATGTAACTCAATAGTATCCCGTGCATGCCCGGGACCACGGTCAAGACCCTCGGGGCTGAATCCGAGATGTGCCGCTAGGCAGTAATAGGTAGCAGGATGGACGAGTGATGTCAGCATCATCACTCCCGGACTGGCCAAGCCCGTAAGACTGATCAGAACAGGTATCGAACTGTTGAGTTACAAGTCGGTTTCACCTTTGATTTCCCCATACCCCCAAGTTATGTATGTCAGGTCAGGTATTCAGTAATCAAGAACTAATGCCCACACAGGATCAGGTAAAAGCAGGTTTGTCTGGATAGACAACAGGAATGGTCCATGAGGACCCCAAGTCAGGTTTTGTTGGCATTAGGCATGAGATCAGGTAACAAGTCAGGTCATGGTACAACAGGTTGAGTCGGTATGTATAGGGTACCATGTCCGGTGCATCGGTATGTAAATATATGTCATGTGTAGCAAGGTCAGGTCAATATGTAGTGCAATCGAATGTATGCTCATAACAGGTATAGAAGCGAATAAGGAACAACAGCAGGAAATAAAGTAAATAACAATAACAGTTCATTTAATCACAATGGTGCATGAATATGGTGCAGTTGTATTATATTAACAGGTTCGAGCACCCTTGGGTGCAATAATCACAATGTAGAGCAATATCAATAACATAAAGTAATGAAGCTATATGAAATTAAAGCTAAAGCATAAATAATTGTCACATGGATGATCTAACCAATAAAGCAAGGACGACCTAATTGGTTTAGTTAGTTAAAGCATGGATTAATAGCAGACCAATTAATTACATGAAGCTACTATAATGATTCAATGTTAATGATAATTGCAACCGTCAATCCTAAGTTATACTATAATATCGATATTACCATCAACTGTGTGGTTATATTAAATAATATGATAATTAAATGTATAGCAAGACTTGATCTTGTATATTAGCATGTTAGAGCAAGTATTCGGATACTTGCCTCGACGGTTTCGCAAACCGGAAAACACGAACATAGCGTCGGCGGAAAACACGCGACGGATGCACGGGTCGCGGATCGAGTCCAAACAACGAACAGTGGGACCACACGGACTGGAGTACTTCGCTGGAGAGTCGGGTCAAGTCGTCGGCACGGCCGGAATCCGGCGAAATGTCAAAACAGCGACGAATTAGCAAACTACAAAGCGAAGCAAGAATCGACCAGAGAGGGGATACAAGAAGGGGGGTGGTGAAGAGAGGCTTACAGGGATAACCAGGGGGCAACCGCGACGGGTTCGACGGCGACGGGGCGCCGGCGAGACAGCGGCAGCGGCAGTCCCGGCTGAAAGTTGCTGGAGGTCGCTGGAATGGGATGGTGCGATGAGTAGAGGAGGTCCTGGCCTGGTCTGGATTGCAGGGGGGAGAGGAGGTGGTCGGCGGTGGCGCTGGCAACGACGGCGAGTGTCGACGGCGGCTTTCCCGATGACTGGAGGAGTGCTAGGGTTCGGCGTCGATTCTGTTGCAGCCTGGCGAGGGAAGGAGGAGGAAGATGAGGAGGTCAGGACGAGGGGCGAAGGTGGAAGATTCTGGCGTCGTCGGCGACGGGCTGCGGCGGCGACGGCGAGCAGCGACGGTGCGTGCGGCTACGGGGTTGGGTTGCACGGGACGTGGGAAAGGAGGAAGGAAAGGGTAGCGGTCGAAGTCGAGGAGGTAAGGGTGGTGGTGGTGGTGTCGTTGGCGCGGGGACTGCGGCGGCGACGGCGACGAGAAGGGTAGGGCAAGGCGACGTTAGGGTTCTGCGAGGTTTCTCGTGGGATTTTTGAAGACGAAGGAACAGTTGGATAAAAAATATAGGGATAGAGAGAGAGAGAGATTTTAGGAGAGAGAGATAGAGAGGCGGAGAGAGAGAGAGAGAGTGGGTTAGAGAGAGGAAGAGGTGGGCCCACGAGAATTTAGCCTCGTGATTGGCTGGCTGTGGTAACAGAAATTTTAAAAGGAAATTTTAAAAGATTTTAAAAGAGATTTAACGTTATATGGGAAACAGTAATATATATTTTTATAGTTTTATATTATTAAATTAAAATGGGTATTTCGGCGCTAGATGAAACATTTCCAAATCGCGTCCGGATTGCGCCCAAATATTTGAAATTCAAATAATAGGATTTTAAGCGAGTTCCAAATTTTAAAATGAGATGTCTTATGATTAAAATGCATGCCCCCAAGTCGGACACTTGCACGCGCGCGTAGCCGTCCAAACTCGCCCGTTTCACCGAACGGGATGAAATCTCGACGCGCGGACGCTACCACGCGACTAGTGGTGACGAGTAGGCCAACATGGATATTTTTAATTTCATTTTAGGTGTTAAAATTTGTTATATGCAAAAATGACTTAGCCGGTTAAAATTTAGCAACAAGCACCAAACAATCAAGACAAATGAAATGAGCAATGTCAAACACTCAACCAGTAATAGAAATAGTATTATTGGGCTCGGGTGTTACATCATACCCAACTACAAAAAGAATTTCGTCCTCGAAATTCCAAGAATACAAGATAGATAGCTACAGGAAAAGGTGAGGAAATTTCTGCCGGATCTCGTCTTCTCGCTCCCAAGTGGATTCTCCATGCAATCGATTACCCCAAGAAACTAGCACAAGAGGGATAACCTTGTTCTTAAGAACCTTTTCTCTTCGATCCTTGATTTCAACCGGTCGCTCCTTAAAAGTTAGGTCCTCCCGTACGGTCAACTCCGAATGATCCAAGACGTGAGTTTCATCTCGAACATACCTCCGTAGTTGAGATACATGAAACACCTCGTGCACTCCTGCCAAGGACTGTGGTAACGCCAAACGGTACGCTACCTCTCCCACACGCTCCAATATCTCGAAGGGTCCAACGAATCGAGGACTAAGCTTTCCCCGACTCCCAAAGCGAATCACCCCTCTAGTCGGTGATATCTTCAAGAATACCAAATCACCCACAGCGAACTCTAGAGGTCTTCTTGACGTGTCAGCCCAACTTTTCTGTCTGTCTTGAGCTGCCTTCATATGCTTCCTGATTGTATTCACCTTCCCGACTGTCTGTACTACCAAATCTGGTCCCAGTAACCTTCGTTCACCAACATCATCCCAACAAACAGGTGAACGGCACTTACGACCATATAATGCTTCAAACGGAGCCATCTGAATAGTCGCTTGGAAGCTATTGTTGTACGCAAACTCTACCAAGTGTAGGTGATCCTCCCAAGAACCTTTGAAGTCCAACATGCATGCTCTCAACATATCTTCAAGAGTCTGTATCGTTCTCTCCGATTGTCCATCAGTTTGAGGATGATAAGCTGTGCTAAACTTCAATCGAGTCCCCAAACTTTCTTGTAAACTCCTCCAGAAGTGCGACAGGAATCGAGTGTCCCGATTGGACACGATGCTCACCGGTACTCCATGCAATCTTACAATCTCCTGCATGTACCGCTCTGCCAAAGTCTCCGTCGATTGACCAACCCGAAAAGGAATAAAGTGAGCTGCCTTGGTCAACCGATCGACAATCACCCATACTGCGTTGTTGCACTTTGGACTCCGTGGTAAAGCCGTCACGAAATCCATGGTTATATGCTCCCACTTCCACTGAGGAATCAGAAGTGGTTGCAACAAACCAGCAACCCTTTGGTGTTCAGCCTTGACTTGCTGACACACCAAGCACTTAGCCACGAAGCGAGCAATCTCCCGTTTCATACCTTCCCACCAGAAGTGCTGTCGAAAATCTCGGTACATCTTTGTCCCTCCTGGATGTACAGAGTAAGCTGAACTGTGTGCCTCCTTCATAAGCTCTTCACGCACATCTCCTTTTGGCACACACACACGGCTACCATACCTCAACGAACCATCTTCATGGATCAGTAAATCGGTTCGTAGTCCGGCTTCAACCTGCTCTCGAAACTTCTGCAGTCTAGGATCCTGCGTTTGTGCCGCTTTAATCTTCTCAACTAAGGACGACTGTACTTGCAACTGCATCAACTGTCCCGTAGCATGTGGTAGCACAACCTCCAAATCAAATCTCCGAAAATCCGCAATGATCTCCCTTTATGCGGTCAATACCTGAATCCCTGGTAACCGACTGAGCGCATCCGGCACGACGTTAACTTTTCCCGGATGGTACTTAAGATCAAGGTCGTAGTCGGCCATCAGCTCCAACCATCTGCGTTGCCTCATGTTCAACTCCTTCTGAGTGAACACATACTTCAAACTCTTGTGATCTGTAAAGACTTCGACTCTCTCGCCCAAAAGGTAGTGTCTCCAAATCTTCAAGGCGAAGATCACGGCCGCAAGGTCCAAGTCATGAGTCGGATAATTCTTCTCATGAGTCTTCAGTTGTCTCGATGCGTAAGCTACGACCTTCCCATTCTGCATCAAAACACAACCCAATCCTTTTCCAGATGCGTCGCTGTGAATCACCAGTCCTCCCGAATTGTCTGGTACGGTCAGGATAGGGGCGGTTATCAACTTCTGCTTCAACGTTTCGAAGGCCAATGCACATCCATCCGTCCAAACAAACGGTACCTCCTTGCGCGTGAGCTTGGTTAACGGCTCTGCCAAACGAGCGAAGTTCTCCACAAATCTCCTGTAGTATCCGGCCAAACCAAGGAAACTTCTTATCTCAGCCACATTTCTTGGAATAGGCCAATCTCGAACCACTGCAATCTTCTCGGGATCGACAGCGATTCCATCGCCCGACACGACGTGCCCCAGAAATTTCACTTCTTCCAGCCAGAATTCGCACTTACTCATCTTTGCATACAATTTCTCCTGTCTCAGCGTCTGCAGTGCGATCTTTAAATGCTCAGCATGCTCCTCCGGACTCTTCGAGTATACCAGAATATCGTCAATGAATACCACAATAAACTGGTCCAAGAATGGTGAAAAGATCCTGTTCATCAAATCCATGAATATTGCCGGCGCATTAGTCACTCCGCAGGGCATCACCAAATACTCGAAATGTCCATATCGAGTTCGAAACGCCGTCTTGCAAATGTCTTCTGCTTTCACTCGGACCTGATGATATCCGAATCGCAAATCCAGTTTCGAGAATACTCTCGCGCCACTAAGCTGCTCAAAAAGTTCTCCAATGCGAGGGATCGGGTACCTGTTCTTAATAGTCACCCGGTTCAATTCTCGATAATCAATGCACATCCTTCTCGTGCCATCCTTCTTCTTTACTAAAAGAACTGGAGCTCCCCAAGGCGAGTTGCTGCTTCGAATCCAACCCTTCTCAAGTAATTCACCAAATTTTTTCTTAACTTCTTCCAATTCCACTGGTGCCATCGGATAATAAGATTTTGATACTGGCGCTGCACCAGGAATAAGGTCAATCGCGAACTCCACATCTCGCTTCGGCGGTAAGCCCGATATATCTTCAAATACATCCATAAAGTCGCGAACAACTGCCGGCTCTTCATTACTATCAACTTCCATTGCCGCAAGAACACTGTTTGTCGGCCTAGCCCTAAACTTGACTGGCCCGACAGAACTGCTTCCTTACTGCAACTGCTGTCTACATCGTTGGCCGTGAAAGGTCCAGCGAGACTACTGAGTCTCCTCCATTCTGCTGCATGCACGTCCACGGTTGCTCCATTCTGCCTTAGTCCGATAAATTTCTCTTCCCTTTCCTCCGCGCAGTCTGCGGGAAGAATTTCTCCAGGGATTCTTAGAAAACTTCGCCCAACTGATCGGCTTGGGCAAGCGGGTCTCTTCCGCAAGCCACCACTCTCGGGCGTAATCCACTAGTTGAATGCGCACCACATCAACTCCTTTGTCCTCTGGAATTTGTGTCGAAATCAGCAAATTCTCCGTGTCACTAGCCACTGTTCGGCTGGCAACGGCTCCTCCAGACCAGTGAAAGTAGACGGACCCAAAAGTCTGAAATCTGCTACAGTCCCTACTCGGTCAACTGGTCTAGTCCCAACCTCGTTCACAGACTGCTGAATGATCTGCAAACCTTCCCGAAACGAGTCCGCTTGCTGCTGGATCAGCTCGGTCTGTTTCTTTGATTTCCAGCATTCCTCTTATCACTCCAAGCATGGTGGCTTCGTTCACACGCCTCTGGTACGTCTTCAACTTCTTACCTGTCATAATCCTGAACTCAAAACACCCAATATTAGCATGATGATAGATTCTGAATATGGATCAAGGCTAGAACTCCAAGATACTTAAATAGAGTACCGCATTGTAGCTATGCCGCGGTATCATAGCCGCAATTACTTAACTCCACCCAAGTCGCCCAAGTCCTAGGGATAACAAGAAATCAGGTTTCCGAGTCGACATGCAGAGTAAGTTTGCACGTCGTAAAAGATATAATCCGGAAGAATGTGATTCAAGAATGGTAAAACGGTCAAGGTGGCAGGACATGTTTCCAAAACACGGGTATTCTGATTCGTGTATTGGGTACAATACCCAACTACAAAGAATCAACCCAACTAAACCATGGCTCTGATACCAAAAGAACCATGTCATGCCCCGCTTCCCAGAGTACGCAAGATTGGGCACGTGACATAGCCAACCATGCTACCTGTGGGTAGGAAGTATCCATCCACAGTCACATTACGGCTGTAGGGATAACAAGAACAAGATAATAAACTAATCTAACACATGTCCAAATCCATAATAACAAGAGTCAATGAACAATAAGTGCGGAAGCAAATGATCCAATACAATAAATAAATAGTACGTCCCATAATGCGGGCTCACATCTGGAAATGAAGCGAAATAAATGAACTAATCACTATGGAACTCACAGATCAGCCTGCTGGCTGAAGTACTCCTGCTCGGTCGTCGACAGTGGTAAAGAATCTGGGCCATGCAAAACCCAGACGTCAGCGCGTCATGTCAACCAATAATATAATATGAACATGGTAATAAGCAATGCAGGGATGAACATGAATAAAACAACGATATGAAATAACAGTGCAGGGTAGTGTGCAGTGGGTAACTATACTGTCCTATCAGGTTTCTATTCTAAAGTCTTTGAAATCAATTGATGACTCGTCGATGTAACTCAATAGTATCCCGTGCATGCCCGGGACCACGGTCAAGACCCTCGGGGCTGAATCCGAGACGTGCCGCTAGGCAGTAATAGGTAGCAGGATGGACGAGTGATGTCAGCATCATCACTCCCGGACTGGCCAAGCCTGTAAGACTGATCAGAACAGGTATCGAACTGTTGAGTTACAAGTCGGTTTCACCTTTGATTTCCCCATATCCCCAAGTTATGTATGTCAGGTCAGGTATTCAGTAATCAAGAACTAATGCCCACACAGGATCAGGTAAAAGCAGGTTTGTCTGGATAGACAACAGGAATGGTCCATGAGGACCCCAAGTCAGGTTTTGTTGGCATTAGGCATGAGATCAGGTAACAAGTCAGGTCATGGTACAACAGGTTGAGTCGGTATGTATAGGGTACCATGTCCGGTGCATCGGTATGTAAATATATGTCATGTGTAGCAAGGTCAGGCCAATATGTAGTGCAATCGAATGTATGCTCATAACAGGTATAGAAGCGAATAAGGAACAACAGCAGGAAATAAAGTAAATAACAATAACAGTTCATTTAATCACAATGGTGCATGAATATGGTGCAGTTGTATTATATTAACAGGTTCGAGCACCCTTGGGTGCAATAATCACAATGTAGAGCAATATCAATAACATAAAGTAATGAAGCTATATGAAATTAAAGCTAAAGCATAAATAATTGTCACATGGATGATCTAACCAATAAAGCAAGGACGACCTAATTGGTTTAGTTAGTTAAAGTATGGATTAATAGCAGACCAATTAATTACATGAAGCTACTATAATGATTCAATGTTAATGATAATTGCAACCGTCAATCCTAAGTTATACTATAATATCGATATTACCATCAACTGTATGGTTATATTAAATAATATGATAATTAAATGTATAGCAAGACTTGATCTTGTATATTAGCATGTTAGAGCAAGTATTCGGATACTTGCCTCGACGGTTTCGCAAACCGGAAAACACGAATGTAGCGTTGGCGGAAAACACGCGACGGATGCACGGGTCGCGGATCGAGTCCAAACAACGAACAGCGGGACCACACGGACTGGAGTACTTCGCTGGAGAGTCGGGTCAAGTCGTCGGCACGGCCGGAATCCGGCGAAATGTCAAAACAGCGACGAATTAGCAAACTACAAAGCGAAGCAAGAATCGACCAGAGAGGGGATACAAGAAGGGGGGTGGTGAAGAGAGGCTTACAGGGATAACCAGGGGGCAACCGCGACGGGTTCGACGGCGACGGGGCGCCGGCGAGACAGCGGCAGCGGCAGTCCCGGCTGAAAGTTGCTGGAGGTCGCTGGAATGGGATGGTGCGATGAGTAGAGGAGGTCCTGGCCTGGTCTGGATTGCAGGGGGGAGAGGAGGTGGTCGGCGGTGGCGCTGGCGCTGGCGCTGGCAACGACGGCGAGGGTCGACGGCGGCTTTCCCGGTGACTGGAGGAGTGCTAGGGTTCGGCGTCGATTCTGTTGCAGCCTGGCGAGGGAAGGAGGAGGAAGATGAGGAGGTCAGGACGAGGGGCGAAGGTGGAAGATTCTGGCGTCGTTGGCGACGGGCTGCGGCGGCGACGGCGAGCAGCAACGGTGCGTGCGGCTACGGGGTTGGGTTGCACGGGACGTGGGAAAGGAGGAAGGAAAGGGTAGCAGTCGAAGTCGAGGAGGTAAGGGTGGTGGTGGTGGTGTCGTTGGCGCGGGGACTGCGGCGGCGACGGCGACGAGAAGGGTAGGGCAAGGCGACGTTAGGGTTCTGCGAGGTTTCTCGTGGGATTTTGAAGACGAAGGAACAGTTGGATAAAAAATATAGGGATAGAGAGAGAGAGATTTTAGGAGAGAGAGAGAGATAGAGAGGCGGAGAGAGAGAGAGAGTGGGTTGGAGAGAGGAAGAAGCGGGCCCACGAGGATTTAGCCTCGTGATTGGCTGGCTGTGGTAACAGAAATTTTAAAAGGAAATTTTAAAAGATTTTAAAAGAGATTTAACGTTATATGGGAAACAGTAATATATATTTTTATAGTTTTATATTATTAAATTAAAATGGGTATTTCGGCGCTAAATGAAACATTTCCAAATCGCGCCCGGGTTGCGCCCAAATATTTGAAATTCAAATAATAGGATTTTAAGCGAGTTCCAAATTTTAAAATGAGATGTCTTATGATTAAAATGCATGCCCCCAAGTCGGACACTTGCACGCGCGTAGCCGTCCAAACTCGCCCGTTTCACCGAACGGGATGAAATCTCGACGCGCGGATCCTACCACGCGACTAGTGGTGACGAGTAGGCCAACATGGATATTTTTAATTTCATTTTAGGTGTTAAAATTTGTTATATGCAAAAATGACTTAGCCGGTTAAAATTTAGCAACAAGCACCAAACAATCAAGACAAATGAAATGAGTAATGTCAAACACTCAACCAGTAATAGAAATAGTATTATTGGGCTCGGGTGTTACATATGTACTAGATAGTTTAGTTTACTTTCCTGTTCTTGATATCTCTACAGCCGTAATGTGACTGTGGAAGGATATTTCCTATCCACAGTTAGCATGGTTGACTATGTCACGTGCCCATCTTAGCGTACTCTGGGAAGCGGGGCGTGACAGGAGCTAGCTTTTTCGTCCAAACGGCGGAGCAACCAAGCAAACGATATAATGATTTCAAGATTTAATTGAGTTTATCATTTCAAGAAAATCAAGAGAAAGTTCAAGATTTAGTAATCAAGAAAATATCCAAGATCAATTTTAGTTATCAAGAAAATTGTAGAAGGCTTGTAGGATTCGAATGGAATTAGTAGCCAATGATGATTATTCAAGATGATTCATCTTATCTATTGGTAGAATTAAAACTAGATCTATGGCTAACAATGAGAATTAGGGATCCATTGAAAAAACTAGGGTTTCTCCTTCATTGCCCCTTGTCCTTTCATTGATTGCCATTCCTATCTAGCCTTTAATAAGAAAGATCATCAATCTAATCCCTAAATTGTGATGAAATTCTCAATAGATTGATTTCACTCATAATTTGGACATTAATGATTCTTTTTGCTAAAGTTTATAATCTCCATAAGACTTAAGACGAATAAAGAATTCTTTCACCATTAGATCAACCAAATTCCTTCGAATCCTTAACAAGCGGAGATTTAGTCACACATTATGAAAATATAAGAATCGACAAATAGAGATTTCATAATGTGAAAATTTAAAGAAAGCAAGACTAAGAGTAATGATCACCTTTATTATTCAACTTCAAATTACAACAACTCCAATCCGAGATTACAAGAAAATTCGCTCTTGATCACTCTCTTGAAGAGGTAATTTCTCCGTCGATCTTCGCTTCACTCGATCACCGTGAGTCTTGGATCTATCGAGGATCACGTGCACTTGATGACGATCGGCTTCGCATAAAAGATCTTGAATGATCTCGCTCGATGAATTTATCACGATTCTTGATTTTGGATCTTGATTTGGTTTTGGATCAAAAGTTGACCTAAATTGTGTAACCAAAATTGTGTAACCCTCGAAATGAAGTATTAGGTCCTTTATATAGCCCTTCTCCAATCTTCCACTAGAAGCTAGGCCAATATTCCCCAAGAAGATAGGTAGTTTTAGAGAAACTTCTAGAATAAGGTAGTTATCAAGCTTCCTCAAGAAGCTAGGTTGTTGCAGGGAAGTTTCCATATCAAGTTTGTTACAATGGAGTGTCCTCAACAAGCTAGGTAGTTGTAATGAAGCTTCTGTAAAGAACTTGTCACCTGATGCCCTAACTCGGCCGTGGATCCGTGGCGGATCGGTCTGACTCGGTCGCGAATCCGCGGCCGTTTGGTAGGCTTGATGCTTCATTTTTCTTGTGTCCTATGGTATTGGACTATATGTATTCATGTGATATCTGGAATCTTCTTATCTCTTCTGAATCTCTACCAGATTTTAACTCTTTAATTTCCTGTATTTTTTAGTCGAATTTGCGATTCCGATATCTGTCCTGAGATAATTTTTTGCACAAAATCTCAATGAAGAATGTTGAGATATACAATATCATGCGTGAAATAATAAACACACAATTTCCTTCCAAAATATTGATTATAATGTATAACACGTGGTAATTTGATATTTTCCAGACGAACTTGTAATACGTGTTATATTTATAACAAACATTCTTAGATGATTAGAAAAGTGAGAAAATTGTTATGTTAAAAATTGCAATATTTTCGACTGAACAAATTCCCCCAAACTTGACTTTGATCGTCTCGAGCAAACTTCGTTTATTCAGGTGAAGGAGATAAGAAAAACTAACTAGCACACTTTCGTAGGCAACATGATTGCACTGAGCACGTGCAACAAGCCTTTAAACCTCTAGGCGTCCCTAGTAAGAGAAGTGTTGTCCCCTGAGGGTTTTCAGCGGATTATACCCACAAAATCCCATAATAAAAGAAAGATTGTGAAAGTTACATATAAAGATAAGAACTATAAAATAAAAAACTTGAAAATCAGAGTTTTCAACTGCACTAGCTTTTCGGTTGTCATGAGCCCTATCTTAATAGTCATGAAAAGATGTCGGAAATCACGTCATCTCTCAATAAAACATCGTCTTTATTCTTCATCCCGATCTTTCTTCCAAACACCGATCATATACCCCTACGTGTGTATAAAAGACATCCCTACAGCCGGAGAATTCGACTCATGCTATCATACTCTTGTCCATTTACCTCAGTACTTTTTAGTCGGTGAATATTTTGGATGGAATTGCTCACACATTTTTCATGCGACCTTTAATACTTCTTGAGGTACTAACCAACCGATTACTAAATGTGCCTACTTATTAGGCGTAATTAGAAATTTGCTCGTCTTGCAACACCTAAGGCTTAACAGTGACTCCCAAACCAGTTGGTCTAAGACACTAGATGATGAAGCACCCTCGCTATATTTTCTTTTTTTGCCTTGGTGATTACAAAACCAGTGTTCATATTTCTTCACCATTTTATACTTTTATTTTTCATTTATTATTTTCTTCGTTTTTTGGCTTTTAGACAAGAGCATTTCAAGGTATTCTCTACTATCCTGAGTTTCAAAACGTGTGTAAGTGCGTATAGTAGGGTATCAACTTTAGGATATTTGGCTTCCAGAATAAGAACTATTTTTCAAACTTATTTTTATCCTCAGATTAGTGACTTCCTTCATCTTACTAACCCTTGGGACAACGGCTCATAACTACTTATTACTAGTTTCGTTTAAGAAAACTTCTAACTTTCTTGGTTTTCTTAAACTTTTCCAATATTTTAAATGTAATTTTTCATTTTCTAATCTTTTATTATAATTTTTTTAAAATTTAAAAATTTTGTGCTTATGCAAAGTAATGTGTAAATAAGCACAAACCTCCCCCAAACCTGTTTACAGCAGTATCCTCACTGTTGTCATATTTTAAATCTCAAAAACCTATAGACTTGGGAGGAAAAGTTATTAACGGGGACAAGAATAAATGAAAGTGAAAATCTTACCCTAAACTTATTTTTTAGTACTCACCTCCATTCTTAAGATGAGACAATTTTATCGAGACATGGAGGTGAGGCGGAGGAAATTTAGTTAGAATAAATCGGCTCCTGTAAAAACAGGAGCTCCTTCGTGGGGTCAGTGGAAAAATACGGTTTTAATTTATGCCCATTCACTTTGAAAATTGAACCGTTTTTACCATTTTCAACTTCAACTGCCCCGTACGGGTAGACATACCGCACCACAAATGGTCCTTTCCAACGAGATCTTAACTTACTCGCATGAAGATGGAGACGGGAATCATAAAGAAGGACTTGTTGTCCCGGGGTAAAAGTTTTTCTCAAAATATTTTTATCGTGAAATACCTTAGTCCGGTTCTTTACTATCACCGCATTATCATAAGCTTCATCGCGGAGTTCGCTTAGCTCATTTAATTGCAGCTTCCGAAAGTTGCAGACTTGATTTAAATTGAAGTTAAGTTTTTTAATGGCCCACATTGCTTTATGTTCGATCTCGACAGGAAGGTCGCAAGCCTTACCAAACACTAGACGGTAAGGAGACATACCAAGATCAGTCTTATAAGTGATACGAAATGCCCAAAGAGAATCCGTCAATTTGGTTGACCAATCTTTCCGGTTTTTAGAAACTGTTTTCTCCAGAATTAGTTTGATCTGCCTATTGGAAATCTCTGCTTGCCTGCTCGTTTGGGGATGATAGGGTGTCGAAAGTCTGTGGTTGATTGAATATTTCCGCATCAAAGTTTCGAAAGACCGATTACAGAAATGCGTCACATTGTCGCTAATTATAGCGCGAGGGTGTCCAAATCGCGAAAAGATATTTTCTTTAAGGAACTTAATAACAACCTTGTTATCATTAGTGCGATATGGTTTTGCTTCCACCCATTTTGAGACGTAATCAACCGCTAACAAAATATACAAATTCCCAAAAGAGTTAGAAAAATGACCCATAAAATCAATACTCCAAACGTCGAAAATTTCTACAACCAAGATAGATTGGAGAGGTATCTCATTTCTTTTAGATGTCCGACCCGTGTTTTGACCTTGTGAACAGGTTTTACAATGATCATATGCATCATTAAATAAAGTAGGCCAGTAAAAACCACATTGCAAAACCTTCTCTGCCGTTTTTCGTGCACCAAAGTGACCTCCACATGCCTGATCATGACAGAAAGACAAAACACTCTTGAATTCATCATTGGGGACACATCTGCGAATGATTTGGTCAGGACAATACTTAAACAAATAAGGTTCATTCCAGTAAAAATGCTTTATTTGGGATAGAAATCGATAATTGTCTTGTTTATACCAATCGCTAGGAATAAGTCCCGTTGCAAGATAATTCACAATATCCACGAACCAAGGTTCGCAGGATACGGTCAAGAGCTGTTCGTCCAGAAAAGAGTCATTAATTGGCAAGGTTATAATAGGTGAAGAAGAGATGCGTGAAAGATGGCCGGCTACTACGTTTTCATATCCTTTCTTATCTTGTATGACAAGATCAAATTCTTGTAATAATAGGATCCAACGTATTAACCTGCTTTTAGCATCTTTCTTTGATAAAAGATGTTTTAAGGCGGAGTAATTAGTGTAAACCACAATCGGTGAGCCGATCAGGTAAGGCCTAAATTTTTCTAATGCAAATACAAATGTCAAGAGTTTTTTCTCGGTAGTTGTATAATTAATTTGGGCATCATTCAAGATCTTACTTGCATAATAAATTGCATGTGGTATCTTATCAATGTGCTGTCCTAAGACTGCACCAACAGCAAAATGTGATACATCACACATTATCTCAAACGGGTGGTTCCAATCAGGAGATGATAGAACGGGGGCTATAGTGAGGGATCTTTTAATCGAGTCAAATGCAGCCTCACAATCCGAATCAAAGTGAAATGTTGTATCCTTGGTCAAGAGAAGAGTTAAGGGTCTAACAATTTTGCTAAAATCCTTAATGAATCTCCTATAAAATCCTACATGACCAAGGAAAGATCGTATATCTTTGACGCACTTGGGATGAGAAAGGTTATGAATGACATCTATCTTAGCTCTGTCGACCACAATGCCTTTCCGTGAAATGACATGTCCAAGCACAATACCCTCTAGGACCATGAAATGACATTTTTCCTAATTCAAAGTTAAGTTCTTATCTTTAAAACAAGTAAGAACCGCGTCAAGATGAGATAGGCAATCATTAAAAGAGTCCCCGAATATCGACAAATCGTCCATGAAAATCTCCAGAAAATTCTCGACCATGTCCGAGAATATCCCCATCATACACCGCTGAAATGTAGCGGGAGCATTGCATAACCCAAAGGGCATGCGGCTATAAGCAAAGGTACCGAAAGGACAAGTAAATGTTGTTTTATCTTGATCCTTTTCGGCGATAGGCACCTGGTTATAGCTAGAGTATCCGTCCATGAAACAATAATATTCATGTCCGGCTAATTGTTCCAACATCTGGTCAATGAAAGGTAGAGAGAAGTGATTTTTCCTCGTTGCTGCATTGAGTTTTCTATAATCAATACATACACGCCACCCAGTTTGCGTGCATGTCTGGATCAACTCATTAGCCTCATTGGTTATGATCGTGATGCCAGACTTTTTAGGGACCACATGAATAGGACTTACCCATTGGTTATCAGAGATGGGGTAAATTATACCACTATCAAGGCATTTGACAATTTCTTTCTTTACCGCATCCTTCATGGCGGGATTCAACTGTCTTTGTGGTTCTCGGGTTGGCTTGGCTTCATCCATCAAATGTATATGATGTTCTACAATCAAGGGACTAATCCCTTTGATGTCTGCCATTGTCCAACCAAATGCTTGCCGATTAGATCTCAAGACCATCAAAAGAGCGTCCTCTTGCTCTAAAGCTAGAGAAGTGGATATGATCACAGGCAAAGACTCATTCTCACCTAAATATGCATATTTAAGGTGAGAAGGTAACAGTTTGAGATCTAATGTCGGCGGAGAGACAATAGAAGGTGGGGTAAGTGAATAACATTCGGATTCTCGAAGAAGTTCATAGCCTGCAAAGGATACAGACTCGAAAAGTGTGACTGACTTTTGTGATGAGTCAGAAGATTCAAACTCAGGGTAGGACTCGTCAAAGGTGTCCTCGTTATGATACTGTGCAAGATCAAACAATGATGTGCTAATGTCGTCGAGATCATCAAAGCAAAGTTCATCAACGTTGCAGCTTTCGGGAGCTATCTCGTGGACAGAACAGACATCATGTCACGACCCGCAGGGTACGGAACGTGACTGGCACTTATGTTTACGAAACGTCTTAAGACGTCCGTAAAATAAATAAGCCAAAGCCCAGAAACCAAAACCAAATAAGCAAAAGAGTGAAGGAAAGCCAATCAATTGAAAGCGAGTTTATCAAATAAGTCATATCAACCCTTTTTAAAAACAATATCAATTTTTCCGAAAATTTCGGCAGAGTCTCCTTTGTAAATACTGGCCCCCAAAATGGGTACAACAAGAATATATATCAATACAACAAATAAGGCATCCCCAAGCGGGAGCTACCTCTTCGCAACAAGGCGGTCACAAATCCCACGCAATATAAAACAACAATATGCAAAATAAACATAAAGAAGCATAAGAAAAACCGCATGTCGACTCAAGTGAGCTCGACCCCAAAATACAGTATAAAAAGTCCACAAATCTCACAGTCTCATCTCTAGGTCAATATACAACAATACTGGTAGATACAGTAGATGGAATACACTAGATACAAGAATATACAAGGTGGTACAAAAATAATAATACAACCCACCTACGAGCAAAAACCCCGAGTCTTGGCAAGAGAGGCAAAAGAAGCGGTGCGCCCGCCGCTACTGTGCTGACGGAGCGGACCTGCAAAAGACTATGGTACAACGGGGGTGAGTTGCCAACTCGTGAGTAATAAATAACATCTATAGAGGCTATCGCAAGTATGCACACAAGCATCCTAGCATCTATAATACAGGTATGGCAGGACATAACAGCAGGTATGTATGCAATATGAATATACTAGCAGGTATGAATGCAATGTGAATCAACTCGTGATCTGAATGTGTAAGTATAAGAAATCATGTTTTTCCCTTAGGAATCTCTTTTGAAATACCAGCACAGTACCGATAGAATCAACAAGAACCTGTGTCCAGCAACGACACCTCAAAACTATCACAAATCTCATATATCCATGTCATAGTATCTCTGGCCTCAGCCATCCGGCTGACCCATCTCAACATCAATATCTCATCATCTCGCGGCCACGGTCGGTATCCTCTGGATATCCGCCGTGCCCAATGAAGTCACCGGTAGGTAATCCGTCCCCTGCCAGGCTCATCGTCAACAACACGAGCTTCTTGCCCCGGGGTACCTTACCGGGCCCACCATGTACCCGAGACGGTTCATCCAACTCCTCGAAACGGGTCTCGAAAACCACAGCAAACTCATGGTGGACAACACTTACATCACTAGAAAACCGCAATTTTTCATATTTAAAAAGGGTAATAAGTTTTAGTAATTTTGCGGCTTTCCCCCGAAATCCAGAAATATCATAAAATCTCAAGAAATCACCCTGAGTGCATGTGTCAATGATAATGAATGCATATGGTATCAAGGTTCAAGTTGCAATGTATGATTAACAAACTAGGCATGAACAAATGATATAATGGTATACATGCACATGAATAGCAATTCTACAATCTTATCTTAAGGATTTATTGCAATAGTACAGGTTTAAGTATCAAATATGGTGACAATATTCTAAATTATAAGTTATCTAGTGTCGTGGCATGGCAATTACCAGGGCGTGTGTACGCATGAATAGTGCTCGTGCTGCATATAAAAAAACCCTGGCAATGGTGCATGTGTCCTATAGAATGGGTTCGCATATGTATGTCAATATAAGGTATGGATGTAGCAAATAATCATACAAGTATTACACCCCTAATTACTAACATCACTAAGGATCTTTTTAAGTTACTAAAACTATCGGGCGACATGCGCCATCCAACGATAGTACCCCGTAGATGTTACATCTACTCACCGGAATCCCTAACTAGCTGCGTCCAATCACCGCTTTCCCTTTTCGTGCCGCGTCCGACGTCTCCGCGACTGAACCTGGAATTTACATCAATACAAAACATAAGGTTACATATCATGAAATGACGCAAATCCCAAACAAAAATACCAACGTTCACAAGCTAGGTACAACGTGCACAAGGTGCGCGGAACACACGCGAAAATCGCAAAAACTAACTAAAATCGTCGATTTGGTCGCCCGGCAAAGCTAAAACCCGATCACTCAAAAATCCGCACTCACACATCCTAAATGTCATAGGATATGCTAAAAATATAATCAAGTTATCACAAATAATTCATCACATAACTTAAATAAAAATCTAGTAAGCACAAAACTTGCTAATTTGGTGCAACATCGAAAATTAACGATAAAGTTATCACAAATCAACACAAACATCCAACCACACAACTAGTTAGCCACAATCACATAATTTCAACTCATTTACCATGCTTCAAAACCCATTTCCATACACAAACCCCTTTCTTGATTTTCATAAAACAACAATTACAAACCAATATCACACATTAAAATTAACTAAATTAGCATAATTTGAAGACCACATAAACAAAGTAACTTCTTTGATTTGGTTGTGTAGGAACTAGCAAGCAAAATAAATTTAATTAACCAAATAATGGTGTGCTAAAAACCCTAGTTTAAAACAAACTACTCTTTTAGAAACTAGATTAGAAATTAGCTAAACTTTTAACACTAAAACCATATAATTAAAGGAATTTAGCCACAAGTGTTGAATGGGTAAGAATTATACCTCAATTTCTATGGATCAAGCATGGTGATTTGCCTCTAAAAATGCCTCCTTTCCACATGTTTTCAACTATAAAAGGCTTGAGGAGAGATAGCACAAGGATTTGTTTTGGTTTTGTGAAGATATTTGTGGATTTATAAGGATTTTGAGGTGGAATTTGATGAGTTTAGAAGGAAATGAGAGGGGAAATTTTGGGGGTTGTTTCCTGCAGGAATTCTAGGCTGAAATGGAGGAGTGGGGATGGTGTGGGTGTTGTGGGGAAAAGCCCAAGTCAACCCACTCAAATCAAAGCACACATACTTCCAAATTTACCCCATTAAAACCCTTTTAAAACACAACATTTCCCCACATGGTTAAAGTCAAAATGAGGCAAGGAAATTTCTTGACCTGCTGATGGTGGGGCCGGCCTAAAGGAGGGGAGTGAGTGAGAGAGATTTTACAAAGAAATTCTATGCAAAAAGACCCCCCACAAGTCCAAAATTGCAAGTTTTAGCTTAATTTCAATAAATTTCGTTTTGCATAATAAAAATTAGTTAAAACTTGAAATAAAATACTAAAAAATTATATTACAACTAGATTTTAATTAACATGATTTTAAACATTAAAATTATCCCAAAGAAATTTGTATTTATCGCTAATTTAATGTATTTTCTTACCGGCTTAAAATAATATTAAAAAATTGAAAAATAGGGAAAAAATTTTAAATGACCAAAAATTAATAAGTAACTCATTAGCTACTAAAAACAAGCAATTACCTATCCGAATTAGGTATAATTAGTCCTAAACTGCAAAATAACAAAAAAGACGGTTTACGGAAAAATACCGAATTTTCACCGATTTTCAGGAAAACACCAAATCGACTTTTCAAGGCGCTACACATTAAGAATATGAGCAGAAGGTTCAGATGGTTGACTTCCAAGCTTGTAAATGTTAAGCTCAATTTTCATTTTCCCAAAAGATAGGTTCATGGAACCGTTTCGACAATTAATGACAGTATCGGAATTGGCTTGGAAGGGTCGACTAAGAATCACCGGAATTTGGCTCCGTGGGCTTGCTACAGGCTATGTGTCCAAAACAATAAAGTCTACAGGGAATATAAATTCCCTGACTTTTATCAACACATCCTCAAGCTCACCCTTAGGTTTGGTGATGGATCGGTCTTCCATCTGGAGAGTATAATAAGCAGGTTTCAAATCTCCAATCCCTAATTGCTCGTAGACAGAGTATGGAAGCGGGTTAACACTAGCGCCAAGGTCGAGTAAAGCACGGTTAATATTTTTACCCCCAATAGAAATAGAGATTGTAGGACAGTCAGGGTTCTTACATTTCTTTGGTAATTGTGGGGGTAAAAGCTGTGCTAATATTATTCATCATGAATACCTTTTTGGGCACTTGAGTCTTCCTCTTCCTAGTGTACAAGTCCTTAAGGATTTTCGCATAAGCTTGTATAGCATCTAGGAGAGGGATATTTATGTTAACCTGTTTAAACAGTTCCATAATCTTCTCCATATGTGGACGTGGTTTGTTTCACCTTAACCTATTCGGATAAGGAGCTTTAGCAATAAGAGCTGGGTCCGACATTGGAGAAGGTCGTGTGGGTGGAACAGATCCCAGAATTAGAGTTGGGATCAAGTGAGGTGGACTTGAAGAAGGTGGGGGAGGGTTCGAGCCTTGGGGAAAATGGAGAATAGGCTCGGAAGAAGATGGTAGACTAGATGAAGTAGGGTCAGAAGTGGAAGTGGAAGCGGAAGCCGAGGTGTTATTGATTATTTCATCATTATCAATCTGTTCGTCGACTTGATTATTCAGCAATCTTCCAGATCTAAACGTTGTAATGGCATTCACATTGTAGTGTTGTGAGTGCCTAGGATTCGGTAGGGGTTGAGATGGAAGTTTCACTTTTTCTGTAGCATTCATTTCGGCATTTAATCATGCAATTTGTGCTTCTATCGATTTAATACTCTCACCGTGGGAGGCAGAGTCCTTCTTTATATTATCAACAGAAGACTTTATCTCAGCCGAAACTTGCGTGAAATTTTTCATAAACAAATTCATGGTTTGTTCGAGTGAAAAGGAAATATTGGTACCGGCCATTTGGAAAGAATTATTATGCGGTGCAGAATTGTTGGCCGGATTTTGAAAATTTTGTGGTTGAAAGGGGTGCTGACTCAATTGTGGTGGTTGCTGTTATTGTGGAGGGACCTTTTGAAAGTTATTTTGGTTTGGAACCGTATTTTGAGTTTGGTGTTGGTTCCAAGAAAAATCAGGGTGATTCCTCCAACCCTGATTATAAGTGGAAGAATAAAGATCGTTTCTAAGTCGTTGCTGAAAAGCAGCATTAGTGTGCTCATGACCTTGAAACGGAGAATTCAAAGGACATTCTTCCGTCAGATATGATGGATTGGAACAGCATCCACACACAGTTTTAGGGAGCGTCACCTGGTTTAGGGAGACTAAAAAAATTTGTGTTGCATAGCTTCAAGTTTCTTTTGCATTGTTGCCATTTCGGTTTTGATCGCTATGGAAACATCAAGTTGATGGATACCTCTCTTAGATGATGGTTGACTAACACTCTCCCATTGTAAAGTGTTTCCAGCAAAATTTTCCAAGAATTTCCAAGTTTCACCATCATTTTTAGATATGAAATTGCCTTGACATATGGTTTCAAGCATCTGTTTTGTCGTTGGATTAATGCCTTCATATATAATTCGGCACAGATCACATCTATGAATTCCGTGATGTGGAAATTGGAAAAGCAGATCCTTGAAACGTTCAAAACATTTCCAAAATGGTTCATTGGGAAGCTGGGAAAATTGGTTGATTTCACTCCTAACACGGACGGTCTTATAATTAGGATAAAATTTCTTAAGGAATGCTATAACGAATTTATCCCAATTAGAAATAGAATGTGAGGGTGTGTTATAAAACCACTTTTCGACTAAATCGCACAAAGTGAATGGGAGAAGATGTAAACGCATAGCATCCACAGAAAGTTGTGAAGTTTCCATCATAGCACATACGTTTTCGAATTTGGTGATAAAAATGTATGCGTCTTCAGACTCAAGACCGTGAAATTTAGGTAAAAAATTGATATAGTGTGGTTTTATTTCGAAATTATCCCCATTGGCTGGTGAAATAGAAAGACAAGTAGAAAGAGGACCACGTATAGGATAACATCTTTCTTAGAGAGATATACGCGGTAAATTCTGCGCACCTGTAGGTGGTGGAAAAATGGTGTTATTGAAAGTTGATGGAGAACCGTCCATCTCGGTGGATGTGGTGAGTGGTAGGGAAAACGAAGATGAAGAAATACCGACTTCGGAGTTGATAAACAAAACACGGACAAGACGGGCACTAGAATCCCGTGTCCAGCCGAGCATGCACTAAGCGGGTTTAGCACAAGTGGCAGCGTATGTGATAATTAAAGAAATTGGTTTGTTTTAGTTTTTGGTTTGTTTTTGAAAAAGAAGGATTTAGAAAAATCACAAAAAATGCACAATCAACCCAAGATCTAAGGTCACCTAGGTCAAGTCACTAGACCGCTCCTAGACTTCCAGAAGACAAATCGCAGGATAAATTCTCTACTACCTCTTTATCCTTCCTGTGGCCAGGTAAGTAGGAGGTATCCGCTACGTAAGTAGCGGGCCTAATTAAGTAACCACTTGCCTTAGACACACTTGCCTAGACACCACAAAAGAAATACGGATAAGCAATAGATTACCCACGACCTTCTTCTGTCCTAATTGAGCGCGACGGTCCTTAAAGTCTTGTCTAGATATTTTTTAGTTAATGAGGGTGATGCAGATGCTAGTTTTGTGATTTTTGGGGCTTAGGAAGGGTAATGAAATTCTCACCTAATCTGAATTTGGTCTTTGTCCCTTAATTTCCGTATTAAAATATGCACAAACAACCAATTTCAAGAAACACAATGTAACAACTCCAATTTTAGTGTACAAAAATTTGTTTAAAAATTAATGTATACTTGGGGTATTTGCATTTTTTGTAAGTACCATAAATATTTGTTTTGCTAATTAATAACAAGAAGGAGCTTGTAGCTCATTGGTAAGACCTTGCACTGCTGAACCAAAGCACCAGAGTTCATATCCCATACCCTACATTATTTTTTAATATTGTTTTATTTTGAATTTTTAGAATACCAAGGGTTTACACGTGCATAACTCACAAAAACCTCATTACACATGAGAAAAAAACTGTCCCAGGAGTATACCCAAACGACGAGGAACCCAGAGCACCCCCGACTCTGCCAGAATCGGCCGAATCGGCCGGCGACTCTGCCGGACTCGGCCAGACCGCCAAGTCGTCAACACCAAAGTTGTGGCTCTTCACCTCCCGTGTACTCTGCATACTTTATTTCCTTAGACCAGTACCAGGGACTCTATAAAACCCTATTTACTCCATTTTTATTACATTTTTAATACTTTTTAATACATTTTTCAATTCACCCTTTCACCTACCCTAAACCCTAGCCTTATCCTATAAATACAACCCTTAGACACATCCCCTCACTCTAAAATTCTGATCAAAACTCTCAAGAAATCCATACCAGTTTAGTGTACTTTTGGAGTAGCGAAAGGCGAAAGCTTCGGCAATTTTCCGACGACAACCTTAGGAGTTCCTGGCGATGAAACGATGCAACGACGCCTCCTCCGGTTTCATCTTCCTCATACCTAACTTCTAAACTCATAATCCCCCCACCCTCTTCTCTAATCTTGTTCTAAAAATATGAAATTTCAAAACTCGACGAAATTGGAGTTAAATCGATTTCCGATTCGGTTCTTTCTAAAAATCCAACATTTTCTTAAATACATTCACACAAAACTCTTACATGTTGACTATTAAACATTAATAAACATGTTGATCAATTTCACGACAAGCTAATTCATTTTGTAACTTTTACCGTACTTTTTCACTAAAATACCATATAGTTTCATTTCAACATTTCAACATCACAAACTTGCTATACCTTTAAGTAGATCATGAGGTAATGACCTATCTCCTCACAACACTCATATGCAACATAGCACAATACCTTTCGGAAACATGGAATACGGTAAAACGAAACATTTCAAATAAATACCATGAATTAATAAAATTGTTTTCTAAAGGATTAAGTATTTTTATAAATCTTTGCAAAATGCCGCTACAACCCATTTTGGGGAACCCGACTGGGATGGTGCGGATTATCGCACATCCCTGGGCTTAATAGTGCGAGATGCAGACCTCCGCAAGGAGCATACGGTTTCGAGAGATTTAAAATACGAAAATTTTAAGAAAATGAGATTTCTAGAAATATAATATATATTAAAATTATTTTTATATAAATATATATATGTATTATTAAAAATATCTATTTTGTGATAATATAAATGTTCCAATTTTTCTAAAAATCACAAGAATCACTTTACATTAAAATACCATAAATTCCATACAAGTTCAATGTTACAATTAAATACCCTATATTATGAAATTAGGTTATTCTCACTAGAAATGTCATAAATATAAAATCTACATTTATTACAACTCTAAAGACGATATATAAACACTTGGGGTGTATTTTGAAAATTATACAAAAGTATTTTTACATAAAACCCCCTCAAGTTCTATAAATTACCCTAAGGACCCTAGTAAATATAGGTTTAAGCGGGACCAATCTCTTGAGCCTCAGAGAGCCGGAGAAGTGGGTGCTTGCCTATTTAAGGTAGACAACTTAACAACGGTGTTATCAACACGGTAATCGTCTTTGAAAAAGACACAAATCCTGCCGTCCATGTGCAACGGTTTTCGATAACATCAAAACCTAATTCAGGAATTCAATTTCTTTTCTAATTGTTCTGACTCAGACTGAGTCTCATTATAATTAACCTGACTTAAATATGATTCAAGTACAATTTACAATACTACAATTCAATATGAATTCATGAATCAATATATTCAATCTATTCAATCTGTATTGACCGAACCGAACCATGGATATACTTCCATTTATATAATTCTCCAGTTACATCCATGATTCTCCAGTTACATCCATTTACTGATATCATGGTTTCGGCAAGTCATCCAATTATACAATCTATATACAAGACAATACAAGTTACAATACAACACAAACAATACAATACAATACTTCGCGGGGTTTAAGGGGTAGATTGGTACGGAAGGTATTAAAAGTGGCACGAGACTGTAAGATTAAGACGTAATTACATCCATGACGTTGTTTCATGGTATTATCGACGGAGCCTTGTACTTCCATTTGCCCTAGTCTCTAGCATATAGAGACTCCTCTCGTATACACTGGCATACCAAGCTACAAAGAACAACGTTAATACTAAATACAACATTATAACAATATAATACCACTTTAAAAGCTACACTCTCTCTCTTACTCTCTGTCTATTCTATTTCTCTCATATCCTTGGGACTTACCGAGCGATTTGTTCGCTGACGACATTCTCTTTCTTTCTTCTTTGAATGTCGTCAGATGATTCGGATCACCCAGAGATCGAGCCTACTAGTGAGGATTTGGACCAGCTTGCATACGATCCAAAGCTCTAGCTACATTGTACACTTTTCACTTCACTATTTCCTTTTCTGTTATGCCACTGTTTAGGCATTGTTTTCATCAGATGTATTTACTTTCCATGTATTGTACAAAAGAATGTGAATAAATAAAGTTGTTGTTTTATTATATCTTGTCTCTTGTGCATTTATTTTTATATTGCTTAGATATGCTTAGCGTATTTACTTCAGAATAAATACGTAGAGGCTTCGTCGTGTCCTCTAACCGTATACTGGAAAGCGGGGCGTGACACACAAAAAGAATTTTTTTTTGAGCGGCGAATTTTTTGCAAAATATCCTGCAGAAAAGTGGTTATTGGACTTAGCAGAGGAGAGAAAGAAAGTAAGAAATATACCAGAGGAAATCGGAGTCCCAATGCCTCAATACCACCGCGGTTCCGCAGCCAATGCAAGCTTCTTGCCGCGGTTCCGCGGTCAACTTGCTTGATCTTTGAATGAAATTTTTTACTGGTGCTCCCATTGATCCTCTGGCCTTCCTGAATGCTACAGAATCTTTATATCACTGCTCCAATGATTCTAGATTCTCTTGCAAAATTCACACACTAATCGTTAAGCACACGATGCGATTCTTGAATTAAATTTTGATAGAATAATAATATTTCAACTCAAATAGCAAGAACGAACAAATTATGCACAAATCCCCAGCAACGACGCCATTTGATTGGTTGTAAAAATCGTAGATCCGATTCTTCGTGATTTTAAAGAAAAAGATGTGTAGTGAAGAAGAAGAGATGTATTTTTTTAGTGGTAAAAGTAATCGCAATCAATAACGGTATCGCATGTAGCCAGACCATTAATGAGTACGGGTCGTCCTCTGAGATTTGTGGATTTGATCACTCTTACTTTAGTCGAGTCGAAAGAAATAGTAAAGAAAATTCAAGAAAAAGATTTCAAGATTTAATTGAGTTTATCATTTCAAGAAAATCAAGAGAAAGTTCAAGATTTAGTAATCAAGAAAATATCCAAGATCAATTTTAGTTATCAAGAAAATTGTAGAATCCTTATAGGATTCGAATGGAATTAGTAGCCAATGATGATTATTCAAGATAATTCATCTTATCTATTGGTAGAATTAAAACTAGATCTATGGCTAACAATGAGACTTAGGGATTTATTGAAGAAACTATGGTTTCTCCTTCATTACCCCTTATCCTTTCATTGATTGACATTCCTATCTAGCCTTTAACAAGAAAGATTATCAATCTAATCCCCAAATTGTGATGAAATTCTTAATAGATTGATTTCACTCATAATTTGGACATTAATGATTCTTTTTGCTAAAGTTTATAATCTCCATAAAACTAAAGACGAATAAATAATTCTTTCACCATTAGATCAATCAAATTCCTTCGAATCATTAACAAGCAGAGATTTACCCACACATTATGAAAATATAAGAATCAACAAATAGAGATTTCATAATGTGAAAATTTAAAGAAAGCAAGACTAAGAGTAATGATCACCTTTATTATTCAACTTCAAATTACAACATCTCCAATCCGAGATTACAAGAAAATTCGCTCTTGATCACTCCCTTGAAGAAGTAATTTCTCCGTCGATCTTCGCTTCACTCGATCACCGTGAGTCATGGATATATCGAGGATTACGTGCTCTTGATGACGATCGGGTTCGCGTAAATGATCTTGAATGATCTCGCTCGATGAATTTCTCACGATTCTTGATTTTGGATCTTGATTTGGTTTTTGATCAAAAGTTGCCCTAAATTGTGTAACCCTTGAAATGAAGGCTTAGGTCCTTTATATAGCCCTTCACCAATCTTCCACTAGAAGCTAGGCCAATCTTTCCCAAAAATCTAGGTAGTTTTAGAGAAACTTCTAGAATAAGATAGTTATCAAGCTTCCTCAAGAAGCTAGATTGTTGTAGGTAAGTTTCTAGAACAAGGTTGTTACAATGGAGCATCCTCAACAGACTAGGTAGTTGTAATGAAGCTTCTGTAAAGAACTTGTCACCCGATGCCCTAACTCAGTCGCGGATCGGCGGCGGATCGGTCTGACTCGGCCGCGGATCCACGGCCGTTTGGTGGGCATGATACTTCATTTTTCTTGTGTCCTCTGGTGTTGGTCTATATGTATTCAGGTGATATCTGGAATCTTCTTATCTCTTCTGAATCTCTGCCAGATTTTAACTCTTTGATTTCCTGTATTTTTTCGGTGAATTTGCGATTTCGATATTTGTCCTGAGATAATTTTCTGCACAAAATCTTAATAAAGAATGTTGAGATATACAATATCATGAGTGAAATAATAAACACACAATTTCCTTCCAAAATATTGATTATAATGTATAACACGTGGTAATTTGATATTTTCCAGACGAACTTGTAATACGTGTTATATTTATAACAAACATTCTTAGAAGATTAGAAAAGTGAGAAAATTGTTATGTTAAAAATTGCAATATTTTTGACTGAACAACACTAATCCAGTGCCCACGTGATACGCACGTGAGCACTGTATGTCTCAGTGCTTAGCATTGTGGAGTAATTATATCTCAGCCCAAATCGGATAAATTTCCTGAGGTTAAACCTTTTTGATTTTAAATCAACCGAGCTCATATTTCTCATAGTTTCCCAAACCGATCTTAGTCTCAAAAATGACTAGTGATCTCCCATTGATGATATCCAAAATGATATTCATACTATGTCTCCTAAAGTAATCTTAGTCTCAAATACGACTAATGATTCTTAGGTCCATAACAACCCTTTTTTCCCCTAAAATACAGGATTTGGTTCAAAAGGGTACATCTCTCCACATCTCTGATACATGTCGTTGTAATTCCTCAACGTCTTCAGAGAGGTGGCGGGTCCTGATGACCAACAAATTCTTTCGCTGATGCACTTCCAAATTGACGTGCATGCCTCAAATCGGATCGTGCCCCAAATTGGGCACATTCCATATCTCTATTGTTCACTTCGTCTTGTAACAAATACACGTGCGCGCAAGATGAATAATGGACCGAAATGTCCTTAAACTAATATTCGCCCCCAAATACGGTGATAATGGACCGAAATGTCTCTAAACTAATATTCCCCCCCCCCCCCCAAAGATGGCGATAATGGACCGAAACATTCTTAAACTAACATTACGCCTTAAACATGGCGATAATGGACCATAATGTCCTTAAACTAAAATACTTGAGCCCGAACGCTCATACGTTTTAAGTCGATCTTAATCTCAAACTAGATTAACTATCCTTAAATCAACCTAAACCCAAATCTAGAAATTTACGGATTTGTACTAATCCACGCCCTACGGACGATAACATAAATTAGTCTCCATATACAATTCATGGGCAACCAAAACAAACAAAAACACACACGACACGAAGTGAACTTCCGGAACAGGAGAAAGTGGTTATCGCGATGTGGTAACGTAATTAACTGCAGGGGTTTGTGCCTGCAAGGAAGAGCGTCCCCACAATTAAAAACCCTCGCAAATTGAGGAGGAATCTGATGAAGTCACGCTACAACGGCTGCATCCGTCCAAACCTCCGATATACGGTGCTATAAATTAACTTGGTATCTTCAGTGAGGGGGACAGATAAATCCAAATAGCATCTACCCCCAGGATTCAGGCCAGACGTCCCGGTCCGTCTTCCGGCGATGAACAGATTCTGGCACGCCCGGTGGGACCTTTTACTCTTTTCACTCCACACTTCGTGTGTCGTGTTTCGTGAACAAAATCATGGTTCGCTATGGTTGCCCTTGGATTCGAGATACTAAGATTTGGTGTCTTGTTCCTGTGCAGAAGAAGAGAATATCAATGACTTCCAGCTGCACAACTTGCAACATCAACTCCCGCTCCGCTCCAACTGGAGTAGTGACTTATGGGCCTAATGCGGCCTCCATCTTTTCAATGCCGGTGGGGCAAGTAACTCAAGCCACTACCGGATTGTTCTTCGAGACTATGATCGCACCAACGAGTTTCAGCACCCCAGCGCCGCAAGACGAAGCTCCCAAGAATTCGGTCTTCGATCGACTTGCAACCACAACAGCCCCTCTCAACGGGTCGTCCAAATCCGATGTCTCAGTCTTCAACAGACTGAGCCGAAGCTCAGACGCATCAATTTTCAATAGACTTAGCAAGAACCAAAATGGGCCCGTAAAGAGGCTCGTGATATCTGAAGGGGCTGCCTCAAAACGGATAGCCCTCCAAACTCCTCCTACAGGTGAAGTCGTCAAAGGTGCTTCCCCTACCAGAATGTCGGTCTTTGAAAGATTAGCCGGCCCTTCCTAAACTCCAATTGGGACGTTAGTCTTCAACAGGCTGACACCAACAACATTCCCTCACCAAAGCCGGGGGCACGAAGAAGCCGCTTCTAAAACTAAGGCGGTCCCTTTTGCAAGACATGCTCGACGTCGCCACTGGCGCCGAGTGAGGAAAGCTGGGGGCAACTCTCCCTCTGGACTTACTCCGCCGGCTCCAATGGTGGAAGTTGATGCCGCTGTTCCAAACGGGAACAACTTTGATCTACTCAGGAGGGTGCGAAAGAACTCTCTAACGGCGGTGCTGAAGAAATCGCCCCTGCCTGTAGAAGCCACAGTGCAAGCAAAGCCGTAGTGCCCCTATCAACGTCTCTCCTCCCAAATTCACAAGGTCTGGCGGAAAGTCTAGAAATCCGTGATTGACCAGAACTACTCTCGTCGACCGAAGAAATCAAAGGACCATACCTCTGTCATACAGCGAGGGACTTCTCCTACACGGGTGCCTGTTACAACGACTCCTTCAACTTCTACCTCCCACAAAAGGATGGGGCCAGAGAAAATCCTACCGCCGGCGGCAAACTCCAAAGGCGATAGACCCAAATGCCCCATGTTTGAGGGCATGATCATACAAACGGTTTACATGGCTCTTGGAAATGAAGAAAGTCGTGCTTCCGTAGGTCACCGGCCGCAAACTTGGTCGCTGACAAAAGCTTAAGAGCAAAAACAAAAGCTCCAAGAGATGCTGACCAAAAGGACAACACTCACCTAGCAAAGAGAAAGTCTGGATCTAACAGTCGAACAGCGCCAAGAACAGGAGACCGATACAGGGTGCTTAAAAGAAAAGATAATGAAACTGCTGAGCAAGTTGCCAACATAAAGCAGATGTCGCTCTTGTTCCAGGATATGGTTGGAATGATGATTCAGCCAGAACCCCCAGCTGAGGATCCATCAATAACCACCCTTTTCCAGCTCTATCAGTGGCCAGGGAGGATACGATCTCTAAGGCTGCTCTTGATGATTATATCTCTCAACAAATACGAGCTCATCAAGCGAATGAAGCGGCCGGCCAAACTGTCAAAACTGGGCGACCGTATCCAGGCTGGTATGACCTAATCAAGTACCTGCCGGGATATACGATCCCCAAATTCTATGTGTACAAGGGTACATGCAATCCCCATCAGCACGTCGTGCAGTTCAGAGCTCTGTGCGGCAACGCTGGAGGAGACGACAAACTGCTGCTTCGCCGGTTCGTTGGTAGCCTGTCGGAGACAGCCTTTGAATGGTACTCGGAGCTCCAAAATGACTCCGTAAAAACATTCATAGAGATGGAGCTGCTGTTCACACAACGGTTTGCCAGCGCAAGCGAGCGCACCCCGATCACGGCTTTAATCAATGCCAGTGTAAAGCTGGGAGAAACCTAGGTCCAATATGCGATCCGGTGGCGGAACCTGTGGTCAATGTGCGAACAACGCATCGAAGAATCCCCTGCCATGGGCATGTTCATCGGGACCCTAGATCCGCAAACGACTGTGTCCCAGTTCATGACGTTCTTCAAGCCGACGACCTTCCAGGCTTTGATCGATAAACTGGCCCAAATGGACCAGAAGGGCCGCATGCCTTCCTCCTCAAGTAAGGACCCTCGAAATGCCAAGGGTAAAGGGAAAGCGGCATTCGTCACTAACACTCAACAACAACCGAGCGACCCAAAACCGACGGCTCACCAAAATAATGCACGTCTACGCCTATCCCTGGAAGAAAGGCTATGTCGCACTTACTCGTTTCCCCGTGATAAGACGAGGAGGCTATTTGAGTTGGCAATCCAAAACAAACTCATCATATTGCCAGACCCATAGCGTCCACCGCAACCCGGCGACGTCAACAACCCTAACTACTGCTTGTATCACAAAATGGTGAGCCACTCAATTGAGAATTGCTACGTCTTCAAGAACTGGATCGATGAACAGTATCAATAGGGGAAGTTCGCGCTATATGAGAACTGGAGGGTGAACCCGCCACAGAAGCACACTCCCAAAAAGGTGGATGCACCGGGGGCATCATGCTTGCTCGTGGAAGAAACTCTATGGGAACTTTCAGATAAAATCGAAAGAAAGCTGAAGGATCTAAAGGCATGTCCGGAAGTCAGGTGGAAAAGACTGCTTGAACCCAAAATCATTGAAGGGATGCTGAAACCGCGTCCTGTACCGAAGATTGTTGACAAAGGGAAAAATCCTCAAGTCAAGCCTTCAAAGCCTTCAAAGAAAAAAAAGAATACCAAGAAGCCTGTGCAGCCTGCCGAGTATGACGACAAGCGCACAAACCTACAAAAGTATATCGACGCACTGGAGGAGTAAACCCAGAAGGCGCGGATACCGGTTACCCTCGAAGAGTTCCTCAAGCATATTCTTGGGAACGAAGATAGTGACAACGATGAGAAAAATGACTCATCAGAAGAAACCGAAGACTATATAGCAAGTTTTCACATGGTCTCCCATTCGTTGTTAAATTACGAAGAAACTCCCTCAGTGTCAGAAAACAACACAGAGAAACTGGGGGCAGAATCGGCGCTAAAATCCTCGGAACTGCCAGAAGACTCGATCGATAGGCTATTAAACGAAGCCTTTCGAAAAGCAAAGCTGATCGAGAATGCGAAACAACTATATACGAAAAGACTAAGTATCAGCGTCAGGATGAAGAAGCTGCGGCAAGGTGGAGTCGTAAAGTACTCCAACCAAACCAAGGAATACCTGCGACAAATAAGAGCAGGATCAAGGCAGAGAAGCGGTTCGCCAAAGCCCTATCAATGGGATTGAAGCCGCCACCTCTTGTAGGAAACACTCCCGGGGTCATATGCCTCGACTGAGAGGATTCACATCCAAACTACTGCCTATATCATTGAGGGTTACCCATCCCAACAAAGAGTGCAGTTTCTTCGAGAAGTGGTGGCAGGGATATGTTGCCCATCAAAAACACTTCAAGAGGATGACGCGCGAAACTCGTCGACAGCAAAAAGGTGCGACAAGTACACGTAAAAAAAGACTGGCAACTGTCATATGGTTGATATCAGTCCGGAAAGGAAAAAACCCCAAGTTCTTACCTTCGGGGAGTAATTCTGAGGACGAAATGACCCTCAGCCCTCTCTTCAAAGACTCCACCTCCGAAAAAGAAGAGGGGGAGAAGAACTGTGAGAACATTCAGCTGCGTAGCCGCACGCTTCCTGAAAAGAACTTCAGACCTACAAACAAGGGTTCGAGCAAAAAAGACAAAGGGAAAGAAAAATCCCTGAGGAAGTTGCCCTCGACGAAACTCGTCTTATAGCATAGCAAAACCTGAAGACTTATAAGGCAAGGATGACACGGTCATATGAAAGACTGACTGGGCCGAGAACATTCCGCCAAGACGAACTCGTACTAGTCGTCAAAAGACCAATGATTTCCAATCGTGCAAAACAGGGGAAATTCGAGCCGAACTATGAAGGCCTGTACATCATAGACAAAGTCTACCAAGGTGGGGCCTACCTACTCATGGATATGCATGGCGAAAAACCCTTCCGCCCAATAAACGGCCGATTCCTCAAAAAATACTATGCTTGACGATTCATGACCTAGATCAATGATAGATGACGACGCTCGTGTCCGCTCGCTATCTTCCTGAGTCAAAAACTCTGAAGAGCGGTATGCAAAGAAACTCCGTCGCCTCAAACATGGAGATTATGGACCGAGATGTCCTTAAACTAAAAATTTGCCTCAAACATGGCGATAACGGACCGAGATGTCCTTAAACTAAAAATTCGCCTCAAACGTGGTGATTACGGACCAAGATGTCCTTAAACTAGAACCTCGCCTCAAATATGGTGACATCGAACTGAGATGTCTTTAAACTAAAACTGCGTCTCAAAAACGGTGATACCGAACCGAGAAGTCTTTAAACTAATTATTCGCCTCAAACAAGGCGACAATGGACCGAGAAGTCCTTCAACTAATTATTCGCTTCAAACATAGCGGCAATTGACCGAAAAGTCCTTAACCTAAAAATTCGCGTCAAACGCGGTGATGGACCGGAACGTCCCTAAACTAGCTCGTCGCCTCAAATACGGCGATATGCTCTTTTGAGATCTATATTGCAATCGAAGCCCTAACGACGAAGACTGCAACTCAAGTCCCACTGGCTACACAGCTACTCCAGCGGTGAAGTCACCCCTAAGTCCCTCTGGCAAACAGATGGGTCATTAAAAAAACGGTATGTCCATAAGCAAAATGTGCATGGATGAAAACCCAAAAGGACGCCGTGAGTAAAAACAGCACCGGCAAGCTTGTGAAAACCCGGAAGGGTGCAATCCCGTAAAAAAAGAAAAAAAACGGTATGTCCATAAGCAAATTGGGCACGGATGAAAACCCGAAAAGGCGCCATGAGTAAAAACAGCAGGATTACTGGCGAGCTTGTGAAAACCCGGAAGGGCGCATCTCGTAAATTTTTTTTTACACTCGCGAGATCCTCTCGACTTGTAAGGAGAATTCCCCCTATGAGGCCCTCACGGCTCATAGGATTCAAAAGTATTAAGCTACAGGGATCCAAACCTGTTTTTAAGCCATCGTATCCCCCAACTTGCCTTACAAGTGGTCTAATATTGACCCTTGTATACAATCCACGGGCATAAATAAACAATTCCCCGCCAAGATCCACCAATGGCTAGAAATATCCCATATGGTGAACAACACTTGTAAGTGCTCTCGACTTATAAGGAGAAAACACTCTTGTAAAGATCCTTACGACTTGCAATAGAAAATACCACTTAGGAGTCCTCGCGACTTCTAGGGAGAACCTACACCTACGAGATCCTCTCGACTCGTAGGGAGAAAACCCTTAATGAGACACTTACGGCTCATAAAGTTAAAAGCCTTAGTCGACAGGATCCTAACCCTGTTTGCTAAGCCGTCTTTGTTCAAATCGACAAAGGCAAATGATGATTCTCTCCTGGCAACATCCCAGTTGCAGCGATGCTGATGCCTAAAAAGGTGTCAAATTTCAAGTCCTCTCAAGGCAAATAATGATACGCTCTTGGCAATATTCAAATTGCAGTGATGCTGATGCCTAAACATGTGTCAAACTCTAAGTCCTTTCATGGTAAATGATGATTCACTCCTGGAAATATCCTAGTTGCAGCGATGCTGATACCTAAACATGTGTCAAACTCCAAGTCCTTTCACGGCAAATGATGATTCGCTCCTGGCAATATTCCAGTCGTAGCGATGCTGATGCCAAGGTTGGTATTAGATTCCAAACTCGCAATAAAAATAGCAGCGCGTAGCAAAAAAATGCATATGAAATAGCCGAAATAATAGGGCAACTCGTAATAAAAATTAGCGAGCAGAAAATACGCATATAAAAACAGCCGAAATGTTTGGGCAACTCGCAATAAAAAGCAGCGAGTAAAAATATATAAAAAATAGCCGAAATGATTGGGCACCGCGGATAAAAAGCCGAAACGATTGGGCAATCCGACTTTCATGATATGGAAAGCTGAAAAGATAGAGCATCGCGGCAATAAAAAATAAAATAAAATAAAGTTTCCTCTGCCCTGCAGGCGAGTCTATACTGACCCCTGTATACAATCCATATGCACAAATGAAAAAGGGAACCATATTTTCCCACCAGGCTCCGTCAAAGGGAGAGCCAGACCTCGACGGCAAGGTTTACAGCCTAAAGATCACCCCGGCGTACCTTCTCATTCCGACAGAATGCAGAAACAACGTCAACAAAGACCCAAGGGTCAAATCAAAAGTGGAGTCACGGCAAATCCCTAGCTCCAAGTCTTGATGTCCATACACAACCTAAAGACTACCCCGACGTACCTTCTCATTCCGACAGGATGCAGACACGACGTCAACAAAGACCCAAAGGTCAAATCAAAAGTAGATTCACGGCAAAACCCTAGCTCCAAGTCTTGACGGTCCATACACAACCTAAAGACTACCCCGACGTTCATTTTCATTCTGACAGGATGCAGACACGACGTCAATAAAGTCCCAAAGGTCAAAGAAAAAGAGGAGTCACAGCATAATCCTAGCTCCAAGTCTCGACAGTTCATATACAACCTAGAGACTATCTCGACATTCCCCTTCATTTCAGCAGGATGCGGACGTAACTACCAAACGAAATTAGGGCGATGGCATATTCCTAGTTCCGGACTTCAACTGCAATATATACGGCATAGAAGTCTTACAGATGTCTATCCTACTTCAGCAAAGAATCGGCGCGACATCGTCAAAACAAAAAACGAAGCAACGGCATATTCCCAGCTTCGGGTCTCGATGGCAACTCATATAAAACCTAAAAGACTATCGGGGATCATCCCACACCAGTGCGGAATGGTTATGACTCATCGGGGCTCCAAACTGAGCCTAACCTCAAGTAAAAAGCGACATGGCAAATTCCTAACACTTGCTCTTCCGACGGTAATATAACCTAAGGAGATTACTTGAAGACGTCATGTCCAGCTTCCGAAAGGGTCAGAGACACGACAGTCGTGGGGTTACTCGAACACCAGCTTAAAGATTGTATATCGAGGAATACATCAGCCAACGCGATGGTACCACAGACTTAAAACCCTAATACCATAAACCTAACGAACCTTTGTCCTAAAGAATGGAGGTTATCTATATACAACGTTAGGACAAGTTTGCCCGTAAACCCAAGGGAGATAAACTACAAACTCCAAAATGAGTACATAAATTAGAGACTCCGAAATGAGTGAATAAACTACAAATTCCGAAATGAGTACATAAACTACTTTACGCCGAGTCAAGACATCAAAAGATGGAGAGGCACAAGTATGAAATGAAATATCTTTTTATTCATAAATAAAAATGAATACAAGATAAAAAAAAAGAAGAAAATATACATCGACAAAAATTTCTAATCTGGTGGGCGGTTTAATAAGCCAGTAAGATCGTCATTTTTCCGCCTGACTTCCGCTTCAAGCTCTATCAACGTCGCGAGCTGAGTCCCTACCTGTGCCTGTTGATTTTGGTATAAAGAAAATTGACTCTCAAGCTTTTTCTCGGCAGTCTTGTGGGCCTCGACCATCTCTCGTGTGAAAATGATGACTTTATCGAGAGCCACCAGCTCCGTAATGGCATCCTAAAGGACCCGCCAAATTTCATAAGCTCGAGTAGTCTTGATAGTGAGCTGGGCTTGAAGTTCCCTTAAAGCTTTCGAAGCCAATTCCCTTGCCGAAAACTTTCGGTTGAGCTTTTTCTCACATGACTGGAGATTGGACACACACCGATCGATCCATCCACGCAAGTTGACCTTTACGGACAGGATATCAAAGATAAGACGTACGCATTCAACCGCATGTAGAGAGGCCTCCACTTGACGGCAATACTCGACCTAAGTACACACCAGCGCCTCATCATGGTAGGTGGTAAGAATAAACAAAGAAGCGTTGGCTTCAACAGCGACTCTTCGGCCGTGACAGAAGTGCCAGCGCGAAGATCTTCTATAAGAGCCGCCAGGGAATGAATGCAATGTTTTGCCATAATCTCAGACATGTGTCGGGTGTAAGGGCCTGGCAACATGGAAATCCGGGACTCTAATGGAGTCAGGGTAGGCAAAACTGTAAAAATATATGTGAGGTTAGTCACCTTTCCAAACCTAGAATAAGTAAAAGAATGGCATTGCTAAAGTGTCACTTACTCACGGCCATAGTAGGCAGATTTCAGAGATCCCCAGACCCATCAAGAACTTCAACTTCATCATCAGCCTCTAAGACTGTAGTTTAAAATAAAGGGGGCACGTCGGCATCATTATGAAGATATAAAACAAATTACCAACCTTAGCCAGAGGAAAGGATTATGCTCTGTGGAGGTATCGCTTGCGGCGCCGCCATGTCAAGTAGACGCTGGAAGGTTTTCTCCAGAGGAAGATCTATATTGGAAGACGCCAACTCCCGCAATTCTGAGAGAAAGAAAAGTTCAGATATATGGAAGGGTGGAAGGGTCGTTAAACAAAAATATATATGTCTATAAAATTACCTTCGATACTTCGTCAACTTGGAACCGGAGGGATGGCAACTTCAGTAATCTCCTCTACACCTTCCGGTGTGTCATTGGAAATATTCATGGAAGCCGTGGTCGGTGTGGCCATCTCCGCTGGAAGAATAGAAGCCGTTACCGGAGACTCCAAGGCGGGGATGGCAGTTTCGGTAATCTCCTCTACACCCCCGGTGCGTCACTGAAGATATTCATAGAATCTACGACCGGTTTAGCAATCTCCGCCAAAGAAATAGAAGCTGTCATTGGAGGCTCCATGACGCGATATGGGCTCAAGGCTACGCCCGTTGCAGAAGACCCAACAAAATTTTTGTAAAGATAATATGATGTGAAGGTAATATAAATTATTTACCAAAAGAGACATAAAAAAAATGTGCATACCAATACACCAGGGAGCTTGAAGTATGGCCTTTTCGAGCTGCTACTCTTTTTTGTTCAATTGCGCTTGGTGAGCTTCGATCGAAAGTAAATCCCTGCCCGCCCTCAGAGCAGCCTCGTCTTCAGAAACGGCCGAGATGGGCTGTTTGAGAGCCCGTTCTTCTTCCATCATCATAGGACCTATTAGTAACCTAGGTAATAACGGATCAACATCACGTAATTCAACAGCGGGAAAGCCTCCCTTCTCGGGGCGCACATTTTCAGTTTAATCCTGTGATCGCTTCAAAGGTTCGGCCAACTGAGCTGCTTCCTCGGCAGATGAACCAGGAAAAAGAAGATCGTTGTTCGGTTCATGCGCAGATATCAGCTCCTCCTAAATAAGAGGCATCTGTTCATCCTGAATAAAAGGCTCGGACCCAAGAAAAGCATCGAGTAGACCGGCGACTGATTTCTTTCTCCTTTTAGAGCCTGAGCTAACACTAGGGGTGGGGCGCTTCCTCCCCTTCGGCATTTTTGCGCGACGTTGCCCAACCTTGCTTTCGGTATCCGCCTTTGGTGACACCATGGAGGGCACTTTATCAGGAGCCTCTACCTCGGCTCTAGTACGTTCCGGCATACCAGCAGTACGGGGGATTGATTCTGCTTGAGAGGCTTTAGGGATAAGCACTGAGTCGCTATCCCTCAGAGGAGGGCAAACAACCGACCGTGGCCGCAACGGGGCACTGACAGCCTGAGCGGAAGCAGGGGCTTTACATTCAAAGAGCACCCTTATCTCCTCTGCAATGATGGGACCAACCCGGTGGCGATACCAGCTCTTGAAGGGTCCCATGGGCCTCAGAAGATAGTCAGGCTCGGAAATCATGAAAAAGGAACCAGTACCCAGCCGCATTAACTGGTGGATAACGTCGCGAGCGACCTCCAGTGAGAAAGTGGGCTCAACTAAAAAGGCTTCGAGGGGGACGCCCTGGTTGTAACCCAACTGCTGGGCGAAGCGATGCGGATTGTACCGCATGAAGAGAGCAATATTATTTAGGCGGAACACTAAGTACCCCGGTCTGATTGAATATAAATGCATGATCTCTTTGGGCTTTAAAGCCGGAACTCCACTCTTCGACAAATCGAACAACTGTTGAACAGGCCCCGCTGGAGCAGAAAGGACTCGGTCATTGAAAACCATCCCGCCTTTATTCGAATATGGATTAATCAATACCCGTCGAGCCCTTAACTGAGTCGGATCAGAAGCAGAAGCATCGACCAGTCTCATGACCCGTGGAAATGTGTATGCTTCATAGAAAGCAGGGCGCCGGTGTGCAGCAAATGTGCCTAACACATGCATCTCAATCCATGAAGTGAAGTAGTGGAGGGAGAAATTCACAGTGTCCGTACCCGGGTTTGAAGTGTTGGCGGCAGTACTTAAACCATGATATAGGTGTGATAGTCCTGCAACGCCAACAGCCAATCGCGCTCCTTCGGCTATGTGATAGGCAGGATAGAAGATGGAGGCTCTCATAAAACGGCGATGCATCGGAATGGCGAACCAGCTAAGCCAGAGACTGATGAAGGCGACAAAGAAAGTTTCTTCGTCTATTCCAGGAGCAGCGATCGCATCAAAGGTCACGACCGATGAGTTCGGAATGTAAAACTGTGGCAGGCCTTCTTCTTTGGTCAGCAATTTGTTCAAGCCGAATCCGAAGGGATTCTCGTGTTAGTTATATGTATGCCCTAGAGACCATTACTGTACATGAGATGTGTATTGTAGTGGATGCTGGGACATATATAGGTATGACTTTCTTGCTCGACATGATAGTACGCTATCTGGTTGCTCTTTATCTTAACATGTATACTTACTGTCTCTCTGTTACATGTTGATAAAGCCCTTAGGATGTGTACTCGACTTGCAGGACTATGATGCAGATCATACTAGTGGGGCCTGGGTAGTCCATGAGTACATCCTTCAATGTTCCTAATCGTGGGAATATCGAGACGGGGCATCGATATTCCAGAGTAGACTAGCGTATATCTTCTCGACCCATGCGATGGGCGATGGATGATCCCATATCTATTGGTGTTTGACATCAGATATGGTATGCGGGTGCTCAGTGGAGACTGGGTACACTGAACGGACTCGCCGAGAACTCCCAGATGGTATTATACCTCACGTCAGATGGCAGTTCTCTGGTGACACTGGTACAGCTTAGTCTGTTGACCCGAGATCGTCATAGAGTCTTGTGTGTCTCCCACTGTGCTTTGATTTCCACCCTACCACGGCTTTACTGATGCGTGCAAACAGGTGGTTTTTGGGTACAGTCCCGATTCACATGGAGGCAATGAGCGATAGGAGGGGATTCGTCTCTCCCGGTATTGGGGGTTGATGTTGCGCTATGCTCGACTGGCCATAACTGGAAATCCCTGGCCAGGGTTGCACTGATTTACTGGTAAGTGTTATCAGTAGTTTCATACTTGTTATGGACCTTACATCGGCATGAATTATCAAGCTACTGGGGTCTGACGTTTACCACCCCTAGGCGAGATATGCGACATATCAGATGAACAGACCGGACTGTGCGGTAAGTGTTACTGATTGGATTTACAGGAGAATGTACAGGCTTGCTTATTGATCTTCTGATCGCTCAATACCTGGGTGGCCGTTACGTTTAGCAGACCGCTTGCGGCTTGTGGGTGTTTGATATGATCATCACCTACTGCCGGCGTATTAACAAGTCTTTAGAGTCCTACACAGGGATTTCCTGGCTCAAGCGAAATGGAGTAGGAACGCATATGTGATATGTGCGGGACCGAGATTGATACGTTATGAGATACCGTATTCTATTCTCGTGATTTGTGATATTGATCGGTTGTATGCGATATAGCCGGGTTATCGGATCAAGTGTTGATTCGATAAGTTGTTACTTTTGATATTAGTCGGTTATAGCCGGATTATTAAATCAAGAGTTGATTTAATAATTTAATGTATAATTATATATTTGATATATTACATTACATTAACTAGTATTATCTCACTTAAGATTTATTTTCTCACTAGTTTGTGCATAAGTGTATATGTGATATATATTTGTGTATATATGTTTGTGTCATACTTGATGATACACACAAGATGGGTGTATGAGACTTGTACCAAGATTAGGTTTAAGATTAGGGTTATTGTTTTATCTTAAGATTTAACAAAAGAGTTGAACTTAGTCAAAGTTATCAAGCTTGAAGAAGCTTGGAGAAACTTTGACAAAGTCCACTCTTTTGTCATTTCTCTTGATATTCTTTAACCTAACCCTTAACCTAATACCTTGGTCAATTCTCTACATGAGTTAAGCATGATAGCTTAACTCACCCATGGTTACATTCTTGAGATAATAATTCATATGATGATTATTCTTTCTTCTTCTTCTTCTTCAAAAAAAGCTCCATGAAAAGCTTGCTAGCTCTAATGGTGCCATGAGGAAAAGTGTGAGAAAATCAATTCTAAAGTGGGCCCATTTCCTACTTCTTCATCCTCTACCACTTGCCATGTAGTAGAGTATGTTCTCTTCACAAAGTTCATGACCTAGTGAAGGAATAGCTTGAGTTTGTGTTTCCCCGACGTAGATCATCTTCGGCCTCGAAGTCAACGACCTAGCCCGCTCATTTCTCCGAGGAAACCATCGCTAGAGTTCGGAGTTCACGATCGCAGCAAAGGGGACATCTACATGGAGCTATTGAAGTGAAGGACCAGATCTACAAATGTTGTAATCCCTTTCACTTAGTGTTAAAGTTGTTTACTTGCTAGTTTTCGCATAATCTCTAGTATACGATCTTGGTTAAGGTTGTTCGGCACGGCTAATTTTTTGAATCGGGCATAGTAGATGCCTTGCAGAACCTTGTTAGAGTGCCTAGGAACCCTACATCTCGACCATTGAGAATTTCGGAGCTTTCTTGGATAAGACATCTTCACGGAGATAGAAAACAATGAAAGCATCAAAAGTGACACCTTGCCCTTCCGATACCACGAATAGTTTTTCAAAAATACCTAAGGCTTTGATCAGACTCGGGTGCTTGTGCCGAACAACATTCTCGGTCGTCAAGCCTTCAAGCACCGCTGGCACCATAGCAAATATATACTCGTCGGGGGGTAATAATTCTTCATTGTGTTCTCCCCTGATCGGCAGTCCCGAAATTTTCCGGAATTCCTCTAACGAAATGGAAACTTCGCGATCTTTCGGAAAGAACGTATGCGTTGGAAGATTCCATTGATTCAAAAAGGCCTTGACCCACCAGACGTGGGGAGCATGAAAGTAGAACGGTGACGCATACACCGCTTAATACAGCCCAACTTTCTGCAGACGTGAGCATTAGGATGAAAGAATGTACCGTACCCAGGGAAGATAGCCCACTGGATGACGTGGGGGTAACACCTACTTTATAGATCTTCCCCCAGGGTCGAGCTTCACCCTGACATATTCTGTGTCCTAAGATATCGATAGCCATCATGGGTTGATTGGGGATCCCTGTCATTGATGGATCAAGCCGGCCCGTGGGGATCCAATTAGCCGCCTCCACCGCATAAGAAGTACGCGGACATTCCATGAATCACATTGAATGGATGGGTTCTGTCGGTACTTCGCATGTGAAACTGCGTCACATTAAATGATGGGACATTCAATAATGAGATTAATGAAAGAAAATAAACCTAAATGATGTTGTGGAATCGAATTTCAAAAATCAGGTAGCTCTAGTTGTTGCTTTGCATAGTGGTATTCCTTGTAGAATATCCTACACCTCATTCGACGAGGAAAGAGTCGAGATCCTTTCACAGGGAGTGACCTCTTTAGCAATAATTAGCAGATGCTAAAATCTTCGGTTTGTCTCTTGATTGCCTTTCTAGTTCTTGCTTTGCATAGTGGTATTGTGAATATCCTGCACCTCATTCGACGAGGAAAGAGCCGAGATCCCTTCACCGGGAGTGACCTCTTTAGCGAAACTAGCAAAAGCCTCAAAAACACTCCATTTATAAAAAAAACCATTTGATTCTGCAACGAGATCAAGTTCAAAGCGTTAAAGGTTTTCTTAAAAACCATCCGCAACCCTCCGTCATTTTAGGAAGTAGAGTACTTAGTATTCGTGCTGTGTTTGTTGACCATAGTCAAGGCACAGTGTACGGTAGCTAAGTAATGTCTTCCTACATCGCATATGATGCGATTAGTTAGGACAGTCGCGTGACTTTGTTGACCTTAGTTAAGGGTCATGTGGGTGGGTCTAATTAATCACGAAATGACGGGTAGAACTTGACTAGTGCTTATGATTTGTTGACCATAGTTAAGATCATAAGTGCTAGGGGTAAAAACCTTTATCGGGAGTTTCAAGTGTTGAAATTTGCAATGAGATTGCATACCTTCTATGAGATAGTTGGATCCCGATACCCACTGCGAGTAATTGTTACTCCTGGAAGAGTTTTGCACTTTACAATTAGCTGATCAAGTAGGTGTCTAGAAAGGTGTCAACGGGGTTACGCCCCTGGGAAAATGAGCTTTATTTTAATTAGGTCCATTCGAAAGCACGGGGAACCTCCCTCAAAGTACTGGCACTGGCCTGGCTGAAAGATTGGCGAACTTGTAGAGTGTAATTAATCCCGGCTAGTCTTTCCTTTTAAGGTTTGAAGGAAGATTTGATAAAAACAGTGGGAGCCATCCTGATTAGATAAAATATATAACCAATCTAATCTTGCAAGAGCGCACGCAGAGTGTTTTCTTCTCTCTCTCTCCAGGTAGCGACCATGTTACGTCTTAATCAAGATAATAATATGGATGTATTGACCGAACCCGCTTATTATACTGAGCTGGGGAACGTTGGTCCTGCTCCAACTTATAATTGTTATAAGACAGAGCAGGAAATTGGGGAATACCAGATTTCCCGTGCCGCCCACACGAAGAAAGTGCATAATGATGCATCTTCTTCGGGTATGTTCATTACAAAGAACCGTTTCTCTGTATTCTCTACGTCCTGGGTACTAGATACCGGATCAGGATCCCGCATATGTAATCTGTTACATGGGCTACAGATAGGTAGAGAACTGAGAACGGATGTTAAATTTCATGAGATAGAAACGGTGCAAGTGTTGCAGCCAAGTCTATTGATAGTTATCACCCTGTATTACTAGAATACATTGATTCTGAACGAATGTTATAAGATACCGAATCTTATATACAACATCATATCAGTCTCTTTTTATTAAAGAAGGATATAATTTTGTATTGTTGGATAATGTTTTTCATATTTCCTATATCAAGAGTTGATCGGTTCAGGCACGTTATCTAAAAGCATATACATTCTAAATCAAACCACAGTTCCTTACGTACAGAACACACACAAGAGGAAGAGTTCAGAAATGAACGAATCCTTCTTGAGGCATTGTAGACTAGGTTATATCAATGCGACCCGACTAGCTAAGTTACATTTAGATGCATATTTAAATCAGTTTGAATTTACATCTTGTGAAACTTGCCAGTCATGTCACAAAGATAAGATGACCGTAGCTCTGTTTACTGGAAACAGAGAAAGTGTTAATGAACTCTTGGGACTGATACATAGTGATGTATGAAGGTCCCCAGTCTACATATGCCAGGACTGGTTCTTTGTACTTCCTTACATTCACTGATGATCTCTCAAGATTCGGACACATGTTCCTATTGAAACACATGTCTGAAGCTTTTGAGAAATTCAAAGAATATAAGTCAGAAGTAGAGAACCAAAACGGGTATAAGTATTATGTCCTATGATGAGATCAGGGAGGAGAATACTTGTGCATGGGATTCTTGGACTATTCTAAAGAAGAATGAAATTCTCTCTCAACATTACTCCTCCGTATACACCACAGCACAACGGTGTATCGGGGCGGAGCAATCGCACCCTATGAGATATGGTGTGCTCTATGATGAGTATTACTGAGTTACCCGTTTCCTTTTGGGGGTTATGCACTTGAGAAGCTGCATACCTATTGAATTGGGTTCGAATCAAATCAGTGCCTACCACTCCATATGAGATATGGTATGGGAAGAGCCCATCTCTTAAGCAAGTTAAGATTTGGGGTTGTCCAGCCTATGTCAAAAGCAAAATCCGGACATGATCGAGGCAAGGTCAGTTCTGTAGAACTGGAAGGATTTCCAAGCTATACAAAACTACAGCTGATGATTTGATAGAACCAAAATATTCAATAGTCGCCGACGAACCTCAGCCTCTCCACCGATCTAGCAGGGTTCCTCATCCGCCTGAGAGATACTTCGGTTTCTCGATGACAGTGGGAGCGAGGAATGCATCATGAGATAATGACCCAACTAGTTTCGAGAAGGCCATTGAGAGTGAGGACTCTGTAAGAATGGCTGGATGCTTAGCGATCTGAGATGGAATCCATGAACACCAACAAAGTATGGACTTTTGTTGTTATGTCTGAAGGGTTAAATCCCCATCAGGAGCAAGTATATCTTGAGAAGATTACTTGGTGTATATGGAAAGGTTGAGACTTTCGAAGCTAGACTTGTTAAAGGTTTTCGTCATCGACTAGGCGTGGATAATGATGAAACATTTTCCAGTGCTTGTGCTTAAGTCCATCCGGATCCTACTTGCCATTGCTACATACCATGACTGCAATATCTGGTGGTTGGGTGTCATGACTGCTTTTCTAAATATTGATTTAGAATAAAGCGTCTATAAGAACACAGCCAGATGGCTTCGTAAACAGTGGGAGCAGCGGAAACGTGTGCAAGATGTTTTATGGGATAAAGCAAGTATCGCGGAGTTGGAACATCTGTTTTGATGTGGTAGTCAAAGAGTTTGACTTCATCAAAATAGTAGATGAACCTTGTACATATAAAAAGATAGTAGAGAGTAAGGTGGTCATCCTCGTATTGTGCGTGGACAACATACTCTTGATAGGAAAAGAGTTTCCTATGCTACGCACGGTCAATCTCCGCTTATCACAAAGAATCTCCGTATAGGATAAAGGTGATACCTCCTAAATCCTGGGTTTTGGATCTATGAGATAGATCTAAATGGATATTAGGATTCTCACTAGATGTAGTGAGATGGTATCAATCGATCCTGGGGAGAATCACTGGATAGCTTCCAGGGAGATAAGCACGACTGAATGCCAGTCGTAGGCATTGTCTTTACCCTCAGTAGAGGGACGGTATGTTGGAAGAGTTCCAAGCTAGATACCGTGGCAAACTAGACGATAAAGGCTGGTGACATCGCTATCAAAGATACTACCAAAGAGGAAGTTTGGGTGTATATTAGTTCATGAGATGAACTAGGTTCCTACCATTGTATGACAATGGTGTTGGGGCTTTGGGCCAGTAACCCTGGTCCCATCAATGACCCAGATATATTCCAAGGCAGTATCACCTGATCATGGAGATAGTTGATCTCCAGGGTGATCGAGGTTAGGAGAGTAGACTCAGAGGACAACACGGTGGATCCACTCACAAAGGCCTTTTCCCAGAGAAAGACTTTTATGGGATGGTTGAGTATGAGATACTACAACCACTGCTACAGATGGCCCTAGTGCAAGTGGGAGATTGTTAGGACATATATAGGCATGACTTTCTTGCTCGACATGATAGTACGCTATCTGGTTGCTCTTTATCTTAACATGTATACTTACTGTCTCTCTGTTACATATTGATAAAGCCCTTAGGATGTGTACTCGACTTGCAGGACTATGATGCAGATCATACTAGTGGGGCCTGGGTAGTCCATGAGTACATCCTTCAATGTTCCTAGTCATGGGAATATCGAGATGGGGCATCGATATTCCAGAGTAGACTAGCGTATATCTTCTCGACCCATGTGATGGGCGATGGATGATCCCATATCCATTGGTGTTTGACATCAGAGATGGTATGCGGGTGCTCAGTGGAGACTGGGTACACTGAACGGACTCGCCGAGAACTCCCAGATGGTATTATACCTCACGTCAGATGGCAGTTCTCTGGTGACACTGGTACAGCTTAGTCTGTTGACCCGAGATCGTCATAGAGTCTTGTGTGTCTCCCACTGTGCTTTGATTTCCACCCTACCACGGCTCTACTGAGTCGTGCAAACAGGTAGTTTTTGGGTACAGTCCCGATTCACATGGAGGCAATGAGCGATAGGAGGGGATTCGTCTCTCCCGGTATTGGGGGTTGATGTCGCGCTATGCTCGACTGGCCATAACTGGAAATCTCTGGCCAGGGTTGCACTGATTTACTGGTAAGTGTTATCAGTAGTTTCATGCTTGTTATGGACCTTACATCGGCATGACTTATCAAGCTACTGGGGTCTGACGTTTACCACCCCTAGGCGAGATATGCGACATATTAGACGAACAGACCGGACTGTGCGGTAAGTGTTACTGATTGGATTCACAGGAGAATGTACAGGCTTGCTTGTTGATCTTCTGATCGCTCAATACCCGGGTGGCCGTTACGTTTAGCAGACCGCTTGCGGCTTGTGGGTGTTTGATATGATCATCACATACTGCCGGCGTATTGACGAGTCTTTAGAGTCCTACACAGGGGTTTCCTGGCTCAAGCGAAATGGAGTAGGAGCGCATATGTGATATGCGCGGGACCGAGATTGATACGATATGAGATACCTTATTCTATTCTCGCGATTTGCGACATTGATCGGTTGTATGCGATATAGCCGGGTTATCGGATCAAGTGTTGATTCGATAAGTTGTTACTTTTGATATTAGTCGGTTATAGCCGGATTATTAAATCAAGAGTTGATTTAATAATTTAATGTATAATTATATATTTGATATATTACATTACATTAACTAGTATTAGCTCACTAGTTTGTGCATAAGTGTATATGTGATATATATTTGTGTACATATGTTTGTGTCATACTTGATGATACACACAAGATGGGTGTATGAGACTTGTACCAAGATTAGGTTTAAGATTAGGGTTATTGTTTTATCTTAAGATTTAACAAAAGAGTTGAACTTAGTCAAAGTTATCAAGCTTGAAGAAGCTTGGAGAAACTTTGACAAAGTCCACTCTTTTGTCATTTCTCTTAATATTCTTTAACCTAACCCTTAACCTAATACCTTGGTCAATTCTCTATATGAGTTAAGCATGATAGCTTAACTCACCCACGGTTACATTCTTGAGATAATAATTCATATGATGATTATTCTTTCTTCTTCTTCTTCAAAAAAAAAAGCTCCATGAAAAGCTTGCTAGCTCTAATGGTGCCATGAGGAAAAGTGTGAGAAAATCAATTCTAAAGTGAGCCCACTTCCTACTTCTTCATCCTCTGCCACTTGCCATGTAGTAGAGTGTGTTTTCTTCACAAAGTTCATGACCTAGTGAAGGAATAGCTTGAGTTTGTGTCTCCCCGACGTAGATCATCTTCGGCCTCGAAGTCAACGACCTAGTCCGCTCATTTCTCCGAGGAAACGATCGCTAGAGTTCGGAGTTCACGATCGCAGCAAATGGGACATCTACACAGAGCTATTGAAGTGAAGGACCGGATCTACAAAGGTTGTAATCCCTTTCACTTAGTGTTAAAGTTGTTTACTTGCTAGTTTTCACATAATCTCTAGTATACGATCTTGGTTAGGGTTGTTCGGCACGGCTAATTTTTTGAATCGGGTATGGTAGATGCCTTGTAGAACCTTGTTAGAGTACCTAGGAACCCTACATCTCGACCATTGAGAATTTCAGAGCTTTCTTGGATAAGACATCTTCACGGAGATAGCAAACAATGAAAGCATCAAAAGTGACACCTTGCCCTTCCGATACCATGAATAGTTTTTCAAAAATACCTAAGGCTTTGATCAGACTCGGGTGCTTAGGCCGAACAGCATTCTCGGTCGTCAAGCCTTCAAGCACCGCTGGCACATAGCAAATATATACTCGTCGGGGGGTAATAATTCTTCATAGTGTTCTCCCCTGATCGGCAGTCCCGAAATTTTCCGGAATTCCTCTAACGAAATGGAAACTTCGCGATCTTTCGGAAGGAACGTATGCGTTGGAAGATTCCATTGATTCAAAAAGGCCTTGACCCACCAGACGTGGGGAGCATGAAAGTAGAACGGTGACGCATGCACCGCTTAATACAGCCCAACTTTCTGCAGACGTGAGCATTAGGATGAAAGAATGTACCGTGCCCAGGGAAGATAGCCCACTGGATGACGTGGGGGTAACACCTACTTTATAGATCTTCCCCCAGGGTCGAGCTTCACCCTGACATATTCTGTGTCCTAAGATATCGATAGCCATCATGGGTTGATTGGGGATCCCTGTCATTGATGGCTCAAGCCGGCCCGTGGGGATCCAATTAGCCGCCTCCACCGCATAAGAAGTACGCGGACGTTCCATGAATCACATTGAATGGATGGGTTCTGTAGGTACTTCGCATGTGAAACTACGTTGACCCCTGATAATGTGGCCGTACCAAACTCCCTATAGGAGAAGTCTCTTAGTATCCTTATCATGTGCCCTAATTATTGCCATTACTTTCTCGTCTGACGGGGACTGTGGGAAAGCGGCATCCGAGCGTTTGTAAGTGAAGTAAGGAAGTGATGCCATCGTACCTAAAAAAAGGGGACCCATTAATAAAAAATATATGTGTGTGAGTTTGTTTCATGGGACCAATAACTACAAATCCAGTAGGCCCCATGAAATCTATATGGCGGCTCACCAATGATGAGGCAAGATGTAATACCCCAGAGCAGTACGGTCTTAAGACATCATGATGATCTGATCTGTCCACACTCAGTGCGGTCTGTTGCGGACATCTTGGTGACCTGAGTGAAGGAGCCATTTCAAAACAATGGGATCGGGTCCCTAAAGCATATTCCGAAAGAGGACCGAACTGCATTATAAATATAATAATACCACCCTCAATTACAGAGCCGCCACACTAATACTTGTTCAGTGAAGTGAGAGCTTGGGTTAATGTTTCTTCAAGATAAATCATCTTAGTTTTTGAAGATTAGAAGTAAGGTTGCATCACAAACTCAAAAGCTAGTGAAGCTTTTTCAAGAGTAGGAAGAAGAAGAAAATCCTTTTTGTGATGGATAATGAATTATTGTTGAGGTTAGAAATGCAACCTAGGGTAAAGCATGACATGCTTAACCCTTATAGAGACTTTACCATGAGTTAAGGTTTGGGTTGGGTTAACAAATATCTCTCCAAAATATCAAAGAAAATGGACAAAGTTAAACATTCATGAAGCTTCCTCAAAACTCATCGAAATCCTAATCCAAAAGCTTAACCCTAATCCAAACCCTAACATGGTTAAATCTCAAAACCTTTGTTGCATTTGTAACCCTAACATGTTACAATATTATATATCACATATATAATATATAATGTAACATAATTAACATATATCGCATATACATCAATGTATTATCCAAGTGAGAAAAAGAATTTTTAAGTGAGCTTATATTAGTTAATGTAATGTAATATATCAAATATATAATTATACATTAAATTATCTAATCAACACTTGATCCGATAATCCGGCTATTTCACAAATAACCGACTAATATAAAATGTATCAGTTCATCGAATCAACACTTGATCCGATGACCCGGTTATATCACATATACCCGGCCAATAACATATATCGCGAGAATCGAATACGGTATCACATACTCGTATTATTCTCGGTCCCGCATATATCACATATGTGCTCCTACACCGTTTTGCCTGAGCCAGGAAACCTCTGTGTAGGACTCTAAAGAATCGTCAATATGCCGGCAGTAGGTGATGATCATATCAAACACCCATAAGCTGCAGGCGGTCATCTAAACGTAACAGCCACCCGGGTATTGAGCAATCAGAAGATCAACAAGCAAGCATGTACATTCTCCTGTGAATCCAACCAGTAACACTCCCGTACAGTCCAGTCACTTCGTCTGATATGTCGCATATCTAGTCTAGGGGTGGTAAATGTCAGACCCCAGTAACCGATAAGTCGTGTCGATATGAGGTCCATAACGGTTCAAGAAACTACTGATAACTCTTACTAGTAAATCTCAGCAACCCTGGTCAGGGATTTCCAGTTATAGCCAATCGAACACAGCGCAACATCAACTCCCAATACCGGGAGAGACGAAACCCCTCCTACCGCTCATTGCCTCCATGTGATTCGGGACTGTACCCAAAAGCCACCATTTCGCACGTTCTCTTGAACATGGTAAGGTGGAAATCAAAGCACAGTGGGAATCACACAAGACTCTATGACGATCTCGGGTCTACAGATTAACATGTACCAGTGTCACCAGAGAACTGCCATCTGACGTGAGGTATAATACCATCTGGAAGTTCTCGGCGAGTCCGTCAAGTGTACCCAGTCTCCACTGAGCACCCGTATACTTTCTCTGATGTCAAACACCAATGGATATGGGATCATCCATAGCCCATCTACATGGGTCGAGAAGCTATACGTTAGTCTACTCTGGTATATCGATGCCCTGTCTCGATACACCTACGACTAGGAACATTTGAAGGATGTACTTAGCGACTACTCTGTCCCCACTAGTATGATCTGCATCATAACCCTGGTAGTCAAGTACTCATCCTAAGGGCTTTATCAACATATAATATAGAGACAATCAGAGTACATGTTAAGATAAAAAGCAACCAGATAGCATACTATCATGTCGAGCAAGAAAGTCCTCCATATATATGTCCAAGCATCCACTATAATATACATCGTATGTACATTAATGGTCTCTAGGGCATACATATCACTAGCACTTTTAAGTGAACCAGAACTATAGGAGCTTGAGAACTCCGTAGTTAAGCGTGCTCGGGTCGGGGAAGTCTTGGGATGGGTGACCTCCTGGGAAGTGGCCCCTGGTTGGTTCCGGTTTGTTCTAAAGGGAAAAACCGTGCGGTTTCGGCCAGAGTGGACAATACGATCTGTACTGGGGCATGGGGCGTTACATTTATGGTGGCCCATGCAGATCCCCAATAGTAGGTCTGTGGTTCGAGGACGGACCATTGTTCTTAGAGGGGGGAATGTAATACCTCAGAGCAGTGCGGTCTTAAGACATCATGGTGATATGCTCTGTTCACACTTAGTGTGGTCTGTTGCGGACATCTTGGTGATCTGAGTGAGGGATCCATTTCAGAACAATAGGATCGGGTCCCTAAAGCACATTCCGAAAGAGGACCGAACTGCATTATAAATATAATGATACCGCTCTCAATTACAGAGGCGCCTTTTAAGTGAACCGGAACTACAGGAGCTTGAGAACTCCGTAGTTAAGCGTGCTCGGGCCAGGGAAGTCTTGGGATGGGTGACCTCCTAGGAAGTGGCTCCTGGTCGGGTCCAGTTCGCTCTAAAGGGAAAAACCGTGTGGTTTCGGCCAGAGCGGACAATACCATATGTACTGGGGTGTGGGGCGTTACACAAGATAATCATTGTAAGAATCTAAAAGGTTCTCATTAAAAAACAGTGGAGTTTAAACAACTCTTAACATCCTCAAAAAACGAGTTCTATTAAAATATACAACAGATTCAAATCTGTGTCAAGGGTATTAAAACCCTAAAAAGGAAAAATGCTCAAGAACAACAAGGAATAAAATTCCCAAAAGTCTCCGAGTCTTTCAGAGCTAAGCTCTGTAACATGGAATTAAATTCCTTTATTAATGGGATTAAATCCCAGAAACCCCATAGTGAGGAAACGGAGAAAATAGAATTGAATTCCAAGGATCCTCAAAGATCGGTGATAGGGTAAACCCTGAGAGGAGAACTAACAATTCTTAAAACACCAGAGTCTTCTTAAAAAGGGGGTGTTTTTAGATCTCTAAGAGATCAGTTCAAGGCAAAAGCAAAGCTCTGTTGATGGATTTGAAATCCAAAGAAAAAAAGGGGTTTTCCCTAAGGGGTAAATGTCGTTCAAGATCCTTACCCAAAAAGAGAGTTTTTGCAGAGTTTAACTCTGAAAAATCTATGGACAGAGAGCTAAGCTCTGAGAGGAGAATTAAATTCTCAAGAAAGGGTTAAGGAAGAAGATGAAAAAGCAGTGAACATCTAAAGAGCCAAACACCCCATTTATAAGACGTGATGGGGAGCGTTTCATCTCCTCGTTCCCCTAGGCAATCCAACGGTTGTAAGGGTGGACAGCGTTGCACTCACGTGCAAGCCACGTGAGAGCAACGCTGGGGGGCATTTGTTCCCTCATAAAAAAAAGGAAAGGGGGAAAATTCCCCACTATTCAAGTCTCGCGTGTTAAACACGTGAGCACCTATATGCAAAAGCATATAGGCTCTGCAGTTAAAAAAATGGGCTAAAAGAGCCACACGTGTTAAACACGTGAGTGTCTATATGCAAAGCATATAGGCGCTGCAATCAAATAATTAGCAAGCCAAACAGGCCTCATGTGTTAAACACGTGAGAGTTTATATGTATATGAGCCCTGAAAATAAAGCATGCTAAAACCCATGTTAGGGATCACGTGTTAAACTTATGAGTTCTTCTGTTGCACTCTTTGGCAAGATAGAATTAAATTCTATTGGGAAAATATTTTCCCTGATCTTTCCGATACGGAAAGATTCTTCTCTAACAGAGAATTTTGGATTTAAAATCCAATTGTAATAAAATAACACCAATCAAACCATCTGATAGAATTAAATTCTATATGGGAAATATTTTCTTGATCTTTCTCAAACTAGAAAGATCTTCTCTGTTAAACAGAGGACCCTTGGATCAAAGATCCAACGGTGTTTATAAAATCACCCTCCGATCATCTGGTAGAATAAAATTCTATCTTAAAAAAATATTTTCCTAATTTTGCTAAATTAACACGATATTCATAGGAAAATATATCTTAATCTTGTTAAACAAACAAGAAATCTTCTCTGTTAAACAGAGAGCCTTTGGATTAAAAATCCAACGGTGAATAAAATTCACCAATTAATCTTCATGATCTCTCAATGATAGATTTTCTTAATATCTTGATTTTTCCCCTTCTCCTATAAATAGGAGTAAGGATTTTAAATCTAAAGATAGACAGAACTCCCCACAAGTTTCTGCAAAAAACATATACAGTGAGCTCTTGAAAAAGAAAAAGAATTTAATTCTAAAAAGAAGAAGAAGACCTGCCTCATTGAAACCCTAGGTAAAAAACACACACATAGATCATAGTGTCTCTTTTTTGCTTATCTAAAGATTTAATCCTTTATATAAAAACTTAGTTCTTCCTCTGGTTAAGATTTGCAGAAGCAAATCTCTTCACAAGTTGAGAATTTAATTCTCATCGGGGATATTTTGTTCTGCAGATTCAAAACTTAGGGGAAAAGAACTAGGTCATAAAAGAAAAAAATAACAGGTTCATATGAGAATTTAAAATCCTCCAAAAATTAGGGTTTAACCCTATATAAAGAACTTAGTTCTTCAAAAAAATGATGATTATCCAAGATCCTCAAAACCGAAATCTTGATGATCATCAATAACTAAAAATGTCATTAACAGGAGATCAATATCTCTAAGAAAATACAAAAATAGCTTGGTGAATCGTTAGTGCTTATCACTATTATGAAGCCTCACGTGTTTCCCATGTGAGTGCTGTTTCCCCCAATAAGAGAGCAATGCTATGTTAAAAATTTGAACTGAGGCAGCGCCTTATGTGCAAAGCACGAGAGCGCCAGCGCTAAGAGTTAAAAACTTTGAGGCAGCGCCTCACGTGCAAAGAACAAGAGCGGAGGCAGTGCCAGAACTAAAAGTTCTCCACCCTTGGATTAAAGATCCAACGGAGATGATAAATCATCAGATACAGAATTAAATTCTTATTGAGAAAATACTCAAATCTTTTTAAACAAGAAAGATTGTGCTCTGTAAATCAGAGCACCGTTGGATCAAAGATCCAACGGAGATGATAAATCATCAGATAAAGAATTAAATTCTGATTGAGAAAATACTCCTCAAATCTTTCTAAACAAGAAAAATTGTGCTATGTAAATCAGAGCACCGTTGGATCAAAGATCCAATGGTGATTAAAAAATCACCAAGATATAGAATAAGTTCTGTATAGAAAAATATTTTCCAATCTTGTTAAAAACAAGAAAAATGTCTTCTTTAAAACAGAAGTACTTGGATCAAAGATCCGACGGTGGATAAATTCCCCACATCAATTAAGAAATCTCTCAAAGAGAGATTTCCTTAACTGATTCAACAAATCAGCCTCCCCTATATAAAAGACCCAAGACTTGAAGTCTTGGACTGAGGGAACCCCCATAAACTTCAAATTTCAAGACGAGAACGATTTCTTCTCAAGGTAAATAAAAAGAAGAGAGATCATAACATCTCCTCCATATTTAAGAGTTTAACTCTCACATCAGAAGAATTTGGTTCTTTTTCCAGATCTCAGATCTATAAAACAAAGTCTTTCACAAGTGAGAATCCAATTCTCAGATAATTGAATTGGGCAGAACACAAAACTCAGTGCTTAGCACTCAAAGTCTGGCGCTCAGCGCCAAGCGCTCCAGTGCTCCTCACGCGGGCGCTATTTAAGGCTCAGTGCTTAGCACTCAAAGTCTGGCGCTCAGTGTCACGCCCCGCTTCTCAGAGTACGCTAGATTGGGCACGTGACATAGCCAACTATGCTACCTGTGGGTAGGAAGTATCCATCCACAGTCACATTACGGCTGTAGAGATATCAAGAACAGGAAAGTAAACTAACTACCTAGTACATGTCCATAAGCCAGAGTAAAAGAATCAAGAGATAACAATATGCGGAAGCCAAAAGATACAATAAATGAAACACCTGGAGTGAAACTACATACCGACAGGAACCTCACCGCTCGTCTAACAGCGGCAAAACTCCTAATCAGTCTGCAGCAAGGTAGAAGATTCTGGGCCATGCAAAACCCAGACGTCAGCGCGTCAAGTCATCAAGTAATATAATATGAAAATGTAACAGGCAATGCAAAATAAGCATGAATAAAGCAATAATGTGAAACAAGCAGTACAGGGTAATGTGCAGTGGGTAACTAAACTGTTCTATCGGGTTTTCTATTCTAAAGTCTTTGAAATCAAATTGAGTAATCCTCCATGTAACTCAAAGGATATGTCCCGTTACCCCCCGGGACCACGGATCAGGAAAATGTAAGAGTCACGAATGGCTCTGTCCCGTTACCCCCCGGGACCACGGATCAAGAAAATGTAAGAATCACGAATGGCTCTGTCCCGTTACCCCCCGGGACCATGGATCAAGTAATACCCTTTTAAGTTACACTTTAGTTTACATTTTTGATTTCCCCATACCCCCAAGTTATATATGTCAGGTCAGGTATTCAGTAATCAAGAAACTAATGCCAACACAGGATCAGGTAAACAGGTTTGTCTGGATAGACAACAGGAACGGTCCATGAGGACTACATGTTATGTTTGTTGGCATTAGACACAAGATCAGGTAACGAGTAAAGCCATGGTACATCAGGTCAAGCCAGGTAATGTATAAAGGTGTCATGTCATGTCAAGAGTGTACGGTACCATGTCATGTCAAGTAGGAAGTGTAACAGGTCATGTCAGGAAGCACAAGATGTCATGTGGGTGCTCATAATCAAACTAACATAAGCATGTATATAAATAAACAAGCATGAGTACTATCAGAACAATAAACTGGAACATGTAATATGGTATGCAAATAGATATAATTTCAAAGATATGGATGCACAGTTATCGATTAGGGTTACATTTATAGTTCCAATATTAATTAGGATGTAATTTATTAAACATGGAGTGTTAATACCACATTATTATGTAGTAATGTGATCTATGGATGCAATTATATGTATCTTAAATGCGATGGATGCAAACGGGTATCCGAAAAGTTATAAAATTATAAAATGGTAATGTGGGATGTACAACTAAGCAATATGTGATATAAATATTGATATAATAATATTAATATGGATAGCATATTCAAAGTGATTAATAACTATAAAAGTGGTATTGATTAACCATGCACAAGAAGGTTCCGTTCAGAAATTCAGCGTCACCCTAATTTGTAAAATAGTTTAAAAATAACAAACATTCTCCAAAAGGGATGTGTCTTATACCAAAACAAAGATAATTCAATAAGATTTTCATTTTTATAAGTATAAGCATCTCAGGTTGTCCCTACAAAAAGTTATGAACATTCGAAATTGAAAGTTTGCTGCTGGAATTTCCCTGGACAGCAGTTTGGAGACATTTTCATTTGCATTTTACGTTATTTAAACAATTTATTTTGCAATTAAATATTTCATAGAGTTATAGTATTCTGAGTTATCTTTGTAACGAACTAAAGAACGTATACTAATGATTTTTCTATGATTTATAACGAATTTTATAAGATAAGGTGTACAGTAAATTTCAGATTTGTCATATCCGATTTTTCACGACGTTTCATGTGTAAACGATAAGATTTTCAAATGTATAACATTATAAAATGAAGATTATAAACTAATTAAAGATAATAATAATAAATATTACGACTATATATATTTTAAATGATATGGTTGCAGTATAATGTAATCTAGTATGTCACAAGATAAGTTTTCATGATCTAGATTTAATATGATATAAACGGATGCAAATGGAATATCGAAACGTTATAAAATTAAACATGGGGCACTAGATTTAAACTATAGGTATGGTATTTATTTAAATAGGTATAAAATGAATTATATAGCATGTAGCAAGATTAACTTGCCTCGATGGGTCGCGAATCGGGAAAACGGAACGTTAACCGTCGGCGGGGAAAACTCGCGACGGGCGCACGGTTCACGGAATGAACCCAAACGAAGAACAAAGGAACCACACGGGTCGGGGTACCTCGCTGGAACGTCGAGAAGCGTCACCGGCATGATGGAATTCCGGCAACAAAAGAACAGTTAAAAAAAATGAGAAACGAGACATGAAGCAAGGAGAGAAAGAATGATAAAGAGAAGTACGAGAGAATATATGAGAGAGAGAGAGAGAGAAAGTGGAGAGAGAGAGAGAGAAGAGGGAGAGAGAGAAATGCAGGTGGGGGCCCACGGAATTAAAAGGAACACGATTGGCTAAAGGGGAATCGTTAGTTAGGGATAAATATTAATTAAAGATTCAAAACATTTTAAGGAACAGTAGGATATATATATAGGTTAATTTAAAGATTTAAAAGATAGGTAATGAACAGTAAGATATCAGGTTAGTTAGAAAAATATATGCGATGGTTTTAATAATAATAAAATTTGGGATTTTTGGCGCCAAATAAAACATTTCCAAATCGCGCCCGGATCGAGTCCAAAAATTTGAAATTGAAATAATAGGATTTTAAGCGGGATCCAAATTTTAAAATTAAGTGTTTTATGATTAAAAGTATACCCCAAAACGGACACATGTACGCGCGCGTAGCCGTCCAAACTCGTCCGTTTCACTGAACGGGACGAGAACACAATGCACGGACGCTACCACGAGGCTAGGGGTGTCAAGTAGGCTAAGTTGAATATTTTCAATTTTATTTTAGATGCCAAAATTTGTTATATGTAGAAATGACTTTGCCGGGTAAATTTTACAGTAAGCAACAAATAAGCAAGTTAAATGAAATGAGTACCACATTATGCTCAAACAGTAACTGAAAATAGTAGCATTAGGCTCGGGTGTTACATTATACCCAACTACAAAAAGAATTTCGTCCTCGAAATTCCAAGAATACGAAGATAGATAACTACAAGAAAAGATGAGGAATTTTCTGCCGGATTTCATCTTCTCATTCCTAAGTGGACTCTCCATGCGAGCGATTACCCCAAGAAACAAGCACAAGGGGGATAACCTTGTTCTTAAGAACCTTTCCCTTCGATCCACGATTTCAATCGGTCGCTCCTCAAAAGTCAAGTCTTCTCGTACCGTTAGCTCCGAATGATCCAAAACATGTGTTTCATCTCGAACATACTTACGGAGTTGAGATACGTGAAACACATCGTGCACATTTGCCAAGGTCTGCGGTAACGCCAAACGGTACGCTACCTCTCCAACACGCTCCAAGATCTCAAAGGGTCCAACGAATCGAGGATTAAGCTTTCCTCGACTCCCAAACGAATCACCCCTCTAGTCGGTGATATCTTCAAGAACACCAAATCACCTATGGCGAACTCTAGAGGTCTTCTTGACGTATCTGCCCAACTCTTCTGTCGGTCCTTTGCTGCCTTCATATGATTCCTGATAGTGTTAACCTTTTCAACTGTCTGCACAACCAAATCTGGTCCCAACAATTTTCGTTCACCGACATCATCCCAACAAACAGGTGAACGGCATTTACGACCATACAAAGCTTCAAACGGAGCCATCTGGATAGTTGCTTGAAAACTGTTGTTATACGAAAACTCCACCAAGTGTAGATGATCCTCCCAAGAACCCTTGAAGTCCAACATGCATGCTCTCAACATATCTTCAAGAGTTTGGATCGTTCTCTCTGACTAACCATCAGTTTGAGGATGATGAGCTGTGCTAAACTTCAATCGAGTCCCCAAACTTTCCTGTAAACTCCTCCAGAAGTGTGATAAGAACCGAGTGTCCCGATCGGACACGATGCTCACCGGTACTCCATGCAATCTTACAATCTCCTGCATGTACCGCTCTGCCAAAGTCTCTGTTGATTGACCAACCCGAAAAGGAATAAAGTGAGCAGCCTTAGTCAATCGATTAACAATCACCCATACAGCATTTTTGCCTTTTGGACTCCGCGGTAAAGCCGTCACGAAATCCATGGTTATATGTTCCCACTTCCACTGAGGAATCGGAAGTGGTTGCAATAAACCAGCAACCCTTTGATGTTCAGACTTAACTTGCTGACACACCAAGCACTTTGCCACAAAGCGAGCAATCTCCCATTTCATGCCTTCCCACCAGAAATGCTGTCGAATATCTCGGTACATCTTTGTGCCTCCTGGATGTACAGAATAAGCTGAACTGTGTGCCTCCTTCATAAGCTCTTCACGAACATCACCCTTTGGCATACACAAACGGCTACCATACCTCAACGAACCATCTTCGTGGATCAATAAATCTGTTCGTAGCCCGGCTTCAACCTGCTCTTGAAACTTTTGCAGTCTAGGATCCTGCGATTGAGCTGCTTTAATATTCTCGATCAAAGACGAATGTACTTGCAGCTGCAACAACTGTCCTGTAGAACGCGGTAGTACAACCTCCAAGTCAAATCTTCGAAAATCTGCGACGATCTCCTTCTGCGTAGTTAACACCTGAATTACTGGTAACCGACTAAGCACATCCGGGACAACATTAACCTTTCCCGGATGGTACTTAAGATCAAGATCGTAGTCAGCCATCAGCTCCAACCATCTACGCTGCCTCATGTTAAGCTCCATCTGTGTGAACACATACTTCAAGCTCTTATGATCTGTAAAAACTTCGACTCTTTCGCCCAAAAGGTAGTGTCTCCAAATCTTCAAAGCGAAAATCACAGCCGCAAGCTCCAAGTCATGAGTTGGATAATTCTTCTCATGGGTCTTCAACTGTCTCGATGCGTATGCTACAACCTTCCCATACTGCATCAAAACACATCCCAATCCTTTCCCAGATGCGTCGCTGTGAATCACCAATCCTCCGGAATTGTCTGGCACAGTCAGAATAGGGGTGGTTATCAACTTCTGCTTCAACGTTTCGAAAGCTAACGCACACTTATCCGCCCATACAAAAGGTACCTCCTTGCGCGTAAGCTTGGTCAACGGCTCTTCCAGACGAGCAAAGTTCTCCACAAATCTCCTGTAGTATCCGGCTAATCCAAGGAAACTTCTTATCTCAGCAGCATTCTTTGGAATAGGCCAATCTCGAACTGCTGCAATCTTTTCTGGATCGACGGCAATGCCATCGCCAGACACAACATGCCCCAAAAACCTTACTTCCTCCAGCCAAAACTCACACTTACTCATCTTCGCATACAATTTCTCCTGTCTCAACGTCTGCAGTGCGATCTTCAAATGCTCAGCATGCTCTTCAAAACTCTTCGAGTAAACCAGAATATCGTCAATGAATACCACAATGAACTGATCCAAGAACAGTGAAAAGATTCGGTTCATCAAGTCCATGAATACTGCCGGCGCATCCGTTACTCCGAAGGGCATCACTGAGTACTCGTAATGTCCATACCGAGTTCGGAACGCCGTCTTGCAAATATCTTCTGTTTTCACTCGGACCTGATGATATCCGGATCGTAAATCCAACTTCGAGAATACCCTCACGCCACTAAGCTGCTCAAAAGTTCTCCAATGCGAGGGATCGGGTACTTGTTCTTAACAGTCACCCGGTTTAATTCCCGATAGTCGATGCACATCCTTCTCGTGCCATCCTTCTTCTTTACTAGAAGAACTGGAGCTCCCCAAGGCGAATTACTGCTTTGAATCCAACCCTTTTCAAGCAATTCAGCAACCTGTTTCTTTACTTCTTCCAACTCTACTGGCGCCATTGGATAATACGCTTTAGATACTGGCGCTGCACCAGGAATAAGATCAATTGCGAACTCTACGTCTCTCCTCGGCGGTAAACCCGATATATCTTCAAACACGTCCATAGAATCACGAACAACAGCCGGCTCTGTACTTTCATCACTTCCATTAATGCAAGAATATTGTTTGTCGGCCTAGCCCTAAACTCGACTGGCCCGACCGAACTGCTTCCTTAACGCAACTGATATCTGCTGCAAACTCCCTTTCATCCCAGATAAACTCTGCTGCTCTTGGCTGCTGCAAGTATTTGTGAGAAAGTGGTCAAACCCAGGGAGACAATCTGCCTCTGGATGTCCACGTCCAGTCTGTGCATGAACCTCCGTGCCCTGTCTGCATCGTTGGCAACTAAAGGTCCAGCGAAACTACTGAGTCTCGTCCATTCTGCTACATGCACATCTACGGGTGCTCCCTTCTGCTTTAGTCCGATGAACTTCTCTTCCATTTCCTCCCGTGCAGTCCGCGGGAAGAACTTCTCCAGGAAACTCTTAGAAAAATCCGCCCACTTGATCGGCTTGGGCAAATGGTTCTCTTCTACAAGCCACCATTCTCGGGCGTAATCCACTAGCTGAATGCGTACCACATCAACTCTTTCTCATCTGGAATCTGTGCCGCAATAAGCAAATTCTCAACTAGCCACTGCTCTGTTGGCAACGGCTCCTCCAATCCAGTAAATGTATACGGATCCAAACGTCTGGAATCTGCTACGGTCCCTACTCGGTCAACTGGTCTAGCTCCAACATTGTTCACAGACTGCTGAACGATCTGCAAACCTTCCCGAAACGAGTCCGCTTGCTGCTGGATCAGCTCGGTCTGTTTCTTTGATTCTCCAGCATTCCTCTTATCACTCCAAGCATGGCGGCTTCGTCCACACGCCTCTGGTATGTCTTCAATTTCTTACCGGCCATAATCCTGAACTCAGAATACCCAACATTAGCATGATGATAGATTTTGAATATAGATCAAGGCTAGAACTCTAAGATACTTAAATAGAGTACCGCATTGTAACTATGCCGCGGTATCATAGCCACAATTATATAACTCCATCCAAGTCGCCTAAGTCCTAGAAATAACAAGGAATCAGGTTTTCGAATCGATAAGCAAAGGAAGTTTGCACATCGTAAAAGATATAATCAGGAAGAATGTGATTCAAGAATGGTAAAACGGTCAAGGTGGCAGGACATGTTTCCTAAACACGGATATTCTGATTCGTGTATTGGGTACAATACCCAACTACAAAAGAATCAACCCGACTATCCTATGGCTCTGATACCAAAAGAACCATGTCACGCCCCGCTTCCCAGAGTACGCTAGATTGGGCACGTGACATAGCCAACCATGCTACCTGTGGGTAGGAAGTATCCATCCACAGTCACATTACGGCTGTAGAGATATCAAGAACAGGAAAGTAAACTAACTACCTAGTACATGTCCATAAGCCAGAGTAAAAGAATCAAGAGATAACAATATGCAGAAGCCAAAAGATACAATAAATGAAACACCTGGAGTGAAACTACGTACCGACAGGAACCTCACCGCTCGTCTAACAGCGGCAAAACTCCTAATCAGTCTGCAGCAAGGTAGAAGATTCTGGGCCATGCAAAACCCAGACGTCAGCGCGTCAAGTCATCAAGTAATATAATATGAAAATGTAACAGGCAATGCAAAATAAGCATGAATAAAGCAATAATGTGAAACAAGCAGTACAGGGTAATGTGCAGTGGGTAACTAAACTGTTCTATCGGGTTTTCTATTCTAAAGTCTTTGAAATCAAATTGAGTAATCCTCCATGTAACTCAAAGGATATGTCCCGTTACCCCCCGGGACCACGGATCAGGAAAATGTAAGAGTCACGAATGGCTCTGTCCCGTTACCCCCCGGGACCACGGATCAAGAAAATGTAAGAGTCACGAATGGCTCTGTCCCGTTACCCCCCGGGACCACGGATCAAGTAATACCCTTTTAAGTTACACTTTAGTTTACACTTTTGATTTCCCCATACCCCCAAGTTATATATGTCAGGTCAGGTATTCAGTAATCAAGAAACTAATGCCAACACAGGATCAGGTAAACAGGTTTGTCTGGATAGACAACAGGAACGGTCCATGAGGACTACATGTTATGTTTGTTGGCATTAGACACAAGATCAGGTAACGAGTAAAGCCATGGTACATCAGGTCAAGCCAGGTAATGTATAAAGGTGTCATGTCATGTCAAGAGTGTACGGTACCATGTCATGTCAAGTAGGAAGTGTAACAGGTCATGTCAGGAAGCACAAGATGTCATGTGGGTGCTCATAATCAAACTAACATAAGCATGTGTATAAATAAACAAGCATGAGTACTATCAGAACAATAAACTGGAACATGTAATATGATATGCAAATAGATATAATTTCAAGGATATGGATGCACAATTATCGATTAGGGTTACATTTATAGTTCCAATATTAATTAGGATATAATTTATTAAACATGGAGTGTTAATACCACATTATTATGTAGTAATGTGATCTATGGATGCAATTATATGTATCTTAAATGCGATGGATGTAAACGGGTATCCGAAAAGTTATAAAACTATAAAATGGTAATGTGGGATGTACAACTAAGCAATATGTGATATAAATATTGATATAATAATATTAATATGGATAGCATATTCAAAGCGATTAATAACTATAAAAGTGGTATTGATTAACCATGCACAAGAAGGTTCCGTTCAGAAATTCAGCGTCACCCTAATTTGTAAAATAGTTTAAAAATAACAAAAGTTCTCCAAAAGGGACGTGTTTTATACCAAAACAAAGATAATTCAATAAGGTTTTCAGTTTTATAAGTATAATCATCTCAGGTTGTCCCTACAAAAAGTTATGAACATTCGAAATTGAAAGTTTGCTGCTGGAATTTCCCTGGACAGCAGTTTGGAGACATTTTCATTTTCATTTTACGTTATTTAAACAATTTATTTTGCAAGTAAATATTTCATAGAGTTATAGTATTCTGAGTTAGCTTCGTAACGAACTAAAGAACGTATACTAATGATTTTTCTATGATTTATAACGAATTTTATAAGATAAGGTGTACAGTAAATTTCAGATTTGTCATATCCGATTTTTCAACGACGTTTCATGTGTAAACGATAAGATTTTCAAATGTATAACATTATAAAATGAAGATTATAAACTAATTAAAGATAATAATAATAAATATTATGACTATATATATTTTAAATGATATGGTTGCAGTATAATGTAATCTAGTATGTCACAAGATAAGTTTTCATGATCTAGATTTAATATGATATAAACGGATGCAAACGGAACATCGAAACGTTATAAAATTAAACATGGGGCACTAGATTTAAACTATAGGTATGGTATTTATTTAAATAGGTATAAAATGAATTATATAGCATGTAGCAAGATTAACTTGCCTCGATGGGTCACGAATCGGGAAAACGGAACGTTAACCGTCGGCGGGGAAAACTCGCGACGGGCGCACGGTTCACGGAATGAACCCAAACGACGAACAAAGGAACCACACGGGTCGGGGTACCTCACTGGAACGTCGAGAAGCGTCACCGGCACGATGGAATTCCGGCAACAAAAGAACAGTTAAAAAAAATGAGAAACGAGACATGAAGCAAGGAGAGAAAGAATGATAAAGAGAAGTACGAGAGAATATATGAGAGAGAGAGAGAAAAAGTGGAGAGAGAGAGAGAGAGAAGAGGGAGAGAGAGAGAGAAATGCAGGTGAGGGCCCACGGAATTAAAAGGAACGCGATTGGCTAAAGGGGAATCGTTAGTTAGGGATAAATATTAATTAAAGATTCAAAACATTTTAAGGAACAGTAGGATATATATATAGGTTAATTTAAAGATTTAAAAGATAGGTAATGAACAGTAAGATATCAGGTTAGTTAGAAAAATATATGCGATGGTTTTAATAATAATAAAATTTGGGATTTTTGGCGCCAAATAAAACATTTCCAAATCGCGCCCGGATCGAGTCCAAAAATTTGAAATTGAAATAATAGGATTTTAAGCGGGATCCAAATTTTAAAATTAAGTGTTTTATGATTAAAAGCATACCCCAAAACGGACACATGTACGCGCGCGTAGCCGTCCAAACTCGCCCGTTTCACTGAACGGGACGAGAACACAATGCACGGACGCTACCACGAGGCTAGGGGTGTCAAGTAGGCTAAGTTGAATATTTTCAATTTTATTTTAGATGCCAAAATTTGTTATATGTAGAAATGACTTTGCCGGGTAAATTTTACAGTAAGCAACAAATAAGCAAGTTAAATGAAATGAGTACCACATTATGCTCAAACAGTAACTGAAAATAGTAGCATTAGGCTCGGGTGTTACACTCAGCGCCAAGCGCTCCAAGTACTCCTCACACGGGCGCTATTTAAAACTCAGTGCTTAGCACTCAAAGTCTGGCGCTCAGCGCCTAGCGCTCTACGTGCTCCTCACATGGGCGCTATTTAAGAGGAAGCGCTCTGTACTCATTGGTTGGCGCCAAGCGCTCCACGTGCCCCTCACGTGGGCGCTGCTAAAATAAAGAGTGCTCTGCACTCATTGGTTAGCGCCAAGCGCCCTACGTGTTTCTCACGTGGGCGTTGTTTAACATAAAGCGCTCTGTAAATAGATCCCAGCGCCATAAAGAGTGTTTAACACTCAATAAAAAACAAAGAAAGGGGGTGAGCATCAAAGCTCATATCAATGCTCAGCATTGTTGAACAAAAGGGGGCGAGCCCAAACAAGTGTTCAACACTTTATTCAAAACTGAGTAGGTTGAGTCCAAGTTGACCAAAAGTCCCTAATTCAGATCAACCGAGCCCATGTGCTCATAATTTTCCAAACTAGTCTTAACCTCAAACCCAACTACAGGTTTTCCAACCAAAGCTGGTTCAAGGAAACATCTCTCCACACCTCTGATACATGTCATTGTAATTCTTCAACGTCTTCAGAGAGGTGGAGGGTCCCAATAACCAATAACTCTTGGACCGTAACGTCCCTAAACTAAACTCCATGGACTATGATGTCCTTAAACCTATGGATTGTAACGTCCCTAAACTAAACTCCATAGACTATGATGTCCTTAAACTTATGGACCGCAACGTACCTACACTAAACTCTATGGACTATGATGTCTTTAAACATGGACTATGATGTCCTTAAACTTATGGACCGTAATGTCTCTAAACTAAAACGATAGAGCCCAAATGCTCTTTCATTGGATCTAAATGATCCTAAAACCTTATTAAGTAGATTTTAGTCTAAAATTAGACCAACATATCCTTAACAAATATTTAAGTTGATTTTAATCTCAAACGAGATTAACGATCTTAAAATCAAACCAAACCCAAATCTAAAAAAATATGGATTTGGACCAATCCCTGCCCTACGGGCGACAACATAAATTAGTCTCCGTATATAATCTACGGGCAACCAAAAATAAAACAAACACACACGACACGAAGTGAATATCTGGAGCAGGAGAAAGTTGTTACCGCGATACGGTAACATAATTAAGTGCAGGGGCTTGCGCCTGCAGGGAAGAGCGTCCCTATAATAATAATAAAAAACCTCGCAAATGAGCGGGAATTTAATGAAGTCTGCTACAACGTCCGCATCCATCCAAACCTATAATACATGGTGCCATAAATCAACTTGGTATTTTCGGAGAGGTGGACGGATAAATCCAAATAGCATCTGCCCCCAAAATTCAGGCCAGACGTCCCAACGTCCCGGTCGCGTCTTTCAGCGGTGAACAGATTCTGGCACGCCCGGTGGGACCTTTTCCTCTTTCCATTACACACTTTGTGTGTCGTGTTTCGTGAACAAATCGCGGTCTGCTATGGTTGCCTGCGGATTCGAGGTACTAAGATTTGGTGTCTTGCTCCATGCAGAAAAGAAGATGACGTCAATGGCATCTAACTGCACAAATTGCAGAAACAACTGCCACTCCGTCCCTGCTGGAGGAGTAACTTATGGGCCCCAAGCGGCCTCAATCTTCGCAATGCCGGTAGAACAAGTGACACAGGCCACCACTGGGTTGTTCTTCGGGACCATGCTCCCGCCAATGAGCTTCAAAGCTCCAATGCCGTCGCAGGAAGCTCCAAAGAAGTCGGTCTTCGATCGGCTTGCAACTACCGCGGCCCCTCTCAACGGGTCATCCAAATCTACCACCTCAGTCTTCGATAGGCTGAGCCTAAGCTCAAATGGGCCTGCAAAGAGGCTCGCAGTACCAGAGAAGGTTATCCCAACTAATGCTATAGATGGGGTCGTCCAAACTACTTCCCCTACTCGAAAGTCGGCCTTCAACAGGTTGACCATTCTTCCCCAGCGGATGTCAGTCTTTGACAGGTTGGCGCCAATAACAGCCTCTCCTCAAAGCAGGGGGCATGACGAAGCTGCTCCAACGATAAAGGTGATCCCGGATACATGACATGCTCGACGTCGTCACTGGCGCCGAGTGAGGAAAGCTGTGGGCAATTCCCCTTCTGGATTTACCCCACCAGCTCCAATAGTGAAAGTTGATGCTGCTGTTCCAACTGGAAACAGCTTTGAGCCGTTGAGGAGGGTGTGCAAGAACTCTCCAACTGCCGTGTTGAAAAAGTCTCATCCACCTGTGGAGAACATCACAAGGGCAAAGCCGGAGCAGCCTCCTCAGCGGCTGTCCTAAAAAATTCACAGGGTTTGGCGAAGAGTCCAAGACTCTGTGATCGACAAAGACTACTCCCGCCAACAGAAGAAAATGAAAGGCCGGCAAGAGGAGGATCATCCCGTCGTCGTACCATGGAAAGTAACATCTGCAGGGGTGCCTGTTGCAGCCCCCTCAACCTCGACCGTCCATAAAAGGGGAAGGCCAGAGAAGATCCTCGTGTCTATGATAAATCTCAAGGGCACCGAACCTAAACACCCCAAGTCTAGGGGAATGGTAGTGCACACCATTTACATGGCTTCCGGAAAATAGGAAAGCCGAGCTTCTGGGGGTCATCGACCACTTACGCGGTCCGTAACAAAGGCTCGGGAGCAACAACAGAAACTTCAGGAGATGCTAACAAAGATGGCCGCACTTACTGGACAGAAAGAAAGCCCCAAAGTATCGTCAGATCAATGCCGGGAACAGGAAACCGACGTCGAGTTCCTCCGAAGAATGCTCGAAAAGAAAGATAAAGAAGCCGCGGAACAAGCGGCTAACATAAAACAAATGGTGCTCCTGTTCCAATATATGGTGGGGATGATGATCCAGCCGGACCCCCCAGCCGAAGATCCCCCAATAATCATTGAAGACGACAGAAGGGAGACATCAAACCCTCTTCCAGCTTTATCAGCAGCCAGGGAGGAGACGATTTCGAAAGCTGCGCTTGATGACTACATAGCTCAATAGATACGAGCTCATCAGGAAGGTGAAGCTACTAGCCAAATCGTCAGAATTGGGAGACCATATCCAGATTGGTACGATCAAATTAAGTACCCCCCGGGACATACGATCTCTAAATTTCACGTGTATAAGGGGACAGGCAATCCCCATCAGCACATCGCTCAGTTCAGGGCTCTTTGCGGCAATACTATAGGTGATGACAAACTGCTACTTCGCCAGCTCATCGGCAGCCTAGCGGAGACGGCATTCGAATGGTACTCGGAGCTTCTGAATGACTCCATCAAAACATTCACGGAAATGGAGTTGCTATTCACCCAGTATTTCGCAAGCGCTATCGAACGCACCCCGATAACGTCATTGATCAATGCCAGGGTGAAGCCAGGAGAGACATGGGTTCAGTATGCAATTCGGTGGCGGAACCTATGGTTGAAATGCGAACAACGCATAGAAGATGCTCCTGCCGTGGGCATGTTCGTGGGGAACCTGGATCCACATGCAACTATATCCCAATTCATGATATTCTTCAAACCGACCGCTTTCCAAGCCTTGATCGACAAGCTGGCCCAAATGGACCAGATGGGCCATAGACCGCCCTCCTCGAAAACGGAGCTTCGAAATGAAAATGGCAAAGAGAAAGCGACCTTCGTTGCCAATGCTTAGCAACAGCTGAGTGATCCGAAGCCAGCTGCTCGCCAAAAAGAAAAGATGAGACTTCCTTATTCATTCCCTCGGGATAAAACTGTTGGGGTCAAAATTTGCACCCCAGTTGACCAGGTCAAAGTCAAGGTTAACCCTAAGTAAGCGGTCCCAAGCCTAAGCAAGTGGGCCCATGCCCAAGTCGATCCCCGCGGCCGGCCTCCCCCATGACGAAATAAAAAATCATGTAATAAATAATTTTGATGTAATTTTTTAACCATGAATGTAAGAAAATGGGCATAAACCCAAATTTCTGTAAAGCCCATGGCTTATGTGCAAAAGAAACGAGCACATGAGGCATGAGATGGGAAAAATGCCATTTTTGTAAAGCCCAAGGGGCTATATATAAATATGTAAGCCTATATAAGGCAACATGATGATGAAATAAAAAGAACCTTTTCATTCTCTAAAAACTCTAGGGTTTTTTTGCCTCCTTCTCCTTCCTCAAGATTCTAAACCTTCTTCTTTTTTTTGAATTAAATCAAGAGTTTAACTCTTCCTCTTCCAAAAATAAATAGTTTTGCACCACAAAACCCATAAAGGAGAGCTCGGATCTTCCATTAGATCTCAAAAAAGAGAGATTTTTAAAATCTCACCCCTCATGTTCTCCAAGATCCGGCCAACAAAAGAGGAGGAAGGAGACTCGTCTCTAAAGATCCCATTTTGGGAAAGATCCAAGGCTCAAGGGAGAAGAAATGGGCCCCCTTTGAGCATTTACAAAGATTCCCTGGAGTTTAACTCCACAATCAAAGTTTCTGCGAGTTTAACTCCATAAAAATAAACAAACAATAATAATACATCCTTCTTTTAGGAGTTTAACTCCAAAAGTCAATCGGAGTACAACTCCCAGTACGGGGGGCTGAGCCCCCCACCCCTATTTACTTTCCGCTCGCGCCTTGCGCCCAGCACCCGCGTGCCGCACACGTGAAGCGCTGGTGCCATGCGCCCAGCGCCTGCGTGCCGCGCACGTGAGGCGCCGGCGCCTTGAGCCCAGCGCCCGCGTGCCGTGCACGTGTGGCGCTGGTGCCTTCTCCCACGCATCCTTTGGATGCCTTCCCTTTTTTATATATATGTATACACACACACACACACACTCCACAACACTGTCCCCCATAAAATCTGTGAGGATCCCGATATATCCAAGCCCCCTCCAAAACACAATCCTGTACATTGAGTTCGCATGACTTGTTTGACCCATCAATCGGAGGTTCTCTCACTCCAAAGGCGAGGGATAATTAACGGCAGTTTAGTTCGCGGCTGCCGGAGATTCGGATCCCCACAATCAATAAACCACAGCCCACTCTAAGCAGGGGGAATCTGTAGTACGTCTGACAAGCGCACGCGTATTCCCATCTCAATGGGGTGACGAAAAACGCCCTACAAAAACGAGAAGACTGTTCAAACTGGCGGTGCGCAACAGGCTCATCACTCTGCCGGATCCGAGACGTCCACTGCAACCAGGCGACCTCAACAATCCCAATTACTGTCCCTACCATAGAGTAGTAGGTCACTCAATCGAAGATTGCTACATTTTCAAAAACTGGATTGAGGACCAGTATCAACAAGGCAAATTCGCGCTGTCTGAAAACTGGAGGACGAACCCGCCACAACCGCACGCTCCTAAAAAGATGGACACGCCGGGGGCATCATGCTAATTTATAGATGAAGCTCCGTGGGTAGTTGTTCTATCGGCTAAAACTAAAAAAATGCTGAAGGATCTTCAACCATGTCCTACGATCAGGTGGAAAAGCCCGCTAGAGCCAGAGATTATTGAAGAGATGCTGAAACCGCACCCAACACCGAGAATTGGTAATGATGGGCAACATACCCAGACCCAGCCGTCGAAGTCTTCAAAGAAGAAGAAGAAGGCCAAGAAGCCCGTGCAGCCTAATGACAAGCGCACGGATCTGCAAAAGCATATTGATCCATTGGAGGAATATAACCAGAAGGTGCGAACCCTGATCACACTCCAAGAGTTTCTCAACCATATCCTTGAGAGCGGAAATAATGACAATGATGAGGGGGGAGACTCGTCAGAAGAACCCGAGAATTATGTGGCAAGTTGTCACATGATCTCTTATTCACCAGTAAATGATGAAGAAGCTCACTCGGCATCAGAAAATAATATAGAGGAGCTGGGGGCAAGATCGGTACCAAAATCTCTGGAACCGTCAGATGAGATGATTGACACGCTGCTGAACGAAGCGCATCAGAAGAGCAAAGCTGATCAAGAGCGTGAAATGGCCATATTCGAAAGGGCCAGGAGTCGGCATCAAGTTGAAAAAGTCATGGTAAGGATGAGTCGCAATGCACTCTAACCAGGTCGAAACATGCCCACGGTAGACAAAAGCAGGCTTAAGACAAGGAAACGGTTCGCTAAAGCCCTGTCGATGGGAATGAAGCTGCAACCTTTCAAAGAAAATATTCCCGAGGATACGTACCTTGACGAAAAGGACGTCCATGCGAGCTACTGCTTGTACCATCAGAAGGTTACACATCCTACTGAAGAATGCAATGCCTTCAAGAAATGGTGGCAAGGATATGTTGCTCATCGATAACATATCAAGCAGATGAAGCGCAAGACTCGTCGGGAGCAGAGAAGCATGACATATGGGCACAAAGGAACTGCTGGCAACTGTCACATGGTTGATACCAGGGAATCACAAGTTCTCACCTTCGGAAGTGATTCTGATGAAGAAGTAGCCCTCGGCCCTCACTTCAAGGAATCCACCTTAGGAAAAGAGGAAAAGATAAAGAACTGTGAGAATATTCAGCTGCGTTGTCGTACGTTGCCCGAAAAGAATCTCGGACCTACAAACAAGGAATCAAACAAAAAAGATACGAGGAAGGAAAAAGTCCCTGAGGATAAGAGTTGGCAGCCAAGGACCCGCCCAAGAAAAACAAAGTGGATTACAATGTCTTAGTACACCTGAGGAAGATACCCTCACAGATAAGAGTTTTGGATGCCCTTCTGTTATCTAAAGAGGCACGAGATTCTCTAATCAGGGCATTGCAAGAGCCCGAACAGTTTCAAGCTTTCCTTGCTGAAGAAAATATGAAGGACGAGCTGGAAGAAGTGCACACAGCTGACATCACTTTTAGCGATGAAGACCTCCTCCTCGGAACGTGCGAGCACAACCGTCCCCTTGTATGTCACCGGGTACTGCCATGACATCAAGATAGGGAAGATCTTAGTTGACAACGGGTCCTCTGTCAACCTCCTGAATATGAGGGTGCTAAAAGAAATCTGCATGAGCATTCAGCACCTCGCTCGGGATAAAATCACCATCTCCGGGTTCGACTCTCAGTCATCACGGACGCTTGGATCTCTAATACTGACGTTACACTTTGGGCTACTCGTCACTGACATCAAATTTCATGTCATTAATGCCAAGGCCCGCTACAACGTTTTGCTCGGCAGGCCTTGGTTACACGAGTACAACATCATTCCTTCTACACAACATCAGTGTATGAAGTATTTCAAAGATGGTCTCGAGTATACCGTAACGGAGGAATTAAACCCATTCTCAGTAAATGAGGTCCGAAAGTACGAAGATGCAAAGTATTTCCTACCAGACTTTGAAGACACGGAAAGATGCCATAAACCGGAGAATAGGCAAAAATCTATCACCACTATCCCGGACTTCGGGAGCAATACTGAGGAGGAAGAAGAGATAGTCTATTCGGGGCCGCCCCAATGCAACAGGCCGGGACCATCTACCCCTATTCTGGCCTTTGGCAGTGACTCTGAAGACGAAGTCAACGCAGTGTTCTCGGTCCGTCCATCAATACAGGCCCTCACTGGAGGTGATCAGAGTTTGCAAATCACCATGATTCCGCGGAAGCACTACAGAGAGCTTGATACGTTTGAGACATATAGTATGCAAGAGCTACAGACGTTCTATGTCCCTCCCAGGCGAAGAAGTGAAAAGGCGATCCTATTCTATCAATCCGAGGAAACTAAAGTCGAAAGAGAAGTCTGGTATGGTGCCGATTTTGCGCTCGACAGGCTCCAACCCAACCGTCTACCTAGATACTACACGGAGGGATTGAAAAGGTTATTAAGATGCCAAGGCGTACCTTTCAAACAGATTGCTCGACAAGCTCAGTTCTACAAAAGGTTATTAAGATGCCAAGGCGTACCTTTCAAACAGATTGAAAAGGTTATTTGAGTCGAGTTCTCCTGGGGACAGAAAACAACTACTCCCCTATCGAAAAACACTGCATGCCGTTAATCTTCACGATAACGAAGCTTCGGAATTATGCTTTGGCGCATGAGGTCCATCTCATGTCAAAAGTGGATCATCTCAAATATTTGATGTCAAGAGCCATACTAATGGGACGGCTCGCTAAATGGGCCTTACTGTTAATGGAATTCTCGATAACATACAGACCTCTCAAGGCGGTGAAAGGCCAGGCCATCACCGACTTCCTCGCTGAGCATCCGATACCTGCCGACTCATCCCTAAATTGTGAATTGCCAGACAAGTAAACATTTGACACGATCGACGGGGAAAGAGGAGGGAGTGATACCCGATGCGAACTCTACTTCGATGGGGCATCTTCCATGAAGAAGCGAAAGCACACCTCCCCCATAATCAAATCCGGGATAGGCCTCATCTTCGTGACTCTACAAGGAGGGATAATGCGCTTTGCCTTTTCCTTAACAGAGCCGAGGACAAACAATGAAGCAGAATATAAGGCTTTGATAGCAGGTCTTGAGATCGCTGTTGACATGGGAATCGAAGACCTCCTCATATACAGAGAATCCCAGCTGGTCGTTAGTCAAGTGAACGATGACTATCAAACATGCAAACCAGAGTTGGTAAAGTACGGCAAGAGAGTGCAGCAGTTGCTGACTCAAAGTCCCTCCTACGCCCTGGAAAGCATACCGCGCACAGAAAATAGCAAAGCAGACGGGTTAGCCAAACTAACTAAAGAACTGGCTGACAAAAACCTCGATGACGTAAGGATCATTGTACAAAGCCGTCGGGTTCTTGCACCAGTAGAAATATTTCCGGAGTCGTCTGAAGAAAAGGAAGCGACCAAACAAATAGCCCTACAAATAGAGGACCAAGAAAAGGCTAAGGATTGGAGAGAAGTCTTTATAGACTACTTCAAATCCCGTCAAACGCCGGAAGATGCATCCTCAAGACATCAGCTCATGAAACGAGCTTTGCCTTTCGTCTTCATCAATGATACTCTATATAAGAGATCGTTCGACTCTCTATGGCTAAGATGCCTGGGACCGGAATAAGAAAGAAGAGTCGTCCAAGAAACTCACGATGGACTCTGCGGTTCTCATCAAGCTGGGCCGAAGATGAAGCCGAAGATCAAAAGGATGGGGTACTATTGGCCCACGATGATTCAAGGCTGCCTTGAATACGCGAAACAGTGCCACTCGTGCCAAATTCATGGGAACTTCATCCACCGGTATCCAAATCCGCTACACCCAACAGTGGCTAGCTTGCCGTTTGAAATGTGGGGAACCGATATAATTGGGCCCATCGAACCAACGTCATCCAAAGGACATCGGTTCATATTGGAGACAACTGATTACTTTTTTTAATGGGCAGAAGCAATACCACTAAGAGAAGTAAAGATGGAGAACATCCTCCATTTCTTCAAGACACACGTCATCTATCGGTTCGGCACTTCGTGACGAATTATCTCTGATAACGGGCCGGTCTACAGAAATTACAAAATGAGCCGCTTCGCACAGCAACATAATATAGACCGGAGATACTCTTCGGTCTATAATCCCTGAGCTAACGGTCTAGCTGAGACTTTTAACAAGACCTTGATGAAGATCATAAAGAAGACGGTGTCCAGAAATAAAAAGGACTGGCACGAGAGACTGCATGAAGCTCTCTGGGCATATCGGACTACGTTCAAGACGGCCACGAACACAACGCCATTTGCGTTGGTATTCGGCACGGAAGCGGTACTCCCCCTCGAGATAAAGCTACCCTCTCTACGAGTGGCGGTCCATTACGAGCTAACAGATGAAAAGAATACTCATCTTCGGCTTGAGGAGCTCGATGCCCTCAACGAAACTCGAATCATAGCACAACAAAACCTAGAAGCTTACAAAGCAAGGATGACGCGCTCATACGAAAGATCGACTAGGCCGAGAACATTCCGCCAAGGCGAACTCGTGCTAGTCGTAAAAAGACCTATGATTCCCAATCGTGCCAAACGGGGGAAATTCGAGCCAAACTATGAGGGTCCGTACATCATAGACAAAGTCTACCAAGGCGAGGCTTACTTGCTCATGGACATGCATGGCGAAAGACCATTTCGGCCAATAAACGGCCGATTCCTTAAGAAATACTATGTCTGACAAGTCACAGCCCAGGTTAATGATATATGACGACGCTTGTGTCCGCTCGCTGTCTTTCTGAGTACCAAACTCTGTAAGTGCTATCCGGCAAAGCTTCGCCGCAAAAACGTGCTACGGACCGAAACGTCCCTAAACTAACAACGGACCGAAATGTCCCAAAACTAATGACGGACCGAAATGTCCTGAAACTAGCTACGGACCGTAACATCCTAAAACTACTACGAACCGTAGTATCCTCAGGCTAACGCGGTAAAAAAAATGATACGTCCATAAGAGAAATAGGCACGGATGAAAACCCGAAAGGGCTCCGTGAGTAAAAATAGCAGGGCTACCGACGAGTTTGTGAAAACCCAAAAGGGCGCAGATTTGTAAAAAAAATTCATGCACACTTGCAAGGTCCTTTCGAACTTGTTAGGAGAAAATACCCGCGTGAGATCCTTACTACTCACTGTAGGGTGTTTTTCGTCACCCCAGTGAGATGGGAATACGCGCACGCTTGTCAGGCGTACTACAGATTCTCCCTGCCTAGGGTAGGCCGGGGTTTAATGATTGTGGGGATCCGAATCTCCGGCAGCCGCGGACTAAGCTGCCGTTAATTACCCCTCGCCTTTGGGGCGAGGGAACCTCCGATTAACGGGTTAAACAGGGCATGCGAACTCAATGTGCAGTGTACGTGTGTTCTGTTTTGAAAGGGGGTTTTCAGATATATCGGGAGCCACGCAGAGTTTTTACGGGGGTCCCGCTACCCGGATAGCGGGCTGGGGGTCAAGGGGGCTAGCAGCCCCCTTGCGGGGTTCGGAGCAGCGCCCCGGCCCGAAAATTTTTTGGAGGGGGAGAATGTTGCGGAGTATGTATATGTGTGAATTTGTATACATATGTATATGTATATGTATGTACATAAAAAGAGGGGGAAAAGGCATCCAAGGGATGCGTGGGACCAGCGTCTTGAGCGCTGTGCGCTTTGGTGCTGTGAGCTCAGGCGCGCGCGCGCCACGTGTCGGCACGCGGGCGCTTTGCGCAAGAGCGCTGCGTGCAGGTGCGCAAGCGCGCGCGCCACGTGTCGGCACGCGGGCGCTTTGCGCAAGTGCGCTGCGCGCAGGAGCGCAAGCGCGCGCGCGCCACGTGTCGGCACGCGGGCGCTTTACGCACGAGCTCAAGCGCGCGCGCGCCACGTGTCGGCACGCGGGCGCTTTGCGCAAGTGCGCTGCGCGCAGGAGCGCAAGCGCGCGCGCGCCACGTGTCGGCACGCGGGCGCTTTGCGCACGAGCGCAAGCGCGCAGGTGCGCAAGCGCGCGCGCCACGTGTCGGCACGTGGGCGCTTTGCGCACTTGCGCTGCGCGCTGGAGCTCAAGCGCGCGCGCCACATGTCGGTACGTGGGCGTTTTGCGCTCACGCGCAGTGCGCTGGAGCGCAAATGCGCCACGTGTCGGCACGTAGGTGGTTTGCGCTCGAGCGCTAGCGCGCCGGCGAGGATAAGAGGCTTTTAGCCTCCAAAAAAGATTTCTCAAAAGAGAAATCAGGGAGGAGTTGGACTCCTGAATGTGTTTTGGGGTTGATGGAAGGGGTTCTTCTTCTTCCTCCTGTTGCTTGCTGGATCCTGAAGATCAAGAGACGTGAAATCTCAAAATCTCTCCTTTTTGAGATCTGATGACAGATCCAAGTTTCCCTTTGTGGGTTTTGTGGTGGAAAACTACTTAGTTTTGGAAAAGAAAGAGTAAAACTCTTGATTTAATTCAAAAGAAATGAGAAGGTTTAGAACCTTAGAGAAGAAGCAGGAGGCACAAAGAACCCTAGGTTTTTTTGAGGGGATGGAAAAAGTTGTCTTTTTTTTATTCATCATCATGTTGCCTTTTATAGGCTTACATATTTACATATAGCCCCTTGGGCTTCACAAAATGGCATTTTGCCTATCCCATGGCTCATGTGCCATTTCATTTTTGCACATAAGCCATGGGCTTACAAAATATTGGCTTTATGCCCATTTTGCATACATTCATGTATAAAAAATTACATAAAAATTATTTATTACATGATCTTGTTGTTGGCATAGGGAGGCTGGCCGCAGGCTCGACGTGGGCATGGGCCCGCTTGACCTGGGCTTGGGCCCACCTAGTTTGGGGGTTGACCTTGACTTTGACTCGGTCAAACGGGGTGTAAATTTTTACCCCAACACTCACAAAGGAGCAACACACTTAGGGATCCCCACGATTCCTAAGGAGAAATTACACTTACAAGACCCTCACAACTCGTAAAGAGAATCGTCCCCCTATAAGACCCCCACGACTCATAGGATTCAAAAGCCTTAAGCTACAAGGATCTGAATCTGTTCTTAAGCCATCACATTCCCCAGACAGCCCTACAAACGGTTCAATATTGACCCTTGTATACAATCCACGGGCACAAATAAATGTCTTCCCTACCAAGTTCCACCAACGGCGCGAAATATCCTCATGTGGTGAATGACACTTGTAATTCTTCTCGACTTATAAGGAGAAAACACTCTTGTAAGATCCTTACGACTCTCAAGAGAAAACGCACTTAGGAGTCCTCATGACCCCTAAGTAGAAATTACACCTACAAGATCCTCACGACTCGTAGGGAGAAATACCTTCATGAGACCCTTACGGCTCACGAAGTCAAAAGCCTTAATCGTTAGGTCCCTAACCCTGTCTACTAAGCCACCTTTGTTCGATATCGATAAATTTAAATGATGATTTGCTCCTGACAATATCCCAGTTGTAGCGATGCTGATGCCTAAATCGGTATCAAATTCCAAGTCCTTTCGCGGCAAATGATGATTCGCTCCTGGCAATATTCCAGTCGCAGCGATGCTGATGCTAAGATTAGTATCAGACCTCGGGATTCCATACTCGCAGCAAAATCAGCGAGCCAAAAATATAAAAAAAAAATATATATAGCCGAAATGATTGGGCAACTCGCAATAAAAACAGCGAGTAAAAAGAAAAACAGCCGAAATGATTGGGCAATCGCGAGTTTCGCGATATAAAAAGCTAAAATGATAGAGCATCATGGAAAGAAAAACAAAAAAAAGAAGGATGAAACTTATGCCCTACAGGTGAGTCCATACTAACCCCTGTATACAATCCATGGGCATAAATGAAAAGGGAACCACATTTCCCCACCAGACTCTGTCAAAGGGAGAATCAGATTTCGACGGCAACATCTACATCCCAGAAGATCAACACGGCATTCCTTCTTAACTCCAGCAGGATGCAGACGTAACGTCAACAACCGACCTTAGGGTCACAACGAAGTGGAGCCATGGAAAAGTCCCTAGTTCCAAATCTTGATGGGCACATCTACAGCCCAGAGACCAACAACGGCATCCCTCCTCATTCCAGCAAGATACGGACGCGACATCACCGATCGGAGCCATGGCAAAGTCTCCGGTTCCAAGACTCTACGGTTCACAGACAACCTAAAGTCAACCCGGACACCGCAGAAAGCGGAGCAAGTCGACCCCGACACCGCAGAAAGCGGAGCAAGTCGACCCCGACACCGCAGAAAGCGAAGCAAGTCGACCCCGACACAGCAGAAAGCGGAGCAAGTCAAACCCGACACCGCAGAAAGCGGAGCAAGTAAACCCCGATACCGCAGAAAGCGGAGCAAGTCAACCCAGACACCGCAGAAATCGGAGCAAGTCACCCAATGACCTCCCCACCGGAGCGACGCCCCGTCTCGGAAGCAAATCAACACACTCTCGATTTAGGAAAATCAGCGTCCTTGGCGAGAACCTCTCGATTCGCGTCGACTCACAGGGAAATCAGTGTCTTTGCAGGAAACTCTCGATTCGTCTCGAACCCAGGGAAATCGGCGCCCTTGGCAAAAACCTCTCGATTCAGGGAAATCAGCGTCCTTGGCGAGAACCTCTCGATTCGCGTTGACCCGTAAGGAAATCAGTATCTTTGCAAGAATCTCTCGATTCGTCTCGACCTCCAGGGAAATCAGTGTCCTTAGAAAAAACCTCTCGATTCAGGGAAATGAACGTCCTTGGCGAGAACCTCTCGATTCGCGTCGACCCGCAGGGAAATCAGTGTCTTTGCAGGAATCTCTCGATTCGTCTCGTCCCAGGGAAATCAGTGTACTTAGCAAAAACCTCTCAATTCAGTGAAATCAGCGTCCTTGGCGAGAACCTCTCGATTTGCGTCGACCCGCAGGGAAATCAGTGTCTTTGCAGGAATCTCTCGATTCGTCTCGACCCCAGGGAAATCAGTGTCCTTGGCAAAAACGTCTCGATTCAGGGAAATCAGCGTCTTTGGCGAGAACCTCTCAATTCGCGTCGACCCACAGGAAAATCAGTGTCTTTGCAGGAATCTCTCGATTCGTCTCGACCCCAGGGATATCAGTGTCCTTGGAAAAAACCTCTCGATTCAGGGAAATCAGCGTCCTTGGCGAGAACCTCTCGATTAGCGTCGACCCGCAAGGAAATCAGTGTCTTTGCAGGAATCTCTCGATTCGTCTCGACCTCCAGGGAAATCAGTGTCCTTGGCAAAAACCTCTCAATTCAGGGAAATCAGCATCCTTGGAGAGAACCTCTCGATTCGCGTGGACCCGCAAGGAAATCAGTGTCTTTGCAGGAATATTTCGATTCTTCTCGATCTCCAAGGAAATCAGTGTCATTGGCAAAAACCTCTCGATTCAGAGAAATCAGCATCTTTAGCGAGAACCTCTCGATTCGTTTCAGCCCGCAAGGAAATCAATGTCTTTGCGAGAATCTCTCGATTTATCTCGACCTGCGGGGAAATTAGTGTCCCTGCGCATAAAGAAAATTCTCTTGTGGGATCCTTACGATTCTCGAGAGAAAATGCACTTAGAAGTCCTCAAGACCCCTTAGGAGAAATTACACCTACGAGATCCTCTCGACTCGTAGGGAGAAAAGTCTTTATGAGACCCTTACGGCTCATAAAATTGAAAATTTTTAGGCAGCAGAGCTGAACCTGTTTTCTAAGCCATCGCTACCCTACAAGGAGGTTAAGATGGCCTGTTATCTACCATATAAAGGCCACATTTGCTAAAAGTAACATGCCAACGACACAGCAGAGGAAAGAAAGCGATAGTAGGAGATAAAAAAAATGTGTCTTTTATTCATGAATTCAATTGAGTACAAGATACATCATATAAAAGAATAAAAAAAATGATGAATGCATGTTATTCATAGATTACAAATTTTCAGTCGATACAAAGATGGTTATTGAGGGGGAGGCGTCTTCAACAAATCAGCCAGCTGCTCGTGCACTTCTCTGAATCCCTTCTCATGGTCAGTCGCCGCGGCCAACTCCGCCTCAACTTGAGTCCGCTGCCGTAGACATGATGAAAGCTTTTCATCGGCTTCTAACAGGGCAGCTTTGCAGTCCTGCACGAACCGCTCAGTAGAGTCAAGCGTCCACCTCAGTGTCAACCCATCCAAAATGCATCGCTGGAGATTGTCGAAGACAGCTTTTAACTGCGCAGCGTTTGCTTCAACCTGGGTGCGCAACCGGGCAGATTTGCTTGAAGCTGCTTCATGTTCATTTCGCCTCAGGGTCGCCTTTTGTTCAAAATGGCGGATGAAAGGAACACTACTCTCGACCTACGCAGCCCGTTGGGAGTTCAAAGCTGATACTTCAGGAGAGGGACGCTTGAGCTCAATCTCATACAGGCAGGCCTCGAACTTTCTGCAGTAATTAACCTAAGACTCGACGACACCTTCGTCATGGAAGTTCATGAGCGTCGGCAGCATTAGATTAACCTCAGCAGCAAAATCTGCAGTGAATGTGAAGGCCTCGGCATCAAGATCCTCGACCATTTCGTTCAACATTCGCAGGCTAGTCGCAGCACCCCTGGAAGATAGGCGTTTAGCAAAGGGCCCTGCCGGCATTGGGATGTGAGACTCAAAGGGAACTGGAGCCGGTGAGATTGCTGCAAAATAAATTATGATCAAATGTCAACTCGAGAGGTAAAGAAAATACACGAGCGATGGAGTATACTATACCAGCTGTGGCAGGCGGCAGAGGGGAGTGTCGGAGCTACGGCTATTCCTTCACCTCCTCCTTCGACCTGTGATGCTATAGTCAATATGAAGAAGAATTACCAACGGCATGGCCACCCGTAAAAGAAAGGAAAGGATGTCGTTTAAAAACTATACTCACCGATGCCAGCAGGTAGGATGATTTCTGACTGGAAGGAGAAATGCGGGTTCAACACCTGATACAGATGGTAAAAAAGGACTCCTGCAAAGTTGTGACAATATACTGTCAATACAAGGAGGATGGCACGCATGGACAAACTGGCATCGCGTTCCCTCGCCGCATGCTTCCTACGCTTCCTTTCGGTCTGAGCAGTGAAAAGCGATTTCCTCAAGACCTCTGATAAGGGGTCGTCATCGTCCGAACCAAGCTCTGCCACTGGAACAGTTATAGCGTCCTTCATCGACTGCTTTAGCAAAGCCTCCTATGGGGACGTTGGGAGAGATGAGGCCACAATAGCTGGCTTCGGAAGTTTTGCCGCATCGCTGCTCGGGATCGGCACTATACTTGGAATAACCCGAGTCAAGGTAGTCCCTGCAACAAGATGAAAGAAAGGGTCAGAGCACGAATAAAGAAAGGGATAAAGGCATAATGAACAGAATTTTACCAAGGCCTAAAGAAGCGCGGAGCCTCTTTTCCTCTTCAAATGTTTTGAGGGAAGCCGCGAGTGCCCCTTTGGCAGAGATACCTGTTGAAGAAGAAAGCGTCAGTAGAAGAATAATAAAAGAAGAACCGTGAAAGAATGTAACCGAAGTATACCTGATTTCGCGATAGTGATCACTGCCGCTTCATTGTGAGCCAGTCACTCGGAAGCCACAAGGGCAGCCTGGAGATCAGTATCATCCGCAGGTGCGATAAATAAACCCTCATTGGTCCCATACTTGCACAAACCCTCGCTGTAAGGAGCATGTGGCTCCTGGCCAAATATGACGTCAACAGGAAACATCGACTTCTTCTTATTTTGCGAGCGAGCGCAGGCAGCCGATGACAGGAGCTTGTGCTTGACAGGCATTTTTGGGCAACGAGTCCCGATCTCCGTACCCACGCCAGACTTCGGTGATGCTGCAGCTACCATTACTACAGGAACACGGGAAATAGGCTTCTTAGGAAAGGCGCACGGGACCGCAACCGCGGCAGCTTCTCTTAAGGAAGGACCAACAATGGTCCGTCGCTTTAAGGGGACAGCTGGATTACCGATAGGGATTGTACCCTTGCGATCGAGCAGTAACCGCCTTTCTTCCTTAATAACAGCACCCGTCGCATGCTGATACCACGCCACGTATGTGTTCGATGCTTTGGGAGTGCAGCTCAGCTCACTGATAAAAAAGTTGGACCCGGTGTTTAGCCGCATGAAATGGTGCAGCACGTTGTGGATACCCTCTTCCGTAGCAACCGGCTCAGCTAAAAAAGTCTCTAGCGGGACACCCTGATCGTAGCTTGACTGTTGAGCGAAACGGCATGGGTTGTACCTCATGAACAGCGCCGAGTCGTTCTGCCTAAACACTAGAATGCCCGGCCTGATTGAATACAAATGCAGAATCTCCAGAGCTTTCAATGTAGGAGCCCCGTCTTTGAAGGTATCACGCAGCGACTGCACCGTTTTAGTGGATTCCTTACCGATAGTTAGGACCTTATCGATGAAGGTCATGCTATCGCCAACCGTACGTGGGCGAAGGACCAGACCCCGAGCCTCTCGTTGTACCCCGAGCCTCTCGTTGTGATGGATTTAAAGCAAAAGCGTCAACTAGGAATATAATCCGAGGGAAATTATAAATGTCGTAGAAACGGGGCCGTTTGTGGACTCCAAAAGCGCCGAGCACATGCAGCTCAATCCACGACGTGAAATAATGCAGCGGGAGATTTACGGGCTGTACCCCCGGTTGAATGGTGTCTGCCGCTAAGCTGAGGCCATGGTACAGGTGAGCCAGCCCAGCGATCCCAACGGCCACTCGCGTACCGGCAACCATTCGGTGAGCCGGACAGAAGACGTATGGCCTCATATATCAAGGGTGGATTGGGATCACAAACCAGCTTAACCATAGGCCGAGGAACCCTAAAAAGAACGTCTCTTCGTCGATGTATGAAGCTGCGAGCTCTGCAAAGGGGACGACCGCGGTATCTGGGAGGAAGAAATTCTTTTGATCCGCTTCCACTGTCGGCTGGCTGTCCAAGCCAAAACCAAAAGGATCGTCAAGCTTAATGAATTTCGCAGCTTGTTTTGACAAGACTTCCGGGCGAAGAAAGCGGGCGATGAAGTCTGTGAAGCTAACCCTGTGCCCTCCGGATTCGAGAAACAGACTGTCGTAAATATTCAACACCTTGATCAGACTTGAGAATCGATGTTGAATAACCTTCTCCGGAGTAAGACCTATCACCACTGATTTGATGGCCAAGATGTACTCGTCAGGGGAAGTATTTCCTCGTAATGTTCCCCTCTGACGGGTAGGCCCGAAATTTCTGCGAATTCCTCCAGGGAAATTGAAACCTCCCGGTCCGATAAAAGAAAGGTGTGACTCGGAGTATTCCACTGTTCCAAGAAAGCCTTGACCCACCATACGTGAGGCTTGGGATACTGGAAAAGAGACGCATAGATAGTAGGGTACAATCTGAGATTCAGCAGCAGCGAACTTTTTGCCGACAAGATGTACCGAGCCACTACAAGTATCCAGCTGAATGGCGAGGAGTCAAGCCTATTATGTATGCCTGTCCCCAAGGGCGCGACTCGCCTTGACATATGCACCGTCCCAGAATATCTAAAGCTATCGGCGGCTGTACAGGTATTGAGCCCATCGAGGGCTGGAGGTGTCCATCCGTAATCCAGTTAACCTCCTCCACCGCGTAATTCACCTAGGGTGAGTCGGTATAATGAATGGCGGAAATTGGCTCTGAAGGAACCGGATAAGAGAAACTGCATCGACCCTAAATAATTTGGTTGTACCACAACCCCCATAAGCGAAGAGACTTCTGCTCCGGGTCGTGATCTTTAATCAATGCAAAAACTTCCCGATCCACGGGTGCGTCGGCGTATGCACTCTCTGGGCGAACAAATGGGAAAGAAGAGTCAAAAGCCATAGTACCTGCGTGAGAAGAAACGAGGGTTAAATGTCAATTCTACATTACAAATTCTGACATCCGGTACTTTAAATTTGTACCACCCTGCAATGCAGGAAAAAAGAGACCAGGGGGGACCTACAAAATCAAAGTGACGGCTCATCATTGATGAGACAGTCAATCATTAAGGAGAAAATCCTAAGAAATTCTCATTTAATGAGAAGCTCAATGGGCCAAGGAGTTAAACTCCCTCAAGAGCAGTACTCTGCAAACAGAAACGACATCTGCTGAATTTAATCATGAAGGGAATAAAAATTCCTCAAATTTTCTAAGAGCCATGCTCTGTGAAAACGATGGAGTAATCCATCAGAACCCTAAAAAGGTAAAGCTTTTTACAGAGTAAAAACTCCAAGATCTTTAAGATCTACAAAACAAACTCTAAGAGTTCTTCATAAAGATGAACAATGTTCTAACTGATGGGTTAAGTAACCCTAAAATTCCATTAGAAACGATGGAGTAACCCATCAGAACCCTGAAAAAGCAAAGCTTTTTACAGAGTAAGAACTCTGAGATCTTTAAGATCTATAAAATGAACTCTAAGAGTTCTTCATAGAGATGGACAGCGTTCTAATTAATGGGTTATGTAACCCAAAAAATCCATTTTTTAGATCTATGATCTAATAAGAGCAAAGCTATGTTTAAGGGGATTCGATTATGATCCTTACCAAATTTGGACAGAGTTCTAATTCTAAAAGGAATTTCCTTGGGCAGAGATCTTAGCTCTTAAGGGGAGAATTAAATTCTCAGAAACAAGAAAACAAGAAGATGAACAGAAGTCATCTCAAGGGCCTAAGGGCCTACTTATAGGCGCTGGAAGACGGTCCAACTTCCAAGACGATCCAACTGTGGAAAGGTTGCCACCGCTGCACTCACGTGTAAGCCATGTGAGCACAACGGTGGGGGGCATTTGTTTCTGCCAATAAGAGAGCAAGGCTATGTTCAAAATTTGAACTGAAGCAGCGTCTCACATGCAAAGCACGAGAGCTCCAACGCTCAGAGTTAAAAACTTGAGGCAGCGCCAAGAGTTAAAAACTCTGAGGCAGTGCCATACGTGCAAAGCACGAGAGTGCCAGCTGATTGAATACGATTTTCCAATTGTGTCGTTGTTGGAAAATAGAATTTAGAAATCACAACCAAAAATATTTGACCGCAATCAATAACGGTGTCGGATGTAGCGCGTTGGTAAGTGCGGATCGTCCACAGGAAAAGTGTAATCCGTTCAATTTCCGAATTAGATGAGTTGAAAATTTAAGGCAAAGAAAAGAAAACAATTCATGATTTGTAATTGAAGATCAAGAGTAAGAAAAATCTAGATCTAAAAGAAACATTAAAAACAAGAATTGAGATGTGTGATAATTTCCAACCAACAATCTAGATTAGAAGTATGGCTCGCAGGAGTAGATCGGATCTAAAGATGTGATGAGATCTAATGATTACTCATTCTTATCCATTAACGAATTGGTACTAGATCGATGCAAATTCATCGAGGTTTAAGGATCTTGCGAGGAAATTAGGGATTTCGCAACTCATCCTTTGTCTTTTCGATGGATCGCATTCAAATTCTAGCTTCTAGTTAATCAAAAGTTTAATAGTTGTTCCCTAGTTTCGAGTGAACACGATCAAGAAAGCATCATCTCGAAACTAGGTTATTAATCATTTGATTCACTAGAATTTCCAAACGTTATAGGATTTAAGAATTGTAAAAATATCTAAATCATCATCATCTAAAGATCGTCACAACTCCTACACGAGCGGAGATTACTCAAACATCATGATCACAAACACAATCACAAATTGAGATCTAATCATTATACTTGAATTAAAAGATAAGCAAGAATATAGAAAATTCACCTTTATTTATCGACAATTTTCGTTACAACTCTCTTGAATTTACAAAAGGAAGGAACTAGATCGTCGATTTCGGCTTCGCTCGGCTCCTTAAGTCGCGGATCGGCGTAGATCTCTTGCTTCGTTGAAATCCGGCGTCGCTTGCTAAAGGTTGAAGGCTCTCTTGCTTGAATTGCTCTCGGGATCTTGATCTTGAAGTTGAATCGAGGTTTAAATTTGAAGCACAAGTTGTGTCACTCAACTTGTGGGTTGAAGATTGAAATTTGAATTTTCCCTCCACAAGTTAGTTAGCACAAGATTTGAATTTCCCTCCAAAAGTTTGTTAAAAGATCCTTCTAGAAATAGTTTGTTAAGTCGAGCCTTCTAGATGCGCCACGTGGAGCTTCTGGGGTCTTTTGGAAGCTTTGGCCGTTAGAGGTAAGCACGTGAGGAAATTTGGAGCTGTGATCACACCAAAGCGCCGCGGTTCCGCGGCGCAAGCCAGCTCCCGCCGCGGAACCGCGGCGGTATGGAAGCCTCTGGGCTTAATTCTTCTGGTGTGGTCTTGGGCTGAGTTTTGGGCCTGTTTCTGATATGTTAAATTTTATTTGGCCTTTTGTATCATTACCAGATCTTATATCTTGGAGTTGGCGTATCTTTTATCAGCTCTTTTCCAAAATTTGGGCCTTGCTTCTTGAATTTCCTGCATTAGACCCCAAGATAAGAGTTGCGCAATACAAGGGTGATGCAATGCCACACAATTTCCCTAAAAGTGCCGGTTTTAGTATACAGTACAAGTAATCCAGTATTTTACATGTGTTTTGCTAATATGTGCGATATGAATACCGGATACCTATACATGAATGCAAAAGGTAGAGAAATTGCCGTGTTAGAAATGCAGTATTTTCGACATATCACCAGCGCTCAGAGTTAAAAACTCTGAGGCAGCGCCAGAACTAAAAGTTCTCCACCCTTGAATTAAAGATCCAACGGAGATGATAAATCATCAGATACAGAATTAAATTTTGATTGAGAAAATACTCCTCAAATCTTTCTAAATAAGAAAGATTGTGCTCTGTAAATCAGAGCACCGTTGGATCAAAGATCCAACGGAGATGATAAATCAACAGATACAGAATTAAATTCCGATTGAGGAAACACTCCTCAAATTTTTCTAAACAAGAAAGATTGTGCTCTGTAAATCAGAGCACCGTTGGATCAAAAATCCAATGGTGATTAAAAATCATCAAGATACAGAATAAGTTCCATATGGAAAAATATTTTCCAATCTTGTTAAAAAAAGAAAAAGAAAAACGTCTTCTGTAAAACAGAAGTTCTTGGATCAAAGATCCGACGGTGGATAAATTCCCTACATCAATTAAGAAATCTCTCAATGAGAGATTTCCTTAACTGATTCAACAAATCAGCCTCTCCTATATAAAGGACCCAAGACTTCAAGTCTTGGACAGAGGGAACCCCCCATAAACTTCAAATTTCAAGACGAGAACGATTTCTCCTCAAGGTAAATAAAAAGAAGAGAGATCATAGCATCTCCTCCATATTTAAGAGCTTAACTCTCACATCAGAAGAACTTAGTTCTTTTTCCAGATCTCACATCTATAAGATAAAGTCTTTCACAAGTGAGAATCCAATTCTCAGAGAATTGAATTGGGCAGAACAAAAAACTCAGAGCTTAGCACTCAAAGTTTGGCGTTCAGCGCCAAGCGCTCCACGTGCTCCTCACGCGGGCCCTATTTAAGGCTTAGTGCTTAGCACTCAAATTCTGGCGCTCGGCGCCAAGCACTCCACGTGCTCCTCATGCGGGCGCTATTTAAAACTCAGTGCTTAGCACTCAAAGTCTGGTGCTCGGCGCCAAGCGCTCCACGTGCTCCTCACGTGGGCGCTATTTAAGAGGAAGCACTCTGCACTCCTTGGTTGGCGTCCAGCGCCAAGCGCTCCACGTGCCCCTCACGTGGGTGCTATTAAAATAAAGAGTGCTCTGCACTCATTGGTTGGCGCCAAGCGTCAAGCGCCCCATGTGTTTCTCACGTAGGCACTGTTTAACATAAAGTGCTCTGTAAATAGAGCCCAACGCCATAAAAAGTGTTTAAAACTTAATAAAAACAAAGAAAGGGGGTGAACATCAAATCTCATATCAATGCTCAGCATTGTTAAACAAAAGAGGACGAGCCCAAACAAGTGTTTAACACTTTATTCAAAACTGAGTAGGTTGAGTCCAAGTTGACCAAAAGTCCCTAATTCAGATCAACCGAGCCCATGTGCTCATAATTTTCCAAACTGGTCTTAACCCCAAACCGAACTACAGGTTTTCCAACCAAAACTGGTTCAAGGGTACATCTCTCTACACCTCTGATACATGTCGTTGTAATTTCTCAACGTCTTCAGAGAGGTGGAGGGTCCCAATCACCAATAACTCTTGGACCGTAACGTCCCTAAACTAAACTCCATGGACTATGATGTCCTTAAACTTATGGACCGTAACGTCCCTAAACAAAACTCCATGGACTATGATATCCTTAATCTTATGGACCGCGACGTCCCTAAACTAAACTCTATAGACTATGATGTCCTTAAACACGGACTATGATGTCCTTAAACTTATGGACCGTAATGTCCATGAACTAAAACGATAGAGCCCAAATGCTCTTTCATTGGATCTAAATGATCCTAAAACCTTGTTAAGTAGATCTTAGTCTAAAATTAGACTAACGTATCCTTAACAAATATTTAAGTTAATCTTAATCTCAAACGAGATTAACGATCCTTAAATCAAACCAAACCCAAATCTAAGAAAATACGGATTTGGACTAATCCCCACCCTACGGGGGACAGCATAAATTAGTCTTCATATACAATCCACGGGCAACCAAAAATAAATCTAACACATACGACACGAAGTGAACATCTGGAGCAGGAGAAAGTTGTTACCGCGGTGCGGTAATGTAATTAACTGCAGGGGCTTGCGCCTGTAGGGAAGAGCGTCCCCATAATAAAAAAAACATCGCAAATGAGGGGGAATCTGACAAAGTCTGCAACAATGGCCGCATCCATCCAAACCTCCGATACACGGTGCCATAAATCAACTTGGTATTTTCGGAGAGGTGGACGGCTAAATCCAAATAGCATCTGCCCCCAAAATTCAAGCCAGACGTCCCAACGTTCCGGTCGTGTCTTTCGGTGGTGAACAAGTGCTTCAAACGAACAAAAAGAACAACCAAAACTGCCTAACGTGTTTCCCCACGTGAATGCTTAGAAAAGGGAAACAAGCAAAAGAAAAGCCAAAGCTGCCTCATGTGATTCACACGTGGGCGCCTAAAAAGCAAAGAAAAACTTCTTTGTCAATTAGGCAGCCATCCCAAAAGAAAGCAGCCATGTGTTTTGCAAGAGAGATCTAATCAAGTGCTTAGCATTTCTGTAAAAGAGGAGCATCGCCCATATTTGGGGGTCTCACGTGTTTCACACATGAAAGCCACAGTGCTCTAGTGATTAGCACTAATCCAGTGCCCATGTGAAACGCGCGTAAGCACTGTATGTCTCAGTGTATAGCACTGTTGAGTAATTATATCTTAGCCCAAATCGGCTAAGTTTCCTGAGGTTAAACCTCTTTGATTTTAAATCAACCGAGCTCATATTGCTCATGGTTTCCCAAACTGATCTTAGTCTCAAAAATGACTAGTGGTCTCCCATAGATGATATCCAAAATGATATCCATCCTATGTCTCCTAAAGTAATCTTAGTCTCAAATACGACTGATGATTCTTAGGTCCACAACAACCCTTTTTCCCTCAAATACAGGATTTGGTTCAAAAAGGTACATCTCTCCACACCTCAAATACATGTCGTTGTAATTTCTCAACGTGTTTAGAGAGGTGGCCGGTCCCGATGACCAACAACTTCTTTTGCTGATGCACTTTCAAATTGACGTGCATGCCTCAAATCGGATCGTGCCCCAAATTGGGCACATTCCATATCTCCATTGTTCACTTTGTCACGTAACAAATACACGTGCGCGCAAGATGAATAATGGACCAAAATGTCCTTAAACTAATATTCGCCCCTAAATACGGTGATAATAGACCTTAATGTCCATAAACTAATATTCGCCCCCCCCCAAAGACGACGACAATGGACCGAAATGTTATTAAACTAACATTACGCCTCAAACATGGCGAGACTGGACCGCGATGTTCTTAAACTAAAATACTTGACCCCGAACGCTCATACGTTTTAAGTCGATCTTAATCTCGATTATTGATCCATAAATCAAGCCAATCCCAAATCTAAAAATATACGGATTTGGACTAATCCACGCCCTACGGACGACAACATAAATTAGTCTCCATATACAATCCACGGGCAATCAAAACAAATAAAAACACACACGACACGAAGTGAACTTCCGGAGCAGGAGAAAGTGGTTATCGCGATGCGGTAACACAATTAACTGCAGGGCTTGCACCTACAGGGAAGCACGTCCCCACAATTAAAAACCCCTCACAAAATGAGGGGGAATCTGATGAAGTGACGCTACAATGGTCGCATCTGTCCAAACCTCCGATATATGGTGTCATAAATCAACTTGGCATTTTCGGATAGGTGGACGGATAAATCCAAATAGCAGCTGCCCCCAGGATTCTGTCTGTTCACCTCCGGAAGATGGACCGCGATGTCGGGAGGTCTGGCTTGAATCCTGAGGGCAGATGCTATTTGGACTTATCCGTCCACCTTTCTGAAGATACCAAGTTGATTTATGACACCATATATCGGAGGTTTGGACAAATGCGACCATTGTAGCGTCACTTCATCAGATTCCCCCTCATTTTGCGAGGGGTTTTTAATTATGGGGACGTGCTTCCCTGCAGGTGCAAGCCCCTGCAGTTAATTATGTTACCGCATCGCGATAACCACTTTCTCCTGCTCCGAAAGTTCACTTTGTGTCGTGTGTGTTTTTTTTGTTTTGGTTGCCCGTGGATTGTATATGGAGACTGATTTATGTCGTCGCCCATAGGGCATGGATTAGTCCAAATCCATATATTTTTAGATTTAGGTTTGGATTGATCTAAGAATCGTTAATCTGATTTAAGATTAAGATCGACTTAAAATGTATGAGCGTTCGGGCTCAAGTATTTTAGTTTAAGGACATCGCGGTCCATTATCGCCATGTTTGAGGCGTAATGTTAGTTTTAGCACGTTTTGGTCTATTATCGCTGTCTTTAAGGGGGCAAATATTAGTTTAGGGACATTTCGGTCCATTATCGCCGTATTTGGGGGAGAATATTAGTTTAAGGACATTTCGGTCCATTATTTATCTTGCACGCACGTGTATTTATTACGTGACGAAGTGAACAATGGAGATATGGAATGTGCCCAATTTGGGGCACGATCCGATTTGAGGCATGCACGTCAATTTGGAAGTGCATCAGCGAAAAAAGTTGTTGGTCTTCAGGACCCGCCACCTCTCTGAAGACGTTGAGGAATTACAATGACATGTATCAGAGCTGTGGAGAGATGTACTCTTTTGAACCAAATCTCGTATTTGAAGGGAAAAGGGTTGTTGTGGACCTAAGAATCATTAGTCGTATTTGAGACTAAGATTACTTTAGGAGACATAGGATGAATATCATTTTGGATATTATCAATGAGAGACCACTAATCATTTTTTAGACTAAGATCAGTTTAGGAAACCATGAGCAATATGAGCTCGGTTGATTTAAAATCAAAGAGATTTAACCTCAGAAAACTTAGCCGATTTGGGCTGAGATATAATTACTCTATAGTGCTAAGCACTGAGACATACAGTGCTAACATGCGTTTCACGTAGGCACTGGATTGGTGCTAATCACTAGAGTTCTGTGGCGCTCACGTGTGAAATACGTGAGGCCCCCAAATATGGGTGCTGCCCCTCTTTTACAGAAGTGCTAAGCACTTGATTAGATCTCTCATGCAAAACACGTGATTGTTTTCTTTTGGGACGGCTGCCTAATTGACAAAGAATTTTCTCTTTGCTTTTTAGGATCCTACGTGAGGATCACGTGAGGCGGCTTTGGTTTTTCTTTTGCTTGTTTTCTTTTTTTAAGCACTCACGTAGGGAAACATGTGAGGCAGTTTTGGTTTCTTTTTTTGTTTGTTTGAAGCGCTCATGTGGGAAACACGTGAGGCTTCATAATAGTGCTAAGTACTAACGAGTCACCAAGCTATTCTTGTGTTTTCTTAGAGATACTGATCTCCTGTTAATGACATTTTTAGTCATTGATGATCATTAAGATTTCGGTTTTGAGGATCTTGGATCATCATCATTTTTTTTAAGAACTAAGTTCTTTATATAGGGTTAAACCCTAATTTTTGGAGGAATTAATTTCCCATATGAACCTGTTATTTCCTTTTCTTTTATGACCTAGTTCTTTTCCCCTAAGTTTTGAATCTGCAGAACAAAATCTCCCCGATGAGAATTAAATTCTCAACTTTTGGGGAGATTTGCTTCTGCAAATCTCAACCAGAGGAAGAACTAAGTTCTTATATGAAGGGTTAAACTCTTAGATAGGCAAAGAAGAGACACTATGATCTCTGTGTTTTTTTACCTAGGGTTTTAATGAGGTAAATCTTCTTTTACTTTTAAGAATTAAATTCTCTTTCTTTTCCAGGAGCTCACTGTATATTTTTTTTGCAGAAGCTTGTGGAGAGTTCTGTCTATCTTTAGATTTAATCTCCTTACTCCTATTTATAGGAGAAGAGAAAAAATCAGGATGTTAAGAAAATCTCTCATTGAAAGATCATGAAGATTAATTGATGAATTTTATTCACCGTTGGATTTTCAATCCAAACGCTCTCTGTTTAACAGAAAAGATTTCTTGTTTTTTCAGCAAGATTAAGAAATATTTTCCTATAAATATCTTGTTAATTTAGCAAAATTAGGAAAATGTTTTCCTAAGATAGAATTTTATTCTACCAGATGATCGGGGGGTGATTTTATAATCACCGTTGGATCTTTAATCCAAGGGTCCTCTGTTTAATAGTGAAGATCTTTTTAGTTTAAGAAAAATCAAGGAAATATTTCCCATATAGAATTTAATTCTATCAGGTGGTTTGATTGGTGATATTTTATCACAATTGGATTTTAAATCCAAAATTCTCTGTTAAAGAAGAATCTTTCCGTATCAGAAAGATCAGGGAAAATATTTCCCAAATAGAAATTAATTCTATCTTGCCAAAGAGTGCAGCAGGAGAACTCACATGTTTAACACGTGACCCCTAGCATGGGTTTTAGCCCGCTTTATTTTCAGCGCTCATATACATATAAACTCTCACGTGAGGTCTGTTTGGCTTGTCAGTTATTTGATTGCAACGCCTATATGCTTTATATATAGACGCTCACGTGTTTAACACGTGTGGCTCTTTTAGCCCATTTGTTTTTAACTGCAGCGCCTATATGCTTTTGCATATAGATGCTCATGTGTTTAACACGTGAGATTTGAATAGTGGGGAATTTTTCCCCTTTCCTTTTTTTTTATGAGGGAACATGATTTATCCATTTATTTTTTAAAATGGAAATGAAGTGTAAAGGTAGTACGGAGAGAAATGGTGAGAACCATGCTTGAATAGTCTTGAAAATGAATTTATAATTCATTTGTGCAAATTATTCAAGTATGATTGATATATTTATATTGCAAAATATGTTTTATAAAACCATGATTGCATTATTGTTTTAAGTGATGATTTTTCTCATTCTCACCATGAGCTTCTCTCTCATATATAGCTTTTCTTGAGTTCCTCCTCTTTCTTCTTCATTTTTCTCCCTTCCATCTCATGAGTTGAGAATCAAGAGAGGAAGGGAAATAGAAATACACTAGAAAACTCACTACATCATCATAGCAATCTAGATTAGAAAACTAAGTTGTTGAGTTGCTTCATTAGTGAAGCTAAGTTTTTGTTACAAACTCTCAGGTGGATCATCTAGGACCGAGAAGGCCGGCCATCATAGTTGATCTAGGAGATCCCTAAGAGCTTAAGAAGAGAAGTGAAGACCCAAAGGACATGGGTCTTCTGGTATAACCTTATCTCATAATAAATAAAACTCCTAGTAGTTGCTGATTTAGGGTTATGATTTGATCACATGGGTTAAATTGGTTGTGCTTGCTTAAAAATTTAATTTTTGTGCATTCATCTCTCTACTTTGATGTAGAGTGAGCACAACTCACCAACGGTGGGTATCTTCAAGGAGATACCCACATGGGCAGTTAGGCCCATGTTTCATAAATTTATGTAGGAGTTATTCTTTTCCCCCACCTCCTTCAAATTGAGGGGGTAGTTTATAACCACTCCCACTCATATATAAACGCCATAAAAAGAAAAGAAGACGAATGCTCTAATTCTTCAATAAAGAGAGAACTCTTAAATTTTTACAGGTTTGAAGGCTTGCCACTCTCGCTAGAAGAAGAAGAAAAGAGAAAGAGAAAGTGCAGACTTCAACAAAAGCTTCTCGATAAACTCACTCTTCTTTTTCTTCTTTCTTTTAACAGGGGACATATAGTGTCGAGGGCTTGAAAGAATTCTTATCAATTCTTACAAATCAAGAAACTCTCCAATGGACTTAATAAATGATTAATTTCGTTTTCTTTGAAACCGTGAATATAAAAGTATTTCTTTTTGGAAAATAAGGGAAGCCTTATTATTCCACACGTGCGCGCGTACACACACACATAAGAACGCAGACCCTAAAAAGTTCATGATTTTTCATAACAATCCCAAATTAAAAGAGGAAACTTGCCCAAATTTCTAAATAAATTTAAAGAAAAAAAATGAGAGTTTGCTTATGTTTAACAAACTTCTCTCAAAAGACAAATGATGATGTAGATATCTTAAAAGAAATTCACACATCAATTTATTGATATGAAAGACCCAACTTTCCCTTATAAAACAGACAAAGCGGAAAATGAATCAAGTATCTCAAAAGATATCCGCAAATAGGTATTTTTCAAAGATACCCGCATATTGGGTATCTCAAAAGGTACCCGTACATTTTCTTTTTGAGCGGATATGTTCTTGAAGAATACCCGCAAATCGAATCGGGTATCTTAAAAGATACCCACAAATGGCAAATCTGAAAAGTCATCCTCATCGGGTATCTTAAAAGATACCCGCTTAACGTCCCAAAACTTAACTATTGCGGGTATCTTAAAGAATACCACAATAAATATCATGAAAGACTCTCGTCGGGTATCAAAAGATACACACGTGAGACAAATATGAATATCCGCAAGTGGAGCGGATATCTCTACACGAGATATCTACTGTGGGTATCTTAAAATAGATACCCACAAATGCCAAGGTGAAGCGGATATCTGTTTAAAAGATATCCGCAACTACTTAATATAGGGTTTGGGCTCCACCTCAAATCACAAAGAATTCCGGTTTCAATCTATTTGTCTAAGTTTGGAACCTACAAGTGGAAGTACTCATTTAGACTTTAAATATAATATCAAATTTTGATATTAAAACATTCCCCTCATTGTTCAAAGCATATTTGTATTTCTCTTCTCCTTGTATGAATTTGAGATGTAAAGAAATACATATGTACCTATGTTCTAAACAAAATAATATGAATGGGATCTTTTTTGATAACTATCTTATGTTATATTTCTTTTGCAAGTACATATATCTGTAATGTGATCATTTCTTTTTAAAATGGTGTGATTTAGAATGGTCTAATAAGGTATCCCGTCTAGATATTTTCTAAGATAACAGGCTATAATCATGGTAAATACTTACGTTTATCGGAAGTCTCGAACCTCAGGACCTTTTGGTCAAACTTTAAAAAATTGTTTTGTTTAAACTCTATTTTTTCTTAACGATGCAATCGTTAGAGGTCATAAAGAGGGTAAACACTAATCCGACTAATATTAATAGTTGGACTAGAAAAATGCCGACTGACAAAATCTGTCGAAATTGGTCTTAGAAATATTTTTTAAAAATTCCTGAAATCTAATCCAACCGATTATTAGTAGGAATTTGTAACATTTCAGAAATATAAAATATTGTTTTTGGAATTTAAATATTAAAATAATATATTTCACGAAAACTATTCGATTTGCGAATTGGAGTTTTAGTAAAATGGTATAATTATATACCAATATTTGGAAAATAATTGGTGATAAAAATGCATTATTTATTAAAAAGGTATTTATTGGATTTAGGCATTTTATAAATAATTATGCAATTATTTATATGCAAGTTTAACTTAAACTTGATTAGTGCACTACTAATCACGATAGGCCAAATCCGTCTTTTTAATTAGCCATGGCTAGTGCACCATGACTTGTTACATTTTGTTGCATGTTGTTTTCATTTGTGTTTGTTGATATTTATGAGAAGAAAAAAGAAAGAAAAAGAAAAGAGAAGATAATTGATGAGAGGGGGGGGGACAACATGATGACTTGAGGCATGGGCTATGAGAGTGAGAAAGAGAGGGGGGATTTCCTTTGACCATGGCTCCTATTCTTTTCCTCATCCTTCATTCTTTTCTTTCATCAACTCCTTCTTCTTCTTCTCCTCCTTTCTCTACCTCCTCCACAACCACCTCAAAACCATCTCAAAACCCCACACCACCTTCATTAAAATTGTGCACCACCTCATCCTACACCCCATGGTTGAATCAAGTTTGGATTTTTAGCACTTGGACTATCTAGGGTTTTTCCTGAGTTGCTTCCTAGAGGTATAACCTTCTCTTCCCATCTTGTAAATTAGTTTCTTTACTTCCTATTCGTGTTTAGAGATCGTTTATGCATGTTTAGTGATCTTAGAAATTTCTAGGTTGATGTTAGTGGATGAATGGACTTGTGAAGTGGAAATTGAGATTTAGTTTGTGTTTACAAACCCTTAGTGATGATTTTATGGTCAAGACCAGAGACTAGAACCCAATACACGAACTTAGAATTTTCCGACATCGGGTTTTTGACAGTTTGTGATGATCTAATGGAATCTAGGATGACACGAGAGACCCATAAATTAAGTTGCCATCACAGTGATACGTGCAGGCCACCTAGATTTTTCTCCCGAGACCGAGACCCTGCAACATTTTCCAGGCCGCAGATAAATTCTTTGTGGCCAAAAATTGCGGTTACACTGTAGGTTTCGGTGTTGATCTTTGGTGTGTGGTCCCCTTATCTGATATCTAGACCTACCATATATGCAAAATGTCATAATTTGACCTAGGGTAGAATCTGGGAGTGGTTTTCCTAGGTTACTGATTTCGGGTTTTGCGATTTTCCAAAACTTGGCTTTTAGTATTTGATTTCGGACCTAGTCGTTGGACGTTTGTACGTCAACGACGAGGGTTAATTGGTTGTTCTTGCATACGTGGGCTATAGGTTCTAACCTATTGTAGGGTGTTTTTCGTCACCCCATTGAGATGGGAATATGCGTCGCTTGTCAGGCGTATACAGATTACCCCTACCTAAGGTCGATCGAGATTTATTAATTGTGGGGATCTGAATTTCCAGCAGCCGCGGACTAAGCTGCCGTTAATTACCCCTCACCTTTGGAGTGAAGGAACCTCCGATCGACGGGTCAACTAGTCATGCGAATTCAGTATGCAGTGTGCGTGTGTTGTGTTTTGAAAGGGGGTTTTGGATATATCGGGAGTCTCGCAGAGTTTATGTGGGTCCCGCTACCCGGATAGGAGGCTAGGGGTCAAGGGCGCTAGAAGCCTCCTTGCGGGGTGCGGGGCAGCGCCCCGTTAGAAAAATTTTCCTAACAGAGGACGTGTTTCTGGTGTGGAGTGCATTGAAAATGATGGGTGAGGAGCGTCTTAAAGACGCGTGCATGTTACGTGGGCACTGGGCGCCCACGTGTCACGTGTCCGGCGTGTGAGTGCTGAGCGCCCGCGGGTCACGTGCGCGGCACACGACCGCTGGGTGCCAGCGGGTCACGTGCGTGGCATGCGACCGCTGGGTGCCAGCGGGTCATGTGAGCTGCACAAGACCACTGGGCACTGAGCGGGTCACATGCACAGCACACGACCGCTGGGTTCCAGCGAGTCACCTGAGCTGCATGCGACCGCTGGGCCCTGAGCACTTGCGGGTCGTGTGAGGCGCATGTGGACGCTTAGCGCCCGCGTGTCGCGTTCCCTGCACGTGACCGTTAGGTGCCAGCGGGTCACGTGAGCTGCACACGACCGCTGGACGTTGAGCGCCTGCGGGTCGCGTGAGGCGCACGTGGGCACTTAGCACCCACGGCTCACGTGACTGTTGGTTGCCTGCAAGTCGCGTGCGCGGCACGCGATCGCTAGGCGCCCGTGGGTCACGTGCGCGGCACGCGACCGCTGGAAACACCAGCGGAAAAGGGGCTTAGCCCCTGGGTTAGGAGTTGAACTCCCAATGGGGTTTGGAGTTGAACTCCTAACAGGGATTATGTATAGATTTGGAGTTAAACTCCTAAAAAGGGGTTTGATTTATGGAGTTAAACTCCAAAAGATCTTGAATGGAGTTAAACTCCTAGAAATCTTTGGATCTTCTTTTAAGCCTCGGATCCTCCCGGAATGGGATTTTTAAAGATGGGTATCCTTCTTCTTCCTCTCTATTGGCTGGATTTGGGGGGGGGGGGGGGAAGAGGAAGTGAGACTTAAAATCTCACCTTTTTAGGGATTTGATGGCAGATCCGAGCTTCCCTTCAAAAGTTTTATGATGAAAAACTATTTAATTTTAGAAAAGGAAGAGTTAAACTCTTGATTTAATTCAAAAGGAGAAGAAGATTTTAAAACCTTGAGCAAGGAGAAGGAGGCACAGACCCTAGTTTTTTTTAGAGAGAAAAAAATTATCATTGATTTTTTCATCATGTTGCCTTTATAGGTTACCCATTTTACATATAGCTCCTTTGGCTTTACCAAATGACACTTGTGCCACCCCATGCCTTATGTGCTTATTTCATTTCATTTTTTTTTTTGCACATAAGTCATGGAGTTTACAAAATTTTGGCTTTCTTCCCACTTTACATATATTTATTTCTAAAAATTACATTTAGACTAATTTATTTCCTCCTTTTTGGCATAGAGTCGGCCCCTTCCATACTTGGTCTTGACTTAGGCTCAGGCTCGGTCCCACTGGACTTGGGGTTGACCTTGGTTTTGACTTGGTCAACTGGGTGTAATTCTTGACCCCAACACCTATGAGCACTTCGTATGCCGTATCGGTTTTTCGGACTTGGTTTTAATAGCATTACGATGTGTTTTGATTATAGGTACTTTCGCGTGGATTTCCGAGTCGACGAAGCACATCAACTTCAGATAAGCAAGGAGATTAGAAGGTAAGTAGATTTATATCTACGAAGGAAGTCGGGTGGATGGTGTATAGCACCCCTGCACTATAATGATGAAAGAACCGATATATAGATTATAGATGGAGAAAACCTATGAAACAAACTTACGGATATGATCAAAAGAGTTAGTATGAGATGTTATGATTAATACAAGATGACGTGAATTAAGATGTCAATAGGAAGATATAAGAGGATATGAATGGATATGCTTGATATGAGATCGTTAATGATATGATATGAGATCGTTAATGATATGATATGAGATCGATAAGGATATGACATGAGATATATATGTATGTGTTTATGAGAATAAAAGGTGATATGATGTACGAGACCATAGATCCGTACCCTTATTGAAGAATAGGACGATAGATCCTTAACCTAATTTTGATGACACCGTACGATGGATTACCGTACGCGATGAGTTATACCGAATTATTGATCCGCGCTCGTGATTTGAGGATGATGATCGAGAATATTGCCATATCGGATACTACGAGGCTGGATTGCCGACGTAAAGATTTCACCTGAACCAAACATATTTCCAAAACCGACGAATCGTATGCACTTTTAAATGGAAACCTTAAGGGATGCTACGGATTTTCAAATGGTGTCTTTTCCTTAAATACACCGTAGCCCCCACTTTCAAAACTACGATTCGTATCATTTAAACTGATCGTATGGTTCATGTGTAGTTACGTACCTTATTGTCGTTCATGTTATTGTTGGATTAGCCCTCGTGAAACAAATACTATGTTTCCGGTATTTACCGCTTTATGATATCGTCTGCTAGTACACCTATACTATTACCAATAATGCGCATGTTACACTTACACAGATTTGCCGGCTCACACATTCATCATCGGTAATTGCCATGCCACTTGCACAGTAGAACTGCTATATCACGATACTATTCTCAACTGTAAAGTACATTCATTATTCAGTACTATCACATGACATGCTTGCATGATATTCTTGATATGCTCACATTACTGTTCTATGTCTGCATACAATGTACTTTATGGTTATATGCATTGAGATATTATTTTCATGAGATCTCTTAATTTAAGAACCGCGGTTATATTTCAAAGGAAATTATGAATTGTTTTAAAAATGCGGTTTCTCGTAATGTGATTTCGAGGCGTCCACCATGAGTTTTCTCTGTTCTGAGCTATGTGATACCCGATTCGAGGAGTTGGATGAGTCATTTGCGGGTACATGGTAGACCCGGTAAGGTAACCCAGGGCAAGAAGATTGTGAGGATGACGATGAGCCTGGCAGGGGATGTACTACCTACCGGTGATAGTTTGGATCTGGCGGTTATCCGGAGGATACCGACCGGAGTCGTGAGATGGATATGAAGGCCGATCTGAGGATGCAGCGCCTGAAAATATGAGGATTTACGTGTCGATACTGGACACGGGTTTTATAATATTTCGAGTGTCGGTGTTGGACACTCAGATTCCATCATATTGATGTGTCGTTGATGGAAACACATGGTTGATCCACATGAATACAGGCATATAATTCAGATGTTTGTTTTATATGTTATTAGCATTGACTTTATTGTTGATATATATGCATACATGGTCATCCTAGATATCATAGTATTACCTTCATGATACAGTCCGACTTAGGAATTGTTGTTTATTCGATTTCTACCTGCTGATGTTTTCTACTCACGAGTTAGCAACTCACCCCCGTTGTTCCACAGTTTTCTTGCAGGTTCGACCGCTTGGATCAGTAGCGGCATCGCTGGCGCACAGTTCCTTCAGGGTGTTTGCTTTGGTAGGTGGGACACATATTGGATCGTGACCACTCTTGTACCTTTTATCTATGTTGTATCTAGATAAACTCCATCAAATCATAAACTAGTTTTTGTATATTAGTAGACCTAGACAGACTTGTGCTTTTGCGAGACTTGGAACAATGGGTGTATGTTCGTTTCTTTTGAGCTGTTGATGTCTTGCATTGTTTATTATTCTTTCTATGTTTGATCTTCACCGTAGTGCGTCGTATATTTACTGCTTATTGCGTGGTTGTGATTCCGCCAATTGGCGAAGAGCTAGCTCCCGCTTGGGATGCTTTTTAATTGCATGTATGTTGTTTTGGATCAAAATATACAAGGGAGGTGCTGCCCAAATTTTAAAGAACGAAAAATGTTTTCAACTATATTATATATCCACTTGCATTTTCATATATCATTATCTATGCATTTAAAGAAAAACTTGATTTTATTATATTTTTATTTCAAAACTGCACCTCCACTATTTTCCGCAAAAGGTTTAGATTTCTGGGCTTCGGCTTACTTGAATTGCGTTACTCCTTTAGACATTGTGTTATTTAAGTGCCAGTCACGTGCCAAATTTTGAGTCGTGACAAAGTTGGTATCAGAGCGTTGGGTTTAACCTTGGTTCGAGTTTAGGCTTGACCTTACGAAACTTAGACTTGACTAAGGGGGGTTTTGGGACCCGAGTTTTTCACCTTATAGGTTGACCTTGGTTGATAGAGTAGGTAGCTTGAGTAGAGTGACGTACCGTATGTATGTTCCATGGCATACTTACGACACGCTACTCCGCTTAAGTGACCTTAGGATGTACATTCTTGAGATCCTTGCTTCTATTCGTTCCTATGATCATACTCTCATTAATTCCATTCCTCCCTATGATCATATATCCATTTTGGACCTGTTGATTCCTTTCGTTTCTTTGATCTATCTTCATCGATGGTTGCTTGAGGTTCCTGTCACCAGGGTGTTGAGCGCAGATAAAGTTGCTGCTAGAGATGCGGTCAGAGCGAGCTCGTCATGAACGAGGGCTGACCATGATGTTTCTGGTGACATAGAGATGTATCGGTATTGTGTTTGTGTTGAGATCTCTCGTTTGAGACGAGTGTTCGGATTTACATCGGATGATCGGGCCATTGATAGAGGCTGCCAGATTGAGAGGACTGTTGATGTACAGCCTACCTCAGGGGTCGAGATGTTGTCTACCGTACAGACAGATGGCCCATCTGTTGCTGAGATTGACGGGATGTCGCCTCCAGAGTTTTTGAGCTGAAACCACAGGAGCTTTCAGACAGAGATGTAACAGAAGACCGCTAGTCCATCTTGGATAGAGTGATGGAGATGATTCGTATAATTGGATGCGCCAACGCAGGCTCAGTTAAGTTGAAGAATTCCAATTTGAAGGATTTTACTCAGATCTAGAGTAAATCGATCAATAGAAGACATTGTTCGTTGGATGCTCCGATGTAAGATCAGTAAGTTGACCTGCTTCGGATAGAAGGATCTCACCCAGATATGTTGTGAGTTGATCGAGAACGGACGAATGAAGCGTATTCCTCCGATAATTTGGACGAGTTCTCGAATATGTAATCGGCTAGTTATCTTCCACAGAGTGGTGAAGACACCCAAGTTCATAATTTCAAGTCCGTGTGAGAGACTCCGGATTGACTGTAGCCGAGAATGAATTGCAGTACTTAGCTAGCAAGTTACGACATCGAAGTGGATGATAATGAAGACGGGTGAAATAATAGGTTCGTACGAGATATTAACGAGCTGTTGTTACTCCCCGTTGATGCCAGAGGATTAATATGTATGCAAAGGTGTTGGATACGGCTAAATTCCAAAGGAATGCCATGCTGAGGATGCAACCGTCTGGATGAGAAAAGGATTTAATGAAAGAGTTCCAACCTCCGTATAGTTCGGCTTAGGTGAGATCGGAAGAAACCTAAGCAGGTTCTTTCCAGGACACCGCAGTGATAAAGATTTGCACCCAGAATCAGTTGTGTCGCGCGTACTCAGAGGGCCAGATGCCGCCATCAGTAACATGCTGCTTTACGAGTGGCCATATTAATTGGCCAAGAGATGATGAGAGGGGTGCCATAGAGGAATTGTTCCGTTATTATACCCAACTGGTCCGACGAGCAGAAAGATTGTGAGATTGGTAATCCAGAAAGAAAACAGGGACCTAGAGATAGAGGACACCAGACCGTGAGCTGGAGGCAACTGGATATTCTTGCTCTGCCAGCTTTGGGCGTAACGGCATTTTTCGATATTGAATGGGGTGTACCTCAATGTCATTTATTGCGATTTGCGTTTTGTGATCTGAGTATCATACTTTTATCGCTTGGACTTTGAGTTTCGATGATTGAGTTTCGTGATATTTGTTTTCGTGCACCATGGCTGCACCTACTAGGTTTATGTTTTATACACTGTTACATTGGTTTATGATTTGTGCACATCTATTGCACTTGATATCGATTTTGTGCATTTGGTTGCACGTATTTATGATTCTATGTATTTCGTTACAGTCGATTTGATTTCGTGCATGTTGTATGCACTTGACTTGATTTATGCACTCGGTATAGCTCACATGTGCTTGCAGTGCATTGATACATGTTTTGTGTATACAGTTGCACACGTTTATAATTTTATACACCTTGGCACGCTCGGTGTTGTTTTTGTGAACAATTGAGATATTGGTGAGTTTTCGGGCACCTAGTGCACCCAATTTTTGTTTTCGTGCAATTACTACACTAGATGTTTTGTGCGGACTTGACTCACTCGATTTAGATTTTCGGACATACTGGGCGTGTGTGATGTGATTTTGTGCACACCAGGTGCACTTGATTGAGATTTTTATTCGTGCATGTTAGTTGCACTTGGTTGAGATTTTCGTGCACGCTAGATGCATTTGATGTTGTTGTCGTGCACACCCATTGCAATGCTTTCGTGCACACCCGTTGCACTTAGTTTTTCTTGTGTGCACATTCGTGGAACTTGTGTTTGGCTTAGATTTTCGTGCACACCATACGCACGTGATGTTGGATACGCCTTTTAAGGCTGATTTTACTCATGAGCGTCATATTTTCATGATGGGTGCTATGTTATATAGTAGCCGAGTATGACTGACCTGATAACAGTACATGAGTACTTTTGTATGCATAAAAGTTTACTAAGAGGTTTTCAAAAAGGAGTTATAGTCTCGTTATTTTCTACGTGTCCAGGAGTGACACAAAATTTTATAAGGAGAACCTTTTGGGATGTTTAAAAAAGGCGGAACGTATATTTTGAGCAAAACATATATGAACGTATATTTACTACTATACAAATGAACGTCCGCCACTTGTACGGTGAGTTACGCATCGCACGACAATTCGGAAAAGATTTTGCATGTGTTTTATTCAGCTTTTAAAATGGTTTACAAGGATGCGTACTATATACGTATTACGACTTTAACTATAGTTGTTTCCCCAAATCAGAGAGCAAAGCTCTATTCAAAATTTGAAATTTGAAACGAGGCAGCGCCTCATAAGAGCGCTGGCGCCAAGAGCACCAGCGCTAAGAGTCAAAGACTCTGAGGCAGCGCTCACGTGCAAAGCACGAGAGCGCTTGCGCCAGCGCTAAGAGTCAAAGACTCTGAGGCAGCGCTCACGTGCAAAGCACGAGAGCGCTCGCACCAAGAGCGCCAGCGCCAAGAGTCAAAGACTCTGAGGCAGCGCTCACATGCAAAGCACGAGAGCGCGAGCGCCAAGACCGCCAGCGCCAAGAGTCAAAGACTCTGTGGCAGCGCCTCACGTGCAAAACACGAGAGCGCCAGCGCTAGAACTAAATGTTCTCCACCATTGGATGAAAGATCCAACTGAGATGAATAAATCATCAAATTACCAGAATAAAATTCTGTTGAGAAAATACTCCTCAAAATCTTTCCAAACAGAAAAGATTGTGCTCTGTAAATCAGAGCACCGTTGGATCAAAGATCCAATGATGATTAAAAATCACCGAGATACAGAATAACTTCTGTATAGGAAAATATTTTCCCAATCTTGTTAATAACAAGAAAACTATCTTCTGTAAAACAGAATCCCTTGGATCAAAGATCTAACGGTGGGAAACATTCCCCAAATCGATCAGAGATCTCTCAATGAGAGATTTCCTTAACTGATTCAACAAGTCAGCCTTCCCTATATAAAGGACCCAAGACTTCAAGTCTTGTACACAGAAACCTTCCCATAAGTTCTCAAATCAAAATAAGAAAAACGGAAGAACCCCCCTCCCTAAACTTCAAGTTCTCAGAAAAGAAAAAGAGAAGAGCAAGCTTTAAGAAGAAGAAATTTTCTTCAAGGTAAATAAAAAGAAGAGAGATCCTAACATCTCCTCCATAGTTGAGAGTTCAACTCTCACATCAGAAGAACTTAGTTCTTTTCCTAGATCACAGATCTATAAGACCAAGTCTTGCACAAAAAACAGAAGAGATCGAAGTATCTACTTAAAAAAAGAAGAACTCAGTTCTTAAATCCATGAGACAAAGTCTCTTATAAACCGAGAATTTAATTCTCAGAGTACATAACTAATCAGAGCTGCTAAAGAAGCGCCTTAGCGCTCCAATTCAAAAGAAGCGCTTTAGCGCTCCATGTCTAGCGCTCAGCGCCAAGCATGCCACGTGCTCCTCACGTGGGCGCAATTTTATAAGAAGCGGTTTAGCGCTCCAAGTCTGGCGCTCAGCGCCAAGCGCGCCACGTGCTCTTCACGTGGGTGATATTTTATAAGAAGTGCCTTAGCGCTCCAAGTCTAGTACTAAGCGCCAAGCACGCCACGTGCTCCTTACGTGGGCGCTATTCCAAAAGAAGCGCTTTAGCGCTCCAAGTCTGGCGCTCAGCTCCACGTGCTCCTCACGTGGGCGCTATTCTAAAAGAAGAGCTTTAGCGCTCCAGCGCTCCAAATCTGGCGCTCACCGCCAAGGGCTCCACATGTTCCCCACGTGGGTGCTATTTCAGAAGAAGCGCCTTAGCGCTCCAAGTCTGGCACTCAGCGCCAAGCGCACTGTACATAAAACGCTCTGCACCATAAAGAGTGTTCAACACTCAATAAAAAACAAGTGGGTGTTAGTACCCCAATAAATGTTTAGCAGTATGTGCACAGAGAAAGGCCTATGTCCTAACAAGTGTCTAACACTTTATAAAAAAAGAAGAGAAAAGACAGAGACTCAGTGGGCTCAGCCCAAGTTAGCCAAACTCATAATCAACTAAGCCCATGCGCTCTTTATTGACTCAGTCCAAACAAGATTATCAAATATTTGATGAACATTCACTGGTTCAAGGGTACATCTCTCCACACCTCTGATACGTGTCGTTGTAATTTTTTAACGTCTTCAGAGAGGTAGAAGGTCCCAATAACCAATAACTTTTGGTGCATCCCCAAATTGGCTAAACCAGAACCCCACAGACTATGACGTCTTTAAACCCTACAGATTATGACATCTTTAAACATGGACTATGATGTGCTTAAACTCCACGGACTACGATTGTAACGTTTTGAAAATCATTTCGGTGAAATTTCGGAAAATCGAGAAAATAAGGGGGTTTTCCGTAAAAAGTCAAAATATAAATATTTTTAATATAAAATTAAATATACATATTCTGGCTATGTAATTGCTAGTATTTGGTGTTTATTGAACCACTGGTAAAATTTCTAATTTTCTGAAATTTTTTCCGAAATTAATTATTTTAATATTATTTTAAGCCGTCACTAATACATTTAATTAGGGAAAATTACCAATTGGAATGGGTTGAAACAAATTTTGTGCATCATGACACATTTAAACTAGAGTGTAACATGTGGTTTTAAAAAAAATTGTTGTCAAACGGTTTTAGAAAATATAATAGAAAAAGGCTTATTTTGCGAAATAAAGTTAAATAGATGTGAGATGAGCTTGTGACTTGAATTGGGCTTTCATTTCTTGGAAAATTTTCCACAAACACACACACACCCATCCCCACTTTCTTGGCTGAATCCCTAGACAGCAGCCCCTCCCCACTCTCCCCTCCAATTAAAGAAAATCAATGAAAAGTAAAGGATAAGATATGAAACCAATAAAGAAATGAGTATGTTGACTTGAGGTATGGCTCCTTTGACCTTACCAACACCCCCACCTCACTCTCTCTCCTCCTCCCTCTAGAATTCTGGCCGAAACCCCTCCCTCATGCTGCCCCCATTTTTCTCCTCTCATTCTCATCAAAAAAATTCATCTTTTTGCCTCAAAATCCATACAAAATCAAAGCTAATTCAAAATCCAAGCCTTACCCATTATTTATTAGCTACTATAGTATGATTCTTAGTGAAAATTTTGTATTTTGGAGACAAGTTGAATGTGGGATCTCATGATCTTTAAGGTATAACTCTTTGTCCCATGGTTTGATTGTTGATTAGTTGCTTAATTAAAGTTATTAGGTGTTTAATTGTGGGTTTATTTGAGAGGTTGGAAATTCTAGTGAGGATTTTGATTTGAGTTAGGGTTTTCATAATTTGTTCATGGTTTAATTGGGTAGTTGAACCTCTTGTGAATTTGAAAACCTAATCTAGTTGCTCAATTGCTAAATTGCTACATTTAAATTGTCCAAATTGCTTAAATTGCAAACTAGGTTTTTAGATTTAATTCAAATGCGAGATTAAAAATATAGTAAATATTCATGTGGCCTATTTAGGCTATTTAGTGAGTATTGTGAACTCTAGTTTGCTAAAATATCAAGACTTGTAGTAAAACGGTTAACGACCCCCTTTACTAGACTTTTTGGAAATAAACTGATTTAATCAATTTATTAGTTTTGATGATTTCACCCTATTTCATATATATGTTTAGTGTTTGTGAATGTGCAAATGGGTGTGTTTGGGTTTTTCTCGATGGTTTGATGTTTGTACATCGACATCGAGGGTTGGTTTGGCTATTCTTGCATGCGTAGACGATAGGTTTTGACATATGCGTGATACGCGTGTCGAATTGGTTTTCGTATACCGTTTCGATTTCGGATGTGGTTTTTATGCGTTACGATACATGGTGACATGTAAGGTACCCCAGGTGGACTTCGAGACGACAAGCAAGAGCGTAGCGACGTCGACACCGGCGAGCGCAGATCAGGTGAGTAGATTTATATCTACGGGAAGAAGTCGGGTGGATGGCATATAGCACCCCCGCAGTTCGTGGTGACGTATACGAATACGTATACACACATATATTTATTATATGTTGTTTGAGTAGATTGATGATAAAGATGGATTTTGGTGTTCTTGGATTGGTTTAGTGTAGTTGCGAAACCCTAGAGTAGGGGTTGCACCCATACACACATGCACGCACATACTTGCATACATTCTTTCTTTTACATGTGCGTATATGGGAATATATATTTATGTGTTCACATGGGTATGGGACTATGTGTTCATATACTGGATTTGAGGATAGTACTTGGGATTTGAGATGAGTCGATGAGATTTGATTTGAGGCCGTGAGATCGGTGATATGGCAGGGTTCGTATTTGAGATACGACATGACGTTGTAGCAGGTCCTTTGACGTAGTGTTTCACACACGTGCATGCATACTTAGGCGGTATCAGTATTGTACTAGACGTAGATCAGTACCCTGGATTATGATCTTTGATAAAGAGGATACCAGATGAATAATGCGATGAATGTGATATTGACCCGTACCCAGATTTGGGATGCCGTACGACGGATTTACGTACGAGCTATATATTGAGGATAGATCCGCACTCTTGACTTGGGAATGTCTGATTATAGATATGATATCGGATGTGATATTATTGAGGCGGGATCACCGACTAATATATATATATATATATATATATATATATATATGTATGTATATGTATATGTATCGACTCAGATGTTAGGCGGTTTCCTTACCTTCAGTTAGCATGTTAGCTCAGCCCTATAGTTTAGTGTAGTTGTTAGACTAGATTCGGTTCCTACCTATTTCAAAAACTAACGAATCGTGGGTATTTTAAAAGACAGGTCAAGAGATTCTATGGATATTTCAAAGAACATATCTTTTCTTAAAAATACCGTAGCCCTTATTTTCAAAATACCGCGGTTCGTATTATTTCAAAAGGCACTACTGTATGATTTATATTTATTTTAAATGTAGATTAGTTATCGTTGTGTCTAGTATTCAGCTCCCGCACATTTTTGCTGTTCGCTCCGCATCGCATATTTATATTGTGATTTCATATACCATTATTGATATCATGCTGTTAGGACACCAGCACCATTACCGATGATGCGTATGTTCCACGTACACTTACTTGTCGGCTCACACACATCATCATCGGTAATTGCTATGTCACGAACACTTTAGAAAATACTATTTCATGGACATAGTTTGTTAGCTAATAGTTTAGACATGATATTAGTGTACTCGCCTTATATGCTAGTTTAGCCATTATAGTTATTACTTGCTACTTCATGCATGTTATTATTCACTGTTATGCCGCATTCATGGATTTTTATGCCTATATTCACTGTTTACATGCTATTGATGATTTGGATTCGGATTTTCATGAGATTTCCTGGAATTGGGGGGAAAACCGCAAAAACATTTATAAACTTCTTTTCTCTCTCTTTTTAAATGAAAAGTGCGGTTTTCCCATGATGTATGAGTCGCCCACCATGAGTTTGCTGATGGATTTCGAGACCCGATTCGAGAAGTTGGATGAACCGTTTCGGGTACATGGTGGACCCGGTAAGGTACCCCAGGGCAAGAAGTTCGAGTAGTAGACGATGAGCCTGGCAGGGGAAGACTACCTACCGGTGATTTTACTCGATGCGTCGGATATCCGGAGGATACCGTCGTGGTCTTGAGATTGATGGTAGGGGCCGGGCCGGACTGACGGTGCTCTAGATAGTGAGATTGAGACATTGAGATTTTGAGACATCGAGGTACTGAGATTGGTGATCCAGGCCAGTCCGGATAGCCGGAGCCTGAGATATTGAGATATTGGGATTTATGTTTTATGTCGATGCTAGACACTGTTTATGCTGATTTCATTTATGATACCTCGTTTTGAAAATACAGAAATCTCACTAAATTATGAAAGCAGTTTCTTCATTTACATGTATTCTGTTTTCATGCATTCACACCTCATCCATATGATATATTGCTACCTGAGGCACTGACACGAGCACTTGGTATTACCGTTGTTTAGAGGTATACCCTAGCCATTGTTATAGGTTGCAGATTATATATTTGAGGATATATTATGATCGTATGACTTAGAATCGCGTTGTTCATGAGATTTCTGTACGTAGATGTTTTCTACTCACGAGTTGGAAACTCACCCCCGTTGTGCCACAGTTCCTTGCAGTTTTGCCATACAAGTTCTTTGCGGCTTTGCTGGCACTGCTTCTTTTTTGGGTGACTTGCTAGTAGATGAGTTTACTTGTATCGTACCCATCATTATACCTTGTATATTATTATTCTGTTGTATCTAGAAGTTCCATCAACCAAACATGTATTTATTTCAGAGATAGAGACCAGTGATGTTTATTCTTTCGACCTTAGAGTCGCGCGTTGTATTTCTATGGATTTCTTGCTTTTTTGAGTTCCTTTTGAGTTTTGATCCTCGCCCTTGGCGTTGTATATTATATTGCTTGCGTGGTTGTGACCGTCGATTGACGAAGAGCTAGCTCCCGCTTGGGGATGCCTTTTATTGATTTCGTATACTATTCATGTTGTATCCCGTTTAGGGGCCAGTATTTACAAAGGAGACTCTACCAAAATTTTCAGAAAATACTTGATGTTTTTAAAACGCATAATTCGGCTTATGCTATTAAAACTACTTGCTTTAAGTTGGTTTTTCCTTCACTCTACTGCTTCTTTGGTTTTGATTTCTGGGTTTTGGCTTACTTAGATCACGTACGCCTCGAAACGTCCGTAATTTATGTGCCAGTCATGTCCGTACTTTTCGGGTCGTGACAAAGTTGGTATCAAAGCGTTAGGTTTTACCTTCGGAGTGTAGGATGACCCTTGGTTGATGGAGTAGGTGACTAAAGTAGAGTGACGTACCGTGGGTATGTTCCGCGGCATACTTACGATACGCTACTCCGCTTAAGAAGCCTTAGGATGTACATTTCCTTGCACAGTATTATATTCCTTCCTATGATCTAGCCTCATCGGTACCAGTTATAGTTTTGTTACCATGGTTACACGGGCGTGGAGAGCTACGACTAGAGTAGCGGTCAGCACGAGCTCGTCACGAAATGAGGACTGACCAGGGCGTGATTCCAGGGACATACGATTGGATAGGAAGGCTTCGTTTTATTGCGTTTTCGAGCTACAAGTGTTTGATAGATCGCTTTTATGAGATTTCTCGGACGTGCAGATCAGCACCAGAGGATAGGGCCACTGCAAGAGGCTAACCAGATTGTGATGACCGTCAGAGCCCAGATTATTCTTGATGATTGAAGCACTGTTCAGCGTGCGGACGAATGAGCCAGTTGTTGCGGCGAACGACGAGATATTGCCACAGATGTTGGAGCTATTGCAGTATGAGTTGTACTTAGAGATTTGATAGAAGATCGATAGTCACCCGAGGATGAAAGATTAGGACATGTGGTTCGTTCGCTTACCCGATGCGAGGTCATCAGATAGATTGATTCCAGTTAGAGACGACTTCACGCTGATACGTTGAGAGTCGACAGAGGCGATCGAATGTCAGAAACCCATATTCCAAGTTTAAAGTATTCGGAAAGACATGCAGGCAATTTTATGGACCCTCTAGAAGAATGAAACCCTAACTCGACATAATGACCGTGTGAAAGCCTTTGAACCTTAGGGTTTGCGGCAGTTCCGCGGCGCCATTAGTGAGGCTTGGGTTTGCCCTTCTACGGCTGGTCCACCGATGCTGTGGTATGTACTCGATACTATTAAACTGTACCTAAGATGTTGAGCTCTTGGGGGATTATGAGGTTTTGATAAATCGATCGGAGGATTCGACTTCATTCGGATATTAGGTGATGAGATGCATTGCTTAGGAGACTCCAGATACGAGTATAGCCGTTGGAGCGCAGTCCATGCAGCCACGAAGAGGCGAGTCCGAAGCAGTCGACATTAGAGAAAAGTGGAGTAAGAGGTTCGTATGAGATCTTGATGAGATGACGTTCCACTCCGCCGACATCAGAGATTTGATACGCATGCAGAGGTGTTGTATATGAATATATCTTCCAGAAAGAGCCGTGATGAGTATGCAGCCGTTCCGGAACCAGATATAGATTTAGTAAGAGATGATAACTTCCGGGCAGTTCTGCAGGAATGAGATTTGGGAGAGACCCCAACAAGATCTTTCTAGAAATACTAAATGAGAAGACCTGGGCCCAGGAGCGGTCATATGACGCACACCCAGTAGGCCAGAGTTCGGCATCGTTGACGAGACATGTTATGAGTAACCATGATAGTTGACCAGAGATCTTTAGAGGATGTGTCAGAGCGGACTGCTTCCGTTATCGTTTTTATATTAGACCGTTGAGCCGAGGAGCTATGCACTTAGCAATCTGCAGTGAGAGACGAGAGCCTAAGGGCACTAGGCGACAGGCCATGATCAGAAGGCAAGTAGATATCTTGCTCTGCTAGCATTGGATGCACCGACACCTTCTCGACTTTGAAGGACGGACATATCGACGACAGTATTTATGAGTTGTGATTTTGTGATTGACTATCACGTATCCGTCACTTGGGATTTCAGTATTTTTGGGTGATTTATTTCATGATTGAGTTTTGATGACCGAGTTTCATGATATTTGATTTCATGCCTAGGACATACATACGATTTGACTTATGCTTTCGGCATAGTTTTCATGCACTTTTAGTATTTTGATTTGCTTATGTGCACGCCGATGCACAGGATGGTGAGATTTTATACCACGGTATACCTGATTGGGATTTTGATTGAAATGTGTCGTATACCGTCGATTTCGAGTGTGATATTCGATATTCGTTTTCGTGCACATTGTACACATGATTTGGATTTTGCGCATACTTAAAGCACTTGATGCGATTTAAGTGCACACCAGATGCACTAAATCGAGATTCTTCGTGCATATCAGATGCACCTGGTTTTGCTGTCAGGCACATACGTTGCCCTTGACATGTGTTTTCGTGCACACCCGTTGCACTTAGATTTTGTTTCCATTTACATGTAGGGCACATTCATGGATTTCGATTTCCGTGCGCACCAGACGCACGTGGCATTCATATATATATTTGGGATTGATTTCTTTTGGAGCAGTATATTTTATGATACTTGTTATCTGGTTTAGTACTGAGCAGGACTAGTCAGAGGACAGTACCTGAGTATATTTTTGCATGCATTGATAGTTATCGAAGAAATTTCCAAAGAGGAGCTATAGTCTCAGTATTTACCTACGTGTCAGTGATGACACGAAACTGTTTAAAAGGGAAACCCTTCTAAAAGTGTTTTCAAAACGGCGGGACGTGCATATTAAACAAAGGATATATATATATATATATATATGTATATATATAGTTTTTTTCTTACGATAGACGTCCGCCACTGTGCAGTGTTATGCGCATCACACATCGACTTAAAAGGGTTTGGCATGCATTTCCTTCGGATATTTATATGTATGGTGTTGATGTATATCATATTGGTTTTCGTATTGGATTTGGACATTGATGTCTTCCCCATGACTCCGATGATTGCGGGATACTTGACGGAGTTTTGATTTTGAGTTATACACTCTTTTTCATACACATGCATTGCCCTACGATATATGTTTTATGTATTTATGATTTCGGAGCCCCAACGACTTGATTGTTTTGCTGAAACGTTTTAGTATTTGGGGGAGTTTTTAATTTAAATTCGGGGACCGAATTTCTTTAAGGGGGGAAGATTGTAACGTTTTGAAAATCGTTTCGGTGAAATTTCGGAAAATCGGGAAAATAAGGGGGTTTTCCGTAAAAAGTCAAAATATAAATATCTTTAATATAAAATTAAATATACATATTCTGGCTATATAATTGCTAGTATTTGGTGTTTATTGAGCCACTGGTAAAATTTCTAATTTTCTGAAAATTTTTGATGTTTTTAAAACGCATAATTCGGCTTATGCTATTAAAACTATTTGCTTTAAGTTGGTATTTCCTTCACTCTACTGCTTCTTTGGTTTTGATTTCTGGGTTTTGGCTTACTTAGATTACGTACGCCTCGAGACGTCTGTAATTTATGTGCCGGTCATGTCCGTACTTTTCGGGTCGTGACAACGATGTCCTTAAAACCAATGGACCGCAATGTCCCTAAACTAAAACAATAGAGTCCAAATACTTTTTCGTTGGATCTAATTGATCCCAAAATCCTGTTGAGTAGATCTTAGTCTAAAATTAGACTAACATATCCTCAACAAACGTTTGAGTTGACCTTAGTCCAAAACAAGACTAACGGCCCTTAAACCAACCCAAACCCAAATCTAAGAAAATACGGATTTGGACTAATCCACGCCTTATGGGCGACAACATAAATTAGTCTCCATATACAATCCATGGGCTATCAAAAATAAAACAAACACACATGACACGAAGTGACCATCTGGAGAAGGAGAAAGTGGTTACCGCTATGCGGTAGCGTAATTAACTGCAGGGGCTTGCGTCTGCAGGGAAGAGCGTCCCCGTAATCAAAAACCCCTCGTACACGTGGTGGAATCTGATAAAGTCTGCTACAATGGCCGCATCTATTTAAACCTCCAATATACGGTGCCATAAATCAACTTGGAATCTTCGGAGAGGTGGACAGAAAAAACCAAATAGCATCCGCCCCTCAATTCAGGCAAGACGTTTGTCTTCCCAGTTTTTGGCGGAGAACAGATTCTGGCACACCCGGTGGGACATTTTCCTATTTCCACTCCACACTTCGTGTGTCGTGTTCGTAAACGAATCGCGGTTTAATGTGGTTGCCCCTGGATTCGAGATACTAAGATTTGGTGTCTTGCTCCCGTGCAGAGAAAATGGCTTCCAACTGCACCAACTGCAACAGCAACTCCCACTCCATCCTCACTGGAGGAGTGACCTATGGGCCCCAAGCGGCCTCCATCTTCGCCATGCCAGTGAAACATGTGACTCAGGCCACCACTGGGTTGTTCTTTGGGACCATGATCCCACCAGCAAGCTTCAGCGTCCCAATGCCGTCACAGGAAGCTCCGAAGAAGTCGGTCTTCGATCGGCTTACAACTACCACGAACCCTCTCAACGGGTCGTCCAATTCCAAGTCTATTGCATCAATCTTCAACAGGCTGAGCCTGAGCTCCAGTGTGTCCATGAAGAAGCCTGCAATACCTGAACGAGTCATCCCGAAGAGGATGTCCATTCCAACTCCGATGGACGAAGTCGTCAAAGGGGCTTCTCTTGCTAAGGGATCGGTCTTTGTGACACTGGCCACCCCAATTCCTACTTCGGGTGAGGTCGTCCAGACTACTTCCCCTGCCCAAAGGTTAGTCTTCAACAGGTTGGACATTTCTTCTCGGCAGACGTCAGTCTTCGATAGGCTGGCACCAACAGCAACCCTTCACCAGAACAGGGGGCATGATGAAGCCACCCCCGTAACTGAGCCAGTACCGTCTGCAAGACACGCTCGACGTCGCCACTGGGGCCGAGTGAGGAAAGCTGGGACAGTTCCCCTTCTGGATTGACTCCACCAGCTCCGATGGTGGAAGTCGATGCTGCTGTTCCAACTGGGAACAGCTTTGAGCCGCTCAGGAGGGTGCGCAAGAACTCTACAACTGCCGTATTAAAAAGTTCTCCTTCACCTGTTGAAAATGTTACAAAGGCGGAGCTAGAGCAGCCTCCTCAGCGTCTGTCCTCCAAAATTCATAAGGTCTGGTGGAGAATCCAAGACTCCGTAATCGATAAGGACCACTCCCGCCGACAGAAGAAAATAAAGATTCAGCAAAAAGAAGGCCATCCCTCCACCACGCCATGAAAGGTGTCGTCTGCACGGGTGCCTACATCAACAGCTCCCTCAACTTCAATCATCCATAAAAAGAGGAGGGCGGAGAAGATCCCTATGCCTGCGACGAATCTCAAGGGCACTGAACCTAGACGCTCCAAGTCTGGGGGCATGGTGGTGCATACTATTTATATGGCTTCCGGAAAAGAGGAGATCTGCGCTTCCGGGGGTCATCGACCACTCACCCGATCCGTAACAAAGGCCCAGGAGCAACAACAGAAGCTCCCGGAAATGTTAACAAAGATGACTGCGCTCACTGGGCCAAAAGAAAGCCCAGAGACATCGTCGGAGCAACACCACGAGCAAGAAACCGATGCCGAGTTTCTCCGGAGAATGCTCGAGAAGAAAGACAAAGAGGCCGCGGAATAAGCGGCTAACATAAAGAAAACGGCGCTTCTGTTTCAAGATATGTTCGGGATGATGATACAGCCGGATCCTCCAGCCGAAGACCCTCCAATAATCCTTGAAGACGGCAGAGGGGAGACATCAAACCCTCTTCTGGCTCTATCAGCAGCCAAGGAAGAGACCATCTCCAAAGCCGCCCTTGACGATTATATAGCTCAACAGATACGAGCTCATCAAGCGAACGAAGCTTCTGGCCAAGTCGTCAGAACGGGGCGACCATATCCTAACTGGTACGATCAAATCAAGTACCCGCCAGGATACACAATTCCTAAATTCCACGTGTACAAGGGGACAGGCAATCCCTACCAGCATGTCGCCCAGTTCAGGGCTCTCTGTGGCAATACTGGAGGTGACGATAAGCTGCTGCTTCGCCAATTCGTCAGCAGCTTGGCGGAGACGGCCTTCGAATGGTATTCGGAGCTTCCCAACGACTCCGTCAAAACATTCACGGAGATGGAGTTGCTATTAACTCAGTGTTTCGCAAGCGCTAGCGAACGCACCCCAATCACGGCGTTGATCAATGCCCGAGTGAAGCCAAGGGAGACATGGGTTCGGTATGCAATTCGAAGGCGCAACCTATGGTCGAAGTGCGAACAGCGCATAGAAGAGGCTCCTGCAGTAGGCATGTTTGTGGGAACCCTCGATCCGCAGGCGACCATATCCCAATTCCTGATGTTTTTCAAGACAACCACCTTCCAGGCCTTGATTGACAAGCTAGCCCAAATGGACCAGATGGGCCATAGGCCTTCCCCTTCAAAGACGAAGCCTCGGAATGAAAAAGGGAAAGGGAAAGCGACCTTCGTCGCCAATGCTCAACAACAGCCGGGTGGCCCGAGACCGGTTGTTCGCCAAAGCAACAAGAGGCGATCCCTCAAAAAGAAGTTGAGACGTCCTTACTCGTTTCCCCGGGATAAAACAAGGAGACTGTTTGAACTAGCAGTGCGCAACGGGCTCATCACTCTACCGGAGACGAGACACCCACCGCAACCGAACTATGTCAATAATTCCAATTACTGCCCCTACCACCGAATATTGGTCCATCCGATCGAAGACTGCTACGTCTTCAAAAACTGGGTTGAAGACCAGTACCAACAGGGTAAGTTCACGCTGTCCGAAAACGGAAGGTAAATCAACCACAACAGCACACTCCTAAAAGGGTAGACACGCCGGGGGCATCATGCTCATTCATAGAGGTCGCTCTTTCAGCCAAAACAAAAAGAATGCTGAAGGATTTTTAAACATGCTAGGCGATTAGGTGGAAAAGCCCGCTAGAACCCGAGGCCATTGAGGGAATGCTGAAACCGCTCCCGACTCCAAGAATTAGTAACGATAGGCAAAACGCCCAGGCCCAGCCGTTAAAATCTTCGAAAATGAAGAAGAAGACCAAAAAGCCCGTGAAGCCTGATGACAAACGCACGGACCTGCAAAAGCAGATTGACGCACTAGAAGAATATAACCAGAAGGCGCGGAGCCCAGTCACACTCTAAGAGTTTCTCAACCATATCCTTGAGGGAGGAGATGATGATAATGACGAGGGAGACGATTCGTCAGAAGAACCCGAGAATTACGTGGAAAGTTGTTACATGATCTCTCATTCGTCACTAAATAATGAAAAAGCTCACTCGGCGTTAGAAGATAACATAGAGGAGCTGGGGGCAGAATCGGCACCAAAATCCTTGGAACCGTCCGATGAGCTCATTGACGTGCTGCTAAACAAAGCCCGTCAGAAGAGCAAAGTTGATCGAGAACGCAAAATGGCCATATTCGAAAAAGCCAGGCATCGACGTCAAGTGGAAGAATTCGCGGTAGAGATGGATCACAAAACACCCCAACGAAACCAAATCACACCCTAAATGGGTGTATCCCACTTTATCGTTATGTATCACGTGACAAATACACGTGCATACAGGATGAACGACGGACCGAAACGTCCCTAAACTAACAATAGACCGCAATGTCATGAAACTAGCTACGGACCGAAACGTCCTTAAACTACTACAAACCCCGCATCCCCAGGCCGACGTGGCAAAAAAAATGGTACGTCCATAAGCAAAATGGGCACGTATGAAAAACCGAAAAGGCTCCATGAGTAGAAACAGCAGGGCTATCGTTGAGTTTGTGAAAACCCGAAAGGGCGCAGGCTCGTGAAAAATTCATACACACTTACAAGGTCCACTCGACCTTGTAAGGAGAAAATACCTGTGTGAGATCCTTACGACTCACAAGAGAGCAACACACTCAGGGATCCTCACGATTCTCGAAGAGAAATTACACTTACGAGATCCTCACGACTCGTAAGGAGAACCCTCTTATGATACCCTCACGGATCATAAGATTCAAAAGCCTTAAACTATAGGGATCTGAACATGTTCTTAAGCCATCACATTTTCCAGACTGCCATACAAATGGTTTAGTATTGACCCTTGTATATGATCCACGGGCACAAATAAACGTCTCCCCCACCAAGTTCCGCCAATGGCACGAAATTTCCCTGCCCAGTGAACAACACTTGTAGGTCCTATCGACTTATAAGGAGAAAATGCTCTTGTAAGATCCTTACGTCTTATAAGAGAACACACACTTAAGAATCCTCACGATTCCTAAGGAGAAATCGCACCTATGAGATCCTCATAACTCATAGGGACGAACATCTTTATGAGACTCTTATGGCTCATGAAGTCAAAAGCCTTAGTCAACAGGATCCTAATCATGTTTGCTAAGCCACCTTTGTTCGACATCGACAGAGGCAAACGATGATTCGCTCCTGGCAATATCCCAGTGGTAGCGATACTGATGCCTAAATCAGTATCAAATTCCAAGTCCTTTCACGGCAAATGATGATTCGCTCCTGGAAATATTCCAGTCGCACGATGCTGATGCTAAGATTGGCATCAGATTCCAAGTTCCATTCTCGCAGCAAAAGTCAGCGAGCTATAAATGCATATGAAATAACCGAAATCATAGGGAAACTTTCAACAAAATCAGCAAGTAAAAGATATGCATACAAAAATAGCCGAAATGATTGGGCAACTCGCAATAAAAAGCAGCGAGTAAAAAAAATAGCCGAAATGATTGGGCACCGCGAAAAATAGCCGAAATGATTGGGCAATCACGACTTTCGCGATATAAAAAGCTGAAATGATAGAGCATCGCGGAAAGAAATAAAAAAAATTAATTAAAAAAATGATGAAACTTTTGCCCTGCAGGTAAGTCCATACTGACCCCTGTATATAATCCATGGGCATAAACAAAAAGGGGACCACATTTCCCCACCAGACCTTGTCAAAGGGAGAGTCAGATCTCGACGGCAACATCTGCATCCCAGAAGATCAACACGGCGTTTCTTCTCAACTCCAGCAGGATGCAGACGTAACGTCAACAACCGATTTCAGGGTCGCAACCAATCGGAGCCACGGCAAAGTCCCTAGTTCCAAATCTTGACGGCCACGTCTACAGCCTAGAGAACAACAACGGCGTTCCTCCTCATTCCAGCAGGATTCGGACGCGACATCAAAAAAGCGGAGCCACAGCAAAATCCCTAGTTTCAAGACTCTTTGGTCCACAGACAACCTAGAGTCAACCAATGACCTCCCCGCCGGATCAACGCTCCGTCTCAGAAACAAGTCAGCCAAAAACCTCCCGATTCGCGTCGACCCGAAAGGAAATCAGTGTCTTTGCAGGAATCTCTCGATTCGTCTCGACCCCAGGGAAATCAGTGTCCTTGGCAAAAACCTCTCGATTCAGGGAAATTATCGTCCTTAGCGAGAACCTCTCGATTCGTGTCGACCCGCAAGGAAATCGGTGTCTTTGCAGGAATCTCTCGATTCGTCTCGACCCCAAGGAAATCAGTGTCCTTGGCAAAAACCTCTTGATTCAGGGAAATCAGCGTCCTTGGCGAGAACCTCTCGATTCGTCTCGACCCCAGGGAAATCAGTGTCCTTGGAAAAAACCTCCCGATTCAGGGAAATCAGCGTCATTGGCGAGAACCTCTTGATTCGCGTCGAGCCGCAAGGAAATCAGTGTCGTTGCAGGAATCTCTTGATTCGTCTCGACCCCAGGGAAATCAGTGTCCTTGGCAAAAACCTCTCGATTCAGGGAAATTAGCGTCCTTGGCGAGAACCACTCGATTCGCGTCGACCCGCAAGGAAATCAGTGTCTTTGCAGGAATCTCTCGATTCATCTCGACCCCAGGGAAATCAGTGTCCTTGGCAAAAACCTCTCGATTCAGGAAAATCGGCGTCCTTGGCAAGAACCTCTCGATTCGCGTCGACCTGTAAGGAAATCGGTGTCTTTGCAGGAATCTCTCGATTCGTCTCGACCCCAGGGAAATCAGTGTCCTTGGCAAAAAACTCTCGATTCAGGGAAATCAATGTCCTTGGAGAGAACCTCTCGATTCGCATCGACCCGCAAGGAAATTAGTGTATTTGCAGGAATCTCTCGATTCGTCTCGACCCCAGGAAAATCAGTATCCTTGGAAAAAACCTTTCTATTCAGGGAAATTAGCGTCCTTGGCGAGAACCTCTCGATTCGCGTCGACCCGCAAGGAAATCAGTGTCTTTGCAGGAATCTCTCGATTCGCGTCGACCCGCAAGGAAATCAGTGTCTTTGCAGGAATCTCTCGATTCGTCTCGACCCTAGGGAAATCAGTGTCCTTGGCAAAAACCTTTCGATTCAGGAAAATCAGCGTCCTTGGCGATAACCTCTCGATTCGCGTCGACCCGCAAGGAAATCAGTGTCTTTGCAGGAATCTCTCGATTCGTCTCGACCTGCAGGAAAATTAGTGTCCCTGTGCATAAAGAAAATTCTATTATGGGATCCTTACGATTCTCAAGAGAAAACGCACTTAAGAGTCCTCACGACTCCTAAGGAGAAAAGACACCTACGGGATCCTCTCGACTCGTAGGGAGAAAAGTCATTATGAGACCCTCATGGATCATAAAGTTGAAAAGTCTTAGGTGGCAGATCCTAACCTTGTATCCTAAGCCATCACTGCCCTGCAAGGAGGTCAAGATGGACTATCTATGGGCCACACTCTCCGAAGTTGAACATCGACGAGAAGGGAAACAACCACTTATGAGTCCTCTCAAGTTGTAAGGGAGAAAATTCTCTTGTAAGATCCTTACGACTCTCAACAGAAAACTCACTTAGGGATCCTCACGACTCCCAAGGAGAAAATACACCTACGGGATCCTCTCGACTCGTAGGGAGAAAAGCCTTTATGAGACCCTCACGGCTCATAAAGTTAAAAGTTTTAGGCGGCAGACCTGAACCTGTTTCCTAAGCCATCGCTACCCCATAAGGAGTTCAAGATGAACCGTTATTTATCATCTATAGGCCACATTTGCTAAAATAACATGCCAACAACACAGCAAAGTAGGAGATGAAAAAAATGTGTCTTTTATTCATAAATTCAATTGAGTACAAGATAAATCATAAAAAATGAATAAATGAATGCATGCATGTTATTCATAGATTACAAATTTTCACTTGATACAAAGATGGCTACTGAGAAGGAGGCGTTTTTAATAAATGGGCAAGCCGTTCGCGCACTCCTCTCAACTCTTTTTCATGGTCAGCCGCCGCGGCCAGCTCCGCTTTGACTTGGGCCCGCTGTTGTAAACAGGACGAAAGCTTTTCGTCAGTGCCCAACATGACAGCTTCGCAGTCCTGCACAACCCGTCCTGCAGAGTCAAGCGCCCTTCTCAGCGTCAACCCATCCGAAATGCACCGCTGAAGATTGTCAAAGACAGCTTTCAACTGCTCAGCGTTCGCTTCAACCTGAGCGCGGAACCGGGTAGATTCACTTGAAGCTACTTCATGATCCTTTCGCCTCAAGGTCATCTTTTGTTCAAAATGGCGGGTGAAACGAACACTCTGCTCAACCCATGCAACTGGCTGGGCGTTCAAAGCCAAAACCTCGGGAGCAAGACGCTTGAGTTCAATTTCATGCAGGCAGGCCTTGATCTGTCTGCAGTAATTATCCCAAGCCTCGACGACGCCTTCGTCATGGAAGTTCACGATCGTCGCCAGCATAGGATTAACCTCAGCAGCAAAATCTGCAGCGAGTGTGAGGGCCTCAGCGTCAAGATCCTCGACGAATTCACTCAACATCCGCAGGCTTGTTGCAGCGCCCCTGGAAGATAGACGTCTAGAAAAGGGCCCTGTAGGCATTAGGATGCGAGACTCAAATGGAGCAAGAGCTGGTGCGATTGCTGCAAAACAAATTATGGTCAAATGTCGGCTCAAGAGATAAAGAGAACACACGAGCGATGGAATCTACTATACCGGTTGCGGCTGATGGCAGAATTGGGAGTACCGGAGGTGCGGCTATCCCCTCGTTTCCTCCTCCGATTTGTGGCACTACGATCAATACAAGGAAGATTTAGCAACGATACGGCTAGTCATAAAAAGAAAGGAGGAAACCATAGCTAAAAGATACACTAACCAATACCAGCAGGTAGGATGACGTCCGACTGGAAGGAGAAATGCGGGTTTAGCACCTGATACAGATGATCAAAGAGGACTCCTGCAAAGTTGCGACGATACATGTTCAGTACAAGGAAGACGGTGTTCATAGTTCCACTAAATAAATCTCGAATATATACCTTCCAACATTTCGGAGGATATAGGAGAAGGCGAGAGAACAACAACCGTCATGGTGGTGACCAGAGGTGCTTCAGATGGAACAATTTCTACGTTTACTGCACCTACGGACAAAAATCGTCAAAAGAAGTTGAACATGGTTGTAAAATGGAAGAAGAACAATGACTCAGGAACCTGACGGGTGACCAACCAAAGCCGCGACGGAAGCATCACCGGGCGCAATGGCTTCTTCGCTCTCCTTTAGTGGAATAATTTCGGCGCCCGTGGCTTCATCTCCTGATTCGACAAGAGCCGTCGTTACGCTCGCAATGCCCGCCGAAATTGGGGAGCCACAAAGGGAAAGAGCGGCGGTTTGGGCAGCCCCAGACTCCTGAGAGAGAGTAGCCGCTTCGGGCTCTGTGGCCGCCGTCATCTCGCTTGCCATCTCATCGCCAGGACTTGGCCCTGAGGAATATGACGTATGAGAATTTGCAGATCAACTTCTAATAAAAAGACCGGGCATTATATTACCTTGCAAAAGATTCTCGGCTGCCTCCCGAGCCGCGCGCGCAACCTGTCTATGGGCGGAAGACAGGACAGCTGGAACACCCTCTGGAGGGATAGCGGCAGATGGAGTGGTGCTTGAGCCTGCACCTACAGCCAAGGCGGCATCACGTTCTTTCGCTGCATGCCTCTCGTGCTTCCTTTCGGCCTGGGCTGTGAGAGCTGACCTCCTCAGGATTTCCGACAAGGGTATACCCTCATCTGAACTAAGCTCTGCTTCCGGCGCCATTACGACGTCCATTATCGGCTGCTTTAGCGAGACCCCTGGGGGTGACTTAGGGATAGCCGTGGCTGCGGTAGCCGGTGCTAGCAACGTTGCTGCATCACTGCTTAGGATCGGCACCGCAGTAGGAACAACCCGAGTCAAGGTAGTTCCTGCAACAAAATAAGGGAGAGGGTCAGACCATGAATAAAGAAAAAAAGGAATCAAGGCCACAATGAGTAGAATTTTACCAAGGCCCAGAGAAGCGCGGAGCCTCTCTTCCTCTTCAAACGTTTTGAGGGAAGCCGCGAGAGCCTCTTCGGCAGAGATACCAGTTAAAGAAAAAAGCGTCGGTAAAAGCATAATAAAAATAATAATAAAAATAATAACCGCGGAAAGATACGACTGAAGTTTACCTGACTGTGCGATAGTGATCAGTGCTGCTTCATCGCGAGCCAGTCGCTCGGAAGCCACAAGGGCAGCTTGAATATCAGTATCGTCTGCGGGAGCGATAAATAGACCCTCGTTGGTCCCATACTCGTACAGACCCTCGCTGTAAGGGGCATGTGGCTCCTGGCCGAATACCACGTCAGCTGAAAAGAGTGACTTCTTCTTTTTCTGTGAGCGAGAACCGGCAGACGATGATAGGACCTTGCGCTTAGCGGGCAACTTTGGGCGACGGGTCCCGATCTCTGTACCCACGCTAGACTCAGGAGACACTGCAGCAACCGCTTCTATAGGCACACGAGATAGAGGCTTATCAGAAAGGGCATGCGGGACCACCACCGCAGCAACTTCTCTCAAGGAAGGACGAACGATGGTCCGTCGCTTCAAGGGCACGGCTGGATTACCGGCTAGGACAGCACCCTTGCGATCAAGCAATAATCACTTTTCTTCCCTAATAACAGCACCCATCGCGTGCTGGTACCACGCCACGTATACGTTCAAGACTTTCGGAACGCAACTCGGCTCACTAATGAAAAAGCTGGACCTAGTGTTAAGCCGCATGAAATGGTGCAGCGCGCTACGGATACCCTCTTCTGTAGCAACCGGCTCAGCTAAAAAAGCTTCTAGCGGGACACCTTGATTGTAGCTAGAATGTTGAGCGAAACGGTGAGGGTTGTACCTCATGAACGGCACTGAATCGTCCTGCCTAAACACTAAAAATCCCGGCCTGATTGAATATAAATGAAGAATCTCCCGAGCTTTCAAGGTAGAAGCCCCATCTTTGAAGGTGTCGCGCAGCGGCTGCACCGTTTTTGTGGATTCCTTACCAAAGGTTAAGACCTTATCGACGAAGATCATGCCATCCCCGACCATACGCGGGCGAAGAACCAGACCTCGAGCCTCTCGCTGAGTGGGTTCCAAGATGGAAGCATCAACTAGCCGCATAACTCGAGGAAAGTTATAACTTTCGTACAAACGGGGCCGCTTGTGGACTCCAAAAGCACCGAGTACATGCAGCTCCAGCCACGAAGTGAAATAGTGCAGCGGGAAATTTACGGACTGCACCCTCGGTTGAGTGGTGTCCACCACCAAGCTAAGGCCATGATACAATTGAGCCAGCCCAGCAATCCCGACGGCCACTCACATCCCAACAACCATTCGGTGAGCCGGGTAGAAGACGGATGGCCTCATATGGAGAGGATGCATTGGGAGCACAAACCAACTTAACCATAGGCCGAGAAACCCCAAAAGGAATGCCTCTTCGTCAATGTCTGAAGCTGCAAGCTCTGCAAAGGGGACGACCGGGGTATCCGGGAGAAAGAAATTCCTTTGATCGGCCTCCGCTGTTGGCTGGCTGTCCAAGCAAAAACCAAACGGGTCGTCAAGCTTGGATAATTTTGTAGCTTGTTTTGATAAAACTTCCGGGCGAAGAAAGCGAGCAATGAAATCCGTGAAGCTGACCCCGTGTCCTCCGGATTCATGAAACAGACTTTCGTAAATTTTCAATACTTTAGTCAGACTTGGGAACTGATGTTGAATGGTATTCTTCGGGGTAAGGCCCATCACCACTGATTTGGTGGCAAAGATGTACTCGTCAGGAGGGAGTAGCTCCTCGTAATGTTCTCCCCTAACAAGTAAGCCGGAGATCTCCCCGAACTCCTCCAGAGAAATGGAAACTTCCCGATCTGATAGAAGGAAGGTGTGAGTCGGTACATTCCATTGTTCCAAGAAATCTTTGACCCACCATACAGGAGGCGCGGAATACTGAAAGAGAGAGGCGTAAACTGCGGGGTACAACCCAAGCTTTAGCAACAGTGATTTCTTGGCTGACAAAATGTATCGATCCCACTGCAAATACCCGGCTAGATGGCGAGGAGTCAAGCCTATCATGTACGGCTGTCCCTAAGGGCACGACTCGCTTTGACATATACGCTACCCCAGAGTATCCAAAACCATCGGCGGCTGTACGGGTATCACGGCCATAGAGGGTTGAAGGCAACCCTCCAAAGTCCAGTTGACATTCTCTACGGCATAGTTCACTAGGGGCGAGTCGGTGTAGTGGATCGCCGAAATGGGCTCCGAAGGCACCGTACAAGAGAAGCTGCGTCGACCCCGGATGATTTGATTATACCACGACCCCCATAAATCAAGAGACTTTTGCTCCGGGTCGTGATCTTTGATCAGTGCGAAGACATCCCTATCCACGGGCGCGTCGGGGAATGCGCTTTCCGAATGAACAAAGGGGAAAGAAGTGTCGAAGGATATAGTACCTACGCGAAAAAGAACAAGAGTTAGCTGTCAAGGCTACAGTTCAAATTCTGACACTTGGTACTTTAAATTTTGTACCGCACTGCAATGCAGTGGAAAGGGACCAAAAGGGACCCATAAAATCAAGGTGATGGCTCATCATTGATGAGACAGTCACTCATTAAAGAGGAAATCCTAAAAGGATTCTCATTTAATGAGAGGCCCCTCGGGCCAAGGAGTTAAACTCCCTCGAGAGCAACACTCTGCAAAAAAGAGTGACATCTGTCAACTCTAATCATGAGAGGAATAATATTCCCTAAAAATTTCAAAAGCTATGCTCTGTGAAGACGATGGAATCATCCATCAAAACCCTAAAAAAAGCAAAGCTTTTGTAGAGTAAAAACTCCAAGATCTTCAAGATCTGTGAACGAACGCTAAGAGTTCTTCATGGAAGATGAACAGTGCTCCAGTTCATAGGTTACAATAACCCTAAAAAGATTATATCTTGAAGATCTATGATCTAAAGATGAGCACGGATCTGTTAATGGGTAAAACCCTAAAACATTTTTTTAGATCTACGATCTGAGAAGAGCAGAGCTTGGTTAAAAAGTTCAAGCCTTACCAAATTTGGGCAGAGTTTTGATTCTAAGAAGTTCTTAAGGCAGAGAGCTATGCTCTGAAGAGAGAATTCAATTCTCAGAGAAAACAAGAAGATGAACAGCGGTCATCTCAAAGGGCCAAAGGTCCTGTTTATAGGCGCTGGAAGTCGATTCAACTTCGAAGTTGATCCATCGGTGGAAAAGCTGCCACCGCTGCACTCACATGTGGGCCACGTGAGCGCAACGGTGGGGGGGCATTTGTTTCCCCAAATCAGAGAACAAAGCTCTATTCAAAAATTGAAATTTGAAATGATGCAGCGCCTCATAAGAGCGCTGGCGCCAAGAGAGCCTGTGCTAAGAGTCAAAGACTCTGAGTCAACGCTCACATGCAAAGCACGAGAGCACCAGCACTAAGAGTCAAAGACTCTGAGGCAGCGCTCACGTGCAAAGCACGAGAGCGCTAGCGCCAAGAATGCTGGCGCCAAGAGTCAAAGACTCTGAGGCGGCGCCTCACATGCAAAGCACGAGAGCGCCAGCGCTAGAACTAAATGTTCTCCACCATTGGATCAAAAATCCAACTGAGATGAATAAATCATCAAATTACCAGAATAAAATTCTGTTGAGAAAATACTCCTCAAAATCTTTCCAAATAGGAAAGATTGTGCTCTATAAATCAGAGCACCGTTGGATCAAAGATCCAATGATGATTAAAAATCACCGAGATACAGAATAAGTTCTGTATGGGAAACTATTTTCCCAATCTTGTTAATAACAAGAAAACTATCTTCTGTAAAAAAGAAGCCCTTGGATCAAAGATCCAACTGTGGGAAACATTCCCCAAATCGATCAGAGATCTCTCAATGAGAGATTTCCTTAACCGATTCAACAAGTCAGCCTTCCCTATATAAAGGACCCAAGACTTCCAGTCTTGTACACAGAAACCTCCCCATAAGTTCTCAAATCAAAAGAAGAAAAACAGAAGAAACCCCCCATAAACTTCAAGTTCTCAGAAAAGAAATAGAGAAGAGCAAGCTTTAAGAAGAATAAATTCTCAGAGCACAAAACTAATCAAAGCTGCCAAAGAAGCGCCTTAGCGCTCCAATTCAAAAGAAGCACTTTAGCGCTCCAAGTCTGGCGCCAAACGCGCCACGTGCTCCTCACGTGGGCGCAATTTTATAAGAAGCGTCTTAGCGCTCCAAGTCTTGCGCTCAGTGCCAAGCGCGCTACGTGCTCCTCACGTGGGCGCTATTTTATAAGAAGCGCCTTAGCGCTCCAAGTCTGGCGCTCAGCGCCAAGCGCGCCGCGTGCTCCTCACGTGGGTGCTATTCCAAAAGAAGCGCTTTAGCGCTCTAGCGCTCCAAGTCTGGCACTCAGCGCAAAGCGCGCCACGTGCTCCTCACGTGGGCGCTATTCTAAAAGAAGCGCTTTAGCACTCCAGCGCTCCAAATCTGGCACTCACCGCCAAGCGCTCCACGTGCTCCCCACGTGGGCTCTATTTCAGAAGAAGCGTCGTAGCGCTCCAAGTGTGGCACTCAACGCCAAGCGCTCTGTACATAAAGCGCTCTGCGCCATAAAGAGTGTTCAACACTCAATAAAAAACAAAAAGAAAGTGGGTGTCAGTACCCCAATAAATGTTTAGCAGTATGTGCACAGAGAAAGGACTATGTCCTAACAAGTGTCTAACACTTTATAAAAAAAAGAAGAGAAATGACAGAGACTCGGTGGGCTCAGCCCAAGTTGGCCAAACCCATAATCAACTGAGCCCATGCGCTCTTTATTGGACTCAGTCCCAAACAAGATTATCAAATCTTTGATGAACATTCACTGGTTCAAGGGTACATCTCTCTACACCTCTGATATGTGTCGTTGTAATTCTTTAACGTCTTCAGAGAGATGGAGGGTCCCAATAACCAATAACTTTTGGTGCATCCCCAAATTGGCTAAACCAGAACCCCACAGACTATGACGTCTTTAAACCCTACAGACTATGACGTCTTTAAACATGGACTATAATGTCCTTAAACTCCACGGACTACGATGTCCTTAAAACCAATGGACCGCAATGTCCCTAAACTAAAACAATAGAGTCCAAATACTTTTTCGTTGGATCTAAATGATATTTAGATCCCAAAATCCTATTGAATAGATCTTAGTCTAAAATCAGACTAACGTATCCTCAACAAATGTTTGAGTTGACCTTAGTCCAAAACAAAACTAACGGTCTTTAAACCAACACAAACCCAAATCTAAGAAAATACGGATTTGGACTAATCCACGTCTTACGGGCGACAACATAAATTAGTCTCCGTATACAATCCACGGGCAACCAAAAATAAAACAAACACACATGACACGAAGTGACCATCTGGAGAAGGAGAAAGTGGTTACTGCTATGCGGTAGCGTAATTAACTGCAGAGGCTTGCGCCTGTAGGGAAAAGCGTCCCCACAATAATAAAACCTCTCGTACACGAGGGGGGATCTGATAAAGTCTGCTACAACGGCCGCATATGCCTAAACCTCCGATATACGGTGCCTTAAATCAACTTAGCATCTTCGGAGGGGTGGACAGATAAAATCAAATAGCATCTGCCCCCAAATTCAGGCAAGACGTCTGTCTTCCCAGTTTTCGGTGGCGAACAATAGTATATTTGGATTTCAGTAGTGGATTTCGATATTTTCATCTCCATTATAACTCCAGTGATTACGTGACACTTGAAGGAGTTCGATTTTGAGTTTCACATTCGTTTTCATGCGTACTCGATGCGCTGTGATATTCTTGAGTATTCCGTGATTTCGGAGCCCCGTTGATTTGAACTGATTATTGAAATGTTTTAGTATTTCGGGATTTAAGGACCGAATTTATTTAATAGGGGAAGATTGTAATATTTCAGAAATATAAAATATTATTTTTGGAATTTAAATATTAAAATAATATATTTCACGAAAACTATTCGATTTGCGAATTGGGGTTTTCGTAAAATGGTATAACTATATACCAATATTTGGAAAATAATTGGAAATAAAAATGTATTATTTATTAAAAAGGTATTTATTGGATTTGGGAATTTTATAAATAATTATGCAATTATTTATATGCAAGTTTAAGTTAAACTTGATTAGTGCACTACTAATCACGATTAACCCAAATCCGTCTTTTTAATTAGCCATATTTAGTGTACCATAACATATTACATTTTGTTGTATGTTGTTTTCATTTGTGTTTGTTGATATTTGTGAGAAGAAAAGAGAAAGAGAAAAAGAAAGAAAAGAGAAGATAATCGATGAGAGAGAGGGGGGACAACATGATGACTTGAGGCATGGGTTATGAGAGAGGGTGAGAGTGAAAAAGAGAGAGGGGGTATCCTTTGACCATGGCTCCCATTCTTTTCCTCATCCTTCATTCTTTTCTCCTTCAACTCCTTCTTCTTCTCCTCCTTACTCCACTTCCTCTACCTCCTTAACAACCATCTCAAAACTATCTCAAAACCCCACACCACCTTCATTAAAATTGAGCACCAACTCATCCTACATCCCATGGTTGAATCAAGTTTGGATTTTGAGCACTTGGATCATCTAGGGTTTTTCCTGAGTTGCATCCTAGAGTTGTAACCTTCTCTTCCCATCTTGTAAATTAGTTTCTTTACTTCTTATTCATGTTTAGATATCGTTTATGCATGTTTAGTGATCTTAGAAATTTCTAGGTTGATGTTAGTGGATGAATGGACATGTGAAGTGGAAATTGAGGTTTAGTTTGTGTTTAAAAACCCTTAGTGATGATTTTTTGGTCAAGACCAGAGACTAGAACCCAATACACGAACTTAGAATTTTCCGACATCGGGTTTTTGACAGTTTGTGATGGTCTAATGGAATCTGGGATGACCCGACAGACCCATAAATTAAGTTGCCATCACAGTGATACGTGCAGGCCACCTAGATTTTTCTCCTCAAACCCGAGACCCTACAACCTTTTCCAGGCCGCAGATAAATTCTTTATGGACGCAAATTGCGACCACACTGTAGGTTTTGGTGTTGATCTTTGGTGTGTGGTCCCCTTATCTGATATCTAGACCTATTCTATATGTAAAATGTCCTGGTTTGACCTTGGATAGAATCTGGGAGTGATTTTCCTAGGTTGCTGATTTCGGATTTTACGATTTCTGAAACTTGGTTTTTAGTATTTGATTTCGGACCAAGTCGTTGGACGTTTGTATGTCAACGACGAGGGTTAATTGATTGTTCTTGCATACATGGGCTATAGGTTCTAACCTATGAGCACTTCGTGTGCCATATCGGTTTTCTGGACTTGGTTTTAATAGCATTACGATGTGTTTTGATTGTAGATACCTTCGCATGGACTTCCAAGATGACGAAGCACGTCGACTTCGGATAAGCAAGGAGATTAGCAGGTGAGTAAATTTATATTTACGGGGGAAGTCGGGTAGATGGCGTATAGCACCCCCGCACTATAATGATGAAAGAACCGATATATAGATTATAGATGGAGAAAACCTATGAAACAAACTTACGGATATGATCAAAAGAGTTAGTATCAGATGATATTATTAATACAAGATGACGTGAATTAAGATATCAATAAGACGATATAAGAGGATATGAGAAGATATGCATAATATGATATCGTTAATGATATCATATGAGATCGTTAATGATATGATATGAGATCGATAAGGATATGACATGAGATGTGTGTGTGTGTGTGTGTGAGAGAGAGAGAGAGAGAGAGAATAAAAGGTGATATGATGTACGAGACCATAGATCCGTACCCTTATTGAAGAATAGGATGATAAATCTTTAACCTAATTTTGATACCACCGTACGATGGATTACCGTACGCGGTGAGTTATACCGGATGATTGATCCGCGCTCGTGATTTGAGGATGATGATCGAGGATATTGCCATATTGGATACTATGAGGCTGTGTCACGTTCCGCTTCCTAGTATACGGGCAGAGGACGCGACGGGTCATGCGACATATCTACTCAGAAATAAACACGCTAAGCGTATCTAAGCAATATAAGGTAAAATACACAAGAGACAGAAATATAAATGAACGACAACTTTATTTATTAAACATTCTTTTTACAATACAGCTGAAATGTAAATATTTGGAATGAAAACAATGCCTAAACAATGGTATAACAGAAATGAAAATATGTACAATTAATCTAGAGCTCTGGGTGAAAGGCTTTCTGATCCAAGTCCTCGCTGCTGGGCTCTGTCTCCAAAAGGTCCGATCCATCTGACAACATTCCAAATAAAGAAGAAAGGAATGTCGTCAGCGAACAATTGCTCGGTAAGTCCCAAAGAATAGGTATAGATAGAATAGACAAAAAGAGAATGTAACTTTTAAAATTGTATTATATTGTTAACGCTGTTCTTTGTAGTTTGGTACAGAAAATGCCAGTGTATACGAAAGGAGTCCCACTATTCCAGAGACTAAGGTATACGGAGCACAAGGAACCGTTCATCTACGGTACAACGGCAATGGATATTCAGATTTGGTGTATTATGGTTACAGTCTCGTACCACTTTTAACACCTTCCATACCAATTTACCCCTTATAAAACCCCGCGATAACTTAATTGTATTGTTTGTATTATATTGTCTTGTATTGTAAATTGTATATGGATGACTTGCCGAAACCATGATATCAGTAATGGAACAGATATAATGGATGTACATGTAGATGGAGAATATCCATGGTTCGGTTCAGTCCATATAAATTGATATAGATTGAATAGACGGATTCATGTTGAATTGTAATTTATACTTAAATCGCATTCAAGTCAGATTGATTACATTGAGACTTAGTCTGAGTCAGGAACTTTAAAAATAACTTGAAATCCTGAATTAGTTTTGATGTTATCGGTAACCGCTGCACATGGACGGCAGGATTTGTGTCTTTTTTCAAGACAATTACCGTGTTGATAACACCATTTGTTAGATTGTCTACCTTAAATAGGCAAGCACCCATATTTCCGGCTCGCTGAGGCTCAAGAGATTGGTCTCGTTTAAACCTATGTTTACTAGGTTCCTTATTGTAATTTAGTATACCTTGAAAGGGTTTTATGTAAAAACGGTTTGATATAATTTTCAAAATACATCTCAAGCATTTAATTATCGTCTTTAGGGTTTTCATAAATGTATATTTTTATACAAGTGAAATTTCTAGTGAGTAAAACCTACCTTCATAATATATGGTATTTTATTGAAATATTGGAATTGTGTTGTTTTTGGATGGTATTTTCATGTAATAGTGATTCCTTTGATTTAGAAAACTTGGAATATTTATATAATTAAAATAGATATTTTGATATTAGATATATATATTTAATGAAAATAATTTATTTATTTTCTTGTAGAAATCTTATTTTCTAAAGAAAAAAGCATAAAATTTCTATCGAGACCGAATGCTCCTTTCGGAGGTCTGCATCTCACTCTACTAGGCCCGAGAACGTGCGATAACCCGTACCATCCTGAACGGGGTCCCCAAAAATTGGTTGTAAAGGCGCAATTGCATGGAAATGTTTAATATATCTTTTTATAGAAATGGTTTTATAAGTTAAAAGTATTTATTTGTAAAGTCGTTTTATCCCATACAATGTTCCCAAAATTTTCATCATGCTATGTTAGAGATGTGTGTTGTGATGAGGTGGTCATTATCCCGTGAACTATCTAAAGGTAATATGTTGTTTATGTCGGAAACTAAAGTATGTGGTACTTTATTGTAAAACTGCGATAAAAATTACAATATAAATTTTTTTGATGTGAAACTTGTTTAATATGTTTGTTTATGTTTATTGAACATGAAATGAAAGTTTGGTATTTTCTTGTTTAAGAAAAATAGGATTTTAAAGAAAAACCGAATCGAAAGTCGGATTAACTCCGCTTCCGTCGGGTTTTAGTATTTAAGATTTTTAGAATAGAGAAAAAGAGAGGAAGAGGGGACTTACTGGTTTCAATGAGAGGGAAGAGATAGGAGAAGGATTGGGAAGCGTCGGAACTTCGTTTCGTCACCGGAATCTCCTCGGAATTTCGTCGAAGCTGCGCCCTTCGCTAACTCCACTTGTACACAAAAAGAACTTGAAGGTTTTTGAGTGTTTTGGCAGGGAATTCTGAGTGAGAATGTGAGATATGGGGTATGTTATTTATAGGGGAAATTAGGATTTAGGGGGTGAAAGAAATGCATTAAAATTGGATTAAAGGGGCATTTTATTGCACTCTGGATAAATTCAGAGTAAATAAGCAATATGGGGTTAGTGGGGTAGGCCAAAGGTTGCGGTGGGCAAAGTTTGGGTGCTTTACCCACAGACAAGCCCGGCGGTACCGGCCAAATGGAGCTTTTCTCCGGGCCAACACCGACGGAGGGGGTTGGGTTTTGGTGCCACGTGTCGTGTCGTTTGGTTTTCTTCAGTGCACATGTTTGATTAATCAGTGTCTTTTCAGTTTACGTGTTGTGCACGTGTAGACCCTTGGGCTTCTAAAAATATTAAAAGAAAATTAAATAAAAAGAATGTGTGGCTGATGGGATCTGAACTCGGGTGCTATGTCTCGGCAGTGCAAGGTCTTACCAATGAGCTACAAGCTCCTTCTTGTTGTTCAAAAGCAAAACAAACTTATAGCTCGTGCTCAGGTTTAGGTGTCCCTTTCTGTATTTTTGAAGAAAAAAAATCGTACAGAAAGTTTAGGGTTGTTATAGGCTAGATCGCCGGCATAAAGATTTCACTTGAACCATACTTATTTTCAAAACCGACGAATCGTATGCACTTTTAAATGGAAACCTCAAGATATGCTACGGATTTTCAAATGCGATTCGTGTCATTTAAACTGATCGTATAGTTCATGTGTAGTTACGTACCTTATTATCGTTCATGTTATTGTTGGATTAGCCCTCGTGACATACGTACTATGTTTCCGGTATTTACCGCTTTATGATATCATCTGCTAGTATACATGCACTATTACCGATGATGCGCATGTTACACTTACACAGATTTTCCGGCTCACACATTCATAATCGGTAATTGCCATGACAGTTGCACAGTAGAACTGCTATATCACGATATTATTCTTAATTGTAAAGTACATTCATTATTCAGTACTATCACATGACATGCTTGCATGATATTCTTGATATGCTCACATTATTGTTCTATGTTTGTATACATCGTACTTTATGGTTATATGCATTGAGATACTGTTTTTTTTAAGATCTCTTGTAACAATCCTAATTTTCTTATACACTTTTTCTATTCAAAATTTTTTAAAATTTTTCAAAATCCACAAAGGGGTATTTTAGCCTGAGCACAAGATATATGTAATTATTTTGTTTTTAATTACAAGCTACAAGAATGTAATAACTCCATTTTTAGTGTACAAGAAATTACTTTAAATTTAATGTATACTTGGAGTATTTACTCTTGTTGCTATCATTTTAAGTAATTAAATAACACCATAATTACAAGAAGGAGCTTGTAGCTCATTGGTAATACCTTGTACTGCTGAACCAAGCCACCAGAGTTCAAATCCCATGCCCCACATTATTTTTATATTTATTTTGTTTTAAATTTTTTTGGAAAGTCAACAGTCAAAAGGCCATAACTCCCAAAATATGTACTGGACAACAAAAAGTAAATATACCAAATTGTACCCCCGAAGTTTCCCCGGCCTCTGGTGGCCTGACTCGGCCCGACTCGGCGCCGCCGGCCGGCGAACCGGCCGACTCGGTCCGGCGCCGCCGGCCGGACTTGGCCGGACGGCCGAGTCACCAACAGAGAAAAGTTGTCTCTTGACCTGGTCCATCCTTCTGCATACTCTAAATGCTTGGATCGGTTATCATTTGGCTAATAAATCCCTTTTAATCCTAGATTTAATGAGTTTTAATGAATTTTTATATATTTTTATATTTTTTTTTATTAAAAACCCTAATCCTAGCCTAACCCTATATAAACCCCCCTTACCCTCTACCTTCTCATCACTTTTCCTAAGTCCACTCTCTCAAAATTCCAAGAGAACTTGGTACGAGAGAAAACGAGCGAAAGGCGAAGCGCTGACGAAATCGACGGCGAAATCCCGGCGATCGTAATAGGATCTCTTCACGACGTTTCGACGCACCGGCAAACCCTCTACCTCCCTCTCACTCTCTAGCGTTGTCCAAACCCGTAAGTCCCCCTTTTCTATCCTTCTTTTCTTTCACAAAAATACGATTTTATAAACCCGACGGAAATCGGAACAAACCGATTTCCGATTCGGTTTTCTATCAAATCTCACTTATCACTAATTCCATAATACTTAAACATCTTCATGTTGACTACTAATCACTTAAAAATTAATTTGAACAAGTTTTCACACATGAAATGATAGCTTTTGCAATATATCGTATTCTTTCACTTTAATACCATCATGTTTAGTTTATCACATTTAACCCCTAAACTTTACTATACCTTAAAGTAGATCACGAGGTAATGACCTACCTCCTCACACACTCATATGTAATCATAACACGCTACCTCAAAAATTTAGAATACGACAAAACAAGATTTTACATTAAAATACCATTTTCTTAATAAAACCTTTTCTAAAAGTTCTAAGTTTTATACAATTTTAAAACAATATCTTTTAATAGGAAATACGATAAGTCGTAGACATCGATCGTTAATCTAAACCTGATTTTATGGTGTCTAGGCTAGGCAAGTGAGTAAAGGTAATTTTAAAAGGCCCGCCTCACGATTCGTGAGCGGATCCCTCCTTCCTCACTTGTACTTACCTGGCCACAATTGGCGGTGAAGAGGCGATTTGAGGCTTTTAATGACTTGTCATTTAGACCAAAGAAATAGGCTAGTTGGCTTAGGAAACCCTAGAATCTATAATACGGAAATTTACACCCTTTTGCAAATAAATACCTTATCTTTATAAAACCGTTTTCTAAATGACTAGTATTTATTAAATCTTTGCAAAGCGCCACTACAACCCACCTTTGGGGAACTCGTTAGGGATAGTACGGTTTATCGTGTACCCTCGAGCTTAGTAGTGCGAGATTCAGACCTCCGCAAGGAGCACTCGGTCTCGAAAGGTTTAAAATACGACATTTAAGAAAAATGAGATTTTTGGAAAACAAAATATTTATTAAAAATTATTCTTGTATAAACATATATATATATATATATATATATATATCATTTAAACACCTATTTTATTATAAGATAAAGTTTCCACCTTTTCCTAAAAATTACAAGATTAAAAGTTACATTAAAATACCATGAATTTCAAATAAATCAATATTACAAATTAATACCTTTATTAGGATATATTCACTAGAAATAACACAAATAAAATTTACACTCATTATAACAATAAAGACGAATAATAAATACTTGAGGTGTATCTTGAAAACTATGCAAAAGTATTTTTACATAAAAACCCCTCAAGTTTTATAAATTACAATAAAGACCCTAACAAATATAGAACTTAGACTTACATTTCTTTTAGTCTGACTCGGGTTTGAGTCTGATTATTTCTGACTTGAATATGATTCAAGTCAATCTATATTCTTTAATATTCCAACTCAATATGAATACATGAATCCCAGAATCCAGTTAACAATCTATACAATTTGACTGAATCACACCATGGATATACATCCATTATCCCGTTATTCCATTTACCTGATTATGCAGTTACAATCTGTTTACTGATATCATGGTTTTGGTTAGTCATCCAACTTATACAATACAATACAACAATACTATCAAAACACTACGGGGTTTAAGGGGTAGATTGGTATGGAAGGTGTTAAAGGTGGCACGAGGCGGTAAGATTAAGACATCTAACATGAATCCAATTGCCGTTGTTTCGGGCTGTATAACGGAGCATTGTACTTCTATTTGCCCTGGTCTCTAGCATACTGAGACCCCTCTCGTATACACTGGCATCCTTCCGTACCAAGTTACAAACAACAACGTGAACACAATACTCTACAATATTATTCTTTAGAAGATACTTCTTATTCTGTCTTTTCTAATTCTTCCTTATCTTTGGGACTTACCGAGCGACATGTTCGCTGATGACATTCTATTTCTTTCTTCTTTGAATGTCGTCAAGTGCTTTGGACTCAGCAGAGATCGAGCCCACCGGTGAAGACTTGGATCAGTTTCACGAAGACCCCGAACTCTAGACATTGTACCTTGTTCTAATTAGTATTTTTATTTCCTGTTATGCAATTGTTTAGGCATCGCTTTTCATTCCAGTTGTATTTACTTTTCATGCATTGTACAAAAGAATGTTATTAATAAAGTTGTTGTTATTTGTATATCTCTTGTCTCTTGTGATTTACTTTATATTGCTTAGTTACGCTTAGCGTATGTACTTCTAAGTATTTACGTAGCGGACCTCGTCGCGTCCCCTTCACCGTACACTGGGAAGCGGGGCGTGACATCTCTGAATTTGAGAACCGCGGTTATATTTCAAAGGAAATTATGAATTGTTTTAAAAACGCGGTTTCTCGTGATATGATTTCAAGGCGTCCACCATGAGTTTTCTCGGTTCTGAGCAATGTGATACCCGATTCGAGGAGTTGGATGAGCCATCTGCGAGTACATGGTGGATCCGGTAAGATATCCCGGGGCAAGAAGATTGTGAGGATGGCGATGAGCTTGGCAGGGGATGTACTACCTACCGGTGATAGTTTGGACCCGGTGGTTATCAGGAGGATACCGACCGGAATCGTGAGATGAATATAAGGGCTGATCAGAGGATGCGGCGTCTGAAAATGTGAAAATTTACGTGTCGATACTGAACACGGATTTTATGATGTTTTGAGTGTCGGTGTTGGACATTCAGATTCCATAATATTGATGTGTCGTTGATGGACATACGTGGTTGATATCCACAAGCATAGAGACATATGATTTAAATGTTTGTTTTACATGTTATTGGCATTGACTCTATTGTTGATATATATGCATATATGGTCACCCTAGATATCATAGTATTACCTTCATGATACAGTATGATTTAGGAATCGTTGTTTATTCGATTTCTATCTGCTGATGTTTTCTACTCACGTGTTGGCAACTCACCCCCGTTGTGCCACAGTTTTCTTACTGGTTCGACCGCTTGGATCAGTAGCGGTATCGCTGGTACACAGTTCTTTCAGGGTGTTTGCTTTGGTAGGTGGGACATATATTAGATTGTGACCACTCTTGTACCTTTTATCTCTGTTGTATCTAGATAAACTCTATCAAATCAGAAACTAGATTTTGTATAGTAGTAGGCCTAGACAGACTTGTGTTTTTGCAAGACTTGGAGCGATAGGTGTATGTTCGCTTCTTGTGAGTTGTTGACGTCTTGCTTTGTTTATTATCCTTTCTGTGTTTGATATTCGCCGTAGTGCGTCGTATATTTACTGCTTATTGCGTGGTTGTGATTCCTCCTATTGGCGAAGAGCTAGCTCCCGCTTGGGGATGCCTTTTAATTGCATGTACGTGGTTTTGGATCAAAATATTAAGGGAGGTGCTGCCCAAATTTTAAAGAACGAAAAATATTTTCAACTGTAGTATATATCCACTTGCATTTTCATGTATCATTAACTACGCATTTAAAGAAAAACTTGATTTCACTATAGTTTTATTTCAAAACTTTCCCTCCACTATTTTCCGCAAAAAAGTTTAGATTTCTGGGCTTCGGCTTACTTGAATTACGTTACGCCTTTAGACGTTGCATGATTTAAGTGTCGGTCACGTGCCAAATTCCTGGTTGTGACAGAATTAATCTAATCCAACCAAACATACGTGGTCGGATTAGGTCCCAAAAGTTTTGAAACCGGGCCCACCAATAACTTAATCCAACTTTAAAATGTAGTCGGTTTTGGCTTAGATCAAATCCAACTGAAGACCTAAGTTGGATTTGGTCTACTCCAACGGGGCTTATTCCGACATCTTTTTCTAGTGGGATTTTCTCAAATCCGACTGAGGCTATACTGTTAAAATTTTAAGCGCATTTTCATAGTCTCACGTACAGGATTGAGCAGACTGGGCCATAAATAATGAATATGGCCCACATTTTGAAATTATGACGAGATTAAAATCCAAATGTTTGGATCCAACTATAAACCGCATTGAGCTAATGAATAAAGTCGCTCTTTAAAACCTTGGAGATCGGCCTCGCCGATCCCATATTTATTAATCACAATATCTCCATCTGATGTTTCTATTAGTCGAGGGTAGATGACAAATTGAGATATTTTTAATAAAGCCCGGCATCCAGGACGAGATGGGCAAAAGAGGAAAGCTAGGAGCTTGCAAAAAGCCGAAGAATTGTTTACGAGAATATAAATTTTACATGAATTGGCCCTAATGCAATAGCCCAATGGGTTCTCCTAAGGGTTTGTTTGGTTGCAGGATTATGGAGTTGGATTGTGAAATCCTAGGATTCCATAATTTTCTGTTTGGTTGATGGATTTGGATTTCTAGGATTCCTTTGTTTTTTATGAGGGGCCCACCACAAAACAAGGATTCTTGAATCCTAAAAGTTTTCAAGGATTTTCAAGGATTTGGCACTATTCATTATACTTTTAGATAGGGCTCGTGTACTTTATTTATTTAATAATCCTCTCTTTATCTATCTCTCTCTAAAATTCTCAATTCCAAATCCTACCTTTTTTTCACCAACCAAACAAAGATTACAAGGATCTACAAATCCAATACTAGGAATCCAAAACCAACCAAACAATAAATTACCAAATCCAGAAATTTCTACAGTACTATTTTGGAATCCAAATTCCATAATCCCTGCAACCAAACAGGCCCTAGTGAAACTCAGCTAGCCTCGACAATGATTATGCTACATTTGACTGTTGAAAACCCTTTGACCCAAGTCGTCCTCCATCGTCCGACGTGGCAGCTCCAGAGAACCCTAGTAAGCGTGCTTGCATTATTGTCGCATGCATGCGTGCTTGAGCGCGCCATGCGGCCACCATACACCTCACTTTTGTGGCCCCGACATGCCACGCTGGCATAACCTGTGAACAGGACTGCTCCACATTCCCTCAATCCCACTTCTTGGCTAGCTGGCTGTGTTTACTTTTGTGAGATCTCTCTCTCTCTCTCTCTCTCTCTCAAATACATGGACTTTTCATGTAGTACTATAAATACATGAGGAATGTTTCGTCAATTTTTATAGCGATTCACTTGATAGCTTCATTAATTAATTATTACTCTCCTGTATATACTGAATGAGTGAAATGGTTGTTGCTACTAGCTGCGAGAGATAGTACTATTGTTATGCTCAAATCTCGGACCTCTCGCTAATGTGTCAGGATATTAATTAATGGTTCTATAATAGATCTTCAAAGTCGATGCTAACAATAAAGGTGGCGGAGACGACAATGACGGCTCAGACATCGCCCATGCAGCTTGATTTTGATATATGGAGACGACAATGACGATGATGGCTCATATCGATGAATGCTAATAATAGGCTATTGCTAGTTATGGTGTGGGAGCTGATGGCAACGTACACTCTACTTTATATGTGTGTGTCGTTCTCCTATGATATGGCTAGTATATGTATGTGGTTGGCAATTTTGTTGGTGCTAGAGATATTTTATAAATGAGGATTTAATGTAATGGATAGGATTTCACGTAAAGGCAGTTTTTCAAAGTAGTATGTATATGTGTGTGTGTGTATACTATTTTTTTTTTTTTGAGTGTGTGTGATACAAGCAGAGTTGATTTAAATATTTAGGTTTCAGAATAAAGTTTTATATATGTCTCTAAAATTAAATGAGATGGTTTGATAAGGATACATAAGTATAGTGTGAGGGAGGAGAAGAAAGAGAGGTAGGCAGGTGACGGAGCTCCTTTTCGGATCTCCGTCAGATATTGTCTTCCGTTGATCTCGATGTGAACTTGGTTGATTGTCCTTCGTTGCGTGTGGGTCTCAATGGGTTTTTGGAGGAAGAGGTGAGGTGAGGAGGCTGTCGCCGACTACCTGCAAAGAAGTCCCAGGGTGGTTTGGTACCACCGAGGACCCTCCGACGCTCAAGTCAGTGATGAGATCCGAGCAGAGTGACGGCGTAAAGTGTAAAGAATGGCTTACTTGATCCCTCTGTGATGGGGGTTTATATAGCGGTGGTGGCATGCAGCAGCAGGCGCGAGAATCTCGCCAGCAGTTACGCTCCCGACGTCACGCCCGCGCAAAGAGCGGATCGCTCATTAATGGGGATCGTGATGGCGTGGAACGTGGGATGTTGCTGGCGGAGAATCTGAGCATGACGAGATTTGCGGAGCGGCGGTTAGGCCCGTGAGTGGTGGAGTTGGTCGGTCAGAGGGACCGAGGAAGATGGTCTCGGCGGGAGAGCTCGGGAACGAGCGAGAGGGCCGAGGTATCTTGGTCCTACGGTAGCTCGGAGGCGAGCTGAGAAGCCGAGGAGGCCAATTTGCAGGGGGCCCTGAGGTGAGCCAGCTTGGTGCTTGTAGGTCGGGTACAGGGGTGGCCTGATCGGCCCATGTGGGCCCTCTCTTTTGAGTTCTGGGACACGTCATCTGCCACGTGTCCATTAAATGGAAGGTCGCCAATATAGAGCATCATCAGTAGCTTTGAATTTTGAATTTTAAAAAAGCATTAAAATGGTTTAATTATGCTGCTGCTGCTGCTGCTTTAAATTAAAGAATAAGATTGATAGATTTTTATTATTTCTTGAATTCATTTACTAAAATATTAGAGCTTCAATTAAGTGGTATTAGCTCCACCTTTAAAATTTGCATTATAACAGTGAGATGATGAGATAATTAATGTTTACATACATACATAAATAGAAGCACACACACTATATATGCACTTAATTAATCAGTTTTAAAACATGTCTATTAGTCAGTGTGTGTGCACGCGCACACACTAACAATCTGGAGTAAAACTTTATTCTTCAACCTGCAAAAAGTATATTGATTCGTTTCCTCTAATATCGATGCAAATAGAACACACAATAAAAAAGAAGAAAGAGAAAAAAAAAAAGAAGAAGATATCACTAACACTAGATTAAGACATTAGAAAAAAAAAGGAGCAAATCCATAATTTGTATCTAGAGGCTAAAAGCCTAAATCTCACTTTGTGTTGGTATGTTTGCATCTTCAAAAGGATTACCTAACCACAAATTTTATATATTGGCCACTAGCTAGACATGATAGAACAAATCTTTCTATGTTGGATATTTAATAAGAAAGATCGACCTCAGTTATATATTTTAATTTTGAAATAAGGCCTCTAACTCAATATGGTTTGATTACATTGTTAGATATTGTTTAAATCAATTCTAATTTAGACCCAAATTTGGCAACCCACCATATTCATTTTTAGTATTGTAAAAATAATCTAAAATATAAGATCAAAAAACCAAGTGTATTCATAACAATTATGGATGTGGAGGCCATGGAAGATATATAAGATGCAAGAGAAAAGATGGCTAATTTGGTCATGTGCAAAGCTGTTAAATTAATTGTATAATATAAATAATTAATTTTATTAAATTAAAATTACTATTTTGGCTTTTTTTATAGTTGATACCAAACTCATTTGAATTTAAATCTCCCTTCCATTTCGTTGGAGCGGATAGTTATGAGAGTTATAGATAGTTATGCGGATTTAAATATTGAATTCAAATGGTGAAAGGGTTCTATTCGCATCCTTTCAACTCCTATTTATACCAACTTGTTTTCTTTATTCCATAGACATAATAACAATTATTTTCTTTTTTTCTCTTTTTGGTTTTTGGTACTCAAAAGTTCAAGTTTTCGAAGCAATTCTTTGCGGAGAATTGAAATACAAGATTGAGTTGTTGTATTCTGAAAGCAATTCGCACAAATCCATGTTGCATTGTAGAGAGAGAAAATTGCTTTAAAGATAGCGATTATGTGCTTTAACTCAATTTAATTTGTTTTTTAGCCATTGTATTCAACCAGTGCAACAGCAATTTAAAGTAATTTTCTGTGTTTATCAATGGCATGCACCGGAAACATCTACGATGAAGATGACAAGTCATAAACTTGTCAAATTCAACTGCTTCAATGGTATCAATTTCAAGCGCTAGAAGAAGAAGGTTCATTTCTTTCTAACAACTCTTAATATCGTCTACGTACTCACTACTCCGAAATTCACTGCACCGGAAAGTGAAGAGAATGAAACGCTCGCATAAAGCAGGAAGCAGCAGAAATGTGAACAAGATGATTATCTTTGCAAGGGCCACATTCTAAATTCAACGGCGGACACTTTGTTCGATATGTACTTGTTCGCCGCCGAAAGACGCGACCGGGACGTTGGGACGTCCGGCCTGAATTTTGGAAGGCAGATACTATTTAGTTTTATCCGTCCACCTCTCCGAAAATACCAAGTCGATTTATAACACCATGTATCGAAGGTTTAAACGGATGCGGCCGATGTAGCAGATTTCATCAGATTCCCCCTCATTGTGAGGGCTTTTTTGATTGTGGGAACGCTCTTCCCTGCAGGCGCAAGCCCCTGCAGTTAATTACACTACCGTATCGCGGTAACCACTTTCTCTTTCTCCAGATGGTCACTTCGTGTCATGTATGTTTGTTTTATTTTTGGTTGCCCGTGGATTGTATACGGAGACTAATTTATGTTGTCGCCCGTAGGGCGTGAATTAGTCCAAATCCGTATTTTCTTAGATTTGGGTTTGGGTTGGGTTTAAGGATCGTTAATCTCATTTGAGATTAAGATCAACTTAAACGTTTGTTAAGAATACGTTAGTCTAATTTTAGACTAAGATCTACTTAACAGGATCATTTAGATCCAACAAAATAGCATTTGAACTCTATTGCTTTAGTTTAGGGACATTGCGGTCTATAAGTTTAGGGACATCATAGTCCGTAAAGTTTAAGGACGTCGTAGTCCAGTTTAAAGATATCATAGTCTGTGAGTTTAAGGACCTCACAGTCCGTAAAGTTTAAGAACATCATAGTCCAGTTTAAAGACATCATAGTCTGTGAGTTTAAGGATCTCACAGTCCATAAAGTTTAAGAACATCATAGTCCATGAGTTTAAGGACCCCCCAGTCTGTAAAGTTTAAGGACATCATAGTCCAGTTTAAAGACATCATAGTCTGTGAGTTTAAAGACCTCACAGTCCATAAAGTTTAAGGACATCATAGTTCATGAGTTTAAGGACCCCACAGTCTGTAAAGTTTAAGGACATCATAGTCCAGTTTAAAGACATCATAGTCTGTGTGGTTTTGATTCAACCGTTTGGGGATGCACCAAAAGTTATTGGTTATTGGGACCCTCCGTCTCTCTGAAGACGTTGAAGGATTACAACGACATGTATCAAAGATACGAAGAGATGTACCCTTGAACCAATGTTGGTTGGGAGATTTGTAGTCAAGTTTGGGACTAAGATCGGTTAAAAGATTTATGAGCATATGGGCTCAATTAATCTAAATGAGGGATCTGTGGACAACTTGGGCTCAGCCCACTCAGTTAAAATGTTGAACATTTAGCAATGCTGAGCATTGGTTTGGATTCTGACAAACTTTTTGTTTTTTATTGAGTGTTGAGCACTCATTATAGCTCTAGGGTTTTATTTAAAGAATAGTTTATGTGTAAGTGCACGGCAGCGTCCCGGCCGTCAATCCGAAGCCGGAATGTCAAAACGAAACTTCTACAAAACTTGTATACCGGCACTACCGCGCACTATAAACTCGAATCGGGCCATTAACCTAATCCTAGCAAACTAGAAGATGGGTAGAATGCTATACCGAGCGATCCGTGTCCTTCGGTCTTCGGCCTCCATCCCGATCTTCTCGCGGAATCTCCGGTCTTCATCTCCTCGTCGTAAAGGGCACCACATCGCCGGGTTCTTTTACGGGCTCCCACCTCTGGACCGAGGCAACTCGGGCACGAAATTGGCGAGTCGACGTGTCCAAGAATACTGTAGGCTAAGTGTAGAGAGGTTTTGTCTTAAGGGGTTTGAAGTTGCCATTGATGTGGAGGTGGAGAAATCAACTAAGGAAATGTGCTATGGAATTTTGGTGGCAAGAAAATGAGATGAATGATGTATAATTTCCCTCCACCAAAATGAACCCTCTCCCTCTCCCTCCAAAAAAATATGGCCGGCCTCTCTCGTGGTGGAGGGGGAAAAAAGAATGATAATCCAAGAGAGAAATGAGAGTGATATCAAAGAAAAAGATCACATCAATTTCAAATCCCATCTTTTCATAAAGCCCATCACAATAAATGCAAATCATGATGAAAGAAAAAGAAAAGATGCTATATCTATCATAATCATCCATTTACAAGAAACCCCCACCATAATACTAATTTGCAAATATGCAATTAGCCCCTTCCATCACAAAAGTCCGGCCGTGAAGGAACAAAGGAAAACTGGCCGAAACGGAATGCAAACTGGCAACTTCAAAAAACTGATCCCGTAATAAATTACAGGAAAACCCTGCGACTGCATATACATGCCCGCATTTGTATTCCGACCGAATACAAATGCAATGAGACAAAATCTACACTGTATAATACTAGGATCCGGCTAAAACCAAAGCCCGCTAGTAAAATCCTTCCGATCACGATCCGTGCAATACCACACGTATAAGATCGAATCCTGCCATATCTCCATACGGCCTCTACAGCGTTTCGCCCGAAAATTGAGAAACTGTCTGTGGAGGACTTTAAAGACTCGTCAATATTTTGGCTGTGGATTTAACCACTAGCACGTCATAGGTATTAGCCATACGTGACGGGCTACCAGCTATTGACCAAAAGGGACGTCTGTGAGCGAACTCATCCTGACACCTTACTGAGCCTGTCAGTGACAATATCCGTACAGTCCGGTCCGTTCATCTATGAGCATCGCATGGCGGGCCTAGGGGGTTGGTAAAAGTCAGACCCCCAAAAGCGGTACAAGTCGTGTCGGAGTGTAACCCAGAACACCCTGAGATATTACTGGAATGCCTATCAGTAAATCTCCTGCCTTGGCCAAGGACTTCGTGTAATGGCTCTCTTAGACACAGCGCGACCTCACCCCCAATACCGGGAAAGACGAACCCCTGAAGATCCGCTCACTGCCTCCATGTGGCTCGGGACTTTACCCAACTAAAACCTGTTTGCACGACTCCTTTGAGCGTGGTAGGGTAGTAATCAAAGTACAGTGGGAACTCACACGAGACAAATGACGATCTCAGGTCGATGAACTAACCTGTACACATGTCATCAGAGAACTGCTATCTGACGTTAGGTATAAGACCAACTAGCATGTTCCCGGCGAGTCCTGTCCGGTGTACTCATAACCCAATGAGCACCTGTATACATCTTAGGTGAAGCAACTGACACCAGTGGCTTGTGAGACCGACCACCGCCCCTCGTCGGGGTCTCGACTGTATACACTAGTCTACTCTGGAGTATCGATGCCCTGTCTCGAAACTCCCTCGACTAGGGACCTTTTAAGGATGTGCTTATAGACCCCAGTTCCCACGTATATAATTGCCCTCATACTGCTGGCAGTCAAGCAAGAATCCTAGGGGCTCTATCAACGCGCAATAGTGACCTGTAAGGTCACCTAAAATAGTACATGATGATAAAGGTAAACCAGATAGCATACTATCATCTTGAGTAAGACTGTCCTACCGGTATAGGTCCTCCCTCAATCATTGCAATCACGTGCCTGTGATCCAATAATTGACTCTGAGGGCACTATATCCAACATTATGTTCCCTCAGTGCACACGTGAGGAGCACGTAGTGCGCTTGGCGCTGAGCGCCAGACTTAGAGCGCTAAGACGCTTCCTGTGAGAGAGCGCATACGTGAGGAGTATGTGGCGCGCTTGGCGCTGATCGCCAGACCTGGAGCGCTGAAGCGCTTCTTGTGAGATAGCGTACACGTGAGGAGCACATAGCGCGCTTGGCGCTGAGCGCCAGTTAACGAGTGCAGAGCGCTCCTTATGAGATAGAGCACACATGAGGAGCACATGGTGCACTTTAATGAGTGCAGAGCGCTCCTTATAAGATAGCGCCTACATGGTGCGCTTGGCGCTGAGCGTTAACCTTAGAGCGCTGGACGCTTCTTTATGAAATAGCGCACACGTGAGGAGCACGTGGTGCGCTTGGCGTTGAGCGCCAGACTTGGAGCGCTGAGACACTTCTTTATGAAATAGCGCACACGTGAAGAGCACGTGGTGTGCTAGGCGCTGAGCGCCAGACTTGGAGTGCTGGGGCACTTCTTTGAATTGGAGAGCTAAGGCTCTTTTCTGGCAGCTTCGATCAGTTCTGCGCTCTGAGAATTAAACTCTCATTTATAAGAGATTTTGTCTCGTGGATCCGAGAATTATGTTCTTCTCTTTTAATAAGAGATGTTTACAATCTCTATTGTTTTTGTGAAAGACCTTGTCTTTATGGATCTATGATCCAAGAAAAATTAAGTTCTTTCTCCTCCCCTTTTATGATGAGATATTATGATCTCTTTTTGTGAAAAACATCTGTCTTATAGATCTACGATCTTGAAGAAGAACTAGGTTCTTCTTCTTTTGATGAGATGCTTTGATCTCTCGGCTTTATTTATCTTGAAGAAATTCTTCTTCCGAGAGCTTGCTCTTCTCTTTGAAATTTCTCAAAATTTGTGAGGGGTTCCTCCTTCTAAGACTTGAAGTCTAGGGTCCTTTATATAGGAGATGCTGATTTGTTGAATCGGTTAAGGAAATCTCTCATTGAGAGATCTCCAAGTGAATTTTGGAATTTATCCACCGTTGGATCTTTGATCCGAGAGCTTCTGTTTTATAGAAGATAGTTTTCTTGTTATTAACAAGATTGGGAAAATATCTTCCCATACAGAATTTGTTCTGTACCTTGGTGATTTTTAATCACCATTGAATCATTGATCCAACGGTACCCTTATTATGAATTTTGATGATTTATCATCTTCGTTGGATCTTTAATCCAACGGTGGAGAACATTTAGTTCTGGTGCTTGGCGCTCTCGTGCTTTGCACGTGAGCGTTGCTTCAGAGTTTTTGACTCTTTAGCGCCGGTGCTCAGCGCTCTCGTGCTTTGCGCGTGAGGTGCTGCCTCAGAGTCTTTGACTCATGGCGCTGGCGCTCAGCGCTCTCGTGCTTTGCACGTGAGGCGCTGCCTCAGAGTCTTTGACTCTTTAGCGCTGGCGCTCAGCGCTCTCATGTTTTGCACGTGAGGCGTTGCCTTATTACTGAACGTGTTTTTTCACCTTCCTTCTCCACTTTTCCCAAGTCAAGCTTCTCTTTTCCAGAGCTTAGAAATAGTTCCATCATGCACAGTATTTTCTGTGCCTAGACTTAAATGTCTCCCTTCATAATCTAAAACAATGCTTCTCTTCTCTCTCACTTTTTAGAGAATCATTTTGACAGAGAAGAGCTATGGCTTGTAATCGCCCACATGCTCGCCGGCAGCCATGGGAGGTGCCATTGAGGAAATTGTTCCTCGTTTTGCTGTGCGCTTGGTGAACCCTACTCTTACAGGTGACCAATGCGACACGGTGCTGCACGAGCTCTTGACTCATATAGGATCACCTCTCCCCATTGGTTCCATTTGGCTCCGGATGGTTTTCTTGTCTGTGATCAATGATATTCCCCCTCCTCCGGCGGAGATGACTCCAGCAATGTTCGACGCCGCGGAAGACAAGATCGAGTGCTTCTACGAGGCACTTTTGATCACCACAGAGCTGAGGGATCGCTCTGTTCGGCTGCTAAGCCAGATATGGGCTCAGCGGGTCGTCATGTCTGCCTTTGCTGATGGGTGCGGTGCTGACCGATGGGTAGCTACTCTTCGTGAAGATCGCCGCTTTGTCATGGTGGAGAAGGCAGAGAGAGAGTTAGATAATTTTATCCATAGTTTTGTAAATCTCTGTACTTTCAATCCCATGTTTGGTGATCTATTTCCTGTAGAATAAAAGGTTCAATTAAATGCTTTGTTTTTGTAGTTGAACACATGTTCTTCCCCTGATGTGTGCATGTGCGTATATGAATGAGCTTGGTTTCCCATATATCTTTAAACGAAACTTAAACCGGTATAAACAGGAACAAATAGCTCTTGGCCGAAGATTTTGGCGGGAACAAATGCCCCCCACTACTTTGCCCACGTAAGTATGTACGTGGGTGAAATAGTGCAGAGTAATTCATAGCGTATGACCGGTTTCAAGTCGGTATATAACTTTCAGAATCATGATCCAAGAAGATAGCGAGCGGTCACAAACGTCGTCATTTATCATTGACTCAAATCTCAATTCTTAAGGGATATAGTTCCAAACTCTCAGCCCCATGAGCTGCACCCTTCTATTTCTTTATGTCTTAATCTGGCGTGAAGTAATTTACTTACTCATGAGTAACTCCTCCCTTTCAGCGGCATGTAACTTTGGCAAGTGTGGCCTGTAGACAGTAGATAATAGTTCATCTTGAACTCTTTGTAGGGTAGTGATGGCTTAGGAAACAGGTTCAAATCTGTCGCCTAAGACTTTCCAACTTTATGATCCGTGAGGGTCTCATAAAGACTTTTCTCCCTACGAGTCGAGAGGATCCTGTAGGTGTATTTTCTCCTTAGGAGTTGTGAGGACTCCTAAGTGTGTGTTTTCTCTTGAGAGTCATAAGGATCTCACAAAAAAAAATTCCTGCTTACCAGTCGAGAGGACTCGTAAGTGGTTATTTCCCCCTTGTCGAGATTCGACTTTGGAGAGCGTGGCCCGTGAATAGTATGCAATAGTCCATCTTGGACTGACTTGCAGGGCCTTAGTGCTTAGAAAACAGGTTTTTATCCCCGTTGCCTAAGGATTTGCCCTACGAGTCGATAAGAATCGAGAAGTTCTCGCAAGGACACTAATTTCCTCACGAGTCGAGACGAATCGAGAAGTTCTCGCAAGGGTTTCCTAACGTCACAGTTAACTCCTGCTAATAGAAGTCCGTTAGGGTCTGTGGTACTAGGGTTTTTTTTACCCGTCGCATCGTCGCGTTGGCCGATATATTCCCCGATATGCAATCTTGTTGTTCGGGTAGCCCCGCGACTGTCGTGTCTCCGATCCCTTTGGGGGCTGGACAAGACGTCTTCAAGTAATCTTCCAGGTAATATTACCGTCGAAAGAGCAAGCGTTAGGGTATTCCATGTCGCTTTTTACTTGAGATTAGGCTCAGTTTGGGAGCCTCGATGAGTCATGACCACTCCGCGCTGGTGTGGGATGATCTCCGATAGTCTTTTCAGGTCTCATTTGAGTTTCCGTCAAGACCCTGAAGCGGGGGATTTTTCTTATCTTCGTTGGTTGACATTGTGCCTGCAATATTGCGTCGACATGTTGTCTCTGGGTTGTCTGTGAACCGTTGAGATTTAGAACTAGGGGACTTTGTCATTGTTCCGTTTGTTGACGTCGTCTATTCCTGCAAAGACACTGATTTCTCTGCAGGTCGACGCGAATCGAGATGCTCTCGTCAAGGACGTTGATTTCCCTTAATAGAGGTTTTTGCCAAGGACACTGATTTCCTCGGGGTTGAGATGAATCGAAAGATTCCTGCAAAAACACTGATTTCCTTGCGGGTCGACGTGAATCGAGATGTTCTTTCCAAGGACGCTGATTTCTCTGAGTCGAGAGGTTTTGCCATGGACACTAATTTCCCTGGGGTTGATTGACTTGTTTCCGAGACAGAGTCATTGGATGACGTATTTCCGAGACGGGGTCATTTGCTGACGTGTATCCGAGACGGGGTCATTTGATGATGTGTTTCCACGATGGGGTCATTTGCTGACGTGTATCTGAGACGGGGTCATTTGATGACGTGTTTCCGCGACGGGGTCATTTGATGACGTGTTTCCGCGACGGGGTCATTTGATGACGTGTTTCCGCGACGGGGTCATTGGATGATGCTAGGTTGTCTGTGAACCGTAGAGTCTTGGAACTGGGGACTTTGTCGTGGCTCCGATTGGTGATGTCACGTCCGAATCCTGCTGGAATAAGGAGGAACGCCATTGTTGTTCTCTAGGCTGTAGACGTGGCCGTCGAGATTTGGAACTAGGGACTTTGTCGTGGCTCCAATTGGTTGCGACCCTGAGGTCGGTTGTTGACATTATGTTTGCATCCTGCTAGAGTTGAGAAAGAACGCCGTTGTTGGTCTTCTGGGATGCAGATGTTGCTGTCGAGATCTGACTTTTCCCTTTGACAGAGTTTGTTGGGACACGTGGTTCTCTTTCGTTTATGTCACGCCCGGCTTCCCAGTATACGGGCAGAGGACGCGACGAAACCGCTACGTATTTACTGTGAAATAAATACGCTAAGCGTAACTAAGCAGTATAAAAGTAAATGCACAAGAGACAGGTTATAATAAAACAGCAATTTTATTTATTCACGTTCTTTCTGTACAATGCATGGAAATGTAAATACAACTGAAATAAAGCAATGCCTAAATAATTGCATAACAGAAAAGGAAAAGTATTGAAATGAAAGTGTACAGTGAACTAAAGCTCTGGGTCTTCAACGAAGTGGTCCAAGTCTTCAGCAGTGGGCTCGATCTCAGGAATGTCCAGATCATCTGAAGACATTCAAAGAAGAAAGAAAGAAAATATCGTCAGCGAACAGGTCGCTCGGTAAGTCCCAAAGATATGGGAGAAATAGAATAGACAGAATAAGAAGGTATCTTTTAAAGTTGTAGTATATTGTTAAAATATTGTGTTAACGCTGTTGTTTGTAGGTTGGTACAGAAGGATACCAGTGTATACGAGAGGAGTCTCGTTAGACCAGAGACTACGGTGAACAGAATATAGAGTACAAGGCTCCGTCGATAATACCACGGAACAATGGCATGGCTGTTATTACGTCTTAAATCTTGCAGTCTCGTGCCACTTTTAACACCTTCCGTACCAGTCTATCCCTTAAACCCCGTGTTATTTTGATTGTTTTGTTTGTATTGTAATTGTATTGTAACTTGAATTGTATTATAATGTAGGTTGTATAATTGGATGACTTACCGAAACCATGATATCAGTAAATGGATGTAACTGTAGAATCAGATAAATGGATGTAACTGGAGAATCATGTAAATGGAATGTATATCCATGGTTCGATTCGGTCAAATTGTATAGATTGATAGATTGAATATATGGAATATTGGATTCATGGATTCATGTTGAATTGTAATATTGTAGATTATAGATTGTAGATTGTACTTGAATCATATTTAAGTCAGATTATTAAAGAGACTCATCTGAGTCAGACAATTAGAAAAGTAAATTAAATTCCTGATTGTTTTGATGTTATCGGTAACCGCTGCACATGAGCGGCAGGATTTGTGTCTTTTTTAAAGACGATTACCGTGTTGATAACACCGTTTGTTAATTGTCTGCCTTAGATAGGCAAGCACCCACTTCTCCGGCTCTCTGAGGCTTAAGAGATTGGTCCCGCTTAAACCTATGTTTACTAGGGTCCTTAGGGTAATTTATAGAACTTGAGAGAGTTTTATGTAAAAATACTTTTCTATAGTTTTCAAAATACTCCCCAAATATTTAGTTATCGTCTTTAGAGTTGTGATAAATGTGGATTTTATACATATGCCATTTCTATTGAGAATAACCTAATTTTCATAATATATGGTATTAAAGTGTAATATTAAACTTGTATGGATTTCATGGTATTTTAATGTAAACTGATTCTTGTGATTTTTTAAAAGAGTTGTAATATTTATATTCTTACAAAATAGATCTTTTAATGTTACATATATATATATTTATATAAAAATAATTTTAATATATATATTATAATTCTAAAAATCTCATTTTCTAAAGATGTCATATTTTAAATCTTTCGAGACCGAATGCTCCTTGCGGAGGTCTGCATCTCGCACTACTAAGCCCGAGGATGTGCGATAATCTGCACCATCCCGAACGGGTACCCCAAATGGGTTATAGCGGCGCTTTGCAAAGATTTGTATAAATACTAAATCGTTTAGAAAATGGTTTTATTAGTAATGGTATTTATTTGTAAAGATGTCGTTTTCCCGTATTCTATGTTCCCGAGAGTATTGTGCTATGTTGCATATGAGTGTTGTGAGGAGGTAGGTCATTACCTCGTGATCTACTTAAAGGTATAGAAAGTTTGTGATATTTAAATGTCGAAATGAAACTACATGGTATTTTAATGAAAAAGTACGATAAAATTGAAATAGCAATCCTTTTGATATGGAACTTGTTCAATATGATTAGTTAGTATTTAATAGTCAACATGTAATGGTTTAACAAGATTGTATTAAAGGAAAAGTGAGATTTTAGGAAGAACCGAATCGGAAATCGGATTTGTTCCGATTCCGTCGGGTTTTAGAAATTCGTATTTTCAGAAAGAGTAGAGAAGGAGGAAGGGGGACTTACGGGTTTAGTTAACAGAGGAGAGGAAGGGGAGACGAGAGGAGTCGACGGTGCATCGTTTCGTCGTCGGGAGTTCCTAGGATCGTCATCGGAAGATGGCCGGAAAATTCTCCGGAGCTTCACCTTTCGCTTCTTCCAAAGTACACTAGGGTTTCTAGAAATTTCTTGAGAATTGACTCAGAATTTTGGGGTGAGGGGGTAGTGTTTAGGGGTGGTATTTATAGGGTTAGGCTAAGGTTAGGGTAGATGAAGAGTTTAATTGAAAAAATGTAAAAATATATTAAAATGTATTAAAAAATGGAGTAAATGAGGGTTTATGAATTCTCTGGAACCGATCTAGGTAAATGAAGTGTGCAGGAGGGTAGGGGAGCCCAAGAAGCAGATTTCATCAGTTGTGGACTCAGCGGTCCGGGCGAGTCCGGCAGACTCGGCTGATCCCGGCCGAGTCCGGCCACCGGGGTGTGCGCCGTCGTCTCACCTTCTCACTGGTACATTAACATTTGTGGGTGTAGTGGGGTTTTTTGTGAGAACTGTTGGTATTCTAAAAATAAAAAATAAAACAATATTAAAAATAATGTGGGGTATGGGATTTGAACTCTGGTGGCTTGGTTCAGCAGTGTAAGGTATTACCAATGCGCCATAAGCTCCTTCTTGTAATTAAATTGCTAATTAATTACTTATCTTGTGCTCAGGCAATAAATACCCCTTTCTTTAAATTTTGAAAAAAATTGCACAGAAAGTTGTACAGAAAATTTAGGGTTGTTACATTCTACCCTCCTTAAAAAAATTTCATCCTTGAAATTTGTAAAAAGAAAGTGTAAGAGATTCAAGAAAAGTTTGGTGACTGAAGTACTGATAGTGTATGAAAAATAACAAAGTGATGCAAGGGTTTTGAAAATGTGAAAAAGTTTTACTAGTGTTACCTTGTTCAACTGTCTCGGCTTCTACGGCTGCTAAGGTGTAAGTGCCACGCCCCGCTTCGCAGAGTGCGCTAAGATAGGCATGTGACAGAGCCAACCATGCTACCTGTGGATAGGAAACATCCTTCCACAGTCGCATTACGGCTGTCCAGAGATATCAAGAACAGTAGAAATAAAATAATCTATCTAGTATATGTCCATGAGCCAGAATAAACGAGTCAAGAAATAATATGCGGAAGCAATAGATCCAAGTAACAATAACAATCTGGAAAGTACGTCCCAAATACGGGCTCACAACAGGAAATAAAAGTGCTGAAAGAAAACTAAACTAAAATACTAACAGGTCCTCATTGCTCGGCCTGCTGGCTGAAATACTCCTGAATGGCCTGCGACAGGGAGAGAGGATCTGGGCCATGTAAAACCCAGACGTCAGCGCATCACAATATTAACAATAATAAAACCAGGGGTAACAAGATATGCATGCATGAATTATAAATAGTAATACAAGTATAACAGCAGCACGAATAAGGAATAGTAAGTGCAACAGTAAATGCGACGTGCAGTGATAATCTAAACTGTGCTACTGGGTTGTCTATTCTAAAGTCTTCGAAATCAGTTAATGTAATTCTCATCATAACCCATCGGTGATTATTCCGTAACGCCCGGAAAAACGGTAAATAATATGTATTCCGTAATGCCCGGAAAAACGGCAAACAATATGTATTCCGTAACGCTCGGAAAAACGACAAACAATAAGATAGCCCTTTGAGTTACGTTCGGTTACATTCTTGATTTCCCCATACCCCCAAGTTATGTGTTCAACTCAGGTATTGCCAATTGATATCTAATGCCAACACAGGATCAAGCAGGTACAGGTTTTGTCTATGCAGACAATAATAACGTCCATCAGGACAACATGTCAGGATTGTCGGCATTAGAAACAGGATTAAGTAACATGTCAAGTAGTGGTATATCAGGTCAAGTCAGGTAGTGTACATGTATCAAGTCATGTCAAGTAGTGCACAGGTATCAAGCAGGTGCTCAAAATCAAACTGTAACAAGTATTGAATCAGGGTGAACGTACGGATGTACAATAAAAGCATGGATGCACAAATATCAATCAGGGGTTACATCATGACTAAGTAGGATGCACAATATCAAGCATGGGGTACTAATGTATTAATAATATGAGTTAATGTAATATGGGGTGCAACTAGTTATGCAGAATTAATGGTATGGATACACAAATAAACATGGATGCATAAATAACTATCAGGGGTTACAACTATAGCTTCATGACTATGTAGAATGCACATTTTCTAGCATGGGGTACTAATACAATAGTAACATGAAATAATATGATTTGTAGATGCAGCTACATATATAATAAATGATATGGATGCATACGGGTATCCGAAAACAGTAAAACATTAATATGGATGTACAATGCAATCAACATGTGATATTTTTATTCATATGGATGCAAAATATGATACATAGCATATAGCAAGATAAACTTGCATGCAACTAGATATGAAATAAATTGTACGGATGCAAACGGACGTCGTAAAACAGTAAAATGATAACAGAGGATGTACAATACACTAAACATTAAATATTATTATTAATATGGATGTAACATATATCATAGCATGTAGCAAGATAAACTTGGCTCGATTGGATCACGCGAAAGGTGTAAACGCAGCGTCCGATGTCACACCCCGCTTCCCAGAGTACGCTAAGATAGGCACGTGACAAAACCAACCATGCTACCTGTGGATAGGAAATATCCATCCACAATCACATTACGGCTGTAGAGATATCAAGAACAATAATAATAACTATCTAATACATGTCCATAAGCTAGAATAACGAGTCAAGAATAAAATAATGCGGAAGCAAAAGATCCAATACAAGAATAAACTGGAATGTACGTCCCATAATGCGGTCTCACATCAGAAAAGAAAATACTGAAAGGAAAAATAAACTAACTACTAATAAGTCCTCACTGCTCAGCCTGCTGGCTGAAATAATCCTGCTCGGCCTGCAGCAAAGGTAAAGAATCTGGGCCATGCAAAACCCAGACGTCAGTGCGTCATAATATCAAGCAATACTATAAACAGGGGTAGCAAGACATGCAGGTATGAGTATAAATGGTAAAACAGGTATAACAGTAATATAGTGAGGACAGTGAGGGTAATGTGTAGTGGGTAATCTAGACTGGTCTATTGGGTTATCTACTCTCAAGTCTTTGAAATCAATTTGATGAATCATCGATGTAACTCAATAGTATCCCGTGCATGCCCGGGACCACGGTCTAAGACTCTCCAGCTGAATCGAGACATGCCGCAAGGCAGTAAAAGGGTAGTATGTAACGACGAATGATGTCAGCAGCACCATCCCGGGGCTGGCCTAGCCCGTAAAACTGATCAGTAAAGGTGTCGAACTGTCGAGAAACCAGTCAGGTTTCATCATTGATTTCCCCATACCCCCAAGTTATGTGTTCAAATCAGGTATTGATAAATCTGGAGCTAATGCCCACGCAGGATCAAGCAAGTACAGGTTTGTCTGAATAGACAACAGGAAATGTCCATAGGGACAACAGGTCAAGGTTGTTGGCATTAGTAACAAGATCAGGTAACAGGTCAAGCTATGGTACATCAGGTCAAGTCAGGTAGTGTATAAAGATCCAATCATGTTAAGAAGTGCACGGTATCAAGTCGTGTCAAGCAGTAGTGTATCAAGTCATGTTAGGGGGTGCCCAAGTATCACGTGGGTGCTCATAATCAAACCATAATAAGCATGGGTACACAAAAACAATTATGGGGTACCAATGTAATAATAAAATGGAATAGTGTGATGTGGTATGCAAATAGGTATAAATTCAAACACATGGATGCACAATTATCGATTAGGGTCAAGATTATAGTTCCAATATTAATTAGAATGCACTTTATTAAACATGGAATATTAATATCACATTATTATGCACTAATATGATCTAAGGATGCAATTATATATATATATATATATATATATATATATATATATATATATATATATTAAGTGAGATGGATGCAAACGGGTGTCCGAAAGGTTATAAACTATTAAAAAGGTTACTATGGGCTATATAATTAAGCAATATGTGATATAAATATGGATGTGGGTACAGTGTATTGTAATCTAATATGCAACGAGATATGTTTTCATGTTCTAGATCTAAAATGATATAAACGGAACATCGAAATATTAAAATGAAATATGGGGCACTAGATTCAAACAACAGATTTAATATGTATTTAAATAAGTATAAAATAATTTAAATAGCATGTAGCAAGATTAACTTGCCTAGATGGATCAAGAAACGGGGTGTACGGAATGTCTCACTTCGGCTAAAAAGTCGCGACGCGCGCACGGTACACGGAACGGATCCGGACAACGTACAAGGGTATTCACACAAGTCAGGTACGCTTGCTGGGTCGTCGGGATCGTCGACGTCACGTCTGGTTTCCGGTGAACTAAAAAGGCAGAGAACATATTAAGGGAAAAAGAATAGAACAGGAGAAAAGAGAAAGGAAAGGAAGGAAGAAGAAAATGGGGGGAAGAGAAACGCTCACTGTGGTGTATTGGAGTCGGAGAACGAAGACGAGATTGACGGCGGCGATCGACTCCGGCGAGGTAGCGTGTGCAGGGGTGCTCGGGTTTGGGGTTTGAAGGTGTGCAGGGCTCGGGAAAAGAGAGGAGAGGTGAAGGCGATGAGTGTGAGGAGGCGGCAAGGTCGGGAAGGGCGTCGTCGGGGGCTTTGGGCGACGGCGAGGTGGAGGAAGGCGATAGCTAGGGTTTCGCGGTCATGGGTTTTAAAGAAAAAAGAGAGAGGAGAAGAAGAAATATAATATAGGGGGAGAGAGAGAGAGAATATAGCGAGATGAGAGAGAGAGAGATTCTGAGAGAGAGCGGAGAGAGAATGTGTGTGGGTGAATAGTGAGGAGAGATATATTTGTTTTTATTTGGTAGAGAGAGAAAGGGATAGCGGTGTGAGAGAGAGAGAGAGAGAGGAAATAAGAAAAGAAAGAGAAAGAGGAAAGAAGTGTGGGCCAGGGCAGAGGAAGAGAGAGAGAGCTGGAAAGAGCTTGGAAATTTTTTAAAAGATTTTAAATTTTAAAAAAGATTTTAATTGTTATCGAAACAAATCTTCTGAGCTGTTAAAATATTATAATTAAATTTTAAAATTTAAATTAATTGAATTTTGGCGGGATACAAAAATATTTCAAAACGAGCCCGAGTCGGGTCTAAAAATTCAGATTTAAAATACGAAAAATATATGCGACTTCCAAATTTTAAAATGGATGCTCAGGTAACGAAAATGCATACCCCCAAGAACGGATGCACGTACGTGCGCGTAGCCATCCAAACACGTCCGTTTCACTGAACGGGACGAGAACAAAATGCGCGGATGCTACCACGGGATTAGGGGTATCATGCAGGCTATGAAATGCAATTTTAATTTATTTTATATGATCTAAAATATTATATGATAAAATGTGCGATGTCAGATGAAATGCCAATATGCAGTATACATGAGATGCACGCGTCTATATAACAAGTCAGGGTAATATGAATCAAACAGGTTCAAGCAAGCGGGTCGGGTCGAATGCAATGTAAAAATGTAAAAAATACCATTCGCACCCAAACACGATAAATCAATAAATACCACAGATAAATAAATACGGGAACTGGAATTGGTATAAGTGAACTAGGTTGTTACATTATACCCAACTACAGAAAGAATTTCGTCCTCAAAATTCCAAGGACAAGAAAGGACAAACAATCAACAAACTACAAGAATAGATGTGAAAACTTCCGTCGGATTTCATCTTCTCGTTCCCAAGTTGACTCTCCATGTGAGCGATTTCCCCAAGAAACAAGTACAAGAAGGATAACTTTGTTCTTAAGAACCTTTTCTCTTCGATCCACAATCGACATCGGTCGCTTCTCAAAAGCCAAATCTTCGCGTACAGTCAGTTCCGAATGATCCAGCACGTGTGTTTCATCTCGAACATACTTACGGAGTTGAGATACATGAAACACGTCATGAACATTCGCCAAGCATTTCGGTAACGCCAAACGATACGCCACTTCTCCAACACGCTCCAAAATCTCAAAAGGTCCAACGAATCGAAGACTAAGTTTTCCTCGACTTCCGAAATGAATCACCTCTCTAGTCGGTGATATCTTCAAGAATACCAAATCACCAACGGCGAACTCTAGAGGTCTTCTCAATGTATCTGCCCAACTCTTTTGTCGGTCTTGTGCTGCTTTCATATGATTCCGGATAGTATTAATCTTCTCAACTGTTTTCACGATCAAATCCGGTCCCAACAATCTTCGTTCTCCAACACCGTCCTAACAAACAGGTGAACGACACTTGCGACCATATAAAGTTTCGAATGGAGCCATCTGAATAGTCGCCTGGAAACTTTTATTGTAAGAAAACTCCTCCAAGTGTAGATGATTCTCTCATGAACCCTTGAAGTCTAACATGCAAGCTCTCAACAAGTCTTCAAGAGTTTGGATCGTTCTCTCCGACTGGCCATCTGTCTGAGCATGATAAGCTGTGCTAAACTTCAATCGAGTCCCCAAACTTTCCTGTAAGCTCCTCCAAAAGTGTGATAAGAAACGAGTGTCACGGTCGGACACGATACTCACCGGTACTCCATGCAATCTTACTATCTCCTGCATGTACCGTTCTGCCAAACCTTCTGTTGATTGACCAACTTGAAATGGTATGAAATAAGCTGCCTTGGTCAAACGATCAACAATCACCCAAACTGCATTGTTGCCCTTTGGACTCCGCAGTAAAGTCGTCACGAAATCCATGGTTATATGTTCCCACTTCCATTGAGGAATCGGAAGTGGTTGTAATAAACCAGCAACCTTTTGATGTTCAACCTTAACTTGCTGACACACAAAACACTTTGCCACAAAGCGGGCAATCTCTCGTTTCATGCCTTCCCACCAGAAATGCTGTCGTAGTTCTCAGTACATCTTCGTGCCTCCTGGATGTATGGAATATACGGAACTGTGTGCCTCCTTCATAACTTCTTCGCGAATGTCTTCCTTTGGCACACACAAATGACTACCATATCGCAATGAACCATCTTCATGAATTAACAAGTCCGTTCGAAGTCTGGCTTCAACCTGTTCTCGAAACTTCTGCAATCTTAGGTCCTGCAATTGCGCTGATTTAATATTCTCGATTAACGACGACTGTACTTGCAGCTGCATCAACTGTCCTGAAGAATGCGGTAGCACAACCTCCAAATCGAATCTTCGAAAGTCTTCAATAAGATTCTTCTGTGCAGTCAACATCTGAATTGCTGGCAACCGACTAAGCGCATCCGGCACAACATTAACTTTCCCCGGATGGTATTTAAGATCAAGATCGTAGTCAGCCATCAGCTCCAACCATCTACGCTGCCTCATATTAAGCTCCTTCTGCATGAACACATATTTCAGGCTTTTGTGATCAGTGAAAACTTCGACCCTTTCGCCCAGTAAGTAGTGCCTCTAAATCTTCAAAGCGAAAATCACAGCTGCTAGCTCCAAATCATGAGTTAGGTAATTCTTCTCATGGGTCTTCAACTGTCTCGATGCGTAAGCTATAACCTTTCCGTGCTACATCAAAACACATCCCAAACCTTTCCCAGATGCGTCGCTGTGAATCACCAATCCTCCGGAACTGTCTGGCACGATCAAAATAGGAGCGGTTATCAACCTCTGTTTCAACGCCTCAAAAGCTGACGCACACTTATCCGTCCACACAAATGGTACCTCCTTGCGCGTAAACTTGGTTAGAGGCTCCGCCAGACGAGTAATGTTCTCCACGAACCTTCTGTAATACCCGACAAGTCCAAGAAAGCTTCTTATCTCTGCAACGTTCTTCGGAATCGGCCAATCTCGAACTGCTGCAATCTTTTCGGGATCAACGGCGATTCCATCTCTAGACACGACATGCCCCAAAAACTTCACTTCTTCAAGCCAAAACTCGCACTTGCTCATCTTTGCATACAATTTTTCTTGTCTCAATGTCTGCAGTGCGATCTTCAAGTGTTCTGCATGCTCTTCAATACTCTTGGAGTAGACCAGAATATCATCAATGAACACCACTATGAACTGGTCCAAGAATGGTGAAAAGATTCGGTTCATCAAGTCCATAAATATCGCCGGTGCATTCGTTACTCCGAAGGGCATCACTAAATACTCGTAATGTCCATATCGAGTTCGAAACGCAGTCTTACAAATATCTTCTGATTTAACTCGGACCTGATGATATCCGGATCGCAAATCCAGCTTCGAGAATACCCTCGCGCCACTAAGCTGCTCAAATAATTCGCCAATGCGAGGGATCGGGTACTTGTTCTTAATAGTCACCCGGTTTAATTCTCGATAATCGATGCACATCCTCCTTGTGCCATCTTTCTTCTTGACTAGAAGAACTGGAGCTCCCCAAGGTGAGTTACTGCTGCGAATCCAACCCTTCTCAAGCAATTCGGCAACCTGCTTCTTGACTTCTTCCAATTCCACTGGCGCTATTGGATAGTACGCCTTTGAGACTGGCGCTGCACCAGGAACAAGATCAATCGCGAACTCCATATCTCGTTTCGGCGGTAAACCTAAAATGTCCTTGAACACGTCCATGAAATCTCGAACTATAGCTGGCGCTTCATCTTTATCAACCTCCATCGACGAAAGAACATTAGTTGTCGGCCTATCCCTAAACTCGACTGGCCTGACAGAACTGCTTCCTCCAGTAAAGATAAACTCTGGATGTCCAAGAATCTGAAAAATTACTTTCTTTGTCCTACAATCAATGTGAGCGTGGAAAGTACCGAGAAAATCCATTCCCAAGACGACTTCATAGCTGCCTGTATCAATCACCAAGAAATCTGCAAATAGCTCCCGTCCGCAAACAACAACTGCACAATCCTTACATTCTCTACTAGATATGATCTTCTCATTCCCAGTGTGTATGTCCCAGCAACTAGACAGGGTCGTGCAAGCAATCGAGTGTGTAGCAATAAACTTGGACGACATAAAACAATGGGATGCACCAGAATCGAATAACGCTAATGCAGGAAAACCATGAACAAGTAGAATACCTGAAACAACTTCTCCTGAAGCCTTAGCTTCCTCAGCCGTCAGAGTAAATGCTCGAGCGTGATTGGGTCCCTGAGTCAGCTGCTTCTGTCCCTGAAATGGTTTCTGCGGTGGTTTCTGAACATCATCTTTCGTGCGAAGCTTTGACGGACAAGCGTTTATAGTATGATTCGCCGATCCACAAACCAAACAGAGTCCCCGCATCCTTCGACATTCCCTTTGCACGTGCCCAGGTATATGGCAGTATTCACAAATCACGGTCCTTCTTTGATTAACAACAATAGGCTTCTTCATCGGTGTTACGCCACGACGGTTCACCGGAATACCTCTGCGTACATGCGCTTGGTTCGGTGCAAATGCCGGCTTCCGTACTGTAACTGCTGGCTGCTGTGTACTCCCAGTCTTCATAGCTAGGCTCTGCTGCTCTCGAGGCGCTGTAAATACTTGTGAGAAAGTGGTCAAACTCAGGGATACAATTTGCCTCTGGATGTCCACATCCAAACTGCGCATGAACCTCCTTGCTCTATCAGCATCGTTGGCAACCAAAGGTCCAGCGAATCTACTGAGCCGCGTCCACTCACCTGCATGTACATCCACAGGTGCGCCGTTCTGCTTCAAACTGATGAACTTTTCTTCCATTTCCTCCCGTGCAGTCTGCGGGAAGAACTTCTCCAAGAAACTCTTCGAAAAATCCGCCCAACTGATCATCTTGGGCAAGCGGGTCTCTTCCACAAGACACCATTCACGGGCATAGTCCACTAACTGGATGCGTACCACATCCACCCTCTTATCCTCTGGGATCTGTGCCGCAACGAGTAAATTCTCCATATCAACCAGCCACTGCTCCGCTGGCAACGGCTCCTCCAGGCCAGTAAAGACGGACGGACCCAGTCTCCTGAAATCCGCCACGGTACCCATACGATCCACTGGTCTGGCCACAACATTGTTCACGGACTGCTGAACGGTCCGCAAACCTTCCTGAAAAGATTCAGCTTGCTGCTGGTTCAGCTCGGTCTGCCGCTTCTGGTTCTCCAGCATCCCACGGATTACTCCAAGCAAAGCGGCTTCGTCAACACGCCTTTGGCACGTTTTCAGATTCTTGTCTGCCATGTTCCTGAAATCAAAACATCAAAAGGATTAGTATGATAACAGATTCAAAATATAGATCAAGGATATGAACCAAGGTTAGAACTCCAAGTTACTTAAATAGAGTACCGCATTGTAACCATGCCGCGGTACATAGCTACAATTACATAACTCCACCCAAGTCGCCTAAGTTCTAGAGATAAACAATAGGAAACCAGGTTTCGAATCGAGATGCAAAAGAGGTTTGCATATCGTCAAAGTAGAATCAGGAGGAAGTTAAGATTCAAAAAATGGTAAGACGGTAAGGTGGCAGGACATGTTTCCTAATCATGAGTATTCTGATTCGTGTATTGGGTCCAATACCCAACTACAAAAGATTCAAATCCGATTAACCTAGATCATATGTCTCTGATACCAAACAAACCCTGTCACGCCCCGCTTCCCAGAGTATGCTAAGATAGGCACGTGACAAAGCCAACCATGCTACCTGTGGATAGGAAATATCCATCCACAGTCACATTACGGCTGTAGAGATATCAAGAACAATAATAATAACTATCTAATACATGTCTATAAACCAGAATAACGAGTCAAGAATAAAATAATGCAGAAGAAAAAGATCCAATACAAGAATAAACTGGAATGTACGTCCCATAATGCGGGCTCACATCAGGAAAGAAAATACTGAAAGGAAAAATAAACTAACTACTAACAAGTCCTCACTGCTCAGCCTGCTGGCTGAAATACTCCTGCTCGGCCTGCAGCAAAGGTAAAGAATCTGGGCCATGCAAAACCCAGACGTCAGTGCGTCATAATATCAAGCAATACTATAAACAGGGGTAGCAAGACATGCAGGTATGAGTATAAATGGTAAAACATGTATAACAGTAATATAGTGATGACAGTGAGGGTAATGTGTAGTGGGTAATCTAGACTGGTCTATTGGGTTATCTACTCTCAAGTCTTTGAAATCAATTTGATGAATCATCGATATAACTCAATAGTATCCCGTGCATATCCGAGACCACGGTCTAAGACTCTCGGGCTGAATCCGAGACGTGCCGCAAGGCAGTAAAAGGGTAGAATGTAACGACGAATGATGTCAGCAGCAGCATCCCGGGGCTGTCCTAGCCCGTAAAACTGATCAGTAAAGGTGTCGAACTGTCGAGTTACCAGTCAGGTTTCATCATTGATTTCCCCATACCCCCAAGTTATGTGTTCAAGTCAGGTATTGATAAATCTGGAGCTAATGCCAACGCAGGATCAAGCAAGTACAGGTTTGTCTGAATAGACAACAGGAAATGTCCATAAGGACAACAGGTCAAGATTGTTGGCATTAGTAACAAGATCAGGTAACAGGTCAATCTATGGTATATCAGGTCAAGTCAGGTAGTGTATAAAAATCCAATCATGTTAAGAAGTGCACGGTATCAAGTCGTGTCAAGCAGTAGTGTATCAAGTCATGTCAGGGGGTGCCAAAGTATCACATGGGTGCTCATAATCAAACCATAATAAGCATGGGTACACAAAAACAAGTATGGGGTACCAATGTAACAATAAAAAGGAATAGTGTGATGTGGTATGCAAATAGGTATAAATTCAAACACATGGATGCACAGTTATCGATTAGGGTCAAGATTATAGTTCCAATATTAATTAGAATGCACTTTATTAAACATGGAATATTAAAATCACATTATTATGCACTAATATGATCTAAGGATGCAATTATATATATATATATATTAAGCGAGATGGATGCAAACAGGTGTCCGAAAGGTTATAAACTATTAAAAAGAGTACTATGGGCTATACAACTAAGCAATATGTGATATATATATGGATGTGGGTACAGTGTATTGTAATCTAATATGCAACGAGATATGTTTTCATGTTCTAGATCTAAAATGATATAAACGGAATATCGAAATGTTAAAATGAAATATGGGGCACTAGGTTCAAACAACAGGTTTAATATGTATTTAAATAAGTATAAAATAATTTAAATAGCATGTAGTAAGATTAACTTGCCTAGACGGATCAAGAAACGGGGTGTACGGAACGTCTCACGTCGGCTAAAAAGTCGCGATGCGCGCACGGTACACAGAACGGATCCAGACAACGTACAAGGGTGTTCACACAAGTCAGGTACGCTCGCTGGGTCGTCGGGATCATCGATGTCACGTCCGGTTTCCGGCGAACTAAAAAGGCAGAGAACATATTAAGGGAAAAAGAATAGAACAGGAGACAAGAGAAAGGAAAGGAAGGAAGAAGGAAATGTGGGGAAGAGAAATGCTCACTGTGGTGTATTGGAGTCGGAGAACGAAGACGAGATTGACGGCGGCGATCGACTCCGGCGAGGTAGCGTGTGCAGGGGTGCTCGGGTTTGGGGTTTGAAGGTGTGCAGGGCTCGGGAAAAGAGAGGAGAGGTGAAGGCGATGAGTGTGAGGAGGCGGCAAGGCCGGAAAGGGCGCCGTCGGGGGCTTTGGGCGACGGCGAGGTGGAGGAAGGCGATGGCTAGGGTTTCGCGGTCGTGGGTTTTAAAGAAAAAAGAGAGAGGAGAAGAAGAAATATAATATAGGGAGGGAGAGAGAGAGAATATAGCAAGATGAGAGAGAGAGATTCTGAGAGAGAGTGTGTGTGTGTGAATAGTGAGGAGAGATAAATTTGTTTTTATTTGGTAGAGAGAGAAAGGGATAGCGGTGAGAGAGAGAGAGAAAAAGGAAATAAGAAAAGAAAGAGTGAGATGGTAGAAGTGGGGGCCACGGCAGAGGAAAAGAGAGAGAGAGAGCTGGAAAGAGCTTGGAAAATTTTAAAAAGATTTTAAATTTTAAAAAAGATTTTAATTGTTATCGAAACAAATCTTCTGAGTTGTTAAAATATTATAATTAAATTTTAAAATTTAAATAAATTGAATTTTGGCGGGATACAAAAATATTTCAAAACGCGCCCGGGCCGGGTCTAAAAATTCAGATTTAAAACACGAAAAATATATGCGACTTCCAAATTTTAAAATGGATGCTCAGGTAACGAAAATGTATACCCCCAAGAACGGATGCATGTACGTGCGCGTAGCCATCCAAACACGTCCGTTTCACTGAACGGGACGAGAACAAGATGCGCGGATGCTACCACGGGGCTAGGGGTATCATGCAGGCTATGAAATGCAATTTTAATTTATTTTACATGATCTAAAATGTTATATGATAAAATGTGCGATGTCAGATGAAATGCCAATATACAGTATACATGAGATGCACGTGTCTATGTAACAAATCAGGGTAATATGAATCAAATAGGTTCAAGAAAGCGGGTCGGGTCGAATGCAATGTAAATGTAAAAAATACCATTCGCACCCAAACACGATAAATCAATAAAATACCATAGATAAATAAATACGGGAACTGGAATTGGTATAAGTGAACTAGGTTGTTACATCCGATGTCGGTAAAATATCGCTACGCACACGCGGGGGTACAAAACAGGACCAAGCAAATCAAGAAGGTGACCAAGCTGGCTGGGGATGTCTACTGGGTCACTCAGATCGTCGGCAGCGGCACGGCTCCGACGGGTGATCACCGGAAAACAAGAATGTAGAAAAGGAAAGAGAAGAAGAAGTTGAAGGAGAAGAAGAAAGATAAGGGAGAAGTAGGCTGGGGGTCTCTGGTATGGCTCTGGGTCAGAGGAGTCATGGTGACGGGGTGAGGCCGATGGGGTTGGAGCTCCGACGATAACCGAGAAAAGAAACAAGATGAAGAAAGAAGGAAGAAAGAATAAAGAAGAAGAAGAAAGAGGAGAAAGAAGAAGAAGGATGTAGGTTTGGTGTTCTGGGCCGAGGTGGCGATAGTGACGATGAGGTTTTTCCGGCGTGGGGTTGCCGGCGAGGTGCCGTGGGTGTGCAGGGGTTGCAGGAGGTGCTCGGGTTATTGGGAATGTTGGTTGCAGGGGATGGAGAGGAAAGAGGAGGGGAGAAGGGGACGGTGACCAGGGGAGGTCGACGGCAAGGCGAAGGCGGCGACGGGTGCAGCGACGAGGTCGGGGCTGTGAGTTCTTGGTTGGGTTGCAGTGGGTTTTATGGTCGCAGGAGAGAGGGTGTGAAGGTGAAGAGGAGGTGACGAAAAGGTGGTGGTTGCGGTGTCGGAGAGGAGGCGAGTGTTAGTTATATGTATGCTCTAGAGGCCATTACTGTACATACGATGTATATTGTAATGGATGCTTGGACATATATAGGGAGGACTTTCTTGCTCGACATGATAGTATGCTATTTGGTTGCACTTTATCTTAACATGTACTCTGATTGTCTCTATGTTACATGTTGATAAAGCTCTTAGGATATGTACTCAACTTTTGGGACTATGATGAGATCATACTAGTGGGGCCACGGTAGTCGACGAGTACATCCTATAACTGTTCCTAGTCGAGAGTGTATCGAGACAGGGCATCGATACATCAGAGTAGACTAGCGTATACGCATCTTGACCCATATGATGGGCGATGGATGATCCCATATCCATCGGTGTTTGACATCAAGGATGGTGTATGGGTGCTCAGTAGAGACTGGGTACACTGGACGGACTCGCCGAGAACTCCCAGATGGTATTATACACCACGTCAGATGGCAGTTCTCTGGTGACACTGGTACAGGTTAGTCTGTAGACCCGAGATCGTCATAGAGTCTTGTGTGATTCCCACCGTGCTTTGATTTCCATCATACCACGTCCAAGAGGGCGTGCAAAAAGGTGGTTTTTGGGTACAGTCCTGAATCACATGGAGGCAATGAGCGATAGGAGGGGTTTCGTCTCTCCCGGTATAGAAGTTGATGTTGCGCTGTGTTCGATTGGCTATAACTGGAAATCCTTGGCCAGGGTTGCTGAGATTTACTGGTAAGTGTTATTAGTAGTTTCTCGAACTGTTATAGACCTCATATCAACACGACTTATCAAGCTACTGGGGTCTGACGTTTACCACCCCTAGGCGAGATATGCGACATATCAGACGAAGAGACCGGACTGTACGGGAGTGTTACTGGTTGGATTCACGGGAGAAACTATAGGCTTGCTTGTTGATCTTCTGATCGCTCAATACCTGGGTGGCTGTTACGTTTAGCTGACTGCTTGCAGCTTGTGGGTGTTTGATATGATCATCACCTACTGCCGGCGTATTGACGATTCTTTAGAGCCCTACACAGAGGTTTCTTGGCTCAGGCAAAACGGAGTAGAGGCACATATATAATATGTGCGGGACCGAGAACAATACGTGTATGTGATACCGTATTAGATTCTCGCGATATGAGATATCGGCCGGGTATATGTGATATAGTCGGGTCATCGGATCAAGTGTTGATTCGATGAACTAATACAGATTATATTAGTATGTTATTTGTGAAATAGCCGGATTATCGGATCAAGTGTTGATTCGATAATTTAATGTATAATTATATATTTGATATATTAAATTACATTAACTGATATAAGCTCACTAAAAGATTCTTTTTCTCACTCGGGTAATACATTGATATATATGCGATATATGTTAATTGTATTATTTTATTTTGTTACAATAAATATTGTATATGTGATATATAATATTGTAACAAGTTATGATTACTAATGCAACATGATTAGTAGAGATTAAACATGGTTAGGGTTTGATTTAGGTTAATCATTTCTAGAAGCTTCTAGAAGCTTTTATTTTGTTTCTTGCAAAGATATTTTGTTTAGATATTTTGCAAGATATTTCCTAACCCAACCCACACCATTTAACCCTAGTTATATCTCTACAATGGTTAAGTCTTTCTTGACTTAACCATGGTTGCATTTGTAAATATAACACACTTTCATTATTCATCACAAAAGGATTAAGCATTTTCTTTCTTCTTCTTCCTTGGATAAAAAGCTTTCTAGCTTTTTCATTAGTGATGAAAATGAGTGAGATTAAGAAAACAAATGAGAGCTAAATTCCTACTTCATCATCCTAATCTATCCTAACCATTTAGATTAGGGTGTTCACTTCATTTAGTGAGTGAGAGCTTGTGTTATAGAAACTTCAAGGTAGATCATCTTAGTTGTCGAAGATCGGAAGCAAGCTTACATTTTTCTCTTCTTGGAGCCTCTTTAGAGTCCGGAAACTCGATGATCGCAGCGAAGGGACCTCAACACGGAGCTTTAGATGTGAAGGACCGGACTATAAAGATTGTAATCCCAAACTCTTAGATGTTAAAGTGTTTAACATACATTGTTTCGCCTAATCTCTAGTAAAGATCTTGGTTAGGGTTGTTCGGCACGTCTAAATTTGAAATCGGGCATGGTTGATACCTTATAGATCCTTGTGAGAGTGCCTAGTAACCCTACAGTGGTATCAGAGCCAAGCTAGAGTTTTAGGCGAAGTCTAGACGAAGTTTAAAGTCCGATTGAACTCCGAATACCCGTAAAACCCTTGTATCTGGAAATTTTTCAAAAAGTTGATTTTTTTCATATTAAAAATCCTCAGAAAATTCAGCAGGTGATTTTATGGGTTACTGTAAAAAACGACCCCACAATACATTTACTGCGCCGTGGAACCGCGGCAATACCCTTGCTTGAGCGACGGTTCCGCGGCTAAACAGTAAGATTATGGGATCGGTTTTCTACAGTAATGTCGTATGTATTTCCTGATGTTTCTGAGAATTTTTTACTTTACTCAAATGTTGAGTTTTCTGGGTTGTATTGGGAGCTCGTTGATTCGATCAGAAAGTATAACTTCATTTATTTTGTCTGGGTAATTTTTAGAACATGTTAAAAAGTTCGAACGAATATCAATAACTCACTTTTTCCCCTGCCGGAAAATTTCCAAGCGTTGGATTTTTCTGTAGTTTAAGAACATTCTAAGTCGTGAAAGTAACGCGGTAGACCCTCTAGAAGAACACAAATCTTAACTCGATTATGTGACCGTCTAAACCGCCTATAAACCTTAGGGTTTGGGGCAGTACGGCGTTGCCACATGTGAGGCGTTGGCTTGACCCTTCTACTGCCGGACCATTGGTACTGTGGCATATGATGGATGTTTTAAAACTAATTTCAAGTGTTGAGAACTATTTGGGAAATCTTTGGTGTTTGTTTATTCGATCGGAAAGTTTAACATTGTCTATTTATCTGGAATGTGATACAATATTTGGAATCCACAAGTAGTTATGAGATAACTAATTTGAATGTTATAAATCTAGCAGTTTAGTTTCATTTGATCGGTTGCCACGGGATTTTGATGCGATCAAAAGTCCGTCGCAATCACGTAGCGTACGCGGATACTCTCCGGGTAAACTTAATAGACAGCCACGCCCCATAGCCCCGACCGAGTGATTGTAGGAGAACCCCGTCGCTAAAAGCATCCATTCGGGTGCTCGCGGCAGCGGTGTTCCGCCTTAGTGCACTTCGTCGACAGCATCCGGGGGTGCGGCCGTCTACTAAAGTTTGCGACGAGTATTCGATCAGGATGTCGGGAATCTTGTTGAATTGCCCGACTAGATATTGAAAAGTGTTTTCGAGATCGAGGCTGAATTGCGGGGTTTATAATTGTTAGGCATGCGATGTCTAAGAAATTCATTTGGTTAGGCATGAGATGTCTAAGGAGGTTGCGGATTCCAACTGTTGTAGTTTTACACTTTCTTTTCTGCGACCGTAAGCGTATTTATTTGGTGTATCGCCGGCTTCGTTGCTATACATCAACGACAATCGGGATACGCATACTTGCTTACATTGATGATATGAGATATTATGTGTTGCTGTGATATGTTATATTGGATCGTCGTGTTCTGAATAGCCGGGAGTTTTATGTGAGATGAGGGTTTTTATTTTCATTCATGTAAAATTCATTTGTATGTAATATTCTTTTATTGGGGCACTTCCGGGCTGAGGATGATGTCACCATTGTATATTATTTACTTTTCCGCATTAGGTAGACCCAAGGCAGGGAGCACAAGTAACCGGGTTCTAGGGTCCAGTGGGAGACCATCTCGAGGAGTCGAGACCGGGTCTCCTAACTCTAGAATTGGCAGTGTTGCTTGCCGCTCTCGTAGGGGTCTAGGGATGTGGGTTTGGCTATTCATCACAACCGTGGAATCCGTGTTTTATACAGGTTCGTATTAAAACACGGATCTCCTAGTATATCTAATATTTCATATGTGTTCTTCTGCTGCAATGTTCTATGATAAGATCATATTATTGCCTGAGACGAATGTTTATATTATATATATAAGATATATGTTGTATTGCAGATTTCGTTTCAAATGTGATGCTTGTGAAGCATATTAAAATGGGACTTCATTAACGAGATTAATGAAATAAAAGAAACCTAAAGATGTTGTAGAAACTTTTTTAAAAACTGGTAGCTCTAGTTCTTGCTTTGCATAGCGGTATTCCTTGTAGAATATCCGGCACCTTATTCGATAAGGAAAGAGCCGAGATCCCTTCACCGGGAGTGACCTCTTTAGCGAAACTAGCAGATACTGCATACTCGATTTGTCTTTTGATTGCTTCTATAGTTTTTGCTTTGCATAGTGGTATTTATGAAATATCCTGCACCTTATTCGATGAGGAAAGAGCCGACGATCCCTTCACCGGGAGTGACCTCTTTAGCAAAACTAGAAAAGGCCTAAAAAACATTCCATTTAAAATCACTCGATTCTACAACGATATCAAGTTCATTACGCAAAGGGTTTTCTTAAAAACCTGTCGTAGCCCTCCGCCATTCAGATAAGTACTACTTAGTATTCGTGCTGCGATAGTTTGGCATGCGTCAAGGCGTAGTGTACGGTAGCTAACTAGTGCTTATCTGCTTGCATACGATGCGATTGGATTAGGGTATTCGTATGGCGTTGTTTGGCAAGCGTCAAGGGTTGTGCGGGTGGGTTTAATTCAATCAAGAAATGTACAGGTTGAACTTGACTAGCGGACTATGGGTTGTTTGGCATGCGTCAAGGTCATAGCACGCTAGGGGTAAAATATTATTGGGAATTTCAAGTGTTGAAATTTGCAATGAGATTGCATACCTTCTATGAGATAGTTGGATCCCGATACCCGCTGCGAGTAAGAGTTACTCCTGAGAAAGTTTTACACATTACAATTAGCCGATCAAGTAGGTGTCTAGAAAGGTGTTAACGGGGTCACGCCCCTGGGAAAACGAGGTTTATTTTAATTAGGTCCGTGCGAAAGCACGGGGAACCTCCCTCAAAGTACCGGCACTGGCCTGGCTGAAAGATTGGAGAACTTGCAGAGTGTAATTAATCCCGGCTAGTCTTTCCTTTTAGGGTTTGAAGGAAGATTTGACTAAAACAGTGGGAGACATCCTGATTAGATAAATTGATAACCAATCTAATCTTGTAAAAGCACACGCTGAGTGTTTTCTTCTCTCTCTCTCTCCTGATTGCGACTATGTCACACCTTAATCAAGATAATAATACGGATGAATTGACCGAACCCGCTTGTTATACTGTGCTAGGGAATATTGGTCCCGCTTCAACTTATAATTGTTATAAGACAGAGCAGGAATAGGGGATTACCAGAATTCCCGTGCCGCCCAAACGAAGAAAGTACATGTTGATGCATCTTCTTCGGGTGTGTTCATTACACAGAACCGTTTCTCAATATCCTTTACATCCTGGGTATTTGATACCGGATCAGGATCCCACATATGTAATTTGTTACATGGGCTACAGATAGATAGAGAACTGAAAACGGGTGATAAATTTCATGAGCTAGAAACGGTGCAAGTGTTGCAGCCAAGTCTGTTGGTAGTTATCACCCTGTATTACCAAAATACATTGATTCTGAACGAATGTTATTAGATACTGAACCTGATATACAACATCATATCAGTCTCTTTATTAGTAGAGAAGGATATAATTTTGTATTGTTGGATAATGTTTTGAACATTTCCTATATCAAGAGTTGATCGGTTTAGGCACGTTATCTAAAAGCATAAACGTTCTAAATCAAACCACAGTTCTTAATGTACAGAACACACACAAGAGGAAGAGTTCAGAAATGAACGAATCCTTCTTGAGGCATTGTAGACTAGGTCATATCAATACGACCCGGCAGGCTGAAGTTACATAAAGATGCATATTTAAATTAGTTTGGATTTACATCTTGTAAAACTTGCCAGTCATGTCACTAAGATAAGATGACCACAGCTCCATTTATTGGAAACAGAGAAAGAATTATTGAACTCTTGGGATTGATACATGCTGATGTATGAAGGTCCCCTGTCTACAGATGCCAAGACTGGTTATTTGTATTTCATTACATTCACTGATGATCTCTCAAGATTCAGACATATGTTCCTGTTGAAACACAAATCCGAAACTTTTGAGATAATCACAGAATATAAGTTAGAAGTAGAGAACCAAAAACGGGTATAAGTATTATGTCCTTTGATGAGATCAAGGAGGAGAATACTTGAGCACGAGATTCCTGGACTATTCTAAAGGAGAATGAGATTCTCTCTCAGCATTACTCCTCCGTATACACAATAGCACGTCGGTGTATCGGGGCGGAGCAATCGCACCCTATGTGATATGGTGTGCTCTATGATGAGTACTACTGAGTTGCCTATTTTTCTTTTGGGAGTTATGCACTTGAGAAGCTGCATACCTATTGAATAGGGTTCCAATCAAATCAGTTGCCTACCAATTCATATATGATATGGTATGGGAAGAGCCCATCTCTTAAGGTAGTTAAGATTTGGGGTTGTCCAGCCTATGCCTAAAAGCAAAATCCGGACAAGCTCGAGGCAAAGTCAGTTCTGTAGAAGTTTGTTGGATATCCCAAGCATTAGCAAGGGAATATCTTCTACCACATCGAGGAACAAAAGATGTTTTGTTTCTCAACATACCACCTTTGTGAAAGGGAATTTCTTGTGAAGAAATTAGTGGTCATGAGGTAGAACTGGAAAGAGTTCCAGCTAAACAAACTGCAGCTGATGATTTGGTAGAACCAAAGGATTCAATAGTTTCCAACGAATCTCAGCCTCTCCGCCGATCTAGTAGGATTCCTCACCTACCTGAGAGATACTTCGGTTTTCTCTATGACAGTGGGAGCGAGGATTGCAACATGAAATGATGACCCAACTAGTTTCGAGCTGGCCATCAGGAGTGGGGACTCTGTGAGAATGGCTGGATGCTTAGTGATCTGAGATGGAATCCTTATACACCAACAAAGTATGGACTTTGGTTGCTTTATCTGAAGGGTTAAATCCCCATCAGGAGCAAGTATATCTTGAGAAGATTACTTGGTGTACATGGAAAAGTTGAGACTTTCAAAACTATGCTTAAGTCCATCCAGATCCTACTTGCCACGGCTACATACCATGACAACGATATCTGGTGGTTGGGTGTCATGACTGCTTTTCTAAATGATGATTTGGAAGAGAGCGTCTATAAATACACAGCCAGAGGGCTTCGTAAACAGTGGGAGCAGCGGAAACGTGAGCAAGATATTTTATGTGATAAATCAGGCATCGCGGAGTTGGAACGTCTATTTTGATGTGGTAGTCAAAGAGTTTGACTTCATCAAAATGGTAGATGAACCTTGTATATACAAAAAGGTAGTAGAAAGTATGGTGGTGATCCTCGTAGAGTACGTGGATCACATACTCTTGATAGGGAAGAAGTTTCCTATGCTACGCTCGGTCAATCTCCTCTTATCACAATGATTCTCCATATAGGATCAAGGTGATACCTCCTAAATCCTGGGTTATTGATCTATGGGATAGATCTAATTGGATGTTAGGATTCTCACTAGTTGTAGTGAGATGGTATCAATCGATCCTGGGTAGAATCACTGGAAAAGTTCCAGGGTGATAAGGACGACTGAATGTCAGTCGCAGGCATTATCTTTACCCTCAGTAGAGGGACGGTATGTTGGAAGAGTTCCAAACTAGATACCGTGACATACTAGACGATTAAAGGCAAGATACATCGTTACCAAGGATGCTACCAAAGAGGCAGTCTGGATATATATAAGTTCATGAGATGAACTTCATTCCAACCATTGTGTGACAATGGAGTTATGGCTTTGGCCTAGGGACGCCCGTCCCATCAGAAATCCAGATATAATTTTTAGGCAGTATCACCTGATCATGGAGATGGTTGATCTCCAGGGAGATTGAGGTTAGGAGAGTAGACACAGAGGACAACAGCGCGGATCCACTCACAAAGGATCATTTCCCAGTAGAGACTTTTATGTGATGGTTGAGTATGAGATACTTCAACCACAGCTGATTGTTGGGTATGCGATACCACAACAGATGGCCCTAGTGCAAGTGGGAGATTATTAGTTATATGTATGCCCTAGAGGCCATTACTGTACATACGATGTATATTGTAATGGATGCTTGGACATATATAGGGAGGACTTTCTTGCTCGACATGATAGTATGCTATCTGGTTGCACTTTATCTTAACATGTACTCTGATTGTCTCTATGTTACATGTTGATAAAGCCCTTAGGATATGTACTCGACTTCTGGGACTATGATGAGATCATACTAGTGGGGCCACGGTAGTCGACGAGTACATCCTATAACTGTTTCTAGTCGAGGGTGTATCGATACAGGGCATCGATACACCAGAGTAGACTAGCGTATACGCATCTTGACCCATATGATGGGCGATGGATGATCCCATATCCATCGGTGTTTGACATCAAGGATGGTGTACGGGTGCTCAGTAGAGACTGAGTACACTGGACGGACTCACCGAGAACTCCCAGATGGTATTATACACCACGTCAGATGGCAGTTCTCTGGTGACATTGGTACAGATTAGTATGTAGACCCGAGATCGTCATAGAGTCTTGTGTGATTCCCACCGTGCTTTGATTTCCATCATACCACGTCCAAGAGGGCATGCAAAAAGGTGGCTTTTGGGTACAGTCCCGAATCACATGGAGACAATGAGCGATAGGAGGGGTTTCGTCTCTCCCGGTATAGGGAGTTGATGTTGCGCTGTGTTCGATTGGCTATAACTGAAAATCCCTGGCCAGGGTTGCTGAGATTTACTGGTAAGTGTTATCAGTAGTTTCTCGAACTGTTATAGACCTCATATCGACACAACTTATTAAGCTACTGGGGTCTGACGTTTACCACCCCTAGGCGAGATATGCGACATATCAGACGAAGAGACCGGACTGTACGGGAGTGTTACTGGTTGGATTCACAGGAGAAAGTATAGGCTTGCTTGTTGATCTTCTGATCGCTCAATACCTGGGTGGCTGTTACGTTTAGCTGACCGCTTGCAGCTTGTGGGTGTTTGATATGATCATCACCTACTGCTGGCGTATTGACGATTCTTTAGAGTCCTACACAGAGGTTTCTTGGCTCAGGTAAAACGGAGTAGGAGCACATATATGATATGTGCGGGACCGAGAACAATACGTGTATGTGATACCATATTAGATTCTCGCGATATGAGATATCAGCCGGGTATATGTGATATAGTCGGGTCATCAGATCAAGTGTTGATTCGATGAACTGATACAGATTATATTAATCGGTTATTTGTGAAATAGCCGGATTATCGGGTTAAGTGTTGATTCGATAATTTAATGTATAATTATATATTTGATATATTAAATTACATTAACTGATATAAGCTCACTAAAAGATTCTTTTTCTCACTCGGGTAATACATTGATATATATGCGATATATGTTAATTGTATTATTTTATTTTGTTACAATAAATATTGTATATGTGATATATAATATTGTAACAAGTTATGATTACTAATGCAACATGATTAGTAGAGATTAAACATGGTTAGGGTTTGATTTGGGTTAATCATTTCTACAAGCTTCTAGAAGCTTTTATTTTGTTTCTTGCAAAGATATTTTGTTTAGATATTTTGCAAGATATTTCCTAACCCAACCCACACCCTTTAACCCTAGTTATATCTCTACAATAGTTAAGTCTTTCTTGACTTAACCATGGTTGCATTTGTAAATATAACACACTTTCATTATTCATCATAAAAGGATTAAGCATCTTCTTTCTTCTTCTTCCTTGGATAAAAAGCATTCTAGCTTTTTCATTAGTGATGAAAATGAGTGAGATTAAAAAAATAAATGAGAGCTAAATTCCCACCTCATCATCCTAATCTATCCTAGCCATTTAGATTAGGGTGTTCACTTCATTTAGTGAGTGAGAGCTTGTGTTACAGAAACTTCAAGGTAGATCATCTTAGTTATCGAAGATCGGAAGCAAGCTTGCATCTTTTTCTTCATGGAGTCTCTCTAGAGTCCGGAAACTCGATGATCGCAGCGAAGGGACCTCAACACGGAGCTTTAGAAGTGATGGACCGGAATACAAAGGTTGTAATCCCAAACTCTTAGATGTTAAAGTATTTAACATGCTTTGTTTCGCCTAATCTCTAGTAAAGATCTTGGTTAGGGTTGTTCGGCACGTCTAAATTTGAAATCGGGAATGGTTGATACCTTATAGACCCTTGTGAGAGTGCTTAGTAACCCTACAGCGAGGTCAGGTGAGGCGACGGCGAGAGGTGGGTTTATGTGAGGCGGCCGGAAGAAATTTTTGAAAGAAAAGAAAATGAAGAAGAAGAGAACGTGGTTTAAAAATTTATAGAAGAGAGAGAGAGAGAGAGATCGAGAGGAGTGAGAGAGAGAGAGGAGAGATAGTTTTGTTTTTAGTTAGGATTTTAAATTTTTAAAATATATTTTAGTTAATTAATTTTTTAACTGTTAAAATATAATATTAATAAAATTTGATATTTTGGCAAATACAAACTTACTCCAAAATGCACCCAGGTCGGGTCTAAAAATGCAGTTTCAAAATATGAAAAATATATGTGTCGACCAAAACTAAAATTGGATATCCGGGTAACGAAAATGCATACCCCCAAGAACGGATGCACGTACGTGCACGTAGCCATCCAAACAAGTCCGTTTCACGGAACGGGACAAGAACAAGATGCGCGGATGCTACCATAGGGTTAGAGGTATCATGCAGGCCATGCAATGTATTTTTAAAATATTTTATGTGACTTCAAATGTTATATTGTAAAAATGCAAATGCCAGATAAAATGCCAGTATGCGGTATTCATGAAAGTGCACAAGTTTGCGTAACAAGTCAGGATAAATCATAAACATGAATCGAGACAGGTTTAAAGCATGCAGGTCGGGTAGGATGCAAATGCAAATGTCAAACACACTAATCGCATCCAAAACACTATGAATCAGGAAAATACCATGAATAAAAAAATACTTGAACTAGAATGGTATAAATGAACTAGGGTGTTACAGTAAGCCTGTCGCCGTGGCACGTTCCTCCTAGCTGGAGGCACATTCCTCTGTCTTCGAGGAATGTTCCTCAGTGCCTGATGGAATTGGCGATTTGGCTGTGCAGCAAATCCACGTGGAGGTGGTGCTGGGAGTGCAGGATGAGTTGCAGGAGTCTGGATAGCTGGCTGCTGCGGGTAGTTGGTTGGTGTGTGAGCTGAGTTGCGTCTATAAGGACAGTTTCCAATTCCGTGATTGGACGTGCCACAAACTAAACATAAGCCTTTAGCGCGCTTACAGTTCTTCCACAAGTGTCCTTCCCTCTTGCAATAAAAGCAAAAATTGGGAATTGGCTGATCATTGGTTTCTTCCAGTCTTCTGAGTTCAACAGTTGGCCTTGAAGAGGCTCCTCCTACCACCTGATTGGCAGGGCGCTTCACTCCGGCAGATTGAGGTCTGCCCCTCGCCTTTATCACTGCCTCATAACTGCGGGCAGCTGTCAGAGCATCTTCATGAGTCGGAAATTTCCCTGTGGCTAATGCAGCCTGGATTTCCGTATCCAGCCCTTGTTGAAATCGACGGGCTCTGATCTCATCCGTCAGTATCAGGTGTGCCGCAATTCTGTTACGGGCTTGTGTTAGCTGTGTAGTATGTGATATTTAAAAAAATTTGAAATATTGTGACATATCTTACCGACTGAGCATGGTGAACTCAACATCATACTCATCTACCGACTTGATCCACATAGAACCTTATTGTAAATGAATAAACTGCTGTTCCATATAGTCACAGTGAAGTACTTCGTGTCGAACTTATCGCGAAAAGTCTTCCATTCAATGGGCTGATCAAGACGGATTTTTTCCGCCTTCCACCAGTTCCGTGCATTGTCCGTGAGCTGCAGCTTTGCAACTCGGACCCAAGCTATTTCTGGCACTTGTACTGCTGCCAGATCATTCTCGATACTTTATGCCCATTCCTCAGCTTCAAGTGGGCTTCCCTTTCCGGAGAACTGTTTGGGATGCAAAGCTCTAAATTGCTTTATCCCAGGTGCTTCAGTCTCGAGACGGTTCAAGAGCTGCTGCTGTCCCTCAAGGAGGTTGCGGATCGCCTCAAGCAGAACTGTTTGCTCGGTAGGTGGAGCAGGAACAGTAGGTACGATTGGTGGTTGTGGTGGAGTGTTGTTAAAGTTGGTGCTGGTGTTGTTTGGGGAATCCATAACCTTGAAGAAAAATTTAGGTTAGGACAGATTCAAAGTATATGATTCAAAGAATATGAAATTGATAAGATTCAAGGAACGTGATTGTAAAGAATGTTTTAGTTGCTGGTTCTTGTGTTATATTGCTTAGGTTGTTCACGTAGAACAGAATTGCATGGCAGTGTTCCATACAACTCTGACCTGCATGGGCCACCAACAAAACCTGTCACGCCCCGCTTCCCAGTATACAGGCAGAGGACGCGACGAGGCCGCTACATATTTACTGTGAAGTAAATACGCTAAGCGTAACTAAGCAATATAAAAGTAAATGCACAAGAGACAAGTTATAATAAAACAACAACTTTATTTATTCACATTCTTTCTGTACAATGCATGGAAATATAAATACAACTGAAATAAAGCAATGCCTAAACAATGGCATAACAGAAAAGGAAAAGTACTGAAATGAAAGTGTACAGTGAATTAAAGCTCTGGGTCTTCAACGAAGTGGTCCAAGTCTTCAGCAGTGGGCTCGATCTCAGGAATGTCTAGATCACCTGACGACATTCAAAAAAGAAAGAAAGAGAATGTCGTCAGCGAACAGGTCGCTCGGTAAGTCCCAAAAATAAGGGAGAAATAGAATAGACAGAATAAGAAGGTAGCTTTTAAAGTTATAGTATATTGTTATAATGTTGTGTTAACGCTGTTGTTTGTAGCTTGGTACAGAAGGATGTCAGTGTATACGAGAGGAGTCTCGTTAGACCAGAGACTACGGTGAACGGAATATAGAGTACAAGGCTCCATCGATAATACTATGGAACAATGGCATGGCTATAATTACGTCTTAAATCTTGCAGTCTCGTGCCACTTTTAACACCTTCTGTACCAGTCTACCCCTTAAACCCCGTGTTATCTTGATTGTATTGTTTGTATTGTAATTGTATTGTAACTTGAATTGTATTGTAATGTAGATTGTATAATTGGATGACTTACCGAAACCATGATATCAGTAAACGGATGTAACTATAGAATCAGGTAAATGGATGTAACTATAGAATCAGGTAAATGGATATAACTAGAGAATCATGTAAATGGAATGTATATCCATGGTTCGGTTCGGTCAAATTGTATAGATTGATAGATTGAAAATATGGAATAATGGATTCATGTTGAATTGTAATATTGTAGATTATAGATTGTAGATTGTACTTGAATCATATTCAAGTCAAATTATTAAAGAGACTCATCTGAGTCAGACAATTAGAAAAGTAAATTGAAGTCCTGATTGTTTTGATGTTATTGGTAACCGCTGCACATGAGCGGCAGGATTTGTATCTTTTTCAAAAACGATTACTGTGTTGATAACACCGTTTGTTAATTGTCTACCTTAGATAGGCAAGCAGCCACTTCTCCGGCTCCCTGAGGCTCAAGAGATTGGTCCCGCTTAAACCTATGTTTAATAGGGTCCTTAGGGTAATTTATAAAACTTGAGAGGGTTTTATGTAAAAATACTTTTCTATAGTTTTCAAAATACTCCCCAAGTATTTAGTTATCGTCTTTAGAGTTGTAATAAATGTGGATTTTATATATATGCCATTTCTATTGAGAATAACCTAATTTTCATAATATATGGTATTAAAGTGTAATATTAAACTTGTATGGATTTCATGGTATTTTAATGTAAACTGATTCTTGTGATTTTTGAAAAGAGTTGTAATATTTATATTCTTACAAAATAGATCTTTTAATGTTACATATATATATATATATTTATATAAAAATAATTTTAATATATATATTATAATTCTAAAAATCTCATTTTCTTAAGATGTCGTATTTTAAATTTTTCGAGACCGAATGCTCCTTGTGGAGGTCTGCATCTCGCACTACTAAGCCCGAGAATGTACGATAATCCGTACCATCCCGAACGGGTTCCCCAAATGGATTGTAGCGGCGCTTTGCAAAAATTTGTATAAATACTAAATCATTTAGAAAATGGTTTTATTAGTAATGGTATTTATTTGTAAAGATATAGTTTTCCCGTATTCTCTATTCCCGAGGGTATTATGCTATGTTGCATATGAGTGTTGTGAGGGAGTAGGTTATTATCTCGTGATCTACTTAAAGGTATAGTAAGTTTGTGATATTTAAATGTCGAAATGAAACTACATGGTATTTTAATGAAAAAGTACGATAAAATTGAAATAGCAATCCTTTTGATATGGAACTTGTTCAATATGATTAGTTAGTGTTTAATAGTCAAAATGTAATGATTTAACAAGATTGTTTTAAAGGAAAAGTGAGATTTTAGGAAGAACCGAATCGGAAATCGGATTTGTTCCAATTCCGTCGGGTTTTAGAATTTCGTATTTTCAGAAAGAGTAGAGAAGGGGGAAGGTGGGACTTACGGGTTTAGTTAACAGAGGAGAGGAAAGGGAGACGAGATGAGTCAACGGTGCGTCGTTTCATCTTCGGGAGTTCCTAGGATCGTCGTCGGAAGATGGCCGGAAAATTCGCCGGAGCTTCGCCTTTCGCTTCTTCCAAAGTACACTAGGGTTTCTAGGAATTTCTTAAGAGTTAGCTCAGAATTTTGGGGTGAGGGGGTAGTGTTTAGGGGTGGTATTTATAGGGTTAGGGTAGATGAAGAGTTTAATTGTAAAAATGTAAAAATATATTAAAATGTATTAAAAAATGGAGTAAATGAGGCTTTACGAATTCTCTGGAACCGATCTAGGTAAATGAAGTATGCAGGGGAGTAGGGGAGCCCAAGAGGCAGATTTCATCAGTTGTGGACTCGGCAGTCCGGGCAAGTCCTGCCGGTGGCGCCGGCCCTAGTCGGTCGGTCCGCCGGCCGAGTCCGGCCACCGGGGTGTGCCCCGTATTCTCACCTTCTCACTGGTACATTAACATTTATGGGTGTAGTGGGGTTTTTTATGAGTAATGCACGTGTAAACTGTTGATATTCTAAAAATAAAAAATAAAACAATATTAAAAATAATGTGGGGTATGGGATTTGAACTCTGGTGGCTTGGTTCAGCAGTGCAAGGTATTACTAATGAGCCACAAGCTCCTTCTTGTAATTAAATTGCTAATTAATTACTTATCTTGTGTTCAGGCAATAAATACCCTTTTTTTTAAATTTTGAAAAAAATTGCACAAAAAGTTTTACAGAAAATTTAGGGTTGTTACAGTTTATGCCCATGGATTGTATACAGGAGTCGGTATGGACTTACCTGCAGGGCAAAAATTTCATTTCATATATATTTTTGTTTACTTTCCGCGATGATCTATCATTTCAACTTTTTGTATCGCGAAAGTTGCGATTGCCCAACCATTTCAGCTATTTTTCGCGACGTCCAATCATTTCGGCTGTGTTTTTTACTCGCTGCTTTTTATTGCGAGTTGCCCAATCGTTTTGGATATTTTTGTATGCATATATTCTACTTGCTGATTTTGTTGCAAGTTGCCCCATCATTTCGACTATTTTACATGCATTTTTTTCGAGTACAGAACTCAAGATCTGGTACCAATATTAGCATCAGCATCGCTGCGACTAGAATATTGCCAGGAGCGAATCATCATTTGCCGTGAAAGGACTTGAAACTTGATTCCGATGTAGACATCAGCATCGCTACAACTGGGACATTGCCAGGAGAGAATCATCATTTGCCTTTGTCGATTTAAACAAAAATGGCTTAGCAAACAGGGTTAGAATCTTGTCGACTAAGGTTTTTGATTTCATGAGCCGTAAGGGTCTCATAAAGGTGTTTCTCCCTACGAGTCGTAAGGATCTCGTGGGTGCATTTTCTCCTTAGAAATCATGAGGATTCCTAAGTGTATGTCTCTTATAAATCGTAAGGATCTTATAAGAGTGTTTTCTCCTTATAAGTCGAAAGAACTTACAAGTGTTTGTTCATCAAATGAGGGCATTCCTTGTCGTTGATGGAACTCAGAAAGGAAATGATTATTTGCGCCCGTGGATTGTATACAAGGTTCAGTATTAAACCGCTTGTAGGGCAGTCTGGGAAAGGTGATGGCTTAAGAACAGGTTCAGATCCCTGTAGCTTAAGGCTTTTGAATCGTATGAGCCGTGAGGGTCTCATAAGAGGGTTCTCCTTATGAGTCGTGAGGATCTCGTAAGTGTAATTTCTCCTTAGGAATCGTGAGGATTCCTAAGTGTATCACTCCTTTGTGAGTCGTAAGGATCTCACGCAGGTAGTTTTCTCCTTATAAGGTCGAGAGGACCTTGCAAGTGTCTTTTAACGAGATTGCGCCCTTTCGGGTTTTCACAAACTCGCCGGTAACCCTGCTATTTTTACTCACGGAGCTCTTTCGGATTTTCATCCGTGCCCATTTGCGGACGTACCTTTTTTTTACGCGTCAGCCCAAGGATGCTGCAGGTTTATAGTAGTTTAAAGACATTTCGGTCAATTGTTCGTAGGTCCGAGATTTTTTTCGGGCAACATACGATTACGGAGGTGGCTGTTCTCGCAAATCTTCGCATCTTTTGTGTCGGAGGTGGATTCCTTGAAGAGAGGGCTGAGGGCTATTTCTTCGTCAGAGTTGCTTCCAAAAATGATAACTTGCGATCCCTTGGTGTCAACCATGTGACAGTTGTGGGCAGTTCTTTTCCGCTCATCTGTCATGCTTCTCTGTTCCCGACGAGCCTTGCGCTTCACTCACTGAACGTGTTGTCGGTGGACAACATACCCCTGCCACCAGTTTTTAAAGACCATGCACTCTTCAGTAAGGTGTGCAATCCTCTGGTGGTATAAGCAGAAGTTAGGATGTACGTCCGCTTCATCAAGATGTATACCGCCAGGAGTATTTTCTCTGAAAGAAGGCAACTTCATTCCTATTGATAGGGCCCTAGCGAATCGTTCCCTTACTTTAAACTTGCTTTTGCTGGCGACAGTGATGGTTCGATCAGGTTGGGGTATTCTATGGCTTCTCATTACCGGAGCTTCTTTAACTTGACGCCGACGCTTGGCCCTTTCGTATATGGTCATTTCCCGCTCTATGTCAGCTTTGCTTTTCTGAAGAGCTTCGCTCAGCAGTCTGTAAATCAATTCGTCCGATGGCTCCAGGGATTTTGATTCCGGTTCTGGATCTGCCCCCAGTTTCTCTGCACCAGGAGCTTCTTTATCATCTATTGACGAGTGAGAGATCATGTGACAACCTGCCATGTAATTTTCGGGTTCTTTTGACGCGTCGTCTCCCTCGTCATTGTCATTGCCTCTATTCTCAAGGATATGGTTGAGAAATTCCTGGAATGTGACTGGGGTCCGCGCCTTCTAGTTGTATTCCTCCAGCGCGTCAATATGCTTTTGCAGATCCGTGCGCTTGTCGTCAAACTGCACGGGCTTTTTGGTCTTCTTCTTTTTCTTCGAAGACTTTGACGGCTGAGCCTGGGTGTTTTGCCCATCGCTATTAACTCCCAGTACTGGACGTGATTTTAGCATCCCCTCAATGATCTCGGGCTCTAGCGGGCTTTTCCTCCTGATCGCCGGACATGTTTGAAGATCTTTCAGTATTCTTTTAGTTTTTGCCGAAAGAACAAATTCCTATGGAGCTTCCTCTACGAATGAGCACGATGCCCCCGGCATGTCCATCTTTTCCGGAGCATGTGGTTGTGGCGAGTTCATCTTCCAGTTTTCAGACAACGCGAATTTGCCTTGCTGGTATTGGTCTTCAACCAAGTTTTTGAAGACGTAGCAATCTTCGATTAAATGGCCCAATGTTCGGTGGTAGGGACAATAATTGGGACTGTTAACATCACAGGGCTGCAGTAGGCGTTTCGGCTCCGGCAGGGTAAAGAGCCCGTTGTGCACCGCCAGTTCAAACAGTCTCCTTGTTTTATCCCGAGAGAATGAGTAAGGGCGGCTCAACTTCTCATTGAGGAATCGCCGCTTGTTGCTTTGGCGAACAACAGGTCTCGGGCTACCCGGTTGTTGTTGAGCGTTGGCGACGAAGGTTGCTTTCCCTTTTTCCTTTTCATTTTGTAACTCTGCCTTTGAAGAGGAAGGCCTATGACCCATCTGGTCCATTTGGGCCAGCTTGTCAATTAAGGCTTGGAAGGTGGTCGGCTTGAAGAACATCATGAATTGAGATATGGTTGACTGAGGGTCAAGAGTCCACATGAACATGCCCACGGCAGGAGCTTCTTCTATGCGTTGTTCGCATCTCGACCATAAGTTCCGCCACCGGATTGCATACTGCACCCATGTCTCTCCCGGTTTCACTCTGGCGTTGATCAATGCAGTGATCGGAGTGCGTTCGCTGGCGCTTGCGAACCGCTGTGTAAACAGTAAGTCCATTTCTACAAATGTCTTAACGGAGTCGTTTAGGAGCTCAGAGTACCATTCAAACGCTGTCTCCGATAAGCAGCCAACGAATTGGCGAAGCAGTAGCTTATCGTCACCTCTGGTGTTATCGCACAAGGCCCTGAATTGAGCAACGTACTGGTGTGGATTTCCCGTCCTCTTATATACATGGAATTTAGGGATCGTATATCCCGGCAGGTACTTTATTTGGTCATACCAACCCAGATAGGGTCGTCCAGTCTTAACAATTTGGCCGACCGCTTCGCTCACCTGATGAGCTCGTATCTGTTGAGCGATATAATCATCCAGGGCGGATTTAGAGATCTTCTCCTCTTTGGCTGCTGATAGAGCCGGAAGAAGATTCGATGACTCCCCTCTATCGTCTTCGATTATTACTGGAGGCTCTTCGACTGAAGGGTCCAGCTGGATCATCATGCCGACCATGTCTTGGAATAAAAGCGCAATTTGTTTTATGTTGGCCGCCTATTCCGCGGCCTCTTTATCTTTCCTCTCGAGCATTCTTCGGAAGAATTCGGCATCAGTTTCCTGTCTTGTCGCTGCTCCGACAAGTCTCTAGGCTTTCTTTTAGTCCAGTGAGTGTGGCCATCTTCGTTAGCATCTCCTGGAGCTTGTACTGTTGCTCCTAAGCCTTTGTCACAGATCGTGTGAGCGGTCGGTGGCTCATAGAAATACGGCTATCCTCTTTCCTGAATGTCATATAAACAGTGTGCACCACCATGCCCCTAGACTTGGGGCGTTTAGGTTCAATGCCCTTCAGATTCGCCGCAGACATGGGGGTTTTCTCTGGCCTTCTCCTTTTGCGAGCGGTCGAAGTTGAGGGGGCCGTTGCAGCGGGCACCCGAGTGGACGACACCTTTTGTGGCTTGACAGGTTGGTCCTTCTCTTGCCGAACTTTCATTTTCTTTTGTCGGCGGGGGTAGTCTTGATCAATCACAGAGTCTCGGACCCATCGCCAGACCTTGTGAATTTTAGAGGACAGCCGCTGAGGGGGCTGCTCTGGCTTCGCCTCCGTGACGTTCTCTAGAGGTAGAGGAGATCTTTTCAGCATGACAGTCGGAGAGTTTTTGCGGACCCTCCTAAGTGGTTCAAAGCCGTTCCCAGTTGGAACAGCAGCATCAACTCCCACAGTTGGAGCCGGCGGAGTCAATCCAGAAGGGGAACTGCCTCCAGCCTTCCTCACTCGACGCCAGTTGCGACGTCGAGCATGTCTTGCAGATGGTATTGATTTAGCTATGGGGGTGGCTCCCTCATGCCCCCTGATCTGGTGAAAGGTTGCTGTTGGTGCCAGCCTATCGAAGACTGACATCCGCTGTGAGGGAATGATCATTCTTGAAAAGACAGACTTTTTGGCAGGGGAAGCAGCCTTGGTTACTTCACCTGGAGCGGAAGCTGGAGCGGCCAGTCTTGTGAAGACCGACCCCTTAGCAGAAGAAGACGCTTTGGCGACTTCAGGAGCAGGAACGGCTATTCATTTTGGGATAACCCCTTCACGTATGGTAGGTTTCTTCACAGGCCTACTGGAGTTTTGGCCCAGTCTGTTAAAGACTGAGGCATTAGATTTGGGCGACCTGTTGAGAGGGACCGCGGTAGTCGTAAGCCGATCAAAGACTGACTTCTTCGGAACTTCTTGCGATGGCGGTGGGGCGTTGAAGTTCATGAGTCGGAGCATGGTCCCAAGAACAGCCCAGTGGTGGCTTGCGTCACCTGTTCCACTGGCATCTTGAAAACGGAGGCCGCTAGAGGCCCATAAGTCACTCCTCCAGTAAGGACAGAGTAGGAGTTGTTGCACTTTTGCAGTTTGTGCAGTTGAAAGCCATTGATCTGTATGGGAACAAGACACCAAATCTTAGTACCTTGAATCCAGGGGCAACCATATCAAACCGTGATTCATTCGCAAACACGACACACGAAGTGTGGAGTGGAAAGAGGAAAAGGTCCTACCCATGAGACATTGCGGTCTATAAGTTTAAGGACATCATAGTCCGTAAAGTTTAAGAACATCATAGTCCAGTTTAAAGACATCATAGTCTATGAGTTTAAGGACCTCACAGTCCGTAAAGTTTAAGGACATCATAGTCCAATTTAAAGACATCATAGTCTGTGAGTTTAAGGACCTCACGGTCCATAAAGTTTAAGGACATCATAGTCCATAAGTTTAAGGACCCCACAGTCCGTAAAGTTTAAGGACATCATAGTCCAGTTTAAAGACATCATAGTCTGTGAGTTTAAGGACCTCACAGTCCATAAAGTTTAAGGACATCATAGTCCATGAGTTTAAGGACCCTACAGTCCGTAAAGTTTAAGAACATCATAGTCCAGTTTAAAGACATCATAGTCTGTGTGGTTTTGATTCAACCATTTGGGGATGCACCAAAAGTTATTGGTTATTGGGACCCTCCGTCTCTCAGAAGACGTTGAAGCATTACAACAACTTGTATCAGAAGTACGAAGAGATGTACCCTTGAACCAATGTTGGTTGGAAGATCTATAGTCAAGTTTGGGACTAAGATCGGTTAAAAGAATTATGAGCGTATGGGCTCAATTAATCTAAATGAGAGATCTGTGGCCAATTTGGGCTCGGCCCACTCAGTTAAAATGTTGAACATTTAGCAATGATGGGCATTGGTTTGGGTTCTGACAAACTTTTTGTAGGGTTCCTAGGCACTCTTGTGAAGGTTCATAAGGCATCAAACATGCCCGGATTAAATTTTAGACGTGCCGAACAACCCAAAGCCGGGATCTATGCTAGATTATTAGGGTTTAACATGCATTAAGATAACTTTTATCTAAGTGTGAGGGATTACAACCTTTGTAGTCCGCTCCTTCACTTCACAAGCTGCGAGTAGAAGTCCCTTTGCCGCGATCCACGATCTCCCGGACTCATGAGAGGCTCCACGACTCGAACGATCCATGCTAGCTCGAAGTATTCCAAATCTCCGATGATCTACCTTGAAGTTGCTACGACTCAAGCTTTCTCACTCTTATGAGATGAACACACTAATCTCAAGGGCTAGATGAGATGAGGATGAGAGAGTAGTAATTTTGCTTTCTTTTTATATCATTTTCTCATATTTTATCATCACTTTAGAATTTTCAAGAGAGGTTCTTCAAGAGAGAAGAAGAAGAAGATCATTGATAATGATAATATGAATTAATCCTTTTGTGATGAATAGAAAATAAAGTATATGATTGATATGTAAACCATGGTCAAGGATGAATGGATAAGAATGTGTAGAGAAACAACTAGGGTTAGGGTTTGGTTAGGTTAAAAGAATGTGTCATTCTAAATATCTTAAGAATGACAAAAGAAGAAAGCTTCTAGAAGGAACTTGAAGCATCCAACCCTAATCAAACCTTAACCTCAATTAATCATCCGTAAACATGTTTAACAATTAATCATATCATGTCACAATAATATATATCACATATATATTATATATTTGCAACAAAAGAAAATAATACAATTAACATATATCGCATATATATCAATGTATCATCCACTAAGAAAATGAAATAATAAAGCGAGCCAATATTAGATAATGTAATACAATATATCATATATATTATTATACATTAAATCATCGAATCAACACTTGATTCGACGATCCGGCTATATCGAATATTACCGACTAATATATCATGTGCCGATTCATCGAATCAACACTTGATCCGATGACCCGGTTCATATCCATATATCGCGAGAATATAATACGGTATCCCATATCGCATTATTCCCGTTCCTGGGCATATCACATATATGCCACTACTCCGTTTCGCCTGAGCCAAGAAACCTCTGTGTAGGACTCTAAAGAATCATCAATACGCCGGTAGCAGGTGATGATCATATCAAACACCCACAAGCTGCAAGCGGTCAGCTAAACGTAACAGCCACCCAGGAATTGAGCGATCAGAAGATCAACAAGCTAGCCTGTGCGTTCTCCTGTGAATCCAACCAGTAACACTCCCGTACAGTCCGGTCTGTTCGTCTGATATGTCGCATATCAAGTCTAGGGGTGGTATACGTCAGACCCCAGTAACCGATAAGTCGTGTCGATGTATGGCTCATAACGGGTCGAGAAACTACTAGTAACACTTACCAGTAAATCTCTATATCATCCCTGGCCAGGGACTTCCAGTTATAGCCAATCGAACACAGCACAACATCAACTCCCTATACCGGGAGAGACGAATCCCCTCCTATCGCTCATTGCCTCCATGTGATTCGGGACTGTACCCAAAAGCCACCGTTTTGCACGCCCTCTTGGACGTGGTAAGGTGGAAATCAAAGCACAGTGGGAATCACACAAGACTCCATGACGATCTCGGGTCTACAGACTACCCTGTACCTGTGTCACCGGAGAACTGCCATCTGACGTGTGGTATAACACCATCTGGGAGTTCTCGGAGAGTCCGTTCAGTGTACCCAGTCTCCACTGAGCACCCGTACACCATCTCTGATGTCTAACACCGATGGATATGGGATCATCCATCGCCCATCATATGAGTCAAGATGCGTATACGCTAGTCTACTCTGGTGTATCGATGCCCTGTCTCGATATACCCTCGACTAGGAACAGTTATAGGATGTACTCATCGACTACCGCGGCCCCACTAGTATGATCTCATCATAGTCCCAGTAGTCGAGTACAGATCCTAAGGGCTTTATCAACATGTGAGAGTAAAACAATAAACCAATACAAGTCAACATGTTAAGATAAAGTGAAACCAAATAGCATACTATCATGACGAGCAAGAAAGTCTTCTCTATATATAACCAAGCATCCATTATAATATACATCATATGTACAACAATGGCCTCTAGGGCATATACATAACTAACACTTTTTGTCTTTTATTGAGTGTTGAGCACTCATTATAGCTCTAGGGCTTTATTTAAAGAACAGTTTATGTTCTCTCAGCGCACACGTGAGGAGCACGTGGTGCGCTTGGCGCTGAGCGCCAGACTTAGAGCGCTAAGGCGCTTCCTGTGAGATAGCGCACATGTGAGGAGCACGTGGCGCGCTTGGCGCTGAGCGCCAGACCTAGAGCGCTGAAGCGCTTCTTGTGAGATAGCGCACACGTGAGGAGCACGTGGCGCGCTTAGCGCCAGTTAATGAGTGCAGAGCGCTCTTTGTGAGATAGCGTACACGTGAAGAGCGCGTGGTGCACTTTAATGAGTTCAGAGCGCTCCTTATAAGATAGCGCACACGTGAGGAGCACATCGTGCACTTTAATGAGTGCAGAGTGCTCCTTATAAGATAGCGCCCACGTGGTGCACTTGGCGCTGAGAGTTAACCTTGGAGCGCTGAGCGCTTCTTTATGAAATAGCGTACACGTGAGGAGCACGTGGTGCGCTTGGCGTTGAGCGCCAGATTTGGAGCGCTGAGGCTCTTCTTTATAAAATAGCGCACACGTGAGGAGCACGTGGTGCGCTAGGCGCCAGACTTGGAGCGCTGGGGTGCTTCTTTGAAATTGGAAAGCTAAGGCACTTTTCAGACAGCTTCGATCAGTTCTACGCTCTGAGAATTAAACTTTCGTTTATAAGACACTTTTCTATGTTCTTCTCTTTTAATAAGAGATTTTTACAGTCTCTATTGTTTTTGTGAAAGACCTTGTCTTTGTGGATCTGTGATCCAAGGAAAATTAAGTTCTTTCTCCTCCCCTTTTATGATGAGATGTTATGATCTCTTTTTGTGAAAGACATCTGTCTTATAGATCTACGATCTTGAAGAAGAACTAGGTTCTTCTTCTTTTGATAAGATGTTTTGATCTCTCTACTTTATTTACCTTGAAGAAATTCTTCTTCCGAGAGCTTTCTCTTCTCTTTGAAATTTCTCAAAGTTTGTGGGGGGTTCCTCCTTCCAAGACTTGAAGTCTAGGGTCCTTTATATAGTGGAGGCTGATTTGTTGAATCAGTTAAGGAAATCTCTCATTGAGAGATCTCCAATTGATTTGTGGAATTTATCCACCGTTGGACTTTTGATCCAAGGGCTTCTGTTTTACAGAAAATAGTTTTCTTGTTATTAATAAGATTGGGAAAATATCTTCCCATACAGAATTTGTTCCGTACCTTGGTGATTTTTAATCACCATTGGATCATTGATCCAACGGTGCCCTGATTTACAGAGCACAATCTTTCCTGTTTGGAAAGATTCTGAGGAGTATTTTATTATGAATTTTGATGATTTATTATCTTCGTTGGATCTTTGATCTAACGGTGGAGAACATTTAGTTCTGGCGCTTGACACTCTCGTGCTTTGCACATGAGCGTTGCTTCAAAGTCTTTGATTCTTTAGCGCTGGCGCTCAGCGCTCTTGTGCTTTGCGCGTGAGGCGCTGCCTCAGAGTCTTTGACTCATGGCGCTGGCACTCAGCGCTCTCGTCCTTTGCACGTGAGGCGCAGCCTCAGAGTCTTTGACTCTTTAGCGCTGGCGCTCAACGCTCTCATGCTTTGCACGTGAGACACTGCCTCATTACTGAAGGTGTCTTTTCACCTTCCTTCTCCACTTTTCCAAAGTCAAGCTTCTCTTTCCCGGAGCTTGGAAATAATTCTATCATGCACAACATTTTCTGTTTCTAGACATAAATATCTTCCTTCATAATCTGAAGCAATGCTTCTCTTCTCTCTCACTTTTTAGAGAATCATTTTGACAGAGAAGAGCTATGGCTTGTAATCGCCCACATGCTCACCGGCAGCCATGGGAGGTGCCCATTGAGGAAATTGTTCCTCGTTTTCCTGCGCGCTTGGTGAACCCTACTCTTACGGATGACTAATGCGACACGGTGCTGCACGAGCTCTTGACTCGTATAGGATCTTCTCTCCCCATCGGCTCCATTTGGCTCCGGATGGTTTTCTTGTCTGTGATCAATGATATTCTCCCTCCTCCGGTGGAGATGACTCCAGTAATGCTCGACGCCGCGGAAGACAAGATCGAGTGCTTCCACGAGGCACTTTTGATCACCACGGCTCTGAGGGATCGCTTTGTTCGGCTGCTAAGCCAGATACGGGCTCAGTGGGTCGTCATGTCTGCCTTTGCTGATGGGTGCGGTGCTGGCCGATGGGTAGCTACTCTTCATGAAGATCGCCGCTTTGTCATGGTGGAGAAGGCAGAGAGAGAGTTAGATAATTTTATCCATAGTTTTGTAAATCCCTATACTTTCGATCTCATGTTTGGTGATCTATTTTTTGTAGAATAAAAGGTTCAATTAAATGCTTTGTTTTTGTCGTTGAACACCTGTTCTTCCCCTGATGTGTGCATGTGCATATATGAATGAGCTTGGTTTCCCACATATCTGTAAACGAAACTTAAGCCGGCGTAAACAGGAACAAATAGCTCTTGGCTGAAGATTTTGGCGGGAACATTACCAACACATAGAAACAGCGAAGAAATTATGAGAGGCATTTGAAGAAAAATACAAGACCGAAGATTCGGGAGAGAAGAACTTTCTGGTAAAAAGGTATCTAGATTCTAAATTTATCGATAAAAAGCCCATTCTTGATCAAGTTTACGAATTATATAATTATCTTACCGAAATTCGTCAACTTGGTCTTTCTCTTGAAACATTCCGTATGCATACTATTATTCATAAACTACCCAACTCTTGGAAAGATTACAGAAAAAGTCTTAAACATGATAATAAAGAATTTTCTTTTGAGTCATTATACCACCATCTTCGAGTAGAAAAGGAATTGCGTCTTCGAGACAAGAAAAATAAGCAAAAGGAAATAACTTTTATGGCTCATGTGGTGGTAAGCAACGAAGACTCGAATGACTACTGAATTCAAGAAGAAAGGTCAAAGGAAAGATATAAAATGTTTCCACTGCGAAAGACTCGATCATTTCAAGAAAGTTTGTCGACTCCTCAAAAAGGAGAAAAAATCAGAAGCAAATATTGCCAAGAATGGATTCGTCGCAATAATTTCTGAAATCAATGCAGTTGGAAGTGACATATATTGGTACTTAAATCCGGATGACATTAGGCATGTATCAAATAATAAATCTATGTTTGCAACTTTCAAAGAAGAAACTGATAGCCAACCATTATTCATGGGAAACAAATTGACTGCAACAGTCAAGGGCATAGGAACAATCAATTTAAAATTCACTTCGTACAAGTCGATTAAATTAACCGATGTGTTGCACGTTCCTAAAATTCGTAAGAATTTAATGTCCGTAAGTTTGCTAAGCAAATATGGTTTTAAAGTAGCCTTCGAGTCCGACAAAATTATAATCACTAAGAATGGAGTGTTTGTGAGAAAGGGTCATATTTGTAATGGAATGTTCAAGATGAACTTAATAAATAAAGAAGTTATTTTTGTTTATATCATTGATTCTTTTCCTTTATGGCATAATAGATTATGACATGTGCATTGTCATCGTATAAAAAGTATGGTTAATTCAGCTTATTCCTTCATGTTCTAATAGAAATATTGAAAAGTGGAGAATTTGTGTCCAATATAAAATTACTAGAAAACCATTTCATAAAATGGATTTGCGAAAATATGTACTTTTAGAATTAATTCAAAGTGATTTATGTGATTTAAATCAAATTTTAACTAGAGGCGGTAAAAAGTATTTTATAACCTTTATTTATGATTTTTCAAAATATACTTATATTTATTTACTAAGTCATAAAGAACATGCATTAAATAATTTTAAAATTTATAAAAAGGAAGTTGAGACTCAACTTAACACCAAAATCAAGACTTTAAAATCTGATAGAGATGGTGAGTATATTGACATAAATATATATTGCGAATCGGTTGGTATTGTTCATATTACTACTACTCCATATACGCCTCAATAAAATGGAATCACGGAACAGAAAAATAAAACTTTAATCGAAATGGTTAATACTATGATTTCTAATTCGGGTTTAAATACAAATTTATAGGGTGAAGCCTTATTTACTGTATGTCACGTACTTAATAGAGTTCCTCAAAAAAATAAAAATGTGACATCCTATAAACTTTGGAAAAAGAGAAAACCATATCTTAGTTATTTTAAAGTGTGGGGATGTCATACTCTTATTAGGCTTGCCAAGCTTAAACGACCCAAGTTAGGTAATAGAGCAATTTAATGCATTTTTATTGGATATTTTTTGACTGGCAAAACATATAGATTCGTGGTTACTAAATTGCATGGTGCTATTTCTCAAAATAGTATTATTGAATTCCGAGATGCGAAATTTTTTGCAAATCATTTTTCTAAAATACCTAGAATTAATGATAATAATTCTAATTTGTTTGTTACTTTTATTAATTCAAATTCAAATTTTGAATCGATTATTAATTTAAATTCTAATGATGAGGAATTAGAACGTAGAAGAAGTAAAAGAGCAAGTGCAGAAAAAACTTATGGACCGGATTTTCAAATATATTTAATTGAAGTATCTAAAGATAAACAGTTAGTGGAAATACCATTTATATATTCTGTAGAAAGTAATCCATTAACATATAATGATATTATTCATTCTTAAGATTCTGCATATTGGAAAGATGCAATGCAATTATTAATGAGTTGGATTCTTTAATGATTAATCAAACATGAAAATTAGTAGAACTTCCAACGAGAACTAAACCTATTGGATCTAAATGGATATTTAAATGAAACTTAAACCTGATGGAACCATATATAAATATAAAGCTAGATTTGTTGTTAAGCGATATGGACAAAAAGAAGGGATTGATTTCTTTGATACATATGCTTCTGTTGGTAGAATTACATCTACTAGATTATTTATTTTGCTTGCTTCTATTTTTAAGTTGTATGTGCATCAAATTGATATGAAAACCGCTTTTTTAAATGATAACTTAGAGGAGGAAATTTATATGGAACAATCAGAGGGTTGTGTCATTATGGGGAAAGAACATAAAATTTGCAAACCACTTAAATCTTTATATGGTTTAAAGAAGGCCCCAAAACAGTGGCATGATAAATTCGAAAGTGTTGTTGTTTCATATGTTTCAAACCGAATGAATCTGATAAATGTATTTATAGCAAAATAATTAATAATAAGATAGTTATTATACGTCTCTATGTAGATGATATGCTAATATTTTGTTCCGACATGAATCTTATAAACGACACTAAATCTTTTCTCTCTTCAAAATTTGATATGAAACATTTAGGATTGGCCGAGATTATCTTAGGGATTAAGATTATCAGAAATGATGATACTATGATATTATCACAATCTCATTATGTAAATAATGTATTGCAGAAATATAATAAATTGAGTGGAAAAGCTGTCCCTACACTTTTAGATCCTAATATTAAATTAGAATCTAAAAAGAATAGAGCAGTTTCTCAATTGAAATATACTAATGTCATTAGTAGTTTCATGTATATTATGCATACTACAAGATCTGATCTAGGATATATATGTTATTGGACGATTTATTTGGTATACTAGTTGTCCGGGTAGCGAGTATTGGATAGCGATATCAAGAGTATTTGCAAATTTGAGAAAGACCATAGACTACAGTCTACATTATACCGGTTATCCCACGGTTTTAAAAGGATATGGTGATACTAGTTGGAATTCAATTTTGGGTGAGTCATTATCAACTAGTGGTTGAGTTTTTATTCTAAGGTGTTACGATTTCTTGAAAATCAAAGAAGCAAATTATTATTACTCATTCCACAATGGAATCAGAGTTTATTGGTCTTGCTGATTGCGGCAAGAAAGCAGAGTGGCTAAGAAACCTTCTTTTAGAGTTATCTTTGTGGTCTAAATCCATGCCACCGATTGTCATCAATTGTGACAGTGAGGCTACTAGATCGGTAGCCCATAATAAAGTTTATAATAGAAATTCTAAACATCTAAGTCTAAGATGTGGTTATATCCGACAATTATTCAATAATTAGAGAATAATTAGGATTAACTATATTGATACAAATTGGAATCTTGTCGACCCTTTTACTAAAGGATTGCCAAGATATTTGATACAGAAATAATCATTGGGGATGGGTTAAAACCTTACAAATAGATCAACTATATTGAAATTTCACTCGATACTTGTGCTCCAAGTACTATGAGTTCAAAGAAAGAGTAGATGATACAATTGATTGAATAAGCATGGAAACTTGTACTTATGGATCTTGTAGGAAAAGAAAGAGGATGAATTATATTCTTAACGAGTGGTATCATAAAGTGTGATACTACAAGACACAATAGATTATTTATCTATATGAATATGAGAGTGAATCCGCCTTCTATGAGATTAAAATGTTTTCTCAGAAATATTCATGAAATCAGGATATGCACATGGTCATAATAGTGCAGACTTATAAATAACTTGATCATTTAAATGTACGTATGCGCTTTATATTCGGTACTTTCGTAAACGGGTCTTTAGTTCAAAACTCCGGTTACCATACATCTTGATTGAATTTTGATGCAAATGCACCAAGTGAAGATTCAAGTCCAGAAGACATTTTCATGGTGTATGTACAATTAGTACAAACTTTTGTTTGTATTTAAATGATTTTTAAATTAGTGGGGAATGTTATATTATTTGAATAATATAAGTAATTTCAATAAATTAAATTTTCTATTTTGGTGTTTTATAGTCGACCATGGTCAAACTCATTTGAATTCAAATCTCCTCTTATTTTATTGGAGACAAATCTCTCTCTCATTTTGTTGAAGAGAGTAGCTATGGGAGTTATAGATATTATGGAAGTTATAGATAGTTATGGAGATTTAAATTTTGAATTCAAAAGGTGAAAGGATTCCATTCGCATTCTTTCAACAGTTATTTATACCAATTTATTTTTTTTGTTTCATAGACACAATAACAACTATTTTCTTCTCTCCTCTTTTTGGATTTTAGTACTCAAAAAATCAAGTTTTCAGAGCATTTCTCTGCGAGTACAACGCGGAGGATTGAAACACAAAATTGGGTTGTTGTATCCTGTAAGCAATTCGCACAATCCTATGTTACATTGTAGGGAGCGAAAATTGCTTTAAAGATAGTGATTACGTGTCTCAACTCAATTTATTGTGTTTTTTAGCCATTGTATTCAACTAGTGCAACAACACAACGGAGACCAATCAATATGCCGGTTAGAAAAGTGACATAATTATAGTTAATGCCGCAATTAGGGATATGAGTAAATCTAAACGAACATGGTTAAAGACAATTAAAAACTATATGTTAATTTTAATTTGATCGAGGAGACGGTTTTTAGCACAGCAGAACGAAAGAAAAGGATTTATAGCTGATGAAAAAATTTGGGATAAATATTTGTTGTTATAATATTTTTTATTGATTTTAAAAAAGGTGAGAAATGTAGTTTCTGATGGAAACATATATGCATAACAAGATGGAATGTATGCATCCATTTTCGGAAACACAAATTTTATACAAGAAATGTTTACTTACCTTGAAATCATCAATTACACCCAAAAAATTTCTTTCAAAGGCCTCCGCAAGGGTACAAATTTAAATTTTCAAATAAATCTATCTATGTTTCAAGGAAGATGAACAATAGGCAAAAAGGTGCTGAAATAGCGGCGTGCCGCACTTCACTTCTAATGTAATTCTCGTAATATTTGTTGAATATTAATATTGATTTACATAATAATAATAATAATAATTGATTATTTGGTGCATGGTTATCTCCTTGAACCTGCGGATCACTCTCACTTCGATGATCTCCACGATCATGGGGATCCACAGCTTGGACACCCGCACTTGGATTGGGCTACGGTTTTGACTGGAAGGCGACTGAGGATTTCTCTCACGATCTCGATGGGAATGTGGAGTTGGTTTTCTCTTGGATTTCTTTGCACAATCGCCTCCATGATTTTCAGGGAAGCCAAAGCCCTAAGGCACTTGCAGGGTTTTTCTCATTCATATATCACACTTCTAAAAGTTAAGATAGTTTCATATTTCACCCTCAAAACAAGATTTTACCATATGGGTTATTTATTTATTTTTATTCTTTTTTTTAACCAAATCGAAGGTTGAAACCTTTACGTTTGTAAACACTCGTCGAGGAATCTTTTGAGGTAATTGATGTATCAATTGATTTATATTTTAACTTTAATGTATTTTTGCATCTTAATAGAGACTACTTAAACTTTTGTTGATTGAATTAATGTTTATATGTTTGGCCCCACCCTTTCAAAATTCCTGAATCCGTCACTGACCGGCTCCCTATCTCATCTGCAGCCCACAAGCCAGCCACAACCTGCCTCATAAGCAAGAAGGTTGTTAGACCTTCTAGAACCCAAAATGTTTTTTTTTTAGTTTATAAAAAAGGGGAATATTCATATGCATCGATTAAGCAAATCACTGATAAATACCAACTAAGAAAAACATTATATTTTACTTAGGCTTAAAAATAAAATAACACATGCTATGTCTACAAGGTTCAATGAGACAAAAAATTAACCACCACAATCATGCAGAAAGAGTTCATGACAAGTGTTAACAAACAGAAAAATCAAGGTTTCCGCTTTGCACGATAAAAAGAAGCAGCAAATAATACTGTGGCGGACCAGATAATGTTACTAGTACTCGGCATTACTAACATGAACCTTCCAGCCATTATAAGCATTCATTAGTACAAGGAAAATTGTAAGATTTACACTGATATACCAACCTTTGCGCATAAATACCTTAATGATTCTCCAGTACTTTAGTCCACTATTGTAACAAACCAAATAATTTTTTTTCCAGCCCTTCAGTACACTAATATAACCGACCGGATAATTTTTGTTCCAACACTTTATTCCAAAGTAACAGCATGACAAAATTTATAAAAGTGCACATTCTTTGAAAATGGAATTTTTATTACTTTCTTATAATGGCTTCGGATTTAATGGAGTGAGAATTAGAAATCGGATATTATTACGTTATGTTAGGCTGGGATTTGAAATATTAGAGAATTTCCATTAGGTTTGAATTAGGGATTTGGAGCCTTGGAACAATAAAAAAAATTATGTGTTTATTGCTATTTTTTTTGGGAAATATGAGATGGGTTAAAGAGTAAGTAAATGTTGTTTTGTGTTAAAAAAAAATGCATTTCTTGCTAATTTTTTTGTAAATGTTCTAAAAGTACTCCAAAATTCTCGGGAGGTTTTGGAAATTGAGCTAAGTGGGTCAAGACTTCTTCTAGAATTGTTTTGGAATAATTTTAGACTCCTTCTAGAAATAGTCTAGAAGTTGTAGAGATCTTATAGAAATTCTTTTGGAATGACTTTAGATTTAAATTCTAGAAAAAGTATACAGGTTCTAGAGAGGTTCAAGAAAATAGGATTTAGAAATTTTCTAGAACCATGATTTGGACTCCTATAAATACCTTAAGGGAGCAATTAAGTTAGGCAATCAAGCAAAGCAAGCAAAACCACAAGCAAGTGTGAGTGTAGTAAGCTTTGTGAGAGATTGAAAGTTTGAGAGCTCTTGTAAAATTTATAGTTCTCAAATTCCTTTGTAAAATAGTTTTCTCTTCATTAGTGCAAAGCATTCTTTCGTTAATAAAATCCTCTTGTCATTTCTTCCTTATTTGCTATATTCCATCCAAAACCGGCGTTTCCGCCAACAACTGGTATCAGAGCTTGGTTCGGTTCTGGATTTGATTCTGGAATATGGCATCGACGAACTTTAAGGTGGAGAAATTCGATGGCCGAAACAACTTCAGCCTCTAGAGGATTAAGATGATCGCCCTTTTGAACCAATAAGGCGTGTACAAGATCGTGTTTGAACCGGGTAAACTACCGAAGGAGACTACATCGGAGGCGAAAGAGGAGATGGAGATGAAAGCACATAGTGCGATCCAATTATCGTTGGCTGACGAGGTGCTCCATAAAGTTGCCGAAGAGGAGACCGCGTCAAAACAGTGAAAGACGTTGGAGTCGCTCTATTTGAAGAAGTCTCTCATAAATTGGTTGTATCTAAAGCAGCGCCTATATACTTTTCGGATGAAGGAAGGTATGTCTATCAAAACCATTTAGACGAGCTGAATAGGATCGTGATGGACTTGAAGAATATCGATGTAAGATTGAAGACGATGATCAAGCTATGTTCTCCTATGCTCGCTTACTTCATCATATGGTTAGTTCGTCAAAAGTATGGTATATGGGCGAGAGGCCCTTTCACTGCAAGATGTGAAAGCTAGGATGCACTTAGAAGAGCTCACGAAAAATGTGTTGTCGGATCGTGGAGAAAATCAGGAAGATGGATTGCTTGCTAGGGGACGCTTACTTAGGCATGACGATAGAGGCCCTAGAGATAAATCTAGAAGAAGATTGAAACTGAGAAGTCCAAGAGACAACTAGTGCCACTATTGCAAGAAGAAAGGGCACTGAAAGAAAGATTGCCCCAACCTAAAGGATAAGGAAAGGAAGAAGCTTTCGGATGCAGTAAGTGTTGTGGAGGAGAGTTCAGATTACGACAGTGATGACTCGGTGCTTACAGTTTGCGCATCAGCCGATGTACAAAACTTAAGGATCCTAGATTCCGGATGCTCTTATTATATGACCCTAAACCAAAGTCACTTTGCAACATTTCGCGCCCTTGATGGTGGATCAGTTCTCATGGGAAATGATGCGACGTGTAAAGTCGTTGGGATAGGAACGTTTCGAATCAGGATACATGATGAGATTGAAAGAACATTGACAAACGTCAGGTACATGCCAGATCTAAAAAAGAATCTCATCTTCTTGGACGCTCTGGATTCGCTTGGTTGCAAGACCGTGATCGAGGGTGGCACTATGAAGATCCTTCAGGGATCTATGGTCACATGAAAGGAAGGCCGGTAACTTTTATCTGCTTCAAGGGACAATATCACAGGCGAGTCCGCATTTACATCTTCTGACAAAGATCTAGATTTTTCAAGATTGTGGCATCTACGATTTGGCTACATAAGTGAACGAAATCTAGAGGTGCTCCACAAGAGACGTTTGATTGGAGGTGTAAATTTTGAGAAGTTAGACTTCTGTGAAGAGTGTGTATTGGGAAAGCAACATCGGGTGAAGTTCGGCACGGGCGTGCATGATACTAATGGTATCTTGGATTATATTCACACCGATATATAAGGACCATCGCCGATTCTTTCTCGTGGAGGAGCTATGTACTTTTTATTTTTCATCGATGACTTCTCAACAAAGCTTTGGATAGATTTAATGAAGACCAAATATGAAGTATTTAAGAAGTTCAAGCTTTGAAAAGCTATGGTGGAAAAGCAGTCGGGCAAGCCCTTGAAGGTCGTAAGGTTCGATAACGGCGGTGAATACACCTCTAATGAATTCACAATGTTCTGCAAAACCGAGGGTATTGTACGCCACTACACCACACTCGGAGATCCACAATTAAATGATGTTGCAGAATGCATGAATCAGACGATGTTGGAAAAGACGCAATGCTTACGGATTACCGCTGGACTTCCAAAGAAGTTTTAGGGTAGGGCCCTAACTACTGCCGCTTACCTCATCAACCGGTCACCATCATCGGCAATAGCTTGGAAGACTCCTGAGAAAGTATGGACTGGAAAGGCTGCTGATTACTCGATACTCTAAGTGTTTGGATGCCCAGGTTACGTTCACGAGAAGAATGGTAAGATTGATCCAAGAGCAAGGAAGTGTATCTTCCTTGGTTATGGAGATGGAGTAAAGGGTTACAAGATGTGGTGTCCTGAAACCAATAAAGCTGTAATTAGCAGACACGTGACCTTCGTGAAAAAGCTAGGAAGCCGATACGAAAATAGTCTTAGAGGGGGTGAATAGGATTATACTAACAATATGCCCAAATTAAAAATTCTAAACACTTGCTAATACAAATCACAATTTTCAAGCTTAAACAAACGATAAACCAATAAATACGATGCTAAGCTAAACTACAATTGTGAACACATAAGTATATGGCAAGAGATAATCAAGCATAAGCAAGAACAATAAGCATATAGGGCATAAGAGATTACTAGCATGTAATTTCTAAGCAATGAAAATAAAGCAAGAGAGATAGAGAAATTGCAAACACAAGCAATTGCAAACACGAAGTCTTTTATAGTGGTTCGGGAAATCCCTTAATCCATTTTCTTTAAGCGATCGAGCTCGTTCCACTAATTATGTCTTTCTCAGAGACAAACATATTGTCCGTAAGTAATCCACAACCCCGCTTCCGGTAGAGGCCAAACCTTATACACGTCTCCTTAAAAGACCACACGTTGCTCGACACACGAACAACACTACTCTCTTATAAGCTCTTCTCGCTTCTCTTCTCAATACGCACTCTTCTCTCTTACAAATACACTCTTACACTCAAGAGTTCTCACACAAAGAAAATAAAAGGGAAATTACAAGCACGAGATTACTCTCAAAAGAGTTTTACAATTGAAGCTCATTAATACTCAAGAAGATGGATAATCAAATAGAAGCTCTTGAATCTTTTGTGTGTGAGAGGATGAAAATTTAATCAAAATAAAGATTTTAACTCATAAGAGATGAGATGGTCACTTGAAGATGTTCAAGTTTCAGTTTGTAAAGTGATAACCATCAAAAATGCTAAGGAAAAGGTATTTAAAGCATCCAATGAAAACTAGCCATTATTAGTGGGGACAGCAGAATTAAAACATATGTCTGAATAAGTAATGGGCAGACATATGAAATTATATGATAAAAATCCCAACGGCTATAAATAGTAACATTTTTGAAAACTTTTCAATTACAGACGTCTGGGACCCAAGCCATCAGACGTCTAACTCTCATTTTGAAGATATGCAGATAAAAACACAGAGAGTAAACATACTATTTACCCCAATCAGAGTAAAGCTCTATTCAAATTCTGAGGCGGGAGATGAAGCAACGCTTCATCTTCCCCCAATCAGAGCAAAGCTCTACCTTGAAAATCTAAATTTTAATAAATGAAGCAACGCTTCAGATTCTTTGCGCTGCGCGCAACACGCCACGTGTCAGGCACAGATGCATCAGCGCAGCGCCCAAAGCGGCGCGCCCAATCAGAGCAAAACTCTATTTAAACTAAAATCAAAGGAAGCAACGCTTCAGTTGCGCAAGCGCTGCGCTGCGCGACGCGTGTCAGCGCAGATGCGCTAGCGCAGATGCGCAAGCGCTGCGCTGCGCGACGCGTGTCAGCGCAGTTGCGCTGCGTTTTGCGCTGCGCGACGCGTGTCAGCGCAGATGCGCTAGCGCAGTTGCGTTGCACTGTGCACTGCGTGACACGTGTCACGCGCTGGGGCACTTGCGCCAAACAGAATTAAGATTTTAAAGAAATCTTTCTGTTCTTATTAAAATAAGAAGATTTTCTTCTGTAAAACAGAAGCCCTTGGATCAAAGATCCAATGGTGGGGAAAATTCCCCAAATCACTCAGAGAAAAATCTCTTTAACTAATTTATGGACACTATATAAAGGACCCTAGACCTCAATTCAAAGGATCAACATTCTTGAAAAAATTAAGAGCTTCAAACAGAGAGAACTCTAAAAAAGTTTTTTCAAGAAAAAGGTAAAAACCTTCACAAACCAGAAGAAATTTCTTCTAATAGATCATTGATCTAAAAACAAGATCAATGATCTTCACATAATAAATAGTGCTTTGCACTTTTATGAACCTTTGGTTCCTGAAATAAAAAGAAGAAAAAACTTGTTTTTTCTTTGATCTAAATTAGATCAAGGAAATGAATAGTGCTTTGCACTTCTTTTATGAACCATTGGTTCTTGAATCTAAAAGATTCCTAAATCATAGTGCCTTGCACTTGCAAACCGCGTTGTTGCGCTCTTGGGAGAGCGCCACGTGTCAGCATCAGAACTACTTGCGCTATGCGCTTTAAGATAGAGCTTTGCTCTCTGTAATTGGCGCAACTCACCAAAGGGCGCCACGTGTCAGCAGCGCAAGCACAGCACACTGCGCTTGCGCGGCACGTGTCAACACTACAAGCGCTTGCGCTCTCTGATTGGCGCAAAGCGCCTGAAAATGCAATGCATTTCCTAAAGGGCCAGGCCCAAATCAAAAAGACTAAGCAGGCCTAATTAAATTGATACTCTGCATCATTTATAAATGGGCAGAGCCCAAACAAAATAATAAAAATGCTATGCATTTTAAAAGGGGCAGAGCCCAAACAAAATTGATGCTCTGCATCATTTATAAATGGGCAGAGCCCAAACAAAATAATAAAAATGCTATGCATTTTAAAAGGGGCAGAGCCCAAACAAAGTAGATGTTTTGCATCATTTATAAATGGGCAGAGCCCAAAACAAATTGATGCTCTGCATCTTTTATGGGTAGAGCCCAAATAAAAATGCAATGCAAAAGCAAATAAAATGTTGAACATTTTCAACTGGACTTAGCCCAATTTTGGCCGTAAGTCCTCAAATTAAATTGACCGAGCAAGATTGCTCTCTTAAATCAATTTACCTCCGGTTCGAGGGTACATCTCCGAACTCCTCTGACACTTCTCGTTGTAATCCTTCAACGACGTCAGAGAGACGACGGGTCCCAACGACCACACATGAATATGGACTGCGGGGTCCCTAAACTCATGGACCGAAACTTCCTTAAACTAATATTGGACCGAAACGTCCTTAAACTAATATTGGACCGAAACGTCCTTAAACTAATGATGGGCCACTACGTCTTTAAACTGGCGATGGACCGAAACGTCCTTAAACTAATAATGGACCACCACGTCCCTAAACTGGAATATGGACCACCACGTCCCTAAACTGGAGCAATAGAGCCCCCAAATGCTCTTTTGCCGGATCTAAACGATCCCGTTTAAGTTGATCTTAGCCCCAAACACGGCTAACGTATCTTTAAACATTCAAATGGATTGTAAAAATCCAAATTGACTTTGGTTCAAGGGTACATCTCTGAACTCCTCTGACACCTATCGTTGTAATCCTTCAACGACATCAGAGAGGTGATGAGTCCCGACGGCCATATATTAAATGGATCATCACGTTAAGTTGATCTTAGTCTTAAATCAGACTAACATATCCTTAACGAACGTTTAAGTTGATCTCAGCCTCAATACGGCTAACGTATCCTTAAACTAAAAACACCAAACCCAAATCTAAGTAAATACGGATTTGGACTAATCCACATCCTACGGGCGACGACATTACTCAGTCTCCGTATACAATCCACGGGCAACCACAAACAAAACAAACACCCACGACACAAAGTGAAATTCTGGAGAAGGAGAAAGTTGTTACCGCGATATAACGTAATTAACTGCAGGGGCTTGCGCCTGCAGGGAAGAGCATCCCCACAATCAAAAACCCCTCAAGCGAGGGGGAATCAGACGAAATCTGCTATATCGGCCGCATCCGTCTAAACCTCCGATACACGGTGCCATAAATCAACTTGGCATCTTCGGAGAGGTGGACGGATAAAACCAAATAGCATTTGCCCCAAATCTCAGGCAAGACGTCCCAATGTCTCGGCCGCCATTCGGAGGGGAACAGATTCTGGCACGCCCGGTGGGACATTTTCCTCTTTCCACTCCACACTTCGTGTGTCGTCTTCGCGAACCAATCGCGGTTTATTAAATGGTTGCCTTTGGATTTTCAAGTTACTAAGATTTGGTCTTTTGCCTGGCGCAGAACTCAAACATCAATGGCCTCTAACTGCACCAACTGCTCGAAGTGCCGCTGCAACGGACGCTCCACCTCCCTCGGAAGTGTAGCATATGGGCCCAAGGTGGCTTCCTTCCTAGCTCTGCCAGTAGACCAGGTGACCCAGGCCACCACCGGCCTATTTTTCGGGACCATGATCCCGCCTACAAGCTTTTCTATGCCAATACCTACACCAGAAGTGAACAAGAAGTCGGTCTTCGACCGGCTCACTCCCACGACGGCCCCTGTCAACGGGTCGCCCATTACCAAACCAACAGTCTCTGTTTTCGCCAGGATGGATCAGAACTCTAAATTGGCTGTCCCAAGGAAGGCAATAACTGCTGCTCCAGAAGTCGCCAAGGCGGCTTTCCCTATCAAAGAGTCAGTCTTTTCAAGACAGACGATTCCTGCTCCTGCCCCTGCTCGAGGATCTGTCTTCGACAGGTTGAATATCACCCCTCAAAAGACAACCTCAGTCTTTAAGAGGTTAACAGCGGCGGCGCCTCATTCAGACAGGGGGCAAAAAGAAGCTGTCTCAATTTCCGAGCCAGTCCCAACGGCTCATCATGCTCGACGTCGCCATTGGCAACGAGTGAGGAAAGCAGGGGGCAACTCCCCCTCAGGGCTAACTCCACCGACTCCGGTGGTGGAAGTCAACGCTGCTGTTCCAACTGGGAACAGCTTTGAACTGCTGAGGAGGGTACGTAAGAATTCTCCAACCGCTACACTAAAAAGATCTCCTCCACCTGCGGAGAAAATTCTAGAAACAAAGCAGGAACGGCCCCCTCAACGGCTGTCCTAAAAAATATACAAGGTTTGGCGAAGGGTTCAAGACTCCGTGATCGACCCAGATCACTCTCGTCAACAAAAGAAGACGAAGGCGCAAAAAAAAAGACCGTCCTATTAAACAGCAGGGGACAATGATCGCTAGGGTGCCCACTGCAACGGCCTACAAAAGAAGGAGTCCAGAGAAAACCCCCGCGCCGGCGAAAAATAACAGGGGTGGTGCACCCAAACACCTTAAGTTAGGGGGCATTGTAGTTCATACCGTCTATGTGGCGTCTGGTAAAGAGGACAGTCGCATATCTACGGGTCATCGACCGCTTACGCGATCAGTGACCAAGGCGCAGGAGCAGCAGCAGAAGCTCCAAGAGATGATGAACGCTATGGCCGCACTTACAGGGCCAAAAGAAAACCCTGAAACGTCCTCGGATGAATGCCAAGAGGAAGAAACCGACGCCGAATTCCTTCGTCGGATATTGGAGAAGAAGGACAGAGAGGCTGCTGAACAAGAAGCCAACATACAGCATATGGGCCTCCTCTTCCAAGACATGATAGGGATGATGATACAATAAGATCCTCCGGCTGAAGAGCCCCCGATCGTCCTTGTAGACGATAGGGGAGAGACATCAAATCCTCCGCCAGCTCTGCCCACGGCTAAAGAAGATACAATCTCTAAAGCTGATTTGGACGAGTACATAGCCCAACAAATACGGGTTCATCATGCGACTGAAGCAGCTGGCCAGATCGTAAAAACGGGACGGCCATATCCAAGTTGGTACGACCAAATCAAGTACCCGCCCGGTTACACAATTCCTAAGTTCCATGTCTACAAGGGGACTGGCAATCCCCACCAGCATGTTGCCCAGTTCAGGGCACTCTGCGGCAACACCGGCGGTGACGACAAGCTGTTGCTTCGCCAGTTTGTTGGAAGTTTATCAGATACGGTGTTCGAGTGGTACTCTGAGCTCCCGAATGACTCTATCAAGACCTTCGCGGAGATGGAGCTATTGTTTACTCAGCATTTTGCAAGTGCCAGTGAACGTACCCCAATGACGGCACTGATTAACGCCAGGGTAAAGCCAGGCGAGACATGGGTTCAATATGCTATATGGTGGCGGAACTTATGGTCGAAGTGCGAGCAGCGCATTGAAGAAGCTCCCGCAGTGGGTATGTTTGTGGGAACCCTTGATCCGCAGGCAATCATCTCACAATTTATGATGTTTTTCAAGCCAACTACCTTTCAAGCCTTGATTGACAAGCTAGCGCAAATAGATCAGATGGGCCATAAACCCCCTCTTCCAAAACCGGACTCCCGAAATGACAAGGGGAAAGGAAAAGCAATCGTTGTCGCTAATGCTCAATAACAACCGAGCGACTCGAAGCCAGTTGTTCGTCAAAATAATGTGCATCCGTATGTAGCCCTTGAAGAGAGGCTAGGACGTTCTTACTCTTTTCCCCGCGATAAAACGAGAAGATTATTCGAGCTAGCGTTGCGCAACCGACTCATAAATCTGCCGGATCCAAAACGTCCGTTGCAACCAAGTGATGTCAACGAGCCCAACTACTGTCCTTATCATCGAGTACTGGGCCATCCGATCGAAGATTGCTACGTTTTCAAAAATTGGCTTGAAAACCAATACCGACAGGGCAAATTCGCGTTATCTGACAAATGGAAGATGAATCCCCCGCAGCCCCACACCTCTAAGGGGACGAATACGCCGGGGGCAACATGCTCCGTTGTTGAAGAAGCTCCTTGGGAGGTTGTATTACCAGCCAAGACAAAGAGGATGCTAAACGATCTTCAGACATGTCCAGCGATTAGGTGGAAAAACCCGTTGGAACCGCAGGTCATTGAAGGGATGTTGAAGCCACGTCCAACTCCAAAGACCGATGGTGGTGGCTCAGGCACTCGCAACCAGACGTCAAAATCTTCGAAAAAGAAGAAGAAGAAATCTAAGAAGCCCGTGAAGCCTGGCGACAAGCGCACGGACTTGCAAAAACAAATTGACGCGCTGGAGGAATACAACCAGAGGGCACGGACTCCCATTACATTCCAAGAGTTCCTCAATCATGTCTTTCAAGAGGAAGATGAGGGAGAAAGTTCATCTGATGAGTCTGAAGAACACGTGGCGAGCTGTCATGTGATTTCCCATTCGTTCATGAATGATGAGGAGACTTCTTGTACTGAAACGCTGGGGGCAGATACCGAATCAAAAATTCCGATGCCATCAGATGAGATAATTGACACATTCCTTAACGAAGCTCGGTTGAAAAGTAAAGCTGATCGAGAACGTGAGGCAATTATATTTGAAAGGGCCAAGCGCCAGCGACTTGATGAAAGAGCTGAGACGATCCCGCTGGAGCAAAATACCTCCATTACTGACAAGAGCCAATTCAAGATGAGGAAAAGGTTTGCTAAGGCCATATCAATGGGCATGAAGCTACCATCCTCCGAAGGAAACATCACCGGTGAAATGGAAACGCACCCCTCCTATTGCTTATATCATCAAAAGATTTCGCACCCCACTCAAGAGTGCAAAGCTTTCGATAGATGGTGGCAAGGATACGTTGCTCATCGACAACGCTTTAAGTGGGAGAAGCGCAAAACTCGTCAGGAGCGGAAAAATACGACCGAAGAGCTTAAGAGAACCACCGGCGATTGTCGCATGGTTAACACCGGCAGGTCACAAGTGCCTACATTCGGGAGCGATTCTGATGAGGAGCTGGAACTTGCCCCTCTCTTTAAAGAGTCCACTTCGGGAAAAGAAGAAGAGCCGAAGGTTCGCGAAAATATCCGGCTGCGGAATCGAACGCTGCCTGAAAAGAATCTCGGACCCTCAAACAGAAAAGATAAAGGGAAAGAAAAGGTCTCTGAAGATATCGCCCTAGATGACCAAGTCATAGAAGAGCTAACTGCCAAAGACCCGCCAAAGAAAAATAAGGTGGATTACAACGTCTTAGCGCATTTGAGGAAGCTGCCCTCACAGCTCAGCATTCTTGACGCCCTTTTGTTGTCAAAGGAGGCGAGAGATTCGTTAATCAAGGCACTACAGGATCCGAAGCAATTCCAAGCTTTCCAGGCCGAAGAAAAAATGAAGGATGAATTGGAGGACGTGCACACGACAGATGTCACTTTTGGCGATGAAGACCTTCTCCTTGGGACGTGCGAACACAATCGCCCTATCTACGTCTCGGGATACTGCCATGATATAAAGATAGGCAAAATCCTGATCGATAACGGGTCGTCTGTTAACCTACTCAATGTGCGAGTGTTAAAGGAAATCTGCATGAGCGTTCAACACCTTGCTCGGGACAAGATCACCATCTCCGGGTTCGACTCCCAATCATCAAAGACTCTTGAATCTGTGATACTGACGCTACGCTTCGGGCTGCTCGTCACGGACATTAAATTCCACGTCATAGATACCAGGACATGCTACAACGCTCTGCTCGGCCGACCATGGTTACACGAGTACAACATCATCCCTTCTACACAGTATCAGTGTATGAAATATTTTAGGGATGGTCTCGAGTATACCGTGACGGGAGAATTGAATCCGTTTTCTGTGAACGAAGTTCGCAAATATGAAAATGCCAAATACTTCTTGCCGAATTTTGAAGACACGGAAAGGTGTCGCAAGCCGAAGAATAAAACTAATGCTACCATCCCTGTCTTCGGCAGTGATACCGAGGAGGAAGAGGAGATAGTGTCTTCGGGTCCGCCCCAACACAACAAGCCGGGACCACCTGCTCCTACGTTGATCTTTGGCAGTGACTCGGAAGATGAGGCCCATGCTGTATTCCCCGCTCGACCCTTAATACAAGCGTCCGCCGATGAAGAGAAAAGTCTACAAGCTGCTATGGTGCCGCCTAAACACTATAAAGAACTGGATGCACTTGATATCTACAGTGTAGAAGAGCTGCGAACGTTCTATATCCCTCCCAGGCGAGAAGGCGTAAAAGCAATTCTATTTTACCGCTCTGTAGAAACCAAAGTGGAAAAAGAAATCTGGCATGGCGCAGATCCTACGCTGGACAGACTTCAACCCATCCGTCTACCCAGATATTATACGGAAGGTTTGAAAAAGCTGCTGAAACGCCAGGGGATATCCTTCAAGCAGACCGTTCGAAAAGCCAAGTTCTACGACAAAGTCTGGAACGTTCTTGGGACTCAACGCAAGCTGCCTAATGGGAGGATGGAGACGATTGGGCTCGGATACATTCGCTCCAAGAAACGAGAGCTGCTCCGCGACTGTTACATCGTGCACGACTTCAATGAAGAAGCAGATGCGCAACGGGAGGACACTAATCCTGAACCAGTAAAAGTTCTTGATGAAAAAGTGCCCAGTACGTCGTTTGAAGAACAAATGGACAGGCTTATAAGGGAAGTTGGTCAAAAAGTCCGAAATGATCACAACCGCGAAATGGCCATCTACGAGAAGGCCAAAATGCAACGCCTCCTTCAACAGGCCGTCAAAGATGAAAGTGCTGCCCCCTGTCAACCTGTTATAAAAAAGGCTCGACGCAGAGGCAGAAACAAATCGAAAGGCCAAAAAGACGCTCAACAGCAACAAAGCGGGGCTAAGAAGCCACGCAAGCGGGAGTCGAGCGTTATTGATCTGTCCCTCATGAAGAAAATGGGTCGAGCGTACTCGTTTCCTCGAGACAAAATGAAGAAGATACTTGAGCTTGCTCTAAAACATCAGATGCTTACACTGCCGGAGTCCAAAAACCCCGAACGAGCAGGTGAAGTCTCTGACCCAAATTATTGCTCTTACCATCGAGTAATAGGGCACCCTCTCGAAGACTGCTTCACCTTCAAGAATTGGGTCGAAGATCAGTATCATCTTGGCAAGTTCGCTCTGTCTGACAACTGGAGGGTAGCGCCGCCACAGAAGCATGAACCCAAAACCGCAAGAACAGAACCAACTCCACATTGGGATTGGAAATGGATTCGCACTTGTCACATGATCACAATATTAAAAGAAGAGCCTGAGAACATGGACAACCTTCCCTGGTACTTCGAAAACAGCAACGACGAGGTAATCTCAGAATTCCCACCAGCGCCGAAAGAGCTGGAAGATGGAATCCATACCACTGTAGACAACCTCAAGAAAATTGAGTTGGGGACGGCAAATGACCCTCGACCGACGTTCATTAGTGAGCTGCTGTCTGAAGAGAAGGTGGATTCATTAAAAGACCTGCTTATACAGCACAAAGATTGCTTCGCATAGAACTATTCCGAAATGCCGGGACTAGATCCAGAAATTGCTGTGCACAAATTGGCAATATCCCCGGACGTCAAGCCAGTCAAACAGGCGCCGAGAAGAATGCGGCTCGAGCTTGAAATGAGCATCAACGCCGAGGTCAAGAAGCTAATCGACTCTGGCTTTATCCAGAAAGTTCAATACCCTGAAAGGATCGCCAACATCGTCCCGGTGATGAAGAAAAATGGGACGGTGCGCATATGCGTGGATTTTCGGGATCTCAATAAAGCCTGCCCAAAAGATGATTTCCCGGTGCCAGTCACCAAACTGATGATAGACAATACATCCACTCATGAGGTTTTCTCCTTCATGGACGGCTCATCAGGGTATAATCAGATAAAGATGCACCCCGAAGACCAGAAGCACACCGCTTTTCGGACTCCTTTAGGTATATTCTGCTACAAGGTGATGCCCTTCGGTTTAAAGAACGCCGGTGCCACTTACCAGAGAGCCATGACGAAGATCTTCGATGACCTCATACACGAAATCGTCGAATGTTATATCGACGATCTCGTGGTTAAAAGCAAATCATACGAGGAGCATCTCGAGCATCTGAAAACCGTATTTCAGCGCTTTCGACAATACAACTTGAAGATGAACCCTCTCAAGTGTGCATTCGGAGTTTCTTCTGGTAAATTCCTGGGATTCATCGTCCGACACCGAGGCATCGAAATAGATCCGTCTAAGATCAAGGCGATCATGCCTCCGCCGAGAACTCTCAAACAGTTGCGGTCTCTCCAAGGAAAGCTCGCATATATTCGGCGATTTATATCTAACCTCTCTGGCAAGTGCCGCCTCTACAGTCACCTGATGAAGAAGGGAACTCCATTCGTCTGGGATCAAAAATGCCAGGGCGTGCTGGGCGAAATTAAACAGTACCTGCAGAACCTGCCAGTGTTGGCTGCTCCGGTTAAGGGAAAACCTCTCATTCTTTATACAACCGCCCTCGAAGGTTCCTTAGACGCATTATGGGCGCAAGAGAATGATCAGGGGAAAGAAAGAGCTCTCTATTACCTAAGTCGAGTTCTTCTGGGGGCAGAAAGCAACTACTCTCCCATTGAAAAACATTGCCTGGCGTTGATCTTCGCGATAACAAAGCTCAGGCACTATGCATTGGCGCATGACGTCCGTCTCATTTCGAAGGTCGACCCTCTTAAATATTTGATGTCGAAGACCATATTGACGGGACGACTCGCTAAATGGCCCCTGCTCTTGATGGAATTCTCGATAACATATCAACCTCTCAAGGCAGTCAAAGGCCAGGCCATCGCCGACTTCCTCGCTGAGCATCCGATACCCGCCGATTGTCCTTTGAATTGTGATCTTCCAGACGAACATGCATTTGATGCGATTGACGGTAGTGATACCCGATGGGAGCTTTATTTTGACAGAGCATCTTCCATGAAAAAGCGCAAACAAAGTACCCCTATAATCAAGTCAGGGGTAGGCCTCATTTTCGTGACTCCACAAGGAGGGATTATGCGCTTCGCCTTCTCCTTAACAGAGCCGAGGATGAATAACGATGCCGGATATAAAGCCTTGATTGCAGGTCTCGAGATCGCCATCGACATGGGAATTGAAAACCTCCTCATATACGGAGATTCTCAACTGGTCGTTAGTCAAGAGTAAACGGCAACTACCAAACGTGCAAGCCAGAGCTGGTGAAGTACGGTGAAAAGATGCAACAACTGTTGACCCAAATTCCCTCCTATACTTTGGAAAGCATACCGCGCGCGGAAAACGGCAAAGCAGATGCGTTGGCCAAACTTGCTAAAAACTGGCTGATGAAAACCTCGATGATGTTAGAATCGTGGTACAAAGTCGTCGGGTGCTTGCCTCAGCAGAAATATCTCCGGAATCACCCGAAGAAAAGGGAACGACTGAGCAGACGACCTTACAAATAAAAGACCGGGAAAAGGCTGAGGATTGGAGGGAAGTCTTCATAGACTACTTTAAGTCCCACCGAATACCTGAGGAAGCGTCCATAAGACATCAGCTCATAAAACGAGCTCCGTCTTTCGCCTTCGTCAATGATACTCTATACAAGAGGTCATTTGATTCCCTGTGGTTGAGATGTCTGGGACCTGACGAAGCGAAAAGATTCGTCCAGGAAGTTCATGACGGAATCTGCGGTTCTCACCAAGCAGGCCCAAAGATGAAGTTGAAGATCAAACGGATGGCTACTACTGGCCCACGATGATTAAAGACTGCCTTGGGTATGCGAAGCAGTGCCACTCATGTCAAATTCATGGGGATTTCATCCATCAGCATACAAATCCACTATACCCGACGGTGGCTAGCTGGCCGTTCGAAATGTGGGGAACTGACATAGTCGGCCCCATCGAACCAGCATCGTCCAAGGGACATCGTTTCATCCTAGCGACGACTGACTACTTCTCTAAATGGGCAGAAGCAGTACCGTTAAGAGAAGTGAAGACGGAGAATATCCTCCATTTCTTCAGGACGCACGTCATATATCGGTTTGGAACTCCGCGACGGATCATCTCCGATAACGGGCCAGCCTACAGAAGCCACAAGATCAGTCGTTTCGCGCAACAGCATAACATAGACTGGAGATATTCCTCGGTTTACAATCCGCGAGCTAATAGTCTAGCCAAAGCCTTTAACAAGACCTTGACAAAAATCATGAAGAAAACGGTGTCCCGAAATAAGAAGGACTGGCACGAGAGACTGCAAGAAGCTCTCTGGGCATATCGAACTACGTTCAAGACGGCTACGAACACAACGCCGTACGCGTTGGTATTTGGGACGGAAGCAGTACTCCCCCTCGAGATAGAGTTACCCTCTCTACGAGTGGCAGTCCACTATGAGTTGACGAACGAAGAAAATGATAACCTTCGGCTTGAGGAGCTTGATGCCCTTGAAGGAACACGGCTCATAGCGCAACAAAATCTGGAAGCTTATAAAGCAAAGATGACGCGCTCAAATGAAAAATTGACCCGACCGAAGACATTCCGCCAAGGCGAACTTGTGCTAGTGGTCAAAAGGCCTATGATCCCCAATCGCGCCAAGCGGGGAAAATTCGAGCCAAACTACGAAGGCCCGTACATCGTAGATAAGGTCTATCAGGATGGGACCTATCTACTCATGGACATGCATGGTGAAAAGTCTTTCAGGCCAATAAACGGTCGCTTCGTAAAGAATTACTACGCTTAATAAGCCATAGCCTAGATCAATGATAGATGATGACGACTATGTCCGCTCGCTATCTTCCTAAGCTCAAGCTTTATAAGCAGTAGCCATCCTTCTTCATGACGGACCGGGACGTCCTTAAACTAATAGCGGACCGAAACGTCCTTAAACTAATACCGCAGCATCCGTAGGCTGACAAGATAAAAAAAAATATAAATAAATATAAATAAATAAAAACGGTATGTCCATAAGCAAAAAAGGGCACGGATGAAAACCCGAAAGGACGCCGTGAGTAAAAACAGCAGGACTACAGGCGAGTGTTCGTGAAAACCCGAAAGGGCGCGACCTCATAAAAAAAAGAGAAGAAGAAAATAAATAAATAAAAAAATATATATAAAATAAAAACGGTATGTCCACAAGCAAAATGGGCACGGATGAAAACCCGAAAGGGCTCCGTGAGTAAAAACAGCAGGACTACCGGCGAGTGTTTGTGAAAACCCGAAATGGCGCAACCTCGTTAAAAGACACTTATAAGGTCCCCTCGACCTTGTAAGGAGAAACCACCCCCGTGAGATCCATACGACTCACAAGGGAGCAGCACACTTAGGGATCCCCACGGTTCCTTAGGAGAACTCTCTTATGAGACCCTCACGGCTCATAAGATTTGAAAGTCTTAAGTTACAGAGACCTAAAGCTGTGCTTAAGCAACCCCCACAACCTTCGATATTGCCCTACAAGTGGTCCAATACTGGCCCTTGTATACAATCCACGGGTGCGAATAAACATTTCCCTAATCAAGTTTCATCTGTGATTGGGAAGATGTTCGCATAGTGAACAACCCTTATAAGTCCTCTCGACTTACAAGGAGAAAATCCTCTTGTAGGATCCTTACGACTTACAGAGGAACAAACACTTAGGAATCCTCACGATTCCTAAGGAGAAAATACACCTACAAGATCCTCACGACTTGTAGGGAGAAATACCTTTGTGAGACCCTTACGGCTCATGAAGTCAAAAGCCTTAGTCGACAGGACCCTAACCCTGGTCGCTAAGCCATCTTTGTTCGATATCGACAGAGGCAGATGATGATTCGCTCCTGGCAATATCCCAGTTGTAGCGGTGCTGATGCCGAAATCGGTGTCCAATTTCAGGTTTACGGCGAAAAGCCAGTAGGCTGCACATGCATATGAAATAGCCGAAATGATGAGGCAACTTGCAATAACAAGCAGCAAGTAAAAATGTATGCATGCAAAATAGCTGAAATGATTGGGCGACTCGCGATAAAAAGCAGCGAGTAAAAAAAAATAAAATAAAATAAACAGCCGAAATGATTCGGCGACTCGCAATAAAAAGCAGCGAGTAAAAATAAGATAAACAGCCGAAATGATTGGGCACCGCGAAAAATAGCCGAAATGATGGGGCAATCGCGACCTTCGCGATATAAAAGCTGAAATGATAGAGCATCGTGGAAATAAAACAAAAAAATAATGATAAAACTTTGGCCCTACAGTAAAGATCACATCGATCCCTGAATACAATCCAAGGGCGCAAACGAAGAGGGAACCATACCTTCCCAATAGGCTTCACCAGAAAACGAAGTCGAATCTCAACAGTCCATCCCAACTCCGAAGAAACCAGTGTCTTCGGCAAGCCCCTCAACTCAGGGAGACAAACAATCCTTGATGAAAGCCTCCTGATCCGCGTCGACTCGCAGAGCAACCAGTGCCTCCGTGGGAAATTCTCGACTCGTTTCAACACCAAGGAAACAAATAATCCTTGGCGCTAGGGAAACAAATAATCCTTAGCAAACCCCTCAACTCAGGGAGAAAAACAATCCTTGATGAGAGCCTCCTGATGCGCATCGACTCGCAGAGCAACCAGTGCCTCCGTGGGAAATTCTCGACTCGTTTCAACACCAAGGAAACAAATAATCCTTGGCGCTAGGGAAACAAATAATCCTCAGCAAACCCCTCAACTCAGGGAGACAAACAATCCTTGATGAGAGCCTCCTGATGCGCGTCGACTCGCAGAGCAACCAGTGCCTCCGTGGGAAATTCTCGACTCGTTTCAACACCAAAGAAATAAATAATCCTTGGCGCTAGGGAAACAAATAATCCCTGGCGCTAGGGAAACAAATAATCCCTGGCAAATACCTCAACTCAGGAAAATAAACAATCCTTGACGAGAGCCTCCTGATCCGCATCGACTCGCAGAGCAACCAGTGCCTCCGTGGGAAATTCTCGACTCGTTTCAACACCAAGGAAACAAATAATCCTTGGCGCTAGGGAAACAAATAATCCCTGGCAAATAACGAAACTCAGGGAAACAAACAATCCTTAACGAGTGCCTCCTGATCCGCGTCGACTCGCAGAGCAACCAGTGCCTCCGTGGGAAATTCTCGACTCGTTTCAACACCAAGGAAACAAATAATCCTTGGCGCTAGGGAAACAAATAATCCTTGGCAAATATCTCAACTCAAGGAAACAAACAATCCTTGACGAGAGCCTCCTGATTCGCGTCGGCTCGCAGAGAAACCAGTGTCTCCGCGGGAAAATTCCCGATTCGTCTCAACTTACAAGATGAAGCCTCAGGCAGCAGGGACTAAAAAACTTGCTTCCTGAACAATGGGACCCTGCAAGTTGATCTAAAACGGTCTCTTGCATACTATTCACGGGTCTCACTCTCCAAAGTCGAGTTTCGACAGAGAGGGAAACAACCGCTTACGGGTCCTCTCGACTCGTAAGAGGGAAAAATTCTCTTACAGAATCCTTACGACCTATAAGAGAAAACACACTTAGGAATCCTCACGATTCCTAAGGAGAAAACCCACCTACGAGATCCTTTCGATCCGTAGGGAGAAAAATCTCTACGAGACCCTCACGGCTCATAGAGTTAAAAAGTCTTAGGCAACAGATCTGAACCTGCGGCCTAAGCCATCGTTATCTCATATAGAAATCAAGGTGCTTACTCTATTATCTGCTAATTGTGACAACATGCTGATAATAAGAGAAAGAAGAAAGCGACAGAAAAAGCAGCCGATTTACATTGATCAGGCATTCGAGACACACTCAGCCATGCATAAGCAAAAAGACTCAGAACAAAAGATAAGACATGCTGGGAAAAACAAAAATTTCCATTAATTTTGCCAGAAGTTCTTACAATCATAAAAACAATAAACGAAAAACATTATTACAAGGGAATAACCTCGAACCCAGGACATGGATTGAGGAACTCGAAAGCGATCCTATCTATGACTTTCCAAGCCTCGCGGACCATCCTAGTGTGTTTTCTTTCGCGAGCACAAGCATCAGGGTCCCCCCTGATGTCTTCCACCCTCCGATAAGCAGCAAGTATGGCAGACTGTTGAAAGACCTCGTGCAAGAGATCGATAAGACTGTCTCGCTGTCCCTTTGAGATAAAGTTCAACAGGTACACCGAGTGCACCTTATCCTCAGCGGCATCCAGCGCCCTAAGCGGCACACCGGAACAGAACAGGGGAAGCGCTTCCCAGATGGCTCCCACGATAAGCTTAAGAAGAGAGGAACGCCGGGGAAGCAGGGGACCGTTGTACGCGTCGAAGCGGCTCATGATTTCAGCACACTCCGCGTTTGTGAACTCTCGATTTTGAGAGCGGCCAAGTCGGCGGATGTCCCCGTAAGAGATGATCTCGTTAAGAGCATACATATGGGCGTCCATTGTTCCTGTGAAAGAAGATCAGCAAAATTAGCAGACCGACTGATTAGGCGAATTCTTGTTAAAAAAATGAGCACAGAGAGTTAAACTCCTCGAGAGCAATGCTCTACGAATAGGGGTGACGCCTATCAAATTCCATAATAATGGAAATTTGAAGAAGTCCCCCAAGAACTCTGAGATCATTATTATTAAAAGATGATATAATCCTTTAAATACAAAACTCCATTTTTAATTTTCATTATCCATACTCAAACTCTTAAGAGTTCATCTCATTTTTAGATCAAAGAGATCTATATTTTGACAAAGATGCAGTGTTCTGTTCATGGGTCAAGAAATCCTGAAACAGATTCTTGAGAGCAAGGCTCTATTGGTGAAACCCAAGAAGGGTTTTCTTTAGATCAAAGATCTATAAGAGCAAAGCTCTATTAATTAAAATTGATTTAATTCAAGACTAATTCTTACCTAAATAGTTCCTTTTAAAGAAAATCTAAGAGTTCTTAAAAACAAGAGCAGGGCTCTGAGATTCTGAAAATAAAATTTTTGGAGATGATGATCATCTGTGAAGGACCAAAGGTCCTATTTATAGGCATCGAGTGCCCTTTCAGCTTCCAAAGGTGCCGCAACGGTTGGAATTCCGCCACCGTTGTGCTCACGTTTGGCGCCACATAAGCGCAACGGTGGGGGGGCATTTGTTTACCCCAATCAGAGCAAAGCTCTGTTCAAATTCTGAGGCGGGAGATGAAGCAACGCTTCATCTTCCCCCAATCAGAGCAAAGCTCTACCTTGAAAATCTAAATTTTAATAAATGAAGCAACGCTTCAGATTCTTTGCGCTGCGCACAACACGCCACGTGTCAGGCGCAGATGCATCAGTGCAGCGTCCAAAGCGGCACGCCCAATCAGAGTAAAGCTCTATTTAAACTAAAATCAAAGGAAGCAACGCTTCAGTTGCGCAAGCGCTGCGCTGCGCGACACGTGTCAGCGCAGTTGCGCTGCGCGACGCGTGTCAGCGCAGATGCGCTAGCGCAGTTGCGCTGCGCTGTGCGCTGCGTGACACGTGTCACGCGCTGGAGCACTTACGCCAAACAGAATTAAGATTTTAAAGAAATTTTTCTGTTCTTGTTAAAACAAGAAGATTTTCTTCTGTAAAACAGAAGCTCTTGGATCAAAGATCCAATGGTGGGGAAAATTCCCCAAATCACTCAGAGAAAGATCTCTTTAAGTAATTTATGGACACTATATAAAGGACGCTAGACCTCAATTCAAAGGATCAACATTCTTGAAAAAATTAAGAGCTTCAAACAGAGAGAACTCTAAAAAGGTTTTTTCAAGAAAAAGGTAAAAAGCTTCACAAACCAGAAGAAATTTCTTCTATTAGATCATTGATCTAAAAACAAGATCAATGATCTTCACATAATAAATAGTGCTTTGCACTTTTATGAACCTTTGGTTCCTGAAATAAAAAGAAGAAAAAACTTGTTTTTTCTTTGATCTAAATTAGATCAAGGAAACGAATAGTGCTTTGCACTTCTTTTATGAACCATTGGTTCTTGAATCTAAAATATTCCTAAATCATAGTGTCTTGCACTTGCAAATTGCGCTGTTGCGCTCTTGGGAGAGCGCCACGTGTCAGTATCAGAACTACTTGCGCTATGTGCTTTAAGATAGAGCTTTGCTCTCTGTAATTGGCGCAACTCACCAAAGAGCGCCACGTGTCAGCAGCGTAAGCGCAGCATACTAGCGCAGCGCACTGCGCTTGCACGGCACGTGTCAACACTACAAGCGCTTGCGCTCTCTGATTGGCGCAAAGCGCCTGAAAATTCAATGCATTTCCTAAAGGGCCAGGCCCAAATCAAAAAGACTAAGCAAGCCTAATTAAATTGATGCTCTGCATCATTTATAAATGGGCAGAGCCCAAACAAAATAATAAAAATGCTATGCATTTTAAAAGGGGCAGAGCCCAAACAAAGTTGATGCTCTGCATCATTTATAAATGGGCAGAGTCCAAACAAAATAATAAAAATGTTATGCATTTTAAAAGAGGCAGAGCCCAAACAAAGTAGATGCTTTGCATCATTTATAAATGGGCAGAGCCCAAAACAAATTGATGCTCTGCATCTTTTATGGGTAGAGCCCAAATAAAAATGCAATGCAAAAGCAAATAAAATGTTGAACATTTTCAACTGGACTTAGCCCAATTTTGGCCGTAAGTTCTCAAATTAAATTGACTGAGCAAGATTGCTCTCTTAAATCAATTTACCTCCGGTTCGAGGGTACATCTCCGAACTCCTCTGACACTTCTCGTTGTAATCTTTCAACGACGTCAGAGAGGCGACGGGTCCCAACGACCATACATGAATATGGACTGCGGGATCCCTAAACTCGTGGACCGAAACGTCCTTAAACTAATATTGGACCGAGACATCCTTAAACTAATATTGGACCGAAACGTCCTTAAACTAATGATGGGCCACTACGTCCGTAAACTGACGATGGACCAAAATGTTCTTAAACTAATAATGGACCACCACGTCCCTAAACTGGAATATGGACCACCACGTCCCTAAACTGGAGCAATAGAGCCCCCAAATGCTCTTTTGCCGGATCTAAACGATCCCGTTTAAGTTGATCTTAGCCCCAAACACGGCTAACGTATCCTTAAACATTCAAATGGACTGTAAAAATCCAAATTGACTTTGGTTCAAGGGTACATCTCTGAACTCCTCTGACACCTATCGTTGTAATCCTTCAACGACGTCAGAGAGGTGATGAGTCCCGACGGCCATATATTAAATGGATCATCACGTTAAGTTGATCTTAGTCTTAAATCAGACTAACGTATTCTTAACGAACGTTTAAGTTGATCTTAGGCTCAATACGGCTAACGTATCCTTAAACTAAAAATACCAAACCCAAATCTAAGTAAATACGGATTTGGACTAATCCACGTCCTACGGGCGACAGCATTACTCAGTCTCTGTATACAATCCACGGGCAACCACAAACAAAACAAACACCCACGACACGAAGTGAAATTCTGGAGAAGAAGAAAGTTGTTACCGCGATATAGCGTAATTAACTGAAGGGCTTGCGCCTGCAGGGAAGAGCATCCCCACAATCAAAAACCCCTCAAGCGAGGGGGAATCTGACGAAGTCTGGTACATCAGCCGCATCCATCTAAACCTCCGATACACGGTGCCATAAATCAACTTGGCATCTTCGGAGAGGTGGACGGATAAAACCAAATAGCATCTGCCCCGGATCTCAGGCAAGATGTCCCAATGTCTCGGCCGCCATTCGGAGGGGAACACATACGTCCGATAAAGTATACGCAGACGTCTGAAGAACAAAATCATTTTCCCAAAAACAATATCAGACGTCTGTATCTTCTCTGTTAGAAATAGCCAATAAGGAACAGAGAGAAAGCAGATGTCTCAAGTGTTCAATGCAGACGTCTGATAAACAAAAAATCCATTTTTCCAAATTCTTTAAAATCAACATCAGACGTCTGTGTAAGGCATCAGACGTCTGTCTCATCTCTGGGTTTAAATATATTTCTGACATATCTGATATTTGGAAAACCCAAAACCACAGAAAACAGATAGACGCCTGATGCATAAGATGCAGACATTTGAGCATGCACAGAAAGATGAAATTTGAGGTTTTAATGAAATGGAAAACTTCGAAATCGAAAACCCCGACGTTTATGCAATATAAAACACTTATGCATGCATGTGTGAGTGTTCAAGAGCTCTAATTGATATTAACCATGATTCGAAAAGTACGTATAAAGATTATTATGTTGATATCGCAAATCTCTGATTCTTGAATTTTCGACTCTTCGATCTTGAACTCTCGAAACTCGACGTGCGTTTGAAATTGTCATCTTGGCTTCAAACTTGGACACGCAACTCACTATCGTCTTGAAGTCAATATTTGATCTTCAAATCATGGACTATCTTGGACTTCGATGCTTCAATCTCGGATTTGGCTTCTTAGCTTCACGAAGCTTGATTAAGCAATTTGAGAAGCTTTCGTCCGTATCCTCCAAACTCCATTAGATATTCCATTTAAGCTTGATTTCCTCCATCCTCCGTTATATGCTTGTGCCGTGAGATATCCTGAAATGCAATCTTAAAACAACCAAGCACATTATATACAGTGTTATGAAATAAATACGATAATGAACACAAGTATATGAACATTCATTATTTTGATATTACAAACTATGAATAGTATATCAATATCAAGATATAAATCAAACGCAAAGCATAAGATATTGATATTCTATATATATACATGTTATATGAAAACCAAAATGAAGAGCACATGTATATATATATATATATATATATATATACGTATTTACGATGTCAAACAAGCAGACAAGATAATGAAATACGACATCATAAATAACTATTAATATTTCGAATCATCAAAACAATGAATGCGAATAATATATCAATATCAAAGTATATAGCACAAATAAAACATGAGATATTGATATATTACTCGATATACTCCTGTTATAAGATATGCAAGCTGATAAATAAGTGTATACAAGTTTGGTGTCGATAGGTAAACAAGGTAAAGCATATGACACCAAACTATTCATGTTTAAGTTATCATCAAAACAAAACGAGAATGGATAATACTATCACATGAAAAACCATAAGCTAATATTCTTCCCGTTTTTTATGATGGCAAAATATGAATAGGAGATAGCATATCTGTATCAAAGATAACCAAATATCTGATATTGATATACTATCACTCCTATTATTCTTCCCATAGTCAAAAAGGGTGTTTAAGAAAATTAGAACGTTTGAACTACTCTCTCTAAACATATACGTACATTTAAAGTGAATCAAACGTTTGAATCACTCCCCCTAAATGTATGCATAAGAAACTAATAGGTGATGGATACGAGCACAACTAAAATAAAGATTTTGAAAATGGAGCCCAACTCGTATCCAAAAGCATGTATATAGTAGATAAACAAAGTAAAGCAAAAATACAAGCACAAATTCCACATGAAAGATATAGAAGCAAGTTCTAAAATTATACGGCCGTCCAAGCTACCGCTGCCTTCTTCCCTTTTCCTTTACTTGGCATTTCCTACTGATTTGAGATAGAAATAACAATTAATGGAGAGAGAAAAGGATATTTATTGACAATAGGGTACTTAAAGAGGACCCAACCTCCATAACAAAAAGAAAATGCATGCTCAATGGCTCAATTCTCATATGAAAAACTCTCTCAATTACATCTTCTCTATTTAAAGTAAGGAGAAGGAAAAAGAATAACTAAATTGCCCCCCAGGGCGGGTCGGTTATAGCCAGTGGGTCCGGAGAATCTCCTGCGCGTGCTTGCATCTCACTCCAGCTGGTACTGGCTTGGGCTTGCGAATATCGGTTGAGTCTGTTCCTTGCTTGGGCCCTGTGAGTCTTTAGGCCCATATACTCCCTCCTTAACAGGCCCCAGCTTTTGGCCTTATCTTCACCGGCCCACGGCAGGTTAGGGTCCAAGTCAAGGGGGCTACTAATGCCCTGAGTGCCGTGAAGGTGTTTGTGGGAATGCATCACTTTCCTCAATTACCACCGATCTCAGGGTCAGGGTCAGAAAGCTACGAGATGAAATCTTTGGCAACAATTCCTTTATACTCAAAATCTAAAGTCAGCAAGATTCGATTTTAACATGGGTACTCAATTAAAGATCAAGCTTATGCAAAAGGAAGGTTTTTTCCTCAGCATCAACCAGCAAAACAAACCAAAACAGCTGCATCATACTATTTCTTCAGTCTAAAGCGCGGCAGGTTTGAGAGATCCAACCTTGCTGAATTCTTAATATTCTCCGGAAGCACTTGCCTTCGAAAACTATTATTTGTTTTATCTTTTTGTGCTAGTGCAGCCAGATATTTTTGAACAACGGTGAAAAAATTATAGAATCACATGAAATTTGGTATACCCACATCACAGATGATAATGATGAAGATGATTCGGAAAAAATGAGCGAGTATGTATTTTTTGACGCCATAGGAGCCTATGGCATCTTTCCTCCATTATTCTCTCTCTCCTTTGGAGGGAATTTCCTCTTGTGGCGTCGGAAAAATGTAACCTCCATGATTTTTTTCGACGATCGGCATACATCACCTCCTCTTTATCATCTAAGATATGAATACACCAAATTTCATGTGATTATACCATTTTTCAACGTTGATTTAGTTGTGCAAAATTAATGGTTTACCGACAATAGAACTTTTTACATTGCTAATTCCACGGTAAAAAAGAGGTGGAATCACATGAAATTTGGGGTATGCACATCGTAGATGATAACGATGATGATGATGGATGCCGATCGTCGGAAAAAATGGTAGAGGTTGTATTTTTTCGACACAGGAAATCCCCTTCTATGGTCTCTTTCCTCCACTATTCTCTCTCTCTCTCTATATAGGAAAGAGCTTTAAGTGTATAGTTTTAGAGTATAAATCTATTAGAATAAAAATTAGGAATTATGAATGAATTTCAACGACAACGACCGAATAATCATTTTGTGTTATGAAGCTTGTTAAAATAAGGCTTTGAAGCAAGATGGAGGATGGCTTTCTTGTAAATTTTTTAATTTTGTACATAGAAAGAGAAATAGCTGAAAAATTTGATAAGGGCATGATTAGACAAGCCATATTTATTCGAAAAATCGTCGTGCATAATTAAAGTAGCGAACTATGTTTTCTTTTTTGTTTTTTTTTCTTGGATATGACTATAAACATAGGCTAATTATATGTATCACGATGGATCGAGTAATGAAAGCCTCAATTTTTGTCAATTCTGTCTCATAATTTCCTTTTTAGTGATATATGATCGAAGTTTTTTCCTCTTAACATATAAGTATATTGCTGGGCCCCTGCTTATTCCAACTCCAGGCTCCACCCCTGAATGTGTGCAAAATGTTCTTGTATATATTTATACACATGTGTATCATTAATATATATAATCACTTGATCACAATCGATAATATATCTCGACGCCACCATGATAATCCATATATATTGACTTCCAAATTCCCTTACCACCCTTTTGTTAACCCTTCAAATAATTGCCCTCGTTGAGTCTGTATCTTGCCTGATCTTAGGCACTTCCGTTTCTTCCGTCATTTTCCATCAAATCTTTTTAAATTGGTGCATGTTTATGCATCCTTCAATCACTCATTTAAAACTATGAGTGCTTTAACTGCATTTTATCTACCACGTTAACTCATCCACATTGGTGTATGCGTTTCGATTCATGTCTTTTTTCTCTCTCTCTTGAACCCTGGAAAACACCATTCTAAAGGTTCTTACTCAGTAATAAATACATAACAAAGAGAGGCATAAGGATCCCTTCTGCATATAAGATAGAGCAACTGATAGTCAATCAACACATGCAATAGTATTGAATCACTAGGTGATGAACTCATTGAATCTCCGGGGACATTCAAAGGATGTCCATACAAGATTTTCTGGATTCCAACAGAGTCATGCTTGTCGATTTACAAGGACCCATAAATCATAAACTAACACCATCTAGAGTCATCAAGTGGTGGTATTATATTATTACTAATGTTGTTCATTTACCTCTCTTGAACCCTGGAAAACACCATTCTAAAGGTTCTTACTCACACCCAGTAATAAATACATAACAAAGAGAGGCATAAGGATCCCTTCTGCATATAAGATAGAGCAACTGATAGTCAATCAACACATGCAATAGTATTGAATCACTAGGTGATGAATTCATTGAATCTCCGGGGACATTCAAAGAAGATTTTCTGGATTCCAACAGAGTCATGCTTGTCGATTTACAAGGACCCATAAATCATAAACTAACACCATCTAGAGTCATCAAGTGGTGGTATTATATTATTACTAATGTTGTTCATTTACCTATATGGTTAATCAACACATACGGGCTTTCAACATAAAAGGGGACCATCCAAATAGACTTAAGCCCACCACTAGGTGGGGGAGGCTTATTTATTTTTTATACACATGTACCTCTCATAGTTTTTCCAATATGGGACTATTCCCAAACATATCTCAACACTCCCCTTATGTGCAACATAGTCGTCACATAGAACATATAGCATATGTAGAGGCTAATCTCTCAGAGACATGTAAACGGCTTTCTCAAAGGTGCACGGCATATGTAGGGGCTAATCTCTCATAGGGCTCTCTCAAAGGCGCTATTAAAGTATTCAAATCCAGTAATGCTCAATCTAGCTCTGATACCATATGAGAGATTATTTTGGGGTAATTATGATGATTAGAAACCCCAATCAATCACCTCTTATTTATAATAGATACCAAAATACAAATTAGGAAAGTTCTACATAAATAAGAAAGTCTTGTTCCTACTTAAACACATCTATATCATAACAAGCTAGATAGGCATGCTAATGTGTTCAAAGTTCAAATCATCAAATAATGTATACAACCATATATGAGCCGCATTATGATAACAAATACTCTGTTTCTATCTAATATCAAAATTATACTGAATTAGCGAAGCTTTTTGACAAGTGTAATTATCAATATTTCTTGTTTACATAAGAACCAAATAATGTAACCCTGAATGATCATATTATTAATTTTACATGAGAACCCAAAATGTATACCTGAATGACATCAAAATATTCACATGTTTCCGTTTCACCAGTTGGTTTTGGATCATATAGATGAAATATCATGAGCAACTAGCCTTGAAGAAAATATTAGTGTATTGTGGTTGCAAGATTGATACAGATTCCATAGAGTTTCTAAACAAAATTATTGGTGTATTCAGTTATCATGTAAAACAAAGACTTGCAAACATAGCGCTCCATATACGTCACCAGAAAGCAAAAAAAAAAGACGAGCCTTTACCTCAAAATTTTCTGGTTTGTTGCATGATTGTTTTTCTTTGCACAAGCAATTACCAAAGGTTGATAATAAGAAAAACCATCATTTAACCTCAAAAAGATATACACAATCAATTATGAGTAGATTTTACGATGGATATGAATTGTAACTATCATTTCTAAGCATAAAAAACTTACAGAGGAAAACACTATAAAGCCTTTGTTCTTTTCAACCTATAATATGCACTATTCATGCCGAATACCCTTTTTCAAATTTGAAAATAGCTTTCGATGGTATCTTAGAAGTACCACACACTATATTTTGGTTTCTCTTTTGCGGCTTCTTCGGGAGCAACAAGTGTAGTTAGGCACATTATCAAATATTAGAAGCTTGTGTTGGAACTAGGGTAGCATTTTGATGCCAACTGGGTGCGTCTGATGGAGGCTGGATCTTCTTCAGATGTTGTCCTCCGTCGATCAGTCGCGAACGTTGGTGAACGGCTTAGATTGGTATTGAGGGGTGTCTGCTTGAGCGTGTGAATCTCAGTGGGCTTGTTGTGAGGCGGAACCAAGCTATCTGCAAAAGAAGTCCCGGGGTGGTTGTACCACCGTGGACCCTCCGACGATCAAGTTAATCGAGAAATTTGGGCAGAGTAACGGCTTATTGGAATAAAATTGCCTTATCTGAGTCGTCTGGGAGAGGGGTTTTATAGTGGTCGCTTGGAGCGAGATGGCGCGAGATCTTCGCCGCCAGTTACGCCATTGGTATTATGCCTGCGTGATTGACGGGATCCCTCTATTAATGACGAAATACGCTCGTTAATGGGGGAATACGGCGGCGTGGAACGCGGGATGTTGGGTGGCGGATATCGCGCTTCTGGAGAGATAAATGGAGCCATAGCGGAGGCGCTTGGACTCTACGTCCTTGGTTGCTCGGTAGAACCGGGGAGGCTTAGCTCGGCGGGAGGCTCGAAGACGAGCGGGAGGCCGAGAAAGCTCGGTTCTGTGATAGTTTGGAGGCGAGCAAGGATGGCTGAGGAGGCTCGGCATGTAGGAGGGCTCGGAGGCGAGCCAATGGTTATTTACATGACGAGCATAGGAGTGTTCAGGGATCCATCGGAGATCGGGGCATGCCTCGGGATGATAGCCTGCGGGACGCCTCCAATGTGTGGTACTTGCCCTGTTCGCATGAGCCCCGGGACACGTCAGCTACCACGTGTCATGATCTGGAGAGTTCCCATTTATGAGTATCATCATTAGCCCCCCACTCTCGTTTCGACCTATTTATGGATCGGATCAAGAGTGGTCTGGATCGGTTTCTCGGACTTAGCCTGTCGTCAAGGATTTGTCAGCGCGGATTTCCGGGGCGACTCGGCGTAGGGGCGGTTGAGTCATTCAGATCTCTGAACCCGCCTGTCGCATCCTGGGTGCTTGGATCTCTGCGCGTATCTTGGATGACGTCAGCGGATCAGGGGAAAGGATCGTGCATTTAAAGAGGAGCGCCGATTCGCTTGCACGTCCGTTGAGGCGCAGGCCACGCATCCGATGCGGATTGGCGGACGTGACAGGCTGTCGCTGTCATCTGCGCCCGAAGGGATGTCTCCAATGGTCGTTCGACACGTGGGGCGTCGACGACCGGCAGACGCAAAGCTTCGTTTTGGCGGGAAACGATCTGAGCCGTCGGATGCGTCCCCCCAAGCAGTATAAATAGGGGTGGCATCCTCTTAGGGTTTCATACTTTCGCCACTATCTTCTTTTGCCACGAGAGATTGCTCGGCGCTCCACACCTTAAGGTCGGATCCTTCGTGTTCTTTCCTCGGAGAATCCTTCTTCTTTTGAATCAGGTTAGATGTCTTCTTCTAAAGAGTCTGTTGAGATAGTCAAGGTAGAGTCTAGAGAGTCTTCCACCTCTTCCAGAGAGGGTTCCCTTGCTGCCTCCTCACCGTCGGGCCTGCCCCGTAGATTCAGGGTCACCCGCTCCGCTCGTCGCCAGGCGACGGCAAGGGCCCCTAAGGTGCGCATCAGGAACGCCCGCGATACGTCCTCCATCTTGAGACACATGGACGAGCTTACTGGGATTCGGGCTCGCTTCCACATTCCCCCTAACTATTCGCTACGTTTAGTTAGAGCGGACGAGAGGGCGGATCAGGTGCAGGACAAGGAGATTGCTCTGTATTTGGACGCATTCTGGTCTGGGATGCGTCTGCCCTTTCCAACCGAGGTATGCGGGGTACTTCGTTGTTTCCAACTCTCGTCGGGCCAGCTTATGCCGAACTCGTGGAGAATCCTTCTCGGGTTCCTGGTCCGGCTGAAGCTTGAGGAGATTCCGTTCAGCTTGACCCTTTTTACTTCCTTTCTCTGGTATAAAAATCATCCCGGCACCAGGTCAAGCGAGCCGAGCTAGGTGTACTTTTCCTTTAAAAAGCATAAGGATGGGACGGCCGGGTCAGGTGTGGTAGTCGTTTCTTCCTCCATTCACGAATGGAAGGAGAAACTCGTCTCCGTCGGGCCACCCGAGAGTGAAAATTGACCTATGCCTATACAGTGGCACAGGGCCGATTGCCCGAGGGCGAAGCAGTTGTCCTCGCCCGAGGCGAGGGCGGTATCCATGTGGGAGCCGATCCGGTAGGCCGAAGTCCTCCTTTCCGAGCAGGTCCTTAGCTGGGCCGGGCTCAGCCCCGCACACTTTGTGGGTAAGTTAGGAGATTGGACGACCTGTTTAGACTTGAGTAATTTTCCTTTTGCCCTTTTAACATCACTAACCTTCTTGTGCACTCTTTGTTTGCAGGGCAAATGGACTGCGCTAAGATCCTTGTAGTCATTGGCTACGGCCCAGAAGAAGGCCGGAGGCTTGACCTTGTCCTGAGCAGGCCCGAGCTCGCCCCTGAAACCATCCCCACTGGCAAAGTCCTCCGCAGTGCCTCGGGCCCCCGATGACCGTCGCGGGGGTGGCCAGAAGCACGTCCGAGACCCGGAACCCGGGCGAGGGAGGAGGAGGAGGTGACCGAGGTCCCCCTCAAGAGGAAAAGGACGGTCTCCCGCGCGCCGTCGACTGACATCCCCGAGGGGATTCCGGTGTAGGAGGGGGATGTCTGCTTCGTGGTCCCTTTGGGGCTTTCCGTCGCCGACAGCTTGCTCTCGGACATGGAGCAGTCGGCCGGGGGAAGATTCCGCGAGGGACCCTGAAGGCCCAAATGGCTGCCATCGCTCAGGAGGCTGTTCAGGTCGGTATTCGTTTAGTTGTTTTGATTGCACTTTTTTAGCCACTTCTAAATCCATCTGTTGCTTTTTTTAGGTCCTTCAACACTGCGCCCTCATCGTCAACATGAAAGCCGAGGAGATCGCTTCGGCCATGAGGAAGGTGGGGGAATCATCTTCGGAGGTGGAAGATCTGCGCCTCCAGCTGCTAAGGGAGAAAGAGAAGACGGCCGCCTTCGAGACCCGGTTGGCCGCCGGGGAGCTCCTGCTCTCCAAGAGCCAGGAGTCCTATCGGCTCCTGGGCGAGTCCTACCGAGCCATGGAGGGAAAGTTGGAGGAGCTGGGTAAGCGCCACGCCTTAATGAAGAAGGCGAAAGACGCCAGCAAGAGGGAGACCGAGGCTACGCTTGAGGTGGCAAAGATCGCTGAGCTTCGGGCCCGCAGGTCGGTGGACACGTACAAAAAGTCAGACCAATTCTACACCGACCTCGGCGAAGCCTCCGCCATCGTTTGGCATGCAGCCCTTGATGCCGTCAAGGAGTTGATGCCGGAGTTTGCGAATGGTGAGCTTTGTGCTCGGGTCCCTCTCACGGTGGAAACGCCGCAGGCGGCTGGCGCCGGAGGCGGGGCAACTACGGAAGCAGAAACCCCTGCCCCTGAGGGCGGTGTCGAACAAGGCGAGGTCCCGGCGGAGCCTGCTGCCTGAGCTCCTCTATTTTTAATTTTTAGTGAGCCGCCGGGCAATTTTTGTACGGCTGGGGAGCCCAAATACCTTGTAAAAATTTTAGGACATGAAATAAACTGAGTTCATTTTCCTCGTCATTGACAATGCGTTCTTCGTAGATGACGATCGCGCGTCGAGTATAAGTCAAGTAACCACCAAGTGCAGGAAGGTCGGTGCCTTTCCCACCCCCGGAATCGAGGTGGCGATCATTCACTTAGAACACATCGGAAGATCCCTCATTGCTGGAAGGTCAGTATCTGCCCATTCTTTAGGGTCGGGCCAACGACCATGTCTCTTAGCGTGAGTTGAATAATAGCCAAGTTATGATTGGTCGGCGCTGGCTGATGATGGCTCTGGATCCTTAGCGTAGGTGGGTAGGAGCTACCCACTAAGGATTGGCCGAGCAAGAAAACTGCTCTGTGGTCTCGTGAAGAGGGTTTCAATCCTTAGCGTAGGTGGGCAGGATGTGCCCGCTAAGGATTGACCGAGCAGGGAAGTTGCTCGATGGCCTCGTGAGGAGGGCTTCGATCTTTAGCGTAGGTGGGTAGGATGTGCCTGCTAAGGATTGACCGAGCAGGGAAGCTGCTCGGTGACCTCGTGAGGAGGGCTTCGATCCTTAGCGTAGGTGGGCAGAATGTGCCCTCTAAGGATTGACCGAACAGGAAAGCTGCTCGGTGGCCTCGTGAGGAGGGCTTCGATCCTTAGTGTAGGTGGGCAGGATGTGCCCTCTAAGAATTGACCGAGCAGGGAAGCTGCTCGGTGGCCTCGTGATGAGGGCTTTCAATTCTTGGCATGGATGGATAGGAGCTACCCGCCAGGGATTGACCGAGCAGTGAAGCTGCTCGGTGGCCTCTTGATGAGGGCTTCGATTCTTAGCGTAGGTGGGCAGGATGTGCCCGCTAAGGATTGACCGTGCAGGGAACCTGCTCGGTGGCCTCGTGAGGAGGGCTTCGATCCTTAGCGTAGGTGGTCAGAATGTACCCGCTAAGGATTGACCGAGCAGGGAAGATGCTCGGTGGCTTTATGATGAGAGATTTCGATCCTTGGCGTGGATAGGTAGGAGCTACCCGCCAGGGATTGACCGAGCAATGAAGCTGCTCGGTGGCCTCTTGATGAGGGCTTCGATCCTTAGCGTAGGTCGGTAGGATGTGCCCGCTAAGGATTGACCGAGCAGGGAAGCTGCTCGGTGGCCTCATGAGTAGGGCTTCGATCCTTAGCATAGGTGCGCAGGATGTACCCGCTAAGGATTGACCGAGCAGAGAAGCTGCTCGGTGACCTCGTGATGAGGGCTTTCGATCCTTTGCGTGGATGGGTAGGAGCTACCCGCCAGAGATTGACCGAGCAGTGAAGCTGCTCGGTGGCCTCTTGATGAGGGCTTCGATCCTTGGCGTCGGTGGGCAGGGAGCTACCAGTCAGGGATGGACCGAGCAGTGAAGCTGCTCGGTGGCCTCTTGATGAGGGCTTCGATCCTTGGTGTCGGTGGGCAGGGAGCTACCAGTCAGGGATGGACCGAGCAGTGAAGCTGCTCGGTGGCCTCTTGATGAGGGTTTCGATCCTTGGTGTCGGTGGGTAGGAAGCTACCAGCCAGGGATAGACCGAGCAGTGAAGTTGCTCGGTGGCCTCTTGATGAGGGATTTTAGACTTCTTGCTTTCACGGGGCGTCGTTCAATCTCTCTTGACTTGTAAAAATCTGGAAGAGTGACCGTCGCAGACGACATGTGACAGAAACGCACAGGCGTGGCATGACGCTCCAAGATCCGCGTCGTTCCGACTTCCATTGACCGTGTAGGGGCTCGTGAGGTATGACACGATCGCCACGCGGCAGCTCTGTATTGGGAAATTCGAAAATATCCTGCAATTCGCGCTGATGCGCGTGCAAATTTCGGCCTTTAGGGATTCTGTTGAGGCTATAAATAGTAAATGCATGTTGGTTTCTTTCAGCATTGCATTTCTAAAAATGGCCGGGCTTATCTATTCCATAGGAGAGATTATCTCCCGTGATGACGTGTACCTCTATGATCAGGAGTGCATGGAGGAGATGTACCGAACGATGGTCGAACGCATAGAGGACCACTTCGGCCGCCTACTTCCTCGGCGGTCGCCTTTCCTCCAATTGCTCATGTACGCCATTTGGAGGATGTCCCCGGGTTTGTTCAACGTCTTGTCCCTGCAGCTGCAGGACGAGGCGCTTTATAAGCTGCACACGCTCTATGTCCGCGGCCTCATCTCGAAGAACCGACATGATCGATCGGCGGCCCTTCTTTTGGAGTGTTTCCAAAAGAGGCAGATCACGGACTCTTGCCCGGCAGGCAGGAGTTCCGGTGCTTCCGTGGCGTCTCGGATACGTGCGCAGTATCAGAAGGAGCGGGCTGAAGAGGCAAGGGCTCGGCTGGCGGAGATCTCCTCGGAGTAGCATCAGCAGTGCTTTCTCGACCCCCTATTCCCTCTATTGTAATTTTAGTTTTCTGTGTAAGGCTGAGGAGCCCATAATACCTCTCAATGAATAAAATTCTTCTTTTCCGATTTGTTTTGTCTTCTCTTATCCCTTAGCATTTTACATTCTCTCAGAAATGGATCTAGGGATCTCAGAACCGTGAAAGAGAATAAAATTTATGGAAGAAGTCTCTTCTCGGGAGACTTAATAAAAACTACATTACTTCGAAAGAAGAAAATACATTCATTTGTGAGTTTTTCAGTATCGTAGGGCCGAAGAAACTTCCGTCCCCTGCGTCTTGTAAGCGGTAGACTCCACCGGGCAATACTTCGGAGACGAGAAAAGGGCCGTCCCACCTCGGGGAAAACTTGTGCAGTCTTCCCTGATCTACGAATTCGTTTCGCCTTAAGACCAAATCTCCTGTCTTGAAGGCGCAATACTTAACTCGGGCGTTATAGTAGTGAGCAGTTTGTTGTTGATAAGCGGCGGCTTTGATCTGTGCCCGGTCCTGCTTCTCTAGCAAGATATCCAAATTAGTTCGGAGGGCCGAGGTGTTTGCTTCGTCATCGAAGTGTCTGATTCTGTAACTGGGCAGTCCAATATCTGCTAGGACCATTGCCTCGGTACCGTAGCAGAGGATGAAGGGGGTCTCTCCCGTGGGCGTCTTCTTCGATGTGCGTAAGGCCCATAACACCCGTGGTTCTTCGACCCAGCTGGCTTGCTTGCCTTCTAGGCGAGTTCGAAGATCTCGGATGACGTCTCGATTTGCAACCTCGGCCTGCCCGTTGCATTGAGAATGCGCGACCGCGGCAAACTTTATCAGTATGTGGTATTCGCTGCAGAACCCTTTGACTTTGTCGTTTTCGAAATTCGTCCCGTGGTCGGTAACGATGCACCTCGGGATTCCGAATCGGGAGATTACGTTGTTCTGCAGGAATTTGATGGTCATGGTGGCGTCCGGTTTTCTGATGGGGACGACCTCGATCCACTTTGAGAAATAGTTTACCGCGATGAGAATGTATTTATGCCCGCCCGTACCTGTGGAGAGTTGGCCCACCATGTCTATCCCCTATTGGGCAAACAGCCAGGGAAGGCGAGGGCCGTTAGCTAGGTAGCCGGAAGACGGGGTATGCTGCCGTGGAGTTGACAGCTTTTGCATCTTCTGACGAGCTTTTGAGCGTCTTGGTGAATCGTCGGCCTATAGTACCCTTGGAGCAGCGTCTTCTGGACTAAGGTACGGGCCCCTTGATGCGCTCCGCCAACCACTTCGTGTATCTCACGCAGGACGTAGTTGGCTTCGTGGGGGTCGACGCACTGGAGCAGAGGCTGCGTGTATGACTTCTTGTAAGGGTTTCCATTGCTTCAGACGAAATGGCGGGCTTTAGCTCGAAAGCGACGCGCTTTCCTTCGGTCCTTTGGAAGTGTGCCCTCCTTTAGGAACTCCACAAGGGGCCTTTTCCAATTCCGGCCTTCCTCCTGAGTAGCGTATACTTGAAGTGTTGCCTCTCTGTCATCCACGCTTGGCCATGGCAAGACTTCGAAGAGGATGTTCCTCTTATTGTTGGCCATATAGGAAGAGGCTAGCTTGTTCAGGACGTCGGCCTAGGCATTCAGATGTCGAGAAATCTGCTCCACTTGAATTTCGTCGAAACATTTTCGTAGTCTCTTTACCTCGGCTAAATACTTCACCATGAGCTGCTCTCAGGCCTCAAAGCGTCCGGTCACTTGGCCGACAACCAGGGCGAGTCGTTGCGAATTCTGATCGTCTTCTGCCCTACTCCGGAAGCGATTCGCAACCCGGCGAGCAAGGCCTCGTATTCCACGGCGTTGTTCGACGCTCTGAACCCAAGCTTCAAAGAGTACTTCATTTCTTCCTTGTTCGGGCGTCGAATGATAAGGCCGGCACCGCTCCCCTCCTCGGTAGAGGATCCATCGACGTAGAGGACCCGGTCGGGGACGGAGACGGGCACTTCCTCGACCGAGGGTCGGGACTCGGGGACGGGCGCCAACGCTTCTTCCTTGTTGGGGATAGTACACTCGGCAACAAAGTCTGCCAGGACTTGCGCTTTGATGGCTGGTCTGGGGCGGTATTTGATGTCGAACTGGTATAACTCCCACCTCCATTTCTCCAGTCGACCAGATGATTCGGGGGAGGCGAGAATAGCCCTTATGGGCCGCTCGGTGAGGACGAGAATGGTGTGTCTGGAAGTAGTGCCGTGGCTTCCTTGAGGCGACGATAAGCGCCAAGACAATCTTTTCTATGGCCGGGTAGCTCGTTTCCGCGTCTTTAAAGACATGGCTCACGTAGTAGACCGGCTTCTGTACTCTTTCGACTTCTCGGACGAGCACCGAGCCAGCAACATGATCGGATACCGCAACGTACAGTAACAGCTCGTCTCCTTTGATTGGCCGGGTGAGCAGTAGGGGAGTTTCTAGATGCACTTTGAGTTGCTCGAAAGCGTTCTGACACTCTTCCTACCATTTGAACCTTGGGATCTTCTTCAGGGCTTTAAAGAATGGAGGCACTTTTCTCCGGATCTCGACATGAAACGACTAAGAGCGGCCACTCTCCCCGTG